>CM041733.1:21871340-23170192 GCA_023373845.1 Nibea coibor
ACGGACATCAGGTTTCAATATCTTTCTCAAGGACACTTTGACAAGCCACTCTCCCACCTGAGCCACAGACGCCGTGCAATGTGATGCATTGTTTTCCTGACTTCTGTCTGATTAATTGGCACGCTTTTACCCACGAGCACATGCCAGAAAGTTTCAACTTCAAGAGAGCGAGTGTAAAATGTAGTGTAAAACTTATACCATTTACCTTAATATACAAGTACAAATGAATTTCTTTCTGTGAAACAGTGAGGTTGTTTTTTTAATAATTTTACAGCTACTTTCCATACTTTTTTTTTCAAGCAGTGTAATTGATTGGTTTCTTTTGGTTTGAACAATAAATATAATTGGGTATCATCAGCATAACAAGGAACGTTAATGGAGCGATTCCTCATTTCCATGCCTGAAGTAAACAGATATAAGGTGAATATATCTGGGCCGAGCACAGAATCTGGTGGAAGTCTGCAACTGACTTCGGTGTACATCGAGGATTCATCATTAACATGTACTATGTGATAAATAGGATTTAAATTAGCTTAGAGTGGTTATTTTTATGCCATTTAGATGCTCGAGTCTCTGTAAAAGGATGTGATGATCAGAAGTGTCGAATGTAGCATTATGATCTAACAACACAAGTACAGAGAGGAGTCATTTATCTGGTGCAATTAGAAGGTCATTTGTAACTTTCACTCGTGCTGTCGCTGTGCTCCAATGATAAATCCTGGCTGGGAATCCTAAAATAAACTGTTGTTGTAGAGAAAGTCACATAAGTGGTTGGCAACAGTTTTCTCGAATAACTTAGAGAGAAAAGCAAGGTTCGATATCGGTCTGTAATTGGCTCTTTAAAGAAGAGGCTTAACTACAGTTGCATCCAAGCACTGTGGTACATGTCCTCATAATAAAGACAGATTAATCATATTCAGTAAAGAAGCGCTAACTAAAGGTAAAAGACTGTTAAGCAGTCTCGTTGGGATGGTGTCTAGACAGGTTGAATGGTTTACACAGAGAGAAATCGTTGAAGTTAGTTGGTGAAGGTCGATGGGAGAAAGGCCGTCTAAATATATACCTGCTTTTACAGCTGTTTGTAAGGTTCCCTTGTCTGGAGATAAATTGGTGCCTGTTGAGGGCGAGAGGTGGTGAATTTTGTCTCTAATAGTTAGAATTTTATCATTAAAGAAGCTCATGAAGTCGTTACTACCGAGGCCTGTAGGAATACATGGCTCAGTGGAGCTGTGGCTCTCTGTCAGCCTGGCTGAAAAGGAACCTGATCTTATTTTTCTCTTTTAATGATGAGTAACAGGCCAGCCCTCCTGCCCGGTTTAAGACTATATTCACAAGACTAAAGAAGATTCTTACAGTACTATTGCAGGGGTTAATTATTCTTTATTTGTTTTTATGTTTAACTTGTCTTCTGTTCACTTTTTCTTTAAATAATTTAAGTGGTCGGGGGACAGGCACAGGCTCTGTGGAATTTTGGGTGCGTACCTGCTCTAATGGAAGCGCAGAGAAGCATGTAATACCAAACAATTATTGGTTCATACTGTTCCATTGTTTTATATATACCATGATTTTATTTCATCAGAGGCCAACGAAATATTGGGTGGTTGTTACTCTTGGTCCCGGGCCTCAGTCTTTTTACTCAGTAGATTTTTGGAATGTACAAGGGCATTGTGCAAGTTGTCACAGATTTTGGCATTCATTATGCCTGGGTAGACATGGACCTGGAACTGTTTTATAAGTCAAAGTCACAAAAATTATGAAGTGTCTATTAAACTTCCTTTATGTAAATCTCTGAATGCTGTTGTGTTTTCAGTTATGAACATTTGTTCTTATGTTCTGTCACGAAGTCCAGGAAGCTATTTGGTTTACATAAATAAAACTGTGTAATTTTCGTGTAGGAACATGAGAAAAAAATAAAAAAATCTGCCTTCATGAGAATAAATAAAGGCTCTAGATGACATAAAATTGCAGTCAGAAGCCTTTCATAAATGCTAATCCTAAGCCTCAGCTTCCGGGGGGGCTCCTGTAGGCTGCTTTCATGTCCCCACGAATGTCAAACTCAAACCTACGTCCTTGGGAAATGAAGCACAGTCTTTAGCATGGCAATGTCAAAGGAATTACATCTACGGATAGTTTTAGTCTGTGTCCATCAAGTCCCACTCTGTGCAGCAAAAATCATCCTTCTCAGTTGTAGAGAGTCTTTTGGGAAGGTCCTCTCCTTCTTCTGCCTCCGTTGTTTTTCCTTTCCATTTGATTTGTCTGTGTACGTGGTTTCAAAGAAATAGAATTCAGTGATTTGTCGAGGCCATAATTTTGCGAATGTAGAAAAAAAGGGATTACATTCATTTACATGGAACATACACAAACAAAATTGTCATACAGAAAATATACTGTACATAATCGCTCACATCTAACTGCGGCGTTCACGTTCTATTGCTTCCACCTTCAAACCAAACAAACATAAATTCTCTCCCATTCTTTATTGGAGCTTTCAAATGTGAATTTATACTATTCATTTCAACACTACAATATATAAGTGACTGTAAAGTGGTGAAATCACAGTAATCGTGAAACCTCAGAGGGCTGCACAAAAGGTGAATCCAGTTTAAGTGAGGACTCCTCTCGTGCTTTCAAGTTATGTGGTATGTATCTAGCTTTATCCTTCATTCTGGACCAACACGGGACACATTTCAATGCATCAGTAAGCACCACGGAGCAGAATTTGGTCAAGTAGAATATAATGACCTTAACATCAAAAACCCTTCTGAAGATTGTACCACGAATGTGATTCAGATCAAATCATTTCACCGCTCGGTTGGTATCACAGACATAAGAGAAAACCTAAATACTGCTCCACTTTATGTCCTGCCCTACTTTAGTCCAACTCACACTACAGCTGCTGTGTACGACGTGTGTACTGCATGACTCTCTTTTAAAGTCAAATGACAAAGTTAGAATTTACCTTGTGTGCATCGTTGCTCATACTCAACATGCATCGCCTGTGTTTATAATAAATCTAAAGACTGTAACTGTTTTTCTCCTTTGTGGAAGCACCTTGCATCATTTTGCATGCATCCGATGATTTCTTGGTTCTCAATCAAGGACACTTTATCATTGGAAATATCAGTTGAGCAGCAAAGACAGGATCAAATTATTGTTCTATTTTGTCACAGGACGCAACATAAAATGCATTCCTTTGTCGACAGCAACTCCAAACAAACAAGTCGTGACAGTGACGTGCAGGCCTTACAGTAATCATGGAAGCAGCACTGATACAGGTCCATGGGAAAATTGATTTCCTGATAGCGGCAGGTCAATTTCTTTCTTCAGTGGTCAATGGTCCTTTTAATAGCTTATGCAAATGAGCATTCTGAATCTATGTATATCTACGGCTGAAAGTCACTTTTGTTACCAGATGAAATACGCTCATTCACGAAAAAGAAGTTTGTTCAAAAGCAGCATGAAGTCAAATATTTATTATCACGTAACTGATAACTGTGTTTGAGGCAGCTCCCACATCAGAGACAATCATAGTTTCTCTTAATATAGACACCATTTCCTTCCATTTGAACAACACTCCCACCTGCCGTTTACTGTCCAGATGTGATGGGACAGAACATTTATTGCTGATGGTTTAACAGCTGTTATTATACTGCATTCCTCCTGTCCCTAAGATGTAAGTGTTAGTTGCCACGGGTTTCTAAGACAACTGGAGAGCTTTGTGACCATGACTTATTTAAATGACACTTCATGTGGAGGCATTTTACTGAAAAAATATTGGTGCTTTTGTCTCCAAATGGTAGGCTCCTGGGGGCGATAAGAACAGATTGGCGCAGAGCACACGGGAGAGAACCTCTCTGTGACAGCACATATTTCATGAAAATATATGTTTCACACTGCTTACAACAGCGTTCTTCAAATTTTAACGCTGTTATATGTTATGCATAATCAGAAGGATTTGTTATTGATGTTATTTCTTAAAATAAATTCACAGAAAAAAAGAATATTACTAGACACTAATGGTTTACCAAATATCAATATATCAGGTGCTACATAACACACAACAGGTGTTAAAAAATGTTGAAACTGTTTTACACTTGTTACTGAATAACATGGAACCACTGAAATCATTGTGATGACTGTAATGAGATGAATGGTGTCTCTCCATATGTCTGTTTTTGGACTATGTAACTTTGTGCTCCAGGTACGATCACCCGTGACAAGTATGTAAACGCATTACGCCACTAACCACCATCATGTAAATTGTAGCTGCTGTTAGCTAATGTTAGTTCAGTTTGTTAGCTGCCCAGACTGTGAGCTCAGAGCACTGCAGGAGGGTTAACGTTAGTACGGTAGGTGTTTTGGAATAATGGGAAGATGATGTTTTAGGCCTGTGTTGTCACAACATTCAAGGATTCAAGGAGTTTTATTGTCATTCCAGCACATGTTAAACATAGGATGTAATGAAACTGGTTTCCCCTGGTCCCGGAGCAGCCCGATATCAAATATAAAATATAAATTAAGTAAAAAATGCAACTTTAAAGTGACATTTGTGTAAGTGCAAATGTTTTCGGGAGGGGACAATGTGTGCCCAAAGAAACTGTCCTTTGTTTGACCTGTTGACTGGGTACTTGGATACGATTGTGCGGAACTTTCCCAGTCAAATGTAACTCTTGACATTTCTTCAAGAGGAAAGATGGCAGAGACGAACAATTTGGCGTGGTCGCCCATGTTTTCAACAGTGACTCACCATGTTGAAAAGCTGAAAAGCAGTATTTTGCTGCCCTCTCTGGTTCCTGGTTTCAAACCTCTGACCAGGCACAGAATCCCTGCTGCAGTGTTCACTGCAGTGATGTCTCAGATTCCAACAGTATGTCATTATAGCAAGGTGAGAAGTTAAACCACCGAAGGTCAACAAAAACACATTTTTTTACAGAATTCCCCAAAGCGGGCTTTAATTTTAAAGTGGGTAGATGTTTATGCCGCAAGAAAACAAATGCAAAAAAAGTCCCGTTACTTTTGTGAGTTTGATTTAGAGTTTGATTTACACAAGAATGCAGGCTTGCAGAAATATTCACTTGCGACAACTGCATCAAATAATTAAACAGCGGAAAAACTGGCTACAGCAGTAATGCGCTCAACCCCATGAGACTTGTGCTATCACAGCAGCTCTGCAGCAGAGTGGTAATTGTTAGAGCCTCGTGGGATATGGGCAGGGATTTTGTGCCCAGTCCTATCGTCCATGCTCTATATTAGTCATGTTGCAGAGGAGAGGGGATAAGGGAGAGGAAAGACTACCCAGAAACAAGAGCAAATATGGCTTCCAGCTAATGTAGAGGCATTGTAAAGCATCCGTATGGTTTAAGCAATCTTGTCTTTTAAATAGGGCGTTACGTCCTGAACTGATTATGCACAAGCTGCTGTTCAATGCTGCCAATTACTTGGCTCTGTCAGTGGACTTTATCTCCTCGGAGATAAAGAATTTCATTTAACTTATTTTTGTGTTTTTAAGGACTATTTTTGAACAGTTTTTGTTGCTGACCGAAGGTCTTCAGCGCCTGAAACTTATTTATAGGTGCAAAGGAACTATTTTTTGGTGACTCTGTTATGACTGTGACTACTGTTCTTAAGTTTTCTTGTGCTATTTCTATGTTTCATTTGCACCAAACACTGTCATTCTCGGAAAGAAAGAAAGAAAGAAAGAAAGAAAGAAAGAAAGAAAGAAAGACAGAAAGAAAGAAAGAAAGAAAGAAAGAAAGAAAGAATCAGTGTAACTAGTGGGTAATCTCTGGAAAGTGCTTGCAGCGCAGGTGCAGGAGGAAGTGCTTGTAAGAGGATTGGCTGTACCCAGCTTCCTCCTTTGAGACCAAACAGTGCCAGAGGATACGGGTACACTGGCCTCCATATTGTAGCAGTGTTTTTACTCTCAGGGGAAGCAGTAAAAGGAGAGTGAAGGTGGTCCAAGAAGGTCATCAAAAAAAGATAAAGGCGATGGCAGATCCAACTAAACTTTAGTGCGCCCTTCAACACCCCAGACTAACGCCTCAGGCGGTGGTATTGGTGGAACGTGACGGCAAGGTGAGGGAGAAGAGAAAAGGCCAGTAGCCAGTGTCAGCAGGAAACCAGTCCTGGGGGAGACACTGTCCTCGACGGGGCAGCTGGAGTGTCTAGCCATCAAATGGACCATAGACCGTTTCAAGTACCGTCTGCCGGTACAGAATTCAGCTTAGAGAATGACCACAGGGCTCTGAAATGGTTAGAAACCATGAAACTCTAGAATTACCTGCTGGCTGCTGTCAGCGGAGACACACTGCTTCACATCAAGTGTCCTCAAGTGTCTTTTTTGGGCAAGTGACTTCCTGTCTCACATCCCTTGTCTTGGAAAAGGACCACCCAACACACTCACATAAACATGCACATTCTGTCTTCAGCTGTTTCTTGTTCTGAAATAGGAGGGAAGTTAGATATGCGTAAATGACAGCTTAGATTTATCTGCCTGTTGCAGCGTCGGAGGATGCTGCTGCTCCATATTGATGCTGACAATTACACGGTGTGATTAATGGACTACAGGAAGGGGTAGTTTTCCTTACCAGCCACAGCTGTATACTGTGTCTGCAGCTGAGTCGAATCGACTGAACACTTTTACTTTATTTTGATGAGGTCGATCAAAGTAATTACTTTGTTACCTTTCTGATCAAGGACTTTTCTCATTTGCTGAAATGAGAGTCCATGTTTGTTTCTTTGTTTGTTTTTTAGGTCGCATAATTATCCTGACTCTTTGAATGGCAATTGGCAGTTGCAGTCATGCTTTGGTGTGCATCCAGCAGCCTCAAAGTAGCATGAAATAGAGGCCAGTGCAATTTTATACAGTCAACGGTAATTACAGGTTATTCTTTATTTTCTGTCCTTGCCTGTAGTCTCCTAATGGATTGGCCTCCACATATAAATGTGCTAATACAGTGTTTGATCTGTTAGCATTTAGATAGATAAATGATATATAATGCCAGTTTAAAGACAGTATATCAGTCCCAAAGTCTGTTGTGGTCTGGTTTTGCTTTTCCTCCTTGTCCCTGAAGAGCCACATTAATGAAGACTTTTGCACCCGTTTCTCAGATTCGACACAAACATGTGCAGCATATTTATCAAACAGCAGGTTTCAGTCACAGTTTGTTTCGTTTTGGAAAATGTGAGAGAAAGGTGCATCCCTCTTCTCACACTCATTTATGGGAGGACTGACAAATAGACACATTAACAGAGATTTATTATGTAATCTAACAGCCGATTCAGAATATGTACTGACCATTATAATTCACAGTTTTGGTCAGATTCACATGGGAATTTATCTTAATCTAAAAAACACAGACATAGCAAAAATTGGGGATTTACATGAGCCAGGAGGGAAATTGAGGTGTATCCAAAGAGCTGCACGGTTTCCTGCTATCTACAGCCACAGTGGCTCTGTAATACTGTACTCTATTATATATGCAGGCAGTGCTTTGAGTGAAATGATAACATCAGCACCTAACACTCCCAGAGTAGCAAATACAATGCAAACACCTGGATAGCAAGTAATATTTACTGATGCTATGATGTGTTAATTAGCATTAAACACAAAGTACACCTGAGGCTGATGGAAATGTCAGTGTGTTTTGGGGGGAGGGGCTGCAGGTATTTGGTCATAAACCTGCAAATAAAGTTTTCGACGAAATAAAATGACCCTCTGGCTAGATGAAAAGTTAAGGTACCACCAACATTTCACAACAGTTATTACCTATTCTTATGACATATGAAACAAAGCTCTCATGGTAAACATAATATCATAATTTAATTTTTTGGGCGTAAATGTGTGGAAGATCACCATGTCATTACTTATTTTCTGAGCTCAGTGACCTCAAACAGCCCCGTTTGCGCCATTTTCTTTCTAAGTCTGGCCCACAGTTCTGTCAGACTTTTTCTGTCCAATTTCTATTGAGAAACATGGAACACAGAAACACACTGGCCAATTTAGTGAATAACAATCAAGGCTTTGCAACACACTGGTAACCACTTTGCAGCGTGACGCTTTTTTTCCTCCCGTCTTTGCTAGAACATATGTGTGCCGTCCTGGGGCCCATTTTATGAAAACGTTATGTGAACACACAAATGGTTGCAGCATCAAATTGCACAAATGATTGCAGCTTGCAAATCACCTTGCAAATTACACCTTGTATGGTGCAACTCTGGTGAAACAGGCCCCTGTGGCTGAGCAACAGCTTGAGTAGTCACCTTATAGGCTACTGTACTAGCTTAGATCAAACGTCCTCAAGTAGTAGAGCAGATCATCTAGTAATCGGACGGTTGCAGGTTCAGTTCCTGGCTGCCGACCACTTCAAGCGTTTTAGGTCCATTTACCACATACCTCTGTCACTTTGAGGTTACCTTTTACATTTTTTTCTGACAAATTGCCCTTTTACAGTCTGCTCTAAAGAACCTGTGGCTTACTCTTTGTCATGGTACCAACTCGTTTCCTGGATTCTTTGGTCTTTTCTACTGTAATGCTTGTAATTGGACTGCAGTAATCTCTCTACAAAAGCTGCACAGTGGCGTCGAGGCAGCAGAGCTCCTTAAGTTAATGGCTAATATTGCTGAGGTGCTCCGCCGAGTGCTTTTAGACGCTCATTTGTGCCGGCTGCCACCCGGTACTTTAATGACTCTCTTATTAGTCATCCAGTCATGCTATACTGACACTGATGTTGTTCTGAAATTATGACCATCGCTGCAGACCACTGATGTGGGTGTTGATGATGATGGTGATTGTTTTTATATCCATTCATCCAGAGTAATGTGTGATGATTATGACTTCTTTATATTCATTCATCTGGGTAATTTAGATTGATATTTGTATTATAATATGACCACATCTGGTCATGAATGTATACTTTTACTTAACTTTTACATGTTGTCAGCTCTGCTGTGGGTTCTGTGCAGGCTGTTTAATGATCTTTAAATCAATAGTGTGCTGATTGTACTCTGTTCTGAAGTTGGTGTTTGAATGCTGACAGGCACATGCAGTACACACACACACACACACACACACATCAGTGTGCTGAGTGGGAATCAGCAGGAAGCTGATAAAAACAAAACAACAAGTGTTTTGAATTCTGAATTCTGAATTCTTTTATTTCTATAATTTTTCTCACTTGCTTTTCAAGGTTTCTGGTTCTGAACAGATTTCTAAATATGCAACATGTTTGTCTTCATCTATTCAGCATCAAAAATACATATTTGGGATCCCTGAAATACTTTGGTGTTTGACTTTAAGACGGCAAGAAATAATTATGCACAATATGTGTAATCGAGAATGTCCTGCAAAGCGAATGAGGTAATTGGATCATAATTTGACAGTAAACCTACTTTTACCCTTGGCCATCATTACAGCAGTCTCACATTACCAGCTAGTAACTCAACAGCATTTTATCACCCACAGTTTGCCTAATATAGTTATCCATGATGAAAATGTTCAATTACCTGTGCTAGCAGTTCCCTGGTTATATGCAACAAGCTGATTATCCCTACCCCACAACGTTTTCAGTGGATCCCCAGCCAGCTGCAACAGTGTCTGCAGCTGAGGATTTGGAAAATATAATGATATTATGCTAATGTGCAGATACTGCTGGATTGACATTTCTACTGATTGGGATTAGTGCTCCTATCCATTTTCACACCCACGCAGCAATAGCTTAAGGTCTCTCTGTCACCAGAACATGCTTTTAACATTGCTGGTGTCAGGGGTAATTTGTGGTGTTACTCAAGTGGGCTTGTTCCGATGCAATTAGTTTATTTTCTTTGTGTAATGAGTGCATGCCCTGAGCTGTCACTGCCCTATGGAGACATTTGGAAACACAGCAAATCCCAAATTCAGGCGCAGACTGCTGCTGTGGTGTGTTGATTTGAATTTTTCCTGTATTTGACAGATAATCCCATAATTGTCCTTATTTGTTGAGTTTGTGCATTATCGTATAAAAGAACAGGTATCTCGTGTTATGAATAGCACATTCATAATGTCTTCTTGTCTATGAACCAGTTTCTACTCAACTACTTTGGATTAGTCTCATAGTCCTCTATTTAAAAGGTGACTAAACAAAGGGTAAATCCCATCAGCGCAAACGTACCTCTGCACAGGATAAAAGGACAATCTTTTCCTGTACATGGCAAGACACTACAAGCAAGAGTTTAACCCAAACCTGTGGGGGTCCTGGGGCATCTTCCCCCCGGGAGATTCCTTTCTATTTATTGCAGCTATTTACACTATTCGTCAAGCATTTGGAGAAAAACATGATAGTTGCACAGGGAGAAAAAAGAATGTTACTGCAGAGCCTAAGGTCTATTTTGTGTCTAATTGCTCTCCAACTGCCTTTATCATTCTGAAACCATAACACAACAAATGTTGAGGATGACTAATTTTCATTCCTGCCATCTAAAAAGAGGCAATTGTCTGATGTTACTCTTTTAAGTTACATAACAGGGTATTATATAATAATAAACTGGATGTAAACAGCATCACTAATCTTAGAATATATTTCCGTTAAACTATGTTGGAGCAGGGCTCATGGAATTAATGTTTAGCTGACAAATCTGCTGCATTTGAATTCATTCCATAAAAATCAGCATTAAATTTATTTTGAGAATAACATAGATGAATAATAAAACTGGCATGTCTCAGCTCTGTTTATTTATACCTGGAAATTTCTTCCACCGAAGGAAGGAAGGAAGAAGATTTCCGATTATAAACTTAAGATGCAAAAGATTAAATGCATATCTTATTCTCTTACATCTACTCCTGGCACCTCTGCTCTCCTTTACTCCTCTGTTCCTCACTTCTTTCTTCTTCACACATCTTCATCTCCTGTCCCTCTTCCTCTTAACCTGCTTTCTTCACAAGTTTTTACATTTCATCTGCTATTCTCTCTTTCATTCTTTTCCTTGCTTTCACCCAGTAATAGAAATTTTGCTCAATTGATTCCAGTCCAGTCAGAGAGGCTGAGGGGGGAAATGGCACAAAGTTTTAAAAGACTTGAGAAAAGATTCAGGGCTGGAGCCCATTAATGTGTTTATTCGACTACACTGTGTTTGAATTTGTACTTCGTGAAACGTTAGCATTGGCCAATGCCTCATTTGCATATTTAAACACAACATCTCAGAAAAGTTGTATTTAGAAAAGAAAGTGAGTGAGTAATCAACAGTAGTTGAAGTTTCTCAGTGATTTCTAGAATTTAAATGTACATGCACTGCATAAAGGAGCAACCCACCGCCAACCAAGTCAATTTACCTGTCATGTCAATTACTATTTGCTGCTTTACTGTTATATAACGTCTCCTACAGCTCAGTTTTTCTTGACTTTTTAACTTCTTCCTCTGTGCCTTTCCTTCTCCGCAGGAATCCATAAATTTGTGACAGAGGGAGAACACGTGGAGCTGAAAGCCGTCACCAAAGAGCAATCGGGATCGTATGAATGCATCGCTTCTAACGACATCTCGAACCCCGATGTCAGGACAGTGCAAGTCACCGTCAACTGTAAGGGCCAAAGCTAAATGTCTTTAACTTAAGCTTTATTACAAAGTAGGTCTTCTTGTACGAGTAAAATAAGTGAGTAAAATAAGTGAGTTGTATGAGTAAAAAAAACTGAATGCAAGTCATGAAGCATAAACATAAAATTGGCAATGATACACTGTGTTGTGCAAAGTTCACAGTGTGGAGTAAGAACATAATGTGCTGATTCTTTATCTGTGTCAATTCATGTTTAAATAAATCAGTTTCACCTTTTTGTTTCATAGATCCTCCCTTCATTTCTAAAGCGAGAAGTACAGGTACTCCAGTTGGACAAAAAGGAGTCCTGCAGTGTGAAGCGTCTGCTGTCCCGAGGGCAGATTTTGAGTGGTACAAAGAAGACCGCAGGCAAGTTCCTTGTCTGAGCTCTGTGATTTCCACAGGCTAAGAATTGTTTGAAGTCAGTATCACACACCCATAACGCCACCTATTCTGCTGGAGGATGTGGACTTACTCTATTTGAAATAAGCCAACTGCGTTGTCTTTGTTGATAAATGGCGGCTTTAAATAAAATTCTGCTTTTGATGTAATGAGATAATCCTTCACACCCCCTGCAAAACACGCCGTTTTAATCATATTATGAAAATTCATAATTTTCATTAAAAAAAAGAAAAGAAAAAAATCTTCAGTCAAGTCTTTTGCAAAACAGGCATGGACACCAAAGGCAACTATTATTATTTTTACCCTGTAATTGGTTTATGTCAGTGGGGTGTGGGGCTCTGAGGTTATTATAATATAATGCAGTATTTTCCATCTGAAGGCTGGAGACTGAGAAGTTGTTTATGAGCAGCCTGAGAGCTGGTAGAGCTGATGTAAACACAGGCTATGTTACACTGTTAAATGGTCCCTGACGGTTACAGCGGCATTGCTCGTCAGTCCCCAAAAGACAAAATCAGTCCTCGAGAACAAGATGGAGGACGTTGATAAAATAAACGACTGGCATCCGCAAACGTGTAATAAGGGAAGGAAACAGCAGCAGAGGAATAAGAGATGCAATGAGTGAAACACGAGGAAGGTTGTCTTGCACTGAAGGGTGAGCGCGCAAAAACGTGTACAGTCGCTTCAATAAGGCGCTGAGCCACACTGTGAGTGGATTTCAGCTCTAGTAATTTCATGCAGAGATAAGTTCTTACTGTATGCTCGAGATCTGACAACAAGCATAAGCAAACACGAACAGGGCTTCTCAAAGGATTCAAGAAAAGCACAGTTAGGTTCTCTTCTTTCCTGCTCATCAGCGGGGTGTTAATCACAGCCCCTCTTTGTCTTACAGGCTCTTCAATGGACTAAATGGGGTTAAGATAGAGAATCAAGGTAAACAATCAATGCTGGTCTTCTTCAACGTCTCAGAAGAAGACTACGGCAACTATACCTGCGTTGCCATGAACACCATGGGGATCACTAATGCCAGCATAATCCTTTATGGTAAGAATATACATGCTGTGAATGAAAGCGTTAATCATGTTTAGATTATTCAAATTTATTTTCAACTTGACTGTTAGTCACTGCTAATGGTTTCTCCTCTCCATGCTAGCAGCTGTGCCCATAAATAAAATCAATCCAGACATAAAGGCCTCCCACTCTGTTATTCACTGGTTTACTTTTTCATCTCTACCATTTACTAGTTTCCATGGCAATTGCAGCATCAATCTAAAGCTTGTGTTTAGCTGAGGAAATGCACCACATGAACGTTTGAATTCCAGTTAATCACAGTTCACAAATTGAAAACATTGATTCAAGCTGAGAGACACGCTGACCCCAATGATGGAGTAACTTTTGTGTCCTCCCTGTATCACTGCAGGTCCTGGCGCGATGCACGATGTGAATGGAGCCGCCGTGTTGCCACGTTGCTCCATATGCCTCCTGGTGACTGTAACCTTGTTCTACCTGCTGAAGTTCTGATGTGAAATGTGACAACCTTCAAGCTTCTCTCAGCAACGGCAAGAACAGACTATTAGTCCTATAAGAAGAATGGAAACCCAAGAGCGCCAGTGGTCCACCTTTAGTTTTCTTTCTGTTTCTTTCTGGCTTTGCATCGGAGTCTGTTCTCTGTTGGTTCGCCAAGAGCGAGAGGCGTCAATCCAAGGAAGGGAAAAATTTGAATCGTGCACTAATTTGATGATGGTACAGCTACTGAGTTTGTGTCTCCCCCAACATTTTTGTATGTGAAAAGGGAAAAAAAATATATACATGTAACTGTTGATAGTTGACTGTTTATTGCCCAATATTGAAGTGTACATTCAGATTATTATTATTGTGTCACGTCCTGTTCAATATCTGTATAATACCATTAAGCTTTTTTAAGTAAACGACAAAAAAGGAAAAAATGCAATGTGATTGTTGAATTTTACTGTATTTTTACAGTTGTATGCAAAACAGAGAAACAGATTCCATCATGATAAACAGTTCAGAACAATAAATAGTACACCATGATTTCTCAGGCAAAGTCCTACAGCATAGTGCATCCAACTTTTTATTTCCATCGTAGTGTGTGTAGAAAATGTACAAATGTGTACAGAGAATTCCTGCACTGTTTTTCAGAATGCATACATTTATCAAATGGCTTTTTTTTTGAAACACCTAATAACAGTGTCATAGCAGCTTCACGGCATATTCATACCGAGTGCTGAATATCTTGAAAGGAGAACGTCAGACATTTACGTGAAGTGTGATTTAGGGTAGAAGTTTTGGTCGGTATGCAGCTTTGCTCTCTACAGGGAAAAACTGAATTAAATGTTCAGAGTTAAACTTCTTTAACGGCACTGTACAGGAAGTACTGATGACATCATTAAAGCGTGAGATTAGTAGGTGGTCTAATTAGCAACATGGCACTGAACTGACTTCTCACTAAGTGCTGCTGTTAATTGGGGGAAACTAATTTTAATTTGCAACACACAATTTTCTAAAATGCTCCTGATGATATTTCTGACTCTTGTTTTAATGCTGCAACTTTTATGACTTATTTATTTTTATTTATTTATTTTATTTTTTTTGGCACCTTGCCTTTGAGTTTCCTCCTCAGTTTCCCTCCTTCCGCTGACCAGCAGACTTTTATAGAGCTCTGGTTTCTATTTGGACTAACAGGTTGCAGCTTATTACAAATAACATCTTTGTTTGTTCCTCTATTGATCTTTGATTGGATAATAGATCCTCTGGAACTTGCTAATAAATGGTAATCCCCTTTGAAATGTCACTGAAAATGCAGACAGTCACCAAGGGAGAAGTGAGGAAAGATAGAGCTCCTTAAGGGACCGTGTCAGTGTTCTGCAGGTTTTATCTTACTTACTAAAAACATAAACTTTACAGGCAGTGTTTGCTTTTCATTCAGATCTTTATGATATTAAAAGTCAACATGGATTATCTTTTATTCATTACAGTAAACACCACATATTCTTTCATTGCTGTTGTGGATAAGTTTTCAAAGCATGGCAATGCTCAAATCAAAAGTATGCACTTCACTGATTTTAATATAGAATGGATTAAGATGAATACAAACCGTGGTACGTTCCTTTAATGAGCTTCTTCACATATTCTATATATAAATGAACTTCAAGGTTTATACTCAAACATGCTCTGCTAGTCAATCAGAAAATAGGTGTTTTATCAATTTATCACCAGTACAGTATGTTTTAATGTCAAGTGGTGGGAAGCTGGATGAGTGTCCTTGATTTAAAACTCCTTCAATGAGGAAGCCAGGGATATATTTGACAACTAAACAGCACTTATCCGCCTCCAAGTAACAGATGACACAAGCTAAAACACTTCATGAACGTCAGGACGGTAAAGTCAACCTGGATGAATGTTCCGTGTAGCTGCTATGAAGCTTTTTTTTCAGGTGTTATGAATGTGTGCTTTTAACCTGGTTTGACCAGAGATGAATAGCAGACACTGCTCTGAAGACCACAGAAGTGATCGTTGTGTTCTGTGGTCGGTGGATGCATTTTCAAGGGATATTTTTTAGTCTGCCTCGGACAGAAATTTCCAGTGACGAGAATATACTTAAAGCACAAGTGATTGATGATGTGATGTTCTGCTATTGTCCAGTTCACTCCTGTGCATACTTATGAGTAAGAAGTTTGTTGACGACAAAACAACAGGGATGAGATTGATGTATGTGGGAATGCTTTTGTTGTACTCATGTGCTTGTAATGATGGTGAACCAGTCAGCTGCAGATCATGTCACAGGATGTGATTTCACTTTTTAGGGGTTTGCAAAAAAAAAAAAAAAAATACAAACAGGTGAGATTCTGATGCCTGCAAAACTAAAGATGAGGGTTAATGTGACCCTGTCCACCACAGCTAGATGAACATGATATAGTATTGATGTCAATAAGCTTGAATCAATATGTTAAAAATCCCCATTAAAACAGAACTGATACTGAAATGTACCTAAGATGTATTTTTGCATCTGGCACCATGAACGACAATGTAAGTTGTAATTACTTTATTTTTGATTTCTTTTGAGTATTTCTTTTTATGGTTTAAGGATTTTAGATTTATGCATTACAAAATATCTATAATCCTCCTTAATGCATAATTCTCTGGGCATTTTAAAGTATTCAAGTATTCGCAGTATTCACTTGTCTTTTTTTATTTAAACAGTTATTTTTAAAATGTATGATCCCATTGACGGCTGCATTGTCAACCTGTTTGATATGTTTTCTGACATTACTGGAGGTTCAGCATACAGTAGTCACTATTGTGGTATATAGTCATCGTATCATTTGATTGAGAGATTGCAAAAATGTCCATAAACTGGTTAAATGTGAATTCAAGTTGCCGATCATTTGTTCTATGACGTGAAACATCACCCGTCTCTTTGGTTCCTGCTTTCTTATTTAAAGCTGCACGAGTCAATTCTTGTAACAACCATTCAAATGATTCTATACGTGAATACGGAAGAGGATTCAAAACAATATATTTGAGTCCTGACTTTATTCTTTTTTATATTATTTTGATTCTTTTAAAGTCAGAATTCTATTTTATTATTTCTTCAGAATGAAGTCAGAAATCAAATAGTTTTTGTTACATTTGGCCTTAATCCTCTTCCGTATGTGAAAGCTGTCTTTCATAGTGAAAAACAAAAAGCAAGAGTAGAAATTATCACCAACTCTGCAGTGACTCAGCTTTACAGAGCATTTTAAGATCTTTCAGCTCGTTGTTTTCACTGCACAGCCTCATTGTTCTGGGTTCAAAAAGGCTTTGATAAACTTCCTGCTCGACAGTTAGCGACAGGATGAAGGATGAAATATTGTATTTTACAAATTGGTGGAGACTAAAACAGAGCTATAAGGAGGATGAATACTGGGCCTGCATTTGTCAGAAAGTCCAGAAACTCAAATCCAAATGAGTAACAATAGAAAATTCAATCAATCTGAGCGACGCTGCAGAAACAGTTTAGTTAACAGGCAAAATGAAACCAATCATGTCAGATAAGTCAGAAAATGTAAGACCATTTCTAATGATCAACATCATAAATCATGAACATAAGTCATCCATTAGGAGGCGAGAGATAATACGCTAACAGCTCTGCAAATAGATCTATATTTAACCAATACCATAAAGGCAACTATTTATGTCCTTCAGATTCCTGCCAGTACTTCCTCTGCACACCACCAGCACCCACATTGTCTTTTCTGGCCAATTCTTAATAAACAGGAATATTCAGTGTCAGTGCTGACAGAACTGATACAGCCTCAGCACAATGACATCAATATCTGCATGTGTTAGATCCTGGGCTCCTTCCAGTGTAACCTTGTTATCAGAGAGAAGCTGCAAAAATGCAGGGCAAGTCTGGTTACTGTGGTGTCAGTCAAGCTGCCTGTTACCTCTTTGCGTCTTTAAATGAATGGCAGCAGATGCACTCTAGTGACAGATCTGTTAGATATTAATGCAACTTCTTGCCTTGAGGTTTTAGATGTACGAATACTTTCCTTTCAGCGTCCACAACTCGTAAGCCACATGGTTCTTTCTGCGGTAATGAGGGCACTGTGTTGTATTCCTATAATGAAATGACACACTCAGTCATTTTACAACATGAGTTGCCTGAAAAAAAACAACTCAAATTTCTGAGCTTCCTTTTCACTCAAGTTCAACAAACTTGTCTTTTGAAAAGGTTCTCAGCAATAAATATTTTGAAACCTTATGAGTGCATGATGAGCCCGCAGTAACCTGCCAGTAGCCTCACAGCATGATGAGCACCAACACTGCTCCAATTACAAGAGAAAAGTCTTCTCTGAACAGGGAATCAAACTCCTTTGTTGTGTCTTGCTCAGACCAAAGTCTGGACAGAAGAAGGGACAAAGGTGATTTTCCTGTTATAGATAGCCAAGAACTAGCCCAATATAATAAAACAATATCCCTCTATATTCAATCTTAAAAATGTTCTCATGAGGTCTGATGGCATCCAGTGTGTTTTCTGTCAGCATGCAATAGTATTCAGTCTTGAGGACAGCTTTGACTGGACACTGCAAGCCGCCAGATGGATGAATCACTTTTTGTTTTGACGGGCACATCATGCACTGTTTTTCCCACTTTGTCCTCAAATATATTCATTTACTGAACTAGCTAGGTTGGGGTTAATAGAAAGTTTAATATAATTTCAAAATGATTTAAATGATTGTGATACAAGTGTCAGTCTAGAGACATTTAATCCTTTCAGTCTTCAAATTAAAGTTGAGGGGAGCTATAAATGGGTGTAATTGGGCTTAACAACTCTGAAACTCTCAGCAGTCTGCCTCTCTGTATGTTCACCTGATTGAAGTGAAGCTGTGATGATCATATCGCTCACATGCAACATACACAATTCTCCTGCGCTGGTAATTTCACGTCAAATGATAAACAATACCATCCTGATTATCATTAAAAATAACATCAGAGGACAGATGAAGCGACTTCATGCACAGAGCCGAAGGAATGCTTGATGCAGAACCAACTAACAGTTTGTTTATTCACTTAAAATTGTATCAACAAAAGACTTTGCTGCCAAAGAAACATCACATGTAAGAATAAAGACGTCAGCCGCAGCCTGGAATACAGAAATGTGGATACAGGCTGGGGAACAGCATGGCCTTGTAACTCTCCAAACACATGATTAAAATCCAGCTCTCTGATGACTTCTGACTTTGCATCAGTACTGACGATATTAAAATATATATTTAGCCATCTGAGTCTCTGAGTTCCTCCCCACATCTTACCTGGCAGCCTCTCTGTCTTCCCTTTGTCTTTCTTTAAGGTTTTGGCTCACCATCATTTTTAACTTTGCATGTTCATCTGTTATGGTGAAATATTCTCCAACATCTATTGTTCATTTGATTTAAACAACCCCAAAAAATATTTTGATCTCAACAGACGTCCTGCATGAATAAGTTACTGGCCTTTAGTCCACCAAATCAAATCAAATCAAATCAAATTTTATTTGTATAGCCCAAAGTCACAAAACACATTTTGCCTCAGAGGGCTTTACAATCTGTACAGGGAGTGACACCCTCTGTCCTTAGACCCTCGGTTCGAGTGAGGAAAAACTTGCCCACAAAAAACCCTTTTAACAGGGAAAAAAAAATGTGGAAGAAACCTCAGGAAGAGCCACAGAGGAGGGATCCCTCTTCCAGGACGGACAGACGTGCAATGGATGTCACATGTACAGAACAACCAACACAAACATATTGTACAATTACAATGAATTACAATAAATGGTAAGGTTATTGCAGTAGCAGTGGACACCACACAACAACATGTATTCATTCATATGACAAAAAAAGGAATGTGTTTTTGTGACATGATATTTGACTTCACAGGGACACTTTAAATGAGTTAAATTCATATTTGTGTTAGACTTTTCTATTGTCATGCAGCCAAGAAGCAGCATAGGGGTTAAATGAACACAGAACGTTTGCATGAATAAGCAGTATGCATTGTAAAACTTCATTTAGATTTTCTTTAAAATGATTTGAGAGACGAGGGAGGTAAGATTGAGTTTAGACAGCCGATCTTTTCAAGACTCTATAAAATAGACTCCTTTTTTCAGATTCACTCCACACAGGTAACACTTTTAAGAAAAAACATTTAGAGCACTTTTACATCGGTAATTTGCTTAGAATGGCCTTGTACGCTATTATATATGAGTGCTCCATCTTGCTCATAGCAAGCAAAAACCATCTCACCAGAGAGTACAATGTGCAGTGATGAGTGCTGTATAGCCAGAGTTTGAAATGCAGTATATCTCAAAGCAGCACGATAAAGTGGGTCAAGTAAGGCCAAAGTGGTAGGACAAGCAAATCAGTTAATGCTATCACCATAGTCTTGCTGAGACAGGAATAGACCAGACGATTATATGGGGATGGAGAGAAAAACGACTTTATAAGAAACTCACTTGAAGCTTGAGTTTTTCACCGAGTGCTTTAGTGTGATACTTGAAATATTTGTCTAACCAAATGCTCAGATACCAACAACACTCTCTATTAACACCTCAAAGGGTGTAAATAAAGAAGGAAGCTGTACTGCTGCTGGGGTCGGGTGGGATATTCTTAGTTTTGTTTGCATTTAAAAGCAATTTCAAATTGATGAAGGCGTTCTGCAGTGAGTTCAAATAAAACTGCAAATTAGCAACCATAATCTAAAAAAACGGGACCAGAGGAATCCAGGACTGTATCGTAAGCATACATATCTTGATGCAAATATTGTTGATATATGGAGGAAAAAGAAGAGACGCCACAATGCATTGTTGGGAAACTCTAACTGATAACAGGATCAGAAACAAAATTACCAGACCTAGCAATGAGTCTCAAACTAACCAGCTACCCACTTGACAACCAGCCTGCACCAGGATGTTAATTGTAGTCAAATCTACAGCCCAGTTTTCTTATCAATAGCAGCCGTTATGTCATCTAAGACTTTCAAACCAGAAGTCACAGTTCCGTGCATGGGTCTTAATCCAGATTTCATGGGTTTTAGGATATTCTGTGAGTCTAGGAAAAGTTTCAGCTGATCTGACACTATAAACTGTGTAATCTTAGCCACAGCAGAGAGATTTGAAAGAGGTCTAAAATGATTCAAATCAGTAGGATCACCAGCTTTAAGTAAGGCATGATATAGGCTTATTTCCATGAGGCCATGGAACTGTGATAAGAATTGCAGTTTTGTTTTGTTCTTCTTTGGGCACGCCAAGGAGGAAAATCAACGACAGGCTCATTTGGTAAGTTTAGCTGCTGCTTGTCCGTCGTCTGGACTTTCATCTAAGATCATGCAGAACGAAAACAAGAATATGATGGTGCATTTACTGGGTGTCTGATAAAGTACCTATGGGTATGATTTTGAGTTTCTGTGTGGGCGCAGCTGGCTGAAAGCAAAGACAGGTCAAGGCCATAGCTAGAGGGGAGGGGACGGTTCCGAAGCCTGTACAACTACTGAGGTCCCCAGTCAACTGTGTGGCTAATCTCTGCCTGTGTAAGACTACGATAAATCATCTCCATATCGGGGGGAGTGTGCACGCAGCTGCTGTACTATACATCCTGTTCCATCACCTACGCAAGTTTATGATCTTGTCTTTGCCATTTTCTTCCTCTCATATGAGCAAGACAGCAGGTCACACAGGCCAGAATGGGCAACACGCATTTCCATCCAAGAGTAAAGAGAAACAATGTGCTTTTCGTCTGATTTGCTTGCAGCGCTGGCTTTTCAATAAAAACCAGCTGTCGCTGGTATAAACATTCAGTGAGCTTCAAGGTGACAGTCTGTGAAACCCGCCTCATCCTCATTTAAAAGATAGCGAGAGTCTAGTTTTGTGTATTGCCATGACGACGTTAAACCCCCTGATGTATTTGCCACACATAATACACTCCTCCAGGTCTCTCTGGAGTCATAGGCTCTTATTGTTTTTAAAAACCCATTAAAAAGAGCTGGAAGAAATGCAATGTAGTGCTGACAAACACGGGACAACTGGGAGTTTCTCCTAACGTGACTTTACGCACAATAATTGCAGCTCTATCAAATTGAGTTAATTTTTCCATATTCCAATATGACCTGCATCACTGTCTTGATTGTGATTTATTGTACCTCTTCACTGCCAACAGGAGTGCAGAACACTGTTCAGAGAAAATATTTAAATTCAGTAATTAGTGGCATGATGAACGAATGGCCATGTTGTCTATTTTAAAGATTTCCTCTGCAAGCTGTTTGAGAAAAACTGAGCTTCAGGTTCTCCAGGATGATATTTTTTGTATTTAAAAACTACGTTTGCACTAATACTATTTTTTGGAGAGTCTTACCAATCTAAAAAAAGAGATTTTGAATGGGCTTTCATGTCGGATATTAGATTTTCTTCAAGACTTCATGAAAATTAAAATTGGTTCTTTGAAAGCTTTTGAGGTTTCAGAAGACAAATAGGAGAACGGCACAAAAGATCCACTTTCAGCAGCATCATTGTGATAATAACAACAACAGCAATAAGAAGAAGAAGAAAGTTAAGAAGAGGCTGAACGTTACAAGACAGCTCTCTTTTGACAAGACTTTTGCTGACTGGAGTTTGTGATGAAGGTGCGTTCTGTCTCTAGAAGAAGAAGAAGAAGACCACCATGTCAAAATTTAAAATTGATCTCATTTGGATATATTTGAATTTCACACTTTGAATGGTGAAAAAAACAGATGTCATTCACGGTCAGTGCATCCATCAACCTTTGGCTCAGAATCAGAATCCTGCCTTTGACTGCGTCTCGTCTTCAGGTGGAACAACAGCATCAGTCAATGCCAGCGGCTCACCGTCACACACATTTCTCTGGGTTTTCAGCAGAGTATCTCTTGATACCTAGAGGGGGGATCACCTGGATCCTTCGGGGCTGTCTCAGGAGGAATCTTTCAGGTACTAATGCAGTCATCTGAGGTGAGGTGCCACAAATTGAAAATATTATTGTGGAAATATTCTGCTTTAGCAGAGGTCTTGGTTAGCTCAGTTAGTAAAGCATCTACCCCGTACATCCTTGTAACAGGGTTCGAATCCAACCTGAGACAAGAGGTAAACTCTTTTCTTAAATTTCTGACTTTTATACTCAGAATCCTCACTTTTAAACCCAAAATTCTGATGTTTTTTTTTCTAAATGATGATTAAATTCTGACCTTTAAAACCAGAATCCTCACTTCCTGAAATTTCTGACTTTTAAAGTCTTTTTTCCCACAAAGTTCAGACTTTTACACTAAAAGGTCAGATTTTTTTTTCTTTTTTTTTTGTCAAAATTCAGATTTTTTTCCCTCAAAATTCTCAATTGTCTTTGGAGGTGTTGGTTAGCTCAGTTGTTAAAGCGTCTGCTTTGTGTACAAAAGTCTATACAGCAGCCCAGAGTTCGAATCCACCAGATCCTTGTTGCTTTGACGTTTAAACTGAAAATGTTGTTTTCTTCTCAGAATTCAGGCTTTTACAAAGAATATTATGACTTCTTTTTCTCAAAATTATGATGTTTTCTCATCCTGACTCATTCTCATTTCTCACTCGGACTTTTAAACTCAAAATTCTTCTTTTTCTTTTTTTTTTTACATTAAAAATTCTACTTTTTTTCTCGAAATTGAGATTTTTTTTTGCCCAGAAAAGAAAATCAAAATTCTACAGTTTTTTTCTCAATTTTCCAATTTTTTTTTTTCACAAAATTCTAACTTTTAAGACGAATACTGAATTCTTGGAACCTGCTAATGCTGTTGGTTAGCTCAGTTGGTAAAGCGTCTGTCCCATGCACAAAAGTCTCAGGGTTCAAATCCCACCTGACACGAGAACCATGATGATCTGCTTTTACCTTTTCCTCAAATTTCGGACTATTAAGCTCAAAATCAAAAAATCGTTCATTTTATTTGTTTTTTTTTTCTTCTCGTTTTCTCGCTCTATCATTCTTTTTATTCGTCTTTTTTTCAAATTTTCTCGCTCTATCGTTCATTTTATTCGTCTTTTTTCTCCTTCTATCGTTCATTTTATTCGTCTTTTTTCTCCTTCTATCGTTCATTTTATTCATCTTTTTTTGCGTTTTTCTCGCTCTATCGTTCTTTTTATTCATCTTTTTTTCAAATTTTCTCGTTCTATCGTTCATTTTATTGGTCCTTTTTTTCTCGTTTTCTCGTTCTACTCGTTCATTTTATACGTCTTTTTTTCAAATTTTCTCGCACTATCGTTCTTTTTATGCGTCTTTTTTTCGCGTTTTCTCGCTCTAATCGTTCTTTTTATTCGTCTTTTTTTGCGTTTTCCCTCGCTCTATCGTTCATTTTATTCGTCTTTTTTTCAAATTTTCTTGCTCTATCGTTCATTTTATTCGTCTTTTTTCTCGTTTTCTCGTTCTATCGTTCTTTTATGTCTTTTTTTCAAATTTTCTCGTTCTATCGTTCATTTTATTCGTCTTTTTTTCAAATTTTCTCGCTCTATCGTTCATTTTATTCGTCTTTTTTCTCCTTCTATCGTTCATTTTTATTCGTCTTTTTTTCTCCTTCTATCGTTCATTTTATTCATCTTTTTTTGCGTTTTCTCGCTCTATCGTTCTTTTTATTCGTCTTTTTTTCAAATTTTCTCGTTCTATCGTTCTTTTTATTCGTCTTTTTTTCAAATTTTCTCGTTCTATCGTTCATTTTATTGGTCTTTTTTTCTCGTTTTCTCGTTCTATCGTTCTTTTTATTCGTCTTTTTTTGCGTTTTCTCGCTCTATCGTTCATTTTATTCGTCTTTTTTTCAAATTTTCTCGCTCTAATCGTTCATTTTATACGTCTTTTTTTTCAAATTTTCTCGCACTATCGTTCTTTTTATGCGTCTTTTTTTCGCGTTTTCTCGCTCTATCGTTCTTTTTATTCGTCTTTTTTTGCGTTTTCTCGCTCTAATCGTTCATTTTTATTCGTCTTTTTTTCAAATTTTCTCGCTCTATCGTTCATTTTATTCGTCTTTTTTTGCGTTTTCTCGCTCTATCGTTCATTTTATTCGTCTTTTTTCTCGTTTTCCCTCGTTCTATCGTTCATTTTATACGTCTTTTTTTTCAAATTTTCTCATTCTATCGTTCATTTTATTCGTCTTTTTTTCAAATTTTCTCGCTCTATCGTTCTTTTTATTCGTCTTTTTTCTCGTTTTTCTCGCTCTATCGTTCATTTTATTCGTCTTTTTTCTCGTTTTCTCGTTCTATCGTTCATTTTATACGTCTTTTTTTTCAATTTTCTCGCTCTAATCGTTCTTTTTATTCGTCTTTTTTTCGCGTTTTCTCGCTCTATCGTTCTTTTTATTCGTCTTTTTTTTGCGTTTTCTCGCTCTAACTCGTTCATTTTATTCGTCTTTTTTTCAAATTTTCTCGCTCTATCGTTCATTTTTATTCGTCTTTTTTCTCGTTTTCTCGCTCCCTATCGTTCATTTTATTCATCTTTTTTTCTTGTTTTCTCGCTCTAATCGTTCTTTTTATTCGTCTTTTTTTCGCGTTTTCTCGCTCTATCGATCTTTTTATTCGTCTTTTTTTCTCGTTCTATCGTTCTTTTTATTTGTCTTTTTTTCTTGTTTTCTCGCCCTATCGTTCTTTTTATTCGTCTTTTTTTCAAATTTTCTTATTCTATCATTCATTTTATTCGTCTTTTTTTCTCATTTTCTCGCTCTATCATTCATTTTATTTTTTTTTTCTCATTTTCTCGTTCATTTTATTCGTCTTTTTTTCTTGTTTTCCTCGTTCTATCGTTCATTTTATTCGTCTTTTTTTGAAATTTTCTCGTTCTATCGTTCATTTTATACATCTTTTTTTCAAATTTTCTCGCTCTATCGTTCTTTTTTATTCGTCTTTTTTCTCGTTTTCTCGCTCTATCGTTCATTTTATTCGTCTTTTTTCTCGTTTTCTCGTTCTATCGTTCATTTTATACGTCTTTTTTTCAAATTTTCTCGCTCTATCGTTCTTTTTTATTCGTCTTTTTTTCGCGTTTTCTCGCTCTATCGTTCTTTTTATTCGTCTTTTTTTTGCGTTTTCTCGCTCTATCGTTCATTTTATTCGTCTTTTTTCAAATTTTCTCGCTCTATCGTTCTTTTTATTCGTCTTTTTTTTCAAATTTTCTCGCTCTATCGTTCATTTTATTCGTCTTTTTTCTCGTTTTCTCGCTCTATCGTTCATTTTATTCATCTTTTTTTTCTTGTTTTCTCGCTCTATCGTTCTTTTTATTCGTCTTTTTTTCGCGTTTTCTCGCTCTATCGATCTTTTTATTCGTCTTTTTTTCTCGTTCTATCGTTCTTTTTATTTGTCTTTTTTTCTTGTTTTCTCGCCCTATCGTTCTTTTTATTCGTCTTTTTTTCAAATTTTCTTATTCTATCATTCATTTTATTCGTCTTTTTTTCTCATTTTCTCGCTCTATCATTCATTTTATTTTTTTTTTC
The DNA here is from genome assembly GCA_023373845.1 of Nibea coibor. NCBI lineage: Eukaryota > Metazoa > Chordata > Actinopteri > Sciaenidae > Nibea > Nibea coibor. Next base: position 21,897,276 of record CM041733.1, read on the forward strand.
TCATTTTCTCGTTCATTTTATTCGTCTTTTTTTCTTGTTTTCTCGTTCTATCGTTCATTTTATTCGTCTTTTTTTTGAAATTTTCTCGTTCTATCGTTCATTTTATTGGTCTTTTTTTTCTCGTTTTCTCGTTCTATCGTTCATTTTATACGTCTTTTTTTCAAATTTTCTCGCTCTATCGTTCTTTTTATTCTCGTCTTTTTTCGCGTTTTCTCGCTCTATCGTTCTTTTTATTCGTCTTTTTTTGCGTTTTCCTCGCTCTATCGTTCATTTTATTCGTCTTTTTTTCAAATTTTCTCGCTCTATCGTTCTTTTTATTCGTCTTTTTTTCTCATTTTCTCGCTCTATCATTCATTTTATTTTTTTTTCTCATTTTCTCGTTCATTTTATTCGTCTTTTTTTCTTGTTTTCTCGTTCTATTCGTTCATTTTATTCGTCTTTTTTTGAAATTTTCTCGTTCTATCGTTCATTTTATACATCTTTTTTTCAAATTTTCTCGCTCTATCGTTCTTTTTATTCGTCTTTTTTCTCGTTTTCCTCGCTCTAATCGTTCATTTTATTCGTCTTTTTTCTCGTTTTCCCCTCGTTCTATCGTTCATTTTATACGTCTTTTTTTTCAAATTTTTCTCGCTCTATCGTTCTTTTTATTCGTCTTTTTTTCGCGTTTTCTCGCTCTATCGTTCTTTTTATTCGTCTTTTTTTGCGTTTTCTCGCTCTATCGTTCATTTTATTCGTCTTTTTTTCAAATTTTCTCGCTCTATCGTTCTTTTTATTCGTCTTTTTTCAAATTTCTCTCGCTCTATCGTTCATTTTATTCGTCTTTTTTCTCGTTTTCTCGCTCTATCGTTCATTTTATTCATCTTTTTTTCTTGTTTTCTCGCTCTATCGTTCTTTTTATTCGTCTTTTTTTCGCGTTTTCTCGCTCTATCGATCTTTTTATTCGTCTTTTTTTCTCGTTCTATCGTTCTTTTTATTTGTCTTTTTTTCTTGTTTTCTCGCCCTATCGTTCTTTTTATTCGTCTTTTTTTCAAATTTTCTTATTCTATCATTCATTTTATTCGTCTTTTTTTCTCATTTTCTCGCTCTATCATTCATTTTATTTTTTTTTCTCATTTTCTCGTTCATTTTATTCGTCTTTTTTTCTTGTTTTCTCGTTCTATCGTTCATTTTATTCGTCTTTTTTTGAAATTTTTCTCGTTCTATCGTTCATTTTATTGGTCTTTTTTTCTCGTTTTCTCGTTCTATCGTTCATTTTATACGTCTTTTTTTCAAATTTTCTCGCTCTATCGTTCTTTTTTATTCGTCTTTTTTCGCGTTTTCTCGCTCTATCGTTCTTTTTATTCGTCTTTTTTTGCGTTTTCCCTCGCTCTATCGTTCATTTTATTCGTCTTTTTTTCAAATTTTCTCGCTCTACTCGTTTCTTTTTTATTCGTCTTTTTTTCAAATTTTCTCGCTCTGTCGTTCATTTTATTCGTCTTTTTTTCAAATTTTCTCGCTCTATCGTTCATTTTATTTGTCTTTTTTTCGCGTTTCTCGCTCTATCGTTCTTTTTATTTGTCTTTTTTTCTTGTTTTCCTCATTCTATCGTTCATTTTATTCGTCTTTTTTTCAAATTTTCTCGTTCTACTCGTTCTTTTTATTCGTCTTTTTTTCAAATTTTCTCGCTCTATTGTTCATTTTATTCGTCTTTTTTTCAAATTTTTCTCGCTCTATCGTTCTTTTTATTCTTTTTTTTTCAAATTTTCTCGCTCTATCGTTCATTTTATTCGTCTTTTTTCTCGTTCTATCGTTCATTTTATTCGTCTTTTTTTCGCGTTTTCTCGTTCTATCGTTCATTTTATACGTCTTTTTTTCAAATTTTCTCGCTCTATCGTTCTTTTCATTCGTCTTTTTTTCTCGTTCTATCGTTCTTTTTATTCGTCTTTTTTTCTCTTTTTTCTCGCTCTGTCGTTCATTTTATTCGTCTTTTTTTCAAATTTTCTCACTCTATCGTTCTTTTTATTCGTCTTTTTTTCGCGTTTTCTCGCTCTATCGTTCTTTTTATTCGTCTTTTTTTCTTGTTTTCTCATTCTATCGTTCATTTTATTCGTCTTTTTTTCAAATTTTCTCGTTCTATCGTTCTTTTTATTCGTCTTTTTTTCAAATTTTCTCACTCTATTGTTCATTTTATTCGTCTTTTTTTCTCGTTTTCTCGTTCTATTGTTCATTTTATTCGTCTTTTTTTCAAATTTTCTCGCTCTATCGTTCTTTTTATTCTTTTTTTTTTCAAATTTTCTCGCTCTATCGTTCATTTTATTCGTCTTTTTTTCGCGTTTTCTCGTTCTATCGTTCATTTTATACGTCTTTTTTTCAAATTTTCTCGCTCTATCGTTCTTTTCATTCGTCTTTTTTTTCTCGTTTTCTCGTTCATTTTATTTATCTTTTTTTCTCGTTTTCTCGCTCTATCGTTCTTTTTATTCGTCTTTTTTTGCGTTTTCCTCGCTCTATCGTTCATTTTATTCGTCTTTTTTTCAAATTTTCTCGCTCTATCGTTCATTTTATTCGTCTTTTTTCTCGTTTTCCTCGCTCTATCGTTCATTTTATTCGTCTTTTTTTTCAAATTTTCTCGCTCTATCGTTCTTTTTATTCGTCTTTTTTTCGCGTTTTCTCGCTCTATCGTTCTTTTTATTGGTCTTTTTTTTCTTATTTTCTCGCTCTATCGTTCTTTTTATTCGTTTTTTTTCAAATTTTCTCGTTCTATCGTTCATTTTATTCATCTTTTTTTTCTCGTTTTCTCGTTCTATCGTTCATTTTATACGTCTTTTTTCAAAATTTCTCGCTCTATCGTTCTTTTCATTCGTCTTTTTTTCTCGTTCATTTTATTCATCTTTTTTTCTCGTTTTCTCGTTCTATCGTTCTTTTTATTCGTCTTTTTTTCTCTTTTTCTCGCTCTGTCGTTCATTTTATTCATCTTTTTTTCTCGTTTTCTCGCTCTATCGTTCATTTTATTCGTCTTTTTTTCAAATTTTCTCGTTCTATATCGTTCTTTTTATTTGTCTTTTTTTCTTGTTTTCTCGCTCTATCGTTCTTTTTATTCGTCTTTTTTTCAAATTTTCTCGTTCTATCGTTCATTTTATTCATCTTTTTTCTCGTTTTCTCGTTCTATCGTTCATTTTATTCATCTTTTTTTCTCGTTTTCCTCGCTCTAATCGTTCATTTTATTCGTCTTTTTTGTGTTTTCTCACTCTATTGTTCTTTTTATTTGTCTTTTTTCCTTGTTTTCCCCCTCGCTCTATCGTTCATTTTATTCCTTTTTTTCAAATTTTCTCGTTCTATCGTGCATTTTATTCGTCTTTTTTTCAAATTTTCTCGTTCTATCATTCATTTTATTTGTCTTTTTTTCTCATTTTCTCGCTCTATCGTTCATTTTTTTTTTTTCTCATTTTCTCGTTCATTTTATTCGTCTTTTTTTCAAATTTTCTCGCTCTACTCGTTCTTTTTATTCGTCTTTTTTTCAAATTTTCTCGCTCTATCGTTCATTTTATTCGTCTTTTTTTCTCGTTCTATCGTTCATTTTATACGTCTTTTTTTCAAATTTTCTCGTTCTATCGTTCTTTTTATTCGTCTTTTTTTCTCTTTTTCTCGCTTTGTCGTTCATTTTATTCGTCTTTTTTTCAAATTTTCTCGTTCTATCGTTCATTTTATTCGTCTTTTTTTCTTGTTTTCTCGCTCTACTTCGTTCATTTTATTCCCTTTTTTTCAAATTTTCTCGTTCTATCGTTCATTTTATTCGTCTTTTTTTCTTGTTTTCTCGTTCTATCATTCATTTTATTTGTCTTTTTTTCTCATTTTCCTCGCTCTATCGTTCATTTTTTTTTTTTCTCATTTTCCTCGTTCATTTTATTCGTCTTTTTTTCTTGTTTTCCTCGCTCTATCGTTCTTTTTATTCGTCTTTTTTTCAAATTTTCTCGCTCTATCGTTCTTTTTATTCGTCTTTTTTTTCAAATTTTCTCGCTCTATCGTTCATTTTATTCGTCTTTTTTCTCGTTCTATCGTTCATTTTATTCGTCTTTTTTTCGCGTTTTCTCGTTCTATCGTTCATTTTATACGTCTTTTTTTCAAATTTTCTCGCTCTATCGTTCTTTTCATTCGTCTTTTTTTCTCGTTTTCTCGTTCTATCGTTCTTTTTATTCGTCTTTTTTCTCTTTTTCTCGCTCTGTCGTTCATTTTATTCGTCTTTTTTTCAAATTTTCTCGCTCTATCGTTCATTTTATTCGTCTTTTTTTCGCGTTTTCTCGCTCTATCGTTCTTTTTATTCGTCTTTTTTTCTTGTTTTCTCATTCTATCGTTCATTTTATTCGTCTTTTTTTCAAATTTTCTCGTTCTATCGTTCTTTTTATTCGTCTTTTTTTCAAATTTTCTCGCTCTATTGTTCATTTTATTCGTCTTTTTTTTCTCGTTTTCTCGTTCTATTGTTCATTTTATTCGTCTTTTTTCAAATTTTCTCGCTCTATCGTTCTTTTTATTCTTTTTTTTTTCAAATTTTCTCGCTCTATCGTTCATTTTATTCGTCTTTTTTCTCGTTCTATCGTTCATTTTATTCGTCTTTTTTTCGCGTTTTCTCGTTCTATCGTTCATTTTATACGTCTTTTTTTCAAATTTTCTCGCTCTAATCGTTCTTTTCATTCGTCTGTTTTTCTTGTTTTCTCGTTCATTTTATTTATCTTTTTTTCTCGTTCTATCGTTCTTTTTATTCGTCTTTTTTTCTCTTTTTCTCGCTCTGTCGTTCATTTTATTCGTCTTTTTTTCAAATTTTCTCGCTCTATCGTTCTTTTTATTCGTCTTTTTTTCTCGTTTTCTCGCTCTATCGTTCATTTTATTCGTCTTTTTTTCAAATTTTCTCGCTCTATCGTTCTTTTTATTCGTCTTTTTTTCAAATTTTCTCGTTCTATCGTTCATTTTATTCGTCTTTTTTTCTCGTTTTCTCGTTCTATTGTTCATTTTATTCGTCTTTTTTTCAAATTTTCTCGTTCTACTCGTTCATTTTATTCGTCTTTTTTTCTCGTTTTCTCGTTCTATTGTTCATTTTATTCGTCTTTTTTTCAAATTTTCTCGCTCTATCGTTCTTTTTATTCTTTTTTTTTTCAAATCTTCTCGCTCTATCGTTCATTTTATTCGTCTTTTTTCTCGTTCTATCGTTCATTTTATTCGTCCTTTTTTTCAAATTTTCTCGTTCTATCGTTCATTTTATTCGTCTTTTTTTTCTCGTTTTCTCGCTCTATCGTTCATTTTATTCGTCTTTTTGAAAAAAAGAAAATAAGAAAAGAAAAAAAGACAAATAAAATGAACGATAGAGCGAGAAAACAAGAAAAAAAGACGAATAAAAAGAACGATAGAGCGAGAAAATGCAAAAAAAGATGAATAAAATGAACGATAGAGCGAGAAAATTTGAAAAAAAGACGAATAAAATGAACGATAGAATGAGAAAAATTGAAAAAAAAAAGAATAAAATGAACGATAGAGCGAGAAAACGAGAAAAAAAGACGAATAAAATGAACGATAGAGTGAGAAAACGAGAAAAAAAGACAAATAAAATGAACGATAGAGCGAGAAAACAAGAAAAAAAGACGAATAAAAAGAACGACAGAGCGAGAAAACGCAAAAAAAGACGAATAAAATGAACGATAGAGCAGGAAAATGAGGAAAAAAAGACGAATAAAATGAACGATAGAACGAGAAAAAAGATGAATAAAATGAACGAGGAAAACAGGAAAAAAGATGAATAAAATGAACGAGTAGAGCGAGAAAATTTGAAAAAAAGACGAATAAAATGAACGATAGAATGAGAAAATTTGAAAAAAAGACGAATAAAATGAACGATAGAGCGAGGAAAACGAGAAAAAAAGACGAATAAAATGAACGATAGAGCAGGAAAATGAGAAAAAAAGACGAATAAAATGAACGATAGAACGAGAAAACGAGAAAAAAAGACGAATAAAATGAACGATAGAATGAGAAAATTTGAAAAAAAGACGAATAAAATGAACGAGTAGAGCGAGAAAACGAGAAAAAAAGACGAATAAAATGAACGATAGAGCAGGAAAATGAGAAAAAAAGACGAATAAAATGAACGATAGAACGAGAAAACGAGGAAAAAAAGACGAATAAAATGAACGATAGAGCGAGAAAATTTGAAAAAAAGACGAATAAAATGAACGATAGAATGAGAAAAATTGAAAAAAAGACGAATAAAATGAACGATAGAACGAGAAAATTTGAAAAAAAGACAAATAAAATGAACGATAGAGCGAGGGAAAACGGGAAAAAAGACGAATAAAAAGAACGATAGAGCGAGAAAACGAGAAAAAAAAAGACGAATAAAATGAACGATAGAACGAGAAAATTTGGAAAAAAAGACAAATAAAATGAACGATAGAGCGAGAAAACGGGAAAAAAGACGAATAAAAAGAACGATAGAGCGAGAAAACAAGAAAAAAAAGACGAATAAAAAGAACGATAGAGCGAGAAAACGCAAAAAAAAGACGAATAAAATGAACGATAGAGCAGGAAAATGAGAAAAAAAGACGAATAAAATGAACGATAGAACGAGAAAACGAGAAAAAAAAGACGAATAAAATGAACGATAGAGCGAGAAAATTTGAAAAAAAGACGAATAAAATGAACGATAGAGCGAGAAAATTTGAAGAAAAGAAGAATAAAATGAACGATAGAGCGAGGAAAACGAGAAAAAAGACGAATAAAATTAACGATAGAGCGAGAAAATTTGAAAAAAAGACGAATAAAATGAACGATAGAGCGAGAAAACGAGAGAAAAAAGACGAATAAAATGAACGATAGAACGAGAAAATTTGAAAAAAAGACGAATAAAATGAACGATAGAACGAGAAAATTTGAAAAAAAAGACGAATAAAATGAACGATAGAGCGGGAAAACGCGAAAAAAAGACGAATAAAATGAACGATAGAGCGAGGAAAACTGGGAAAAAAGACGAATAAAAAGAACGATAGAGCGAGGAAAACAAGAAAAAAAGACGAATAAAAAGAACGATAGAGCGAGGAAAACGCAAAAAAAAGACGAATAAAATGAACGATAGAGCAGGAAAATGAGAAAAAAAGACGAATAAAAATGAACGATAGAACGAGAAAACGAGAAAAAAAGATAAATAAAATGAACGAGAAAACAGGAAAAAAGACGAATGAAAATGAACGATAGAACGAGAAAATTTGAAAAAAAGACAAATAAAATGAACGATAGAACGAGAAAATTTGAAAAAAAGACGGATTAAAATGAACGATAGAGCGAGAAAATTTGAAAAAAAGACAAATAAAATGAACGATAGAGCGAGAAAACGAGAAAAAAAGACGAATAAAATGAACGATAGACCGAGAAAATTTGAAAAAAAGACGAATAAAATGAACGATAGAGCGAGGAAAACGAGAAAAAAAGACGAATAAAATTAATGATAGAGCGAGAAAATTTGAAAAAAAGACGAATAAAATGAACGATAGAGCGAGAAAATTTGAAAAAAAAAGGAATAAAATGAACGATAAAGCGAGAAAACGAGAAAAAAAGACGAATAAAAAGAACGATAGAGCGAGAAAACAAGAAAAAAATACGAATAAAATGAACGATAGAGCGAGGAAAATTTGAAAAAATGACGAATAAAATGAACGATAGAGCGAGAAAACGAGAAAAAGACAAATAAAATGAACGATAGAGCGAGAAAATTTGAAGAAAAGGAATAAAATGAACGATAGAGCGGAGAAAACGAGAAAAAAGATGAATAAACATGAACGAGAAAATTTGAAAAAAAGACGAATAAAAAGAACGATAGAGCGAGAAAAAGAGAAAAAAAGACGAATAAAAAGAACGATTAGAGCGAGAAAATTTGAAAAAAAGACGAATAAAATGAACGATAGAACGAGAAAATTTGAAAAAAAAGACGAATAAAATGAACAATAGAACGAAAAAATTTGAAAAAAAGACGAATAAAATGAACGATAGAGCGAGAAATTTTGAAAAAAAGACAAATAAAATGAACGATAGAGCGAGAAAACGGGAAAAAAGACGAATAAAATGAACGATAGAGCAGGAAAATGAGAAAAAAAGACGAATAGAATGAACGATAGAACGAGAAAACGAGAAAAAAAAGACGAATAAAAAGAACGATAGAGCGAGAAAACGCAAAAAAAAGACGAATAAAATGAACGATAGAGCAGGAAAACGAGAAAAAAAGACGAATAAAATGAACGATAGAACGAGAAAATTTGAAAAAAAGACAAATAAAATGAACGATAGAGCGAGGGAAAACGGGAAAAAAGACGAATAAAATGAACGATAGAGCGAGAAAATTTGAAAAAAAAGACGAATAAAATGAACGATAGAACGAGGAAAACGAGAAAAAAAAGGAATAAAATGAACGATAGAGCGAGGGAAAACGAGGAAAAAAGACGAATAAAATGAACGATAGAGCGAGGAGGAAAACGAGGGAAAAAGACGAGAAAAAGAGGAAAACGGGAAAAAAGACGAATAAAAAGAACGATAGAGCGAGAAAACAAGAAAAAAAGACGAATAAAAAGAACGATAGAGCGAGAAAACGCAAAAAAGACGAATAAAATGAACGATAGAGCAGGAAAATGAGAAAAAAAGACGAATAAAATGAACGATAGAACGAGGAAAACGAGAAAAAAAGATGAATAAAATGAACGAGAAAACAGGAAAAAAGACGAATAAAATGAACGATAGAGCGAGAAAATTTGAAAAAAAGACGAATAAAATGAACGATAGAACGAGAAAACGAGAAAAAAAAGGAATAAAATGAACGATAGAGCGAGAAAATGAGAAAAAAAGACGAATAAAATGAACGATAGAGCGAGAAAACGAGAAAAAAAGACGAATAAAATGAACGATAGAGCGAGAAAATTTGAAAAAAAGACGAATAAAATGAACGAGTAGAGCGAGAAAACGAGAAAAAAAGACGAATAAAATGAACGATAGAGCGAGAAAATTTGAAAAAAAGACGAATAAAATGAACGATAGAACGAGAAAACGAGAAAAAAAAGGAATAAAATGAACGATAGAGCGAGAAAACGAGAAAAAAAGACGAATAAAATGAACGATAGAGCGAGAAAACGAGGAAAAAAAGACGAATAAAATGAACGATAGAACGAGAAAATTTGAAAAAAAGACAAATAAAATGAACGATAGAGCGAGAAAACGGGAAAAAAAGACGGATAAAAAGAACGATAGAGCGAGAAAACGAGAAAAAAAGACGAATAAAATGAACGATAGAACGAGGAAATTTGAAAAAAAGACGAATAAAATGACGATAGAGCGAGGGGAAAACGGGGAAAAAAAGACGAATAAAATGAACGATAGAGCGAGGAAAATTTGAAAAAAAGACGAATAAAAATGAACGATAGAACGATGAGAAACGAGAAAAGAAAGGAATAAAATGAACGATAGAGCGAGGAAAACGAGAAAAAAAGACGAATAAAATGAACGATAGAGCGAGGGAAAACGAGAGGAAAAGACGAGAAAGAGAGGAGGAAAACGGGGAAAAAAAAACGAATAAAAAGAACGATAGAGCGAGAAAACAAGAAAAAAAGACGAATAAAAAGAACGATAGAGCGAGGAAAACGCAAAAAAGACGAATAAAATGAACGATAGAGCAGGAAAATGAGAAAAAAAGACGAATAAAATGAACGATAGAACGAGGAAAACGAGAAAAAAAGATGAATAAAATGAACGAGGAAAACAGGAAAAAAGACGAATAAAATGAACGATAGAGCGAGAAAATTTGAAAAAAAGACGAATAAAATGAACGATAGAACGAGAAAACGAGAAAAAAAAGGAATAAAATGAACGATAGAGCGAGGAAATGAGAAAAAAAGACGAATAAAAATGAACGATAGAGCGAGAAAACGAGAAAAAAAGACAGAATAAAATGAACGATAGAGCGAGAAAAATTTGAAAAAAAAGACGAATAAAATGAACGATAGAGCGAGAAAACGAGAAAAAAAGACGAATAAAATGAACGATAGAGCGAGAAAATTTGAAAAAAAGACGAATAAAATGAACGATAGAACGAGAAAATTTGAAAAAAAGACGAATAAAATGAACGATAGAACGAGAAAATTTGAAAAAAAGACGAATAAAATGAACGATAGAGCGAGAAAACGAGAAAAAAAGACGAATAAAATGAACGATAGAGCGAGAAAATTTGAAAAAAGACGAATAAAATGAACGATAGAACGAGAAAACGAGAAAAAAAAGGAATAAAATGAACGATAGAGCGAGAAAACGAGAAAAAAAAGACGAATAAAATGAACGAGTAGAGCGAGAAAACGAGAAAAAAAGACGAATAAAATGAACGATAGAGCGAGAAAATTTGAAAAAAAGACGAATAAAATGAACGATAGAACGAGAAAATGAGAAAAAAGACGAATAAAAAGAACGATAGAGCGAGAAAACAAGAAAAAAAGACGAATAAAAAGAACGATAGAGTGAGAAAATTTGGAAAAAAGACGAATAAAATGAACGATAGAGCGAGAAAAAGAGAAAAAAAGACTAATAAAAAGAACGATAGAGTGAGAAAACGCAAAAAAAGACGAATAAAAAGAACGATAGAGCGAGAAAACAAGAAAAAAAGACGAATAAAAAGAACGATAGAGAGCGAGAAAACGCAAAAAAAGACTAATAAAATGAACGATAGAGCGAGAAAACGAGAAAAAAAGACGAATAAAATGAACGATAGAGCGAGGGAAAACAAGAAAAAAGACGAATAAAAAGAACGATAGAGCGAGAAAACGCAAAAAAAGACTAATAAAATGAACGATAGAGCAGGAAAATGAGAAAAAAAGACGAATAAAATGAACGATAGAGCGAGAAAACGAGAAGAAAAGACGAATAAAATGAACGATAGAGCGAGGAAAACGAGAAAAAAAGACGAATAAAATGAACGATAGAGCGAGAAAATTTGAAAAAAAGACGAATAAAATGAACGATAGAACGAAAAAATTTGAAAAAAAGACGAATAAAATGAACGATAGAACGAGAAAATTTGAAAAAAAGATGAATAAAATGAACGATAGAGCGAGAAAACGAGAAAAAAAGACGAATAAAATGAGCGATAGAGCGAGAAAATGGGGAAAAAAGACGATAAAAAGAACGATAGAGCGAGAAAATTTGAAAAAAAGAAGAATAAAATGAACAATAGAACGAGAAAATTTGAAAAAAAGACGAATAAAATGAACGATAGAACGAGAAAATTTGAAAAAAAGACGAATAAAATGAACGATAGAGCGAGAAAACGAGAAAAAAAGACGAATAAAATGAACGATAGAACGAGGAGAAACGAGAAAAAAAGGAATAAAATGAACGATAGAGCGAGAAAACGAGAAAAAAAGACGAATAAAATGAACGAGTAGAGCGAGAAAACGAGAAAAAAAAGACGAATAAAATGAACGATAGAACGAGAAAATTTGAAAAAAAGACAAATAAAATGAACGATAGAGCGAGAAAACGGGAAAAAAAGACGAATAAAATGAACGATAGAACGAGGAAATTTGAAAAAAAGACGAATAAAATGAACGATAGAGCGAGGAAAACGGGAAAAAAGACGAATAAAATGAACGATAGAGCGAGAAAATTTGAAAAAAAGACGAATAAAATGAACGATAGAACGGAGGGGAAAACGAGAAAAAAAAGGAATAAAATGAACGATAGAGCGAGAGGAAAACGAGAAAAAAAGACGAATAAAATGAACGATAGAGCGAGGGAAAACGAGGAGGAAAAGACGAGAAAAAGAGAAAACGGGAAAAAAGACGAATAAAAAGAACGATAGAGCGAGAAAACAAGAAAAAAAGACGAATAAAAAGAACGATAGAGCGAGAAAACGCAAAAAAGACGAATAAAATGAACGATTAGAGCAGGAAAATGAGAAAAAAAGACGAATAAAATGAACGATAGAACGAGAAAACGAGAAAAAAAGATGAATAAAATGAACGAGAAAACAGGAAAAAAGACGAATAAAATGAACGATAGAGCGAGAAAATTTGAAAAAAAGACGAATAAAATGAACGATAGAGAACGAGGAAAACGAGAAAAAAAAGGAATAAAATGAACGATTAGAGCGAGAAAACGAGAAAAAAGACGAATAAAATGAACGATAGAGCGAGAAAACGAGAAAAAAAGACGAATAAAATGAACGATAGAACGAGAAAATTTGAAAAAAAGACAAATAAAATGAACGATAGAGCGAGAAAACGGGAAAAAAAGACGAATAAAATGAACGATAGAACGAGGAAATTTGAAAAAAAGACGAATAAAATGAACGATAGAGCGAGGGAGAAAACGGGAAAAAAGACGAATAAAATGAACGATTAGAGCGAGAAAATTTGAAAAAAAGACGAATAAAATGAACGATAGAACGAGGAAAACGAGAAAAAAAAGGAATAAAATGAACGATAGAGCGAGGGAAAACGAGAAAAAAAGACGAATAAAATGAACGATAGAGCGAGGAAAACGAGAAAAAGACGAGAAAAAGAAGAAAACGGGAAAAAAGACGAATAAAAAGAACGATAGAGCGAGAGAAACAAGAAAAAAAGACGAATAAAAAGAACGATAGAGCGAGGGAAAACGCAAAAAAAGACGAATAAAATGAACGATAGAGCAGGAAAATGAGAAAAAAAGACGAATAAAATGAACGATAGAACGAGGAAAACGAGAAAAAAAGATGAATAAAATGAACGAGAAAACAGGAAAAAAGACGAATAAAATGAACGATAGAGCGAGAAAATTTGAAAAAAAAGACGAATAAAATGAACGATAGAACGAGGGGGGAGGGGGAAACGAGAAAAAAAGGAATAAAATGAACGATAGAGCGAGAAAACGAGAAAAAAAGACGAATAAAATGAACGATAGAGCGAGAAAACGAGAAAAAAAGACGAATAAAATGAACGATAGAGCGAGGAAAATTTGAAAAAAAAGACGATAAAATGAACGATAGAGCGAGAAAACGAGAAAAAAAGACGAATAAAATGAACGATAGAGCGAGGAAAAATTTGAAAAAAAGACGAATAAAATGAACGATAGAGCGAGAAAATGGAAAAAAAAAAAAAATGGGAAAAAAGACGAATAAAATGAACGATAGAACGAGGAAAATTTGAAAAAAAGACGAATAAAATGAACGATAGAGTGAGGAAAACGAGAAAAAAAGACGAATAAAATGAATGATAGGGCGAGAGGAAACGAGAAAATTTGAAAAAAAGACGAATAAAATGAACGATAGAGCGAGAAAATGGAAAAAAGATGAATAAAATGAACGATGGAGCGAGAAAACGAGAAAAAAGACGAATAAAAAGAACGATAGAGCGAGAAAAAGAGAAAAAAAGACGAATAAAAAGAACGATAGAGTGAGAAAATTTGAAAAAAAGACAAATAAAAAGAACGATAGAGCGAGGAAAACGCAAAAAAAGACGAATTAAAATGAACGATAGAGCGAGAAAACGAGAAAAAAAGATGAATAAAATGAACGAGAAAATTTGAAAAAAAGACGAATAAAAAGAACGATAGAGCGAGAAAAAGAGAAAAAAAGACTAATAAAAAGAACGATAGAGCGAGAAAATTTGAAAAAAAGACGAATAAAATGAACGATAGAACGAGAAAATTTGAAAAAAAGACGAATAAAATGAACGATAGAGTGAGAAAACGAGAAAAAAAGACGAATAAAATGAATGATAGGGCGAGGAAAACGAGAAAATTTGAAAAAAAGACGAATAAAATGAACGATAGAGCGAGGAAAATGGAAAAAAGATGAATAAAATGAACGATGGAGCGAGGAAAACGAGAAAAAAGACGAATAAAAAGAACGATAGAGCGAGAAAACGCAAAAAAAGACTAATAAAATGAACGATAGAGCAGGAAAATGAGAAAAAAAGACGAATAAAATGAACGATAGAGCGAGAAAACGAGAAGAAAAGACGAATAAAATGAACGATAGAGCGAGAAAACGAGAAAAAAAGACGAATAAAATGAACGATAGAGCGAGAAAATTTGAAAAAAAGACGAATAAAATGAACGATAGAACGAAAAAATTTGAAAAAAAGACGAATAAAATGAACGATAGAACGAGAAAATTTGAAAAAAAGATGAATAAAATGAACGATAGAGCGAGAAAACGAGAAAAAAAGACGAATAAAATGAGCGATAGAGCGAGAAAATGGGAAAAAAGACGAATAAAAAGAACGATAGAGCGAGAAAATTTGAAAAAAAGAAGAATAAAATGAACAATAGAACGAGAAAATTTGAAAAAAAGACGAATAAAATGAACGATAGAACGAGAAAATTTGAAAAAAAGACGAATAAAATGAACGATAGAGCGAGAAAACGAGAAAAAAAGACGAATAAAATGAACGATAGAACGAGAAAACGAGAAAAAAAGGAATAAAATGAACGATAGAGCGAGAAAACGAGAAAAAAAGACGAATAAAATGAACGATAGAGCGAGAAAACGAGAAAAAAGACGAATAAAATGAACGATAGAACGAGAAAATTTGAAAAAAAGACAAATAAAATGAACGATAGAGCGAGAAAACGGGAAAAAAAGACGAATAAAATGAACGATAGAACGAGGAAATTTGAAAAAAAGACGAATAAAAATGAACGATAGAGCGAGGAAAACGGGAAAAAAGACGAATAAAATGAACGATAGAGCGAGAAAATTTGAAAAAAAGACGAATAAAATGAACGATAGAACGAGGAAAACGAGAAAAAAAAGGAATAAAATGAACGATAGAGCGAGAAAACGAGAAAAAAAGACGAATAAAATGAACGATAGAGCGAGAAAACGAGGAAAAAGACGAGAAAAAGAGAAAACGGGAAAAAAGACGAATAAAAAGAACGATAGAGCGAGAAACAAGAAAAAAAGACGAATAAAAAGAACGATAGAGCGAGAAAACGCAAAAAAGACGAATAAAATGAACGATAGAGCAGGAAAATGAGAAAAAAAGACGAATAAAATGAACGATAGAACGAGAAAACGAGAAAAAAAGATGAATAAAATGAACGAGAAAACAGGAAAAAAGACGAATAAAATGAACGATAGAGCGAGAAAATTTGAAAAAAAGACGAATAAAATGAACGATAGAACGAGAAAACGAGAAAAAAAAGGAATAAAATGAACGATAGAGCGAGAAAACGAGAAAAAAAGACGAATAAAATGAACGATAGAGCGAGAAAACGAGAAAAAAAGACGAATAAAATGAACGATTAGAACGAGAAAATTTGAAAAAAAGACAAATAAAATGAACGATTAGAGCGAGAAAACGGGAAAAAAAGACGAATAAAATGAACGATAGAACGAGGAAATTTGAAAAAAAGACGAATAAAATGAACGATAGAGCGAGGAAAACGGGAAAAAAGACGAATAAAATGAACGATAGAGCGAGAAAATTTGAAAAAAAGACGAATAAAATGAACGATAGAACGAGGAAAACGAGAAAAAAAAGGAATAAAATGAACGATAGAGCGAGAAAACGAGAAAAAAAGACGAATAAAATGAACGATAGAGCGAGAAAACGAGAAAAAGACGAGAAAAAGAGAAAACGGGAAAAAAGACGAATAAAAAGAACGATAGAGCGAGAAAACAAGAAAAAAAGACGAATAAAAAGAACGATAGAGCGAGAAAACGCAAAAAAGACGAATAAAATGAACGATAGAGCAGGAAAATGAGAAAAAAAGACGAATAAAATGAACGATAGAACGAGAAAACGAGAAAAAAAGATGAATAAAATGAACGAGAAAACAGGAAAAAAGACGAATAAAATGAACGATAGAGCGAGAAAATTTGAAAAAAAGACGAATAAAATGAACGAGTAGAACGAGAAAACGAGAAAAAAAAGGAATAAAATGAACGATAGAGCGAGAAAACGAGAAAAAAAGACGAATAAAATGAACGATAGAGCGAGAAAACGAGAAAAAAAGACGAATAAAATGAACGATAGAGCGAGAAAATTTGAAAAAAAGACGAATAAAATGAACGATAGAGCGAGAAAACGAGAAAAAAAGACGAATAAAATGAACGATAGAGCGAGAAAATTTGAAAAAAAGACGAATAAAAATGAACGATAGAGCGAGAAAATGGGAAAAAAGACGAATAAAATGAACGATAGAGCGAGAAAATTTGAAAAAAAGGAATAAAATGAACGATAGAGCGAGAAAATGGGAAAAAAGACGAATAAAATGAACGATAGAACGAGAAAATTTGAAAAAAAGACGAATAAAATGAACGATAGAGTGAGGAAAACGAGAAAAAAAGACGAATAAAATGAATGATAGGGCGAGGAAAACGAGGAAAATTTGAAAAAAAGACGAATAAAATGAACGATAGAGCGAGAAAATGGAAAAAAGATGAATAAAATGAACGATGGAGCGAGAAAACGAGAAAAAAGACGAATAAAAAGAACGATAGAGCGAGAAAAAGAGAAAAAAAGACGAATAAAAAGAACGATAGAGTGAGAAAATTTGAAAAAAAGACAAATAAAAAGAACGATAGAGCGAGAAAACGCAAAAAAAGACGAATAAAATGAACGATAGAGCGAGAAAACGAGAAAAAAAGATGAATAAAATGAACGAGAAAATTTGAAAAAAAGACGAATAAAAAGAACGATAGAGCGAGAAAAAGAGAAAAAAAGACTAATAAAAAGAACGATAGAGCGAGAAAATTTGAAAAAAAGACGAATAAAATGAACGATAGAACGAGAAAATTTGAAAAAAAGACGAATAAAATGAACGATAGAGTGAGAAAACGAGAAAAAAAGACGAATAAAATGAATGATAGGGCGAGAAAACGAGGAAAATTTGAAAAAAAGACGAATAAAATGAACGATAGAGCGAGAAAATGGAAAAAAGATGAATAAAATGAACGATGGAGCGAGGAAAACGAGAAAAAAGACGAATAAAAAGAACGATAGAGCGAGAAAAAGAGAAAAAAAGACAAATAAAAAGAACGATAGAGTGAGAAAATTTGAAAAAAAGACAAATAAAAAGAACGATAGAGCGAGAAAACGCAAAAAAAGACGAATAAAATGAACGATAGAGCGAGAAAACGAGAAAAAAAGATGAATAAAATGAACGAGAAAATTTGAAAAAAAGACGAATAAAAAGAACGATAGAGCGAGAAAAAGAGAAAAAAAGACTAATAAAAAGAACGATAGAGCGAGAAAATTTGAAAAAAAGACGAATAAAATGAACGATAGAACGAGAAAATTTGAAAAAAAGACGAATAAAATGAACGATTAGAACGAGAAAATTTGAAAAAAAGACGAATAAAATGAACGATAGAGCGAGAAAACGAGAAAAAAAGACGAATAAAATGAACGATAGAGCGAGAAAATTTGAAAAAAAGACGAATAAAATGAACGATAGAACGAGAAAACGAGAAAAAAAAGGAATAAAATGAACGATAGAGCGAGAAAACGAGAAAAAAAGACGAATAAAATGAACGATAGAGCGAGAAAACGAGAAAAAAAGACGAATAAAATGAACGATAGAGCGAGAAAATTTGAAAAAAAGACGAATAAAATGAACGATAGAACGAGAAAATGAGAAAAAAGACGAATAAAAAGAACGATAGAGCGAGAAAACAAGAAAAAAAGACGAATAAAAAGAACGATAGAGTGAGAAAATTTGGAAAAAAGACGAATAAAATGAACGATAGAGCGAGAAAAAGAGAAAAAAAGACTAATAAAAAGAACGATAGAGTGAGAAAACGCAAAAAAAGACGAATAAAAAGAACGATAGAGCGAGAAAACAAGAAAAAAAGACGAATAAAAAGAACGATAGAGCGAGAAAACGCAAAAAAAGACTAATAAAATGAACGATAGAGCGAGAAAACGAGAAAAAAAGACGAATAAAATGAACGATAGAGCGAGGGGAAAACAAGAAAAAAGACGAATAAAAAGAACGATAGAGCGAGAAAACGCAAAAAAAGACTAATAAAATGAACGATAGAGCAGGAAAATGAGAAAAAAAGACGAATAAAATGAACGATAGAGCGAGAAAACGAGAAGAAAAGACGAATAAAATGAACGATAGAGCGAGAAAACGAGAAAAAGACGAATAAAATGAACGATAGAGCGAGAAAATTTGAAAAAAAGACGAATAAAATGAACGATAGAACGAGAAAATGAGAAAAAAGAGGAATAAAAAGAACGATAGAGCGAGAAAACAAGAAAAAAAGACGAATAAAAAGAACGATAGAGTGAGAAAATTTGGAAAAAAGACGAATAAAATGAACGATAGAGCGAGAAAAAGAGAAAAAAAGACTAATAAAAAGAACGATAGAGTGAGAAAACGCAAAAAAAGACGAATAAAAAGAACGATAGAGCGAGGAAAACAAGAAAAAAAGACGAATAAAAAGAACGATAGAGCGAGGAAAACGCAAAAAAAGACTAATAAAATGAACGATAGAGCGAGAAAACGAGAAAAAAAGACGAATAAAATGAACGATAGAGCGAGAAAACAAGAAAAAAGACGAATAAAAAGAACGATAGAGCGAGAAAACGCAAAAAAAGACTAATAAAATGAACGATAGAGCAGGAAAATGAGAAAAAAAGACGAATAAAATGAACGATAGAGCGAGAAAATTTGAAAAAAAGACGAATAAAATGAACGATAGAGCGAGAAAACGAGAAGAAAAGACGAATAAAATGAACGATAGAGCGAGAAAACGAGAAAAAAAGACGAATAAAATGAACGATAGAGCGAGAAAATTTGAAAAAAAGACGAATAAAATGAACGATAGAGCGAGAAAACGAGAAGAAAAGACGAATAAAATGAACGATAGAGCGAGAAAACGAGAAAAAAAGACGAATAAAATGAACGATAGAGCGAGAAAACAAGAAAAAAAGACGAATAAAATGAACGATAGAGCGAGAAAACGAGAAAAAAAGATGAATAAAATGAACGAGAAAATTTGAAAAAAAGACGAATAAAATGAACGATAGAGCGAGAAAACGAGAAAAAAAGACGAATAAAATGAGCGATAGAGCGAGAAAATGGGAAAAAAGACAAATAAAATGAACGATAGAGCGAGAAAATTTGAAAAAAGACGAATAAAATGAACGATAGAGCGAGAAAATGGGAAAAAAAGACGAATAAAATGAACGATAGAGCGAGAAAAAGAGAAAAAAAGACTAATAAAAAGAACGATAGAGCGAGAAAACGCAAAAAAAGACGAATAAAAAGAACGATAGAGCGAGAAAACAAGAAAAAAAGACGAATAAAATGAGCGATAGAGCGAGAAAATGGGAAAAAAAGACCAATAAAATGAACGATAGAATGAGAAAATTTGAACAAAGACGAATAAAATGAACGATAGAGCGAGGAAAATGGGAAAAAAGACGAATAAAATGAACGATAGAGCGAGAAAAAGAGAAAAAAAGACTAATAAAAAGAACGATAGAGCGAGAAAACGCAAAAAAAGACGAATAAAAAGAACGATAGAGCGAGAAAACAAGAAAAAAAGACGAATAAAAAGAACGATAGAGCGAGAAAACGCAAAAAAAGACTAATAAAATGAACGATAGAGCGAGAAAACGAGAAAAAAAGACGAATAAAATGAACGATAGAGCGAGAAAACAAGAAAAAAAGACGAATAAAAAGAACGATAGAGCGAGAAAACGAGAAAAAAAGACGAATAAAATGAACGATAGAGCGAGAAAACGCAAAAAAAGACTAATAAAATGAACGATAGAGCAGGAAAATGAGAAAAAAAGACGAATAAAATGAACGATAGAGCGAGAAAATTTGAAAAAAAGACGAATAAAATGAACGATAGAGCGAGAAAACGAGAAAAAAAGACGAATAAAATGAACGATAGAGCGAGAAAATTTGAAAAAAAGACGAATAAAATGAACGATAGAGCGAGAAAACGAGAAAAAAAGACGAATAAAATGAACGATAGAGCGAGAAAATTTGAAAAAAAGACGAATAAAATGAACGATAGAGCGAGAAAACGAGAAGAAAAGACGAATAAAATGAACGATAGAGCGAGAAAACGAGAAAAAAAGACGAATAAAATGAACGATAGAGCGAGAAAATTTGAAAAAAAGACGAATAAAATGAACGATAGAGCGAGAAAACGAGAAAAAAAGACGAATAAAATGAGCGATAGAGCGAGAAAATGGGAAAAAAGACCAATAAAATGAACGATAGAACGAGAAAATTTGAAAAAAGACGAATAAAATGAACGATAGAGCGAGAAAATGGGAAAAAAGACGAATAAAATGAACGATAGAGCGAGAAAATTTGAAAAAAAGACGAATAAAATGAACGATTAGAACGAGAAAACGAGAAAAAAAGGAATAAAATGAACGATAGAGCGAGAAAACGAGAAAAAAAGACGAATAAAATGAACGATAGAACGAGAAAACGAGAAAAAAAAGGAATAAAATGAACGATAGAGCGAGAAAACGAGAAAAAAAGACAAATAAAAAGAACAATAGAGCGAAAAAATGTCAGAACTTTTAGTGTAAAATTCAGATTTTTCAGAAAAAAAAGTTCAAATTTTGCTGGAAAAACCTCTGAATTTCCTTTTCAAAACTCCAGATTCTGAGTTTAAAAGTCAGATATTTTGAGAAAAAATGTCTAAATTTGGAAAAGAAATCAGAACTTTTAGTGTAAAATTCAGAATTTTGAGGAAGAAACCACATGCGAGTCTTTCGTTTCAGGTGGGATTTGAACCCAGGGTCAATAATACCTTCATACATGGGGTAGATGCTGTACCAATTGAGCTAAACTGCAGTTCTTCTTTAGCTGAGTGAAAAACGTCAGAACTAATTAAAAAACAAAATAAACCAAAAAAAATCATCAAAACTTTGACTTCGAATGTCAGGCTCCTGAGTTTATAAGTCAGAATTTTGAGGGAAAAAAAGTTCAAAAAGAGAAAGACAATTTTCAAGTCATCACTTTGTTTGTCTCAGGTGGGATTTGAACCCTGGGCCAACAACACATATATACACAGGGCAGATGCTCTACCAATTGAGCTAACCAGCACTTACAGGAAATCACATAAATTATATAAATTCTCTTTAAAAGTCTGAATTTCGAGAAAAAAAGGTCAGAATTCTGACAACAAAAAGAAAAGTCAGGATTCTGAGAAAAACGTCAGAATTTTTAGTATAAAACTCAGGATTTATTTTGAGTTTAACTATCAGGATTCTAAAAAAAAAAAAAATCATCACAATTTTGAGAAAACAAACTCTGCAAGCCTCTTGTTTCAGGTTGGATTTGAACCCTCAGCAACTAAGCATATGGGGCAGATGCCCTACCAACTGAGCTAACCAAGACCCAGAACCAACTCCAAAAAGTCAGAATTCTGTTTAAAAGTCAGAATTTTGAGAGAACAAAAAAAAAAAACCAGAATTCTGATTAAAAAAAAAAAAAAAAAAATTCTGAGGAAAAATCAGAATTTAGTTCAAAGGTCAGGATTCTGAATTCACAAGTCAGAATTTTAATTTTAAAAGTCAGGATTGTGAGAAAAGTGTCACAAAAAAAGTAAAACATTGTTGACTTCACATGTCAGGATTCTAGGTTTAAAAATCAGAATTTTGAGTTTTAACATCAGAAATTTGAATTGAATTTTGAATTTCAGAATTTAGAAGCAAATAAAATTGAACCTTTATTGCAAAAGTCTGAATTTTGAGGGATTAAATTTATTTTTGAGTTTAAAAGACAGAAATTTGATTGAAGTCTTTTGACTTTTCATTGAAGTCAGATTTCGGGGAATTCTGGCAATTTTGGGAAAACGTCAGTCTCAGGTTCTCAGGTTGGATTTAAACCCTGGGCCCCTGTTGTAAAGACTGAGATGTTTGTACATGGGGCAGATACTTTACCAACTGAGCTAACCAAAAACTCTAACTGATTACATAAAGGTAGAATTCTGTTTAAAAGTCAGAATTTAAGAGTGAAGAAAAGAAAATCAGAATTCTGTGTTCTTTTTGAGTATTTTGAGTTCAGATGAGTGAAGTGAGTGTAAAAGTCAGAATTTGGAGAAAAAAACATTCTCAATTTAGAAAAAAAACAAGTCCGAATTTTTAGAGTAAAAGTCAGAATTCAAACGGCAGAATTACAAACATCAGAATTCTGAGTTTAAAAGAATTCTGACTGAATCCTAGCTGTGCAGGATCATCTGCAGAACCTCAAGTCTACTGCAAGATCATTGGAAAATTTCATAAGCTTGAAGAAAGAGGGTCAATACTACAATCATCCAAAGAACACAGACACAAAGTCCATAAATAAAAAGTCTGATTGTTTATTTGCCCATTGAAAGATTGGCTGCTGTAACCGGAAGTACATTTTGCAACAGATTCAAGCTTTAACAACTCTTTCACCTCACATTGTTGAGCTGATATTAACAAATTTTAAATAAAATAAAAACTAGAAATATCTTGACTAGTGGTCCCAAATTTCAGACCCCACCGTATATGTTTTAGTTTTGATTTTGCTATATATAAAATTCACTCTCTTTCTTGCCTCATTACTCATAAACACATCTTTGGCAGCTACTTCAGCTGCCAGGCTTGTTGGAAATGTTTGCATCAACATGGCACATCCTGATTTGGGATTTTCTCCCATTCTTTTGAGCTCGGTCGAGTCGGAGCGGGCAGTTATCTTCAAGTCATTCCACAAATTCTCAATAGAAAGTCTGGGCTTTGACCAGCGCCTCCCAAAGACTTCCACATGACTGTGTGAAGCCTCTCCAGTTTTAATTTGGCTCAGGTCAGTGCTCTGTTTTACAGCCTCACCCAGATGTGTGAGTGTGGGTGTCTCCACAATGGGTGTCTCTAACTGTACGTGCTTCATTCTTGTCGTATGAATGCGAGTCAGCCATCTCAAGGACATTCAAATGAATTTGGATGCAATTAGAACTGACACTGCAGAGATTCACTGAAGCACTTTGAGCTTTTCATTTTTTATTAATTTCTAGAAAAAAATAATGAGAACTCCAGATCTGTGACACAAAGAAAAAAATGGAAATTCAGACTGTAACAGCACAAACTGCAGAAAAGTAAAAGTGTCTGAATTTCATGTAAAATGTTTCACAGTACTGTTTACAGGAATATCTGGAAACGATGTTGAGGTGTTGCCAGGTTAACCTGTTCCAAAGCTGCTTTCTACAAAAAAAAAAAAACATCACCAACATCTTCATTTTGGAAAACAAAGTCTAAATGTGTGATTCATTTCTTTTTCTATTTTTACTTTCCTAACAGACAGCAGTGGAATATTTGTGGTACTCACATTAATTCTTCTTTACACTATATGAACGTGTTTTCTTGTTGTGATTATTTGTTGGATGTTTATGAATATATAAATATTGTTGTGTGTTGTGTATACTGTAAAAGATGATCATTTTACCAGCTGCTGCCGTGGTATGAAATGCTATACACGTCTGTCTTCTTACTGGGCATGATTCAGAAAAACAATATTTAAATTACAGTAAAACATTTAAAGATCATCTTTGGTGAAAGCAGACGTGTGTTCTCTTCATTGTGGTTGAAAGATGAACATCCTTCATGAATTGGACTGCCACTAATCTCCTGAAGGGGATCTGCAGTCACTAAACCCAGACGACACAGGACGATACAGGAAATTATGCTACATTTGCACCAGCTCCTTTCTAAATTGTCTCTGGTTTAATATTTTGGACTTTCTGTGTGATAATAATAACTAATAACCTGCATGTGGTTGATCTCTTTGAATGGCAATATGTTTCACTAACCAATGGACATGAGAACAGAACCACAAAGGACAGATAGAGGGCCGAGGGAAGAGACCACACTGTTAAAACCAAGACGTATAACAGAGCGGTGAAGGAAAGCAATAGCAGGGATAACAGGAGACAGATAGAAATTGGAAACAAAGTAGAGCGGCAACATGAGACCTGGCAGAGTGAAACTGTCTTTAGGGAAGGGAACAGATAAGCATTTATGGTGGCTGATTGGTGTATGTATCTCCCAGGCGTACCTGTAGGCGACTGTGGCAGACTCGTGAAAGAAGACGGAGGGGCGTATAACAGTGGCAACCCTCCATGGCAACAGAAACTGTAGATCTGCAGCACTCCTCGTGTTTCATGTGTGAGGAAGTCAGTCAGTCACACCAAACTAAAGAACAAGAGACTGCAGCATGGGAGGAGAAGAGCATGAGTTGAGGATGTGTTGCAACCTTTTTTTTAAATGCTCTTGCACTCACCTGCCAATAGTGTGAAGAAATCACAGTATTTCCACTCTCCCATTGTTTATAAAGCCAATATTTGTCTCTCAAAGTGTCGGGGCTCAGCCCAGAACTAGATTTTCACCTGATAATTGCACCATTTTGAAGTTATTTCAAACTAAAATGAATATAAAATGGGATCTCTGCCAAAAGGTTTGGGTCAGGTGCGTAGGCTGGTTTGCACAATATGATGAAAACAACATGAAATCAAAATGAGTGTAATCTAAGTTCTCATTCCACTCTATTATCATTATTATTTCCAGCAGCAGGAGGAGAAAACCCACAGGAAAAAATGATTGCTTTCACATTCATGAAGCGGTATTGTGGTCGATTGTGTGTTGCCAATGCTTTGTTCAATCTTAAAAACTGACCACTTGACCGGGTCTTACAGCTTCTATTGTGTGACAAGGAGTCCTTTTGAACTGAGACAAACTGTCCTGTACCCTGTCAGTCTATCTGATACTCTCCTCTCCTTCACCTCTCCGGTAGTTTGGCTCTCTTTGTGTCTCATCAGTCTCTTGCACTTCTGATTTCCTTTGCTCTCTCCCTGTGCTCTTGTTCTCTACAGAGGCAAAGTAAGGTCATCCCATTTTCTTTCAATACTTAGCCCATGTTCCACATTAATATCACAGTGAGTGAGGACGAGCTACCAGCGGTTCCCTGTGTGTCATCACATGCACACAGGGTTATGATTATATGCAAAGGTGTGCCTTGGAAATACTTTTTTAAAACTCACATGGTGTGCTCCAGTACTCACCTTCCTGCAGTCCAAAACAATAATCCACCAACACTTCCAGATAACTCTCGAACACCTCCTGATCAAGGTCTTTGTTGGTTTCGCTGATGGTGTTGATAGTTATTTTTAGAAATGTTGTATTGTTATTTTGATGCTCCACACCATGATCGGCTTTTACTATAAAGAAATGTTAATGGAATGTATATACTCGGAGAAACACAAGTGTAGGTTTCATGTAAAAGCATTTTTAAAAAGAAAAAGCTATTACTGCAACCTCCCATTTATCTTATCTTTTATGAGAGGGAACTAACTGTTTCAAACAATCATATAGCAATAAAAGTGCTATAATAATACCATGAAAGCCTCGTGTAGACACTGACATTAACTGACATCCATTTCTCTAGAAGCTGTGTGAGTAACCTTGTCTGTGTGATTACTGGCTGCCTGCAGCGAGACACTGATTGCAGCACTTGGAGTTCAGCCACCAGGAGGTGCTAGCTTTTTATACCAATGTCATATCATAAAGACGATCAACAGTTGAGTTTTTGATAAATGTCAGTGTAGCAGCACAACAGTACCTTTATAGATGTTCCAACGCTCATGTATCAGTGGTGGATAGACTGAAAGTTAAGCTAGCTCATGGAGACAACGTGGACACCGAGAAGCTGAGTTTCTTTACTTACTGTGGGATCCAGGGCAAAATCTGGTGAGTTCCAGGTGTTAACCCACAAAAACAGAAAGAAGAAGATCCACCCCAATGTTGCAAATTAGTACCAAAATATATTTTTGATCTCTTGCTACAATATGAAGCATCCAGGCCTCTGAGGTAGTCTGGGACAGGTCTGCACACTGTCCCTTGTGTTTAAACTAAACATGCAGGAGCAGCATCTAATTTTAATGCTCCACATATCTGCAACAAACTGTTTATTCTGTCTTATCATGTTTTAGCTCCTTAAAATCTATTACAGGTTTTATTTTACTCTTCAAACCCTACACAAATGTGTTTCATATCATCTTGTCTTCCTTCCCTGAGGGTCTTTCATGTACTATGGAAAGTACTTTGAATTACCTTGTTGTTGAATGGTGCGGTACAAATAAACTTGCCTTCCTTGACTTACCCGTAACAATGTTATTGCCTCATTTGCAATGGCTGACAAAAGTAATAAAGCCTGTAACTGCTAGAGGTCTTCCTACTGAAGGAACTTCATGTTGTTTTAAGACATTTGCTGGTGTTGGTATTGGGAGAACAGTTTCAAAAGAAGGCTTTAAGATCATATTTGAATATATCACAGCTTTTAACCAGTGCAGCCAAAATATAATCATGCAGTTACTAACCCGGACTCCAGAGCAGGAGTAGACCTAAACTGGTGGATGTGTGTGCTCTTTGAGGACAGCAGGGGGTAGAAGTCCGGTTATATAATTTGGTTCAAGAACAAATGTCATTAAAAATGCAAACCATGCATAACCGCAATGGCTCTTCAAAGGCTCCGGTATTCATAAGGTTGATTAAAAAACATCCAAACCACAGGGCAGCCCACATGGACACGCTGCTTACAAAGTTCCTGTACGCGAGGTTTACATTCAACTTCCTGTACCTCAGGCTGTGTAGCAGGTAGGTCCATAATTGTTTTCATTATTTCGTGCTTTCCTTTCAGATTTCTTTCACTGCTGCAGTGAAATTTGACCACTGAGCCATTTGCAACCGAGCTGAAACAGCCTTCTTCTTCAACAGATGTCATGGTTCAGAAGAACTGCATGTCCTGCAAACTGTGAATGTTTTCTTTGACAGCACTGTGTGGTCCTGTTTGGGTTTCAGCATGAAAGTGAGGAATAATCTGTTTCTCTCTGCACTGATCAAGTGGCTTTAGCAACCTGTATTTGAAGCCTTTTTGAATGTAAACTCGGAGGGTAAACTGTGCAGAGAGGCGGTGCTGAAGAGGGCGAATGGAGATGGTGGGAGGTTAGGTGTTGGTTAGGTCGTGAGTCTGTGTACATCAGAAACTCGTCTCGAGCAGAGGTGGGCAGCGGGGATGCGCTGCTTGTCCAACAGAGCAGGCTGGGAAGAGGTGGCTGTGGAGCTGTGAATGCGTTGCCAAGGAGCTGCTGAATAAACAGGCTGTGAAGAACAGACAGAGGAGGAGGAGGAGGAGAGAAAGCCAAAAAGGCATAGGAGAGCCCTCATGTGTGTCGCCCAGGGGGGTGGAGGGATGGAAGTAATGTTGTGTGTGTGTGTGTGTGTGGCGTGGGAGGAGGGCGAGAGCCAAATTGGTAGCTGACATGCGGGCTTGGTGTGAGAGATTATGAGGAATGGACACTCTCTGGACCAGAGATCTGCTGAGGAGCCCGAGTTGTCCTGGCACCTGATGCTGATGACGGGACGCTCTTGGAGGCTTTACAGCAGTCAGACAGGGATGAGGAGCAGAAGCCATGTAAGAGAAGTAGCCAATACACAGAAGGCCGGCAGATTAAATACTACAGGAGATAACGCGATTAGATATTCGGGATGAGGGACAGCGATTGGTTGAAAGTTTTCCAAATAGTATCCAACTCATTCCATCTGAGTGGCACTAAAGGTGATTATTGGAGACCCTGGGTCCTCTTCACCAGCTCCAAAATTTTGTCTCAGTTTTATGAGGATTGTGCATGGATTATATTTTGGAGTAATGACATGCTACACAAGTCTTCACTGAAAAATCATGGATTACTTCTGCTTTGGATGTTCATATAATCTGTATTTGTGATGACAGGACTCCTGACACAATACTGTCTCTCCCAAATCCACCTCAGTCTAAGACTTTATTTTTTTTCTCCCTCTAATAGAGTCTAAATGCTTTGTGGCGTCTAACTGACCTTTAATTAACATTTTCAACAAATGCACAAGATCAGTTTCTGGCAAAGGGAATGGGTAGTAATTCAATAGATTTCAACAAATTCAGTTTTAATAATGTCAGAGGAAAAAAAAGATAGATTTAACAAATATCATTGTCAGGAAAACAAGAATGGAACCCCAACAACATGAAGCTAACAAGCCAAGAAGAAAAAGAATATAAGCAAAGATAAAACAGATTTAATAATGTGCACTTTGTCTACTCGTGACAGTTTTGAGTTTGTTTCTGTTTCCTGTTTTATTTTGTAGTTCCACCCTGTCTGTGTCTCTTCCTGTCTTGTTTCCCGCCAAGACTGTTTTTGATTTTGCACCTGCCCCTCATTTGTTTCACCTGTCTCTGATTAGTCCTGTCTCCTGACGACTGCTTTTCCGTCGTCTTTTCCGGCCAGCTCCTGCTCTTCTGCCGGTGGCCCAGCTGCTTCCCGTTTCTTTGTATTTGTTCTGTTTTTTCTGGGTCTGTTCCTGCACCCCCCCACTCACCCCCCGTGACAGCACTCGTCTAATAATTGTCTAATCCACTCCAAAAAGTTTCTCGCCTGTGAGTTTGAACTCTTGTGAAGTGTATTGGCTTTTAAAGTATGTCAAGTTTGAGCAACTCTCCCACTGCAGAGGTGTTTGCCACATACCTCGGTCGTATGATGATGACACCCCCTCGATCTACTTTAATCACTATGTGTGATTATTATATTTGGCAACATAAGCAAAGGCAGTGCGCGTTTAATAACAAGTGAAACACATGAACTGCATGAAGAGATGTTCATGCAGAGACTTTTGAAACTGGCGTATGCATTTCACCTCTGTGAGATCTCAGTGCGTTTCACTGTATGTATAGCCACGATACGGATAACTGGGTACATGTGCCGTTCTTTGAATATGCAGTGTTAAATTATGGACTGATAAAAGACACTCTGGTTGTGACTTCATGTGCAAGGAAAATGGAATGTTAAATGCCGGTTGCCCATTTCAAGGCGAAAGTACACCGCCGTCAAACTGTGCGTGTCACTATTATTTACTACAGTGATGCCATTTCAGAAATAACTATCACGGCCAATCAACTTATCAGTAGCAGCTGCACTGAGCCTGAATTAGTCCTTTGTTTTACATCAGGTCTTTTTACTCATGAAGCATTGATGCACAGCGATATAGTCTTCAACTTTCCACTGTCTCTCTTCTCCAACCTCGCTGAGCTTCTGGGCCCCACCCTGCTCGCAGGAGAGGCAGATAATTGGTGAAGAGCCAGCAAGTTGGTTGAAGAAATCTCTGAGCCTCTGAGGGTTTGAGTAGAAAGTTGTTCAGAACATTTTTTTTCTGGGAGATTTGCCACCTGGATGCTAAGATGTAAAAGACATTTTCCATGACATTTCTTGCCTGTCAAAGTCTCGAGTTAAACTGTCTGTATCAGATACGTCATTTTCTCCTCCTGGAGATGACACATCCTGGAGGGCATCATCAAATGAGGGAGATAACGCAAGACCTCAAATCACTGTGAAAGGCATGTTACCCAGATGTTCGGTACATCCAGTGCAGGTATGATCACACTGTCAGGTGCCTCGAGGGTTTCAGCCTCCAGACCTGTGCCCAGTGATGATCCGGAAAAGACTCTCCCATCACTGGAATCCCATGTGAATCCACTTGAACTGATATTCTGCATCAAGGGCCATCAGAATGACAGAGGTGTAGTTGTTATATAGTTGCAGTCATCACTAACACCATCATCAGCCCCCAGCAGTTAAATCTGAAGCTGATCATCCCCTGGGTGTAAAGAAATAAAGGAATTATTCAACTCTGGCCTTTGGGAGTTTCAATCTAACGCCCAAAGGGTAAGAGCTCAGATCCTTCATACAGATAATGAAGACAAGGCTGTTAAAATATCCGGAGCTTTAGAAGTTGCTCTTAGGAAGGTGTTTCCCATCAATCGCACTCATCCAATTAGGAAAAGTTCCACTTTTCAAAGAACCTCTCTGCTGTTTCCTCTGGTCTCTGAACCTCTGTGCGGTCTGCCCAGAGCAGACCACCGACGGAAGGACAGGAAAGGATTACAGCCACAGCACCTGAGAGCCTGCCCTTTCCTTGGAACTGTAGGGCACATTTAAACATGCTGTTTGGAGACAAAAACAAAATATGACTTACTATAATGATCCACATCTGTGGTGCTGTTAATACTGAAATTCTTGCCAATCTTCTAAATTCACACATATCTTTCTCTGGAGTTTTACTTTCTAACTCTTTTTCTTAACTCTGTTATTTTGTTTGGTGGGTTGGACTTTTGACAGCAGCAGGAGCACCACCGGCCGGTCTGCACTTTTTCCCTTGATGATGATCCCACGCACAGACACTCACCCCACAGACAGACACACACGCTGGGCGAGTTAGCCTTTATTAGTCATTAGTTTAGCAACAACACAGTCAGCCGCGGTAGCTAACACAGGTACCCCACAGAAACCTTTACAAACGGCAGTG
Source organism: Nibea coibor (assembly GCA_023373845.1). Classification (NCBI taxonomy): domain Eukaryota; kingdom Metazoa; phylum Chordata; class Actinopteri; family Sciaenidae; genus Nibea; species Nibea coibor. The sequence continues at coordinate 21,927,632 of CM041733.1, forward strand.
AATGAGCTTCCCGCAGCATCCTGTGCAGGTCTGTTCTCTATTTTATTACATTTGCTGAGAGAGAGCTGTTCGTAGTTAGCAGATCACTAACCTAAAGTAAATGTTTCCAGTGTGCATGCAAAGGCATCGTTATCCTGCACAGATCACACACACACACACACACACACACACACACACACATCGTGAATTAGATCCAAACCACACGCAGCAGATTTAAAGCTCCGACCTCGTGTTTCTTTGTCTCTGATGTAACACATGTTTCGTGCCAGTGCATGCTTAGCATACGATGTGTAGATCAAAGGCACACACACGCACACATTCTTTCTGGCACACACCCAGGAATGTGCACCCTCAAACACACACACACACACACTCTTTTGTTCTGTACTGTAGTGAATTTAATTAGATTACATATTGTGCGGTTTTGCTTTTATTTTATTTTAATAAATTCTTGTGCACAAGAGTGAATGCTGCTAACCTCCGTTATGAAGAACTACAAATCCTTCAACCTACTCGCTATTCATGGTTAATTTTGGTCGTAGTTATTAATTAAATTATTAATCAGAGCTCCAGATTAATTGCATTAATTTTATGAGAATAACAATTAACCAGTTGCCTCGAAGTGGTTCTCCCTTTATTAAGTGTACTCCCCCAGGGAACCTTAACTATTCATTTTTTTTTCTTATTGGACTTGATTATTTTGATAGCCAAAGTGAAATTCCAACCTGTAAAATAAGAGAAATATTACTCTGTAGACTGTGTTTGATAATTTACTTACTTCATATTTACAGACAGATTGCGAGACAAGGTGGGTGTCACTGAGAGACTCGTTTGTGAACTGACGTAGAAAACAGCTTCTTGCCCAGTGGGAGCCGGCGTGACAGGAAGCATGCCTCCCCTCATCACGCCACGTACGCCAAACAGAACGCTAGTCCTTTGAGAAAAGCTATTTTCAGTTACACAAATCATTATTTTACTCACACGTTACTTTTACTTCTGGCGCCATGGGCAGTTTGGAGACCCCGAGGAAGTGGAGACGCAGGAGTAGCAGGTCCCCAGGCTCCAACACACACAGAAGCAGAACACTCCAACACATGAATAAAGTGTTTATGGACTTTCTGACAAGTCCACCAAAGGCAATTTAGCCAGTATCAACCCTTTGTCAAGTTTGGTCCCTCAGATAAACAGACTCAATGCTGGAACTAAAACAAGGACCAAACTGAGCTTCTTACAAATACTGGAAAACTCACGAGGGTGGTGGACGAATGACAAAGCCTGCCACACACTAGCCAAATTAAATATCCAGGTCTGTTCAGCCAGAAGTGAGCCACAGTGTCCCACGTACTCGGTCCTAAAGAGATCATGATGCTTAAATGCCAATCTCTGTAAGTGTGTTTTAATTAAAGCAAATAAAGTTTAAGTTACCAAAGTAGCACTTTGTGTGCCTGAACATTACAATTTATATTATTTATTTAAAACCAGAGAAGGGTGTAATTCAGCTAGGTTCCAAGAGTAATGATTAAAGCAAAGACTACACTCATTTAAATAAAATCCAAGCTCGGTGATTAAATCATCACCTATGAAGATGCTTTAGATCTCAGCTCTCTGCATTCAGATGGTTTAAAACGGTTTATCCCTCCATAATTATGCATTATGTCAGAGTTATTTCTCAGCAGTATATGTAATAAAAACCCCTCATATTTATTTTTGCATGTGTGTATCCATGTATACATGTGCTTTGCTTTGCAATTGTGTCACAGCAGCATATTTGGCCCAGAGTGTAGCTCCGTTTGATATTACAAAAATACATGCGCGCACAAAAGACAGCTGCTGGAATTTCTTTTTCAGATTCACACTGGAAGTGTCACTGTTTCTAAGACTGTGTTTTGTTCCTCAAAGCACATTTATTGGCCTTGGATGAAAGCGGTAAGGACTGTGAAGGTTGATGGCTGTCAGCTCATTAATCATATTTTCAGGGGGAGAGTAGTCTTAGAAGATGCCTCGCTGTTCTAGCATGTCTCTCCACATAGCAAATACACTGCCTGAGATTGTGTGCAGGGCAAAACAATCTAAATAAATCAAGTCAGATTTTTTCTTTCTTTCGCTGCCACGGGTGGAGTGAGACAATGAAAGTGACTCTCTGCTGCTGCTCAGCATGCTAGGAGGCTAATTTGGCCACATCGCTGCATCTAAAAGTGTTCAGAGTCAGATTTCTAAATGGCCACACAGTAGAAAGCACATGCTAAACATGTCGCTATAAAAGCTCCTTTATTGGTCTCATCATCAGGCAGCTTGGTGTGACCAACATCTCAAGACAAGAAAAGTTCAGAGATTATTATTAATATTTTATTATTAATTTGGACGGTCCACTTAAATAGTTATTTGTTACATTTCAACAGCGAATAATTGAGATTCAATATGAAGAATATGCTTCTGCATCTTCTCCGCTCAGCTATGACTTATTCAGTGATGTATATCTTTTATAACAGTCAGTCACACTCTGACAGCCTCACACTCCGCCCCCGGTGTGCCACCACAAGAATTCCTGTGGCCCCATCTGGCCAAAAAATAAATAAAATAGATGTTTTAACACCACTATGACCACTATACAAGTTTGTGGAACTAAAATACTATATTATTGTTAAGTACCAGAATACATGTGACTAAAAGTTTTATGCCTCTATAGTTCCAGAGTGATCTGTAAATGATAATGTATATGTAATGATGGTAAATTGACTGAAATGGAAACAATATGTGGAGACATATTGTTGGAATTGCATTCATTTTTCTGAAGACGTCTCAGGCTGTTCATCATCTGTTTTGTAATTGGACGGTTCATTAATTGTGAACGTTTTCAGAATGTACTTGTACCACTTTACACTGAAAGTAAGGGAAGAATGTGGAGGTGTTGTTATTTATAAGTTATTATGCAACAATCTGGCCCACTTGGGATGAAATTGGGCTGTATGTGGCCCATAAACTAAAGTGGGTTTGACACCCCTGGTTCAGATTATATAAAAAGCAATAAGACACAGTAAAAAGCAGTTTGTTCTGTAGGTGTGCGATGGCCTGAAGTGATAGTGTAGCCAGATCCTTCCTCACTGCAGCTTTTTGTCAGCGCTGTGACAATAAAGCATGCATTCATCTGTTTGCAAATATGAAAGGATAATAATAATGAAGTATATATCAACTAGAGTTTTATACAGCCTGCAGCAGCAGAGCGATTTCCTTTCATAAATCATAAATTTGCTCACACAGGCAGCAGTTATTCCAATACAATCATGTTATCTCATTATGAGTACTAATTCCAAGTTAAAAAAAAAAAAAAAAAAAACTTGGCTCTCACTTAGTGGTAATTTTTTTTGCTGGAGGTGTTATTTAGCTTAATCAGTGGCATTAATTATGCCTTTTTAATTAGCCACCTATGGTTTCTCTTAAAAACTAGAATATTAAAGTTTCACAGATGATTGTAAAGACGCAGGTGATTTGAAGAAGGCTGACCAAAGGAGACGATCCATTTATATTACTAACGATGGAAAAAGATCATAACGGGCTAAATACTGAAGACTGAATATTAATTCATTCAAGACTAAAGTGTGAAACCATGACTTCAGACAGCTGTACAATCAAAATAGCAGCGACTAAATGGCTTACTATTGACGCTTGACCTGCACGGCTCGTCCAGTCTTTTGCATCATTCCATTACTTTTAGAATTTTGAGGATTGTAGGCTCAACGAGGCAAGTGGCTTATCGTCGTGGGCGCTCTCGAGCAAGCAAAATGTGAAAATGTAGAAAAGATATAATTGTGAATCTGAAAAATGTTTCATCTGAGCCTGTGTGGAGGAAGCTGCAGTCTGCTTCCTTTGAGCACAGATGTTATTCTCTTTGGTTTTGATAAGCACTGAGTTATTCCTCCTCAGTTTTTTCCTCCTCTCCGCTCGGCTACAGAACACTCACAGTCCTGAGAGACAATCAGACAATCAAAAGATGTTTACCAGCCATTAGGAGTTTCTGCTCGCCTCGATGAGACAAAATGAGGAGAGTGGAAAGGAAATCAACAACTTTTGGAGACAGATCCTTAATTGTTTTTACTCCATTTTGACATTAATTAGGTTGAAATATAGTGAGGAGAGTGTGAGGGAAGAGATAGCTCCAACTGGGAGTTAGAAGGTAGACGGCGAGACTTTTCTCCAGTGCTTAAATGTCTATCACGGGCCTCTAAGTGGGCGCTCTGCAACAAGAATACACTACTCACTGTCTGGCAATTAGCATTTACAATATCTGCTGGCAGGATGAGCTTGGTTGTTCTAAAATTCATTCATATACTACCACTGAATACATTTAACATGGGGGATGGTCCAATGGCATCACCTCCATGCCCCCCACTGCACCAACCTGCACATGATATTGGTGTTATTTGATTCTGTTCATTCTCTACAGAAGTGATGATGATGTTCAATGAAACTGCTTCTGTTTTTTGTTGTTTTTTTTATTGCTACACTTCCGTGTGAATAATACCAGTTGGTTTTGCGTCCACACGCTTCGTTCATCTCTAACCGTGTTAACACGAGCCAATCTTCATGCATATTTAATTATCTGGACAGGAATCAAAACCAGGCTAATTTCTTTTTCTTTTTGAAATAAATAAATCACAGGTCAAGCCGGCCTCCTATTCTTTTTGATGCCATCCTGGCCACAAATTCACAAAGCTAGCGATGCTGCACCTCTGACCACCTGCAGTCTTCTCACCACTTCCCCCTTGGAAGCCCTCCTGCCCTCTCTCTATACTTATACGAGTAGAGAGGGGGTGTGACTTTATTTCAGTGTGGGTCGAGTATCTTTTGCCCTTTGAACTGATTTCATGGGTATTCACTGAATAATGTAAGACTGTTACAATATGACATTGTCAAATAAAATCTCAGTTGCAGCACTGAGATTTATTTTAGTGCATGAGGATGGTTCATTTCTGACCTGGCCTTGGTCATGCTGCTGCCATACTTTCTCTTTCCCTCTGTCTGATACAGAGAATATTATAGATCCATGAAGAAACTGACACACGGGCAGGATTTAGAGGAAAGGGGCGCAATTACAAACCCATCTTCTAACTTCAGCACCACGGACAGCGCCATTTATCAGCACACTTGGGCTCCTGATATTTCAGAGACACGGTCGGTTGCACAAACCTCAGTCACATAAAGGGTCAATGAGTCAGGCAGACTAGACCAACACATTCAACTAAACAACCCTGACACACTTGGAGATGGAGAACAGTCCCCATCATCCTCTCTCCCAGTGGAGACAGCATTACCTCAACAACAACTGGGTAGACGGCAACGTCATTTGTTGAGGGTATTCATGTCAGGATTCCTATTAACTTTGGTGACTTTCCTGTAGCACCACTGCAAGCCAATCTTGTACACATCTTGCAGATTAAAATCTCATTTTCTTACAAAACACAAAAAGAAATTTGTTGGTGCTGCTAGAGGGTCTTTTTCTCTCAAGTTGAGTTTGAACAAAGGACATTGGAAGTGTGAAAGAAAAAGTCCAAGAAAGTCTTATTCATTACCTCTACCTAAATAATTAAATTAATAATTGCAGTAGAATTCATTTCTTTGGAATAGGGTTGGTGGACAATAGAGGAGGAGGAGCTGCACGTATCATCAACGTCCTTCCAGCATGGATAATCCTTTCACGCTAACCAGGAGCTAGAAAGACATGCAAGACAGCTGGATGGCTACACGACCGCTGATTGTGGAGAGGACGTGGATAAAAACAGGCACATTTCATCCAAAAATAATCAGTTCTGTAAAGTTTTGTTGGACTTCTGAGCTTGCCTTATGCCAGCATGATGAGACCGACTCTTTGAACAACACTGGCATTTTCTGAGGACGTCAAAAACTGCACAAGCTGTTGGATTGCATGCTGTCAGAGCTAAAGGATTACATTCTACTGGAAGTAAAGAGCACCGATTTTACTGCCATTCAAGGAGATGAGACAACTGACATTTCCACCAACTGCTAGCGAGTGCTTGTGTTCGATTTTTCAAGTTCATTGCCATCCAGAATGTAACCAACGGCATTATCATAACAGCATTTCTGGAAATGCTAAGACTGGTAAAGTCAAAACTCTTCATAGCTGCTTTAATAACCCAGGTATGGAGCAGATGTACTTCCATTTGTATGAGGTCAGTTTATATTTAAAATATATTTATTATTCTGGGTATTTTATACTGACCCACAGTTATTTCGAGCGTAATTTAATTGACTCATTGGGTTCATTTAAGTGCAGAGAATGTTTAGATTCCAAGATGTACTGTCTTTGACATTATTCCAGGATCCAGTGTTCATTATTTAGTATTTCATCCAATATTAATGTTTGTGTGTGTGTTGTATGGTTGTACAACACACACACACACACATAAGTTTGCTGGAGTTTACTTTTTTCTACACCTTGGAGCGCTTCACAGCCAAGATTATATCCAGTCAGTATCCAAGTAGCAAGTAACACATTTTTTTCTAATTGCACAAAATACTTGTCCATAGGGACAGTGATCTCTTTTACATATTTAATATTATGGTATGATATGTTTGCCCATATGTTATTTACTGAGTTTTTATGTTGGAATTAAATCATTGTTAAATATTTAATTGCAAAGTAATGCAGTTTTGATACCTTCACCTTCACCTTTTTTGGTCAAACATACGAGTGTGTTTGCTGACACTGATTGGATGTGGCCCAGCCACCACTGCTCTGAGACCATGACTGTCTGAGACAAAGTATATAGAAATCCATCTAGTATTCCATAAAATATTCTAGTTTGGACCAAAGTGGTATCCAATCAATTGACACTGCTACACACTAAAGTGTTGGTCGTGATATATTTAGTATTTTGCAATCTGGATTCCTGTTAGTGCTTCCACTGTAATTCCACTAATGGCTGGTTAAATCCCAGTGTTGTCATGGGCAATATTTCTCCACTGGAGTGGATTTTTAAAAGCACAGAAGATTTCATCTATGCACTGAACTGGTGGTATCATGACGTTGACGTCAGCAGAAATGTCAAACGATCACACAGAGAAATATTTATCATAGAGCAGGCTGAGACTCATATTTCGCCATGTCTCAACAACAGACCTACAGCCTCAGGCTTTGGTCCAGACTACCGTCATCTGTACAGACACCAATCAATTAAGTCAATTTTACCAAAACTTGTGATGATAAACTTCAGTAAAAGTAATGAAATACGTATGGGTGGATTAACTAGACTGGCAATTAAGCATAAATATTTCTGGAAAAAAATCCCAATGGCCAAATCAAAGTAGGTATTGATTTTTGTTTTTCTGTTTTCATCATTTTCCCAATAGACTCATGTAAAAGAGATGTCTTTTCTATCGGCCTCAGGAGGATTCAAGAGCCATGTGAAATATTTATAACCGAAAGCATCATAAGTGCAGTAAAATAAACAAGATAAGGGAAACAGAAAGATGGACAGAAAACTAAAAGACTTTTCTTAACTTTGAATATCTACCTGACCAAGACAACCTCTGGCTGCTACACTCTTCCTTACCAACAAGCAGAGTACCTTTTCACACAAAGTTGACCCTTGATTTTAACAGCGTCCACACAATATCTAGAGAGTTCAGAGGTTGAGAACCAGATAGCAAGGTACACAGACAAGTTTTAAAATAGAAGAAAATCATCTTATGATGTCAAAACTGAGGAAAGTTCTCTTGGAAAAAAGTAAAGGGTTATATCATACCTATGGCTTGTTGACTTTGGTCTGAACTGTGGTTACTTGTACTTTTACTTGTACTCTGTGAACTCAAGTCGTCCACTTGTTGGATATTGGATATTGGAGTCTTGGTGAGACGATGGAAGTTTACTGAAGCATGATAGACATTTCTGCACATTTTGCCATTCTGCTTTTGAGAGTCATACTAGTTCTGAAGAGATAACAAATCCAGTCCATGCTTGGTTTGGTCTCAGCATACCGATGAAATCTTTGAGTTTCTAACTATGTTGGCAACATGGCTCTGACAACTCTTAGCTGGAATGTCATGACATATTATACAGACTTCCACGGTTACCAGGATTCATCCTAATGATGAATGGATTGGTAATATCTTCCATGTATACCTAAATACTTCTTGCAGTCTTCCAGCTCTTATCCTGTGTAGAACATTACCCACTAGCTCTTGGAATGCTAACTATTGCACAGTTAGTTATGAAACCAAACTTCTGGGAACTCAAGGACTTCTGTTGGCCAACCTATCAAAACGAATTCATGAAACTGAATGAAACCATGTATTAAATGTACCCATCATAATGCTTGCAAACACAATGGCTCAGCCTCAGCTGTACTTTGTGCTCACAGTTAATTAGCATGTATTAAACTGTGATACTGCTCATGGTAAACAGCTAAACATCAACGTGTCATTGTGAGCGTTATCTAACCAGCCTCACAGAGCCGGTATGTCGGCTGCAGACTCTGGCTGTGAAATGTCGTCATGTTTGTTCCTTAATGATTTAAGTACATTTTCACTCCTGAGAGTGAGAGTGGACCGGGAGGAGGACTGAGACTCGCATTACCAGGTGTCTTATTGCAGTTCTGTGTCAATCTTGTTCAAATATTCTCACCTGAAAATAAACAGTCATGGCTCTGTCACGCCAGATTTTGGGCTGCAAAAGGATTTCAATGCGATCTCCAGCCTGGAGAAAGATTACATAAGACACTAAGTTCATTTTGTTGAACTCTGACCCAAAGATTTGTTGATGACAACTCACAAACACTGACAGTTCTGATCTTGGATGTAGTTGGAGTAGGGAAAACTATTAAATTAGCTTTTTTGTACCATCTGATTTTATGTAACCCCAAATGACTCAAGCACAAACAAACAATAGCCTCTTCAGGAGCTGCAATAAGTCACCAAGTTTGCAGCTACACCTGTTTTGTGAGGACAAAGACTCATTAAGGTTGCAGTGTCCAAATGCTGGTGTGAGCACACTGGCTGCAAATTCTAAGAAGATGGTTTTGTTGGTTTCAGTGTTTTGTGCTCAACGGTCTCCATTCAATGCTTCATTAGCTTCAATGATCCTGAGTGTCAGTGCAACAGAACAATGCAGCCTGAAAATGCGGTCAATCACATATCCTGGGATGGCCCATTTGTGTGTGTGTGTTTCTTGATTTTAGGGACACTGGCCTTTAACATAAGGCAAAGAAAAACAGCTCATCTTTCCAACAGCATGGCTGAGAAGAATTCAGTCTCCTGTGTGTGGAGCAACTCTCAGCTGCAGCAGCAGATGTTTGCATGAATTAAATATTTGTTGAGGCTGAAGTAGAGCGGTGGGGTATCAACTGGAAAGCCATTTTTATGTCACAGCTTAGAAAATGCAGTAAAAAAAAAAAAAAAAAAAAAAAAAGCACAACCCCTGAAATACTGTACATATTATGGGCATTCCTTTATATTATTTATCACACAGTGGAGCATTGCCCCCAGCCACAAGCATCACCGCCACTGACAGCTCACAGTGGAAAACCATCAGATTCTCGTTGTACGTGTATCGTCTACGCAGCAAATGAATGAAAGAGGAAGTTCCTATTGCATGCAGCCACAGTATGCAATTAACATTCATGGTGGAGGCAGAGAAACAAGTTCAGAGCTTTATGGCAGACCCCCTGCTGTGGTAGTACATAATTGATGTACCAGAACGCTTAAAATACACAGTGTTCAGGCTTGAAGATACACCGGTGTCATTTAGAGAACTGCAGTTAGTGGGTGTCTGTAATGTAGCGGACAGACCACAACGAGCTCTGTCCAAGGTCAGGACTTCTGAGGGATACAAAAAATCAATAGCTTGGTCCTGTTTCTGGAAAGGTACCGCTGTAGGCAAAACTGCTGCTTATGCACCATGGACATGCAAGAAAAAAAACACACCGCACACTCTTAATTAAGATACAACATTTTATTATTGTCAGTCTTAAATATGAGCACACACTTTTCATCAAGAAAATACATATGAACCAACAATCCTTTACAATGCAGGGAGTCAGATAGCATGTCCCCATCCGCTTGGGAACAATCCAATCTGAAGAGAGTCCTGTGAACTTGTAGCCAGGCAAAGGGCAGATTTTTATTCATGTGAGTCAACCAAAATAAATCCCAACAGATCATGAGACTACTTCATGCGTCTGCTATGATAATCCCCTGGTAGCTGAGACAAAGGTTTGATATCTCACATCCGAAAAGTGATCTCTTCTAGACTCCGATGCAAATCACACGAATGTCACAAAACACCTAAAATTAATAGTACTATCTGGTAGGTGCAAAACAAGCTCAGTCATTGTTCTTAAATGGTATCAAATGTTCCTTAGACTGGTGTCCTGCCTTGCACATATGGTGAGAAAGAAAAGAAATACACACAGATTTTTTCTTTTTTTTTTTTTTTTTCTTTTTTTTTTCTCTCCTTCAACTTCAAGCCCATGATCCAAATGGGCCAATGTTTGCTCAGGCTGAGAGAGAGAATGAGTCCTGCAATCCTTATGCAGCAAACAGACAATGGAATTGGTCATATCAACATAAATATGCAGGGCTACTGCCAAAATATAAGCCTTCATGGGCTGTGATTCAGAATTGGCTGACTGGAGTCAGAAAGAAACAGGGAAAAAAAGTTCTGTGTATTCAGGCCTTCTCAGAGCAATTTCCTTGCTGAACTTTGGGGGTGGATCAGAAATATTTTACTAGTGTATTTCCACGATCCTCTCCCCGGGTTGCTAGGTTTTATCATTATAAGTTTGGCTTGAATGGGACTTGCAGTGTGTCTTGCATATCCTTTTTAAAAGTCATGCTTGGTGGGAGTTTGCATTTGCATTTGCTCTAATAAGACAGTACAGGCTGACTTTTTTAATGTCGTGCAGAAAGAAACTGTAGTACAACTCCCTCCTGCCTGAGAGATGGGGACTTATTTTCAATTATAAAACTTGCTTATTCCCATTGAAATAGGTGTGTCACCTCCTGCTGTGTTCTGTTTGCCTGACTGTGATGCATGTCATATGCAGCTGTTGGAAGCGTGCAGTGTGGCGAGAAACAATCAATGTTCATTTTTAACTTTATTTAACTCCCAAGGAGACTGGCTATTGCATAAACAGGATGTTACTGTATTTAGAAAAGAGCTGCAATCATCACACTGGGTGCGATTTACAGTATATACCCTTCGTTTTTACAATGCAGTTCAGTCCAGTTAACAACAGGACAATATGAGGGCCAACTGAGAGCTTATTAGAGTCTTCTCAACTAAATGAGCCATAACATGGCAAATAGCTGTGTTGCGCAACACAAAACATCACACTGTCTCACTAAATGTAATGTGATTGTGTTTGTTTAACTGCTCTGCAAGCCAGCTTGTCTAACCTTGAGGCTAGCGGCGCCCATACTGCACTGAGAATACCGGCGCTAAGTAATATAAAAGGCCTCAGGTCAGAAAAGACTTCAAATTAAAGCTTGAAAGAAACAGCCATCCTCCACATGCCTTGTCTTGCTACACATTTGGAGCAGCGGGGATTTAAGAAGAAGGAAATGAAGATGATGCCTTTCTGTTAGCTGCATGTGGCTCAGACCAAGGCCAAAACTTTAGGAAGATGATCTAGCGGGATTTCAAACAGTGCTCTGACAGGTGCTGACTGTTTTCCACCTCCACTGGAAAAATAAGAGAATCTCTCATCTTCAGTTCAGACGCCTTCTATGTTGCCTCTTCGGCTGAGTGTTGTTTGGACTTTTTAGCATTTTGTCCGTGTCCAGCAGTAATAAACAATGCTCTTTTTGATACTGACAGCTCGCACGGCTCCTCTTAATGATGTCAGAATATGAATACACACAGTTTTGGTTTGAAGTCTGCTCGGCGCAGCCTCAACTCTGAATCGCTGCCATAGTGACCATTTGGCATTGCAATTATTAGGTGGATTACTGGAGGGAAAATCAGCTATACAGCCACCTCGTTACCTCCGGTACAAGTGAAAGGAACATTCATTTTCATTCCCTCATGTTTCATATTTTGACAGCAGCCCTGCTGTTTGTACAGAACTGTCTATATTCTAAAGGTAAGTGCTTACACGGGTTTGTCCTCAGTAATAGTGTGCTTGACTTGAAAAATGATCCTGTATCTGATGTGATTAAAAAAGAGAGAAAGAAATAGATATATATTCACAATTATTAAGGACAAAGCAATAAACTGCAAACATTCAGCTGTCTGCACTTTTTTAACAAACGGTGGAGCGCTGTGATACTGCCAGAGAAACACTACTGACGACAGAGCAGCGTGGTATATCAAGGGTTCCTGTTAATGGGCCTCACTTACATTGTCATTACAGTGCACACAAATACACATCTATGACCAGATCTAAATATTACTTTAAGGTGGTAATTGCCGTGCCAGTAAATAATTGGACGAATGGCTCAGAGGTAGTAAAAAATAAAATAATAAAGTAAATGAATCAGTTTTTACAATGTGTGCTTGGCTGTTCTACAAAAGAAATATAGGCAGAAATATACAACAAACTAGAATCTGTCGTGTGTGTGTGTGAGAGAGTAAGAGAAGATGTCAGGTGTGTGTGTGTGTGTGTGTGTGTGCATGTTTTTGTTGACTGATATTTCCAGGCAAACTATTGCAGGAGCTGTTTTCACATTTTTCGATCTTTCGAGTGAACTCGCAGCAGTGAGGCTGTGATTGTTTGTGCATATTGACAACAACCACATCTCACACACACACACACACACACACAAAAACCCTTCTGAAGGGATCCCCCAGCACAGACCTCCTTGGGAGGTGACCTGACTTCAGTTCGTCTTAAATGTGGTTAATCTTGTGGGAAAATGACTGTGCAAAACAGACGTGAGATCAGTGGTGTCATCCTTGAAGCCAGGATGGAATAATTACCGTGTAATTTCCAAACATCACTGTGCTGGAGATGAATAATAGTCTGCGGTGTCTGTCTCTCTTTGTCTCTCTCTCTCTCTCTTTGTCTTGTGTGTGAAAACAAACCATGATTAGCCTGTCAGATTCAGCTGATGATTACCCTGATCAATTTCAATAATGGCCCTATCTGTTTCATGCTGTTTTGATTTGGATATTGGCTCTTTCTCACACGGTGTTATCCCCAAGGGCCACAAAGGAACTGAGTTCAAAAGAAAAATTGAGGTGCACCTGGATGATGATGGACTACGACCTCGCTACAGCTGAGGCGAGCCAGGGGAAGAGATCTGAATTTTCTTTTAAGAGAGGAAAAGATGAACCCGAACATCGCAGAGATCATTGGCTCTGTCGCTCGCCTCCCTTTGGGGGCCAGCTCAGTGTCGAGTGAGCTTGCAATCATTTTAAAATAACCTCATGTGAAAACACACTGGATCAGAGCTGTGGGCTCATAAGAAGCGCATCATTGCCCTACCACTAAACAGGCACACACACACTAATTTGTTTTAACTCACTGTTGCTGTTTGATGCTGTTTTCACAGAAGTGCTGCATCCTTTAGTGCTGCACGCGATCCAGTGATGTGGAGCGCAGTTACAGTCAAGAGATGCTCGAGTGTGCGTGAGTACACGGACACAAACACTGATGCATTTAACGTCTAATTCCCTTCCACGTCACAAAACCAGAACTTCAAATCTCACTTGCTCTTAACACTGCGGGCCGGCGGGAACCTGAGTGCGGACCGGCAGTCTGAGTGAATTGTTTGCCAACATAAGACATGAATGAGATAAATTAGTGGCTTTAATTCTCGCTGCCGTGTTGTGAGAGGTTTCTGATTGTTGCATAAAATCCTCGCGCTCACAACTTTTTGCTTGCTGCCTCTCAAAACGCCGGTGGCGCTCCGCCTGCACTCATCGTTCCTCTGGAATAAAACAGGTATGAGCTAGCCTGTCTTTTCTAACAATGCAAGCCTGTTTTTTTTATTTGTTCTTTTGCTCGGACCTCTGCTCATTCTTAGTTATTGCAATTTGGCCTGCAATTCTTTTCTCTTCAACACGAGCTGGGAATGTCGTGTTCGGACGAGCATTTCGCAGTCATACTGTACATTTTGGTTTAAAGGTATCGATGAATTCAGATCTTTTATTTTTCCAAATTACTTTAAACCCGCATGAAAACACAACACGTTTCCCCTCCTCACGTTTGTGAAAAGACAACACTATGGAACATGTGTCACTGTGATTTGTTCGGTGCTGAGACGAAAGAAACGAAAGAAATTCCTGTGTATGCATAAGTACGGTGCTGTATAAACTGCTAAGTCTTTGGGTTATTGGTGTCTAATTACATGCAGAGAAGAGTTTATTTTCTACGAACATGACTTTAGTGAGCGGTCTCTAAGCCCCCGGCGCTGGTTCAGAGCACGGACAGGAACATTTTCTCAAATAACTGTTGTGTATGGCATGATATTCAAAGTAGCAACAGCATTAATTTTCATTAATTAAAGTCAGACGTCGACTCCACACAAGTGGAGCTCCATTTTTACCTACTGAATTATAATAATTCTTGACACCATTTTTGTGTACAACTGTACTGGTAAAAGAAACAAAAAAGACAAAGACATAAAACTAGGATATTTGTTCTAAATAATTACAACTTCATATTTCATTTTTTTCAAAAAAAGAAATTCAAAACTAAAAAATAATTGAAAAAAATCAAATTAAAAGATTAGCATAACACAACTGCAAGTATATCACTATAATTGTGAGAACAAAAATACTTGAAGGTCAAAAACAATTGCTTTCAACAACCAGACTGAATGATAATTATTATACATTAAAATATGATAATACCAGGCTTTCAGCCTCGGGGTAACCTAAATTCCTTCAGCTTCACTGTCTCGGTTTGACTTTGAGGTATTTAACATTCACCTCTCATACTTGCTGTAAATTTGCCTTTTCCTGGAGTTGAGATGAATATGCAATGCAGTTAAAAATTAATACAAATCAATTTGAATAAGAGACACCACATTTAAAACAAAATGTTGTTTTTTTTTTCCCGAGACATTTACATAAAGAGACAATCCAGAATAATATAATTTAGAGAGAAAAATATTCAACATGATTCAATTAAAGTGTGAAACATTTGTTACATCCTTCAAATCTAAAAAAAACAAAAGGTTTGTTACGTACTCGTTTAGTGGGTCAACATCTCATGTAGCAGGATACGTCATGCACTCACTGTGCATCAGTTTATGGTTCCAGTTGAAAAACAAACAAAAAATAAATCACGCGCACACACACACAGGCACACACACACACACACACACACACACACACACACAAAATACTCGTGTTCAAATCCATTCCTCTTCAAAATCTGAGCAGGAAGGGCAGAAACACTAAGAAGAGGAGACAGGTATGCGAGTGCACTCCCATCGCGCCGTCGCTGCCGTCTTGAACTGCTCTCGGTCCTGACGGGGGAAAGAAGCAGAAACAACACCTAAGTTTCACCACCGGAGATTGTTTTTTTCTCTTTGTGTTAGCACGTCTGGAGGTAAGCATTAAAATATTTCCAGTTTGCTAATAACACTTCCTTTCAGCACAACACTTCATGTGTAACTGTCTGATTACTGTGATTTATACAGCGCAAACCTGCATGAAAACACTGGGAGACTTCACGCTGGATTTTCTCCATGCAAACCGATGTGCATAATTAGTGATTAGTTATCATACTGTAGTGATTACAGTGCATTGTTTAGAATTACAGGGGGGTGGCAGTTAAGTCACTTGGCAACAGCACAGAGTTTAAATGCTCTGCTGCTGCTGCTGTGCCACAAAGTGTCTCCTGCAAAAGTTCAAGGGCAAAATCTGCGGATGAAATCACCTCCGTTTACCGTAGATACAACTGATCTGCAGCGGCTGATGCACAAATGCTACGAGGCCATGAACATTTCTCTAGTCTCTAATGTACTGAATTATTTGTAGTATTTTTGAGTGTCACAATGTTTCAACGGTATTTAGTGACGGTGAAAGGAATTCCCAAGAATCCGCTGCTGAAATACAATTTTATGATGCAAAAACTAAAACGCATTGTGCTCTTTTCAGGGATGAGCCAAGTCTCACTGTGCGAGGATTGAGGACACATTTTTAACTTTGAAGCTCGTAACACAATGACGACTCATTCCCCTGGATTTCCACGAGTTCACCACAGTTTCCTTTGGGGCATCTATCCAATTACTGTGCCACAGTGGATTATCCCTAATCCTGCATATGGCTAATTAGAATAATGACGTTCACTCATGGCCAAAAATCAAAGCCATTAATACAATTGGTAATGGAGAGCGTTTGCTTACAAGATGCTGCAACCACCAGTCACAAGGACACGTTAAAATGAAGATGGCTGAGGTATTTTTCAGTGAGGTTCTGCAGCTTTCTGTGTGTTTCCGTGTACAATGTTCAGCTGAAATATGATAATTACAACGACAAACAAGCATCACACAAGCACAATGGTTGATAATGGAAGATGAAGAATACTTACAATGGGGGAAAGAGCATGCAAAAATGAAGCCATGTCAGACAGAGAGGCGGTTAGATTTGCAGAGGAGAAAGATGAAACATGGTTAACACAACAGGCTCCAAGGACCATTTTCACAAAGATTCACGGGACATCTTCTTCTTTAAAGATGCTTTTTGTTCTCTTTTTTGCCACACAGCAGCTTTAACACGCCAAATCATGAAGCGAACAAAGAGTTGTTCAAATATTACAGTACAATTTTGACACGATCAAAGAGCCTGGAAATGATTTTGTCTCTTCTTGTCAAAGCGCTGTGACGCTGCAGCCAACTTCCAGTTTGTGAAAATGGCAATGTTTGTCATGTGCTAGCATGCAGTTAATACTTTCGATCCGTGACAGTTGAAGTGCATGCTGCTGTAGAATACTAACCTTGCAATAGCGTTGAGCTAGTGGGTTCAATTACCACTACACCAGGGGAACAAATGGAACAGAGCAACATATCGGAAACAGGGTAGCAACACATCATTGACAACAACTGTCAAAAGCATGAAAAATAAGCTGCTGAATGGACTTTTGCACAGGTATATTCTTATATAAAATGATATCATCACACAAACAAATAATAATGCTAATGTAGCAACAAAAGTCCATTTTAAAGCTGAAACAGTATTTTAAATCTAACAACCACTCACTTAATAAAATAATAATCCACGTGGTTCTTGATTTTACTGACATGTTTGGAGACAGGTGGTCATTTCTCTGTTTGGAAGCAGTGTGCATGTCGTTATAACTGCAAACATAACTGAGGCTTAATGGCTTAAAATCTGTTAAATGTGATGCCTCTCTGTCATTAAATCATGTATATTTTATATTAATATTCCTTGCAACTCCATTCAGACATGGCAGGACATGTATAGAAATGTATACGCAAAGCTTACTCCCTGTTTTTTTGCCATATGGTGCACAAAAAGGAGCCAGGAGACGGGCTAACGTCAGGTCGAACTGATCATGGCTCATGTCTTATGAAGCCAATGTGTCAAAGCTGCCATCGCATACATGTAACGAGGTGCATGTCTGAAAGGAACGCGCACAATATCTCTGAAGAAATCAGTGAATACTTTCCGAGCATCACTTTTTATATTAACAGAACTTCCAGTATAAATTTAAAAAAGTATCCAAGAGCAGAAAGAGTTATTTTTATGCCTTTCATCTTTGTGGGGAGCCAGCAGGAAGTCAGCTAGCTGAGCCAGAGAAGGACTCTTTTGCTCCTGCTCTTGCTCTACAGGCCCCAAACCACCGAAGCCTGACATGTTTTTTTGTGAATCAGAATTAATAAAGCGTCACCTTGGAGCACAGCATTGGGTTATCTTCATACATTAATATTTTGAACCCACAGAACTGAAGGTACAGATCTATGCAGACTGTGGCTTCTCTTCAATATATTTACTCTGTATGGCTACACATTTATATTTATATATCTTGGTATAACGAGTTTCTGAGTCGGAAATAAGAATATTTTTATCTATAAAAATAGTTCAGGAAATGGGTTGCTCAAAAAAGATGTGGATTATTACTTTTCTTGAAGCATGCATTTAGCAGGAACGCTACGGCTGCGTCTTATTTGTATTTTCTGTTCTGCGGTGCTAAAAATGTGACAGATTCCTGCTGTACTCACCATACAGGAGGAAGCTTGTGTTTGCGCTTCCAAGTTTGTTGATGGCGACACAAGTGTAGTTGCCGTAATCTCCGTCAGACACGTTAAAAAATGTCAACTTCGACAGCGATCCAGTGCTCACGATCTCCATGCCCGCAAAGTCATTAGAGATCCTCAATGACAGAGACACAAACATCCTGATCAGACAGTGCAGAGAGCTGACCAATAACCATCAATGAGTGTGAAAACTGATTGCAGCATGCACTCACTCACAAACACACACACACACACTTCTTCCATTTGCCAACGTAAAATGCAAATTACCTTCTGTCATCTTTATACCACTCAAAGTCTGCCTCAGGCACTGCATCAGCCTCACACTCCAGCTCTCCTCTCTGGCCCAGAGTCACTCCGACATCTCTGCCCTCTGACACAGTTGGAGCATCTACAAGCAGTCAGCAACACATGAGAGCACCGCGATGAGAACTACAAGGCAGCGCGAGTCAAAGCGATCAGGAAGGGGTCACAGCATTTGCACCTCTTTTAATTCATAGCTGTGATCCAACACCATGACCAGCAGAGAACGGGCATCAGGGGTTCAAGTCATGTAGAATATTTATTAGATTGGTCAAACGGAAAAGAAAAAAAAAAAAAAAGCCCCAAACTTTCATTTTCTAAAAAAATCTGATTGGTTAAAGAAAGTCATCAAGTTCACTCCTTGAAAATGTATTTGAATCGATTATCAGAGTCGTTGCAGATTATTTTTCTGTTGGTCAACCCGACTATAAAAAAATCAGATAATAACCTTGAGCCTAGTTTTTAAACACCCTGTTATTAAACAATACTTTTCTAATTATGAAATAATTACTCCAGAGAACGTTTGATTCGGCGTAGCCATAGCTCTAATGAGAAAAAAAATGATAATGCCAAATTTAATTAAAAATAAAATAGGATGAATTTTCTTGAAGAGTTGTCAGGAAAAAGCATGAAAAGACATTTTTAAAGCTGCAATATTTACATTCTGTTCAACGTTTGAATGTTCACCACTAATACTTTAATGATTCCTTTAATTAGTTTGGATTTTGATATTTGGCATTTGCCATCATGGCAGACACTGTAACCCAACTCAGTATGCAGCTTACAGCGATGTACGACGGAGAAAAGCAGCAGAGACTCAGATTTGAGAAGCTGGAAGCAGAAAAAATATTTGGCAGCGATCATACTCACAGTTGACGGTGATGTCTACAGTCTGGACGTCTGTGTCGATATCGTTGACAGCTGTGCATTCGTACGTCCCTGCTCTCTGTCTGGAGATAGATGGAATTTCCAGGTACTCGTCGTCTGATGCCAGGTCCCCTGTGAGCGATCACACACACACAAAGAGGAGATGGTCATTCAGAGTTAATGCGACAAGCCAACAGCTGTGGCTCATTCTGACAGTCTGCGTCACCGCCTGGCCTACCGATCATCGCACCGGTGCACAGACAGAAAAGGCTAATTGTTACAATGATGATTTAACACAATCTATCTGAGTTATTCTACTATTTGGATAAAAAATGGAAGATCTATTTTGGTTGTTCATGAAATCTTTGATTTCTGTGTTGAACTCCTCTGTAAGATCAGCCCTGGCAGCAGCAGCGACAGATCCTGTTCATTCCTGATCTGGTATGACAGGCAAAATCCACACAGCTACATGTGTGTCAGAACCTACACAGTCATGACATGTGCCCACCCTGCCTCTGCCTCTGATGCTCTTCTATTGTTTCCTTCAGCGCGTACAAAGACTGCTTCTTGAGCTTCCTGGCATATTTCTGAGAACGCTGGGTGATTAGTGCTTTGTTCAGCCCCCACTCATTATCACTTGTCTGTCAGAACTTTCATACTCTGCTCTTTTGTTTTGTACCTCTGAAGCCTGCGAGCGCTCCAGGACCACAGCTGAGATATGAGACTATGAACAGGGGAAAAATGCCAGCCCCACTACTTTTTCTTGTATCAATTTGACACAGTTGACAGAGACACTTAACACAGCACTCAACGTAAAGAACAAAAGACGTAATTGACTTCGAGCCTCCTCCCAAGATGTTGGTCGGTGACAGTAATAAATTGCACATGGATTCACTTTGCTGGGTTTAGACACATTACTGAATTGCACCTGGGAAGGCTGTTATAGAGAGAAACCCTCGCTGGCACACTGATCACCTGACGAGAAGTGTCAGGTGGACTCATATAGGTGTGCAACTTCCACTGTTCTTTTTTTTTTTTGCACGGCTTTCTCTCAAAAGAGGACGCTCCGTCTCACCAACAGAGACCGCAGTGTCAGTTAAAACCACACCGCGATCCTCTGAGGGGAGATAATCAAGACGAGGCTGCGGGGCCTCGCATTTTATGGCACGCGTAGCCTCACATTAGCATAAGCAAGTCCTTCAGAACGACACATGAAATCAGTGTTTGTTATAGCAAAGAAGGAAATGTGACAAATTATGAATGCCACCAGGTGGCGCTGTCTCGATTTGAGCGCTCCCAGCGAGCGCGAAAGAGGAAGCCATCTTGTTTTGACGGCAATGTGGACGTAATATATTTTTACTAAATACTGCACACACCATGTAACCGGTGAACCGCTGCATGAGTTGCTACACAGCCACTGTAAGACCCCAAGACGCATGAATGCAAGACTGTGAAGTGTGAATTTGTGTCGTAGGGATGAGCCATTCTAGTGTTTCACTCTGTTACACTCATATTTTGTGCATGCACTTGTGCACTGTTTTGCAGGGGATGTTTTAGCACCAGTAGTTCTGAGTTATTGATTCCTAGGTGTTACCACTTAAGCAGACTAGATAGGTCGAAGTGTTACGGTGGATCAAAGGAGGATCCTCAGTACTCACAGACGGCAGAGACGTCTCTGTTTTGGGTTAAATGTTGTATTATCTCTGCCATGCTACAATAAAATAAAGAATAGCTGAAACAAAGGTACAAGATTCCTCACACACGACTACTATTAATTAAGTAATGATACGTCTAATATGGTGTGAATGCTTGCTGATGTTCAGTCTTCTTTCATGCCATATGGAAGCACAGTTCTTAGTGTCAGTATGTAACACTGGGAGACCAGCTAAATACATACAGGACAAATATACAGGCAGTATCACAGGCCGTGGATTTAATGAGTGAGGTGGTTATTTGAACTGTCATTTACCGCATATGGGTAAAGAGACAAGATGCATCAGGATCTCCCAGCTCAGCAGGTGACTGTCGTTGCATGAGCTTCACAATAACTAATCAAAGCCACACGTCACACTGTTGGGTAAAAGAAAATCCTGTGAGTCTGTGAAAGCTGTGGAAGAGTAGAAGATTGGCTTAATCCAACAAATACAGGCGGAGATGTGAAACACAGTTCCAATCTGGATTTCAATGCAGGTTAGAAACAACCAAGACAAAGAAATATGCCATCAAATGTTTCTGCCTTTTCTCACACTAACTGGCGTCTCATTATTTCAACTGCTGCTAATTAAAGATAACTCTCTCAAAGGCAAAACATTCAACTTTCTGCACGCCGGTGTCAGAGCAGAGATTGGAAAAAGAGGCGCTTTGTGACACCGCGCCGCTGTCGGACTCTGTGTTTCCGCAGTTGAGCACAAGAGTCTCTTGTAAAATGAGCAAACTAATCTTGTCACATCGATTTCATCTGCAGCCTCTCAGTTAAACAGCATGCATGTCACATCAGTATCAGATCAGATGTTCTCAGGGTGAGGTGCTTCTGAATCTTTGACAGTCTGAGTCATTTAAACCTTCAGTAACATACAAATATGAAAGCCTTGAATCAATTACAGATTTGAAAGGATTTGACATTATCCATATCATTACATATCCAGTATATCCTACAGTGGGATTACTGTATAATCCTACACTGATTTTGCCAACATCTGTGAAAAAAATCATTTTAAAGCAGCTGACATACAGCTCAGATACGCCATCCACACGCCAGATCAACTATGTGTTTATCATATAATCAGCATAAACAGTGAAAGATAAGTATTCATTTATTCATAGTATTGCATCATTAGTTCAATTCACAGGCCTTCACCTGCCCGCCTACTCCACACCTCAGTACATCGCCTTCATCTGCAGGATTTGTTTGATCAGCGGGCGACCCCGGTGTTGATTTGACAGCTTGATAAATTAACTCATTGTCTACACAAACAGGAGGCAGCTGTTTGTTTCCCGTTTCCCTCATCAATGTTGGTTTCTTTTAACCGCGACAATGATCGTTCCTGAACTCTTAAACAAGTGTTTGTTACAGTAACCATGGCGACGGAGATCTCATGATGAAGTCGTCATTTTACCAGCCGAGCCGAGTAGCCGAGTCCTTCCTGCCAACATTCTGGAGGGCATGCACAAGCAACAACATATTTTAATTTTTAATTTGGACTTCTTGTTCATATTAAGTCACCTTTCACCCAGTTAACGTACTCCGCACTCTTCCCCAACGTGTTCAAAAAAACAGTGCACAATGGTTACTCCCAAATCATTTAACCAATCTCGCTATTTGCATTCATTCCTGAGGCCACTCCGTAGTAAATCATAACCTCCCTGTCAAACATACACATGCTATCACCATCATATTATTTTCTTTCAGAACGCACGATGCCCCTCCACCTACACCAGCTTCCAGAGCCTCGGCCGGCTCGGCTCAGAGGTCGCAACCCTTCAAATCCCCCGTCTCTCATTTACATAAACTCACCTGCACCATCACTCATTTGAATGTAAAGTGTTCAGGCAGCGCGAGGCAAACGATCCTGCATTATAAATAAAGTAATAAATCATTATTATCTTGTTGTCTTCTCCCATCAGGGCAGCACTGCTGAGCCACTTCATGTGCTGCTGCTGCCAGTGTGACCAGCAGTCACCCAGCTGTGTAAGTAAAGCCACTGACAATAGTGCCAAAGAGTGATGCTTCTCTTTATGTGTGCTAGAGAGAGAACAAATGTTGCCACAGCAGAAACAAAGAGTTCACAGGACTCTTCAGTATCCACCACACAGCACGACTCAAGCTCCCAAAATCAAATACACAAAGAACCCCTCTTTATAGACTTCTTCCATTTTAATGGATATGTGCTCAAAAAAACATTCATAAAAGCATCACCGCTGATATTTTACTAGTTTTCACCTCGGGCAAAGTACATTTTTTTCTTCACTCTACAAGCGACCAGCCTTTCTAATTTATGAGTCTTTGTTAAAGAGGACTGCTGGCTTTGTGACCAAGTCATTAGCGAGATAGTTCTGTGTCCTGCACTGCCATCAAAGTGACATGGCAGGACATCGGGGAGACTAGACAGGAGAGGGTGGTCAGGAGAAGAAAGCAAAGAGAGCCAGGAAGTCTCTGGAGAGGCCGGCAGAAGATAATGTACCCTTTCTGTGTCCCTGAAATGCCATCCTCAAACTCAAGGGCAAAGAAGAAAATGGTGTAGAAAATGGAAAGAGAAATATATATTTGTGTGCAGGGCAAGGGGAACAACTTTGGAGTTGGGGGAAAAAAAAGAGGAGAGCAGATGCTTGAGGGATATAGGCATTTAAGGAGAGGGAGCAAGGGGATACGGTGAGGTTGGATTTAAATTGATGAATCCAAGCAAAGGGGAGAAAAAGAAATAGAAGGAGAATGGCAGAAAGAAGCTGTTAACAGACAGAAATGCACACATAACCAAAGAGAGAGTGGGAGTTTAGATTGTGATACCAGTGTTGTCTTGAGGGAAAGGTAGTCAAAGTGAAATGTGTCGAAGAAAAAGTGACAAAGCTTTTGTTGCCTAGACAAGCTGAGAAAGAATGCTTATTGAAAGGAAGACAATGAAGGAGAGCAACCGACGGCTGCTGCACTGCAGCCCGAGCCTTACACTGTGCCTTCTCTGCACGAGGTAAATATATATGGTTATTTTCCCACTGATTATCAGCCTTCGGCATATGAAATTCCTTAATATGCCAGGCCTCCTTTGATGCATCATCCTCTTTGAAGAAAACAAACATAAAAGGGGTGAGTGGAAAAAAGAAGAATACAGTAACACAGGGTTCTACATATTAGTGCAATGCAATGAAGCAGCTTTACTCCTATTGAAGAGGTTTGGCAGTGAGGAGAATCTGTTGTGACAGTATGGTTTGGATTTGACCCATCAATAGCATGCATATTTCTGAGCATACAAAGAAAAATGAGAACCGTGGCTGCTACTAATCTCCCAGGCCATAGGTCCATTTGTATTTCAGATATACTAAAGGAGAAGCAGCTGTGTAAGTGAAGGTTATATTACTGAAGCGATGAGCAATGTTGGGTGTGTAACAAGGTATAAAAGAAATCATACTTCTTACTTCTGTACTCTAAAAAAATACTCTCTTCTGCAGAGATGACTCCCTTTCATGACAACAAAAAGAAGAACGTCGACAATCCGATCCAATTAACTGCTTCAATAAAATAGAGCAAGATAGGTGTAGAAACCATTGATGAACCTTCTGTTAAAAAAGTGACCTTTTTTTAGTGCTAGTGTCTATCAGTCCAGGGACAGCAGATGAAAAGTAGTTAGTACATAAAGCACCTGCTACAAAAAAATGAAAGGACTCTGAAAAAGGAATTTGATTTTTTTTTCTTTCTAAAGAGAATAAAAAAAGTCCCATTTCTCAACCTCACGTTTCTGTGTTTAATAGTCCACTTTGTATGCAATTTGCATACAATTTACCAGATGACATAAAAATGACCAATCTTTACAGTCAAGTCACCATTAACATTGATAGAACTGTCATCATACAACTCACAGTAATCTATAAAATATGATACATTAAATCTGTGACATATGCATGGACATGAATGGAGCCAGCGCCCTGATAAGGAACCCTTCATGATCTCACAATATCATAAACCAAAAACATAGCCAGTGTCTTCTCGAAGTTTCTACTATACAGAAATACAATAAATACACTTCAATTGTGGCAAATAATCAAAACAAAGCCAACACCAGGAACGACCTCTGATACCGACGACCCCACGGCTGCGTGTTCACTGTCCACCGGTACAAGCGGAGCGCCAAGACATGGAAGGAACAGTTCCCCCAGAGGAGATGAAAATAGCAATTTTAAACATTTTTTTTCCAACAGAAAAATGTCAGAACAACTTGAATGGATTTTATTTTTAGTTTCTTGTGCTCAGAGACAGGAGTTCATGAGGAGTTTAATGTCAGAACAAGAGTGCTTTTTTGCTGCTGTGAATACAGAAAAAAACTCTTGTGAGGTAAAAGAGTTTTGTGGTTTAATAATTCAATTTGTGGAAGACAGGGAACAGAGCACTGGAACCAACTGATGGAGAACAACTGTTCAGAAAGAATTTGGGGTAAGTTGTCCCTGTAATGCAATCACTGATAATTATCATCATATGAGCTGAACAGTATTCCACGCCCGTCTGTTTAAATCCACATTTCATGCAGCATCGGGTCATACAGGTCTGTTCAATTTGTCTGGAAGTGTTTTTTACTCTAGAGTTTACAAGATTAGCATAGAGATTAAAAGTTTAAAAGCCCATTATGAGCCATAAAGGCTGTGTCTTGGGGACTCTACTGCACTCTGCAATATGATATTTAGGGAGAATGAGAAAAGTATTGCTATTCGTGATTCTTAACCAGGGTGTATCCCCTCAGGAGTGTGTGGTCAGCAAATCTCCTCAAACTGAAAAAAAAAAAAAAAAAAAAATGAGCCGTGGTCACCAAAAAAAGATGAATATCCACAGCAAAATAATGAAGTCTATGAGGGGTGGACAAATCATCCTGCAGGAACCAGGAATCAAAATATTTGTTGTAACTTCTGTCATGAGAAAAAATCAATCAAGGCAACCTTCCATAACACAAACTATGATGACAGCTAGTGCGAAAATACACATGATAATTTAAGGAAAGGTGAGTCAATGTGGACTCACTAAAATGGTATTGATATGGTATGACAGTGTTTAAGTTATCGCTTTCACCTTCAAAAGGGTAAAAAAAAAAAAGTCCAATCTACTACGACTACAAACTCCATCAACTCCAACTTCAAATGAATCTTTGCAGGCAACCTGGCCTGTGCAAATCTGGAAAACTTTTATTGCTTCTAGGCCAAATTCAATCATGTGCATGTTCATTCC
Source organism: Nibea coibor (assembly GCA_023373845.1). Lineage (NCBI taxonomy): Eukaryota > Metazoa > Chordata > Actinopteri > Sciaenidae > Nibea > Nibea coibor. The sequence continues at coordinate 21,953,904 of CM041733.1, forward strand.
AGCTCTCTTAATGCACCGGGGCGTAGGCCGGCCGCCTGGGCTGACAAACTTTGCAGTCAGGTTGTGCGGCCTTGTGGGAGATACCGAGGATCACTTTTGATCCGCCACAAGCCCCTAAAGCCATCTATCTATCAAAGGTGAGGGGGAGCTGGGTCACAGCTGTGTGAGAGCCCCGGTCTCAGCCTGAAATCATCAATCTTTATGCACACACACACATACACACACACACACAGCACATCTTTATTTATTTAATTCACTCTTTTTAACACCCCGGAGTGCTTGCAATAGCTGGGCTCACAGTGAATGGCCCCAGGCTGGAGGAGAGTTGCTCTGCAGCTGGGAGATACTGGAACAGAAGTTTGGACTACAGCAAGTGCTGGGACATTTTCTGCTCTGCTCTGCTGCTCTCTCTGAGTCAGGGTGACAACTCTTGTGTAACTCTGTGTACTCTTACCAAGGCTGCTTATGGGGCCCTTAGTGGAATACTGAAGATGAAACTGATAGGGGAAAGGTAACTAAAAGAATAGCTCGGGTTCAGCACACTGAAAGTGAACAATCTGAGAGAAAAACAACCCCCAAAAAAACTCAAGTGAAAATGACTGAATCAGTGCTGTCTTTTATCTTGCATGAGGAAAATCAAGATGACAGCTTCTCAAGCTAGCGCTAGTCTATTTACATTTCCATCCCACACTAAACTAAAAGCCAATAGACATCCTGGAACTGTAGTTTTGTTGGTGCGTGCAAAAAAAAAAGGTCTTCACTATGAATTTCAATGTATTTCCTCAGATACGGACTTTAAACAGATAAATAAACATAAGCCACCAGGCACTGCATATGTTTTGATCATGAAGTGTGCTCAGATGAGAAAAGAATAATAAATGCCTTTGAATGGCACTGCCGTCCTGGAAAATAGACATAGAAATCGTCACTCGGTTTGGTGTTGCACAAAAACTCAAGACTCTGCAGAAGTGTAGCCACATGCCACGCAGACAGGACGGAAACACACTCCCACAGCTGCAGCTCGCAGTGCGCAGACACAAAGCAGGAATCAGAATCTGTCACCTAACTCTATCTATTAAACATTAGTTTTGCTTTATTTCATAACCCACCGTGTGATGCAAAGATGTCACAAACACACTGTGACACCCTCTGAGTTGTAGCTTGTAGGCAAAACTGATCTTACATGTAAACATCATTAACTACACGGTTCACTCAGCTCGTCTTCATGAATAAGAATTCAGGTGAAGGACGAAAAATATATGAAAATGTGTTTTTATGACACAATACTAATCCATACTAAATCCATCCATCCACTAGCAATGAATGACTCAGGTTTCTCAATCTCCTCCCACATCAAAATGTATTTATAGGCAATTATAACAGACTGCACCTTCAGGAGGCCTGACAAGAAAAAAAACAGCTCTTGTTTTTCACACCATAAGCCAGGAAGTTAAAGCAGAAATGAAACCAGCTGCTGGATCCAGTTAATGAGATTTCACAACAATACTTCCCAGAGATAGCTGACCGCTTCAGTCCCACGTCTCGGAAACACGTGTCACCCCCTCTGGCCCAGCAGTCAATTCTGTTAGACCTTTCTGTCCTGAGTCTAACTCGCTAATTCACGATTGTCTAATTAAAAATTACAAAAGAGTGAGAGACCCCCTCCCTCCCTCTCTCTCTTACTGTAGGGGTAGTACAATTCAGTTCATGATCATATTGAACTGGGATAAACGTGCTCTGTTGCTTTCATAGGCCATTGATTAGGTGTTAAAATAAAGAACAAACAAAAAGCAGATTACCTAATTAGGCATTATTTGTGTTCTCCTATATTCTCAGCTACAACATTACAGCACTGAAATAGAAAAAAATTGGAAACATCATGACCCACTCACTCATTCCAGCTCAGCCTCAGCCTGATTAGTTTTCCCAGTGTCCTGTCATCCTGCCTTCACTTGTGCATTTAGCCTGTGCGTTCCTTGGTTTCAGGGTCAGTTTGTAATGTCACGTTTCAAACAGGGTAACCAGGAACACAAAGAAGAGGACCCAAATGCAGACACACTGGCTGAACTAGGCCAGATGAATGGTTGTAATACACAATGTGAATGTGCCAAAGCTCATGGATTGTGAGGCAGGCTCAAGTAGCAAGTAAATAAATCTGTAAAGCAGCAGGCCTAATTCACAGTCCACGAACAAGGCCATGTTCAAGACAACAAAGTAGTAGTCTAAACCAGACAAACTAAACACAAGGGATGACCAGGAATGGAACCTACAGTAGATGTTGGCAGGGTGAAAGTGTTTCATTGCAGAATGAAGGGTGAGATGTGATAATGATTTAAGTGTGGGTGCACAATCTTCCTTCCTGGAGGGCATTCAAAGTGATGCTCTCATTTGCAGGAGAAGTAGACGGGTGCTGGTCAAGCTGTTTGCTCAGCATGCCTTCAAATGCTATCAAATGACTTACACCATGATTAGGTCACACCAACAGAGCTGACTGACCCTTGGTCAGCCTAGAGCACAGTGGCAGCACATGTCATCGTGACTCGTTTAACCTTTTTGCTCCGAACCTCACACACTGAACGCTGCTTCAAAGTACGGATCTTCTAAAACTTGAAAACATGCAACAAAAGTGCGAGGTGAACCAGAAAGAAGCCAGCGAGAGCCGACGGTCTCTAATGAACGAGTTAATGTTATGTTTATCCACACAAAGCAGCGAGCCAAAATACTCCAGAGACACAATGCATCATCGCCTTTCAATGAGTCAGCGGTCCTTACTGTGACTCCCTGCTGGGAAACACTCCATCTCCTCATCAGGCCATTCAGCTGGTACATACAGCTGCCGTATGAGTACACAACAGAATGTGATCATGGGATGAATGTCAAATTGACATTTGACAATAATAATACAGAATAAGAAAACAACAAAATATCATCTTTTCACCTTTACAGCAGAGTGCGATAGGCTGGATCACCTTTCAAGCAATGATGCTTTTCTTTTTGAAACGTGGCCTTCAGAACAACAGACTTGCACAGGGATTTAAAGTCAGAAGTACTGTAAGAGAAAACATGTTGCATTCCTTCATCTCCCCAGGACATTTTTGTGGATAACCCATGAAATATTGCAATGTGTTTTCATGACGTGACAGCACAATGAGCATCAGCATCTTTTCATGTTGGAAGTCCAAGATGGAGAATCCACAGTCTAGTGGGAGAGCCACTGATTGCATGTCTATCCCTGGCTGAGATGACAAAAGCACAGAAATAGCTGGTTACGTATCCAGGAAGCCTGTTTTGGGGCCAGGAAGAACTGCAGTGCAACAATAGTGGACATGAGCCAGGATGCCAAGAACCTACAGTCACAGAATGGATGCCAGACATTGTTGGGATTAATGTTCACGTAAGAGATGGAACCATATGTTCAATATGTTCATTTCAGCTCCCTGGTGGAGTTACCTAAAGTGGCATGCTTCATAGGTCTGTACATACCCTCTACTAGACAACTCAGCTCATCCCTGTTTCCAACTTTACCCTCAAAAAACATTAGTCTGTTCCTCCCAGAGCCAGGCCCAAAAGAGAAGTGCTTCTCCCACAGTCTCACTGACAACTGACTGTATGGTGTCAAATGCCGTGTGTGATACAAACTGACTGACAATCTCAGGACCATCTCCAACTATGATCCATTCCATGAAATTCTTCAGATATGCTTTCCCGAGTGTCTGCCATACAGTTCAACTGCTCTTGTCTTCTTCTGGTGGAGTGTCTCTCCTGAGAGGAACAGAAACGATATGTGCAGTCCTATCTTTCCAGATCCAGATCTGAAAGCTTGTTAAAAATACTGTCATGTTGTTTTTTCTGCAATTATTCATTTATTTATAAGAGAAAATAAGGAAGCCCAAGAGAAAAGAAAAGTCCACTAAGTCCACTAAACTTTTAATTAAGTTGGGTCCAGGATTTTGGGGGGTTTAACTACTTAACAGTGATGCAAGGTAGCAGAAGATAAGGAAAAGGGTGAAATGAGAATGGCGGTGAGGTTGCAATACATTTGTAGCCAAACATTTATTTTGTATTTAACAAGCTTGATTGATTAAAGAAAGAACTAAGTCAATTTTCTTTTCCTCTTCCACATTTTAACAGTAGTGGCATTACAGCACTACTTTTAAGAGTAAGCTGTCCTCAGTAAACAGTGTTTAAAACGTCTGCTAAGGCTATAGTACTGTAATGGTATATTTTTGTGTCCGACAGATCTTCCCACCCGTGTTGGCAGATTTTCCTCCTGTCTAGTTTGAACCACATTCTTGGCTTAGTGTGGTAGGCGTAAAACAACAGTTTGGAGACTGAGCTGAACAATTTGCTCAAACACTCCTTAAACAAACAACTTTTATTGGTCATTAGATTCTGTGTGTCACTCAACCAGAGTGGACAACGTCATTAACCGAACACCAAGTCTTTATTATGTGTAACAAACATGGATGAGTAAATACTGATGCTCATCATCAATCTGTTCATACAGAGACTGCGGGGTTCTGTTACACATAAATGCTGCACTTGTGTCTGCCTATGGGACACCCACATCACAGACTGATAATGTGAGTCAAGAAGAAGATTCGCCAATCTCTGCAACACCCCTAAACAGTGTTTTGGAGATAACAAAGTGGCCTTTGTTCAGACCAAAAGAGTGTCACCGAGCGAGGGCAAACAGCTTTGTCTCCTTAAAACAAAAGAGAGGCAACAAAGAAGTCCAACAACACAGGTGATAGCTTCCCCACTCCCTTCCACACAGCCCGCGAAATAATGTATGCACAAGCATGTACTGTAGCATTTTGCAAATTGGAGCCAATCAATAGCCCTTTTTCACTTCTTATCTCCTTACAGACAGGGCAGTCACACTTGTGTCATATTAACATTTCAATTCCCAGATTGCTACTTCAACACGAAGGACAGGGCAGATAAAAGAAGAAAATCTCTCACATGTAATTCATTATGAATTCAAGTGAAGCAAGGACACAGTGGGATACTGAAACAGCAGCTAGCACTTAGTTTCCTTCTGTCACCGGTAAGGAATAATGAGATAAATGCCATTGAGAGCGTACAATACAACCAACCCAATTTTGGACATACTTGCTGTGGCGTGCTTGTATATTCTGCATAATATTCCACACTGTGTTAGTGTTCTCTGCATTAATCCTGTCATTCAAAATCCCTCCACAACATTTACATCCATCCTATTATCCTAATTAATTAGTCCAAGAACAACAGGGTCAGTTTATTTTCCTGCGAACAATTACGTTGTAATGATGATCTGGAAACAGGTAATGATGGGTAATAAGTGAAGCGGGAAATCCACCAGGGGTCAAACAAAGTCAAAGACGGGGCGATAAACACCGAGGGAGCGAGAGAGGAGAGAGAGAGAGGAGAGAGAGAAGGACGGTGAGGAAAATTAAGTAGGAAGAGGAAATGTGATACATTTACGTGGCAAGTGTAAATGCAGCAGGAAGCCCGGTCTGTAGCTAATGCACTTATTTACAGACACGCATGTTACCTGAAGAAGAGATGAGTTTCCAGCTGATGGAAGGCTCCGGTTTACCACTGGCTTGGCACATCAGGGTGACGTTGGAGCCTTCGTTTACCACAATATCTCTTGACAGGTTGATGATTTTCGGCGGTACTGTGAAAGCAAATGAAAAATGGGTGAATGTAATAAAGGGTAACAGTGATTTTATACATCAACCTCAATTTACTTGTCATTTGAAGTCAGGATAACCTGTCTGTGGGTTTTGTTGTCGATTGGCTGGAAGCCAAATATATGGCCGGACCACATATGGTCAGTGTGCAATACTGTGGCCAAATAGATATCCAGACATTCATTTGTACTGCCTAGCTTTTCTAATTAACTATTAACTCCCCTGCGCTTTCATTCATTTCTATCAGCGGGTGATTGTTATTAAGGATCCCTTAACTGTCCACTCTCCCTCGTGCCTCTTGGTGCACGAAGAGCTCCTTCCTGTCTCCTCCTCTGCTCTGTGCTGGGCTGTTACAGTGTGTGAGCATCATTTCTGTTACTTACAGCAGTAACTTTGCTGTTCTTTGCCAGTTTCATTCCCTCATGGTGAATATACTGTCTGTGCGTCATCTGTGAGAATATGATATATCGCGATGCGCCACTGCGCTGTGATGTATTGGTGAGGTATAGACTAGTTATTGATTTCTCGTAAAGTGGGTATGTGTGAGTGCAGATGCACTGGGGCATGGACCATATCCTGCTTCGACCTAATCCCACTAGAGAAGCTCATAGGCTGAAGCTTATATGAAATAAAGTGTTAGATACGGCCTGTAACTCCAGATTCTATGTGTATAGGTGCAGATCTCTGAGTGTGATTGATTCCTTTAATTAGTTGGAGGAGGGATGAGCCCACTAGTGACAGCCTTAGAGGACTGCACCTACACTCACAGAATCTAGAGTTAAGGTTCATAATTTGCATTCGTGCCTATTCATTTTTTTAAAGACATGGCCGATGGGGAAACTCCAACACTTGACAGACCAGTGCTGACACAGAGTGACGATAAAAAAAGTTTTTTTATCGTGATGTACTGCATACAAACTGTCTTAATATTGAGAGTGGGGGGGGGGGAAAGCCAGTTGAAGCTGAAATTAAATTTTACTAAATCTATATCAGTTGCCTTCAGGGAACTTTTCAGGTGTAAGCACTAACTACAGCTTCAGTGTGTTGCTCGAGGGTACAGAAAAGGTTGTGTAGTTATGGGAGAGCTACCTCAAGGGATCCAGGCGCTACTTCCTCTGAGGAAACGTTTGCAGCACAAGATCTATTTTCTCTATTTTGGCAGTCTGCTGCTAAAAGCTTCATGCCCGTTTAAATGTGAAAATCACTGATAGGTGTGTGTGATACGTAGAGGTGGTATGATTCACATTTTGGATGCGCAGTTACATCCATTTATGTGACAATCTCCACATTTCCCCACAGACAAATGCAAAACACTTTCCAATGAATAATGCAAGAATTTTATCAGAGCAATTCAGTTTGAATGTAAAGATATGAATTATACCCTGCGACAAAACAGATTTCCTTTAAACAGCGTAAACTCAGTATCCTCTTTTGCACCAGACAATGCAATAAAGGGGAATTATGTTTATATGAAAATGGGATCACCGTCATGTTTAATTCATTCTGATGTCTGACATCATGTTTTAATTCCCTGTGACGAGTCAAACCTTTTGTTACTGAGCTTTGAATCCAACCAGCTGGGAGAGAGTTTGGTTAATCAGAAATACCAATGTAACGTTTATGTTGAGGTCACAGAGGTGTCAGAGAGGCACTCCAAATGACCAAACTATTAATTAGTTAATAATTAGATAGTAAACAGATTGGCCAATTACAGCATGTTCTTCATGGATGAATGAGAATTACACCCTACGATGCCTGACAATGTTCAAAGTTTATGGAAGACAGGAAATTGTAATTTCATTCACAAATGTTTGTTTTGGGGCTGAGCCCAAACTCAACCCCAAACTCTTATCTATCACAAAACTATTAAAATGTGTTTTAAATAGAGCCTTTCCGTGAATTTATTTTCTTGCATGTGAGCATTAGATTTGATTTACTATATAATCTGCACATAAATATTGGAGCCAGGTGGATGACTCAAACCATAATGAGCGTCATACCAGATGCCGAACGCCTACATGATGGAAAACCCTCAAAACCCATAATGCAATGGCAATTTCATGATTTACGGTTGAAAACAGCGACTCAAAGTGACTGAGTAAGCCTTCATAATTTGGTTCCAAAATCATTACTGATGGACCTACTTGATATGTATTGGGGCCAGGGACACTGGAAGTCAGTCACAGTTGGGGATACTGAGAGAAGGTCAGTCTATATAATGAATTCATACTAAATGGTGCATGCCATTCTAGTTTTTTTGTGCTTTAATTTGAATGTCCAGAATAACTTTTTACTTTCAAAACACCACTGATAATGTGACAGGTCGGAAACATAAATCCAAGTAAATTACAGACTTTGTGGAGGGGTAATCTGTTAGAAAAAAACGTGCATATAGACTCAATGAGTGAATGAATGCGTTTCACAGAGGAGACAAGCATATAACGAGGCAGATCTTTCTATCTGTTTGTCACTATGAAGTCCTTGTTGTGAACTGTGTTTGCAAATATGGACATTAGAAGCTAAAAAGGTGATAACAGGTCAGCGTATGTCTGCAGGCCCAAAATCAGTTAAAGGCTGAAGTCTTTCTTTTCTTTCTTTATGTTGGCAAAAGTGTCTCTTTTTTTTTTCAATTTTCTGCTTCCTTGCTTAAGCAACTCTCCCAAATGCTCAACTTCAACCGAGTAAGCCTGAAATACTCAGCAAGTGAGGCACGGCTGAGCTAAATGTACTGTATATATTTAGGTGAAAACACAGTACTGTATGGGACAAGTGGAGCTGAAAATGAGGCGCTCATTTTGTGACTGTACGCAGAGTTCACCAGCTCGTTCCAAACACCTCTTAATTTGTCCATCGTGTTTTTAAAAATGGAGATTTTACTGTACAGCGGTTAATGTGTTTGTAGCAAGATCACTTCTCAAAAGAAGCCTTTATTTATGGCTGTGACATCTTATTAGCTTGGACGAGCATGATTGACAGCGCTGTTAGCGCCGTCTCGGATTTAATGTCAGCCTGCACAGCGCCAAAATTAAGCTCTGAGAACTCTATCCAGAGCCACGCTGGAAACATGTTCAAAACATCTGAAGGCTTTTTCACGCCACAGCACATCTCATTAAATTCTGATATTGTTGTGCAAGGCTAAAATTCTTGTTTTTCTTCAAACAAATAAAACCCTGAGTAGAGTGAGGTAGTTTCACTTATTTCCAGTGCAGTTGTACTGGTTAGGAACTCCTGAGCACTACTGCACTAGTAGTCAATTGATTTAAAATAAATTCTTAAAGCACGTCGGGTTGTATTGTCTTTGCACTCTCTGCTGTATAAACTAGAGCTGCAAAATGTATTGATTTCTTTGCAGCCAGCCCATTTCATGGCTACCAGTCTTTTTCTCAAGGCAGGCTGCTTAATCAAGCTGTCTTCTAAATGAATTATTGGACAAAGATTCTCTCCGGAAACCACCTTAACTGTCTACGGTACATAAGGGGGATGGTAAAACAATCCTTTCGTAAACCAATGTGAAATATCTGGCAAAGAAAGGTTTCCAGGTTCCTCGTGCTCACATGTAGCGCCAAGCAAGAAAAAAGAGAATTATTATTTGAAGCATTTCATGCAGATAGAAGCCACCTTCAAGGAAACAAACTTTTATCAAGTTATTTCAAGTACTGGAGATGAGTTCTTCACATTGTACAATTTTCTGAGCACTGCGTTTTTCTCTTTTCCCCCATCCTCGTCTGCTGTCTGTATTTTGTTTTGATCAGTATTGTTGAAAAATGAACAAATGCACTCTATATTACAATACAATACAAATATAAAAAAGCTCCTCCAGTCATCAGTACTGAACTTTAGGCAGCGATTTTAAGGACGTGAGAAGGAAATTACCTTCGCAAAAAGCAACGAATCGATCTACAATGCAGAGCACTTCGTTTATGGACAATTACCAACTCCAGAGAGAGAATGCTGCTCCAAGTGGTTACAATCAGGAGTGTAAACTGGTGCACAGATGCTGCCTTTATGACAAAATCACTGAAGTTCCCAAAACACAGATGAACAAACCAATAAATAAATAAATAGACTGAGATAGACGTAAACAAAAATAAAGTCCACAGACAAACAGCAGAATATAGAACAACTGATACCATCAAAAAGTTCAAATATTCACATGTTAGATCATCACCAACTAAGTTGACGATGTTAAGAGTGAATATGATGATTAAGTGTGTTGTTTAATTCCCTGTTAGACACATTTGTCTGTGTTGGATATACAGTAAAGCTCTTCTGAGCCATTTGATCCAAAAGCTGTGATGTCTGCAGGAAGACTTCATCACAGTTTAGAATAAACAAGGTCCTCTTGTGCACAGAATATGTTTCAGATAACAGTGTATGAATAGAAAATATTACATAGAAAGCACAAATAAGCTGCATATTAAAGTAACAGAATAAAGGTGTGGTAAAGATATGACCCTGTGCCACAACATATTACTCAGAAAATATAAATTCACCTTGAAGGAAGAGAACTACAAACAATGCCCTCTTCCACTGCAGTCACATTAGAATAACTCCAAAACCTATGCTCAATTATATGTGTATGATTTGACTCACTCTGATATCTGTGCATGCATTGAAGGCAACATAATTACTTGGGTAAACCCAGGGAAGGGAAAGATCATGGTTGCGGTTAATTGCAGGTCAGTGACAGGATGTAACTTCTGGTCTCCAGGCATAAAAGTCAAACTTGTTATCCATCCATTTTCTTTCTCCCGTTCATACATTTGCAACAAAGGTTAGCACTGCATGACATGAGGAACCCTCCAATATGTTAAGAGTTCTCGAAGTGTGATTAGACTTTAAGCCAAATGAATTTTGCATCATTTGTACTTTTGACCGCAGGACTGTTTGTGTGTATTCAACCCCGGACAGCCTGAGCACTGACTGCTCAGACTTTATGTCTGGTGGAGTGAGCCTGTGTGTTCGGCTCAGTCTCAGACTGAACTTAGAACTCAGCAAAAACTCCAGTTATTCCTGTTACTCGCCTTCATATCAGTCTCCCTCCTTCCTTCTCTACTTTTTGAAAGAAGAGTCATGAAGGATTTGCCTCAGGATTAGGCAAATTTTCCGTTCAAGCTGAGATATTTTCGAGTCGTGCGGACATGTGTCTGCGTCAATTCATGCCGCCTCAGGCAAAGTCGTGTCTAATTATGTCTTTCCGTTGACTTTCGAAAAATTGCGCCACCTCTAAAATTCACTTTGCATTCTGTCTTAACACACTTGAAAGATACTGAGCTGCATTAGAAGAGGATCACTTCATGGACAGTGTGGAGAGGAGGGGGGATATAGGACCACCTGAACCGAGACCAAGTCATGACTAAGACCAGTGTGCACAGAGAGCAGGACGCGGCCAAAACAAACAGGATATAGCCTAATTAGGTAGTCTGTGTAGCCAAAATGTCTCTATGGCTGTATGAGTAAGCATTGCATTGCATAACTTACAAATTGAATCTAACTTAAAACCCTAAAACTTTGTTATATGATTGATTTCTGAGTTTGTTACAGAAGATGAGGCTAACATCTACTCCCAGACGGACACAGTTTCTTCTCCTGCATTCTATTTCTTGGTGTGAAAGGGGACGGGGATGGAGACAACCGTTACTAGAATACTAATTAATCAGACAATGCACAGGCATTTAGTGATATCCCTGCAGTTGTGGTCTTGACCCGTCTTGAAATCCTCTTTGTCTGAGACAGAGACAAAATCGAACATCGAAACATTTCAAGCAAGACAGAGACTTTCAAAAAATGGTGCTGAGACTGATCTCAAGACCAAGACTGATCTTGAGTTCTACAACTCCACAACACATTCTGTTAATTAATACATGTATCTGACTGTATCTGACTCTCTACCTTTGGCACATTTAAATGATAGTTGTTTTGTTCGGACTCTCTGGATGTCTCAAGTCAGATTAATCACATCTCCACACATCAGAAGACACAGCTGATGGCTGCATATGATTATAATGATTTATTCTCACTCCTCAGTTTTCCTGAATAAATGTTTTTTTTTTTTTTTGACAAATCTGTCCAAGAAGCATTTTGTCATTTCCATTTCAAAGTAACAAGAACACAACTCTATTTTGACATTTGTGGATCATTAACTAAAAGTACATGAGTTAGAGTGTCAGCAGTGCTTTAACTTGTTTTAGTCACATCAAAATTGTTTGTAAGACAAAATCTCTATGAATAATTTATCGGATGTCAGCTTAAACCGCATTTACTCTTCATGAATGACAAAAGCGTACAGCAAGTGTGTCAGTGTTGCTTCGGTTTAGCTGAGGCCAAGGCTGAACATCTCTCGTGGAATAAAATGGGTGAGGTTAATATCATTCAATATAATCTGTCAGGTTGTATTGAAAAACACGGTAACAACTGGCTATTTTTATTCATCTTAGGTAATGTAATCATAAAAAATTAAAAGTGTACAGCTGTCCATATTTACAATAAATCACAAAAAGAAATCCAGCTTCTGTCCAACGTTGCTTTCCCTTTGCATGTTTATGAAAATCAGCATGTAAAAAGCCACACTGATCATTGTGCATAATGAAGGTGTGTATAGAACTGTTTGTAGTGTGTGTGTGTGTGTGTGTGTGTGTGTGTGTTGAGCTGTCATATTGGTATTCTCTGACCTCCATTTCACATAAAGCATGTCAAATTTTCTAATCATAGAGGTGCAACTTCGCATCATCTCTGGGAGAGTATTGCAATGATTCACAGACTGCTGCAAGTCCATTGTAATAATTTAGTTTGGTCAACGTGTGGGTGGGAGAATCTTATGATATTTGTCAAAAGAAATATGTGTTATGTGTTATATGAGGAAAATAATAAAGATTTTTGCAGGAAAAACAAACATGCAGGTACAGATCACTGCCAACATGTGGGGAATTGCAGCAGAATTTCAATAATGAATACATTACAATACATTTATTTAGTAATTATTGTTTTTTTAATACTGTTATTATATTATATGTGATATTAATATTCACATTTTCACTATCGGGTAAGTTGAAACAGCCACAGCCGCATTTCAAAGGCAGCTAGCCACTGACATCTTTGTCAGTTATCAGATAAACAGAAGAATTGGACTCTCGTCAAATGTACAGTTGCCACTCATCTTCTCATTCATCTCTGGATGGCCAGAGTTCAAACCCCTGTATAAGCAGACTCCTACCTGGCTGAGGTGCACTCATCCAAGAACTAAAGCTCCATCAGCTCCAAGGCTGCTGCTCTGCAGCTGACCCTGATCTCTGACCTCCCATGCAGTGGGCAAGTGAAAAGAGAATTTTCCTACAAGGGTTGATTGAGTATTACATAGGAGTGAAGCCTATACTGTCCAAACTGATCCGAGTTCATCCAAAGAGCACAGTGTGGACACTTTACTGTGATTTTTCTTTTTTTTGGCAGCAGTGTATTGTAAGTGGGATGAAAGTATTCATCGATGCGCTGAGCAAACATCTCTCTCATTATTTCACAATGCATCCGATGTAGTTTTCTAAATGGACATGGGGAAATAAACAAAGACTCTTGGACAAAATTACACGAATTTCAGGAAAAACAAACATTCTTAAAGCTTTTACTTGACTTAGATTTAGAGCTGATCTTACCAGTGGTGGTGGGCGACTGTAATATACTGTAATTATTATTTTTTTTCTACAATGTGTATAATTAGTACATGTAATTTATGAGACATGACACAAGGTCAGAAAACCCTCCCTTAAGGATAACATACCAAACGTGATTTGATTTTAATATAATTTTTTGCAGTATGAGCTATTTTAGTAGATATGTAATATTTGTGCATATTAAAACACTGAGCTCTTTATACCACTTTAAGTGAAAATACAGTATTTATTTATTTATTTTATTTATTTCTACGTCGTTTGCTTGATGTTTGGCATTTTGGTGTGTGATTAGTGTAAGATCACATGAGCAAAGGGTGGACACTGTAAGTCCACAGTAAATTTGCCTTTAAACACAATAAACCCGCAGGATGACGTCAGTGCAATTTGATCTGCAATGACAGTAACAATGTTATGTACTGATGAACTAATATCACCAGCCATCGAGAAACCCCAAGGGGCTGCAGTGGGAATCACAAAGACAGTATGGGGGTCAATATTTTCTATTTCATTATTTTCATTGTTTTCACACAGACTGCACAGACATGTGTGTTTATCTCTATTATTTGTATTTTCTGCAGCAGGAAATAACTTCTGGGTGTAAGAAAATCCAGTGGGATCTATCCAAAGCCACAGGCTTGAGCTTTTTGGAACCATTAATGCCATTACAAATGTTTTGTGCCAATCCATTTAGTGGATGTTAAGATCTTTCACCGGATAAGTGAAAACTTTGACCTACTGGTGAGTTATCTGACTGTCTGTCCTCTGGACACCGTGGTTATCGGTACCAAATTTCATGGGAATCCATCCAAAAATCCAAGACTTGTATGTGCATACAAAATGTTTATTTTGCTCAAATTTAGTTCACAAATGTGTTAAAATCAGTCTTGCCAAGAAAATCCGTCCACCTGAGTTTGAATGACAGATGCATTTTGTGGGGATGGGGGTCCAGTCAGCATCTGGTGTGGCCAGTGCAGTGCAATGCGACACACCTCCTTTATACAAGTCGCTGAAGTTGATTGTGGCCTGATGAATGTTGGCCCACTCTTCAGTGGCTGTGCGAAGTAGCTGGATACTGGCAGGAACAGGAACACACTGATGCAGAGCATCCCAAACAAGCTCATTCAATTCACAGGCAACAGCTCTGATGGACATTCCTGCAGACGGCGTGCTGCTTGCACACACTGTGGCACTGTGTGATAAAACTTGTGAGTTCAAGGCACACCCGTGTCACAGTCGTGTTGATATGACACGTGTGGATCATCATGCATGGGTTATGACCAATATGTGAACACAATTTAAGAGAAATAAGATCTTTTATTTCAACTAGCAACAACAGTGCTGCATTTCTATTTGTATTGAGTGAAAGTATTGACATTTTGATATGAGGGTGGCAGCAGTGTGGTCTGGAGCATGGCTGCTTGATTTTATGGAAATCTGCCATAATATTTCTTGCAGTTGTTTCCTTTTCTTGGTGGTGACACTGTTGAAAAGGTCACTGGGTCGACAACATCAGGAATCATCCTCTGGGGGGTCATAGATGTTTTTGTGAAATTTCATGGCGGCCTGTTCAGTTGTTTGTTCGTATCTTGCTCTGGACCAAAATGTTGGATGAACCAAGAGACATTTCACCCTCAGGCTTCGCCACAAGACTGGTAAAAAGTTGGTTTTATTTTTATTTTTTTCTGAAGGCCTATACTCAGTATGATACAGTAAACAAGTGTTTTGATAAACAAGCTTCCTGTGTGGGTTGTTAAAAAAAGGAAAACTTGTAATAGACAATCCTGGTGGGTTTTTCTTCCTGCTATAAGAACAGAATACGAGAATATAGGTTTCAGTCAGGTGGCAAATGCGTTCATGCTTTGTTGTTTGGTAGAGAATGGCAACAGCAGCACATACAGTCACCCCACACATTGTATTTGTGGTCTTTACTGTTCAAGTATTGCTTGGCTGCCTCAGTGAACCCACTTTTCTGCTGCCTTTTCCTGTAACCAAGGAAACAGTGAAGACAATAGTCAAGTTGTGGATTTCACTCATACTTTGAGCTTATTTATTGTATTGCAGTGAGGGAAAGGTGGGAAGATGTTTACACATAGATCTTGTGCACACAGTAGTGTTTGCAGGTATCCTTCAAATTTCTATTGAGCAGAATTCAACCAAACAAGTAATGTGAAGTCTCTGGCTTCGAAAGCACATAAGACATTTATGAGAAGAAGAAGGGGGGAAAAAAGCCTTGACCCTCTTCACACGGCATTATACAGAATCTACCAGTTCTGCTGGATACTGTATAATGCTGAACCCCAATGTATTTGCTGCTGTGTATTTTTAAAGGTGCTGCACACATGCAATTTAAGCATATGGTACAAAAATGCTAAACTATCCTGTACGCTAATATTCTTCTTTCCCAAGACGATATTTTTTTTATTCAGCAGCAAGGCAGGTGGTGTTTTCAGTGTTTATCCATAAAGACTAAGACTGCATGTCTTTCTAGGCTTCTATTGCAGTCTATGGAAATAAAACAAGTACTTGACTGTCTGCTGAGCCAGTGAGATCACAGTTAACCTACCGTGAATTCATTTCAGCCTGATACCAAACCCAGAATATCTACATATTCAGTGCAGCTCACACTCCCTGATCGCTACCTTTACTGACATAAAGGGTCTGTAGTTAGACACTCGGAGAAGTCGCCGTGAGATCACCAATCTAGTTCTGTTTACCGGTTAGTAAAATCTGTTGGCACATTACGAATGAGTGTAAGAGTGTTCGCGTGTGCACCGACTGGGTGGGCGTCTCCAAGCGTGCCTGTTGTTTTGGTTCATGCATGTGCAGCAGCACAGAATGCAAAAGAGCTGGGAAGTGGAATGGAGATCGGTCTGTGTGTGCGGAGAGGTAAATAAAGTCTTGACCAGGCAGCTGAGCTGATCACATCTCCTACACACTGGTCAGAGTTATAGTGACTGACCAGTCTGGTGTGTGTCGAGGTGCTCGGGGTTATTCTGAAGCTGCCTGCCTACATTTGCATGGGATTTAATATAAGTAAAGAGGTCGACGGCTGTGTGTGTGTAATAGCACTGCACCCTCACATGGTTACGGCTCGAATCACGTGTCCTGCTGCCTTCAGATGGCTGCGGGGATTTAATGAACCTAAGGAGAAGCTTTTCATGCAGTCTAAAACAGCTGTGGACACCTGTGGTGACTCCTCCTACCTGAGCACCAAAAATACTAAAATGCCACAGCAGTCCTTGTGCTAGATGTTGGGCTGCCACAAAAATATATAATAGTTACAGTCCACCCTTGTTACCTCTCCTCAGCCACTTTCAAGAAACAAAAGACTGGATTCACATGAGTGTTTTGTTTTAAAGAGCTCACGTCAGTCACCACTGCAGTTGTATTTTAGTGTGTTAATGCGTCTCAGTGCCAAAGTACGCACGATGTGCGTCAAGTGTCAGCATGTCTGCATGCAAATAGGACTGTTCCGGGACGAGGAGGTGATTGGTTCACCAAATGCCCACTCTCGCAGGTGATTGGCTCCTCGCGGATGACGCTGTGCTACATGAGGTGGCTAGTGGCCAAGATGGCATCAGCTCTGGGCAGAGAAAATGCTCATCTCACCACCGGCCACACTTTTATTCTCACTGTGGTGACATGTAGCCTTTGTCATGCCAATGTTTTTGACCTACGCTGCACGTCTCCTTCTCTCCCTTTGTTTCACCTGTACGCCCCAATAAAGGAGAGAATGCAAAAGAAACACAACAAAATCAAGGCTTAATTTAAGGAATACTGGTTCACACAGACGTGGTCTAAACTTCTGAGTAAAATATTTCATTAATATTTATAATTTTCAAAATGTTTGCAACACTCTTGTGTTGGTTGGTGGTGAGTTCTTTGCCAGGAAACATTAAATACAAAACAGTTTGTTCTAGTCTAATAAGAACAGAGAGGGAAAAACAAAACATGCTTGATATCAGATATGATGGTGTCACATACAGTAGCAGCTGCCAGGTGTTTTTTTGGTCACTAATCTTACATCAGACTGCTTTTATTTTGATGATTATCCGTGCTTTTATTCCATCCCATCTGTGCTATTGTAATTTCCTCTTCACTTGTTTTAGCAAAACATCTCTTGATCATTTACAGGCCATCCAGAGAACCGCAGCAGAGCTTCAGAACAGCTCTTTAAAAATGTCTCATGCGACACATTACGCCAGCTCCCCATTAAATTCAGAATCCAATTCAAGATTCTTATGATCGCTTTCAGAACTCTGCATGCTCTTTATCACCAGCGGGTCTCTGAGGTCCTTTGACGGGGGCTCGCTGGTTGTTCCTCGCTCCAGCCTCAAACCTTAAGAGGACTGTGTCTTTACTGTCGTAGCTCTGCTTTTGAACTCTATCCCATCGGACACCTCTAAAAAGCAGCTAACTGTCGCCTTTATTAAATTTTATTATATAGACTACTTTTATATTGCATCTCCATTTTATGTCTTTCTTTTGTCTTTTATATTGAAGCATGCTGTGAGATGTGATAAAAAAGAAAACTTCACTTTCTTAGTTACTTATTTGGACATTTCAAGCTATGCAAGACTGATCATGTGAAATAAAAAACAATTTAGGACAATTGTGCCTAATAAAGGTTTATTAAATAATCAGCGGGTGTCCAGAAAGATTTTTTTAAACTTAATTTACGAGAAGAAAGGAAAGCGCCATAAAAAGTCAAATAATTAAGCCAAATACAGTATCAGGATATTTAAAGGACAAACTGCATGTTTATTGTTTCCTTGCACCAAAATAGGGATTGATGCTACTATACTTTACATATTCTAGTTCAAGGTTCTCAAAACTACCACTGTTAACGCTCTACTGAGATCTTATGTCTTGTAAATAATCCATGAAGTCATCTGAATCATGCACCGCCGTTCTACATCAGATGAGTCATTGTGATTGGGCACGGTTCCAGCGACTGACTGCTCATGCTTGGAGAGAGCCATCAAGGCGCTGTGATCAAATATAGTAAAAGGGCAAGAGGAGAGCTTCTATATAATGAGCTGTCTTTAAAAACACAAACAGGAGCTTATCTCCTTCACCAAAGTTGACATCACCGCGTTTACGAAGCCGGTTTCACTCATCATGTGAGCTGCTGGTTAATTTACACTCCATAACAGCGGAATAATCTTTTTGCGCAGAGCGCCGGCAGCACAGCGTGCTTACAGCTTCAAGTGACGGTGCATACATGAATATGGTAATCAAGGGAGTGTCTGTGTTTGGAGTGCATATACATTCTAGAAGATCCAAATGCCCGTGACTGTTGTTGAATTTTGAATAAATTATCATGTGTGATGCCGATCTGACACCACAGTGTCATTTACATTAGCAAAATGAATTCTGCACTTATAAATAACCCTCCAAAGAATAATGCAACTGTGTTCTTTTATTGGATTGAACGTCCGCTTTATGATTAATGTCACATGAACAACGTCTGAACACACAGAAGTCAATCCGTGGATTAAAAACATGAAGCTGCACTTTAAAATGCCATCACACTTCAGTATGTGTCAGAAGATTTTGGTTCCCCGGTTTGCTGACTTAGCCCTGAAGTTCCCAAACATATTTAGTAGTGACCTGTCTGTCTGCACTAGTCAAAGAGCTCCTCAGCATGACACTAAAAGCCTGCAGGCATTTGCATCCCCTCACTGCTGCCCTCGTGACCTGACCTGCTTGCTACGTTGCATATGAATGTGTGCGACATAAAGCAATGCACACAAACTAATTAGAAACCGTGGCCTGGTCATTACTTAGCTCTTTATTTTTTAGTTCTGTTAAATATACGGCAACTGTTACATCTTATTTGTCTTTTGTCATTGGATTCAGAGGATACATATCACAGGCAGCTGCTTCAAATAATAGATAATAATAGATGTAATAATATCAGATGAGAATGGGAGTTAATGGTTAACCCCACTGGTGTGCTGAACCAGGATTACCAGCTGCTTAAGCACGCTCTCTGGAGCCCCTCTTCTCATGTAAGCAAATCTCAGCTGCTGGTCCATTAAAGCCAAAACCAGCAGCCCGGGGTCAAAGATTAGAACATGAACTCTGCTGTGCATGTTTTACTGTGTATCTAAGCATAATGGGAATCCACTGTTGTGGAATGCTTGGCAGCAGAACTGCATAGCACCAGAATTCTCTGATGTTAGGGGTAGAAGACTTATCATGTCAGTGCTTTAAAGTGCTTACTGCTTCATTGGCCATGACCCTGTGATAGTATCCCCCCCGGTGTCCCGCAGATCTGCTGACCAACCGTTTAAAGGATATTCTCCAGGCTATGTGGCTGCTGGAGGTAAAGCAGTGGACTGATATATTCATTTATTTACAGTGTTTTGATCTGGGTGACCTTCGTCCTCTATATCGACAAACAACACAACAGTTCCACATACAGTAGACGGCGTGTGTGTGTGTGTGTGTGTGTGTGTATGCCGTCTAAATGCTGTCTAAATAATCCAATCAGAGGACTGCATGAACTGGATGAAACATATTTTGACATATCCATCGTTAATCTTGGATGACATAGATGGAGCTTTACAACAACATTCAACATTCTTCTGAAGGTCAAAGAATTCAAATACATCCTGGACAAAGGAGTAAAGTTGGAACCATACATCCATTTTCCATAACTGCTTATTCTTATCAGGGTCACGGGGGGCTGCAGTCAATCCCAGCTGGCACTGGGCGAGAGGCGGGGTACACCATGGGAGATTCACCAGTTCATCACAGGGCAAAGGAGGGGCCGCTTCTCTTAATTTCATTAATGTACCTATTTTTTAAATTTAAAAAAATCACACTATAGAAGAAAAAATAGAACTAAAAAGTAGATTGAAAAAAAGGAAAGCGTGGATACCTAATTACCTGGACGGAAGTGTGTGTCCCCTCAAGCTGTTTCATGTCAATAATATATTCTAGATATTACTTTCTATGATTATTATCTAATTTAATAATGTGATATTTTCTGTCCCTCTGACTCAGGCTGCAGGGTGGTTAGCACTGTCACCTCATAGCAGCCCAGCCGGCCGGGGTCTCCATGTGCAGAGTTTGCATGTTCTTGGTTTCTCTCCAGGTACTCGCCCACAGTCCAGAGACATGCATGCTTAGGTTAATTGGTGGTTTTAAATTGCCCGGAGGTGTGAATACGAAGGGTTGTTTGTCTCTATGTGTCAGCCCCGTGATGAGCTGGCAACTCGTCCACGATGTACCCAACCTCTCATCGAGTGTCAGCTGGGACTGGACTATATATGCATTGAATTTTCAATAAATTATCATCATGACAATCTGGTAATGACAGCACAGAACCTTTTACATTTATTTCAAGAGGCGTTTTGATTTTGTTTGTGAACGAAGGTGTACAGTATGTGATAGATGCTGATCTTTATTTAGATTTTTTGTACACTAGTTTCTCCTGCATTGTCTCATTAAAGGTGTTACTTGAATATAAAAAGGTGCTTTCTGTGTTCATGGTTGTCATGGAAAAACACAATGACGTGTCAGGACGCTGGCAGCTCACATGTACATGAGATTGTGAAATAAAATAAATACACAGTGAGCTTTCAATAAATACTGCTGAGGTCAAAAAGCCCACAAATACATATACGGAAGCTTGATTAACAGAAAAGGTTTTGTTGTCATTATTCTTCTACTTCTTTGTTGTTTGGAGCCGTCTCAGAGAAAACTGATGGCATGAAATCCAAATGTCTCCATTTTATTTTCTCTCTTGTGGAGTCGAGGATTTGACACTTCTGAGCAGCACTTTATGCTACACGGATCATCTGCATATCAGATCGCTAGTATTAAACCGCCCCATTATGCTATGTGTATACAGCACACTGCACCTCACTGTGCCCTGCGTCTCTATCATTTTAGCCAAAGCATCTTAACATCTGGTATTCCCCATTAACCTCACCTAACGGAGTGAATGAGGAACACACTCCCCCTCCCTCTCCTTGAGCAAGGCATTTAGCCCCCTAATTGCTCCAGTGGAGCAATGATTGAGGAAATGAGATTCAAGAAAGAGAGCACACGCCTGTTTTTGACTCTCTAGTTTGTTCACTTATGCCCTCATGTGCTGGTGCTCAGGAATAACAGAACCGTTAATCACACGGCACAGAAATGAGTAAATACAATCAAAACGCTGTCTGTAACTGTGGATCATGAAAGGCTGGCTTGTCTGTGCATCTTTAAAGGAAAGTAAAACACCTCATTAGCCCGGCTATCGACTATATCAACTAAAAACTATTTAGAAAAATCATATGAATGTTTTTTTATCATTTAGTAGGAGGCCTATAGTAGCAGTAAGTGCAGCAGTAGCAGTCGTAGTACATATGCAGTATCTGTTACCTTGGACGAGGATGTGCACTGAGGTGGTTCTCGGTCGTCTGCTCGTCTGGACCGCGCACACGTACTGCCCCTCGTCTGTCATGTCCACATTTTCAATCTGGATGGTAAACTCCTCTTGATTAAGGGTCACCAGACTCACTCTAGGATCCACCGACCATTTGTCTTCTCCGGCATACAGTATACTTGACCGGTTTAGCCATGCAGTGTGCGTGACGACGTCCCCCTGTGCACACCTGGAAAAGGATATAAATAGCATTGAAAATGGAGCTTTTACCAAAGAGAGCAGCCATAAAATCAACAAGATCTCTAATCTGTTTGTCAAACACGACAATTACTCCCCTCCCTGCAGAACATTTACATATTTATTACTTAATGCACATTTCTGAATGTTTTTTTCCCTGCCTGGGTGGGGTGGACAGTCATCGCACTGATTAGCAAACCCTCGACCAGAGAGGAGGAACTAATCAGTGAAAGCAGCTGGTGTGGCGCTGCAGTGTGCACAGTCTGTAAGAGAGGCTCACTGACGCTGCACCATGAGACAGTATATAGGATAGGGCACGGGGTAGCTGAGCTTGTGCTTGCTTATTCTCAGTATCAGCATACTCTATATGGAACAATAAGCAGCCTAGATATTAACCGGTTTGTTAGAACTGAAATACGCTTCCCATAATCCATTTTTAAAATCATTTTCTAACACCTAGGGGCAGCATCAGACCTCCCAAATCATCCTTACTAGAAGTTTGAAAGGTAATAATAAGGGTCACGCTACAGCATTGGAAGCATAATTGCAGTTCCCCTTCCCTTATGAATATATTAATATACATTAATGTATAATAACACAGTGAACATGGATTAATATATTTTGTGGTATTAGCAACCATGTTAACATCAAGCTTGGAATATTTACGATTTGTTTTAATAAGCTTGGTAACATTGTGCATATGCAAATGAAGCTCTCAAGCCGTCATCAGGTTTCCTTTGTTAATCTTCCCACACACTTGGCTGGTGACATTCAAAAGTGATTGAGACAATGAGCCGAAAACTGCACTTCAGTGCTCCACTGCAATCACAACAGATTGGTTTCAGCAGTCACAAAATGCTGCTTTGATACAGGAGCCGGGTCGCTGATCTTTGACTGCTTCCGCAGAGCTGCACATCTGCTGGATTTTCATGACAAATCTTTGGATCCTGCTGAGAAAGTACTGACAGAACTGAAGTGAAAAGAAAAGAAGTGCCTCACTTAAAAGAGGGTACCAACGGATCAAATTCATACTTTGTACAAACTCAAATTCCTGTTTATGATCTGGAGTTATTTAACATCCAGTGGAATCATTTTTGGATGTAGGGAAGAGCATTTAAAAATAAACAGGATAGAATGCAACGTAACAGGAGCTCGGCGCTGAGAAAGCTCAGCTCAGCTCCATTTACGCTGTCAGAGCTTTCGTTACAGCATCAGTCACTTCCACTTCAGTGGCAGCATCAGGGTCAATGGCATCCTTCGGGGCATTTGTGGTGCTATGGTGGGGAAAGAAGACAGAAACCTGGTGCATGTGCGTGCGTGTGTTTGTGTGTAATCAATACACGGGAGCAATGGCTTTCAAAAATAATGGATCGCGGTGTATGTGAGATGGTGAGGGATCAATTTACTATGACAAAGTGGATTTTCATTTCCAATGGCTACAGTAAATTAATTTCCATGTGCTGCAAATGCATTTTGCAACGTTGAATGTAAATCTCTACACAACACCAGATACAGCACCCTGTAACCTGACTTCACAGCAAACACACTGTCTCCGGCACGCCTGCTAATGTGACGATGTAAGAATTTAAAGAGTAACTCAACACCCCCCTGAAAATCTTGTTCTGTCCTCCAGGCATTTAATGTCTCCAGGACAAACAGACAACCAGCGAGACACTGAAGACGGTGTTGAGTTATTCAGCACTTCAAAATGAAAGATGTCCAACCATAACGTACACATCTGTGAAGTGAAACCCGTGCAGAAGGGTGTTAAACCCGCATTCTTTCTAATGCCCAGTGAAAAAGAAGTGTAATTATATTGATCTTTGGAGAGAGATGGGGAGATGACCTGACTTCTGCTCAGTAAACAGGTTTCAAAGGCTTTCAATACAGAATACTAAAGTTATGCTACCACTCGTTTTTATTTTGAAAAATCCATCGCATTTTTGAAAGTAAAAAAAAAGTGTAAGCTGGTGAAGTGCATCCTGAAGGTACCAGGCATAATTATCAACCACTGATAGTTGGACTTCTGACACGGGCCAAACACAAACTGGGACTAAATTGCCACAGATTTAACAAAAACTCAGTAATCCTCCGGTTTACTTATCAGCCTTGAAGGTCGAGGCTGTGGTCAGCGCCTCCCGCAGAAACACAGCCTTCAGTGCTTTTCATTTAATTTGAGAGGGTCAGTGACACAGTTGAAGGTATCCTGGCACTGCCTTCCAATTTCCAATTCATGAGAAGCTTGGTGCAGTCGTGTTTGTGAGTGGGAGTGCTGCCTCTTTGAGTGTGATGAAAGAGTACAAAACAAGCCATAAGATATGAGAATGCAGTTGCTGGTCTTTTGATCGTCATTAAACGAGGAGGGAAGGGAGAGTAAAAGCAGCTAAAGTGCTTATTTCGTTGAGTTTTGCAGCGCATACTATATCGGCAAAGCTCCTCAGTCTATATGTGCAGGATGTCAACACCATACAGCGCTATCCTTAAACCTCCTGGTTGTTACGTCTCCAAATATTTTGTGTAAGTAGTAGAAATGTTCCATGGCTAATTGGAATGGTGTCCATGAAGATCTATTTTTAGAACTTCGCTGAAAAGAAAATCTGGTTTTGGATTTAGATTGGTGTTGTTATAAAAACTATATGCCTCACCAGCCAAATCCCTCTAGAGAGCAACAAAAAAATGAAGGGATAAATATTTTACATACCATATATTCTCCCCTTATCGCTCCTGCACACATGGCAAACAACATTTAATCCAAAAAATTGCCAATCCTCTCAAAAGCATGAAAGGAGGTAGGGGACGGGGAGATGTGAGATTGGAAGGTGAAACTGTAACCGTAAGCAAACAGCGTCTCCGCTCTGCTCCCTGTGTGCTTTCTGATCATTAAAAATACATGACACTTGTTGCTCCACAATTAGATGTCGCCGGTAGACTTTGTTTACACTGTGGATCAATTGAGTTAATGTTTAATACTATGTCATCAGTAGATTTTTCTTCCAGCGATACAACCCTCATCTCTTTGAACACACAGTCCCCGAAGAGATTAACATTACCTTCTAATGAGTCCGATACACAAACTGTAAATGTTAATCAACCTGTGCTTTTTTAAGTGCGCCTGTTTCCCATGTAATGCACAGCTTTAATGGGATGTATGCTAATGGTTCACAAATTGCTAAAGAAGATGGAAGATGATGGAAAGTGTGTTGTTGTTGTGTGCGTGTGTTTCAGGTTTCAAAGACACGCGCTCTCACAAATAGCTCTTTTCATGATCAGCCATTTGACAACAAAGCTTCTGTAGGTCTGAGATGATTCAGTGTGATGATAATTAATAATTAAGAGTTTAAGGAGCTGGGAAACCTGAACCAGAGCTCATCCGTCTTTGGATAAACTTTACAGGACGACACTCGTCTGATGGTGCATTTCTGATTTTGTATCATTTCTTTCCCATCGCTGCCTCTTCCTTGACCCTTATTTTTTTTCTTTTTAGCTCACATCTCTGCACCAGAGCTACACCTGCTCCATCCTTTTAACATCCACTGACCATATCACATCGTTTAGCAGCATACACCGAACACAGTCAGTGTCAAGGTACAGTAGGCAGGATGTGTCAATCCAAGCAGCGAGTGCGATTAATTCAGGTTTTTTCCTGAGTTGCATTAGGTGCTTTTGAAGAGCGGCTGTATGAGGTACTGATTCATAGCTCCTCTATTACCTACATAGACCGTCTGCTGGCACGCTCCCAGTTTAGAGAAGCAGACAGGATGACCAGCACAGATGCTAAGCAATCTTCTGCTGTGAACGGAGGCAGCAAGAAAATGTATTTTAGCCACATGAAAAAGGTGAACCTTTAAAAAAATCAATATCACTTTAGGTTTATGCTATATTTAGAGTATTTTCACGATTACCTTACTTCAGACAGCAATTTCTGACCGGAAACTGAAGCGTTTACATCGATCCATTCTCTCTTCAGCCACCAGACTCCATTGACAAAACAACTATCTCTGTAGTCCACTGCTGCCTTCAGTGTTTTAACACCTGAACTAACATTACCGTCATTTTTGGACTCTTGCGTGCACGTGAATATAAGCTGCACCAGCTTACATATAGGCCGTACTTGAATATAAGCCACAGGTTTTCCAACACGGGATGCCAAGATCACGCGCAGTAGCTCTATTTCCTTCTTTGACGGCCGGATCGATTGCCTTGTTTTCCATGATGAGGGTGTGTGCACGATGTGCAAATGACAGTTCCAAATCAAAACTAGTGTCTTCTTTGGCACATAATCTTTCTTTACTGGTGGACAGTGCCCCAGTGGCCATGCGCCAGTAAAAATCTATAAATTAGCCGCGCCGTTGTTTAGGCCGCAGGGTTCAAACGTGTGAAAAAAGTAGCGACTGATCCAAAAATTATTGTAGTTGCTGCCAATTGGGGCAGATTCAAGTGGAAAAGCTACAAAAAATGACAAAATTGCAGCTGAAATCAATGAAATCAAAGTGTGGTGCAGTTACTGAGGTTTAATTCAAAAGGCCATGATTGCTGTTAAATGACTTCACAGCTTTGTCTGACTGTCTGACTATGAAGTGAGAACAAACTGTCGATGCACTGAAGAAATGCATTCCTTTAGGAAGGTGTTGCATGCATAGCAATTAGCAGTCATAATAATGAATTACTTATATGTAATTAACAATTATTATACTTAATTAGTTATATTTATGTTTAATGCCGTATTTCACAGTGCAGGTGACAAAACATAATATGGTCACGCCTGGAACTCAAACCTGAACACCAGTCCTCAACTTGAGCAGGTCATAGACATATTAAATAGGCAATTAGACTAATTAGCACTAACAAGTTTGTAATTATAGATTGTAAAGCAGTTCAGCAGCTCAGTGTTTCTATAGCTTTCAGACATGCAGCTCATTACTTAAATGTGATGGCAATTAGCATCTCGGCCTGGTGTCTGTTCAACCACTCCAGCAGCTTTTAAATAAAAGTCAGGATGGCCTGCAGCGTTTCTGTATCACCTTCTAACACAGTGCTGGTCCAAAGGTTAGAGAAGCGAGCGCATGACCGGAAGGTTGTCGGATTAATCTCAGGGGTTGTGAGGGGCTGAAGGCTGTCCCTTATTACCACCACTACTGTGCCCTTGAGCAAGGCCCTTAACTCTAACCCAACTGCGGGAGCTGTTCAGTAAGCAGCAGATCATTCGGTGGTATTTGGTAGCTTCCAGGTCTGAATGTGATCAGGATGTTCCTGAAGAAGAGAACATTGAACGAGCAAAGGTGAGAAACAACAGAACAAGTCGCACTCTCACAGCATCACATGATTATTTCATAAATAACAAAACAAACAAAATATTCCCCAAACTCACTTTCCTTCCCCTGAACTTGTATCCATGCCACGTGCGTGGCTGTAATTATATATGATAGGCCTTTATAATATTCAGCAGCATGTGAGCTGAGATGAATTGATTAAAGTCTCAACGTTCTGTCAATCTGTGATTCTCAGCAGAATTCTCAGATGAAAGATGAAACATAAGAACCGTGAGGATGATCGCCACTTCTGCTCACGACATTCATTAACACAGGCTTTAAAAAAAAGCAACAAAATCCTCTTTTTCTTTCTTTTTTTTGTTTTCCAACCTGGTTCTCGTCCAACAGGAGTCAAATACCGCCTGAGCACTGTGGATATTTTCATAAATGTTCTGTCTGAATAGAGCTGAGACATTTCCGTAACAGACACCTCTGTCTGAATGACGAGGAGCCATCACGTTGACTGACAGACGAGGCTGGCATTGTTACATACTCTGTGCTCTGCTTTCAGCTCTCTCAGCACATCCAGCAGTTAGCACCGAGGTGAGTTGGTCTTGGCTCGAGCTGTAGATGCTGAGATGTTACAAAGGAAATATGTAAGGAAGCAGGGATGAAAGGTATTTAAGTTTCATTCTCGTCATCTTAATCAGCCTGGCTGTCACGTCAGTGAGATTAACCCTCGGTAGTCCAACCTGTACTGAAATCCACTCACGGACATCACAACAAGGTTACTGCTCGCAGCTCAAGAAGAAAAACTTTTTTTGGTGTTTGGTGTCATAAAAATGTCAGATGCCTCATAGTCTGTTTCCATTTGAATGACCTGTCAAAGCACATCAGGAAGAGTTTGGGGCTTTTGGATGTAAGTGTCACGGCATTTGAGAATGAAATATGGATGAGTTGATTTTGTTCATTGTCCACTTTATCATTTCTCTTTACTCAGGATATGAGGTAAGATCGCAGAGGTAAAGATTAGAAAAACATCTTCTGTAAATGATCGTGACACCACCCGGAAAGCATTTTTAACTCTATTTTATGCAAGAGTAACCTCAGATAAAAAGTTTCTTGCAGTGCATTTAGAACAAATAAGGAAGATACGGTCTACTGAAAGGCTTCCCAGATTTTCTGCAGGATTTCGAGGTAATGTTCTGGAGCTGTTTATTTAGAAAAGCGGAAACTAGAAGAAAAAAAAGCAATTAATGAAGTTGCATTTACTCTAACTTCTTATCATATTTCAGACTGACTCAACAAATTAATTAAAAGGTTGCTTATCACACTGTGTGTCAGAGTAAAGCGTAGTTTATAAATGGATGATTCTTTAAAAAGAATCGATAAAACTACAAAAATGACTGTCGTGCATAAACAACTGCCACAACTATTCACATTACGTGTGCTTCACTACAAAAAGTGCACGACTCCTGCAGCCTTAAAAGTCTTGAATTAAGAACAAAGTAAGACGTAGTGTTTGAAAACCAGCATTACCCGTGTAACAAACATCCACTTATGGCAGCCACATTCCCATTCATCCAACATTTTTAAGCAGAGTCGCATCACTTCCCTGATAAAGGAGGTCAGTAAAAAGATGTCGAAAATTGAAGCCAAATGAAATCGACATCCTTACGTCCTTGACCCACTATAACATACCTCTCTAGTGAATGACTAAATGTTCTGTTCACGACGCCTCGTGTAGCCTCCAGCCACAGAATTCAACCACTGCACAATAACTGATCCAATCATGTAAAGCAAAAACCAGCAGCGAGCGAGCAGGATGACAAATAACAAGACGGCAAACATCACTGACGTGTCCCTGACTGAAAATGTTCAAAAGCATTTTATCGCGTTTAATTGTTTTGCCCGATGGCGACAGAGTTGGTAAAAACCGCTCTGACTTATTTTACAATCTATGAAATGCAAATATTAGCACACAGAGGACAGAGTCACATTCATATCAGAGATGAATCCAGGTTTGCTCATCATGGCTGACACAGAAAATAACTTCAGCTTTGAGCTGTTACTGCCTGTCCCCGCACTATGACTGAGCGTTCATGTTTTCCATCTCTGTGTTGAACAAAGCAGATAAACAAGCTGTCACAATCTGCTGGAAAAACAGCCACTTGAGCTTCCTAATGTCCCCCCCATAATCACAATGATATATTAAGCCTCACCAGTTATGCTGATGGGGCCATTAATTAGCCCAATCCCTGCCTTCATTAGGAAACATTTCCGTGTCAACATACTTGTCTCCACGTAACACGTGGGTGGAATAAATCTGCTCTCTGCATCTCAAAGCACTACGGTGGTATTTGCACCAGGCAGGTTCTAAGATGTGCCGATACAGAGAGGCAGAGATGACGTGACATGACATGCATCACGGCAGGTAAGATGGTGAATGAACACATCATTTAGCAAATCCGGTTTAAGCAAAGATAAATCACTAACCTTCATTCCTCAGTGCAGACACTACTGTATCTCAAGAGCTAGCTGACAACCATTAGGTATGATGGACCGGCGGTATATATCGATGTCTTGGTAGATAGGAGACAGTGGCTTTATTGTGTTTGCTTCATATGAAACATGTTGTTTATGGCACGAAAGCAATTTCTTTCCTGGAACTGTAGACAGCAATTATCACAAAGGTTGGTGCCGTTTCAGGGAGGTAGTCACGTTGCCTGGGAGAAGGTAATGTCTTAAACACTAAACATCTCATGTGCACAGTAAATGCCATCAATTACATGAAAGACTGTGATCATGACTGCCTGCAGCCTCACTGTGCAAGATGTGTACTGATAAGTATCGTCTCTATTTTTAGGTAGGTATAGGGCCTCCTTCCCAGAGGGGTATAGATTACATACCTGGGTTTATTCACCACTTATACCTCTTGATCAAATCCAGGCTGAAATGAATCATATGCACGCTTCTTTGCAACAGTCAGTATGTCTGGGGAATATTATAAGGCAATGCGCTTGATTAACACATCTGGGAAGATGCAAAAGATGCTCAAAGAGTATATTGGAATTTTGGATATCCTGGAATATAATCTCCAGTCACAGTGCCAAAATAATCTGTGCTATTTCTATCATTTAATACATCAATAATTCAGTTAATTAATTAAGTTTTTATGTTTATGTTTAAGGATAAACACATAAAAGAAGCTTCACTTACAGTAATAAGACAACAGCTCCTATCGTACAGTATGAAGGAGCAGAGCTAAAGTGAATTGTATGGTGGCACTGTGTGAAGGTCATGCAGCGTGAGCTACATTAAAAAGATTGCTTAAATTATTCTTGGCTTATTGCCAGCCTCTTCAGCTGAGCACTCCCTCAAGAAATCATCGAGGATGCGTTTGTTTTGGACCGCGGGCGTCCGAACCGCCTTCCCGTTCTTCTCGGAAGAATTGCTAAGTCATGGTCGAGGCGACGACTGACAATCAACGGCTACGTCTGTCTGCATGTACAGAATATAAACAGTTATTTCTACGGTAACTATTTAACTAATGATTCTCACAAACATGAATTATTGGATTGCTGATCTGTGTTGCTCGATCTTTGCAGGTAGCCGATGAATAGGTGAAGAGGAGAACGTCTCAGATTTCACAAAGGGAAGAGAAGAGAGCAGAGCAGTGGACACACTCACAGATCCGAGGTAGAGTGCACAAACACCACATCAATGACACAGACAGAAATAAAAATAAAAATCATACATTACTACTTTAATTAACTCTCTTGGGTGTCTCAAGATCCAAAGCTAACTGCCGCCTCCTCCACACATCGAACAGCAGCTTCGGACTTTGCATTCCCGTTATGTATAATGATATTTTAATGTGTCAAAAATGATTAACTTGACTCTCACGGCCCATAGGAATAACATATGTGAAGTCTTAAAATGAGCAGTTATTCCACTTCAAAAGCAGCGCAAACAGGAAGTCGACTTTTCATTTCATCTACGCAAGCGTGATGAAGAGCCAAAACACTTGAGAGCAATAAATAGTTGTAATATATAAGTTTGGACTCCCAGGGATGTCCAAACAGTCAACTCATCATCGCTGTGTTGCATCCTTGTAATGTAACTGCTGAGCCATTTGTACAACTGCTGCACTGCCCCACGTTGCCAGTTACCACAGATTTGTAGTCGGTTACCTGTGAAAGCTCGACTCAAAGCAGCGACTGAGCGAAGACACCACGAGGCCACAAGCTGAATTACCTTTGGTCTGCTTGGTTATATATGATTTTCCAGCATGCAGGGACTTATTGTCTGATTTTGTTACAATAGACATGCAAGAATGTCTTCCCCGCGATGAATATTAATACGGTACACAGTTTAGTGATGCCTTGACCTTTCTCCTAGCACCATCACCAGGTCAAACATTACAGTGCAATGAAAAACTCTATCTCCATTTTATTCCTCCCAAAAACTAAGACACTGCTGCAAACAGCATGTTTGTATTGTAGCTTTGAGGGCGATGCTGACGTTATCATTTAGCTTGAACTGCTGCTGTGCCTAAGTACAGCATCACACTCTGTTTATTACAAACAAACTGCTGCTGCTCATGAAAATGTAAAATGCGTCACTTTGTCCATTCTGTTCAAATCTGCACAAACAAAGAGGAGAAACTAAAGGAGGGTGAGTTTTAAAGGCTTGAGCAGCACAGAGGAACGTTTTTTATCCAAAACACTTCAAATTCAAGTGTTTTCAGAATTTACCATCAGCTTGACCTGCTGCAGCCGTAAAGACTGATCAGTAAACTAATAAAAAAAAAAGAGAACACTTGTAGCGAGCAAAGCTGCGTTAATCACTTTGGATCTACACCGTGCACCTTAAAACTACCAATAAAGATGCTGTCTGCTGACTTCAATGATGCTCCTTGCTTTCAGCAAGCCTCACTATGCAGCTGCTTAACCTTAACTTGCAAAATAAAGCTTTAAATTATAAATGAAAAACCTAAAGCAACACGAAACTTCTACAGCAGGCACATCAAATCTGAGAAGCTGTCAGAAGAATATAAGATGGGTAAAGAACATGCAAGCGTAGATGATATAAAAGTGCAACCACCACGCTAAAAATGCCACGCAGTAATCACAAAACTTCACACCTGTCAAGTCAAGTGTTACCTTGTAGTTCCTAAGTTTATTGTTCAACAACTTTGAGAGCTGATGGCTGGGGGAAGGAGGCGGATGAGCTATTGTGTCGATTAGAGGAGCGGCAGGAGTTCACTACTCAGAGCCCTTATAGAAAACTAACAATGAGGTAAAGACAGGAGCGCTAGCTTGAAAACGAGGCGCAATTAATGTGTGCAGGGGCAGCGTTTGAGTAATCCCCTCACTACTGCTGAAAGACAGAAATACAAGCAGTTTTTTTATTGTGTTTGGCTTCAATAGCTTCATTCTAGCAATTACAGTATGTACCGGACCCTCATCCAACCAAAGTACAAGAACTAACAAACAGATTATTATTATTTGTTTAGGAAAGCTGCATTAATTTTCATATAAAGATAGACAGAACCAAAGTATACCTCTGGAGTCTGCGGGTACTTCAGTGGGCAGGATTAAGGTTAAAGTTGGAGGATTTGTGACAGACAGATAAAACAGAAAAAAATAGAACAAAGCAGCAGAGGCCGAGAAATCCCGACTTTTAATCCCTAGTATGGGCCAAACTCCAGATACTCTGCATCCTACATACACACAATTCAACTGAGTGTCATCTTTGTATGTGAGTATCATCTTTGGCTGGCCTTTCATTGCTCAATAAATGTCCATATTTTTCAACTCCGCCCCTCCAGTTCTTGACAAAGGAATGAAGATTGACCACGATAACATCACGGTTGCATCACCACGGGTTATTTTCTCAAGCTATAAAAACAGGTCATGCAATAGGAGACGCTGTACAACTGATTTTACAGGACAGTGAATGTTTTCCTTTGAGGTGCTTTGACAAAATGTATTCTGGCTTATAGCAGCTGACAGAACAGAACAAACTGTCCCTACCTAATTCCACCCGTCCTCAATATAAATTTACTCACTTGCTTCTTTTGTGACACTCTGCAAGGTGGAATTTAAGAAATACCTCCCAATAAGTCGATTTCAATACGGCATAGCTTCACTTAGCCACGATCAAAGTTGCTGAGAGCCCGCCTGACGCACATTTAAATATTTGCTTTGTGTTGTGGTGTCACCTGCTGTATGTCTTAGTGCTGAGCCTGAGCAGGAACAAATAAAACCCCATACACGGCGTGCAACTACTCTGATTTAGTCTTTGAACAAATAAAGACATGCCCTTTTAATTTCAGATGATACTGCTAAGCAAGCTTGTTATCATGTTCTCCAAAGATAAGCTTGTGGGAGCTAATTTCCATTTTCTAACTCTTATTCATGCAGCATGAGCCGGCTCAGTCGGCACACGCTCTTTCACAACAGTGACACTCGCTCAGCGTTAGAACGCCGTGACGCCCTAAACACACTTTCAGTTTAATAAAAGATGTTCTTTTGCATCAATCAGATTTGAATGCACTCACTCTGCGTCTCTGAATGTAATGTGATGTAACATTTATGACATTGCACAATTTAAGAGAAAACTAAATCTTTCACGACGTTAACAAGGGAGAAGTTTATTTACTGTAGGCAAAGCAGTAAAACGTCACCAAGGCCATCACAAATCAGGATGAAATGAAATGAAGTTTGAACTGAAATGGTCAGTCACAGTCAGTAAAATGAGAGGAAAGCTCAACAGCTATAAAACTTATTAAGATTTGAGACTGAAACAGGCTATTGTAGATGCTTTTGCAAGAACAAAAGGCAGGAAAAAATGAGGGTGGTCTGTATGGGACAAAGCTTTAAGGCATCCATTCATGCCCAGGGGCCCATTGTCTCATAATTTGCCCATGACCACACTGCTGCTCCAGTTTATCTTCCCACAGCTTGGAAGGGTCACTCATGGGTCGTGTGGTAGAGTCAGATTTTGCTTGTTCTTGTCCTCTGGGGACCCTTAAATAAGAGGAGGAAACACTTGTTTGGGGAGTATAACATTTATCCCAGAAGGAGTTTCAGCGGGCTCGGAGCAATTGACATGGCCAAGAAATATCCACACACAGACACCCAGTGTTTCCCAGCGTGTCCTAAACTGACACATGAAAATAGGCCAGTTAGACCCCGCCATCCCCATCAGTACCCCCAACACCACCCCTTCCACCCTCTGTTTTCACAAAGCTGAAAGAGAGCAAGGACACAAGCTGGTGGGACGTGGCCAGCAGCCCCTCTGATGATAATCGAGGCTCAGTGTCTGAGAAAGTGTATGAGCTTTGCTTAATTGAGCTGGACACAAAGCTAAGCCAGGGATAAAAGTGCCCCTGTGAATAATATTAACGCTCTCACAGCTCTGCACATCAGGCCAAATTTGCTGGAGCACTCACTTCCACTTGTCTTGTATAAACGTTTTAACACAGCGTACAGTAAATGCAATAAATCAGACGGCACAGAGCAGAGGACTTCCTTCACTCCCTCCTGCAACAAAGCTAAAGAAAATGAAAGAGGATGATTTAAAGTATTACGTTTGCTAATGTCTCAAGCATGGCAGACATTTTTCAGTCTTGAGAGATTCAGCGTGGAGCCAGCCCATCTGGAGGAATCATTCACTTAATTTATCAGCCCAATCTAGCCAAAGTTCATTAAAAGCCTAATACTTATCTTTAGCTTAGCTTCGTCTTCTCTGAGACGGGAGATGAGAGCTTCACAGTGTCATCAAGAAAAACATCTGTCTGCTGCGAAGGCAGTTAAAAGAATTTACAGTCAATAATGGCCACCAGGATTTTATAACTTCGAAGACCAGTTCTGACTCTCAAGTTCCACTGGAGTCATTTAGTGTTTTAATAACACCACAAACAGGACTTCATCCTTTGGTGTATATGTCTGGGTGACTTATGCCATGTTCACCTACTCATATTGGCTGGACTGCCTACCCTGTGATCCATGGAATGACTACGAGATAGGATTTTATTCTGTTTGTTTCATAGTGAGTGGAGCGAACTTGATTTAGAATTAGATTTTGCCCATTTCTGTTGGAGCTTATTCACATTTTTCTCACTGGATTTAAAGACACCAGCACCAGAGAGCTGTTTCCTCTCGCCCCAATTGGTGACCAAGTTACTCACAAGAGAGGATATGACCAGAATTATAGTGTGAGAGTGTTGAAAACACATTTATCAACATTATCAACATCAGAGCAGAGGTAGAAGTAACAGCCTTGAGAGGCAATAGTGAGTCATCGTAATGTCTGGTCTGCCTTTAGTCCAACAGGACGATGAAAAAATAGATAATCAGGCAGAGTCGAGGAGCAGAGCTGCTGCCAGACAGCAGCTGAAGTCCGGGAAGGCCAGCGTCAGCGCCCGGGCAAGCCGAAGGACGAGGCAGCAGTGGCATAGCTGGAGCTTCGGGAGCCGGAGTCAGGCTGGATTCTGTTCTGATGGGGGAATTATCGTAACTCTAGATCCTCAACCTGAGGCGGAGGTGCAGACATCCACTGTTGTTATTGTAGCCATCTGTGGGCAGCCAGAGCTCTCTGATACTTTTTCATATTTACAAGACAAAATAGGAGATTGCTTAGAGAGGTAAACAAGGACGCCAGGCAGAAATCTGTTAAGTGCTGAAAACAAGAAACGATGAGCAAAAAGTTGTTTGCTCATCGTGTTGTGGACAGACCAGACCAACACCATCGTGATCAAGTTATTGAGTTCTCCTGTTTCCTGTCTCCAAAGCTCTGTTTGTCCAGTAGAGGCCAAAAAAGGGTGAAAGAAACTACAAATTTAAAGCAAATACTCAAAGTGTTGCTGTGCAATACATCCGTGGTTCATTGCTATGTATATTTTCTACATGTCTGAAGCAATGACCCATTTATCTTCTCTTTTTTGTGCTGATTGGTCCAGTTAGCCATATAAGCTGTGTTCAATACTGACAACTAATAACATACAGTGTGTTACACGGGGGGGATAAGTCTCACATATGACAGTTTCATTGCTTTTAGATATATTCCTTCCATAGTAAAACTACTCCCAGCAGCAGAATGTTTGCTTTACTATCATCACTTGTCAAACTTAAGTGCTGTCTGTCTCTTTTGCAACAAATGGCAGGACATAAGCTGCCAGCCAATGCATATTTAATGTCATTCAGCTATATTCATAAAAACACTGGAAGTCAAAAAATGGACACTTAACCAGAGGAAACCCAGTGCCAGATTAATACTTCAGCTCCAAATCACTGGACGGCTGCACACACGCACAAATGAAGGTGCCTTTTGCAAATAATACCCAGCAGCCTTTCATCAACTTATTAAGTCACAGAGTTCAAGGAAGGTTGTGGGGCTGGAAAAAAATGAAGCATAGTACAGCTCACATGTCATGCAGGGGCATTGTAGACCTTCAAAGTTTCCTCATGGCCCGGGTCATCTGTCAAGAGCACACGCCAAATACCATTTAGCTCAACTGTGACTGCTGATATAGTTTTGTCCTCAGCTCTATGTGCATTTACCAAAAGTTCTGAAAGATGTGGAATTACTGTTCCAGTCTGTATGAAAACACTGCATGAGGATTAGTACATGAAACAATGTGTTTACTTGTTTATGTATTCATTTACAAGAACACCATATGTTCTACATTAAGGGAAAAGGCTTTTACAGTATATATGCTAAAGAGATGTTGGTTGAAAAACAGTCGGAGTATTTAAGTATTTAATAAGTGAGGAGATAGTTTGATCCAGAATCTTTCCAGCTGTAATCATGACATCCCATGAACGGGGGGTGCCTCATTCAGTCACCTCTCAGTCCACGTCATCAGTGCTACACATGCAGAGGAGAATCAAAGCATACTTTATTTCACTGTGACATCATGTTGCACTTAAAATGCACTCAAAGGACATATTGATCCTCTCTGGCGGTCCGAGCATCAAAGATCTGACAAAGAAAGACAAAGCTGGGAACGAGCTTTAGTTGAGACGGCAGCATGGATTCAATCATCATTAATAATTAAAAGGGGCCATTAGAAACACAGAAAGGAGGTGATGCATCTGCTTACAAAAAAAAAAGAAAGATTGTCAGGGGAAGAGTCAGACTCAGCCCTCTGAAAGGTCACGTAGCCCCCCTGCACTCACTTCTTCAGGATATTTACTGCATTATCCCATTATCGCTGCAGGTATTGTACTGTACTCCAATTTTATGTCCTATTAGGAAAAAAGGGGGTTGAGAAATGTGCCTATACATGAAAAACTAATTATAGCAGATGTTTTTACAAGGGTTGATGGTTTTCTTATTTTACCTTTTGCCTTTCTCTGGAGTCTGCATCCTCTAACGTAGGTTTGATTAGGTTTGGGAACAAATCTGCTTAGTTTGGATGTTTAAGTTCTGTTTGTTTCATCGTTGTGACTCTGTGACCTTGCTCCTGCAAAGTGCTCGACAAAATAAACTTCATTATTATTGTTACTTTACATTTGCATGCCTATAAACCATACGAGTATGTACATGCTTGTATTTAAGGTTTATGTGTGTGATAATTGGGTGAAATTATTTTAATAAGTTAAAAAGAAGTCAGCGTTGACTTTGTGAGGAAAGGTCTTGTTTGTTTGACCCATCTGTCCAGTTCAGTCGCCTTCTTATGTGGATTTTCTCCTCTCGGTGCTACATAATCTCATTTTTATAGCACTTCAAAACATTCCACTAAACAGAAGCATCCAGCAGTAATGCTTCATGGGTACCTACAGCGTCACAGTTTGAAGCCACTGACCAAACTTTATATTTGACGACCCGGGAGCGCCCTTGACCATCGCTGTTTTCACTGTACAAGAAATGTTGGTTCTACGTCAGTGGCTGTGGTTTGTAAATGATGTGCCATGTGCCTGGAATTTCAGGTGGGTTTGCTGTATCATAGGCACTGGAGCCCAGAGTAAATTTACTGTGGATGGAGATAAATGAAAAGAATGATTCCTGCAATATGGGCTGGCTAGCCATCCTCAATCTCCAATTCTCTCTAGTCTGGCACACAGAAACAGTCAGTGGCAAAGGCTAAGTGGATAGTTGGGTATAATGGCCTGGTGATCCTATAAATAATAGCTACACAGTTTCCTCCCCATTGATCACAACCTTGGCTGACTGATACTGGGGGTTGGTGTACGTTGAATGGAGCTGACCTAAGAGCATGCTTGGCTGCTTTTCCCTCCACATGCTTCTGGTGCATGATCTATCAAACTGGGGGCCTGTACACCTCGAGAAATGACACAGCCTAATTGGCTGCTATGAGAGGCCCATCACTTAAGGCCTGCGTGGAAGAGTGGGAAAGGACTGACTCTGGACAAGGTTAACTAACTCCACTGCTAAATCTCTGGCCTTGAAAAGTTTCTTGCCCTCAAAAAAGCCTATAACGCGTGAAGAAAGAGACTTTAACGCGAGAAGTTCACACGCAATACGTTTGGAGGAGGAAATCCTCGTGAAGCCTGACTTTCATGAAACTGCTTTGGAGATCCGTTCATCAAAATTAGCTTCAGTTTCTTGCAGATCGGACGTCTTAATTTGCTCACACAGGTCAGGTGTCCGGGTCAGAGGGCCTTGCACGGATCTATCCGAGGTCTGATGATTTCCATTTAGAAATCACCGGGGTTGAGGAGACAGAAGGGCAAAGGCCGCATACTCATTTCAAGTACCACAGTGTGTGTCCTTCACAGTGGGGAGAACGCAGCAGGGCATGACTGCAGGCAAGATTTCATGCTGAAAGAAAGTGGAATATTAATATGATTTATGTGCTTATCTGTGTCACACATCGCAGAGGAAGTAAAACATTAGACTTCTCCTCTGATTTTTACTTTTTCTTTTATGGTCACTCAAATATTTTCTATTAATAGTAGAGAAATGGATGGAGTTCAATTACCGTCTGTATATTTCCCTTAATTATCTGAAGAGTTTTTCAGCTGTTTAACAGAACAAAACAGCCAGTCGGAGAGAGTAAAGGAACAATGGGTGATACTAATGATGGACACGAGCTCTGACAGATTACATGGAGATTATAAAAAGTTATTGCCAGGTTCAGCCTGTTTTCACGGTGTGGTTTGAAATAGTTTTTTCAGACCTCCCATTCTAAGCTGCCTGCTGAATGCTGACTGTATATAACAAGCACTCCGGCTGGAAGGAACCATTTCTAGAGAGGGGTGATTCTATTTACCAGACAGAGTTAGACACTGAGACAAAGTACAGGAAAAAGAAAAAGATTTTTCTCTCTAAATTTAAATAGAAAAAAGTATGAAAATGCTTGAAGATTTTTTTATTTTTTTTTCCAGGGGAAATCGGCGTGACAGAACCTCTCAAACTGAGACAGAAGTGAAGAGCTGCAGACGGGAACAAAGACGCGTGTGAGGTGACAGGTGCAGCGGCATGTCAGCGCTTTAACAACAACAGGAAGTTAGTTCTACTTATTGTCAGTGTGACTTACGGAGAATATCACGCTCTTCAGTAATGAAGTGATTGGATGATGGACATCCTCGGGTCAATGGGAGCTGGTTCACATTTTAATGGTGAAAATGTGGCACACCGTACACAGTACAGTAATATTATATTTATCTTTATATAAACTAAAATATCATACTACACTCATATACTGTATGTAGTGAACTGTAGAACAAGGTGTTGCACAGTCATCTGTTCAGATGTACCCTTTTCATGTTGTACTATAAACTGTTTTTATATTACTCGGGCTCGAAATGTCCCATCACCATTCAGGCGATCTGAGAGAGATACATACACTACACATTTCCAGCTAGCTGCGTGCAATTCCACTAAACTGGGCCACAAAATGAAAACATTACTCTAATGGAACAAAGCATGACACATTAACACAAAGCCCTCTTTGCCTTTTGATACTATAGCAGCAGCCTTTAATGGAGATGGATCGTACTGATGCAAGGGAAAGGCTGTGTTCCAGTGATCGAGAGTTTAAGATGAAGACAGGAAGATTTGTTATTAGTTTATATTTGGAAAGCACATTTTTCCCTCTGTGTGAGGAGAATAAGAACACCGTGAACAAAAGGCTTCAGTGCACTTACAGCTGAAGCAGAAAAGTGGTCTGTTGTGGACAGTCATTTCACGTCCAAAACAAAGAAGCAGTGCTGGTTTCCTGCTGATTTTACAGTGATACGCGTAGGCTTTGCCGTCACCTACAGTACATCTGTTTAGTGGGGAGACAGTTTGAAAACAAAATGTTCCACCATTTTGTTATATGCTTGCAAATGTTCATTGGAGTCAAGGGTACAGTCTTTTGATGTGCATTTAAATGAGGTTCTGAAGCTATTAATGTGCTTTAACTTTGCACATCGAGCAGTGTATTACCATTATAACAGAATCTGCTACAGGGAGGACGGGGAATCTAGACCATGCTTTCTTTCTATATCAGTCATAAAACATTGTAGACGTGACTTAAATATATGTATGTATCATATAATGTATGATATATTCTTGTTTTCTTGCTGACTTAACAGCGATATGCGTAGGCTTTACTTTTACTTACAGTACATCTGTTTATGGGGGAGACAGCTGGAAAACAAAATGTTCCACCAAATATCCAACTCACTGTTATATTCTACCTCTGCTCTCCCGAGGGCATGCTTAAAGGTGGGGGCTCTACTTATAGAATACATATTTCCTGTTTTTATGACCAGAGAATGAGTTGTAGCCCAGAACTGAGAAAATAAACATTGGTCCTTGATGGGACTTTCACGTATTTTGCATGTTTCGTGGCCGCCATAGTTTCTCCTACATGCCAGGAAGGAGGCTGAAATGAGAGGTATGCAGCACGCTTGTCCTTTAAGTATAAGTGGTCTGCACTTTATTGGCTTCACACGCCAAGTAATTTTAAATGATATAGTAACATAGATTCAGTCATGGAAGGAGGTGCATGTTTGTGGAATATAAAAAGACAATAAGAAAGATGGTGCACTGTGTCTGTTTTCGTCAGTCTATTTGAACTGGTTATAAAAGTGCTGACAAAGTAGATCTGAAGCCCGGACTCAGACTTTTGATTGCCAGCAGCATTTTAAAACAAGGCTGCAAAAAGAAATGCTCCTTGAGTCAA
The DNA here is from genome assembly GCA_023373845.1 of Nibea coibor. Lineage (NCBI taxonomy): Eukaryota > Metazoa > Chordata > Actinopteri > Sciaenidae > Nibea > Nibea coibor. The sequence goes on from CM041733.1 coordinate 21,995,261, forward strand.
GGGTACAGTCTGATTTAGAAATAGAAGTCAGAAGTACTCTTGATGTGCATTTACATGAAAGTTCTAAAAGTCTGAATGTGCTTTAACTTTTGCACATTAAGAGCAGTGTAGCAACTTTAAAATAGGATATGAAAATGGTATGTTGTTATGATGTTAAAGGGCTAATCAAATGTAATCATGTAAGAGTAAATTATACCGCACGTCAGCTCAAATTTAAACTCTCGTCTGCGTGTGAGCAGACGAGAAAGAAAGCCAAACACTTTTCATCCACTGCTATTCAAAGAGGAAACAAACAGAGAGCAGGAGACCTTGATATTTGGTCACTGAACATTACATATTCATGAATGAAATGTGATCCACATTCAGATCATCTGTCCTCTCAAAATGTGGAGTGAACAAAAGTTTATCAAGCATTATGTCTAAAGTGTTGCTGCACTGACTCAGAGAACAACTGTGTGAAAAGGTTTTTTCAAATGTGATCACCTCTAATAACCTCGGCTGTTTTATTTGTTTAGTAGACTATTATACATACAGGAATATGCTGAGATCTGAAAAATTCATACAATTCATTAAAAACTTCAAAAACCTTGAAGAAATATAAAACGGCTTGCAGTTAAATAATGCAACCACGATACTGCCACAGGATCATTTAAAGGAAGCCACGAGAACTTTCAGGCAAGAAAAGTACAAAGTATTAATACAGTAGGGCTTAATTATAGGTGGCATCTCCTTAGAAGTCATTATCAGTTATCAGCACTGTGACCTCGTAATAATTTCTCTTCACCTTTCAAACTTTAAGTCAGCCAGGAAAACTTGGCAGTAAGAAAAAAAGACGAGGGAGGCATTAAAGGCGGCACGAAGTACAACGTATAAGTGGCAGTGGAACGTTTAAAGAGGATTATGAGTAATGTAGAGTCTGAAATTGCAGCCTTGTTCAGTCTGATAATTGCCATCAAGCATTCTGCTCTGACTGACAATTCACATTTAGGAGAGAAAATGTAGCTCTGTGGTCAACTACACATCCCTGAGAGGAATTCTTCTATCTAAAAATTCAATTCAATGACGGTCATAACATTTCATATGCTCAGGTGGGCAGCATGCATTTGAGTTTTTGGAGTTAAAAGTATTTAAAAAATGTCTCAAACGATCTGAAATGATTACACTATTAAACTAAAATGTTTTTTACTACTTAGCTGTCACCTGATGTTCCCAAACTTTATTTACCTGGATGGTTCACTACCTGGTTCTTACTATAAATGATTGGTAGAATATTCCTTACCTTCTCTGTGATTCTTGCCATCTAGTTTTGAGAATTTATTGTTGCACTTACAACAGTCTGCTGGTAGGTGGCAGTGTCTGGGATTACGCACTCGCGTCTGCCGTGGTGGCTAATGTGCAAAACGCATGCACACACAGGAAAACAGCCTTTGAACGTCCGTCCTGTGAATATTGTGCATGAAAGCGCCAAACAGACTAATTTTCCAAACTTTTTTCAAATTTAAAATATCGACCACCTGAGTATCATCAGCAGCCCGCCGTGACACAAAGAAAAGTAAACGCTGCTGTTATGTTTTACATCATGACCTCATTACCCGGCAGTCCATTATGGAGGAAGAGTTCAAACAAACAAGCAAGCGAGCGAATAAAAGGACTGCTGGCAAATGGTATCGTCAGGGATTCCCCAACTCTCTGCTGTAATTACCCAGCATTCAGCTGCCGCTCACACACCGCTCCGCCTATCCACCACGCCACGACGGGCGCTTACTGAATAGTAATACAGAATCTGGGTCAGTACCAGGTATCGATGATGCCATATGCAGTTTAAATGAGTCTGGGTGGATGCTAATCAATAGTGCACAATTGTCAGACCTCTACAGTCACCCCTGGCCTCTGCTGATGAACATCGATTCAGACTTAAGTGGACCTAAAAGTCAAGGGAGAAGAGCAATGGTATCTAGGGCGGGTAAACAAAACTCCCAGAGAATAAACATGGCAGGACGGGGAAGAGTCCGCGCATTTATCTGTCTTACAGCAGCATGTTCCATTATTAGGAGAATCAAAGGAAAGCAGACAGCTGCAGGGACGGGCAGCAGGCAGCTTTCTAGGCCACGACAGACATACAAAAGAAGTGGGTGGCTTTGTTTAGTGTTCTTCTTTTTATAAATTCTGTTTATTTGTTACCTTATCTGTCAAAGATGGATACAAATGAAGTGACAAACGGTGCATGTGAGTGGTGAAAGGCAGAACCAAATGAGTGACACACAATGGGAGTGAAGTAATACCGCAAGTAAAGCTTATCATGCCTGTAGATTAACAACTGTCAGTTACGCCGTATCACGGAGCCGAGGGCTGTCCATGTGCCGCTGATCACATCTGCAATGAGGCCCACATTCATGAAGAGGCGGGATGATAACCGACAATTTGTTTCACCTAAATCGGGTGGAAAAGGGATTTTTCTGCTGTTTTTATTTGATGTTCCTTTCTCCACCCTAATAGGATGGAGGTGGTGTCCGTAGCATTTAAAACTCCCAACAAACCTTGCTGTGAAACGTCAATATTCATTCTTTAATTCAATCAAAATGTGCATAATTATATTATCTTATTTTGTATTATTTTCTTATAGTGTGCACCTGCACCCCGGCTGGATTAGGTAATGCCTTCAACATGTACAATCATTAGAATAAATTCAGGATGTCTCTTGTTAACTGCGAACACTTAAGCGCTGCATCTCGTCAATGTATCTACAGTTTGATGCATGCACCGCTGCAGCGCTTATTAAAACCAATCCAGTTGTTTGATGACTAGCTGCCGGTGTTGCTCATTTAACCGGTGCAGCAGAGAAGCAGCTGTTCCTTCGTGAATCACTCTGGCAAGCCGAAGCTTTACAATTGGCAGTTGCATTTATATTGTAAACATGACTAATTTCTTGATCTGTTTTCAATATGCCAAAGCTGTGCCCTTTGAGAGGTGAGCAATTTGTTGTTCTTCTTTTTTTCCCTCCGCTAAGTAAAAGCCTACATTTATCTGAACTCCATATCCCAAATGACCCGGGGCACCGCTATCACTGTGAAGGATTGATTATGATATGGCGGCAAGTTACACTCGGTGCTTCAGGCTCATTGGATCCACCCATGAAGAGAAAGCTGTTGTTCTGGCCATTGAGATTGGAGACGGGGATGGTCTAGGGGGCTAGTGTGTGTGCAGACAGCTGATAGTGTGCACCAGAGTGAGGAGAGGGAAGAAAAATAATGTCATCAGTGGATAAAACCTCCTGCAAGGTCCAGAACTCAGGCTACGTGCTGGATTTTAAACAAAAATGAACAAATATTGACAAAAATCTGATGCCAGAAATAGTCACTTACTGAAAAAACACTAGAGCTGAAGAAATCCTTATCATGAACATTTACCATGCAATACAGCTCTTTATCTCTATATGTGCTAAAGGAGCAGCTGATGTGTTGCCATATCTGACTGTGTGGCTCACAACATAAAGTAAAATACACTGAAGCCTGCCAGTGCTCTGACTGATGCTCTTGTTTGTTTATGTTAATTACAGTCCCGTCTCAAAGTTATGTGACGATGATTTATTACCCCTGAAACCTCTGCAGCCATGGACTGTGGATTTCCCTTGTTCGGATGAGAGCGTAATGTTATATTCTCTTACACAAACTAAAGAAATCTAACAGAACTGCCTGTCTGTCCTAAAATCAATCAATATTGTTATCAGATACAGCCGTGCACAAGTCTGTCTGTCCCTGCAGTGGATGAGGAGGGCGTCTTCAAAATATTCAGAACTCTAAGTTGAAATCGTCAGTTTCCCATCTCTAAATCAAAATTATTATATTACAAATAGATGTGAGGAACAGCTCCTAGCTTCTGTGAATTCCATCTGTGCTTCAGGATATGCAGCATTTTAACAAACTGCTGCAGCTTCAAAATGCTGTTTACTGTTCCTCCCCCTGCCTGAAAACTGGCAGAGAAACACGGGGAGGCTCTTTCACTGCTCATAACTTTGGGGTTAACCCCCCGTCACTGTACTCAACTGCTGGTCAACAAAGCGTGCGGCCTCTGCTCGGCTCTGGAGCTGTAGTATTTATTCTGTGACAAGCTGTAGCTCACACAGAACATTCACTGTTAAATTAATGGCTTACCGCTGAGGTGTCTGTGCTTGGATGATCATCACACTTGCCTGTCTCTGTCTCTCTCTCTCTCTCATTCTCCTGCACACACTCACCATGCAAAGGAGTTGAGCAGCTCTACCCCGTTATATCAGAACGCTATCAGCTATCACCAAACGGTGTATGATTAACACGCCGACGTGTTTTGTCATTTCACCTCCCATCACAAGGCAGTTTGGTTTTTTTGTCTTTTCATGGCAGTGTTGACTGTCGACTGAGTTACTGTATATTCTGCCACAGTGTGTCATTTCACGCTCGAATATCAAAGAAAAGAAAGTCAGGTGATGCAGTCCAACAGTGAGAAAGCCTCCATCTGAGGGCAGCTGGGGTGGAGCGATGCCGGTCTCCTGCTTCATGTCAAACCGAAACTTTTGATATGTATGTAACATTGAAATCAGGTATTTAACGCACTACATGTTTATTATTGTTACTAACATTTGTTTCTGTGTTTGACTTCCTGCCAGCTTGATGTGCCGTTTGTTGCTTCACGCAGGTGGTTGGTGTCGTGGCTTCTGTCAAAAGTGGAGCAGCAGGATTGTATAACATGGCTGCAGTCAGCTCCAGCAGCTGCATCGCGTGTTGAAAACCAGTTCACTGTAGTCAGTAAATATTTGTCTAACTCTAAGTGTGCTTCCAATGCATGATTTACATGTCAGAGAGCAGCGACACGCCCGTCATACGTCCGCTTAGTCTACACGTCGACACCAAAAACGTGTCCTGAGCTTTAGTCGCATCATCATTTCCATCCTGCAGAGCGAAGTACTCGTCACCTCACTCGCAGACGGAAGAGTGGCCGACCACAGAGACAAGAAGTGCTTCAAAGTTTGGCTTCATGGACAGCTAACTTCGATAAATGCAAAGTACGTAGAAAAATGACTTCATAAAAGGCCGATGACACGTAAGAAATGACAAAGCATTTGTTTCAGTCGAGGAGGCTGCTTTGCTTTCCGACACGCTGCAGTCAGTCATTTTTTAGAAACAGAGTGTGGCTTACTCCCAACTAATCCCATCAGACCCTTCATATTACGGACTAAAATGAATTTGTGCTATAATGTAGCATTACTTTCACGTAAATCACTTCGTATATTCTACAGGGACGTGATTTTTCTTGGTCGGGCTGCTTCTTCCAGCTGTCTCTCTTCCTTGAACTCTCAGAATGTAAAAACTCATTTAAAAAAGCAACAATGAAACAGAGAGACGGCAGAGAAAGGGAATGTTCTTCCATTCAGTGCAGACGAATCATTCATTTAGACCGAAAATTACTGACCTCTTTCATCGTCATTCATTGAGACTAATATTGTGCAGATCTTAAAAAAATAATTTACATCTCATCAATGGGACATCTCAAACGGGAGTGCAGAAAACAAGAGACAGCCGACAATATTTTGAATCTCTTTTCTTCAGAGGAGTGTAAAACAGTCTTTACACAGAGCAATGGTCTACACAATGTAACGGTCCCTGTAGTCGTTTCCACGTCGTGGCGGGTGGGCGGGCGTTCACGTAGTCTGAAGCCGTGGAATCGGCAGATTTGTCCCGTGGAACAACAAAAAGCCTCAGCAGCTAGAACAGCTACTAAACACTCTTGTTAGAGTGTTGTGATTTATTAACTGATGCAAACATAAAGATGTCAAATTTGATAACTTCCCCAGGACTCCGCTGGCAAGGTGTTAGAGCAGCTGGATCCATCTAAATGAATGACTGTTCACAACAACCACAAATTAAAATGAAGGTCAAAACACATGGGGTAATGTCCTGTTTCATCTTTATGATTTCATATCAATCCAAGTACCACTGATCAAAGTTTTTATGCCGTCTGGAGGAGGCTCTTTAAATTTTCTTTAATGTTACCGTAATACATAACACACATTTGCACCTGTCACTGAAATTGCTGTTATTAAATCCCATCAGACAAGGGTAAACTACGCCAACACATTTACATTCACTGCTGCAGGATAAAACCTCCGTACCGCCACAGACGAGCGAAAAGCAGCCTTGACAGCTTGACAAGCATGAAGTTTTCAGTCAATCCACCGGCTTTTTGAAGCCCAAGCGGTCGGAGAACTTCCTGAACCCACAGGGGAATTACTATCCTGGAAGCCTGACTCTGAATTTCATTCTGGCAGCAAGAATAAAGTATTATTTAACATTTCTGCATTGACAGTGTTGCCAACCATTCCCGATTATCCAATCAGGACACAAACCAAGTCACTGCTGGTCTCCTTTAACCAAGACCGTTATCACCCCCGAACCCGAACCAAGCACTTTGAGTGCACAAACATAACCGTGAAGGGCGCTCAGGCTTTGGTTATTAACAGCAGTTGTATTGCCAAAGTGAATATAGAAGGAACATATGAAATAACCATGGAACGTTCTGTTAGCATCTACATTTTGCAAGTTGCCAGATACATTTTCGAACAGTATGTCTGCTTCACGCTGTTAAAAACATCCAGGCTGCACTCCAAGTGTTCTGCCTGCCAGACTTAGTCTGTTTACTCTAGTCCACTGGAAAGTAGGCTACAGTTAAGTTGTTAACCTTTCGTCTGTTTTTTTAGGATTCTGCGCTGGATGTTTTATTTTGAAAGTTTCCCATCTTTTCTGTCCTGCTTCAGACTTCCTGCCAGCTTGCTGTGCTCCGTGCTGCTTGGCAAAAATAGCCCAGCCATGTATTCTCCACGGAGCAGAGCGGAGAGCCTCTTCTGGGACGCTTCTGAAAACTCGCCGCAGTGCTTCTGTTGGAATCACGAGCATCGTCTGGAACAAGTGCGATCAGCACCGGCGGACGCAGACTCAAGCAGCAAGAGAGAGGGTTGAATCTTTTTCCTTCAAACTTTCTGTTTTATCCTCGCAGCGGGAACGTATCGTGTAGGTTGACATCTGTGCCTGCATGTTAGAAAATATTTGACTAATTAAACTGACGCTGAGTTCATTAAGAACTTAGTTTTATTATCTAATTTATGGGATTCAACAATAAGAAAGTGCCCCATTTTCATCATGGTTTACTTACCTGCACCATTGCACACACACCATTACAAGCGGCAACTGAAATATAGATTATACTCATGAACTGTGAAGCACTGCACAAAGCTCAGTACAAACTTCAACAATATATCTTTACGTTCTCGCAGACTCGGTTAGATTCCTTTAAAAATTAAGAGGCATGAAATGCTGACATCAACTGATTTAGTGGGATGTCAGGTAAACTGCAGTGTCTTTACTGTAGAGGAAAAAAGAAGAATGTAGCTCGGATGCCAACGTGAACTCAGTCGACACTGATATTTCTATGCCAGTCTGGTTATATGAGAAAAGGCTGCTTTATTTTTTTATGAGGTGGTTGTGTAACTACAGCACGAAAGCTGACAGCCGCTGTAAAATAAGATAAAGAGAGGGAGGGAAGAACTTGTGGGCAGAGACAGCCAAAGAAAGACATTTTACAACCTGCACTTAAAATATTGCATTACTGATGCCCTTATTGATATGCAATACTGAGCCATGCGTTCTCCCATCGAGCACTTTTGATGCTCCATACTGTAACGGCGTACAGTGTGTTAGCTCTTCCTCTTTTTGACCTTGCACTGCCAGCCACATATTTATCTCTTTGAACCAAGACCACAGTCCGTGACCTACAACTGCATGTAGTATTCCACTGGCTCACATTTGTCAGCACATGGAGGTATCGACTCATGAAATGTGATGCAAAACAAAACATTTCTGAGCTGTGCACGGTGTTTCCGTGTCCCTGGCAATGGTAAAGATTAAGGAAGATGGAAATGATGCTCATAAGTTGTTGCGTTTACTCCCGAATGGCTTTTATCACTCAGAGGCTCCCCCATTATGGTCATAATTGAATTGCTACCCTTTTGTCACTTGCATGGTTTATCTGCCTGTGGGGAAACAGGCCTGACAACCATTTGCTACATCCCCCTGATTGTGGAATTAAATTAATGCATAATTAAATTATGATAGTCGGTGTACTAAACTCACAAACCTCAGCAAAACATGCCCACGCAGACGCGCAGAAAACTAGCATTGTTGAGTGACTTCACTTGTCTTCAATTAAGACTTTTATTTCCCCCAGATGCATTTAAAAATGACGCGCCTCGCCTCCGAGTGACAGCGTGCAAAGCCGCGGCACTCTGGGCTCCGGATACAGTGTTAGGGAGTTAAAGTTAGCAGCGTTTATGATGATCAGTGCTTTTAATATTTGCATGTTCACCGTTTCGACCATACAACCTCCACTCATTTGAAGTGTTTGAGTGCAGTTCACAGCTTGTGAAATATGCAAACAGAGGTGCTAATGCTGCCGCCTCATCTGTTGTAATCTCCATGTACCGAGTCCAGGCAGTTCCGGTGCAGCCAACCACCACTGACGTCTCATGTTTACTATTCACCAACATTGTTTCCCTCCAAGTCAGTGACTGGCTTTAAATTAGGTTCTGTAAATATGCCATCAAAATATTGACATTTTGATTGAGAGAACACGATTTGACTTGGCTTTAACGTGTCAAAAAATCATGTCATACACCCACAGCAGGCAAATCAGTGGCAGCAATCAAAAGCTCACGCAGCCTGACAAAATAAACCTCCTTGAGAGGTTTTGAACTGCGCTGTGATTTCTTCTCCACAAACAATTTGGCATCTACATTGTGGGTGGAACATCAATTCAAGTGACAGTAAAAAGTTAAATTTCACATACATGAGAAAACAAGCCAATATTTGTGTCTGTGAAAAAGTTGTAGACCTTTTTATGCTGTGTTCCAGTTTTTTATGTGTGCTTCCTTGTGTAAAAATGACAGAATGAGGTATGCCGAGAAACGACAGTGTGCATGATAAAATAACTTGGTTGTGCTGATTGGCACTTTTGTCTCATAATTCCCCACACAACCAAAATACAGGAGCAATAATATTCAAATAAACTGTAGCTGATGTTAAAATAACCGTTGAGACACTAAACCTAAAGTCACAGTTTGATCTCTCGATGCACGCCTTGTACTCTTTTTCTTGTTAGATGGTGGTGGAGTACTTTGATTTTCTTTTCTATTCTAACTACAAAAATCATGTAAAATATTATTAGATTATGTGTAATATAGTATAAAAAAACAGGGATAAAATTAGGAGACTGTGTTTAAAGTTTTGTCAGCGATGATCCGACATGAAATAAGAAATAAATTAACTGAAAAAGTGCGTGGGCCTGTTGTTTGTTGTTCCTTCATTTGGATGTTGGAGCTTCAGAAGTAGAAGACATCTCAGTTGGCAATCTTTTTAAATGAAAAAACTTTGCATATTTTGAGATTTTTCAGTGTGTGGGGGAAAATAAAAAATATTTCTTACATTATTATTATCCACAGTATTGTTTCTATCTGAAAACATCTTTGGAGACTCTTTTTTTAGGTTACTTCTTTAAAAATGAAGGTTTGTTCGTATGTCCTCTGTGTGCTACCAGCATTAAATACTGTACATGAAATTATATTGTACACCAGACAGAGAAAAGAACAGATGTTTGATGTGCATGATACACCAGCGGTGAAAAAATATTAATAATAAAATCTCTCTTTCAGAAACAGTACAAAAACACGATGGTACATGACCCCTCTGGCATTTAAAACAAACAAAATCATCATGTCTGTATTCAAGCAGAACAGGTTGGACTAAACGCACTTGATTTATAATACCTACACCCATCTGTCAACACATGCCGACAACTACAGGTGCTGTCAAAATCAATGACTGCAAAAGAAAAGTTAGAGTTAGTTGGAGACTGCAGATATGGAAAGTTTGGCAAGGACACGTCAGGCATGAATCCATGTTCGAATAATTAATGCTCATCCTACCAGCATACTTTACATACAAGGGATACTGACAGGGCTGCACAAAGGACCCGACAATAAACTGCAAGAAAAAATGTAGCAACATTTCTGAATCAGATGAATAATTAATCGACTGGTTAATTAAACTAAACTAAATTATATATCTGAAAAATTAAATTAAAGATGCACCAGGAGAATCTGAGCTTTTGACCTAGGTCCACCCGGAAACACACTAATTAACCAGAAACAGAAAACAATGATATGAAGTCATGTGGAACAAACTGCCTGACGGAGTCATGAAGAGTTGAAAGGGCACAATAAAGAACCTGTGACACAACACACACCTCTGTGGTCTGTGCTGGGCTCAATGCATAACCATCAGGAGCCTGATGCCGTGCTGCCATGACATTATCAACGTCAATTAACTACAGTGATATAACAGTCACAGTGAGGTGGTGAGTGCGAGGCTGTCAGCTTTCATTTGACGATCTTCACTGGCACAAAGCTTGAAAAGAACCAGTGTTTTGCTCACCGCCCCTCAGGGATTCTCAAAGCATTTCAAAAGATTAACATCATTTTCAAAGTCGACCCTAATATGTGGTTGAAAAGCAGCATATAATTCACTGTCCGAACTCATAAACCTCACCTGAGTTTGACACCCTCTTGTCTAAATTAAAGGGATGAAGACACTGATATTTTCATGCTGGGATATGAACGAACATTTACCATCCAGCTCCCAAACTGTGTAGAGAGCTTATTATACTGTTAAGCCATGAGTTTCGGGATTTTTTTAAACACATGAATAAACTCCTCTGGTATAAAAAGTCTAATTGTCGAAGATCACAGCTTTCCTATTTCTGTGCACAGTGCTAAGATTAAAATACTCTGCTTGAAGGTGTTCTTAATATTTTGGCTTTCAATGGAGAAGCGCCTCACTCACACCTTCCCCTAATTGGAAGTTTACAAGCCGATATAGAGACTGGAACGTTCCGACTCATTGAACCTGAATTAATGCAGATGACATTTCCAACTCAAGCTATGCGTTAATAACATACTGAATGTGCAAAGGATCTTCATCTGTGTCTCCTGATGTTACCAGATATAGATATTTTAATATCAGCACGAAAACAGATCAGAAGCAAACAAAGTTCTCAATTTTTGCATTTCTTTGGAACAGTTATTATATTTTTTAGGAGTGAGTTGCTGGCCCAAACAAATGAGTTCAAGTATCTCAGGGTCTTGTTCACGAGTGACGGGAAAATGGAGTGCCAGATGGACTGACGGATTAGTGCAGAGTCGGCAGTAATGTGGACATTGTAGCGGACTGTTTTGGAGGAGAGGGAGCTGAGCCGGAAGGCAAAGCTCTTGATTTTCCAGTCTATCTACGTTCCAACCCTCACCTATGGTCATGAGCTTTGGGTAGTGACCGAAAGAATGAGATCGTGGACACAAGTGGCCGGAATGAGTTTCCTCGGTGGGGTGGCTGGGCGTAGAGACGGGGTGACGAGCTCAGACGTCTGGAGGGAGCTTGGACGTCTGAGCTACTGCTCCTTCACATTGAAAGAGGGCAGCAGAGGTGGTTCGTGCGCCTTCCTTTGGAGGTTTTCCAAGCATACCCACCCAGCAGCAGACTCTGGTGCACACCCAGAACTCGCTGAAGCTGAACTATATAGCCCATCTGGCCTGGGAATGCTTCTGGATCCCTCAGGACGGGCTTGAATGAACGCCCTGCTAAACCTGCTGCCACCGCGACCCGACCCCAGATAAGCGTAAGGAAATGTATAGATGTATGGGTGGATGTCATTATTATTATTTCTTTTAGCAGTTGGTAACTTTAAATCAATAATTTAGAGCATTAGATTGAATTTGTGAGGTGTCCATTATCCCAGAGATGGCACCATTTAAATCGCTATCAACATCTATTTGGATCAGCAGAGTCCAATCATCAGATCACTGGTTTAATCGTCTCCTTCAGGCTGCATGTTAAAGTGTCTGTCCATGGGCGAATATACCAAACCCAAATTGCTCTTTAAGGCAACGTGTTAGTGTGTCTGGACGTGACGAGCAGTCGTCATCTTACACAGTAACCCATGCTGTCAGTGTAACTGTGTAATACAAAGTCGCTAGAGACGGAAAGGCTGAATATCAGTACAGTCCATTTACATCCATTCCACAAGGACAGTCCAACTGAAATTTTATTACAGATGAGCTGTACAGTCTGTCAGTTTTATTTTAAATGTCAAGAGGGTTACTTCTGACATTTGGACATCGATGGTAGAGTAATCTAACATGTAAAATCCAGCTGTTATTTTTAGGACTGCACTGATCCCCCTGCTACTCGCGTCTGTATGAGATGCTGAGGGGTCACAGTAAAGTGACGGACAGCTGAGGATGAATTCAGAACAAATGTTTTAGTCATTGCTACAATATGAGAAGTCATGGTCAGGGTTCCCACACCTTTCTAAACATCAAATTCAAACACTTTGTCAAGTACAAGAATTTGATCGAGGTCAAGCTTTTTTTTGTTTTTTTTGTGTTTTGCTCGCAGGCTTTACAAAGACCAGGTGACAAGAATCAGAAACCCAGCACGATATTAAAATAAATAATAATAATGAAGCAATATTTGCTTCAATTCAAGTCAATTTGTATTCTTTCACAAATAAATTCAAGCACTTTCAATGACCCATGTCCTCTTTGTTTTGTCCTCATATTCAGACATTTTCAGAGATTTCAAGGACCCATGGAAAACATGAATAATGGTTACTACACTGAGTACTCAGTACTCGTGCTCTGGACCAAATGCTATACAAATAATGTTTGACTGATTGATGCATTTCAGCGACACACCTCTGCATCTTGTGAATCAACGTTGCAGGTTTGTGATTTGATGAAACCTCTCCACAGACAGAAAGACGCACACAAACCTGGCGAGGTTTCGAAAATTGGCTCAGTCGTGTCTCTATGAACACATTTTTTCCATGACGACACGCAGAGACTCACGAGGTGAAAACAATAGCGGCCATCATTGTCACAGCACCATTAGGGAGCAAAGAGATTGGACTGGCGCATCCCTAGTCATTCCCCTTATGTTAATAATATGTCTCATCCAAAGAAATCTGATGACAGCAGCACAAGAATCAGGAGCTGAAGTGAATATAATCATATGCAATTTTGAAAGATATGTTCAGCAGTCAGTTTTTAAGGCTGAAGAAATCGTATGTGAAATTATCACTTCAGTCTGGTCCAACTTGATTCACTGCCATGTGTGTAGGAAGAGCACGGAGAGTTTTACTACGAGAGGTCAGCAGCCAGTCCAACACGAAACTTTCTACGCATCACAGCTCACCCTGAAAGTCACAATTATTTTAATTAAAATGGATGACCTACATTTACAATTCATCACTATCCATCAGTGGTCAGTTCAGGCCATGGAGAGAAAGTATATATAGCGTTGTGGCATGATGTTGTCTCGATTCTGAATAATCTGTCCTCCGTGGCTCGTCGATATGCCCTCAGCACAGAGACCCGACTACGCTAAGTCAATAAATGCCAACACTCAATGCATCTGCAGTGTAAAGGGTTTGCTAGTTGGATGTTACTGCACCAAGAGGGAGATATGTTCTGACTTTAGTGGTCTGACACTGTTATCTGACTCTGCGGAGGCTTATCTACCTATCTGTTATGTCTGAGGACTGAGACGGCCCTATCCTCTGACCTCGGTTACCATGGTAATGATCAGGATGGCGCCTGCTTACTTAAACACAAACACACAACTTGCTCTGTATCTCAAGGAGAGAAGTCAGTGACTCCCACAACCCAACATATAATTCTGTCCCCGGCAGGCTAGAATGGAGAATTCCTTCACAGCGTGCACATGAAATAACGAGTCACTTGAGCAGAGTGAAATCTGTCATTCAAACATCAGACATGGCGCCCAGAGGAGCGGAGAAGCTCAACGTGGGTAGGATGGACACAACCTGAAACTCCAATCAGAAATAACAAGTATCACAAGTGTGATTATCAACTTTCTTTGTTAAACCTTCACCACACAAGCCACGCAGAAGGAGCGGCGTGTTTGTGTGCTGCTTACTTCAGTCAAGAGGAACAGGTCATTATAATGGAGAGCTGTGTTGAACGCAGAAAAAAGAACCACTACAGCAAAAAAGCAACGCTAACTGCGAATGAGGCGAAAGAGGATTGCACGCAGAGAATTGCTAATCGTGTAAATTTGTAAGTTAATATATTTATTTTACCACTCAGTGCACTTTCAATTTATTTGTAGCGTGGCAACTGCACATTGTAGAGCCCTTAAACTTTTAGCTCGATACAGCATCAACATTATACTCAAGAATAGAATTTAGGTCTGACCCTGTCCCCTATAGAAGGACTGGGCCATTATTTTACTGATTAGCGATAGACTAGTCACTTTTCTATTATCTCTAATACAAGCATTGCAAAGTTGGCAGTGAATACATAAAATATAAACCTGAAAATGGAGAAATAATATTTGTTGCTAGGCTCTGAATGCATGTAGAGTCCCGTGGCAGAGCGCTGCCTACAGTCTGCTGCTTTCCTTTTCACCGTACAGTCGAGCACAGCTCTGGTGGAAGTCATTTGCCAAGTGCATAAGCAAGCACAGCTGGTTGTGTGATGTTTTCTGCCTGTGAGCTCAGAAGAGGAATAGATTTTCCTCCATTTCAAAAATTATACAAATCACTTCATTTAAAAATATTATATGGTAGATTTAGCGCTCACGTTGCCCCTGAAACTCTTTTGTGAATAATCAGCAAGCCTGTATTAAATGATTTTTCATAATTACACGTGAATTGATGGCCTGTCTAATTTTGCAATGATTACAATGGGTTCAGAAGTGAGTGATGGGTTAATTAAGGCTCTGGGGAAACAGGTAAACACAGTGAATCTGCTTGACACAGTGCACGTTTGAAGGTAACTGCAGCTGCCCTCGTCTGCAGTAATTTCACAGAGGATTGTCTCCACATGCTAATTCTACCCTTTAATACTTCTCTCTCAGTTTCATCCCTCTTTTTTAATAAGCTTGAAATTAAAACGGCAGCACACGCTGGCCCATTTTACAGGAGAAATGATAAGGCCCAACAATGCAAAGAAAAAGGAGTCAGAGGGGGGTTACATCAAACAACAGCCGTATCAAAGCTTCAGGTAGAGGCGCACGGCGTGGGTGTGGGGACCGAACCAGAGGTTAAGTAGATGCTGATTCCATCACTCCCTGTTCCAAATAATTGTTTCATTAAATTTATGTTTTATTCTGGTTACAGTCTCATCTTCACTTGCAAAGTATACCTCCCCTCCACACACACACACACACACACACTCCCCAGGGATTCCATTTATTAAAAACCTGCCCGATTTAGACGTGCACAAACTGCAGAGATGTGTCACACCAGCCAGGAGCCGACAGCCAACAGAGGGCACACGTGTGACTTTTTAAAACTTTTTAAGTACTTTAATATCACTTTAGGCCACACAGGACAGGACATTTTGTATCCTGTTTGCAGTGTTACTACTATTACTACAGCAGGAGACACTGAGACACTGACATGATCTGTATTCTATGTTGCAACATTTCTAACATTTGTGAGGTCACATTGCCACATTTAGCACAAATTTTAATCAAATTCAGAAAATTTCCCAAAATAATTGAGTATTTCCATCCACTACTTTTAGATTTTTATGCAAAGCTGAGTCAATCAAGATGAAGAGTTGGCAGCCTTAATTCTCTAGTCAGGAACATCGCAATGGAAGAGTCTGCCACAAGACGACAGAAATCAAAGAGTGGCTGTCAAACCTTGAACTGTGGAAAATAGGAGGAATGAGGAAAATGTGGTAGAAACATGGTATTAATGTTTGTTTCATGTACTCATCTTAGAAGTGTCTTGTTTTGTGCAAAATGATCGGTCAGCTCAAATAATCACGATCGGCCAATCACGCAGTAATTAAAAAAAAAAAAAAAAAAACACATTTTCCTCCAGCACACTGTCAAAACTGATTTTAAATGTTAGAATTACAGAACTTCACTTCAAGGAGCGAGATACAGTCATGTCAGGCATTTTAAATTGAAGTGGCAGCCTCTCACTCCATTTATGAGCACATTAACAGTGTTCTACTGAATACCTGACTGAGAGGTGGCCATTAATATGGGAAATGCAGTAAATACTGAAAGGACTGCGGCTGTTAATTGCCCCACTTCACATTAAGTATTTGAATTCTTTGCAAAGTCATAAGCAGTAAAGTTTCTTGTATTCTTATCATTTATAACAAAAATGCAATTAATTTGTTTTTCCATTATGTTTATCATTTTCTGTAGCCTGAGATTTTAAAAATGCTGCAATTGTTCCGTTCCAGATAATTCTGTCTGACTGCAGCGCTCTGTGTAAATGCCGATAATGCTCAACAGTCATGCGATAGCCTCGTTTTCTGAGGGTATTTGGACTTTTTTTTGTGCTGTGGAGAAATTTATTCCAAGTTTTACTTGTTAAGTTTCACTTTATTTCAACTTGTGGCTGTGGCAAAGTAGATATCCAGCGTGTTCGACCACAGAACCCTGCAAATTATGATAACACTGATTAAATAATTTGATATCGCTGGAAAACTGTTTGCACTCCCACTGCAGCTTTCACGCACATTCCACTGTCCATAGGCAAGGCTATTGTTATTCAGGCGATGTGGATGTGTTGGGCGCGGATGTGTGCGCAGGCAAACCTTGAAATTTTGCACAGATGAGAAAATATCACTGCCAAAACGAACATTATAGCTTTAGTAGCCTCAAGTGGTGCTTCAATCAGCACCCCCGGGCATATTAACATTTTTTTTAGTGCTGTGACATTTAAATGTTCTGTAGCACCAAGATACCTGAGACGGAGGTAATTAGACAACTGTAATTTCTGAATTACTGTAAACGAAAGGTTTGGCATCCGGCCCACCATGAAAGCTGTTACCGGAAATTAATAAAAGGACAAGAAAGACAAAACAGAAGCTGCTAGCAAAGTGATTTCTAGCAGGCGATGCATATTCATTAGGCACCCAAGATGAAGCCTGAGCAGGCCACGATATTAAAGAGCATATAGGAGAGAGCGCTTTCTGAATCAGCGCTGATCAGTTTCCTGAAGATGACCAGGGTATGATGATTGACAGGACGATCCAGCAGTTTAATAAGCAGCAGCTGAAAACAGGATTTGCAGTTCCCAGTAAAAATAGTGCAAGACTGCTATCAGGGATAATTTTTGTAATTTTGTGTGACCGCTCCAAAGCTTCTTTTCTATGTAAGAGAGACAGGAGGTTAATGAAAAAAGTCCTAATCTTTTCCCTATATAATTGAAAGAGCGGAAGGTATCACTTCTAATAAAGTATGATAATGGAGACCCGGACACTCAGCTGAGTCCTTGATGACCTTCTCAGCACTCTGTTTTTTATCAGCTGCACTGTGGTTAAGGTTACAGCGCTCGTGCAGCCGAAAGAGCAGCTCAACCCTGCACTGTTACTGGCCTTTCAGCAGCGGCCTGTCAGCAGCACGCTGTGTGTGACCCACCCCAGGCTGCGCCGTGTATTACTGTCATGAATCCCCAAGAAATTAAAATGTTAATACTCTTTCTATGTCGTGCTTCATATTCCACTTCTCTGTCTCTATCTCTTGGAATCAGACTTACAATAATCAGAGCTTACAATAAGCAGAATTACAGCGAGGGGATTTTCTGCCCTAGCATGTCACAGATGGGGGATACTCAGGGTCAAGCATATGTCTTGAGGTCAGTGTAGGGGCAGAACCATCATCACTGTCATCTGGCATCACGCCATGACGAGCGTATTGATAAATCCTTCGTTCTCCCTGATCAAGCTTCAATAAACAGCGTATGACACACTGGACTCTGACCACTCATGAACAGAACACTTACAATAATCACACTCAGGCTGGCATCCAAAAATGCCAAGCTGTGCAGCAGGGCCTCTCACATTACTACAATCCAAGCTTCATTACACTGATCCTTGCTTGTGTTAATCATTAAAATTTATTTTATCAAGTCACTGTGGTGCAAAGCCCTGAAGTCCATCGCAGATTGTTAATTTTAAGAGAATTCTAACTAGCAGAACTTTGCAGCCCCCAAACTTGAATTCTAACCTCAGCTTGGCGTGTCACGGTAATAATATCCTTTAATCTTGCTTTAAGATTCATTTGTTCATGTTGGCACTCTGGTCATAATCTATTTTTTACTGTACCCAGGAATAACATTGTCAGAATTTGATCCACAGTGTACTAGCATGACAATGACCCCCTTCAGAAATAAAATGTTCTCTTAATGTGACCTCCCTACACACGGCTGTCCCTGATAATCAAGGGCAGCGTCAAGTCGAATCAACTTTTATTTTAGTTGGCCAAACCACAACTTTTGGCACTTATCTCTACTGCAAACAATGGAGTGTTTTTGGTTTATCTTTGAGGATTGATGAGTCTGTCGGTCAATAAACTTTACACAGGGTTCCCACACATTCTCAGATATCAAATTCAAGGACTCTTTGTGCTACTTTCTTCGTCCACTTTCCTCTAAATCAAAGACCCGACGCTGCATAGTTTGAGAAACGGATCAAGGGTAATTACTGTTACACTGACACTGACAATTTTTATAATGAAAACTAGCAGGCTGTAAAGAAGCTCACAGACAACAATTAAAGAGACAGAGAGGTCTGAATGTGTGAACGCTTCACAATTCTGCTGTGCATGAAAGATTGTGGGCCAAGTCCAGATCCTGGGCTGGCAAATGCACTTCAGAGATATCCATCTGTCCTCAGTGTTCTGTTCTGCGTCAGTGGTAAATGTCAAACGTGGACACACTATTAAGAAACACTCGTTTTTATTTGTCCCTGCACAAGTACGAATCAATACAGTGTTTCATGCCTGTGCAGGAAATTGAATTGTAAACTCATGCCGCCATAATCAAAGCTAAATATACACGAAACAACCTGTAGCCTTGGACAGAATGTAATCTACATTTGTCATGGAAAAAATGAGGCAGTGCAATTTTCAAAGGGAAGCATAATGAAGCATAACGTTTCTCATTTATAATTATTTGATTATCTCTCTCCGGCTGCTTCATCAGTGTTATGCACCACTGGGCCTTTTACACTGAAGCTACGGCTAAAATGCCGCTTCTCAGAAAGGTGGTAGAAAACTAATGTGCAATTAATGATATTGCTTTACAAATATTGGGATTGAAGAGTTCTTCAAGGATCAACCAGACACCAAAATATCAAGGGAATATATTTTAATTGTTGTTTGGCTGAGAAACATGTTTCATCACTTTGTCTGTTAGTGTCTGAAATGTCAGCGGGGGAATGTGCTTCTAAAATCGTCTCTGAGGCTGAGCCATCGAAGGAAACAGAGGAGCTGTTGTTGTCACTCCAGAATGCTGAACTTCAAAATAAGTGCCAGTCCTTTTAGGCTACAGTACACTTTCAAATTCAAGAGAGACAGACTCCTATAGTGAAGAAGGAAGAAGGAGGAGTGTGTGAAAGCATAGGCTCCAAATACATGAGATACTAGCAGAGTTTTCTCAAAATAAATATTAAAAAAAGAAATGAACACACACTTTAACCGGGAGTTAACCTACCCAGAGGGTATTAATCAGCTGCTTTAAATGAGTGTCGTCTAAAATAGCAGTTGGAGGAATCATTGGAGTGTAAGAAAATTGCTTTTACATCTGCTTGTCTGTTGAGGCAGACAGGCCTGTTAGGAAAGCCAACTGCTCTCAATGAGCGCTTTTGTCAATTTCCAATTCTTTAAACGCTCACTCAAGAAATAGAGACACATTTGTTATGTTGACAGATACTTTTCACTGGAATTAGAGGCAGCACCTGAAACCCTTGAAGTCTCTATACTGATTGAAGTAGCTGCTTTATGCCCCGTTGAGCAGCGTCGTCTCTGTAGTTTATGAGTTCTGTCTCGCTGTGTTTCAGTCCAGATTTTGAGCACAACAAAAATGTGTTTAGATAAGAAGCCGGCGGTGCCAATGCTCCATCAGCTAGTTATTTAGTTAAATAAGTCAAACATCACATTCTAATCTAATATATAGTAATATAGTATGCCTCCATAGAGGGACAGACAAACGACTAAGTAAGGAGTTGCTAAATCAATTATGAACTTATTTGCAATACAACAAGGAGACAGGAAGTCAATGTAAAGATGCTAAAGTTGGTGAAATGTACTCATTGTTTTGTAGCACAAGCTGAAGTCACCAACACAACCCTCAGTGTCCCTGCATCAGCATCACATCTGCAGCATTTCAGATGGAAAAATACACGTTCACTGATGGAGTTAATATTTCTACCGAGGTTTAAATCACTGTCAGTAATGACACCCAGCGTTTTTGGGTCGGAATGAGTTTGCTTTGCCAGACTTTCAAGCCCACTAATGTGTGGTTTCGTGTAACGTGTGCGCTATAACAAGATTGATGTGGTACGTGATGGTTTTAGATGGCTTGCATAATAAAAGTGACTGCCGTATTAAAGGTGTTACATTTCACATTCTCCTGCTGCAGCTCTCCCATGCACAAGTAAACCTGTGTAAAATATAGCCTCAGTAAAAGATGATAGAAAACTCCTTTAAGGTTAGACAACTCCAGTTCTACATGTCTCTGCAATCTGAATTGATTAGTGTTTCATGTGTTCATTTGTAGTTCAGGACATCAAGATGTCCCGACCCTCCTGGGAACTCTGTGAGTCACGCAGAGCAGTCCAAATGTGAGTCATGTGTGAGGACAGCATGAACTGTGCCTCCATCCGGAATGACTTGACTGGCCTATTGTAGTGAGATTATTTTTGCTTGCCGGAAGACTTGGACTCTTAATTTTTCCTACAGTGCAACACAATTATGGCAGTAGTCATGCATGAGGTCATCATGACTAGTGGAACTATGAATGCCAAGACAGCAGATCAGCAGCTCCACACAGAGAACATGAACCAAGCTGTTACTTCCTTTATTATAGAACCACGGTAGCTCAGCAGGAGACTAGAGGTGGTTCAGAAATGTAGGTATTCACTGCATTATTCTTTCCACAGGTTCAGTGCCACATTAAATTCCTATCAGCTGACATGTTTCACTTGGAAGACTCACGTTTCAATGCCTTCCTTCATCATGAAAACATCATATTTCCACACAGTCTGAGAGAAAGTAAAGTTTTTCCTGCTATAAAATCCCAGCTCACCACGGAGCGTCTTTCCTGCCAGGCTGCTGACAGCGCTGTCAGCCCAAGAGTCAATCACTTTGGACGGCAGTAGAGGAGGTTGTACCACCTTCTGGTTTTAAAAGTGGTTTAGCCGACTTCACTGACAATCATTACCGGAGCATGGAGCGTTGGAGCAGCGCTGCCCTCTGTTTCTACCATCCTCCACCGCTTCTGTCACAGTTAGTTTTGTGGTCTGTGGTCATTTCAAGACGCGGCTTGTAAAGCTTAAAGCTCGCCGTGCTGTGTCTTCCGCACTGCTCAGTGCACAACGTGCAGCTAAAAAGAGAAAAGGGCAAAGATTCGACTGACGAAATGCGAGTCGACTCGGGGTCTTCTCGACCGTTGACTTGAGTCATCGAGTTTTAGGGTTTGCAAAGTGACAGCACATAATATATTTAATAATTGCATGAGGATAAGGATGAAAAGGTAGGCGATCACAAATGCACGAACACCTTCAGATTTTCTAGACACACTTTGATCTTGGGTGTCCCACATTCAAAGGACAGCTTTTGCTCAGCAGGTTCATGACACCAGTTTTGATGTTACAAGTTCTTCTTGTCTCTCTAATGTTAGCACTGCATTGTCAGCGATGCTCTCTGCAGCCTGACTGTCAGCTCCCCAGCCCACACTGTATGATCCACTGTTAGCATCGGTGTGACCCTCTGGGCAGCCGGCTATAATAGCTAAGTGCCGAGCAACTCCGTAACAACTTACAGAGGCTTAGCATGCATGTGAAAACACGTTTGATTTAACTGATCAGTTAATTAATCACTGACATTCCAATATGAAAGTACAAAACATCTAAATACAGATGACAAGACGTACTGGCTCACTAGTTACTAAAACTGAAATAAGATCTGTTCGCTACAGCTCTTAAAAACAAACTTCATCTAGACTCAGACTCGTCACTGCAGACTCAAGTTAAGAACAAGGAGCCTCAGCATTTTCTTCATGATTTCCATATTTCTGAGACAAATGTGCTGGCTGTCATTCTCTGCTTTAACTATTACGCTGTTATTTCTGGACTGAATCGACTGTTTCAATCAAATAAAGACTTGAAGGTCACGCAGCATGATATTAACAAACACCTGCAAAGAAGAAAAAGAAAAAATATATATCTTTAATTATGCAGTAATTTAAGAGAAATGCAGGAGACGTTGGCACAACGAGAAAAACTGTGAACCACTCAAAACTGAAAGCACTCTTTATTTCAACGTGTCACCTTAAACGACAGCACAAACAGGCAGACAAAGACAGACGAAGGCAGAGCCACATCTCTTCAGGTTCAGACTCTTATTCTCCATATTCAAAGAGAACAATCCAAACTCAAGTGTACAGCATCCTGACAATATGAATATGAATTCAAGTTTAGCAGACACAAACACGGCACCACTGGGGGATGAAGAACTAGAAGCAGATTTTATTATTAAGTAAATTTAATTTAGCTTCACAAAATAAAAGCTGCTGATCGTTTCAGCGCTTCTTTTCAGACACGAGCTTCTCTCTTTCATTAAAGTTTTGGCCTCAGTGGATTTTTTTTTTTTTGCTGCAGTGTGGAGTGACCGTGCCATCCATTTCACCGGGAGCTCAATACTCAATACTGAAAGCAGTGATGAGATTTCCATCAACAACAAAAAGGTGTCATGGCAGATAATAGAGAAACTGACTCCAGATTGAAAAGGTAAAAAATAAATAAATAAAGACACAGATGTTAAATACCTCAGTGCTAAACTGAGCACTGCAAACAGAGCGCTGAATGGAGACTTTCTGTTAGATTGTAACTTTTCTTGATGGTGCAAACCCTTTTATTTCAATAAAGCACAGATAATAGTTTAATATTATTTAAGCTTAGATGGAGCATACACACGGCTGGTGTAACAGTCTGCAGGTCTCTTCAGTGCCGGGCAAATATTTTACCCGTGCAGCTCCCGTATATCTTTCTGTGCAGCGACTTCTAAAACCAAGACCTCTCAGCTCCAGGTGAAATTACCACTGATCTACTGCTATTGACCAGTAACCATGCCAAACCCCTGCAGGCACATTATGCCCATTATGAGCTCTGGGGCAGTACAATGTGTATTTATTTCCCTGGTCACTTCTTAAAGTAGAAAGGAAATCTGTTTCTGAATCCCACTTCTAAATCCATTGCTGACCTGAAGGCCTGTTACACAGAGTAAAGTAAAGCCGAAATGGTACGTCAGCTGCAGCCATCAAGGAACCATTATCACTGTTAGAAGCCATCTTAGAGACATTACCTTCAGATGAGATACATTCATATGCATTCACAGCTGCCCTCTACTGTGCATAATTAAAGCACAGAGCTGCCGGCCTCTATGCGACGCACAGACTGAAACAGTTTGCACATTCACTTTGTCCCCACCAGCTAACGCTAGCTAGCCATCCGTCTGCACATGTCAGACGTAACGTTTTGTGTCAAGAAGCAAAAATATCAGGAGGAGATTAACTGCTGTACTGACTCTGATCTATCGGTTCTGAAAATTAAAATTATGATGTGCTATTTAGCTGACGCATCTGGCAAATCAAAAACAAACAAAATATTCACAGACCTCCATCGAGGTTTGACAAATCAATAATTATTGGACTAACATAGTGTTGTGTTTGCCTTTGTTGGCAATAAGAGATGCATAGAATAACACCAGCCCCTAAATCTTCTGCTAATGTTGATACCAGCAAGCAGCCATGACGAGACTCTTTCAGACTCCAAACTTACAGTTCAATTGACCTACATTTACTTGTTCCTGACAAGCGACATCTTGCAGCGGTGCGTATAATTGACTGTCCATTCTCTGCAGTAAAGGCGGAAGTAGAGTGACATTGTGCCACTCGAGGGAGGAGAATAGTGGTTTGCGAGATAAAGCAAACCTAAAGTTGGTGTCAGAAGATTTAACAAAGGCCCAGTGGACTGACAGTGACCTTTCAGTCAGATACCACGCTGGACAGTTTACAGGCTCAACATGTCGCCGGTCGTTATCACAGTCTTAGAAAATGACTTTTTCATTGATGTTTCCCAGCTACACTTAAAATCACAAGACTGTTCTTAACCACCCTGGTTGTCAAATCCTCTAGTAAGTGGTCTTTTTAGAAACCTGACATCTGGAAGCAGCACGACTGCCGTACTACAAACCCGCAGAGGCAATCTCAGAGGACGCTGATGGATCTATTAATGAAATCATCTCAGGGTGGCACTGAGAGGAGAAACACTCGCAATGTCAGAACAGCTTCCAGGGTAAAAACACCTTTGTCATTGTAAATATTTGGCTTTAAATCATCATGGGCTCATTTATTATCACTCAGGGTCAGGTCAACTACAGGAGAGAGTAGTACAGAGATGAATCAGTCATATTATATGTATGAAACTGATGTCTATGAGTTAGAAATTCAGATATATGTTACATGTTATACATAATATGAATAGATAACTTTTCTATTTTGACTTTAAAACAGCAGTTTTCTTATTGTGAACATATTCATACTGTACTTTAACACAAAGCTGACAGTTTCCACTTTGTAGCGCTCATGTCAGAAGAAATTATCACATTTTATCAAATCTAATTATGGTTATTAATTTGCATAGGTGTAACAGTGATAATGCTGTTCTTTATAACCATAAAACATTAAAACACTTCCCCCCTTGTTTTTCTTCTTCCTGTCAAACTGAAGCTGTTGCTCTTCCCTTTTTCCAGAAATGAGTGACAATCATGTTTTTACACCAAATATGAATATATGTTTCATGTATGTGATATGCATGCTTGGTCACTGCCTGAAAACATCAGTTACACATCCAAACCAAACGGAAATCCATTGTATTTGACAAAGTTTTACAGTTTGCGGTAATGCATCATTTTCTGCAGTAGAGCACTGAAACATGTGACAAGTTTAAATCTGTGTTTATCAATGTTTTTCATAAGAAGCACCGACTCGGCTGAGCGATTTGCCTGGGGAAAACCCCGAGGCTCATTATTTTCTTAGCTGCAAGCAAGGTGAAGCTAAATATAGACTGTTTTGAAAGTTCAATCCAAATATATCCTACATGTCCAAAAAAATGATTCTCAAGCCAATTCAGCAACTTTGTTTGCTGAATTTCATATTATATAAAGAGCCATTTTATAGAATCTGACATTGTTTTTAATACTTCAGATTACAAATATGTGTTCTAATGGATATCAATAATTCAAACAGTAAAACAAAGTCAAATCTGGGAGCTTCAACAAACTGTAGAGTGGGAAAATCTTCTCTTGCTCGGTTCTTCACATCTCGTTCATCGTCTTTGGGTGTGATGTAATTTTCCATGTCATTAAACTGCATTTCCTGAATGGAAACCCCATCACTTGTCTTTATGTTGTACACCTATGAGAACAAATAATGGAAACGTCCAAAGAGCACGCCTCTTTAAAGAAACAGAAACTTAGCATGAAGCTAGCACTTGACCTTGCTGTTGAGATCGAAAAGAAAACACCGACATGCTCGACTTCAGTCGGCCACGGCGCGGACCACACAGTCTTGCTGACGATAAATAATTCTCAGATGTGCACTTGGAGCTCGCCTGCATGAATAACACTTTCTAACTGATAAATGGTTCCAATGTGAAGAACTGCAAACTGCACCTTGGTGAAGCAGAAGGAGAAAAAATGATTCTCTCCAAAGACAGATGCCTCATACATATTTAACTCCAGGTAGAACGAGGAGAACAAGAGGTGAGAACTAACCCTCTGGTGGATCCCAAATTATACCAACTAATATAAGACTGCTGCTCAGAAAATATTTAGATAATGAAACATGCAGAGAATGGAGGAGTGGTTACAGTGCAGAAATAAAATCACAATGACTGGCCTCCTCCCACAACAGAGTTCAGACCAGCGTATTGAATATCCTCATTAGCCTGCGATATTTAATACGCTTTTCTCTTTCTCACTAACCAACAGGGCACACATTCACTTCTTATGAAAGTAATCCATTTCTTCTGAGTTGTTTTAACTGAGTGAGCACTCCTATAGGAGTGGGACTCAGGTGCTGTCATAAATTTACTGGGCCCTGTGATAGGTGACACTGTTCTCAAGCCCTGACCGCTAGTTAAATCAGCAAGTTTTCCTCACATTCTCTGACGTCCATCCTTACATCCTACATAACCTAAGCAAGGTTACACAGCAGCTTAACCCAGCCTTGTATCTACATTTAGTGGTCACAATTCAGTGAAATTCAATCTTTGTGTTCTAACATGCTAGATTTCAAGCAAAACGACTAACTATTCATTTTTCCATAAGTGCCTATTCTTCGGGTTGCGAGAGGAGAGGCAGGATACAACTTTGCTAATCTGTTGAGCTAACGAGGATGCTGCCATCGCCCACCAAATAAACCCACCAAGCCTCATCCTAGCAAGCAGCGCATCATACACGTCGCTCTACAACATCGCCGGGTAACGTTAAAGTTCTGCAGTTTGCTGGAACTGCCTGCAGTGTCTGCCATGTTCTTGCAGTTTCCTGTTTAGTTAAAAGTAAGCTTGTTTGTGAGGAGAGAAGAGAGGAAATTCAAATCAAACAGCTCAGTGGTGCATCAACTCGACCTTGCAACGAAGTAGCATTAGCATTCTTTGTTGCTGCTGAAGTGGATGGAATAGAAGTCCTGTTATTGTATGGACATGGACACGATGAACACCATCCGTTAGCATCAGTAACTGATGCAATGTTTGCTAACTCAGCGTTTCATTTTGCAGATCAAGCTGTGCATGAAACCAGTGACACTTCTTAAGGAGCAACATAAAAAAACCAAGTGAAGACGATGCACAGTATCAGCAGCAGCGATGGCAACGATGGTAGAACACTAAACGACGTGGAATGATTAGTTATGCTAATCACTCGCTCACCGCGTCTGCCTGAGCTGAACACTGACCTCCTGTGCTGGTAGACGGAGATGATTGTTCCTATTGGTACAATACAGAATTCTGAAGCAGACACTATTATTGGCCATGCTGTCTGCAGCAGCATCGTTCCTGTTCCCGTCAGGCAATCAGCAATTACAGTTCCCGAACCATTTGCAATGATTGATTGTAATAATTTAGTTTAATCTTACGGGTATATGACACCTCACTACACATTAATCTGACAGTTCATTTTAGAACAAACCAACACAGCTGGGCTGAATACTGCACGTATAGACGGCATCGCCACGTGTTACTTTAAATATTTTAGCCAGTGGTTTTCACCAGTTTGCATTCATAGAGAATGTGCAAACAGGTTCAATTATTAATGTGAGAAATGTACTCAGTGCTAATGTACTTAAGCTAACACAGTGGGATAATTATGAAAATTGATAATGGAAGAGTCCTAATTAATTATTAGTGGTAACATTTCTGCAAGCCAAAGGGAGAGTTTCATCAATAGCACGGTGTAAAAGCTCCCGATAAGCACTCAGCTTCATCTCTTAGCAAATCGTTTCCCATCAAGCGTTTTGCTTGAACTGCGGCTCCGAGCTCTCCCAAGTGCGTGCATCTTTGTCCTGCCAGATCTCCAAGTCTCACGAGCGCTGGGCATCCAGAGCAAGTCGGACAAAATCACAAACCATCATGAAATGCACTCAGCGAGACAGCAAAATTGCACAAGTCTGCGTCCGTCAAACACGCCTAGGGACATAACTGCCCTGCCTTCAAACCCACTACAGCCCGCCTCCACTGGGCACATCTTTTATTTCTAAACCACGACCCTCTGCCTCTGTTCCCAGCTCGGTGTATCTCTCTCATATGCCCTTGTTAGTGTGTCCTTCCGTTGTTATTGTCAGCTCCACAGAATACAAGCCACAACACAAGATCTGGTCTTAGATTTGCAACGTTATCTCCCGAGGAACTATGTGCTTTAATCTATTCTCATTTTCAGTCCCTCCCTATAATAATAAATGAGCCACATCAGCTAATATCATGCTGCTTACCTTCCTTCAACAGATTCGATGTTGTTTCTTTGTGAATCTTCTCATAAAACGTCTGTGATGTCAAACTCAAAACTAAAATCCTGCAAGGTCAGCACTTCAGTTGTTTTTGAAGAGCTTCCCCCAGAAGAGGTATGTAGGTGGAAAAAGGCTTATTTAATGAACTGTTAATGCAGCAAATGAGAGAGAGTGCAGAATTTGCAAAAGCGAGATGTTCTGACAACGATGGGAGAATAAAGATGGCCTTTTATCACAAGGTAATAAGGAAGAGGACAGAGTGCTTCACCAGCGAGGGCATCCATGATGAGAAGCATTCTGCTGGGGGATGTGAGCCCTCATCATTGTCTTCATCAGACAGTGTTAAGTCGCTGTCTCAAGAGCTTCTGTGATGTGGAAATGTCCAGATTGATTTTTTTTTTGCTTGTCAACTCCTGTCCTTTTTACTGCCACCTTCTTGAAGGATGCTTGCCTCAACAAAAGACTCACATGGTACTTAGATCCGAAGGCCTCATTTGCCCAGAGCGTCAATAAAGATGTTTGTAATTATGTTGGGGATCATTAAGTTAATCTGAGGTGCCCTCGCTCTTCACAAACTTTACTGACTTTCACGGACATGCACAGACATTTGACCAAACATTCCCTACAGGCTGGTAAACGCCACTTTAAGGTCACATTTGATTAATCGGTTAAAAGGAGGCGAATGAAATAAATAAATTATCGTGGCTGCTTAGTCGTTTAGTTGTGTGAATCTGTTAAACCGCAGCAATAACGAAAGGACACTGAAGTATTGTGCAAACAGAGACGTTCTATAGGTGGTACAGTATCTGCCTATAGAAGCAGACGCTGTGACTTTGCTAATCTTAAACTCTTTGGGGGTATTTGCTGAGGATTTTCTTCCCTTTTTTAAAAAGCTCTGCGAGGTTTCGCACAGGTGAAATGGTAGCAAAGAGGCTCCGCTGATAAATGAGTGTCTGTGTTCAAGCAATATGGATTATAAGATGTACCGTTTCTGAGGAGGAAAATTTGTGTGTCCAATATATTTATCTGACACACACAGGGAGGGAGGCTGTAGCTTTCGCATTAAGCTATTTAAGTAATATTTCCTCACACACAGCTCACAGCTTGCAAGTTCCAAAAGTGGCTCTTGAACCGAGTTTCAAAGTTCAGCAACAGAAAAACACTTTATTTTGTGGTCAATTACTTTCAACGTGTGCACAGCACGTGTCCGAACAGCCCTGCATCAGGTCTCATTTAGCTGCAGACTCATTTACATGAAGTCTTCGTAAATAGGTCACTAAAAACACATTGAAACAAAACTTGGGTTCTCCAACGCTGACTTACATCAAGCTCACAACAAAACCGCTTGTAAGAACCCACCAACGCGTTCAGGCAGAAGGATCCAGACAGACTAGAATAACATGGAAGACACTGTTGCATAACAACAGCATTCAGACTCTTGCCAGTCTTGTTTCAGCTTTAAGTCCGAGCAGACACGTTCATAGCATCGTGTTCATAATATGAATTACGCTTCTGACTGCAAGAGCCAATTAGCTACAGAAGCAAATCATCCCGTTATATTGTTTCTTCACCACCCCGTCCTGCGAAGTGATACCACTGAAATCCAGTCTTATATTTGATACTCCAACAGTTTCATCAAGGTAGCAAAGAATTTCAGAAATCCATAATTTATGCACTGTTTTCATACAGTCCCCCCCTCTTCAGGTCCACTGCTCATCAAAATCTGCACAGATCTGTCTGGATATGAATTCATTTAAAATCATGTCACAGTTAACTGGCTATGTTGCAATCAAGTACAATATGTTGCAATGAACTGCCACAAGAAACACACACACACACACACACACACACACACACCCTCTCAAAATGATGTTCTGTTTGATCAAAGATTATTCTAATGAATTCTATATTATGTAATACAGAAAAGCCCTCTTATTCCAACAGCTTCAGGGTAACTGCAGAGCAATGACAAACCTCCCTTTGTCAAAGAAATATATATATGTGTGTATATATATATGTATGTGTGGATGTATATAAGGGTAGCAAAAAAACCCAAGAATTAGAATTAGCTTTTCGCAGGCTGTCTCTGTTTCTCGCTATCTGTCTCTTTCACACACACACACACACACGCACTGACAGACAGGTACTGCCATCAGAGACATGCTTCCACTCCACTGACATTGACAGCTTGTCAAACCGTAGACCAGGTCTGAAAGGACACACCTTGCAATCAGCCCGGCATGCAAAAGTGGTGAATCAGAATGCATAATGGGAGACAACACTGGCCGAGACACCGAGCAGGTCCCAGATCTACCCTGCAGACTATATAAATTATTAATATATTAATTATAAATATGAAGATCTGCATTCAACACTGCTTCTATCAACATGAGCCTGTGCTTTGCACAGAATCACGTCGCCTTTTGTGTCGCAGAATCAAAAGCGTATTGATTCAAATTATGTTTTGTTGAATCTATCCGAGCTGCAGAGCCGAGCAGGAATCAGGAGTTAAGTTCTGGTTACATGTGCACACAGAAAGCAGTCATGTAGCCTCCTTTCTGCAGCTTGTGCACACAAATCACTTAATTTCTTCCTTCCAGTTAGAATCGAGTTATTTTAGCATTAAGAACTGAAGACGCACGTTCCTGTGGTTAGTCACAACATCTCGTGACAAGCCTCCAGATTTGTTATGCAGGTCAGGGTGAAGCTTGACTGATGTTTCACTCGTGGTGGGAATCTCAAGGCGCCTCACGATTTGAGGGCTACGATTCAATGATAAAAACAATTTTCAATGCCACCTGACGCAACAAAATGCTGATGTTTCCACAGACAAACCCAAGTTCAGTTCAACTGAACCCAACTTGGGAAAAAACAAAATTTTGGTCAATTTGTGCTGTGACTAAGCCGACTGTAAAGTCCTCATACAGTGGAGCAGCCAAAGAGCATGCTACAGCTGATACATGACTGGTTCACTGCCAAAAAGAACTGAGGGGCCCGCCTCATAAAGTGATGAGTTCAATACATTATGAGGCAGGTGCTGCTGCTATGTTGCGATGTATGTATAACTACACAATTTTTCATCATCCCCGGGCTGCACAGGAGTTCTTCTTTCACCCTTCTGGACAGATATAAAATGGTAAATGACGTTTATATGCTGCTTTTATCCAAAGTGCTTTACAGGTTTCACCCATTCATACACACAAGCAGCGCTGGCAGGAAGCCTGATCCTGAACCCTTTAGGCCAATGCCTCGCAAGGTGCAAGGAGCAATTTGGAGTTCAATGTTTTGCCCAAGGACACATTTTACTCATATCGATGGTGACTCATACGCTGTGCTCCATTCTAGGAAACACCTTTTATTGCCTGTGGCTAGAGCTACAATAGATAGATAATAATGTTTGTGTTTCTTCTTCAAAAATTGACTTTAAAGTAGGTAAATCTACGATCTGATGTGTGTGTATGTATGAATATATTCCACCGATTAGTCTTCATTTATTTTGTCCAGAGATTTGATCCAATATTTGGGCAGAGATTTGTAGAAAAATTCATCCATTTACAATGATGTTGTGCTTCACAAAACCTACCACAGAATACCAACATCGCTTTGTTTGGCATTCAGAGAGCTCGCCGCATTCTTTGTCATGCTGTGCTAACCTCGTCATTGCTGCTATATTTTACTTGGTCTGTTTCCCCAACAAAAAAAATGAAGATAGATACTTTTCAGGGAAGCAAGCTGAACTAAATGCTGCACTCTAGGACTCTCTGTATTTCATTTCATACTGTATTACAGGGATGAATGGAAACACCAGGAGTGAATCTCTCTCTGAGTGAACCCAAAGCTGCAGCAGCTCTATATACCTGCAGCAGCATATTGTGTTACACTGTGATACAGACGCTCTCAAACATGACGGGAGATTCTGTGAAGAAAAGTACTGGTGAGCAGGAGCATCCCTGTCTTACCTCCTCTTTAAAGATCCCTGGTGCATTAACGATGAAAAATGTTCTAATCTCTATACAGTCGATCTCAGCTCCCGCTATAGAATGAAACATCTGAGCGCTTTAGGTAAGTGAGGTGAACCGCTACTCGGGGGAAGATAATCTGTTTTGAATACCACCTGATTTAACTTTATCCTCAGGAAGATACCTAGCATTGCTTCCACTCTGTTAATAGAGCAGAGTTGCCCAGGAGGAATTCAGCACATTCTGACTCGAGTCTTGGAAACAAATCATCAACTTACAAACTGCCCTAAATATAATAAGGCGCCTGGGGCATTGCACATAAATGGTATGTGTGCATATACAAGCTGCCTCTACAAGAAGCTCGGCATTCAGTCAAATAAGACAGAAAAAAAAGAACATTTGTATTTTTGGGTTATTTTTCAACAGACAACACCACGGCGCTGTGTTTAAGTATCAGACTCCCATAAAGTTCATCCTCACTGACATCTAGTTGATATTCGAGGAGCTCTCATATATCCGAGGCAGAACAGGGAGTATTTTAAAAAAATATGAGGGAAGCAAACATTAGGATTCTTTGGATGACCATGAGTATCCATGGTAACATGCCAATTCCTTTATTCGATTGTCTCCACGCCATCATCAAGTGGAGGACGGTTCAATGCTCTGATTTCTTTTTTGGAAGACGAGGAGGAGGCTTTGTCCGAGGGAACACAAGACGAAATGAAGGAAAGCTTTCACCGGGCCGACAAACTGATTCGCAGAAAATTTGCTGATTGAAAGCTGAAACATTGTGTTTTAGATTTTTTTGTTGTTTGCTTGCTCCCCTTTAAACCTATATCATGGATGACGTTACAGGCTGTTGTCTTTCAGCAATAAGAACTTCATTTTCTGTTTATTTAGTCACATACGACACTGAAATCCAAACATGTTAGATAGAAACTATTCTGATGTGTGATATTTACAAAATTTCCCCTCCACTGAAACATTTGTGCTCCAGAATTACTTTTACAAACATGACATTCTCGTCGTTACTTGGGTTAAATCATCGATTTAAAGACAAGATATCATCAAGCACAGACGCAAATAATTACATATTGCTGCCAAAGTGACTCATTGTCACACAGTTGTTGAGCAGTCCATTTACAAACTGCTGTTTGACCGATCTCATGCATTAAAAGACTAAGACACGAGGGAAAGACGGGGACAAGTGGATGCACTTAAGGCTTTTCAGATACACCGCACATCTTGTGATGGAACTAAATTGTTGGTTTGGAGAAAATTTAAGCTGCTGGTGGCGTTAAACAAAATGTCAGTGAAACAAAAGAGCAGTGTAGTAGCACTTCTCTGACAGAGGGGAAATAAAAGACCCACAACCACCGTGTTCTCCAGGCTTCCCCCCTCACCTGACTTAGCACGCTGAGTGTATTATACGTTCGTGCACCCATAGTTAAATTGCCTGTCAAATAAATCTTGCTGTTTTATGATGGTAAATAACACACGGTGCCTGTTGTTGACCTTGTACCAACACCCACACTTCCGTAACCCTCAGCAGAGCACCACGAGTTCATCACATCCAATATCTCCCCTGACCTCTGTAGTAAAATTAAACAGGAAGTGCTCACACGGAAAGGACACTCACGGACAGTGTGAGCATATTTTTACCACTGAAACCTTATAAATGGATGTTGCAGTGCAGCCCCACGAGGACGAGGATGAGGGGCATTTTGTTTTTAATAGATAACAAAAGGTAAACATCATTTTACAGCAAACTGTATTTTTAGAAAAGATCAGTGAGCAGCCAGCATGCTACAGTTTGGCCAAAGTTTGCGGCAGAGCTGAACCGACGCGTAATTCCTGTTACCTTAACAGTGCTGGAACGATTGATTAGTTGTCAACTCTTAAATTAATGACCAACTACTTTCATAATCCATAGCCATTAGTCATTAATGATTATTTTAAGAATATATGTCCAATAGTTTTGGTTTCTTTATTTCCCTATGACTTTAAAATTTGGGTTCTGGTTGAGACGAGAGGTCGAGGACATCGCCTCAACACGTTTCACCATTTTTTTAGACCAGAAAACTCATTGATTCATCAAGCAAACGATCAACAGATTAATCAACAATGCAAATGGCTAATTCTGACCTTCCAGCTGAACCCTAACTCTAGAATTACCTTCACTGACCCAGTCCTCATCCCAGACGTGAGGACAGGCAAAGCGCTGTCACTCTGTTGGATTTCCTCAGTCGCGTATCGCTGTGAGGACAGTTTTCTAGATATAACCACCACCAGCACACGCACATACAGACAGGCACAGTGTGTGATCAGCCATGAAAAGTGTGTTAGAGCTTTAGCCCGAAGCCCTGCCTGTTCTGACTCCACTCTGCCCGTCTCTTCACTTTGAAGTGTAAAGTCAGTAAAAACTTCTTTTAGCCAGAGGAGATGTTTGTTGGACACACTAACTCCTGGAAAATAAATAAGGCTGTTTGTTTTAAACCTAAATACCAGCTGCTTTCTCAGAGACAGTAAGATATTCACATAAATGGGACGCGCTCATTCGATCATTCATTTGTTCTATGAATTGCTCATGGGAGAGCGATGGCAGATCCTGCAGCTACACTGTATGTTTGCTACTGATGCTGCAGTTTATCATGCAGCGACACGTTTTATGGAACATTTCACAGATGTAAGAAAGTGTTTTTTTTTCTTTTTACAGTGAAACTGCCAGACTTTAAATTTTCAGAACTGGCATCAAACTGGTGTAACGTACGTGACCGCCGTATAAACTGCTGTTTATGTTGCAGATGTTTGTGGCCTCTTATAAAATGTCTGGATAACTATTGCTGGTTTGTGACGTTTGGTTCAGACTTCGACGGTCCTCCCAGGCTCAGTCGAGCTGAGATCGAAGGAGTTTCTTTCTGTATGTCTGTCCTTTGATTTTCATGAGAACCGGACAGGTCCAGTTCAGTGAGGTCCAGTGTCAGGCGAGGGTTAAAGTTTTTCAAACTTCTCAAATGATTACAGAAAATAATGAAAAAATCTGGTAACATTCTTTAAACCCGAAGTGATGTATTCAGTTTGTTTAATCAAATATATTCAATGCATTACCACAAAGGGCAAGCTAAACATCATGTAACTGGCAAGCTGATGCAGTATTTGCTTCATTTTCCATCGATTATAATCCACTCAGTTCTGAACTGTGCATCCAGTTTTGTATGGAGTGCTTTGTGTTTATTTCTGGGGCTACTTGTCCTTGTTCCAGTGTTTTCAGTCTCTTACTCAGATTCTGTCCTTCGTCATCCCACAAGAACTTTTCTTTGTTCATACTTTAATCATGTTTTGCAGGTTTTATGACCTCTGTGGGAGCAGTGTGTATCGCACCACGCCCGTGTCTGGTCCACCGATGCAATGGTGAGGTATATCATAACTAATCCTTGTGTTGGTAAACAGTTTGTGTGTCTGCGTGTGCGCATGAGCGCGGCGCCCCGCAGTATTGATATCTTAGCGCTAACGGGGAGGTGGAGCAGAGAATCTTTTAAGCACATAATCCTGAGGCACTCCACCTCTCTCCCACCCATCTCCTCTTCTAATACCCAGACAGGACTGGAGCCCTCCTTAACTCGATGAGAGGCTGCAGCAAAAAAAAAAAAAAAAAAAACTGCCCATGGGTCAGTCTGATTACAGCAATCACACACACACACACACACACAAATACTTTAACCATGATGGTGGCACAAACATATGAAGCCCCAGAGTGTTCATCCGAAGCCCACGCAGTATTAAACAAATAAAAAACAACTTTTTGGCATTCGTTACATGATATGAATACATGAAATATGAAATATTACTTTGATTTTTCAAATGATTCTTGTTAAAGTTGTTTTTCAGTTGATTATGACTCATTAAAAGGGAGCTGTCAATCATTGTTAGTCGTCTCCTCCTTTAGCTTTGTTGGAGCGGGCACTGCTGACGACATGAAAAACATCCTCATCAAATAAAATGTGACGTATGTCAGAAGAGCTGGAATAACCTGAAGATGGAGGCTGCAACAGTCGAATGTTTTGGGTTCAGTTTATTTGAGGTTAAATTGCGAGCTTGAGTTGCATGAAATGACTAAAACATCAGCTTCGGCTTGGATATTTGGGCAACAGTCCGATCAGAAGATTATTAACTTCACAGAATTGGTACCAGAAAGCTTCAAATTGCTGGGGGGTTAAGGCTATAAAAATCAATCTGCGCTATGCAACCTGCCTGGTACTCATTTCAAAATTCCTGGATAGCCGAAAAATGAATGTTCACACAAGGGCACTTGTCCAATCAGCCACACTTCATTACAGTGGCTTTGTAATTTCCTGGACAGCATTCAAGGCGGAATTAAATCACTTCAAAGCAAGACAAGTGCGAGAGGGGAGACAGGGAGAGAAAAAAAAAAGATATCTTCCAGAAATTACCGACGATGAACCGCTGTTCCACAGTTCAGCAAGTCCTCACTCTGTAATCCACTGGAGATATGCGATTATTCTCATCAACAATACAGAGAGCCTGTAAATGTAGGGCAGGCTCTTTCCCAGAGCATCTGCACGAGGTAACGTCACAAAGTACGACTCCTTGGTCTTTCTGATTAAGACTTTTTGATGAAATGTGTAATTGCAGCACCTGACGCGACCTAACAGTTTTCAGCATGCTGTCTTTTAGCAGTTGGACGCCTAATTATACAAGTCTGATTTGGTTAAATCACACTGAAATTAATGACCCTTCCCAACTTGTTTCAAATTGCTTTAACTCACTTAAATTAGAAACCAGTATCTTTAATGACGTATGCATTATGAACCAGCTCCATATACAGCAAGCATCGAAATCCTGTTTTAACTTGAATAAATCAGATTAAAGAAGCGAGATGACATCAACATATCACTTATTTTGAAACAGCTCTATAGACTTCTTAGCAATTAATCATCAAGGTCATCAACAACTGACCAAACTACCAGCAGAGTTATAGCAGGTTACTGACATTTCAATAATGATTACTGCTTAGTGTGACTGACTCATCTCGTTATGAAGTAATCAACTCCTCATTTTGCATTCTGCATTTAGAAACAGATCTGTGTCTGGAAACTGGAAACACAAGCAATGAAAGGAGGCAAAACTATCTGAACATCTCTACCGAACACCGAACCGTACTGCACTCTACAATCCCCTCATACTGAATGACAGAAATAACTCAGGGAAGGAATTTATGATTAATTCATGTTCATTTCACTGACAACAGCAGACTGACTTCAGTCACTCTCAGGCAAAGTGACAAACACTGAGAGAAGACGCAAAGAGAATCCATCTACCGCTGCTTAATTAAATGAGAGAAATGCTTTCAGCCTTATTACAACTCCATCAGAAATGACTCTAAAATCTTGTTAAATGATGAAATTGTGTAGTGATCCTTTTTTTCTGCTGCCTCACGCTACCACGGCCTCTTTATTTGGAAAGCCTTTTTCTGGGACAGTAACGTTGAAGACAATCAGTGAAAACGTGGGACTGATGAACGGCAGCTTGGCTAGTCGACACAAGGTGAAAGAAAATGGAATTACAGGGAGAATCGTTAGCGTCCTTCTGTGAAATCAAATTATCAGCTTTCCAATCTTGGCCCGTGGCATATGAGGGACAAAATGAATGTGGCCTTAAAAAGAGAGCTGCTTCAACTTCTCACATGGACAGAAAAGAAATATTCACAGCTGACGGCAAAGCTTTCATTCCCAACACCTGTGCACCGAAGCCATGTGTATGAATACAAATCCATACATTTGTCGAGCAAACACTTCTACATGCAAACTAAATATCAAGGCAATTAAAAAAGCCTCTCGTCGGCCCTGAAACACTGAACCTGAATCCTGAATGCGTTCGTCAGGCAGCGAGGAGAGAAAAGAATAAATGTTAACATGATGTGGCTCCGAGGCCAGCACCGTCTGTGCAGGTAGATAAGCGTCTCAGGAGGCTGTCAGCCCACCTCGACCACTGCTGTGGCATTCATTAATCGCATTCTCAGGAGGCGGCGTGTCTCTCTTTAAGTCCCTTTGAGTAAGAAATTAATGCGCTCCTTGCTTAGTCCAGTTATAGTCTCCTTTATGTAAAGCAGCACATTAACATACACGACAACGACACACGTCATGTTTGACAAAATAGGTGTAGCTCAGCCTTCCACAGCTCAGTGTCATGTGTTGGGATTGCTGTAAAGAGAAGTCGCATGATACCCAGCATGTGTGCATTTGACTGCAGTTCAGAACCAAGAGAGGACGAGCGTGAGAGAGCCAAGACGAGAGACAAAGAAGCTTCATGGGGCCTTGAAATAAATGACAACACAAGGGCGGTTCCATCCGTGTGCCTTTTTAGATTTGCTTTTATTGTTGTGCTTCATTCTGCAAGGCCACACGAGAAACAGCACCTGATTCCAGATTCATTGATTCAGCCATGTTTGCCATATTGTTCATATTGTTACATGACATCGGGCTGCACTCCATTTCTCCATGCACAATTACAATAAACACTTTATTATGAGGGTTAAACTATGGAAATTTCCAGTCGCTAAATGAAAATTGTTCATAATTTGCTTTTGCTCAGTCAATCAGACAGAAACACTCAATCTGGTGTGCAATCAAACCGATCTTCCCCAGACACTGTCTGTTCTGGTTATGTATGAAAAAAAAAAGAGGGATACAGTTTCATTATTTTCATATTTTGTTAGAAAATGTTTGTTTTTCTTTTGCAATATTTAAAAGTGCATTGTCCTAACTGGCCTTGTGTCCAGTATTTGCCCACATTTTCTGCTGTAATACTGTCGTCCTGCTGAACTCTCACCGCATGAGGTTTCAGCACCGGATCAACTGGGGAGTCAGAGCTCACATCACATCGAGATGAACTGATAATTAGTGAGTTATAAATCATCCACACGAATCAGGCCACGGCGCCGAAAACAACGCGAGCACAAAGGAAAGTGGCAGCTCTGGCTTTCCTTAATTTAAAATGTGATACCACCCTCAGTTTTGGCAGTTGTCAAAAAGGGCAATGGGGAGCTTGTTAGCACACAGCACAGCAGGGGCAGTGAGTCCCACATCTATAACATCATTTGTGCCAGAGGAACGCAATACATCCAAATTTACCAGGCACCATAAAGGTAATACAAATTGGCATAGCGATATGAGGGGAGGTTTCCTACTGGCATCATGTACTCTACCATTAATACTCGCTCTTATTTCCCATGTGCTTCATATGTGCTGTTGAATTTTCATGACCTGTCTCTCTTTCTTCTGTTGTGTAACCCCACTGCTCTGTAAAAAAAACTTAACTAATCAGAGTTTTCTGTTTTAAAGCGCTACATAAATATGGCAGATTTAAAGGCCACTGAGGGTGAAACTCAGGATGTCAGTTGACTGTATGTTAACAGAGTGAAAAGGAGTCTGCAGTGAGTGCTGAGGAAAAGCTTATTAGAAGCTGTCCAGGGTGGGAGCTAGAAAAGAAAGAGCCCAGTGTGAAGCCTCTGTGATTAGGCTGGCAGGCAACCTGATCACACAGGTACCGGGCAGACCACTGTCCCACTTACAGGACAGGCTTCAGCACATCTCAGAGGTATGTGGGAAAAGGGAGGAAGAACAAGAAAAACCAATATTTTAATATAATTCTCAACTTATCAAAGCTGCCATGAAACCATGATCTGTGTTGTTAAAGAATCAAAATGTGCTACAGGACTGGATTACCGGGGTAGTTGGTAGTTGAGTAACTTCAGTTAGCAACGTGAGCAGAATAGTTAGTGAAATGCCGTGTGTTGTGTTCACTGTCACAGGAGAGAAAGTCCCTGTTCAGGCGACATTACTCCAATGTCCTCTTGCATTCTTCACGGCAGAGTTACCAGAGGAAACACTGAACTGGCTACATGGCTTCAGGTATGGTGGATGGCGAGGGTCAATCAAAGAATTTGCGGCGTCTCTGACTCTGACGCAGCGGGCCTTGGTTTCAAGATGAAAAGTGCAGCAGCAGGCCGCCGGTGAGCCGCACTGGGTCGTCTTTGAAGTGTGGCAGACTGGGAGAATCGCAGATCGGGCTTTAGATTCCGATAATCGAACCTGAAAGCTCATTTAGCTCGTTTCTCAATTTTAAACTGAAATTGTGACACCCCTACTGCTGGCTCAACATCTCAACGGTGGCTCCATTGCTTCCATCTTTGAAAGTACAAGAGCCTGACTTAATGGGAAAACCAGGAGCTGCAGAACACTGAATTAATTTTGAAGCAGCTCCTATAGACAGACAGACAGTATTACAAGCTGTGCATCCAGCCTCATAACGGCATGTGATTTAAATTCAAACACCTTTTCAACCCATGTGACTGTACAGAAGGCAGTCACCGACAAGATGAAAGCAGAGTACGGCCGCAGAATGTGTGAATCAATTCCAGACTGCAACAGCCATTACTGCTCATCCTGGAGGATTGATGCACATCATGGCAAGTTCAGACTTGCCAGTCCCATTGACCTGCGCGGGGCTGAACAGCAGAGTAAGAATGGCGCTGCATGCCAATTTGGAGAGTGATAGAAACACAACTGGAATGTGTTTTCAATCTACAATACAGGCTGTGTGTTGTAGGCTGGCTTATATTTAGTAATATGCAATTGATCAGAAAAGAAACCTCCAGCAGAAACATGGCATTGTTAGCGACATGCTCTTTGATTGCTACCGCACAGAGACTGCAATTACAGAGATGGCGATGGCTCGCTATGTTGCTGAAGGGGGTCAGCGGTGAAGGCTGGAAGTCAGGACAGTACAGTGCTTGACTGAAACTGTCAATTATTTCAGCAAGGGCCTGCCACCATGGTTCATCGTGTGCTTACAATCCTAAATGCAGCTGTTTAAAAGGTCTGTGTATTATTATTTAATAATAAATATAAATTCAGTCTCGCTGAAGTGAGTTCAGTGAATGTAAATTACACAGATATTCATCCAGCTGCAGAAACCTTTTTGCCGTTCGCTCCTCCAGCCTATGCGAGGCTTTTTAAGGCCACTTCAAAGAATGTGTGAACTTATCAGAGCAGATCTGCAGAGGCACTTTTTTAACTCATCCCTAAGTAAGTCCCTGAAGGCCCTTAACAATGTTTTAAGCTGAAAACCAATGCAATACATTCTATTCATAAAAAGAAATTATCAGCTGAATAGGTCCCCCGTCAACCTGACACAGGCAGTTCTCATTGTTAGCATGGGAGCGCCTGTCATTTTAAAATCACTCCCAGAGTGTCAAAACACAGAAAATAAAGTCCTGACTGTTGCATTTTAGATACTTTAATCTGTCGGCAATAACCGGTACAGGAAATGTATATCACAACACTGAGATAAGACCTATAAGTTCAGCACGGTCCATACTGTGGGTTCAGGTTTTGCTTGAAACCACGTCACATAATCACAGTCAGGGACACACTCAGCTTTAACTGCTGTTTTGCTGGGGGGAGTGAGCTGGAGAGTCGATAAGCGAGGGCGACCGGGTCATGACAACAGAGGATATAAATTAGGCATTTTCCTGTAAGTAGTCCAGAAAGTATATTTTGACTGTTTTGCCGCTATACTCTGAATTTTGACTGAGAAATGTTGTTGATCACATATTTCTTGAAACAGTGATGTGAAGTTACTTTTCTCTTCTTTTACGGAGACTTCAATGCCTTTCATCAGAGCTCCTGATTTATGTAACAAATGTACACGTGCCATGTTTGATATCAAATTAAAGAGGAAGTTGTGCTGTTCTGATAGAGACTGAGTAAGAAACTGCTGATTTGAGTGAGGGTCCTCTTATTACATGAAAGGACCCAGATCAGCGCACCGCCGACCCCCGTCTCATTCAGTTTGTCTTGCTGTACTGTTGTTGGGACCCCCGAGCAGTCACCCTGTCTCTTTCCCTTACTGAGCGCAGCTGGCAGTAAATGAAGCAACAGCCTCGAGTTTAAGCTCCTCCCGATGACCTGCTGGAACCCAGAGGACCCCGGTCCAACGTGCAACATGGTCAGAAAGATAGCACGTAACGACGTGTGTCAAGAAAAGACTTCTAACAGGTTCTTATGTGGTTATTTGGAGAGTGATAACAATTTACTGTAATCTACAGAGATTCTGATGCCACCTGCATGTCAGTTTTCAGGATACAAAAGTTGTTCAAGGAGCAGATTTGATCAGCTTTAATACAAGCAAGGAAGAAGTTAGTATTCATAAAGAAAACACAATTAAGTGATGAGCAGAGCTGTTTAAACTCTCCTCGGACACTGTGGATGTACCCGCATGCATCTCTGAAGGTATTTTTGCAGTGGACTGGACAGTTTTCAGTCCAAATACTGGAAATGACTGTCAGCATGAAAGGCCTGGAGAAAATATCAATTATTGTGTCTCAAAAAAAAAAAAAAGCCTGGCCTGTCACTTCTTTCCCACAGTTACATCCACACAATGTGAACGCAGGGTACAGCAACACTGTTGACTCCAAAGACCCGAGCCCCCCACACACACCACCTTCGACTGGTAGCCTATCAAAGCAAATCCCATCCTTTGGCCATTGTGATTATTGCTCATGTTACACTGGACATTCCCGACAGCACTTGAAAGCAACATAAATCCTTCTGTGTCCTGTAAGCCTCTGAAGGCGCAGAGGAGGGGAAAGGTCACCACAGACAATCTCTCATCTTGAGGAATTGCTGGTCAATCCACCTCTGCGCGCGCAGCATGTTCCTGTACGTGTGCGTGCGTGTTGTGTGTGTGTGTGTGTGTGTATTTGATTATTCTTAATATGTATTTGTGTTTGGCTGCTTCCACCTGCCACCTCCTCCCTCAGACCTGATGATGTTGGAGACACACACTCCCCTCCACCTTCAGTTCTGCACCGTCACACAACAATTAAAAGCACTAAGTCTCTCGTTAACAGCTGCCACAGATTAGCAGAGTATCGCTTCTGGATTGAGTGTTTTCCACAGACTAATCCTCTGAAATCCCCCCCCTCCTCCCATCCCCGCGATTTTTCTAACAACGGCGGGAACGCGGTAAAACAGACACACTTCCCTCACGTTCCCGTGCCTGCGCACGGTAAACACTTGGATCCCAGCAGCCTGCAGGCAGCTGAAGTTTGGGATGAAACTGAGCAGCAGCGTCAGCGTCAGCGGCGAGGAGGAGGAAGGTCTAAAAAAAGAAAAGTGTTGACTCAC
Source organism: Nibea coibor (assembly GCA_023373845.1). Classification (NCBI taxonomy): domain Eukaryota; kingdom Metazoa; phylum Chordata; class Actinopteri; family Sciaenidae; genus Nibea; species Nibea coibor. Next base: position 22,038,618 of record CM041733.1, read on the forward strand.
CTGAGGAAGACCGTCTCTCCTTGTCGGACGGTGATATTGTCCATCACTTTGTTGTCGGACTGAGAATCCCCTTGGCTGCGGACCGGCAACCCTGCAGGCACAAGAAGCAAAATCCTCAGAGAGAGAAGAAGTGTGCATTTGGAAAAAGCGACAAAGTATCCCCGCAGAGACATCATATCGTCTTCAGCTTCACAAGTGGAGAAAAAAAAAAAGATCCCACAGCGAGACAATGAGTCGCTTCTTTTGGTCCGTAAACGCTCCGTGGAGATTATTTACCCCCAGTTCATTAGTCTTAATCCAAATCCTCTCGCCAGGTAGCCGCGGCGTGCAGGGGAGGACAGACACTCGACCCTATCCGACTGCACTGACAGATATCCACTTTAATATTAGCAATAAAAAACGGAAAATAAGAAAATAATAATCCCTCCTCACTGTCCGTGCAGCGGCTGCTGCTGCTGTCCCTGCTTCTGCCCCAAGTTTTTACCATGAGAAGTCCAAAACAACAGAAAATGAATCATTCAGAGCCTGGTTCTGTCTGTCCATCTACAGCTTCAGTGACACACCACAGTCCCATTCAAAAGAAAAAAAAAAAGACTGAGATGCCAAGTTTGCGATTTGCATCGGCTGTCAGTGACTTGTTCCTGCCGGTGCTCCGGATTATGAGCACTTTCCGTCTGGCTACGTCAGAGACGGACACGCGGGGCAGTGGAGAGAGCAAGATGGATTCACATTTGCATCACACACAGCCCCATGACAGAAACACGTAATGTGCTTTACAGTGCTTTTATGGATGATTTAAAATTTAAATGTGCCTCTGGAACATAAGTAATGAGTTTATAGTTACTGTTCATAATGGCCATAATTTCCATCTCTCAGGCTATACAGTGCCAGTTATGTTCCCATATTACAGAATCCTCCACATATTGTTCATATACAGTAACATGTTATTTATTTTTCATAATGGCACTGCAGTTATTCCCATTACTGATTCATTCTGATTATGTTTCACAAATGAGTGAGACATGTGGGCTACATTATTATTATTATTATCATTATTATTATATAAAGAGTTGACATTTTGTCCAAACAATGTGCAGCTCTATCACTGAATCTTTAATAAAACAGAATGAAAAGAATAACCCAAGAATGAAAATAATAATAACTCAGCATGCGAGCTGCTTCTCTGAATATGCAAACGTTTGCATCTTTTCCTGGAAATCTTTTCTTACGTCTAATTTGCAGTCTACGACATGAGAAGCAGCACGGTCACCGTGACTTAAAGGGGGGCTGCACGGCCCACTGGGTTTGAACCCAGAACCTTCTTATTGTGAGGCGACACTGCACCATTGTGCTGCTTAACAGAAGACGCCCTTGTTAATTTTAAGTCGCTCGCCTGGTATGACCAGCAGCTCGTGGTGGCTAGTAAAGCATAAATCATCCTTCCCACACTGATTCAGCTATGAGAGTCTGTACAGATTATATTACGAATGAACCATGCCCACTGCTGTATGTAAACACTCCGTATAGTACAGAGACTTAAAGATCCAGTACAGTGAGGCAGACTGAATCCAAATGAGTATCCCTCACCTCACCCTCCTCCTCTCAAGCATGTAGGAGAACCTACTGTGGCAGGGTCCGTCCATTTCGAGACGCTACGATGGACATAAAGGGCTCATTGAAAGGTAAACAAAAGACAATAATTCTAATTTCACTTCATGTGATAATACACTGATGAAAACACATTCATCTTCAATATTCTGCACACACTGACCTTTTAACTGAGTTTACTGACTGACTCTGACTCTTCACTACTAATCTACAAAATAACAATAATAACAATAACATATATATAGCTCTAAATATGGTCTGCATGCCATCAGTTTCTAAATATAAATATACCGCTACAGTTCATTGTGGGTTTAATTTGTTTGTTTGCTGTTTATCCTGTTTGTGTTAAATATATTCAGTAAATTAAATTTAAAGAAACAAACAAATATATGAACGGACCTTTTTATTTTTAATGGAAGACATTCTGACATGTCACACACAGGTGCACACCATAAAATGGATGATGGTTGAATTTAGCCGCTTCAGTTCCAGGGTCATCATATTGTTCATTTCAGAACACTTGAATTGAACAGAACCATTTATTCATACTAATTGCAACACCTGTGTTTTTCCTACTGCTGTGAATAAAGGCCTGTCATGTGAGACTGTGGATCCCGAGCAGGAGAGGAGCAGGACGGTGTGACCAAACGAGTCTTTGGGTGTTATGTCACCGACAGTGAATAAAAGTTTAAGATGTCAATATAATGTAGAAATAGCAATAAAGTGACACGAGTCATATAGAGTGAGTTATGTATGATAACATAGACCTTTATGCTGACACTGCATAAATGTATTCCTTAGACAAAACATAAAATCGTGTCTTTATTAGCTGCTTAAAGATGAGTGATAGTTCAACCAAAGGAGCCATTAAAGCCAGAGACTCAAGGAGCTGCATGAGCCGAGCTGTATTGTCGTGGACGACGCTGCAATTAAATATCAATATTCATCCATATCTCTATTACATTATTGGCCAACACATTATACAGTGGAGCTGCAGAAATAAACTCAAACTCTGTGTGTCATTCACACACAATGCATTCTGTATATTAGATTTTATAATTTATTCTTTTCATTTCCGATTCCTGTTCACTTCATTTTTCAGTCTGAAGCCACGCTGCCTGTCATGGAGGCCGGGAGATGGAATACATGCGCAAACCTTGGCTGGGTACGTCAGCGTTTGTGAGCCTGTGCTTAACACTTACAGATTCGTGTTGTGATGTGTCTCCTCTTGCGTTTGCTGTGTGCATGAAGCATCAGGCTCACTCTCACTCTCCACGCAATCAATGTTTGATCACTCTGATTTCATTTTAATAACCTCCGAGGATTCTATCTACAGCAGGCCATAAGAATGTTGTTGGTATAAAAAGGGTTAACACACTGAAAACAGGCCGAACTTTTTTTTCCCCCTGAAACAACTGGATCATGACAGTGTCCCATTTTTAGGATGTTGGAGCCAAAGTGGTGCATAGGACCCAAAAAAACCAACATTTTGTTATGAAAGCAGGCAACATAATAATGTTCATCCTCATGACCTCAACCTCAACTCAGAATCTTCGTCAACAGAAATGTGTTGCCTGCTCTCGGGTTTACACAGAGGAGCAACAGACCCAGACCAGGCAGCTCCGATTTCTCTGCCTGGATACCAACATAAACAAGACACACTCGAAACAGGTGTGAGCTGTGCATCAAGATGGTGCTGAGGAAAAGGAGGAAGACACAAAATGGTTGTCATGGCAGCACGTGGGAGGAAAAGGTGATGTGTGTAACAAACATCCATAATTGTGAATTATGAAGTATGTGATGCTGAACATGTAAAAGAGAAAACGACTGCAGTAATCATGCAGAACAATAATAACAGAGAGAATCTTATTAACATTATAGATCAGATTACATCATTATCAAACACCATTTAAAGCATGCAACACATTATACAATATAAAGCCTACAGACAATGAAATGGATAATAATGTTATTAGAAATACTGACTAAATGTGCACAGCACAGACATAAAATGCACAAACAATGTATGGAATATGAAAATCAATAAAATCAAATCAAAGCCACGACACAAGACAAGCGTGCAGGGACACAAGGACTGAGACAGCAAGTTCACAGCACAGATCGAGGACAACAGGTGCAATTGATTCTTAGCGCTCACAGAGCTGAGTGCAGATTAACCATTTCCGTAAAAGAACTCTAAATAAACTGTGTTTGTCTAGTTATTGTAATTATTGTTGGCACAGAGTTCCATCCTAGTGCAGCCTTAACCCAGACTGACTGAAAGCACTTCTGAAATCACTGTCGAATAATGAAATCCACTCTTGCTGCATCTCCTGTAAAGTCATATGCAGTTGAGCATGTGTTGACAGTCTGATAACTTTAACTCTGCAAGTTACATTTTTTACTACTGGGCAGTAATGAAAGTCTTTGTTTGTATGAATACTACAGGGTGCCTGTGACAACATTACAATGACAATGCATGCAGAGGTACTTGCATAGTGATATAACCTGTACTGCTATAATGTACATAGATTGTCCACATACATTTGGATGTTGGTGTTAAGACATACACATCAAACCATCAATATATAATGTAAATAATAATGGGCCCAGGACGGATCCTTGTGGGACACCTGTGGACAGACAGAGAGCAGCTAGGAACATACTGAGACCAATTTAACAGATAGGATCCTATCCTTTGAGTACATCTAAAGACCAAATGAAAATACATAACTTAGTTTGTGGGATTCTATGACTAACACTGTCAAATGCTTTCTTGAGGTGATGAAACACAGCTCCAACAACATCGCCTTTGAAGCAAAATTGTATTTCATGGCAAATGATCTGCTTAGTTAGCACTTTCCTGCAACCTTAGACACTGTAGGGAGGATGCTGATAGGCCGATAATTATCTCCACTTTTGAATATGGAAACAACAGCCAACTTCCAAACACTTGGAAACATTCCCTGAGAAAAGAAGATGAGGTTTACATTTTTGGTAACTATTGGTTTGTGATGAGTGCCATGCTCCTTTTGTTTGACCACATCCAAACCATAGCCATCTATAGCTTTGTTTGTTTGCAAGCTTTCCATCTGCTCTAAGTTCAGACAGCTTCCCTTCTTCATGTCACATCCTGTTAGTGGTTCCAAAACATTTCAGAAAAAAGTTTTCAGCACTTGCTCCTTAACATAGCAAAACGATGTCAAGGTAGTTTTAAATCTAAGTTTTAAAGATCTCAGTCTTTCAACACTTTGAAAGTCTGCTTTATCTGGGGCACCGTGTTTCTACTATTCTTGTGTTTAAATTTGCAGTTGAAACCTTGAATATGCTCTTTACTTCTTCTGACAATGTTTGACTGTCTTCCTCAAGGTCTATCCCCAGAAGCAGGTCATCCCATTTAATCTGCAGAAAAGCTTTAAAGTCCTTTAAACTCTTTGCTTCGGGGGATTCCAAATGACTTGTATTCCCTGACAAAAAAGGATGGATTGCATATCTGTTCATTTTCTTGGGTACCAGAGTCAGAGTGTGGTCAGAGACCAATCAAAATATTAAAAGTTTTTAAAAGTCTGTCAGGTCTGTTAAATATTAGATCAATTTAGTCCAGTTGGAATTAGTTATTCATGTGGGTCCACTGATGAACTGAGCGAGGTCAAAGTTATCAGTTATCTGTTTGAGGTTCTTTCTAGATGATTTGTTCTCCCAAACGATATTTAAAATCTCCCATAATAATTAAATTTCTTGGAATTTCATCATTTTTAATAATTTCTTCAAATTTCTCATAGTAACCGCTGTTGGAATGGAGGAAAAGACGAACTGCAATAAGTTCAAAAGACACTTCACTTTTGGTAATTAAAGTATTTAGACCAACACGTTTCAGTTCATTACAGATTGACTGGTGCATTTTATTACACGGGGGACTGACGTTCACATAAATCCTGACTCTGCGTCTCTTCGGGCTCACTTGGTACTGTTGCTGATGGGGTGTTATTACGAAGTCTCAAATAGAGCAGAAGTCTAAATTAGAGTCCCGTAAAAGATGATGGACTTGATTACTTTTGGATTCAGGTTTAGATGGCGGATTTGCCAGACACCGCAATTTAACAAAAACGATGCAGTTTTGATGGTGGAAGATCTCTCTGGCCCTTTCTATATTTTTGTCAGTTCTCAATCTTTGTGTGTCATTACCACAGTAACTGAATGCAGTGTACCAGACAGTGTTTGCACTGCCGAGTCAGAATGATGCTCAGAAGACTAATATGTTGTTTCCACAAATTATGACCGTGCTGCCCACAGCAAGACTAAGACAAACTTTGGATGACTTCAACAGATATAGACAGATACTTTATTGCTTCTAGACTTACAGGTTATCTTCAACTTTGTTCATTGCCACTATTCGGAAACACTGGCACATATGCTGGACAGTAAGAGAAGGGTGGAGAGGCTCCTTCCCGAATAATCAAAAACATTTATGCTTGCTTGGTTTAGCCTAATTACTGCAGGTTGTCTGACTGTCAGCAGCCTCGAAGCATTCTCATGACATACGACAACCCTTCTGAAAGAGTCAGCCTGCAATTATTCAGTCCTGTGCTCGCAACTTTCACTTATTTTATCGCAATGTCCTTCAATACCCGATATTTCTGCTTCTCAGCAGTTTTACCTCATTTTGTCAGACTGTATAGGCAATGCAGTCTTAAAATGTGAATCACAAGAACTGCTATTGAAACATAACTGGTAAATACACAGTTGGACTTTTTTTGCTATCTGCTAACTATTTTTATGATTTGCAGACATTTTTTTGTCAATTTGACGGTCATTAAAGTCTGATATGATCCACTTTCTGCCAAGATTTCATAATTTTTGGGTCAAGGTATCAACATGCATCTGTGCTGGAAGCCTCAAGAAGCTTTGCCTGGCCAATAAATGTCAAAATCCATTACTCTGAATCTGAATACGACAATCTGCATTCATTACTGGACAAAATATCATCCTCTAAAGTTGTCCTCTTAACTGCAGATATGAAAATATGTCATATTTAGTTTGCAGTGATATTATTATATTAATGTGGATACTATAGTGTATCCCCACCAGCTCTTCGCAGTATGCTATCTGGCTTAGAGGAAAGTGGGTGAGCTTCAGGCTTGACAGCATCGAAGCTATTTTATAGTCCAGATCTTGAAAGGAAGAGAATGAGATGTCACCATCCAGAACAGCGAGCCTTCAGGCAGCACATTCCCGAGGAGCCATACAGTCACTTGACTTGCTTGGAGCGTTGCACCTCATAATCGAGGTTCCACCTCCACACCAGACTATAAATGCCACTGCTCTGCAACCTTCTCCATCTCACCTGAATGAAGTTGTCAAGTAAATGAATGAGCGAGGGAAAGGCCTCCCGTGGTGACATCTAATGTTCTCAACCTGTGCACCTGTTCAGTCAATCACTCACGATCACTATTTGGATCAAGACTTCCTGAGTCAGGAAATTAGGGATGACATGTCACCTGAACACAGAAAGAAAAGGTCATTTAAACCAGGTTATAATTATTCAGTTTGGGTGGGAAGAACTTGAATCTAGGTGTTGCTACAGCCTATGTTGCTTTACCTTATAAATAATCATGTGTTTAACAATCCCCATTGAGTCAGAATAATTGTTCACCAGCCCAAAAAGACATTATTGGGTATTCTGCATGATATTTCTATTGTTGTTGGTGTTGATGACTCATCTTGCACTCGGGGAATATACTAATTTTGCATACAATGGCGCCACCACAGTACAGTGACTCCTATTCTATACAGGAGTGTTGCTGCATCTATGGCCGGGCCTCACTGATTTGTGAACAAAAGCAGAACTTTTGTTCTAACCCCCTCTGATGTCCTCCGGCTGCTCGGCTTTAACTCTCTGTGATTTACTGACGGACAGATAACTTTAGCCTAACCACTTTCTAAAGTAGCTAACCGCTAATTAACTGCTCCTAAGTGGATCTGCCATTAGCAGACAACAGAACTGGGTTTGGCAGCCGGACCGGGTTTGAGCACAGCCTCTGAGACTGAGAGTACAGACACACCACCGAGATTAACAGACTTTCCTGATGGAAAGAAAGCTAAGTAGCTAAATTAACTGACTCAGCCTCGGGATGCCAGGAGCCAAATCTGGCAAGAAAACCATCTCAGTGGGCTGCTGGATTCTCTGCCAGGCTGGTCACGGCCGGTTTTGGAGGTTGTGTCAGGTTGCTAGTGTATTCGACCGCAACTTTATACGGTTATACCCCGTATGGTTATGCATCAGTGATATATTTTCTGCTCGTTCTGCTGCCCTCAAGTGGAAGAAAAAAAATGCAGCTTTATTTACCTATTTAAATTTCCTTATGCTTGATTTGGATGATTTTATGATGAAAACTCAAGTCTGTTCTGTGCTTTGACTCCCAACTATCAACTCCAACTTCCCGCTATACCTTCTATGCACTAGATCTTGCACAGTTCACTGCTTTTCTTAATAAAATTGTCAGTGAATTAGTCATATTTAATCACATTTCATATAGGATGGGGGGAAAGCAGAAACTGCATTTTAGCTTCGGTTATTTGGGTTTTAAAACTGATGATAAATAAATGGAGATACTCTGAAAAGTGCGTCCACGGTAGCTGTTCACAAATGTAATGAAGTACTAATTTGCGAGGTAAGCACCGCAAGGAGAGAAAGACACTAAGAGTGAAAACAAGCTGATGATGATGACGATGATGACAATGCCTAACTAAACTAATGGTAATCACGCAGGTCTAATTAGGTGGTTTGAATCGGAGGACCACAGGGGAAAAGCTGGGTGAAGGCAGTAAGTGACACTTCTGCTTCAAATACCGTCAAGATGTCATTGAGCAAAGTGCTTAACCTCCCTCGACTCCAATGGAGCAGATTGGATAGCTTCCTGGCATGACCCAGTGTGAAGCAGTGCGTCACTGTAAAAAAAACATTTACTCAGCATCGTCTCTCTACCTCGAGGTGAGCCGACATTCTGTTGGTGAGGCTAAATTTAAAAAAACAACAACAACAACACAAGATTCCCGATGTGCCTGAAGGCAACAAAGGAGCTTTTTATCTGTTGCAAATTGGAATAACTGACATGAAGCGTGTGCATGAGGAAGACTGACAGATAGATGTTTAGCATGTCATGATGTCACTGCTCATCAGCTCTCTATAGGACTGACTTGCTAATTAGCATAATCAGTTTAATGACCACTTAGGCATCTTTCACACATGTCAATCACACGGTAAATAAATACTGCAGTGCAGCTTCAGAGGATCGGCTTCATGTGGATTCACACATTCTTTTAGCCTTTACAGTAACGCCGCTCCAATGTTGGGGAATTCATCACAGCTTAATAAATTTCATTGCACAACTTGACCAGATGACTTTTTTATTTCACACAGGCCACGTCTGAACTTCCTGTTTTGGCTACGTTAGCAGAGGAGCGGATGGAATGTCTTATTTAAATTGTCATCATTTCAAAACGTATTAAAGTAATTACATCAAGCAGACGACCACAAATGAAGTCAGAGCCTTCGGTGTGTTTGTTTTCCTGAACCTTCCTGTGAGGAAGGCGGCCTCGTGGATAACCTGTGAACAACCTGTGAGTTTGCTGTTGTGGGGAAGTGAAAATCTGGGACTTTTTCTTGCAGTTTGCTGTGTGCTAGATTTTTGCACTTTATGCAAGTCACGGTGAGGGCATCCAGGTGGACTGTGGGTGTACAAAGGACCAGGTTAGGCAACAAAAGCACTTGTTAAGGAGAGATTGTGGGTAATACAGTAAAGATGTAAAACAGAGACCGCAATCTTTCTCAATCTCACCTGAAGTGCTGTAAGTGCCCAAACAGAAGCATAAAAACATGAATCATACTTCAGATGCTGTGAACAGATACTGCAGAATGAATGGAATATGCAGATATATTGTACATTCTGCAACCTGGCAGAAGTATTGAGATGTAAAAACATCCTCACGGCATTATATTTCTCACATTATGTGCTGTAGAAGCTCAGTAGTATATAAATGTAATTTTCTAGGAGACAGGGTTGGTACATAGTGTAACTCCAGATTAACAACCGTACATGGTCTGCTTTTGTGGAAGGAAAACAGATAATTAAGGGCTGTCAGTTTTTTATCTGATCACTTCAGATATCTTTCCTCATGAGAAAATAGCAGATATTTGCTGTAAATGCTGGCTTAATTAGCCTGATCCTTCAGACAGCAGGATGCTTTCCTTTTTTAATGTTCTAACCCCTTTTCTGCAAACCCATCAATTAGGCTCGTATATACCAAACGTCTTTTTTTATTTCCCCTGCAAGTCTGGCATCATAGCAGTGATTCTCAGACATGGCGACTGAATTCATATAACAGCATATTATCATAGAGAACTGCACTAGATGGAAAAGTCATTGTTTGTCTTTACAACAAATCAAGTCAAGTCAACTCTATTGTCAATGCTGCTGTATGTACCGGACATACACAGAACTGAAGCAGCGTTTCCCTCACATCCCTGGTGCAAACACCAATAAACATGAAATATGAAATCAGCATCCTGACGGTCTGGTGGATCAAACAAAAAAGATTCAATGTGAACGAAGTTGTTAGATAGAAAGAAACCCACACGCAGTCAGTGCTGAGAAAACGGCAGCAACAAACTCAATACAGCATCAAGCAATAACAACAGCAGCCCCGGATCAGCTGTAGTCTGCAGAACCTCTCAAAGTGTAATTTACACTTAAGTTGTGAGCCACAGGCCAGATGTGCATGAAATGGATCATGCTGTTGTTCTGGACAGCGAGTTAAACGGTTATCTCTGCTGCTCTGCACTGTGATCCCTCTCTTGATGACTTCCAGATGGTCATCCTCCATCTTTAAGACTCTCTTTGTCCACAAGGGAAGCTGGGGTAATGAGGTCTTTGTCATTGGCATTAATGAAATATCACCTAGCAGACTGGAGAGAGCAACACGGCAGAAGGATCTCAGCGAGGAAGTCAGCTGGACACCTCGACCTACTGTACGTGGCGAAACGCAGAGAGTGCTTCTGAAAAATCTCGATTTAAACCGCGTGGTAAATCGTTCACACATTAATCACAAACATTTCTCCCACTGTAGAATTAAGCTCACAGTATAATTGGATCTCAAGAGAGCCTGGTGCAAAAAAAAAAACAATGTGAATGTGTTTCTGAGAGATTGTTTTCCCCATTGTATGCAAGTGATTGCATGTCTACGTAATTGTGCTGGAGCACTTGCAGATGTGCGGACAGGAAGCACTTGACTTGGGGTTCGGGCTCTTGGAGAAAAACAGTAATTAAGAGTGAACAAACAGTGGTGATAACAGCTGTGGGAGAGCCACTGTGGTTTGAGTGGCTGTGAAGCTGGGGCCGGTCGTGGTCTGAGAGAGGTTTCCAATTGGCACAGAATCAGAGGACAATTGTGCCCGGAGGCTCGTGCTCTGCTCCACCCCTCATCCCCAACACTTACCACGAGCAAGCATTTGCCAAGATCTTAATCACAGTGGGCTCAAGCAATCAATACTAAAGTGGCCCTTAGGTGTTAGACATGCCCAATAGGAAGTGACCATTACTTTCTAATAAAGAGATTGATGCCGGTGGAGTCATCTTCATCACCTCTTAGCGAAGGCTTCCCGACTGAAAGGCATGTTAAGCGCATTTTTTGCACTGACACGTCTTCAGTCATCAATCGCGCCTCGCCCGAAGATGGAAAAAACACATTCCATTCAGCAGCAGCAGCATTTTCACAAACATCTCATTTGGTCCCTTGTCTTCACATGAGAGCCGCGTGCAGAAGGGAAATGGATTTAAAGCCATTTCTTATACAGCAACACGTCCATGTAAACAACTCCATTTGGTCACCCCGAGCAACCTCAGAAAAATCTTACCTCAGGCGATGGACTCACTAATTCACACAGGTCAAAGCAATATGAGGCATAAATGCACAATATGAAGAAAGCACTTTATCTTCAGATGTCTTAATAATCCGGCGAGCTGGGGAACAGCTCAGTAATTATTAATGGCGATGGTGTGGGCATGTTTGTTTATTCATCTCAGCACTTCTTTTTCGAGGGACACACACACGCGCGCGCACGCACACACACTGATACAACAGCTGTTTTAAAAGAATTGCTCCCTCTATACACACACACACACACACACACACACACACACACAGCTTCCCATGAGTAGAGGCACTTTAATAAACACATTTTTTGCTGCTCTATGGAGTTTTTTCAGTAAAGCTTTATAAAAGTGTCAGCTTAAGGCAGAAAGGTGCACACATCTAATTATTATGTGGTTATATTCTTTTTGTTGACAAAATCAAGCCCCTACGAGTTCTCCTACGGGAGTGGAAAAAGGAGCTTACTGTGACTAATAACACATTAACCAAAGAAGTATGCAAAGCCTCGTGGCAACCCAAACTTTGACTTCTTTAAAGCGGAGGGTTTTCATGCATATTCAAGAGGAAAAACTTATTGAGACCTGTGTGAAAATTACTGTACTGAGCTTTGAGTCAGACATTTTAAACTGTTTTGTTCATAACAATATCATAAGGCCCTGCACTCTGTTATCATGTACAGACAGAGGAGCAGCACAGATCCCTTCCCAAAAACTATGGGCCTATCTATTGTTGTCACACTTCAGATTGCTCTTGATCTCTTTGACAATTTAAGTGGAACTGAAGTTTCATTTTCATTTTCCAGCAGACCAACAAAACAAAAAGTTGTTACACAGCCTGGGGTTATAGAGCAAACACCTGTGTGGACACAGATCCACCATGTTAGCATTGTTAGCATCCTTACTGTGATTGGAGGTGAATCCTCTCACTATTAATTTTATTTCTAATAAATTTCTGTTACTGTCAACGGCAGTCAGCCCTCCCCGCCCCCTCCCCACGCACTCAGGAAACAGAAAATGTGGCTGTCTGGGAGATGTCATACAAATCCTCTGTAAGAAAATTTGACTTCCTAAACCACAAAGAGTTCATCTGCAAAACGGCGTCTAAGAAAACACACAGCAGCCTGTAAATCCTGCAAAGCGCTTCCTGAGACAGCAGGGCCGCACCTCGCCCAGAGAGATCTGCAGAATATTAGCTACCAAAGAAGGCTACATACTGTCTGGACTGGGACTGAGACTTGGTCTTAGCTGGTCTTGACTGCAGCACTAGTCTAAGCTGACTGATCTCTTACATTTGAGGGAAAGTTGTTGCCATTCAGCTCGCTGCTGTCTCGACTGCACACAACATTTTAGATGAATTCAAATCTGCTTTTCGCCAGAGGCTCTTCACTGAAACAGCTCTTCTCCGATGACATAATGATCCTCCTGATGTACGTGAATGCTCTGTTTCAGTGCTGCTGCACGCGGGGAAGTCAGGGACATTATCCAGAATTATGCATGTACATGGAACTTTTCCTCTCGCATGCACGTATGACACCAAACTCATTCACATACTACACTCCCACACACACTGCCACACACACACACGACAGAACGATACCATACACAAGTGACAAGCTCGTATAAAGACTACTGAACAGGTTTTACTCATACAGCTGGAAATGATGCTTTCACGTAAAGATATGAAACCCTGACATGCATTAAAAACCTTTTATATGAACTACTGAAAAGCTTCCACTGCTACCACTGTAAAAGAAATGTGTGAAAGAATTTCACGTTATTGTGAAATTACGTGGAGGTATTTTTCCCGTTCTTTTTTCTGAATGGAAGGTGTGTTCAAATCGAATGAAGACATCTGATTATATACACAGTATGACTGTATTTCATACTGTGTTAGATATTACACACTAACCGTTCATCCACCAGCGACGGAGGCTTCACAGGAGCAGTTTTAATTGTTGACATTAAGAACACAGCTGCATATAGTGTGTTTTAAAGCATGTATTAATTCTGTGCATGCTGCTTGTGAATCCTAAATATGTGATTCAAACAACGTGTTGACTGTTTTGTGCCGCTTTAAGTTCAGATTGATAAAGTGCCGCTGCGATGCCGGTGCAGTGTGTGGTTTTCGACCTTGACTACAGTTCACATAACACACAGTGTGCTATTAATGCCTTCCCCTCACATGATGTATTTGATTGTTTATCTTCTGCAGCAACTCACTAAGGCCCGGGTTGGCGTCCCTGGATCCTGCTGCCCAGTTGCAAGAGAAATTATGAACCCCGAATGCAACGTGCCATCAAAACAAAACTAGACAAATGGACCTTAACTGCCTCTTGATCCAATACAGAGTGTGTAATACTTCACAGGAACAGCTACCTTGTTTACAGTTAGATGATGTAATGTCAGCATAGGAGTCTCATAAAGTCACCTTTGCTTAGTGGAGCACTGACAGTAAAACAGAGTGTGTAAATGAAACATATGCAGGGATCGCATGGAGTTCACTCCTCCCGTCTCCTCCCGAGATGTTTCTATCGTGATGTTTGCATGTAGCGGATTGTTCTGTCAGGTTTGTGCTTGCGTTATGAATTTAGTTCATTTTGTCACCAGCAGCAGTGTGTTATAGTGTGTTATAGTATAGTTATAGTCAGTTTGTTATATTCAGATTCGGATCCACGGCGTGCTACTTTCATGAAAATCAGATCACTGGTTGATCCATTGTCAAAAACCAGCACTAAGAAGGGAAGATAAAGTTGCAGTGCTTGGATAATGTTGCACTTTTTTATCATTATCACATCATGGTAAGTGGTAACTTCTATTTATATAGTGCCTTCCTGACATGCCGACCACTCAAAGCACCGTAATCTGTCACAGCCTGTTATCGCCTTTTTTTAACTTTACTAGTAAAAGAGGAGGCAGGCACAATAAAAATAAAGTGGCAGCTTGAGTAGGCTGCAACAGCTTCACACCTGCAGGTCAAAGTCATAGATTCAATGTTTGCCTCATGGCATGTTTCTGCACACTGGACTGTCCTTTACTGCAAATGTTGCATTTTTGGTCGACAACTAGTGACAACTGGGCAAAACACAAACAGTATACACTCAAACAACAGTGACAATCCTAGAAGCCTCTGCAAACACTGGACATAAAAAGGAAACCAAGTGCCAGGTGAAAAACTGGCAATGCAATGAGAGTAGGAGTGTGGCAACGGTGCTAGACCACACACACACACGCAAAAACCCTGGACACTTCTAGGTTACCCATCAATTCTTCTCTCCTATCTAAAGATGATACAGCTGCTGTGTTACTTGCATCTTGTGCCATGGCAGAGGGGTCATTGAGATTAAATGCCAACCTCAGACCTGCCTCTTAGTTGATGAGGCCTGTCAGGGCAGTGGGAGAGTGAGGGATTGTGCTGAAATAGAATCACAAGTGTGTCAGATCCCCTCAGCCTGCCAACAGACACAATGGCTTTGTAGTGTGGAGTCGGGGCAGATGTTTCTCCGGCACGTTGGATCTTTTGGTGCTGAATATAGGTGCTCTGTGGGATTAAGAGCTTAATTAGAATGGAAGTATTCTAGTTAAGGGGCATTAAATCAACATGCATCTATAACTGAATCTTAATGGTGCAATACATTCTCACAGACAAGTTGTAGTAATTATTTAAAAACATGACATATTACTTCAATTTTTATTTAAATAATAAAAAAATAGCTGCCACAGCTTGAGTTAAAGTCTGGCTCGTTTAAGTCTTAGTTAATTGATTTGTTAGAACAAATGAGGACAGAAGTATTTTTGGTTTTGTATCAATTAATATGTATTTTTAGTGGCATCGTGCATGAGGTCATGTTAGGTCATTACACAGATTTCAGATATCTTAATTCAACAGTGACAAAAAGATTGATCACATGTTGAAGTCTCTAATACGGAGCGGGTCACGCTCCCTCCACAGTACTTAAAGATCGTCGTCCCTCCCCCACTTTTTTGCTGTGTCAGCCGGCTGTCACCATATAACTCCCCCTGAACACCACCAGAAATAATCCTCCTGCTCAGCCAAGCAGTGAAGGGCACCCGGACACCTCGTAGACAGTCCGGATGCACATATGTAGTACCTTACTATAAATGTGTGTGTGCCCGTGCCCTTCCAGAACATCCTGCAGAACAGAAGTTTGGAGACTTTCCCCCAGTGGGCCGACACCAGAAGCTCGTTTTCAACCTTTTTTATTGGCCCTACTTTGCCAAGAAAGTGAGGGAGATTGTCACAGTCATGTCATGATTTTAGAAATGAAACCTAGCAGGCTGCCTTCTGTGTGATGCTTTGAGCTAAATGTTAATGTCATCATGCTAACTGATGCTGCTAGAAATACAGCTGAGACCGACGGGAATGTCGTGATCACGCTGGACAAATTGAAATCTTGACCCTTATGATGGTCACTATATGAGACGACCACAGTCCTCTGGATTTGTGCTCTCAGAACCTTGAATATCTCAAGCAAATTCTGCCAATCCAGGTGTTGTTGAGATATTTCAGTCTGGACCACAAACGTCAATCTCATTGTCACCTTGGTTTTTCTTCAAGCGACACAAAGTCAGTAGGATTCATCCTGTGGGGACCTTGAGGGCTGAATAAACTTCCATGGCGTATTTCAGTCGAGATGTGAAGCCGACCGACTGAATGACCAGTATCGCCATCTATAACACAATTAATTCCCTGAAGTAGATTTGTTGATTTGTTTGCTGTGCCTGCAATCTCATCTCATTCAATCTGTTGCAGACCCCAGGCCTGAACCTCGTTTCCTGAGATGCATGTATGGATGCGAGAAACAGCCATTTTAATGCTGTTATTTATGTACAGACTGATGACTGAATGTATGTCTCAGAGCCATATTGCAAAGCAACCCACGTTCATCTGTTGGTCAGTGACCAGATGGTGTGTTTTCATTTAAAACAATAACCTTCAAATTAAAACGTGCGATATTATTTGTGCATTAACACTGTATAAGACTCTCCGGCTTCTTTGACATTTAGATGTGCAAACTGAAAGTGCAGTTTTATTGCTAGCAGATGTTATCAGTGGAACCAAAACAAGAGAAAGGGCAGTGCCTGGGTTGGTGGCATTTTCTTTCAAAGGAGCCAAGGTTGATTAAAGAAGAGCTAAGTTCCTGCGGATAGCGCTGTCATTAAAAACACAGAGAGCTCTGCACTCTGTGTAATTGAATTAGCATCCAGAAAACAAATATGTTTTATCATTTCTGTCCCACATGAAGCTGTGTCTACACCGACACAGAGAACTACAACAACAGTTCATATTTTGAAAGTATTGCACAGAACAACCATAATGACAGAGACACACCGAGATGCAGAAAATACTGCAAGACAGATTTTACTCTTTTACTCTCGCATGTACTGCACAATGGCCCAGCAGAAAATCTTCACGATGAAGAGGTCAAAGGTGAGAGCAGCAGCGCTGAGACAATACTCCAGTATCGCTTATATACTGATATAAGTGTTTGGAAATAAATAAGAGCCGAGCAGAGATGAAGCACAGACAGCAGGTCTTTATAGGACAGATAAACAAAACAACAGGCTACAGTAATTGCCTGATTCACTGCCCCTTCTACTTTGGACATACTATAATGGTTTATGGTTAGCTGTGACAGCTATCTTCAGCCCTTTTAAATGTATTCTCTTTAGTCATCTTTAATGGGCTCTAAATTTATCTGTGCTGTGCGGTGTCCTTGGGTGTTCACACGCCATCTGTGTGAAATAACATAGTCTGCTGCAAATGACATTTCCGCAGGAAGGGGAAAAAAAGAAATCAACACTAGCTTATCCAACTGTTAGCCTTTTACACCTTCACAGCTTAAATTTATTCCCTTAACAAGGCAACCATAAACATGCCGTACCCTGAAAGTAATGCAGTCCCTCTTGGGACACAGCAGTAACAAATGTTAGCCCATAACTTCAGTGCCACTGTCAGGTCACTCAGTGTAATTTTATTGAAATCCAGATTAGATATAAATATATTTAAATACGGGATGTTCCACCTGTGCGACGAGATTGTGTTCCTAATTTTGAAAGAGTCACTAAACATCACCGACGCTTCTTCTTCTTCTTCTTGTTTCACTAAAATTAAACTGAATCATTAGTCTGTGACATCCTGTGTGTTAAATATGTATGAAGAAATGAATAAACATTTACACAAGAGCCCCATCAATTCCACTGTAAGTGCATAAACTGACCAAAATCCATGTATTGGCTCTTCAACAGGACTCATATAACACACAGTGCCTGAAGTAGAAAACTTGGACTGCAGTGTTTAAAATTCGATTGATACCTGCACCCACACTGCCGCTCTCCTCTCCACACTCCACTCTTTGTCTGCCCTGGTTACTATAGACACGTGAAGAGAACTGTGACTCCTGCAGCTTGCTGGTGTTCAGCCGTCAGTGTAATGTGTATGCAAAAGATCATGTTTTACGCCTCAGTGGAGTACACACTGTAAAACAACATTTTACATCTGTTTCTAAGAGCAGGAAGTATTTTACAGTTCCTCTTCTACAGAGATGTAGTTCATGGGGGTCAGCTACAGTATCCTGTAGATATGCACACATCAGCTTTCCTCCCTCAGCGTGAATGGAGGTGGTTGAAGAACCAAAAATTAAAATGTAGTGAGCGTTTATTGAGCGAGGGTGTGAAGTACAGCTGATGTTCCAGGAAAAACCACAGATGTTACAGATTAATGTTGGCTTTCCTTTGGTAACCATAGCCACCATTTCCTCCTATGACTTTCCTATAACATACTGTATTTGGCATCTGTTGCTGTTGAACATAACTCAGAGTTTTTAACACAATGAGATCTGTGATTTAATACATTGGGGCTGTGGTAGTGAATCATTTGGGTGAACTGGGGAGATGATTTGACTTCAATTATTGTTCTGTGAATTCCTTTTCAGGAATAACTATGCAGTTACTAAAAACAAAGTAAAAAATAAATCAACAAGAACAAAACTGTGTCGTATTTTTCCAATAACTCACCCTAATAACAACCCTCCACTGCTACAAGCCTTTATTTATTTTACGTCACCGCAATTTGGCCAAATGCTCTGTGATTATTACCTTGCAGTTACTTTGTGTGGGTTTGAAGGCGACTTGGCGGCCTTAAATTATGTGGTAGGAAATATTCTGCAGCAAGAGGCCACAGCGACGCCTCCTCTTTAGCTCTCTGCCTAATCACGGGGACCCTCGACAGTGGAGCGTAGAAACGCTCGGCTTTAACGAGCTCCGACTGTAACATTTGCAGCTTTCGCTTGTCATCAAAGATATTTTACGAAACGAAATGTATCTCTGCATAACCGCTCCCTAAACAAAATATGACAGCGGTAAATATTCTGTTTCATTTGCGTCCCCTCTCTGGGTTTCTTTTACCCTTTACGGATTGTATATGACGTGCATCCTCCTCCATTCGCACACGCACAATCCCAAACCATTACAACACAGGGAGTGTTGGCAAGCTTGTTATAAAATTGCCACGCTGAAAAGAACAAAGTAAAAGCAACCAGTTTGATCGAATTTCCACTGTACACATTATTGTGACGCACGCCTGGCTCCATCTCTTAATAACACACCACAGATTTGCAGGAGATGCCAAATGTTGTCCGCTAAGGTGTGTAGGCGGAGGACGTGGACATTCCTAACTGCCTTCACTTCATTCCATCTTATCTCGCTGGTATAGGCTGTATATAGAGAACCCGTGTTGAACAGTTATATGATTGCATTCTGTGACTGACAGTCAGTACTGTAGAACACAGACGTCAGCTGAGGAACATCTTTTACAAACAGTCTGAGGCCTGAAAAAAAAAAGACAGATATGCATGTAGGGCTGATGAACTGGGGGAACCTTTACTACAGCATGTAATTAAATTCTTCCGGTGAAAAATAAAGATAAGGATTCCATTAGCCCTCTAAAACATTCCGGGATAATGAATTTTTGTGGTTGATGGAGCACCTCATGTGGGACAGGTGGGATTTACTCCCAGGCTCAACTCGGCAGTGCGGCAGACAGGCACTGCACCCAACCACAGGAGCCAGCGACGACATTTGATGCACCATTGGCACCAGAGGCAAATGAGATTACGGCAGGGGGAATGGAATTGACTCTCTCCTTGACAGATTTACAGATCCCCACTGGATAGAATACAGGCGAAAAGGCTGTAAAACCCATCATCTGTGGGGTGAATTACACACGGCTTGGAACAACTTGTTTGGTTTAGGAAATCCACACAGCAGCCTCTCTTGATTTACCTGCACCCCCACCCCCTCACCCGCCCGCTCTCTAACTCCTCACCCGTCCTCATGGAAGCGTGCGCGGTCGGTGCCGTTTTGCTACTGTGATTCAGGGATCTCGTCTTTTCATCAGTTAAAGCGCCGTGCTGAGCTGTCCTTGGCCTTGGATCTATTAGCTGCTTACAATAGAATAATTCCACTCCGTATTAATAACTGTGCATCACCAGACTTGTAAGTCCATCGATTTCTCTGTTGGCCAAATGGATACAATCTGAATATGAGCATCTAAGACTGCTGGCGTCTCTCGGTCCCTAAGCAATAACATGTGGAGGTCAAATAAAGCTGCAGAGTCGATTCCACAATAAAAGTGTCTCCACTCTACTTTGGGAATTCTGAGACAAACTATAAGGACCGTATATTAAATATTTATCTCTCAGCTTAGGCTGCAGTCAATCCATCACCTTGATCTATGTTATATTGATACACGCATCCACACTGCTGGTTTCAAAAGACAGAGTCTAGTGTATTAAAACTAATTTGTCTATAAAGAGAAGCTGAGCTCCTGCACTCAAAATCTAGTCTTCGCCCCCAAGCCAGACACAGCTCGAAACATTTGAATCCCACTTCTCTGTGAGCGGTGAGCTCCACACAAATGATTTCAGCTGCAGATCATAACAAGCCAAGTAGTGATTAGTAGTAGTAGCAGATTTGTGGTCATGGGAAAATACGTCTTGGAGGAGCGGAGATGGATTCTGTAAGATCATCAGATCTGCTCTACACGTGCAAAAACTGACTGATCTCAAACCAGCGTTACAATCTATGTTTGTGACCCTGATCATTTGATAAAAGGAAGTCTTATTAATTGAATTAACTGAACAAAATGTAAAATAAGCTCCATCACAAAAACATCCAGGAGTCATCCAGGGGTGAATTATTCATGACACTGATTAAAAAAATGTTTTGTTTTGTTTTTTTCAAGCAAACTGAATGTTTGACTGAGTGTGAGCGTTTTCATCAAATATGCTGAGGGACTGGTGTGAGGTAGAACAAGGAGGTAGCAGCAGCAGCAATGGCAACAAAACAAAACAATGGCAGATTGTTGTCATTGTCTATGGCTATGGGATTCATTATAATTCATAGAATGCATAATTAATATGCATGCACTCATTACAATTATATTTCAATCAAACGCCCTTGATTCAGCAGATTCCCAACAAAGTGCCACATGCTTTCCGAAATGTTGTCCTGACTAAACACATTTAACAGGATTAAATCGGCTCGTTTAACGCGGCGATGGACAGATTCACTCACAGCTGAGATATTTCATTCTGGACATAAAGGGTGCATTGAATGACTGATACTGAAGCATTTAACACACTAGTTTTGAGTATTAATATAAAAAATGTGACTTAAACTTAACAGAGCATCACAGTGTCAAGTTCAACGTGCAGGCATCTGGCATGTTTCAGCGACCCGCCTGGCCTGATTCTTCACACCAAAGGAAAGCAAAGTGCTGAGTGTGGCTGGAATGGGGAGTCTGGTTTTCTCAAGCTGTTACAGTTCAAGCTCCATTCGTTCCTCTCTCTCCTACAGACTCTTAACAGTCCTCAAATAACTGCTTGAAAATATATTTGTTCATAAAATGTGGCCAGCGTCCCTTCTGTCTGATTTTTTCTTCATGTTTCTTCTTAACTATTACATCTCAAAGAGGGTTTTGCCTCTGAGGTCAGACGTTTTCTTTCTGACCTTTTGTTCTTTTTCTTTTTTGTTTGTGGCTGTTATAGAAGAAGTACAAGTTTTTGTTTTTTGGAGAAGAGTTAAATCGGGACTTTGTTGCAGATCTGTGAATCGTGACTCTACCATTAAGTCCAGCTGCTCCAGTTCTTCTCAAAGAAGCATGACTTGGATGACAGAGAACGGCACCGTCCTCAGGTTTGGTGCCATCATCCGATTCAGCAGAAATTCGGGTGTCAGGCATGAAGAGGCTGCCATTGCTGGAATTCACTGCATACATACAGTACACCCCTGAGCACGTTCAATGCTGCCAATGTATGTTTCTGCTGTTAAACAAGCACATAATTACTTGTCTGATACATCAACGGTGCTGCTACCAATTTCCTGTCATTACTTCATTGATCCGCAGCTCTCCAGCTGAACATGAACTTTACATTGTACCTCGATTCCTCAAATTGATCTGAACCACAAATCTGTCATCAGTCACCTCCCATCTGAAGACATTTACTCACAAACAATACGGACACCCCCTCCTCCATGATAATGGCTCTGATGATTGCTAAGCAATAGCTGTATTAAAATGTAATCTAACCTTTTTTTAAACTGAGAGCGATGAGTAAATAAAGCAGCTGCTGCGTAATTAGAAGGTTTGCATTGACGGGGGGAAATGAACAGTGAGCTCTCAGACAGCAGTCCAGATAGATGGAGGCATGCAATGCAATCTCGCAGGGAACGTATTGATTCTTGCTGAGAACTATTAGACATTCTTATCATCATGAGAACAGCATTTCACAGTGCAAGTTAACCATAAAAATGATGAAACAGTCACTGGCCTGATCAAAAAGCAGTTAGAGTAATTAAAGCTGTTCTTTTGAATCAGCTCTGTCGGTAAGGAGGATGTCGATCTGCACACAGGCGTCCGGGATTGGAGACCAGAGAGAGAGACTTATCCTGACACAGAGCTACAGTCATAGCCAACATGAGTGACTGCAGCAAAGCACAACCAAACGTTCCGCTCAAATATTTGTGACAGTGGCACTTAAGTCGAGTTTGGCATGGAAAATAGCAGAGAAGGAGCTGTAGTTCAAGAACTGTGGACTGTTATAATACTCATTTAAATGGGTCTAACACTTGAGAAAGAAAAGAGAAAAAGAGACTTTGTCACCATTCACACACTCAATTATTAAGTGCAGATTGTGGCAATTTCCCCAAAGAAACAGGGTCTTTCAGGTGTTGAAGGGAAAGAGCTAAAAGCAGTAAAGGGGCATTAGTCTTAGAAATAAGGCCAGGGTAATGAGGGCTAGTCAAATACCACTGCAGTCCCCTATAAAAGACCTTGGCATAAAGGTGTGAAGGTGCAGTTTTCCCTTGGGATATGTCTGTCAAATACTCACACGGACATAGAAAATTAGGTTGCTATCAATGGGATGAATTAGGCCATCTTAAAATTGCATTAAAAATGGAGAAGAATTGGTGAAGAGTAATGAAGTCAACATATGCTTCATAATTGCTAAGCATTTGTAGGCTTCAGATAACTCCCTGTTTTGTAATGCAAAATGAATCCCAATAATCCTCGTGCCTCTTTTCATTCTCACCTACCTCCTTCATATTAATTAACTTAGCAAACAGGAATTGACTAGACAAACACAGGCGGGCCTCTTAGTAAAATGGCAAATACCAGGGACTTGCACACAGGCACAGTTCTTGCCTCGTAAAGTGTAAAGTGCTGGGTGTAAGAGCAAATCAAATCAATCTTCATTAAAAATGCCTTTTTAGGTATTGTGCCAGAAGTGCAGAAGTGGCATCTCGAGAGACCTTCTTCAGATCCCTGCAAAGCAGCGAGAGCAGGTAAACCTTAATACATGTCTCAATGTTTAAAGTTCAAACAAAGCATTTGAGTCCCGCCTGGATTTCGCTATATTCTGATAAATCACAGAGCTTCCCAATGAGATGCTAACCTTGGTTTTGTAGAACAGAAGCTAAATGCTGATGTGCAGAGTTGTACCGGAATTGCAGAAGCTCGTGTCAAGGCTGGACTTTTTTTTTTTTATAAATTCAGAAGCAGAATGGCTCAAGGACTCAGCGCTGAAAGCATAAATGGCGGCACAACATTGCAGAATTATACTGTGTCAAAAAGGTACGACCTACCAACAACAATACAAATAAGTGTTTCAAAGCAGACACGGAGAAAAGCTGGCAAACGCGAACACTGCGCGGGTTTTCACGCTTCCTCTTGAATATCTAATCCTGGTGGTCAAAGAAAATGCAACTGCTGCAGATTCTGTATTGTTCATAAATGAAAACAAAATGTCTTGTGACACCTTCCTCAACTGCAGAACAACCCACCTCCCCAACCCCACCCCCAACAAGCTCTAATTTCACACTACAGTCCACCATATTGCACAAGGGCCACTGGGGTCAGCAGTACCTGTCTTACACTATTGCCTGTTGTTGATAAGCAGCTTCAAATATCTCCGGCATGGAGAAATGTTACCCTTGCTTTTCTTTCCCCCTGTTTCTGCTCAAATTGATCCGGCTGCACAAGTTGGCAGGATGATCAAGTGGCTCGTTAAGCAGAAGAGGAATTAGGTCTGAGTGTGTCAGATAGGAGAAAGTCGTGGCTGCCCCCGGGGCGTCTGTGTGGTTTCCCATCGCATGACACCTGTGCTCTCAAAAGAAGCTACGCATGTCCCCGTGACCAACGCCTGGAAATCTTTTCTTAAAGGCAACTGGGACAAGGAGTGAGCTTTAAAGAGATATTTTTGTGTGGAGCGAGGAAAATTGAGCTCTGCACCTAAAGACATATATATGCTTGGAAAAAGGTCAATTTTTGCATGAAGAAAAAAGTCCTACAGGAAGAACAAATTCATTTAAAGACGCACTTTCCATGAGGTAGTGGCATAAAATCCTGCCCTAATGCATCACATCCACTTTGCTATCTCCAGTTGTTTCCCAGGGAACTCTAAAGGGTTAAAAGAGAAAGAGATATAGAGGGGAGGGGGGATTAATACAAGATTAATACCAGGCTGCACTGCAGGTCACAGGTCTCCTGCATCCTCTGTAAGACTCACTGAACTCGATTTAGAGGAGAGAGCTCGTGTGCAGGTACTCCCGTTCAACAAGGCAACAGCCATTATTTCTCCTCCTGCTGTTATTGGTAACATTAACTGTATGGTCTATACTTGTCTGCTATCTCCCAACAAAGATACTGAAACAAATTCTCTCTGCAATAAAAACATCACTTAGACTTTCACTTCTATAAGGGCAACGACTGCCAGGCCAGCAGCACTCCAGGAGTGAAACGAACAGACTCACAACATAATGTTGGTGAAGAAACGCTGCATAGGAAAGCTAGCTCGGCGGCTGAGTCTCCACTGAATCTCTGCTGTGTAATTATTCTGTTCACTATTTGAGCTTGAGGGCCAGAGCTGAACTGTAAATACACTTGCTACATAATTGCTCGTCTTGAAAAGAAATTTTTCTGAACTATTTGGCAAATAAACACAACGGTTTCTCTTTGAAGCAAGTGCTACTTGGCACTAACGGTGACACACATAGACTACAGCAGTAGAGGAGAAAGAGGTGGCCAGACAGAGAGCACAACCATCCCGGAGTGTTCTTCCAGCTATCTGCCCTCCGATATGGACAGAGAGGCAGAGGATGGCCAGCAGATCCTGGTGCACAGCCATCCTCGCTCTCCGACAGGATGTCTGATGTCGGCCCAAAATGCAGAAAGGGTGAAGAGGCACATCCCTCAGCAGATCTGCTGCACTCATAGCAAACCATATTTTGAAGTAATAAACAATTAGTCATGATGTTTTTATTGTGTTGTTGTTATGTGTGTTTTGTTCTTAAATCCTAAAGTGAAATATCGACTCTGTGATGCAAACGTGGGATGATTTAGCCATAGGCTGTTCATATTCCAAAACCAGTTTTTGCAGATGAGGAATGGACGGGTCAGGATGCTGAACTGGGTTGTCTTGATACAAAATGGCCGATGTCTGACAAAGAAAACTACGTTCATTAGAAGCGAGTGGAAACAAAAGACTTTCTTATTCAGTAAGTATCTGCTACTAAAGTCATAGCTCATTTATTACTTGCCATGCAAGCACAGACTGATCCAAAAGTCTTGGTGGAGATTTTCTCGTGATGGCAACGGGGTCAAGCGTACAAGTGTTACTATTGGACCAAGTGCTAGAGCATAATGAAAGCTCCTGGGAGCCACATCCTTCCCCCGTACACCAGGAGGAACTCAATAATGCCAGTCTCTAAGAGATATGTTTCATCTTTTAAAGGTAAAGTGTTCAGTGCTATTATTATTCATGGTAAATGTTAGAATGAAGCCTAGCCAACATACTGTGATTGTACAAATGGCGACATATGCTGCGGATGATTTCAGTGTCACTTAGTGTGTTAGAGTCTCTGACACTGCTGCACGTTAACAACTGAGCCTTTAAACTTTGCCTCTTCTTGATTGTAGCATTTGATTGACCTTTGTTAATTTCATTTCACTTTACAAATGTAAAAACGTACAATGGCTACTTGATTAATTTATGCGATTCGGTTCTCATTCACTCAGCTCACCATGTGGTCACATTCAGTTGCTGAATGGACTCTATTCTTTGTCTGGCAGAGTATTATCCTGTGGACCTGTCCTTATAATTAAAGCTGTGAGAAAGCCTGATAATGGTGCAATGAATTAATAACTTTAAATAATCCACTGGAACTTGATCTGCCATTTGGGAATGGCCTTCAGTGTGATTTTTTAAAAGGTTACTAGAAGGTTCATATGTAGAAAATTAGAACATTCAGTGGAATTCAGCAGTTCATTGTATGAGGTACAGTCTGCAGTCTGATGCATAAGAAAAGTTATATCACTGCCTGTGTAGTGTAAAAGTAAAGTATTCCCAAATTACTACAACGGGCTGAATATAATAACAACTCTGGTACACAGGCACAACAGGAAGACTAAAAAACAAATTTAATATTTAATTCCAGACCATACCCTCCTCGGAATACAGGCAGCATGACACACAATATGCCAGCTTTCTTTGCCACTAGCCTAAGAAATATAAATTTTACTGCACGGGAAAAGCATTTAATCTCGGTAGATGGGAAATGATGTGAGCCAAATGAGCCATTATACTGTATAGTGGTTGTAACCATGAGCATATCAACATCATGGCTGCTGAGATTATCTGCTTGACAAGGACTAATAAAACATTTCAAGGACAGTGCAATTAAAAGGGCATTATCATGAGCTACAGGTATCTATGTTAAATTAGACTGGGCATAGTGTGCAAATGTGATTCAACCGAGCATTTATTAAAAACACTGAGGATTTAAATATATACATCAGGGAATTGCAGCAATCTTCTCCCACCAAACATCTGACCATAAGGTGTTATTTAAAGCTACCAACTCACTAAATTACTCATTAGTAAATTACTCATTAGGACTTAAAATTCCCCCAAAACCAATAAAGTCAACCCATTATGCATTAAATGAGGGAGAGAAAGAGGGTTAAAAAAACATTTAGCCTGTCCATGAATTTTGCATGCATGCAACAATGAAGGATGCATTTCAGTACCCCAAACATACACATCGTCAGTAGTCATTACAGGGTGAATTTCCTGGGAGAGGTCACACATGATGCCGAGATAACAAGCTCGCCTCACTGTCCCCAGCAGTAATAATGCATAAACCACAGTGCATCTACCTCTGGGCACTGCAACTGATACCCGGCACTGAGCTTTTTATTTCCAGCTTTAGAGGAGAAAAAGACACAGCAATCCTTGTTTGACAAGGAAACCAACTTAGACTGTCAAAGCTCTGTGGCACCACGTGCATAACATCCATCTTTTATTACTTGAAGTCACCGAGACACTTTTTGGAAGTCCTTTGTTTTTTGTCTCTTGTCATTCTCGATACACTAAATACATACTCCTTTCCCCATAACCTTGGCCCAATTTATTTCTTTCTCCCTGCTTTGCTGGCTCCTGGCATTTCCAGTGGGGTGAGCCAGGTCACAGTGGTGCTCAATTAAAAATATGAAGTCATGTGCAATCTCTCTGCAATCGATCCAAAAACAAAGTCAGCCCAAGGTGACGTCCGACACCCTGAAGTTGTGTATCATAATCATGCTGGTCATTTCTGAGCTGATTACAGCTTCTTCCAAGTTAGTGGACTGGCCTGATCTCTGACAGACGTGTCAGTGAGGGGCTTTTTCTTGATGACTCCAATCTTACACTATTTAACAGTTAACTTTCATGTTTATCCCGTTCTGTGGTTTTGGAAACTGTACTTGTACATTTTTGCTCTACGTTACTTAAAACGATTTGAAATGTCTTGCCTAACAGGATTTTTAGGGTTTCTTTTGAAGACATCAAAGAAAAAAAATGTCATCAGCATGAGAGATACGGACCTGTGCATGATCGGGCATGGTAAGCTTCAGATTTCTTGATGGATCACAGGAACGTTTGTCCCCCCCAGACACATCCACAACACCTCCACCACCGCCTCAGCTGCTAATTGAATTTGATGTTCCTTCCTTGGTAAGGTAGCTTTCCCACCCCTAATAGATACCAGTCCTGCACCTCCCTTTGCATCAGAGCAGGAGCTCATTTACATGAAACAGTGCCCCCGTATACACCATATTAGACTATCTGCAGAGTGAAGGTGGGGAAGTCAAGGTGACACAGACAGAATTACAAATTCAAGGTGCATAGCAACACAGGCGGCCATTTCGCAGATGAAGAACTTCTTGTATGTCAGAAAGTCATCAGGGGCTGTTGCTGCTGCTGCGGCGATGGATCGCTGAATGCAGCCATGCAGAGGAAAGTCACCTGCACTAAGTAACAACTCTCGGAGCTGCAAAAGGTCATTGGGACAAAGTGCATAAGAGTAAGGACAGATGGATGTGTTGCTGGAGTTTATTGCCTTATCATTGAAACAAGTGTTGGACCCTGAAGAAAAAAAGGCAGCGGTTGGAAAAACGGCAGCGGTTAAAAGGGTTTAATTATGACAGGCAGTAATCAGCGATACTTGAGCATCTCATACAGCTTGCTGGTGTTAAATCTCCCCAATGTAATCCATTTTTCAGAGTATTAGAAGATGCTAGAAATGTTTACACAATGCAATACAGCAGTGCACTGAATGATTTCATTGTTGGCTTTGGAATCAGATAACGTCTCACTTCTCCTTTCCAAAATCACCAGATTAACATATTAATACTCCATGACATTTGCACTTTCCCTGCTTTGCCAATAGCGGATCATTTTGTTCCACTATTCAGTGGTAATTACTGTTAAATCAGTTACATGAAAGAAAGAGCCCTGAGGCACGGTGTCTTTGTTCAACATTTACATAACAGCGTCTCATTACAATCTCCAACTGTAAATCAGAAATTCCTCATGTCTACACAGACCACAGCCAGCGTGGAGTTCATCAATACCCCGTAGCTGGTGTGTTAGAATTTTGATTTCAATCAAATTTTAAATTATGTAAAGAGATCCACACACAACATATGGTCCACATGTGCCGTGGACTGCCTGCTTCATAACGCCGCTGCCTATGATCACCACACACACGCTATATTTTATTCATGAAGGTCCATCAGCTCATAATGGGCCACTTGTTTTGACGCTCAGCTAACTGAGGGTGGCTTTCTTTAGCCTCCCTTAATATGATGAGGTTAAATAATGATTAACCGTTGAACCGCCTTGCTTGAGAGTTTTCCCGTGATGTTGGCATGATCTTCATCTGTTTAATTGGTCTCGACAAGCAGATACAGATTAACCAGCTGCAGAAAACTGGATTTACCAACAGTGACTCGACCTGATGTCAAAGATCCTTGACAGCACCGGATGGCATTTCAGTTCATAAAGAATGAAGAAAAATATGAATAAATAATAATAACGTTAATTGTTTTGCTCTCAGCTAAGACACAAAGAATATTGCTGAGTCATTGGAGTGTGGCACTCGGTATAAAAATGATTTTTGATTCACCGGACTTTATGGACCATCCTAGCTTTGATAATGTTGATTTATGTCACATGGATGATTTATTACAGCACACCTTAATATTTCTGAACCAACCCATCAGAAATAAAGCATTGGAAAAACAAATTGAATTTAAGATGATTGTTAAGCGTGCCTTGTTTAGAGCTGCAGTTTCCCGCTGTTGATGCCACGCTGGCTAAACATCTGGAGGGTCTGAGGTTCCTCCTGTTCTAGTTCCAAGAATCCAGTGTGGATGTCAGACTGAACGCTTGCTTCAGCCGGGTATGCACACACATTATGACCTCACATTGCAGGTACACGTGCTATAGATAGGCTGAAAAGTTATGGCAACTTGAAGTAGAAACTATGACAATAACTTCTGCAAGAGCTCCAGACTTTGACTTCTGAGAGGAGAGTTCACGTCCTGAGTCACGTCTGTGGTTAGGTTTAGACAGCACAGGAACTTTAGCTCAGTTTAGGGAAAGATTGTGGTTTTGGGTAAAAGCTGATAATAAGTCAAGTCACTGCTGACCTTTCCTGCATTAAGACGTGATCTTTCCCGAACCTTGAGCTGTATATAGTAGTTATAATAGTTTACTTTATTTTGCTGAATGGTCCATTGTCAGTGTTCTTGTCTGGTGATATGATGTTTGTTTACAACATGTCTGCTCTTATTTCATGCTCAATGGGAATTTATAACAATATGATTGCGTTCCCTCTCAACATTCTCGAGTTTTTATTCAGGAATATCTCTCCTGAAATAATAAAATATGATATTATTAAGCTCAACTTGTATTGAACCTGAAGTGTCCTTAAAAATAAGCAAAGTATGAATGTATTTATAAAATGTTAGACATCATTTTAATAAGGTGCTATGTGGGAAGTTTAGACCAGAGCCTGTTATATGGAAACTCAAACTGGCAGGGAAACACAGAAATACAGTTTCTCTGCCCTAACCAGAACACACAACGACACAGAGCACTCACACACACATGCACACACACACACATACATACAAAACACATTTCTGCAGCTCACAGTCGGCATTGGTGCCGGACGTCTCGGTTCCATATAGTGTTTGTGACAGTGACATGACAGCATTCTTTTATGACTCCCTTATATTCCCCTACAGTGACAGCGGGGGAATGGAGAGAGCTGCCAGGAATCATGGAGAGGACTCCCTGTCAAGCGTTACCCTGAGGCTTCCCCTCCCTCATGTCAAGATAGATAACCACTAGAACCTCATGGGAAGCAGAAGGAGATGGAGAGGAAGACAGAGAGAGAAAAACAGAGGCAGACAAAAAAAAAGTGCCGCAAAGAACCTTGCTTTCTATGAAAGCTAAATTATGTCATTTCTTTAAGATGAGAGCTCATGCCCCAAATGTCATTTTTTTTCCTGCAAATATGAATAAAGATAAAGTTGGATTTTATTCAAGAGGGCTGAAGATGGACATATGGAGATACAAGTGTTGTATTTGCATCTCCCTTTGTGATGCTAGCAGCATTTAATGGAAACTTTTTTTTTATAGCTGTCAGCATGTCCTTGACTGTGTTTCAAGAATTATATCCTCTACCATATAAATAAAAGCTTCCATCTTTTAAGTGAATGAGAAACTCTAATGGAGATGAAAAGCAATGGTAGTAGTAAACCATGATGGTGTTTGCAAAGCCTTAAAATCGGACATTTTCCTGCTTTACCTCAAACTTTTGATAGTTTGAGAATGCAGTATGACTCTTTGACTCTTCTCAGACTTCCCGGCGATTCTCCAAATGCATTTGCATTTTAC
This sequence comes from Nibea coibor, assembly GCA_023373845.1. Lineage (NCBI taxonomy): Eukaryota > Metazoa > Chordata > Actinopteri > Sciaenidae > Nibea > Nibea coibor. The sequence goes on from CM041733.1 coordinate 22,069,960, forward strand.
CAAACTAACAAAGTCAGCTTCACACTAAAAGGAACTACTTCATAATTATTTTCAAAATTAACAAAATATGCTCTATTTCAATGACACTGCAGGGAGATGATGATGATTTAACCTAAAATTCATACACTCATTTCAATCAGCGTTACTGCTGGAAACATGTTGCTCTGTATTTGTATAGCCATTATCACGACCAAGCTATCAGTTTCAGTTACATTACCCTCACAGTGCCAAAGAGCCATCTGAATATCACATGGAAAAACAGGAACTATCTTTTCAGCTTGCCTCTGTCCTCATTGCCAAACAGCAAACGGGTCAATAACCCATCATTATAGAGCTTCACACTTCGCTGGCTACAAATTGACTGCCTGAAGGATTAAGGAGAAAGGCAATGACGCCACTGCTGGAGATGAGACAACATTGCTCAACTTCTATACTTACTAAAAGAAACTAGCGTTCTCTGAAAATACCAGAGTGTGGCTAAAGAAAAAGAAGGCGGCGTGACGGGACATAATCCTGTCACTCTGAGTATTGTTGGCAAAATGGGAGGCTATATAGTCGGATCAATGTACATCAGAAAGTAAAGCAAAGTTGATCAAAGTCACATAATAACCCGAGAGTTTCATTTGTCCTCAGTAAGAGTTTGTTATTTCTTGTGTTTGCTGGTGGCCCGTTAACTTGCTAGCTGTGCTACAATGATTTGTGTTGTGTCTGTTCTGCCTGCAGATAGGGTGCCTCTTGTAGCGCTGTTAGATCATCTCTGCTAACGTTACCTTAGGTGCCACAGGCACTCCAGATAGCTTCAGTCCCAGGCCTGTTAGTGATAGTGCTAACATCGTCTTTTACCATCAGATCACGCCGAGTTTTGCTCCCTTCAGTGATGTGGATGGTCTGTTCTGAAAATATCCCTCCCACCCGCCGTTGGTGGTCCTGTTGGCCTGTTGCCTCACCACTGACAGGGTTAAACAATGGACAATAGAAATAGGGGACTCCTGAATGCATACTTACAGCCACAGCTTCTAACATGGCAGCTAATCTTACTTCACTCAGTCGCAGGCTGCCTCATTATTGTAGCAAACAGGGATTTGGTTTTGTTGATAACTGGGGCAGCGTCAGCTGAAAGCACGCAGCCTTCACCTTACAGGAATAAAGTATTACCTACCATGACCTCTTCTTCTGGAACAACATCTCTGCTGACAGTCTGACTCTGCTGAGGCCTTCGAATCCAAACTGAAAGCTCATCTTTGTGCCTTAACCTTCACTTAGCTGCTGGTTCCTTGATTACTTCAGGCCTTGTGCCTGTTACCTTGTACGTAGAGGGTCTGTCTCAGATTCAATGAATCTCTTAGGTCTGTTACTTATACGACTTTTCCACCGGCCCACGGCATCAAACCACGCAGCGTTAGTTTGTGTTTAAAATAAAATGCTCCCTTGATCTTAATACAGAGAGATCCACATCCGTCTTCACAGAATACTGTCAGCCAGCCTCTTGCTGTAATACCACCATTATGATACCACAGAGCTCACAGTACACTCATATGTGTCGGTGATTACAGAACATTTGCTCATTACAGCTCGGAAAGAAGAGGCAGCTCATCACCGCAGACCCAGAGTCAAAGTGCAGCTGACAGTTATCTGTTGATGTCTGTGCATCCCTGTGATTACAAATCCTTAACTCATCTCTATTCTGACTTTCTTTCCACAGATCTAAAGAAAAGCATTGATGTTAGATGGAGGCGGGAAAGAGCTGGAAGAAGCAGAAATATTTCATTTGGGAGAGGAAATGTGAAAGGGCAGAAAAGAAAAGTAATGTCAGTCATCGCGGCTTTAATACAGCAGCATATCCCGCGGGAAGTCGGAGGGAGTGGCAGCATTTGGAGGGAGACGGGAGCTGTTTCTGATTCGCTGATACAGTTTTATTATCTCTTTGAGTCCCGAACAAGGTGCTGGCTGGCTGACTGGGCTGCTTGCCGGTATAGCCGGGGCTGATGGGGCTAATGGAATTCGAATGCTGGGGCCTCATCTCTCAGTTGTGATGGCTGGGTGACAGGTCCTGATGGATCGCTGGAGCTGAAGGCTCGCCTGACAGTCACGCTCTGCTGATGAATTGTGAAATGAGACAGACATACAAAAGCTGTGGGCAGCCCAGACCTGGGCTGACCCCCCCACAGCCGCCCCCCCCAACCTCCTCCTCCTCCTTGGTCAACCGGTATGACAGTGAGCTCTGTGGCGCTCGCATCCATCTTCCACTCTGACTGGGGTAATGTGGGCGACTCTGCTGGGCGCCGTGGAGACACATTGCCCAGCCTTGGGACCCGGCCAAGTTTTGAAGTCTTTTAATGATGGACTGCGGGCATATATCACTCTGACATTTCTCCTGAATGTAGTCCTTGCAGTGTATCCCTTTAAAAAAACTTCCGGCAGGAGTGTATTATCTACTTCACCTCAGCATCTACATTAAGAGGTGAACCGGTTCTTGCACTTGATAAAACTGAGAAAGAGGAATCAGCTTTTAACTGCGACAGATGGTCTCACGGCAAAAACCAACAAGAGAGCTCTGTAATGAAATTTACAACGTCTCAATTTTCTCAAGAAAGAAAATGGTGGACAAGGAGATAGACAGGGAGAGAACATAATAGTAAGAGTCCACCAGAGGGCTGTCTACAGCAATGATTACAGTCTCCCATCATAATCATAAAAAAGACATAATTTAACATTTTGATGGTGTTGCTTTTATTAGCCAATCTGAGCAGATGGCAGCTGAAGCATCCTGGATGTTTTTTGCTTTCTTCAGGGCTGAGGCCTGAGGATTAATGGAAATAAGCAGAGAGCTGGGGGATGTCAGGAAAACTGCTGCCCGCGGACATTAAAATGACTTATTACATGTTTATACGACAGCATATTTCTTTCTGTTTAATTATCGCTCTTTTTCCTCTCCCCAGCCTCTCCGCATGTTAATCTGCCCGCCGCCACGTCGAGATGTTTACCTGACCCGTAATTGTGGTCAAATTCGGTGTTAAACTCAGGTGATACTGCACCTTTCAAACTCCCTCTGATGGTATAAGAGCTCTGCATGTGGGTGCTCCTCGTCTCACCGCCTCCTCTTTACATACAGCAAGCGTTTGGACTCCGTTCCCCAGTTCCCAGCTAATTGATATTGCATCGTTAAGGCATTATTTTCCATGAGTGATTTCTATGAGACTGTGATAATGAAGTTGTCTATTCTATCCTTGAGAGAGACTGATATCAAAGTGCACTGAGTTATAAGTTTTAGGATGAATGGGAGCACTCAAATGTTGCCTACCTTGCTTCAAAACATTCAAGTTTTATTAAAGCCTTTTTGCAGAGTGAAATCCCAAGGTTTATTCTCACATCAGCAATATCAGGGAAGAATAGATGTTTTGAAGTTAACCTTGATTTTGTTTTGTTTCTTTCTCTCTGCAGTCTCGAGTGAATGTTCACCGAGATAAAATAAAATCCATTTTAAATTAACTTTATTGTGTGCTCAAACGTTTGACAGCATTTGTGCAAAAAAGACAAATCGCTGATGTTTCTGGCAGACGTATCCGTAGAAAAGTTAGAAGCTATATTCATGTTTAATATTTTGCAGTTTGGTTTAATTCTCAACATGAACACCAATATGTTATATTATTAAAATGTAAATGTTGTAGAGATATTTAAGGAGTGTGTTGTTTATTCCCCTAAGTAATCTGCGACCCAGTCCAATATTTGGAACTGATAATGTAGATTCTAAACTTATTTTGCACATCAAGTATATAGTATACAAAGTGAAATACATAAATATATCCAGACATTTATTTTAAGTAACTTTCAGCAGCTCTGCAGTTGGTCTGGACTAAAAAAAAAAGCCTCCCACTTCTTCACTTGATTTTTTTTTCTTGCATGTTTAGCTTCTCGGAAGAGGAGTCAGCTTTCAATCAAACACTACACATGTTTGGGGAAATAGAAAGTTGCAGCGGGCTTGACCGCTGACTTCAGTACACACTGCAAAAATAAATCTGTTGAGAAGATGTGAAGAGTCACTGTAAGTGAAAGGAAATTACCTGAATGCTGAAGCTGCTAAACAAAAGCCCTCTGAGCAACAGCATGACAAACCTGTTGGTTTTCCCCAATGAGGGTATTCTTTTTTTCTCTCTGAGATTAATGAGATCAGAGCTGCACAGTACAGTTTTACAACCGCACTATTAGAAATGTGTTTATCCAAGGATACGGCGTGTAGTACAGACAGGAGGATGGAGCAGCTACACCGACTCCCTCTTTGCTGAACAGAAATAAAAATCCTTGACACTGAATATTTTCCAGGCGAATTCAGATTCTGCTTTTGCATCATGATGTTATCACACTAAATTGATCTACCACAGCAGCAGCTAGTGAAACGGTTACCTTGAGGTGTCATCCACCCTCTGAGCCTACAATATAGAACAGCTGTGATCTGTGTGAGGCATCAGCAACTGAGCAGCGGAGTTGGATTTAAACGAAAGGAAGTGACTTAAAAAAAAAAAAAGGTGGGTTGTCATTCGCTCACATTTTAAAGGTGAGTCCCTGATCTCCTTTTCATCAAGATGTAGCGTTCATCTGATAAAACGTGGCTGTGGATCTTGTTCGCTGTCAGCGAAGTCTTCGACGGCATTCAAGTTAGCTGAGTAAATGAAAACAGGAAATAATTCCACGGCGAGAGCCGATGGAAAATTCATGGAATATTCAAGAAAGGGCAATACAGAAGATAACTGGGAACCTGGCACCTTTGGGCGACAGTTCAGTTATTGTAGTTGATGGGATGGCAACCTGACCCTTCATCTGCATGCCGGCGAGACAGTATTCAGTGTGATTGCCATACCTCATGTGTCAGCAGTAATGCTGGGAAGAGGATATTCATCGTTTATTACAACTCAGCCGCACCGCCTGTCTGTCCTAGTTTCACCGCCGCCTTCATCTGATCACCGTTGTGTGCAAATAAGGAAGGACAAATCAGCATCGATATCTGATGAGGACAGGGCCGAGATGGGATGGTGGGAGAATGATATCTTTATAAGAGGATTTGTCAGATTGGGTTTCTCAGTGTGAGGACAGGAGAGGCTGCAAAGACACATGCCCTCCATCCGGGCAAAATTAATGAGGATCATCTGCTCTCAAAGAGTCCGGGGACAAGGATGAGGACATCTAATACCCCAGAAGGATAGAGAGAGTTTAAAGGCTCCTATGATGAGTCATGCTCAGGAAAGAGGGCATACATACTCACCTACCAATAACCCCTGTGCACACCCTGCAGACAGATCACAGAGCCTGATCAGGGAATGAATAGAAACTCAGTTTCCCAAATTCCCTTTTAGACAAATCTTGATGAAAATGAGTTGAAATATAATCCCCAACATTCAAATGATTTCGATCATATTCGGGACGTGACATGTATATGGAACACGTGGATGTTTCCCTGTAATATTCTAATATTGTCACAGTTCCCGGTGCAGGTATGCCTGATTCCCTCCGAATCCAGACATGGTTAGGGAGAGAGAGTTAAAAGCTATCTGGGCCTATTTGCATTCATTTTTGAGATGGTTCCTAAATTCAGCTCGAAGTCTGTCGCCTGTCAACTGTCGCGCAAAGTGCTGAGCTCCTATATCAGATCACCATGTAAACATAACAGCTGTGCAACATCAGTCAAACGTTATTCCACGCTGCACAACAAATCTGGTGAAAACTCAAAGTTACTGAGGATGAACCTTGACGAACTGTCTGAATATTGAACTCGAAGTTATTTCGGTCTCACCCCGCGTCGCCTGGATACCGAAGGAAAAGTTTGAATCTGATCATTATGATGCAAGTTCTGAACTTCTGATTGATTTACAGTACACAGAGTGGGTTCTGGTCACAGCAGTGTGTGTGTGATGTCTGTGTTTAGATGTGAGTTATGACTCTCAGAAGTAGTGGTGAGACATTTGCGGTAAGCTTTGTCAGTCGAGTGGGAGGTCAAGGAGAGAAACAAACCAACACGCTGCATTTGGAAGCTGTTTGCTTTGTCTGTTCACTGCTATATTCATATTTGCTTACTACCCTAGTTTATAAGTATGAGTACTACTCCGAAAACCTGATTGTGCATGACTTGGTAAGCATACATCTTAAAACACATCCCTCATCATCTGCACTTAGACTATTCAAACAACAACCAGCCTCCACTGAAGGTCTGAAAGCAAGTATCTATGCAAAACCAATTAATGCTGCCTGCAGCTAGGTATTCAAAACGTTGTGTTTGCTTAGAAATCACAGGATCGAGGTTCATACCATTGTGTACCTCAGTCTCCCCCAACTGTGAGAATCCCACCCCAGAGGGATCAATTAAAAACTTGATGCATAATCTGTGTGAGCACAGGAAGAAGAAACAGAGAACACTGTGGATATTCATAAAGAGAACTCAAGTGGGTGGTGGTGGTGGTGGTGGTTGGTGGTGGGTGGTAGAGGGGTGAGGAAAGCTTGTCGCATCTCTTTTGACTCTTTCTGTCTTTTATTCAGACCCAACAGACTGACACCTTTGCAGAAATGCTAAGAGGGGGCAGGGGAGCACACAGCGCTGCTGGTTGATGCAAACACACTGCTGGACGCACAAGATCTGCACTAAATTGTGACAAAATCATTTTCATCCAACACAAAGAATTGATCCTCTGCCATTTCAATCTCCATAGAAGTTCCTTCTAGAGTTGCACTCGATATGTTGACCCTTTGGGAAGACCTCAAACGCTAATAGCTTGGTTTGTTAGCTCGGCTCAGTAAGAGAAGCATATCCATGAAAACTTTTGGCCATCTTTTTAAGCAGCTGCTGCTGTCAAACTGGTTCTGAAAGATTCACTTAGTTCTGCATTACTTATTAGAGAAATGGCTATCCACATTCAATAGCTGTGAAGGACGAGCATGAGCAACTTCTGTGATTTCACAGTTGTTCAGATAAGTGAGTGGAAATTCGTACAAAATATCTCACCCCGCACACTCTCTGAAGATGCTGGTGTGTTTGCAGGTCCTTTCAAAACAAATTTGCCTCCAGCAAAGCTGTAAAAAAAATGCACAGGTGTGACTAATTTCAGAAATCAAACCGCAGCCTACCTGTAGAGCGTGGCGCATATGGACAAACAGTGAGCTCCGGAGTGGACATTTCCAGGAGAGAGAGCGAGAGCGAGTCTGCCAAACAATCAAGCCCTTACTCTGATGAATCAGTATTCATTCTGAGTGGATGCAGACGATGCTGGCGCTCCAACCGACTCCAAGTGGACACACTAAACTTCACTATGAAATTATGCTAAGCGTGTCAGCTTGGCCTGCAGACATGAGGGCAAATGGGGATGTCACATCACATCAGTTCTTGTGTTGTGGGAAATTTTAGGCTTCTTGGACGCTTTCCAAGATTCTGTTTTAACATGATGAACAAACCAGAGAGAGAAAATCCTGAATTTCATTTAAAAAAAGCTTCATGACCTCAGACGAGCTTCACAAAAATACCAACGTCCTTGAAAACTTAAAAACATCCTTAAATATTTAATCAAATAGGGTAAAATCTCAATTAAGACCTGCTCACATGAGAAAATGTTACGGTGAAATAAATCCTAATGCCTTGAAATATTTGGTGTGAAAGCTTGGTGACATACGGACGACTCGAAGGGCTGGTTGGTGAACTGCTGTAGCTGGCAAGCTAACCGCCCTAACTCAATGCAATAGCTCCCAGAGGTTCCCTCTCTTTACTCTCCACTGTTCTGTTTACTGTCCCCTGCTGGCACTTTCCTCAACACTGTACATCATTTTGTAATTGCAGAGAATAAAACATAGCACGTCATTAATCAGATTAATGAATGAAGAAGTGAATATTTCTATGTCAGCACTCCTGTCTTCATATCACTCATGAGGGGTATTAACATCATATCTTAAAACATTAAGGAGATGTAGTGGTTTCATGAAAATATATTTGATATGCAAACCAATGCAGCAAGGTGCTATGAAATCTAATCTGATCATCTACAGTATGATGCATGAGGAAACTTAAATGTAAGCATGATTTATGTAGACTTCTTGACCTGAGGATGCTGTGTTTGTGCAAAGACCTGGCTTCAGTGACACTCGTTGAAGTAACAGTGGTGCAAAAATCCAGGTTTCATACACTTTTTTCAACAGAGTCATATGTTACTCCTGTTATTGTTGTGTGGGTGAGAGGCAGCGCGATTCAGCAGTCTACCACCCACAGCTTCCTTGAGAAATATGAAAAGAACGCTATTAACAAGAAGCATAGCAAAATATGGCAAAAGCAGGCAATTTATTTTATATGTGCACTGTACCTTATCATCATTCTGCAAATGAATGTGTTGACAAGGCCATGAATGTAACAAAATCATTTTACAGTGATTTTATTAGCAATTTATGCAAATTTTTAAAAGATTGGTTTTGTTTGAATTAATTATACCAGAAGTAAGTTAAATTGGTTTTCATGCGAAATAACAACCTCAAAATCAGTCGGATACAGAGAAAATCTCTGCTGCCTTGACTCCTGTAATGTGGCTTTTAATATCTTAATTTGCAGAGAGAATATATTTATAACCAAACCCTTGCTGCTCCTACACTGATCCCAACCTCCCACTTACAAAAAACAATTATTTTCTTATTTCACTGGAAATTAAGGCCACATCAAGATATTTGCATCTGAAGGCTGCTCTGCAGAGAAACCGGTTACTGCAGCCTCTGAGAGCAAGAATAAAGACAGCAGCACCGGGTCTAACCACCACATGGGCAGCATGATACAAAAACAGAATACAGGTAATGTTGCAGTAAACTGCATATTCAGGCATATGGCTATTCCCCAAGAACTCATGTGGAGTCCCAGGAGTTCTGGCAGGCTGATCTGCTGCAGAAGAGTTAGCCAGCTGCAGCTTGTCCATATGTTTTGATGTCATTAAAGGGAATATCCTGGTTATACCTGATGTACCACACATATATGATTGTACAAACCAGCAGAGTAGTTGCATTCCAACAGTCAGCATCTACTTTCCAGTGAGCCTGGCCGGACGCAGGACCAAGCACGGCCTCTCAAACTAGCAGTCAAAAGGAATACAGTAGCTTACCAAGACAGTTTTCATGCCGGGTTTGGGGTGAGTTCAGTTAGCTGCATGCTAAAACCAGTCCCAGTTGGTCTCTGAGGCTGTGCTAGAACCTGGTCCGGCCTGGCTGCTGTACCCAGTTAGTATCAGTTTATTAACGGTGGCTACTACTAGTCTTTAGACTAAAGCCATCGGTCTGTTAGGAAACTGTAAATCACAGAGCAGCCGGAAGACATCAGAGGGAAAACCAGCAAAAATATTCTGTATAAAATCTAATCCAGTTTCATCAAAATCCCTGAATAAAGTTATAAAGTTGTGTAGTTTTGTTGTGTTTTGTTGAGCGAGAACTGGCCATGTTCGAATCTTTCATAACTGTGCAGCTCTGGCGGTGTCACATTAGAGAAAATGTTTCATTGGATGCAAAATAACTAAGTGCAGGGTGAGTCATTAGTAACTTTTTAGTGTTTTTTAGGAAATAACAAACTCTAACGTACCACGAGGAAAACCTGAAAATACCGAAGAAATGACAAGTCCTCCGAGGGAAGATTTCAACAACAACCAGGGGACTGTGCTCAAATTGTGAATTTGAAAATATTTTTTTAATAACCAGGTCGATTTGGAGACTGTGCTGTTGACTTTGTGGTGTTTTGTGTGGCCTCGGTGTTTCATGCTCTCTCTCTGTCTGGTCTTTGAAGTAGCATATCTGATCTGCCGCCGCTGATGTCTTTTGACACTGAAGCTGTTGTGGGTCGACTAACGTGCTGTTTTAGGACACTCGGCAGGAATGTGCAGCGTTATTTGGGTGTCCTGCGTGTCGAGTTTGGCCCACCGTGGTCTATATTGGTCATCGCCTACTGTATCTAACGTTACACAAGCTTACACGTGCATGTTGCTTAAAGGGGAAGCTGTTAACAGCGTATCGTAGTCAACACCATGAGCACATTCTTCATCTGCAGCATCAACTTTTTTTGGTTATTAAACTTCGTTATTAAGCGCCTCTTCATCTCAGCAGTCAAATTAATGGGAAATAAAGGTTTCCCCACACAGTACACACCGCTTTGCTGACGGATCACAAAGACCTGTCTCCATACAAACTACTTTTATGAATGTTCTCCCTCGAGCCGTGATGCTTCCCACTGCACATGTCTGAATGCTGACTTCAGCTTGTGTTTCACCATCCAGCAGAGGAGAGGATTTCATAGCTGCTACATTTGCGGTCAGCAGCGTGTCTATCACAAGCTTCCTTTCTATGTAGACACAAAGCCCCTGTAGTGTGTCTGCGCAGTTTCCACCGAGACTCTCAGAAACATTATTAGACTTGAGAGGTGACTGTCCTCAGCGGGTCTGAGGGCCTTTTGGCGAGCAACCTCCTGCTGTCACTGTTTGGTATGCAGAGGCTGAGATTCATGTTGTTCGTCTGTAGCTCTCTCTCTCACTTACTGACTGACTGGAAAGCTCTCCTCTGTCTCATTCTCTCTCTCCAGGCTAATTGACTGTAATGAAATTGCCGGAGACAATCTCGAGAGCAGACTTAATTGATAAAGGGAATCATGGAAATGGAAAAAAATAAGAGAAGGTGACAGAATGTGGAGGCTTTTGGAGAGGCCTGATGACATTTCCCTCTATCTCTATGAAAATAATTGCATCTGCCTCTGTGCATATGAGATTGGAGGCGTTGAGGGTGGCAGGGGGATAGCGGTGCTGACTGTAGAGGTAGCGGCGGTGTACGTGTATCCTCTAAAATCTCTGTAACCATTTTAAGCCAATGACAAGATTTCGACAATAAGAAAATAACAGCTGTTTAACTCGTACTAGATCCTGTAACGCCATCATCTGATACATTTTTAAAATGAATCTCCTCTCGTCGTCGAGAAGTGATTATCACGCGCCGCCATGCTGTGAAAAACATATTTTAAAGTGCACGTGCGGCGAAGACTGCGAGGACGCAGGAAAAGGGCCCCCTGCTGTCACAGTAAGATGCTCCGCTTGTACGTCTGTGTGATCCTCACTGAGCTCTTTTAGCTCATTAGATGTGATTGCAAAGACATCTTTTTGCCATTTGCTTGTGAAACACTACAATTTTACCTTTGCAGCCTTGTACAAATTTTAAAAGAAACAATTTAGGGAAATCACTCCAACTATTATTGGGCAGTTTGATCATTTTGTCCTCAGGAGCTCAAATAATCACAGTCCCACACAGAGAGGAGCATTTCACAGAAAGGACTAACAACTTCACGAGGAAAAGGTCAGGCACCTGCCAGTTGCCTTGGCTACTAACGCTTGACATATGCTAATGTGTTAGCATGGGGGAGTGCAGGGGACAAATGGATCACGTTGTTGTCGGTGTTCTCTTCGCTCACATTTTCCCCAACAAGCTAATCGCCCATACACTGAGTATACTTCTTGAACAGCTTTACCGACGGCTGCAACATTCCACTTTTCATTCGTGGCTAGCTGTGCTCCTGAATGAGGTCAGCACAAAAGGGCTAGATGCTGCCAATGGGGTGGCTGCATGAACATCTGTGATGAGGAGCTGCCGCAGTTGGCAGCAGTCGATGCCAGCTGTGTAGACCCATGGATCTGCTCGTCCCACCGGAGCGCCGGGGCCACAATGCTGCGCCGCACGGCAGAATTGCAAAGCGAGTTGACTGTCATCTCATCAAAATATCACTTTGCTGCCACGCAAGCTGCTCACTGCCAACACCTGGGCTCCTCGGTGCTTAGGGAATAAAGGGAGGAGAAACACAGCCGCAGCAGCCAATGGCAGCTTTGAACTAGCCAAGTGGACTTGAGAAAAGTTTGGAACGCTGCTCTGCATTGTCTGACAGCAAAGCCAAAGTTCAGCTGTTATGTGACACTGAATGAAGCAGTTGGATGTTGTTCGGGGTGATTAAGGCTGAAAGCACAGACAGATGATGGACTGCATGCATTCTGACAAGCACTCAAGTGTAATTACATATTAGGTAGACTGCTACATGTTCCAATTACACTTTTCCAGATAGAACGGTGCTCAAATGCATTTCTCTTTTTTTTTAAGTATAACTGAGGACTAGAATGCTGAGATGGCCCTCGTTCTTTCAGTAGATGCAAGACATCACCGCCCCTGTACTACCAACTCTCCATACATCATGGCGGTGTGGTGGCTCACCTTAAGGCCATCACACTTAGTAAGTGACTATGCCACCCGGAAGTCATTCATTTTTTAACGAGAAGTGAACAGGCTGGAGGAAGAGCTGCAGGCAGTCTGGTAGTCAGAGCAGGTCTCACTCATCAAACAGAAACAGACATACTGTGAAGTCATTATAAAGGACTTTGCTTGTCTGCTGAAAAATGACAGCTCTGACTTTTCATTCGTGGTGAAGTGGAATCTTGCTGTGAATTATAACACTGTGACTGGAATTATGGGAGGGGATTTGCATGGAAAGGTGAGTTTATCGTGGACGTCTCATCGAGGACGACGAAACAAAACATCAGCAACAACAACCATTGGTCATTTATCAATGGGTGTATCAGTGTATGCACAAGAATGCCAATGTTGGACAGTTCTACTGTTGAACAAGGTTCAAGGTCATGGAAAATAAACTGTGGTTAGAGATACTTGGTTAATGTGGGATCGATTTGGTTGGGATAGATTTTATGGTTTGTGGCAGGACGTGAACTAAAGAGCCATGTGCTTCTCATCCAACACCTTCATCTCGACAACTTTCTTCTGCCTTGCTACAAAAGGGGCAGCCTAAGTCTTGCATTTGCAATGAAAGTTGGTAATACATGTGAGCACAATCCTCCAAAGTCAAGCCAATTCCATGCATATTGGTCTAGGAAATAAAATGCTCGAACAAGCCATTAGCTGAGACGATTCATTGTCATCCAACACAAAACATCAAATGTTGTTTTCTACATTACAAGAATGCATGCACCAGCTTCTTTCTATGCAATACAGTATGAACTCCGTGTCAGAACGTCTGACTCCGGGAGAGCAGAACAGAGAGGCAATTGGGGAATGCAAATAGGATGGCAGTTGCTGAAAAGATTGCCAGCCATAAATCACATCGAAATAAAGGTGTCCAAAACAGTTAAGGATTCTGACTCTAAGACACAGGAGCACATTCTTGCAATACTGACATTACATGGGTTTCTTGTCAGAGTTAGATGCCAAGATTATATTGATTGATCCAACGACTCGTCCAAGCCTTGCTTCAAGCTATATCTTAGACCTTTGAACCCATCAGGAGCTCGAGAGCAGCTCAGGTTTTCTGGCAACACTCTGTTGGCTGTTCAGCGGTTGACCTGGCCTCAGCTGTGAAGGCCCCCAAGCTTCAGAATGACCTGCCTGAGGTGAGAATTCCTAGACCTGTGTTATCGGTTAAATAACTTGTGAAGACAGGTCATGTCAGACTATATATATATATATATATATATATATATATATATAGTCTCTCTCCTCTAAGATGGACTGCTACCATATTTATTTATATATTTATATCTTTTTTTCAGTGTGAGGAGTGAGCTGAGGATACGGAAATGAAAAAACAAAACAAAACAAAATATAGAAAAAATATGCAGCATCATAAAGGATGTAAAAATAGAAAGTCACGCTATCTGGGACGAGTGAGAACAAAATCTGAGCCCTGCAGATTGACATTCATTATCACAAAAGCAACTGAAGCTTTTTGTAGCTCATAAACAATGTCACGGTGGGTGTGAGACCCACAATGCATCTTTACACTGTGAGAAGAATTAAGCCTCCTCAGTTTGATAAAGGCAGCTCATCAGATGTGCACAGAGTGGATGTGGTCCTTATGCAGATGAGAGAGAGAGAGAGAGAGAGAGAGAGAGAGAGAGAGAGAGAGAGAGAGAGAGAGAGAGAGAGAGAGAGAGATTCTTCACTTCTAAAGTTGAGAAGATTTGAAACGAGCAGCTGGGTCTTAAATGCAGTGTGCTTGCTTGCTTGATTGTAACATTGAGCGGAGGCAAAAACAATAGCATCTCTTAATATCCATCCACAGTCACAGTTACAGCAGCTATCTAAGTAGCCACATGGGGTAAAACAGTGGGGCTGTAAACTGAAATGATCATCATCAAGGATCGCGTGCCACTGCGATCCCAGATGTGACTCTGCTGGGTGACGAGGAGCAAGTGGGTCAAAGGTAAAGGGGTAAAGGGGTGTGATGATAAAATACTGAGGGAAGGAAATAAGATGAGTCCAGGCGACCGGTCTGTTCCATTGGGTACTTTTAGAATAAGGAGGGGAGGAGTGTTCATGGATGCTAGTTAGAGTGATGGAAATGGCTCTGTGATCCTCCATTATCTGTCTTCCTTTCCTCATAATGTACCTTTCCCTCTGCCCCATCGATTGCGGCCACTGGATGTTGTCATTAAATCAATTCTTCCCAGAGGAGAAATGGTTTGTGTATGAACAGTCCTTGCCCTTACTATCAATGACAGCACAGGCAGCTGCATTGAAATGGATAAGGATGAAACCAGAGACAACCGGAGTGCACGGAGCAGGAAATTTATTTTCTGCTTGCTCGAGCCGTTCTATTAGGAATGCATGTTTGGACCCAAATAGGACCGCGTGCCACGTGCACGTGGACCACCAAGCACAATGTTATCTGTTATCTGTCACTCATTCTTCCTTTTTGTTCAAGGATAAAAGTCATTTCAGAAACACTGTGTTGCCCCAGCATAAAACACACGGAGGTGAAGAATAACTTCCGCAGGAATATGACGCCGTGAAGTGGAGACGTGGAATGTTGATGGGCGACATTTCTGCGAGCCAAATAATTCCCTCCTGCCTTTTGACAGTGGCCTAAATGGGCGGTACTCTGTGATCAAAATGCTTTTAACGTATGACATAGATTACTTCTGCCTTCCAGTAATGGCGTACTTTTAACCCTACAGCGCGCCATCGCTGCAATCATGTTGTAGCTGCACTCGTGTGGTCTTCAAGTCCTGAAAGACTTAAAATGACATTACAGTCATTACTCCTAATGTGCCTTTAGCCTCAGTTTAGGAAGGTATACTGTGCATGTACATTCACAATCACCCAGTCACCAGCACTCACATTAGGGCAGAATACCTCTCTGGAAAGAAGATGTCATTCAAGGTAGAAGTGCAACATTCCCTCTCTGGTTCTCTAACATCTTGTCATGAAATCCCAATAGGAACACTTCATTGTCTTCCTCTGCAATACATCATAAACTTAGTTGACATAGTGAAAACAGCAGAGTGGGTCTGTCAATCTGTGAAGAACCGGTGTGATACTCGTGACATCTACAACTGATTTCCTGTGTCTCTTCCGACTTCACCGAAGCAGAAGTCGTTTTTTCCTGCACAGTGAGAGAGCAACAAAGACGTGTGCGCTGTACAGTAGAGCTCTTCTGCCACCAAGTGGGCAGCTCCATCCAAGCTCAGTTTAAAAAATTTACACCTGCACATAAACGTGCCTTTGATACACACACACACACACACACACACACAGAAAAATCTAATTTGGCAGGATCATTGTGCAAAGTCACCCTTTTTAAATCTTAATATGACCAGCAGTAAGAAACACCTGAAGCTCCCCGGTAAGGTGCATCGGAGCAGACACAAAGCTTTACACACAGGAGGCAGCCAGATTAGTCAGGCTTTTGTTTCGCCATGAAAACTTAAAGTTTCACTGACTGTGTCCAATTTGCCCACTCTGACACTCCCCTTTGCTTTTAATTAGCACAGTCTCAGGGGGACCCTTATCAGTAATGGACTATGCTCTTAATGAGGCTGTTATTAAGTCGTTTTCCTGGGGGCTGATAGACTTACAGCCACCTATGGCATGTAGGCTGATAATACTGAACCTCAGTTAATTCCTTTTTCCTTTTTTGCACTTAAAGGTGGGCTCAGAGGTTTCTAATTCCCTGCCAAACACTGCACACAGACAGTCATGCTGTCAGAAGAATAGGAAGGTGTGGGGGGAAAATCCTGATGAAGATTAGGTGAGGAAGAGTAATGGGTTTTGCTCTCTCCCTGGCTCCTTTGCAGAGTGAGGTCTTGTTCTAATAACTGAAGGAGGGGATGCTCAGGATGGCTCCCTTGGCCTTTCAGAGACCTGGCTGGCTGGCTCGTGGGGTGGTATGATCTGCTCTAATGAATGGGACTTGAAGTGAATGGGTGCTTTCAGGGATGGAAGAGAGGCAATCTAGGGTGGGAGGGTTCTGCCTCAGGGCCGACGTGTTGGGGAGGCCATTTGGTAACTGTGGATCATGCTCTGAATTTGAGATTTAGAGAGTGGATCTCTGTGCTGAGAGGGCCTGACCAACGGTCTCTGTACGACCCCCTTTATTAGCATGCCAAGAATATGAGTTCAGACTGAAACTGTTATGATTTCTGATTCAAAGGATAGACTATGGACAGCAGGATACATCCACTGTGCCCACACAGGACGTATACAGAGTAGATGCCATATGTTGGATGCAACGAAGCGACCCAGCCTTGAGCTCTTCACAGGTGCAGCTGCCTTTAAATAAATATTCTTAACCTGTGAACAGTCTGAGAGAAAGATGGGACTGAATGCATAGATGCATCCTTTTGATTTCCTACACAATGAGGTGCACTTTGGTAAATAAACAGTGAATCACCGTCCTCCTCCATCTTCTGTTTCTCATATGCATTTGTTTTTCCTATTTTCTTAGCAGCAGAACTTGATTATTAAATCCTCACAATATATGGAGAAAATATGAAATAGTGCCGTATTATTTCACAGTAAAAGCATGTTAACATTTCTCAGGGCCAGCGCCGTGGGCTGGAAGTTAACAAACTACAGCTTTCACACCAACTACAGGTGCAGTCCATCAAATCAATGAGCCTGTGACTTTAAAAAATAAAACTACTATGATTAAGTGGCTTTAGTAGTTATAATAAATCATTCTTTACAATATGTAGTTTATTTCACTTAGAAGCAGTTTCCGTACAGAAAATCAGGAAATGCCAGTGAAAACACAACCCAAGCTGTGAGGGTGGAAACTCGTTCTCAGTGTGCTCCGGCTCAACACATAATGGCCGGCAATTATGAAGCAGTGATTTTTTCTTCAGAGGCTGGTTTCAGCGGCCACCTGGCCTGCAGTACTCACTCCTCATGCTCAAACAATGGGTTAAACGGAGCTGAGACAGGGACCTCTTCTTAGTCTAGCGGGTTAGAATTTTAAAAGTGCAGCCTCTGCAGGAATGCTATTGATGTTCAGCAAACCATAAACACTAGCCGGTGCAGACAGAGGAGAATTTTGTGCAATGGATGCTGCAGCCAAGCTCAATCTCGGATGACTATTATATTTCTATATACTAGACTTGGGTCTGACTAATAAAACTATTTTGGAGCCCGAATCAGATATTTTTCTTCTTTGTTCTCAGACAGCTTTGTGGCAATCTTCGTTATCTTTAAGTGTGTGCATTTCAAGGAAAAAAAAAGTTCAGATTTCCTCCAGCATTGTCTTCTCGTTAAAGTGGGACAGCTTCTGAGACGAGAATTTTAACGCTTACTGAACTGTGCAGATTACTCCTTCAAATTGACAGTAAACACATCGTCTGGCTTCTCCCCCATCCACAAATAGCCTTGCAATCCATTTTTTGATGTTGATAGAGCCAGACCCAAGCTCAGTGCTGCCTTCCTGGTGCCTGCGCGTGCTTCCTGCATTCATTTCTAATCATGTTTGTATCATAACGCATTTAGAAAAATGAGGCTAGGATTGTTCCGTATTTGTTTTTTTTACTGCTATTAAAGAACACGGAGAGACTGACCTACCCTCTAACTCACCAGCCCATGAGAGCAAGGAACTAGATTTACTCGGGCTACGCTTTAAGAATACACAAGCAGAGAAGCTGAACCCAGAGCAGACTGTGGACAACTTTAACAATGCACAACACTTGCAGAACGACTTTCAGACAAAGTGCAAGAGCGAGCTCACTGACTGATGGAAGTCGCTGTGCAGAGGAGGACGCATTACCCCTGCACCCCCCCCTCGTCATCTGAGCACATGTTTACATGCCATGTTACTTTAGTAAATGAAAGAACACAGCACTCAGTAACGTGTATTTCATTGTTTTTAGATAACAGTGGAGGTCTATAGAACAGAGGATGACATATATAGTGTTAGAAACCTACACACTCACCATCCTGTAAGTGTTTGACACATGTTGACCACATGCAGAGGAAGAGCGTGGTTAATGCTGTCCATTTCTATATGTGGATGCAAGTTCATGCCAATTAGTGGCTGTGTCCCATCTTGGTTGCAGAGGATATCTCTTTTTCTTCTGTGCTGCAGTTTGTCGCTGTGGAAGACTGTAAACATTAACAGGCACAGAGTTCTTGATAATTATGTGCTGACTGCCGTACAAACACAGATTATCTGGGACAGCGGAACAGAGAAGGAGAATAAAGAGCTTTTTATAACATTCAAAGCACTTCTTGTCTGCTCAGCCTTAATTGTCACTGTCTCCAGAATCCATCACTGTACATATAAATATACATATTACCCGGTGGGGCATGCTAATGATAAGTGGATACTCTACACAGTCCATACTGAACTGTAACTGAGTTCCATGTTGAGCTGTTGTGCATGTGCTGCTTGTTAAAGGAGGACATAGGCAAAGAAAAAGAGGCTTCAGCTTGAGAGAAGAGCAGAGAATATCCCACGGTGATGAGCTAACAGGCCACTGGATGAAGCTAAGGATGGATCCACAGGGTCTGATTAGCTGATGCTGAAACTGGGACTGAGTGCTACGCTGGCAGAGGATGGATAAACTGTCTCAGTTAATGTGGATATGATGTGTCCTTTGCACGTTTGAAAAAAAAAGAAGAAGCTTAATCACATGGTGTCAGCAGAGTGATTATAATTTAAATTACACGTTTGAATTAGAATAACTCAATCAATATTGAAACGCAACAACACATCGACACTGAGACAAAGAAAGCCTGACATGAAAGGGATTTTTTTTTCACACACTTGCTGTTCTGCCAATCATTAAATATGAATGTGTCTTCTAGATCAATCACACACACACACAGATAATCTGGCTGACATTTTGTTGAGGCAGGACACTTTGATGCTGTGGTCCCAGACCTGACAGATGCTAATAGACTCTCCGTCATTGAACTTCACTAACTGGACCTGCGGTAGCTTCTTTCAGCAGCAGAAATAGCTCAAGCAAATTGAAGAGTTTGCCCCGTGATGATGATGCATGATGGGAACTTTAAGTACAACAAACTTTCTAATGTTTCCTTCAATGCCAAACCACTATATATCTCCATAACCGCGAGCTGCTCCTTCAAGCTGAAGCTCCTCACATGAACGAGCAGTTAATTTAGCGAGTGGAAAGCGATGTGACGAGTACATCTTGTATTCAGCTCATCACACTTGCTGCAACAAATATCCCTCAGAACGAGCCGTTTCTTTCATTCTCTGTCTTTCGGTTTGGAATGTGGAAACTCATTTTGGTGGGTGAAAAAAAAAATGAAACGATTCCACTCATTTCCAAATCATTTACATCGAGGATTCTTCTATTAAATGGCCGTCTTGATATCAGAAATGGAAACGAGGTGAAAAGAAACACTGCATGGCACTTTCTCAGACGGTTTTTGGAAACTAAAACAGTTTGTTATATAACTGTAACTTTACATACAATCATTTGATCATACTTACTGCATATCTGTGTGTGCACATCTGCACATGGATTACCCCTAGAGACATATTATTACAACAAAACAACTAATAATGCAAATACTAACGCAACTAAATGTCCTATTTTTTCTTAGATTTTCTTACGTTGGGTCTTGTGTTAGGGTTTGCTGTACTGCAGGTTTTAAATAGGCAGGCAGTCATGGGACCAGAATGTGTCGGTGGTTTCACAGGCAGCGTGATTTCTTCCTCCTTTTGCTGGTCGTGCATGAATAAACCTCAAGAAAACTCAAAGACTGTGTGTGGATAATGGATTGTGCCCTATGGTGCATTAGTGGCTGTTTGATTTGTGTGATTCAAGTGAAATTTTGCTTATGGATTAAAAGGTGTTACAATAACTTTCCCTTTGCATGTGCGTCAGTTTGTCCCAGTTGTGTCCTGTCTTATTATCAGCTCAGTGGCCTGTAAAGCACATTTAATTGCCGCGACCTGAAGCAAAGTTCACATAAAGTTTGAGTGATTGATGATTGATTACTGTAATCGTATCATGTTTCAAAAACAACTTGTGTTTTACAGATTCCAGAAGTCCTTTGCAGAGCGACAACACGAGCGTTTCAGGCTGAATCACTGTAATCAAGCCCTCATGCTACATGCAGGCCTGGCTTAACTGCTCAGTAATTATTGGCATTTCTGTGCAGACTGAGCAGTCGTCAACGCAAAACCACGGATGAGTAAACACAGCGAATGATTCCACGGCACGTTCGGATAATGCTGCATTACTTCTGAGAGTGACAGAGCTCACATTAGGCTGATTTTGTCTATCTGCACAAATACCTGCAAACATATGATTCGCAGTCATGTCAGAGAGCCCGTATGAAACCGCACGCTATCGATCAGCCATTGATTAATGGAATATGCAAACCAAACTGACACCAAAATAACCCTCATTTTTCCTGCTTCATTCTCAGACAGTTCTGTTTGTGTTCATGTGATGAAGATAAATAGCAGTGCTTTTTCCTAGCAGAGACAGAAGATGGGGCTGCTGCTCTACAAGAAATATCTTCAGCTTTGCCACTGCAGTTCCTCCCTGCATCCATTCAGAGTTTCAACCAGTAATTGTGTTTTTTGGCCATAGCATTCAATCAAAGCCTATCAGTGTCTCTGACAGGCAATAACAGTCCCCAGACTATAACCAACGGTCATATTCAGGCTTTGTTTTTTGCAAGGAAAGCATGCCTGGATCTCCTTGTCACATGATAACTAGCCTTAGAAAAGCAGAATTTATTTGACAGCATCAGATAGCTGCAGGGGACTGGAGAGTGCCGTCTAATCCGTGTATACATTATGAATAAAAGAATGGGTGCGTGCACTCTTAACGTGTTTTTGTTGGGTGAAGGGGAAGACAAACAGCATTTATTAACATAAAATTCAGCTTACTGAACGGTGGCCTGGAGGAAGTGGTAAAAATAGACCAATGAACAGACACTTTGAAGCTTTGAATATGTGGAGATGAGCAGAGGTTGAAGGCTTTGGGTTGAATTGTAAACACACGTGTTTTTCAAACTGCTGGCATCATGCAATGTACATACGTCCACATGAAACATGCTACAAGCTTATACCGTACATTAAAAACACTTAACTGCTGCTCATCTATATTTGCTATGCCACTCAATGTTTCTTAACCACCGGTCAAGTCATTTGAGGCAAGTCCAAGTCGAGTCTCATGTTTTGGAATAGAAAGCCCCGTCTCAAACTCTTAAGGACAAGTTGGCCAGTTGGCTGCCCATGTTTGGTTATTGTTGTATTTCTTTGTGTTTGCAAAGTCTCAAATTCTTATTTTGTGACTGAAGTTTGGAGACTACAGATCTGCAGTTAACGCCTTCAGCACTCTGTTGGGATGTTTTTCAGACACAGATGGAAGTGTACACTACCACACATCAACAGGCATTACTTATTGAAGCGTTTAGTATCTAATATCGATTCAGCTAACAGCTATAGGCAAATATGTGAGCTCGACATAATGCATTCACCACATAACCACCTAAAATCCAACTTCATCCCCTTTAGCCAAGACACCAGACTGCATCTCAAACTTACCCACCCCACCCCCACCCCACACACACACACACCTCCCTCTTTTAATGGTTCCGAGTTATTCGAATGGATATAAATGTTTTTGCTGCACCATTGAGCAGGGTGAAAAGCGGTGATGGAAATGGCTTTAAAAAAAGAAGAGAAAGAAAAAGAGTTCCTTGTGATGCCTTTGGCAAAACTATCTGTACTCTCTACTTTCTTTTATCACCTCATTGCTGGACAGTCAGAAAAGCCCCTTGGCAACCATTTGAGGGCATGTATATCTTTATACACGGAGTCATATCAGCGTGATTGAAAAGTACCTTGTGCACCTTGGAGTGCAATGTTAGACTGACCTTTTCCATTCTTACAAATGTGGTCCATGGAAAACTTCACACCCGCTGGCAATGCAAGCTCTGCTGAGTGTAAATTATTGCAGATTTCCTCTGTAGCATTTGTATAAAAAATATTGCATGCCTCTCCATTTACTGTCATAAACCCACTGGGAGTGGGGGAGTACTTCACAGCCAATATCGCAGACACAGATTTGGACAATCCAGCAGGATAAAAATCTACTTTTAACTTTCAAACACATACGACACAACACACATCATGTTCACAACTGAGGCTGATTATTCCCACAGGTCTGCTCCTCTGTAGTGAGCTTCTTCCACACCAAACGTCGCACGCTGTCCCATGCTGAATCTTTCAAGCACTGTCAAGTGAGGATTGCTCCAGAAAGACGGGCCGGTAAGAGGGACGCCTTTTCTAAAGTAATACAGGGTTGCCAAGCGCTAATGCAGCTGACTTTTCACACTTTTGGCTTTTGCCTCACACTCTCATGTCTCTGAAGCACGGATGATGACACACTGAAGAGGATGATGGATTGATAAAAATAAGAATTATGATTGATCCAGTGAAAGAAGGAGAAACATGAAGTGGGATGTGATTTACTCTGGGAAGCAGGTAAAGACAGTCTAGACTACCTGCTGCCCTGATACATATAAATGAATAATAAGTGTGTGTTCTGCATTAAAAAAAGATGATGTCCTGGTCTTATTGAATGCTGGAGGTATAAATAAGTTTGGATTCACAGAACCACGCAGTGTCGAGTCTTTTGATGCTACATGAAATGCCACCACGCTTTTCTCTCAAACACTGAATATCTTTTTGTGGTTTTTGGGCACAATCGCTCAGAACAAACGTGGATTTATGTGTTTACACACCTTTCCCTTTCAGCCAAATGTCTGCCCATGTTCACACACAGCTACGGACCGTTCTGTTGTCTTTGATTCATCCCCCGCTGATCTTGCAGCTTATCAACACACTCAAGATTTACTGAATAATTTTCGAGAGGTACTTCGCTGCTTTCTGCAGCCTCGTGCGAGCAGGATCGAAGGCCACGCTCTGGCTCAGTGACCAGATTTGTGCTGTGTCGAGCGAACGCGGTGAGCCTGAATGTAATTGCGAGACACATTATCAATATATATTTTTTAATGGGATCACACACTGCTAGAGGAGTGGCAGTGTGATGTAAAAACACTTTTCCCAGAATGGATCTTCTGCACAGTGAGAATATGTTTTCATTAAATCTGACATGTGATTTATTGCATGTTGTACGCGTCTCATGTTTCTGCCTATTTTTCTGTAGTGGACAAAGAAATGAACAATGAATGAATGAACACAAAAAATATTTGTTGTGTGCCATTTGCAGGTAGCAGCATCCCTGCCAGACACAAACAGACAAACAGTATCCTGAGGGAGAAAGACTGCACTCGAAAAAAGGAGTCTTGATTGGTTGGACAAGTGCAAAACAACAAGATCCTTTCAGAGATGTACATTCATTTTACAGCTGAGCAGTGCTGGAGCGTAACTCAGGATGTAAACAGACTATTTTGTTTTAGCTTAATGCTACTTAATACTTTTCACTTCACTGCATTTATCAGACAGCTATAGTATTACACAGATGAAGACATTTTTAAACAGGCGAGGGTGTTTCATTTGCAACTACACGACGACACGGCATCCTGCACACTGGTCCTTTAAATAAGAATATATATATATTTGAATATTCAGTGAGTACTGTGAATGAACTCCTGTGGTGCTGATAAGTCCTCAGGCTGCATGTTAGTGTGGGAAATCTGATGGATTGATTAACTGTCAGGACGGGAAGTCATTAAACAGTCAAATGTAAACTTGCACATATATTTGTGCACATTGCACCTTTTTTACCTGCCGCTATTCAACTGTTAATCTAATATCTACCTCTCTACTGTATATATTCATATGTAGCCATATGCATACAAAACACACACACAAACACACATCTCAGTCTGTTACACCATGACATCTCATCACATTGTTCTGTCCAAACTCATCCTGCAGCCTCTTTTCTGTATTTTGCAATGTGTGCACTTTATTGTAGTCCTGTCCTGTGCACTGTGTTCTACGTTCTATGTAGCGCTGCAGTCCTTGGCCAAACTCTGTTTCCTTTCACTGTGTTCTGTGTGCATGTGGCTGAAATGACAACAATACGCCTTGAATGTTGAACTGAACCAAAGAGTCAAAACAGGAAGACGGCATTGTTGTCCTGCAAGCAAGTTATAGCCAGTAAACATACATATTACATGCAGATTTCTCTGGTACAACGTGACTAAGCCGCCATAGAACATTGCACGTAAATGCTAAAATAAAAGATATAATGTTTCAAAGTGGAAACAACATGTAGAAAGATTTGACAGATCTATGAACAGACGTTCCAGAGAAAAACAGAAAAAGGGGGAAGAAAAAAGAAAAGATCTTTTCACTCTGAATTTGTTGCCATCTTAGTCATCTCCGACTCCATGCTGTGAACACAGCTTCCAGCCTCACTGTTATCCTGCAGATAATGTAGATCATATGCCCCCCCCGGTACACACAAAGCTGCCGGTTGCCCTTTGTCACCTGTAGAGCAGAGCGGCTCCTCACCTGCAAACATGGCAAATTGCAGGATGTAGCACTGCTGAGAGCTGGATCTGAGCCTCTGCGGTGCTGGATAATTATTTTTTCCTCCTTGACGCCCAATAAGAGAAGTCATTTTTTTTCTCTCTCACTCCTCATGCATTAAATTACCAAATTTAGATATCACGGAAGCTGAACTGAGAAAGTTAAAACATGATACCTAGTGGCTGTCTGACAGATACAGCTTTGTACCCGGCGAGAGCCTAAAGGAGCTCTGCGTCTGCCTGGAAATGCAGCAGTAAATGTTTGTTAACACTATAAATATAACAAATGTATTTGTCTTCCAGTCTCCCAAATGACATGTGCTATTTAGCAGCAGTGACAAAAACAGTGACATGTGGGCTACATTTAAATAGGCCATGGGGAAATTACAGGTTGCACCTCTGCAGCACGAAAAGTCAACTTTTCTCTCCCGATTGCCAAACAAAAGCTCTCCTCTCCCAACAATAACTGTCAGCGGTATTAAAGGCCATGCTCATATTTGTATTTTATCGCTGACAGGATGATGTATGTATCATTAAGACACCACTACGCAATTAAACTGTGTCAAATTAGAGAGACAATAACAATGGGAGGCACGTGGGAGCAAGAGACTCTACATGCTGGTCCATTAACCCTCCCTCCCTCCTCCATCCATCCAGCTCCGAGCCACTTTACCCAAGCTGTTGCTAAGCTACAAAAGCTACAAGAGCAGAGGGGGAAGTCTTTGTGGCAGAGGCGGTGAGGAGCATTGTTCTGTGAAGTCTCATACACTGATCTGCCACGGCAATTTTAAATATACTGTAGATACATAAAAATGTATTAATGCTAAGTTATGAAAAGAAGAGATGAGAGTGGGAGCACTCTCAGAGCCGACCGAGCTATTGCAGAAGGTGCCACACATGCTCTTTACGGTTTAATTTGACTCACTTGAGGTTTGTGCAGTTGCAAGATAAAAAGTAGGGTGTTGACCTCTGCCAGCGGGGATTCAACCAGGCTCAGAGTCAAGAGCAAGACTGCCATGACAAGTGTAGGATTATATAGAGCAAATTACTGCACACTTGACTCCAACGCGATCCCAAACCTATGGGGAAGCCTCCTGAAAACACTGATTAAGATGCAACCACATGAAGACACCATTCAAGTCTGCAATCCAAACAGTGAGAGCAAAAACTCACACTGAATACACCCAGGAAATCCATAACGTGTGCTGTTTCAGGCGCTAACCATTTTCTAACAAAGAGATATGATTTTTTCCAAATCGGTCGATCCTGGAAATGTTTGTTTCCCCCAAGCATTTAAGAGTTGCTTAACACCCCCTGAAAACCTTGTCTTAGCTGATCTGCAGTGCTTGAACTTCTCACCTCGCTGCGGTGACGTAACAGGGCGGGTCGGTTTACTGTGACATCACTGTTGGGTGTCGCACAGATGCAGCAAAGCAAATAAATGTTGATCAACTATGTATGAAGTGCTTGTGAAATTCAGATTGCTGTCTTGTATGTCAGCAGTGTTTTAGTGTCACTAATTCATTTATCTACTGAGCTGCATCTGCTGCTGCGTCCGTCACATGCCGCCTTCGCAATGACCCGCAGAGATCTCGTTATGCTGTAACTTTGTCATTTTGGATCTGATATTCATGACGGCTCCAAACAGAACATGCTGTGACTGAACCTTTGTAGCATTATACATGAAAAGAAATGACAGGACTTGTGATTTTGCATTTAAATTTTCTTAGCTGTCTCGATGCATTATCCACACCAGACACCACATCAAATCCACGCCACGTTTCATTACGGGCACATAAATGGAAGCATTATCATACAGACTGAAAGCTGGATGGTCTTGTCAATTACAGGAGGCTGGACATTTGCACAGTAATATAGTTTAAGTCTATTAGTGTGTAACAGTGCTTCCCACGAGCTGCATTCAAAGCACATGCCACACAGACAGACAGGCATTCTGTGGCTTTAACACGGCTGAATTAACATTCCATAAACCTGCATGGCTCGGTTCAAAGGCTGATCTTCTTTCTCCCATCTCCGCTGTAACCTTGAACATCTACAAGGCCATTGTTCTCAAAGTAGGCTTTTAGGACTACTCTCCGAGAAAGGTTACAGGACTGCTGCAGACACATTTATTACTGTCATGACTGTGACTGCTACGGGAATCTCTTTAGTCTGACGTAGGGACAAATCTAATTAACAACAGTATAAAGTTCATTTAAATGGAGCCATTTTACAACCATTCAGGGAACAACCATCATGTCAGCTCTTCATAATGCTGCATTTAAATTGTTTTTCACTGTTCTACAGTTTTTACCATCAGCATAAAGTCAAAATATATTCATTATTTAGATCCATTTATTATTTTAATTTTATTTTTTATGGTTCTTCGGCATTGGAATGAGCCAACGGGATTCTAAAATTTGCAGTGGCTTGCACAGACAGTACAATATGCAACAACACAATCTGAACTCCCACAGGTACGTGACTGCCACCTTCTGCGTGTCACAAAATAACTTCTCCGAAAGGTCGGGTAAACACAGCGTCATAAAGCTTGAACATTCAAGACATGGTAAGACATGATGGATGGATGGATGGATGGATGGATGCATGGATGGAGCAGACAAATCAAAGGAGAACTTCAAAGCTTAGTGTCTGCAGTCACACTGAGGTGATCAATGAGTCATGCTGCACATACACTATCTTATAAAATTTGTATCAACACATCTCACCTTGTATTGTGCTGTCTTTGATACAAATGCTATAGCACTTGAAAGACTTGAGACATCTAAAAAAGGGTGGTGGGTGAGAGAGGGAATGAAAACTTTAGAAATAAAGGAATCCGAAGGAGTCATTTTTCAGTGTGCAGCCGCTCTGTCCCCACCTCCCCTCCTCTCCTCTCCTCTCCTCTTCAAACGTCCTTGGGCTGTCATACAGTACACTGCAGAGGAGATAAGTTTGTAATGTGCTTCATTTTCCTCTAGAGGACAGTAGAGCTGCAAATAATTTAATGGCTAAGATCGGCGTGCAGGAGTTTTCTATCGAGTGGCTACAGCTTGTCTTTGTTTCCTCACCCTCACATGGCACATTTCCAAATGAATATTTGCGTTCCAGATTGTCCATCAGAAGGAGTGACCTTGCATATGTGTCTTTGTATTTATTTGATTTTTTTTTTTTTTTTGTCCTTCAGTGTTGACATTGGGGGGTGCCTGAGAAATGAGCCCACCCACGAGAAGGAGCTATACACAAACTCCCAAGTCATGCTGATGGAGTGTATGACAAGATCAGTAGGAGCAAAGAGGAAGACAGAGAATGACTCATTTTCACAAGAGCTTCCCTGACAGACTGTGGCATTTCCTATTCAAGGCGACGCGCTCGACAACATTAGCTTCGTGGTGAGTGTGTTGTGCTACCGGTTTTCTATTAATCTGCCTCACAACAAGAGGGCAAGTGCACCGGTCTTAATTCTGTCTGATTCTGTGCCCTCTACAAACCGAGAGGATTAATGCGGAGGTTTGCGGTGAGAGCTTGACAAAAGGTTCACCTGACACGAGCCACAGAAAGGTGACAACACAGAAATGAAAACAAACAAGAAAAAGAAAAGTCTGACAGTCAGTTTTATATCTTCTAAAGACAAGAAAATGGGGAAGCTCAAAGGATGCATTTGTTCAGTGACAGTGGAGAAAGACAAGATGACGCTACAAGCAAGGGGATCAATTTTCTCCCCAAGGGGCTCATGCGGTGTCCCTGGCTAAACGCAGAAAGATTGTTAGGGTGGAAGGGTGGAATAGCTGCGTTTTGCCATCTGAAAGAGAGCTAGATGGAAAAGACTGCTGTGGCTTAAGTATGGATATTGGCTTTAAGAAGCAGGAGTAGATGACATAAGCAGGGCTTAATTTGTGCTGGACGCAGGCAGAAGGAGAATCAGACATCGTGCAGCTCTTCAGCTCAGGCACCAAGGTCCTTCACATCTAATAATCACATTCATAAAAAATCCTCAGACAGCTAACCTGCAGCATCGTGCCTTTGCTCTCCTTGCATACATCAGGGCTGCAGATTTACTCCCTGCATTATGCTGATAGTTAAGAGTTGTGTTGGACTTAAAACCCAATAGCACACACTGGCAAACAGCTCTCACAGCGCAAACCTTTGAAGGTGCTTCATATTATATATATAAAAAGAGCCTCTGAGCATCTCAAAGACCAGTTTTGGAGGGTCTGGGGAACTCATGCTGATCAGACTAGAGCTAATGTTAGTGACTTTCTTGTCAAACTAAACTAACTACAGACAGCCTAAAAAGATGCCATGTAAATCAGTTTTGTTTGGATTGGTAAATCACTTCACACTCCTCTAGTAAAGCTGATTTAAATGTACATCGATAACAGCATGTTACTAAAGACCTGTTGATGTTATCCTGTGAGCCTACACATGGCTACCTTCACACAAAGTGCTCATTTGCAGGCTCTTGTTGACGCACTTGAAATCGGCTAATGCAACCTGACTCCTCGAGCAGCAGCACAAGAGCGTCGTCGTTTCAAAAATAACACTGCCCTGCCTATGCATTGGCACGACGCATGAGACTCTAATCTCTGACATGGCACATCAGCGTGGAGATTATCTGTGTCTGATGTCCTTATGTTGAACAGATCTCACAAGTCGTCTGAAAGCTGCACTCTGCTTCCTGCCTCAGTGGATTATCGCCTCCTCCGTACACCACTACTTTGTGATTTATAAGTAAATTAAGAACATTAAACAAAAAGAACAACATATGGTGCAGATTTTCACGTGGGACATAAAATGGGAAGCTTGTTGGCAGCTGAAGGAGGACGCAGACATTTCGAGAGCTTGTGTTCATCTTTTAGGATACAGTCAGATAGTGAAGATGACCTTTACCTGACAGGTCATCCATACAAAGAGCAAAATGGAATAATGTTCTATGTATTCTATATTTTTCTTATTGTCAGTAATGTCAATCGAAAAATGTACCCTACCAATGAGTATTAGTGTATCCAAAGCCTGATGCATCTTCTTTGTGCCGGGGAGCTCCATCCCTTTGTCCAAAAGCTATTAAAAACACATCAATGAGCCTCACAGTTGCACTGGGTGACATGTCCCTTCATTACCATGAACACAGGCACTGTAGTTTATTTTGACTCAGTCCCACATACACCGTCCTGCTGCCCCAAATACTCACTCGAGCGGCAAATGTGGATTAATAATGAAAAATGCCTTCCAATGTGTAATATTACCTCCTGTTTGAGTGGCGTGTGCAGCTGTCTCAGGAAATGACTGAGCCTTAAAAAATGGAACTGTACGTTTGTGAATCAATCAACCAATCGGCACCGACGCTGAGAGCTCTGTCCTAACGGGGTGGAGAGTCGACTAACAGATCTTTGCTTCTAGTTTTTCAGTGTTGTCCTCAAACGACTCGAGTGTCACTCTCAGTTTGTATAACATCTACTGTAGATGCATTGACTGTCAGGACTTAAATAGATATTGCATAAGCTGACAGGTGGGCCAAACTCCCAAAACAACAAGCAGCCTTTAATTATATTTCTATCATATAGAGGCAATTAAAGACTCAGTCAAACCGGGGCCTGGTATAAACAGGCGTAATGTAAATATAATGTACTTTGCTGTTAAAACATTCAGTGTTTTCCGTATAAATGTCGGTGGACCTTGATAAATGAATCCCAGTGTGGCTGTTTGGTGTAGATGGAGAGACTGCACCGCTCTAACACAAACCTACTGTACTGCAGCCATATTAATATAATGGAATTGAAAGCAATTGTAGTTTATGTAAGCAATGGGAACGTTATACATATTATTAAAGTCTATAAAGAAGATTGACTACAGTGCTTTTTTATGGTGCCTTAATCTAAAAATGTTATCATCATGAGTGAAGTACCTTTAATTAGCTTATTATGCTAAGCACTGTGCAATTGAAACGGAGTGTCTGGTGTAAACACTTATTGAATTTCAAGTATGTTGTAGGGTGGAGGAGAGTGGAGACAGTCAGCAGCAATGTTATAGATCCAAGAATGAAAACACCGAGAGCAACATGCAAAGATCAGCTGACTGAAATCAAAGTTATTCCTCATCCAAACACTGAGTGGGCTATAAATATAAAGGAAGTCAATGGACCCCATTGATTCATTCATCTGCTACAAACGTCAATAGTGATCCTTCTTAATATAAGTTAAATATCAGAGCTGGGAATGGAAATACATTTCCACAGTTATTTACACATAGTGTACCGTCTCCAGTTAAAATTGCAATCAGCGTAATGTGGCACAGATGTTTTTTGTTTTTCTCTCTGAAGCAGCTGGATCTATCCGAGACGAGACGTGACAGTCATTATCATCGCGACTGCGAATATCTTGTATAAAAATGGAGATAGTTAGACAATGAAATAACAAAGTCATCCATTAAACCAACGCTGCATAAATGTTGGTATTTTTCCAATTTCATTTTCAGAGTCTAACACCACGGCGGTAAGTGACTCTGATTACCGTTTCTTCTGAAGTTCATTCTCGTTGAGTTGGAATTGAACTTCCAGCTGGAATTAACCAGAAATGAAAGAGCTCTAAATGAACTTTTATAAACTTGTAATGGAGGTGCAAATATTTGGATTAAAACATGAACAATTTTTTGGATTCAGTTTTTGCATCGAAGAGGTGGCGACTGTTCAACCACCACGAAACCTGCCCGTGTTTACTTCCCCTCTTCAAAATGCACACAGCAGACAGACCTCTGACTCCTTTAACTGCAGTTAAAACTGAAAATTTGGACCAACTCCAGCACTGCTGGGGAAGTTAGGTACTGAGCAGGCAGAGAAACATTTGGCATTTCTGAAGGGACTGGAAGCCAATGTATATTTATTCACAGTGTCACAACAGCACAGATGTTTCTTCCAAACTCAGGTGGGCCACATTTGCATCAACTTATTACAAGAATGATGAACCAAATACTGAAAAGACTTTGTTGCTTCCACCTCTATTAACAATGCAGAGTCCGTTCTTGTCAGAAGTTCCTTAATTCACAGTGACAGCAGAGTGGACTGCACCTCTTTATCAATCCGTGGCCTTCGAGCAGCTACCTGCCAGTGACATAAACCTGTTTAAAGGTTGCAAATTTACCAGACTCCTCTGCAACAATATGTCTTGTCATGTTGCATAAGATAATGAATGCTAAAAGTTGTATCACACCCACTCAATGCATGGCAAATGAAATAACTCAGAGCTGTGGCATCCTCCTGCAAGGAAACAGAGAGGGATCATTACATCAATTCAAATCTGCGGGAAGACGGATTGTTGGTGTCAGCTGTAGAAATCTGTCAGAGGGAACACCTCAGCCTTGGCCGGGCGAGTCTTGGGAACCCGGAAAGGGAAAAAAAATCTATTTATTTGTGTTGTACCCACTTGGGATGCAGAGAGTCACCTCCACCACGCTGCTATGGTCATACCTGTGTGAAGTGAGCAGGCCATCCCCGTGGATGCACCTTCGATCTGTTCCACATCCATCGCTCAGGGGAGTTAACCATCAATTGATTTATGGGATGAGATTTTTTTTTTTAACCTTTTACATCCAGATACTCTGCAGGCGGAAAGCTAGTGAGCGATCATTTCAAGGGTATGTTTAATATGTCATATCTGAGGAAGTCTTTAAGTACAGGCAGAAAAAATGCTCTTTCAGTAGAAGAGATATGTTAAATTAGCTCCTTTGAAAAGCAAAGAACATTCCACCATGTGGCAGGACTTCATATCACGCCGGGATTCAAGATCCCAGGAAGCAAATTACATTAGACTCTTCTCTCATTTATACTATCCATAACATCTTGAGACTTGCACTCTTAGATATATTCCACAGCTTGTCTAATGTGTGTATGTGGACTTACTAACTTGCACACGCTGAATTTTGACAAACATCTGACCAGATTCAGAATATATTATTCTGTGTTAAGGACTAAAGACGGCAGTCAAACATCAAAAACTATTTACCATAGCCAATATTGGCGAAACTATCCTGCTTACATTGCCACGTGAGATTCTTGTAAGTAGGATCTATCCCAGAGGTTTGATTTTTGGATCCAGTCTTGATCCTGGATGGCAAACTCCCAAGACTCTCCCAAAAACCATGCAAGGGTAAAGAGTTGGTCCACTGATCTCCAACCAGAATAGAATATGCTCCTCTCTAATCTGAGGTTTTACAATCAGAACCTCTTTTCAGCACACCGGCGTAAGCACCTCTCAGGGAGGCTGTCAGTGCAATAATCAGCCCCCCTTTTTAAAAAGCCTTTGGAATCTCAGGACAAATCTCATCCACATCTGCTGCCCTGTCACTGAACATAACTTAACTACCTCAGAGACCTCTGCCGGGGATATGAGTGAGGCTCCACCTGAGTATCCCATACTGTTCCACAAAGGATGTGATGATTGGGTTCAGGAGTTTCTCAGAGTGCTCTTACCAATGCTTGCCAATTCTCTCAATCAGGGTCAGCAGTTCTCCGTTGCTTAACATAGCCTGAGTGAGCCCTGCTTGGTCGTCTGATAGGTTAGAGTACTCCAACCAGAAATATGTCTCCATAGCTCTCCCAGAATCATCACAAACACGGGTTAAGCTTTAGTGACCACAGAAGCTGCCTCTGTTCTGATATCTGCAGCTTCAGGAGACCCCTGTGTCTAACTGCATATTTCATAACCTACAGAAGTAATCAATGAAAGAAATGAGACAAATGAGGGAACAGAAAAATGCTGCAGTCAAACATGAATAGATGTTATAACAGTAAAACCTTTATACTGTGTGGAAGATGAAAGGGGGAAAAAGAAATAGATATATAAAGGACTGAAAACTAGCTGCAGTCGACATTTTCATAAAGAAGAATTCAAACAATTGCTGATTAATCATCTTATATTAAATTAGATTAAATCATCTCACGTCCATTCAGGCTGTGTTTGGGATATTTTTTACCCTCCATGATGAAGGTGAAGGCAGGCTGCCCATGCCACATTAAACTCAGTATGGACACACAGGGAAAGGGAGCACTTAATCATATGTACAGTACACGCTGGGGATATGGTGATAAATTGCGACGATTTTGTCCGTTTATTAAAAATCCAATAGCGGCTGGTCAATACCATCCATCTCTGATGCAGTGACCGTCTGTACAACTATCCATGAACATGTCTCTCTGCGTTTTATGTCATGACTGTTAAAAAGCAGCTTTTATTCTCGTGGAAACAAACAACAATGAATTCTGTGCACAAAATATCAGCGAATCCAAAAATACTGGCATCTATTTTTAAAGCCAGGTTCAGAGGTGCTGTACCCAGGCACATTAATTGACATACTCATTTCTCGCCTGTTGATGGCAAGTGTTCTGTCTGCCCTGGATAACAGTGTGTGTGTAATATTCAGGCAAATCACATGGTGAGTGCCTGAGGGGCCTTCGACCTTGGGAAGTGAGCTATGGAAGCACACTGCAGCTGATGACTCTGTTGAACCCAATCGAGACGGGAGGGAGACGTTCTTCAGAGGGCTGACCGGCCAGCTGCTACTGCGTAACGTACAGAAACGGGGCACGCGGCAATAAAGACACGCAAAGCCAAACCAGAACTTTAAGTACAACCCTCTGGTAACATGTGTGCAATGTGAGGGCTGAAGGAAATCGGAAGACTTTTTAAAATTGCCTTTTTGACGGCTTTACTTCTTTTATTTGATTTTTTTCGCTGCACCAAAGTTTCAAAGTGATGGGAGTGACAGCGTCCCGTTTTTTGTTGAGTCTATCCCAAAATAACGGCTCTGCTTTTGAAGCTACCATCCGTGCACCCTGTGCTGTGCATGGCAGTCGAATATATTCAACTGTAATGTCTTTTTTTGTGCTACTTAGATTTAGAAGCAAACATAGATCAATATGTCCTTGTCTGGCAGATAAAATTGGGAGCACAAGTAGAGAAATGCTATTTGCTCTCTGAAAAAAAAAAATCCAGCCAAGGTAAGGCAGAGGAGGAGAAATGAAACGACAGCATGCACATCGCTGCATCATCAGCGAGCATATTTTTCATATAACGCATTGGTTTGATCATTAAGACAAAACCTTGAATGGTGCATGAGCAGATGAGATTTCATGCAATACTGGCGATTCGTGGTTTATTCAGGTTGATATGGATCCTGCTGGAATTAAGCTACTTTGATGCTCGCGGAAGCCATCTAGATAAAACATAAGTACTAATGGAATATAATCTCCACAGCAAGCTGCAATACCAGGCTACTCCCCCCATCAGAATAAAGCAATTGGCACATAATGGAGCGCGCTGGAGCCAACAGTATTAGTGAAAATTTGATTCTTATCTGAGACTTTTTACATCGATCATCTGCAACACTGTCCTGCCATGCAACCACGGCTCAGCCCCAGCAGCCTCTTCTTGTAGTATATATTTATCGCAATGACCTTATAGTTGGACTAAGCACTCAACCGCTCTCTGAGTACTCGGATAAAGAGGTTAATAAGCCGGAAATAGCCTTCTTAAGGCAATGATAAAGAAGGTGAAGGAGAAGAGTGTCCGACTCAAAGTACGTGTTGCCGTTATCATACGTTAGCCATTATACCAATAATAGTTTGGAAGCAGGATCTGCTCTGACCTTGAATGATGAAACACTCTTTGTGGTCAGTCCTGTGTGGAATAATGGCGTTACCATGACACTGCTCAGCTTAACTGATTACTTGGCAGTAAACATGCGAACAAACCACTTGGAAAGAAGCAAAAACAAGCAGCACGTACTTCAGTCCAAGATAAATGGACCTGGATAATTTGGACGTGGGAACAAGCAACAATCACAAATTCACAAATATCTCTGAGTATATCATTTTATATGTGAAACACAAACAAATTATCTGCTGTGATCGTGTCGTACTCTTCATTTATGTAGATCCAAATCGCATCTACAACCTATTTCATGCTTTTGCAGTTACCAACAATCTGCGCAAGGCCAAGGCAACCCAAAAGGATGAGGCGAGGGATCTCTCATTAGAAAGCCTGCTGCCTCATCCATTAGCGGCAGCTACAGCAGCAAAGATTCATCACTGAACGGGATAAATGAGGCCCAAGTTTCCACCCATAATTCATTTAGGTTCAAGAACGTATACGTTTTTGGACCACGCCAACTGGACAGACAAATGAATCCAATTTATTCCTATTAAATGGTCTCTATGGCGGCGGGTGGGGTCTGTGCCATATGGCAGCCGGGTACAGTGTGACATGAAGCGCACAGCCGCAGTAGGCGCACAGCTGTTTAAGTAAGAAGGCAG
Organism: Nibea coibor; assembly: GCA_023373845.1. Lineage (NCBI taxonomy): Eukaryota > Metazoa > Chordata > Actinopteri > Sciaenidae > Nibea > Nibea coibor. Next base: position 22,106,057 of record CM041733.1, read on the forward strand.
ACGGATACCTGGCTGCTTTCCCCTAATGGTTACATAGATGTGCTCCATTTGCTTTAAAAATGCAAATGTGTGCACGGGGTGTGTCACAAATATGTGTGTTCAAATGTTTGGGTGCGTTTCATTTGCTTGGGTGTATTTTAGATGTTAGAAGTCTGTCCAGATGTTTTTTTATACACGCAGTCATTAATTTTTGTTGGGTTCTCTGTGATTTATAACAGCTTATAGGCTGTAAAATACGATGAATGTAAATTAAAGCCTCAGTTATTACCTGTATCCATTTAATATGAATATGGGAACACTAATAAAATGTAGGTACTCAAAGTTAAAGACTGCTGGAAATGTAGCAGGGCTTCTTAACCTTTTTTTTGTTGTAACACCCCCTCGAGAAGCATAAAAAAATTCATGCCTCATCTCTGTGTAAGCGGTTTAATTTGGATTAATTATTAATAATACTGTTTACAGAGTTATTTTGTTGAACTAACACTATCAAGAAAAACAAACTGTGTCCCCCCCTCGACTCCCATAAACTCACAATAAACCGAATGCTCTCATGTTGCACTGACAAAGAACAGCGAGGACCTTTGAACATTTTCTTGACTTTAGTTTTTATCGATGTGTTTGCTTAATGAGCTCCTGTTTTTCTTCTCCGCCCTGTCAAAGCCGGTCTGCTGCAGCAACACAAAGAACCTACATGTGATTTTGTCGTCTGAATAAATCTTGCAAACCTGAGTCATGACTGATCAGACTGAACTGCAGTTTGGTTTCGCTTCATTTATTAACCCTGACGTGTGTGTGCTGTGAAATATCCCACTGATGCAGGTAGTGCTGAGAAAAGTACGAACACAATTTGCACAACAATCAGAGATATATGCAGATTTAAAGAGTTAACATTTCTATGAGTCAATGTAAACAGTCTGTGTTTCCACTCCTGTAGCCATTTATCTATTGTTATTTTCATGCATGTACCTATTTTCTTAATCCTGTTTGCAAAGCTCTTATTGGCTCCAGACACATCAGTAAAAGCAGCACCAGACCCGTTTGAACCACTGAAAAATTAGAAATGCGTGCAGTGCCGGTCGTGATGACCAGCAGCAGAGCTGCCACAGCACCAGTGCCTTTAGTTTCCGCTTGCATCAATAATCGTGGCAGCTGGAGTTCTTTCCTGAAAAACTGCCTACTTGCAATTTACCTTCCTTTAATAGGTTTTTCTTTCTCACTCCAATCCACCAAGAATAGAGATATTTAATTCAGTTTATCGTCCGCTTTCAAATTTCAATTAGTGCCTCTTAAACTGCAATACAAGATATTCACAAACAGTGCACTTTCGTGCCATTTGCTGTTAAGTCAGCAAACGCCTGCTTGAGAATGCCTAATAAAGCGCTTTGTGCTTCGGTAGAAATCGCAGGAAAACAGGAAAACACTTTGCTCTTTCTCTGAACTTCTCGAATGCTGCGACATCTCAAATGCTCAGACAAGTGTGCAGTGCATAAATAGACACCGGAGGCTGAGAGCCAGCGAGCCCGGGATGCGTCCGTGACCGCGCTCGAGCTGATGATATGCAGAACATTAACAGACTTTGTCATCTGCTGTGCCTCGCTGTTGCCCACATGAGATACACCCACTCACTTTCTCTTTAGCTTTGACCTTGACAAATCTTCCACTCAGAGAGATGACAAGCAAATGAGCTAGAGTCTGTGGATGTGAGTGTGTGACAATTAATTTCCTTGTATATTACAGCAATAAGTGCTAAAGCAAAAGAGCCTCTCACATAATTTGCCAGGAGTACCTGCCTTCGTTGTTATCTGTGATTGGAAAGGAGGCTCACGCGGCACCCTTTAGAGGATAGATTGCTCCAATGGAGTCACGGTGGCAGCCGTGCCGGTTGTTTAAAGGGCCATTCGGATGCAATCTGAGAGATTTCAGCTTGGATTTATGCCTCTCTTATTGCCGGAGCTCCTCGCTCCAGAGCTATGGTAAACGGAAATGAATTATTGTGTCAGGAAGCAGACTTCCCCCTCTACCTCCCAGCCAACCGGGCCCTGACTTGAGGAGTCTGGCTTGTGCTGTGCATTTCATTAGCACTCTGCAGCACTTCACCTGCGTGTGTGAAGCCCATTAACACCGTCATTAGAGGAGCTGGGTTCATGTCATGTTGAGACCGGAGGTGTCCCCTCGCTGAGGAAAGACAAAGGCAGCTTTATTCAATAGCTATACTGAGTCATACAAAGTGTTCCCTGTGCCAGCTGTTATTCTTAAAGACAAGACAGCTTGACCACTCACTTTGTGTGTTACGGTGTTATTAGATACACTGACCTTTTCAGAAAAGAAAGAAAGAGGAGAGAGCAAGCAGCAAGTTAAAAATGTTATGATAGGAAGAAGTCTGTTCTCTCACAGGCTGCGTCATTGATGGATTGTTAAAATGACTTTTCCATTGAAGCCTTAACTACTAAAAGTGATAAAACAAGAACATGATGAAGGCTCACCACTGCTGGATAGAGTAAAACCAGCCATCCATTTTCACATCAAGTTTGCCATTTAACGGCATCGGAGAGTGCTTCTGCTTCCTGTTTTTTAATATTCAACATAGCTCAAGCACTGAATGACAGGACACGATCTCCTTCAGTTTCTGTTTGCTCACAGGCTGCATGTAAACCGTTTTTCGCTGCATAATCATAACTAAAAATACAGAGAGAGACCGTTGGTCAGGTGTTACAACGTGAGAAGAATCTCCTCGAAAACTTCGACCTCGAAAAATTGGCTCTTTCACGGCGTGTCAAAGTTTCTGAAACTGATTTCATTTTCTTTGTGCATAAAAGATGAAGATTTAGATAATACAGTGAATTTGTCAAGGGCCAATTAATCTTCCTCTCTGCAGGTTTGACCTTAAGCTGCTCCTGCCTTTATGTCAATGCAACATTGCATAGAAATTTAGCACCATCTATGCTACTGACATAGATATGGAGAGCTGCACACATGGACTTGTTCTGATTACATTATTTATGATGAAAAACTAAAGAGTCGGTGACTGTGCTAACAGATCAAGCAAACACAGCAGCAGCTAATATCACTGACTAGTCCAGCAGCAGTCAGCCCAGCTCGGCGTCTGTCTTTCAGCCTTTTATTTCACCAAGCTCTCACCAACCACTAAAAGTCACTCCCAGATTTACTCTTGTCCGGCGGCTTCTTGCTCGCTCACTCTCTCTACTGCTGAGCCGGGTTAAACTGCCCGCTTGCCCAGCTCCAGTTCTGGCACGACACTCGTTGTGCTCCCTGTTAGCTTTCCCCATGCTCCAAGCCAGAAATCCTACTACTACTACTACTCCAGTGACATTTTTCAAGGCATGACGGGACTCACAATGTTCAAAACAACAGGAGGCAAGATCTATGGAAAGCCCTGGAAATATCCCTGGAACACTCACAAGCTCCTCTATAAACCATATCCAGCATTTACAGCAGACACACATTTGCCATGTGAATTTATGATCATACAAGTTTCCTAGAACACGTATGTTATCAGTCTCATGTCGATCGATGGCGTCTCTGAGTAGGCTGAAAAGCAGCCTGAAAACAATATGTAACGATTATTCCATAAACCTGTAAATAAATTTTAACCAGCCTCAGGTTTAAATGGTGAAACGCAGTCTGATTTTATTTTTCAGAGCATGAGTGGGAAATTCTTTAATCCAGCGGATGTCAGGTTCAAGGGCACGGGAGCTGAGCCAACAGCGAGGTCAAGCAGACAAAGAACAAGATGCCAAATTGCCATTGTGCATTTTTCAAATCTGTACCTGTCAGGAGCATCCTGATGTGAGTCAGCTCTCCTGCAGCGTTCGCTGGTAAAGACCCATCGAGCACAGAAAAAAAAAAAACCCAGCGATCATTCCAGCAAAGAAACTCGCTTTGCTTTCACATCTTTGTTTAAAACCAGACCACACAAAGAAAGTCTGAAAGCGCAGAAAGAGTCGTCTGAGCTGCCAATAGAAGGTCGATATGTTTTCTAGAGACATGCTGCTTTAATTCAGGTGATTCGAGTTATATAAACATCATAATTCTGAACTCAAAGACTGTTAAATGCTGTCTGTGTTCCAAACTTTGTTTGACAAAAAAGGGAGCCGATGCTTTCATCACAGCACATCTGTGTGTTCACCTTCCATCAATAACCCTCAAAATGAAGAGGAATATTTCATGATTAAAATGTCAATGCGGCGCATTTAGCTACAGGCATGCCATCTTGATCAATGATCAAATAAACACCTGAGGATTCACGGCATTTGTCTGTTTGTCGACTGACAGCAAACATAAACACTTTCAAATACTTCTGTCACATGCTCATTAATCATATTTAAGAACAAAATCATTATCATTGTACTGTGGGACATTTCACACCACTTTAATATTTAATCGAGTACTAGAACACGATTCTCATTGCAGGCTTTGTTTTCACTTCAAAAAGAATGCTTCCCATACCTGCTGCATGTAATCGTGCAACATCCCAGAATTACAGCGGAGAGGCGTTCACACGGGACCAAATTATAGCTTGCATGTATCGACTGAATTCTGTGTCAGAACAAATTTCAGCACCTTTAATTAATAGCTGTGTGCGTACACCCTTTGCTGGCATTGTATCTTGGGCAACCGAATGCCTACAGAAGTCAATATCAGAAAGGAGGAGGATGAATTAGGAGATGATTGAGTTGAAAAATGCAAATTGGTTCAATCGCGCTGAAGGTTTGTGTGTGAAAATGATGCCCTGGATTCACACGATGATCTGAGAAGGGCTTGGACACAAAGCTCCTTGATACATACATGGGTACCAACCTTTGAATACATCGCCGGCTCTGGATCTCATCTGCATATTTCTGATATCCTCTAGCTCTCCTCATTAGCTGATCCAAACTGAGAATCAAATACAGAAAATAGCCCCTGAAATATCCACGACGGTGACGTTTGAAAGAGGAAAATGTAATAAACTCACGGGCTGAGCAGCGGGAAAGCAACACATATTTTTAATATTGTTTGCTAGCAGCCAGAATGTGTTCAGAAATTGATTCAGATGTCCACACTGCGCTGGAGGCTTTGCTTGCAGACCGCACAAGATGGTATGAAAATAATGTTTGCTGGAGTGAGATCATAAAATGGCAGCGTGGACCAATCTGCAATCACTCCATCTCTTCCAATAAAGCAGCAATGTCAACACAAAGCTAAAGCGAAGGACACACCTGCTGAGAATTCAGTGCCTTCTGCTTCACTGTGTTTCACTTTAAAGTGGCACATTTAGGAGCCCTAAAGGGAGTCACCTCATTTTTATGGCACATACTGTATATTTGGGTACATTTATGACCCGAACCTTCAGCCCAGCAGCTTTGCTAAGGCTACTGACTTATTGTAGATGTGGAGATGTCTCATAAATTCTGATGTCGCTCCTCAGTCGGCGCCGGGCCCGCTTCATACCGGAGGAAAACAAACAAACAAAATAAAACACAAACAGACTGATTTGACTCTTGCTGGTGGCACATCTATTTTCCATTCAACAGATTTTTGGGCGAGCGCGTGTGTGCGGTTTTATGTGTGCGCCTGCTGGATGCAGCAGATGGAGAGAGAGAATTATCCGAATACCAGTATGGAAATGTGATAAATATTCCTGGAGATGAAATCATCTAAAGCTTTCCAACGCTGCAAGTCTAATTAGAGGATGGTAATTAATCACATGTTGCTACGGTTGTTCTGAATTTTAAAAAAAGTGCAATTTATGAGTCTGAGTGGGACTAAGCACTCTGTTTATTATTGATCACTGACAAAACTCAATGATCACCCTTTGGATAATCCTCAGAGGCTAAAATAGCTAAATATTAGCTATTTATTTTCAGAGCTTATAATATCGAGGGAGGAAAGTATACTGTGCTCCTTTATCCCCGTTATGAGCATCACGCTTAAAGGGTACGCTAAGTATTATGAAATATTAATTAAGCTGCAACTGATTAGACAATATGTTGCGATCACATCATCAAATGGCATATGCTAATTGCGTATCCCCGGACTTCATTATAAGCTCCTCTACAGTAATTCTAAACAAAGTTATGCCAGCGCCTCATCAGAGCAGCTTCCTAAGGGGCCTGGTGTAATTGTATCATCAACTGCAGCAAGTCTTATCCACAGATTCACTCCGCCACATGGGGAGGCACTCCACGCTCCACTCTGATAAGAGCAAGCCTCATCCTGAATGGAGCCATTGAGGAACACTGATGCAGAACCACTGCGGAAGCGAGGAAACCAAGCAGTGCAGAATCTATCCAGGCGTCAGAACGACGTGAAGAAAATGACTGCGAACCAATCATCAACTTCTTTTAGGTGGTAATTATTACGACAAATTGTTGAGAAAGCGAAGAAGAAAAATCCCACTGTGATCCATTTTCTGCTTTAAATTATTCTTCCAGCGTTCATGACTTAAGAAAAAAGGAAAAGAAAAGTGTCAGGATGATTTTTAAAGCTTCACTGTGTAACTTTCTTCCATAAATTAAAGATTTTAAATCATTGTTTTCTGCTTCCCCCTCAGGTGTCAAAGGACAGTAAAACCACTGTGAACTACAGCTGCTGTTAGCTAATGTCAGCTCAGCTTGTTAGCTGGGCTGTCTGTGTTTTGGCCCACTGGGAAGAGGAGGCACAGGGGGAACTGCCAGAAGCGGACCTGGGCAAGCGGGCAACGTAACCAGGTGGAGAAGAGGCCGAAGGGGAGACTGACGGAAGGTGCTCGGAAGAGAAAAGAGCTTGGTGAAATCAAACTGGCTGCTATGTCTACAAGTGTTAGGCTGTGTTTGATCATAAGTAATGTAATTATACACGTGTCCATATTTACCACGGTCAGATTACAGTCTGAAACTGGGCACACTACATCGTAAAAACAATTTAAATTTCAGAAAATGCTGCTTTGTTGCTGTAGCACTGCTTCATTTCCCAGTAGAACACTTCCTTATTGATGGTTTATATTGTAGTGTAGTTCTTGTAGTGAATATTACAAGCACAAACAAGTAAACAAATCATATTCTGGTAAAAGTTTTTTTTTTTCTTTTTCCAGCTATTTCCCAAATAGAAAATAACAATTATAATAATCACGAGCTCAGATTATCCTGGCAAAACCTATTTCCACTGTTTCATGAGTCATAAACAAAGGAGAGAGAAACTTCACCGGAATGTTTTATTTTTCTCATTTACCTCTCAGGGCTCCTGCTTCCTGCACTGGCACTGGACATAAATTGAGAGGAGCGGACATGTCCAATTTTGATGTAATTCCAAGGGATACTGGTCGTGTTGCATTTACAGGCCACAATAGCTCAAATTGATGGGAGCAGGGAGGAGAGGGGTATCAGGCTCGAACAAAAACGTGAGCCTTGTCCAAATTGTACAATATAAGTTAATGAAACATACTTAAAAAGCATACAGACTAAGATTACTTGATTTCTGAGTGCGGTGTTGATCGACACCATTGTCACATAGCACAGAATACATAGGAGAGTTAGTCACAGCGGGAAAAAAAGACAGAAAGGAGGACCGTGGTGAGACAGCTTCAACAATTACTCAGACAAAAAATAAATCCTTTCTTTTCAAAATGGAAATTGGCAGCAATTTTCCAATGTCGCAGTTTGATTTCATTGCAGAGCTGCTATAATTTCGTGTTTGTACAAAACAATGAAGGACATGCGTTTGTTGTAAATTACCTGTAACGGCGGAAAAAAGCTCATTTCCAACAGGAATGCATCGCAGCAGATCATGTATAGACAGACCGATCGAATTCCAAACTACACTGTAATTTTACTAAAAAACTAAAACGCTTCATTTCAAGGGTGCTATTGTCTTGTGATGCATTCATCAAAACCACCAAAACATGGAGGTATTTTCAGCTACAAAGCCAATTAAATTGATTGTGAAGAGTGGTAAGGAAGTTTTTGAAATTCTACACTCCAGAAAATAACTGGAAACATTTTGCCTTTCATTTGTGAAGTTTAACATTCCAGCACTGACGTCTGACTAAGGCTGCTCAGCATTTAGTCATGTTGGTGCACTAACATTAACATTAGAGGTAAGGCAATAAATCACTTAAAGCTAATAAGTAATTAATAAGTAATGTCTGTTATGTTCTGTACATGAATGTTCAAGCGTCCTATGTTAGGTTAGATTAAGTTAGAACTGGTTACCTCTCCAACCAAAGGAGCTTGTTTTGTTTCATTACATTTAATGACATCCCACTTTTTTTGGAAATGGGGTTGTATAAACAGTTTGGAGTGAAGCTACCTGCATTTCTTCAGGTGAACACTAACGAGCTGTTGACAGCATGGAGAACAGTAGCGGTTGGTTTTAATTGTTCCAGGTTAATTAGATGCTATTTCCTTCGCACCCAGCTCACAGATCGGGCGATCCATTAGCATTTATGTGCTGCTGTTAGGAAGGCGTACAGGAATGCAGTGTGTTGTTCCGACATTAAAGAGAGTATAAGATTTTAGAATGTGTTTTCATGTGAACCCCGCAGCGGGCCAGGTGCTGCTGCTCCTCCTTTAAAACAGACTGCTCTGCCATCAAACCCTGTAGATAAGCTACTGAAAGCTGTGTTTACCCTCCGCGCTGAGCAAACTCTGAATTCTGTTCAATTTATAAACGTATTGACTTTATTGTCTTCTGCCACAATAAGTTGGACTTGTGGCTCAAGATAAGAATTATAAATAATGGTAAACAATAAAACACAGTCCCCTGACATTGCTTGGAGGTGAGGCTTTACTGTAGTGCTTGTGAATCTTTATTTACAACTATCAGCGTGGATGGTGAAATCTGTGCGGGCTGCCATTAAAGGTGTTTCAATGTGCTGTTTACCCCATCTCCCCATTTAATTAACTGTCATTGATTTGTGTTGACTAGGTGCGGTTTATGTACCTTTTCTCCTCTTGTAATTTCACCATGTTTCCACTCTGAGTGATTGGTGCTGTGCAGATGCACCCAAATTAATCTTGCATTTAAGAGCCATTCTCTCGCCCTGCAGAATGCGATCGCTAAGATTAGTTTTGTTTTCCACCAGGCTCAGTCTGGCCCAATGCAAACTACCAATCATTTTCATTAGCAACACCCGGGTTGCACGTGTGTGCCCTCGTGGCCTGTTGATTGGATATCTTATTAAAATTAAGGTAATGGATTGCTCATGATTTATCAATGCCTTCCAGTGGCCAGAGTTTTGAATAGAAATTGAGGAATAATCTGAATTTCCATTTAGCTGTCTGATAAACGTAGGAAATGTGCAATTTGGAGGAAAATTAACCATTATCAGTGTGAGACCATCATGTACTGACTCTAAAGGCCACACTGGGAGTCTAACAGCCCAGAAAACTTTTAGAGTTTGAGTAGAGAAAATGTCAGCAGTGCCCGCTATACAGGATGAGGACATTATGTTCCCTCCTTTTCCACCTTTAATTACCCAGGTACTGTTTATTCAGTGGGATCACATGCTGACTGTATAATGAATGCACACCAGAGCTGTGATATACGTTATATGTACACCCACCCCTCACACACACAGACATATGGTGTCTGATTCATGGACAGCATCAGGAGAGGTAGGAGTCCTATAGCAAAGGTGTTAACATATATATAAATATGTAACTGCCCAGCGTTTCTCTTGTTCTGTGAGGTGCCAGGATAGAGTATTTGTCTTCAAAGATTTCCTTTAGCAATGCTTTTGCTTTGTGTTAGCCTCTGTTTGGGTCCATGTACTCGCAGTTTCTGACAAGCTTCGGAGCGTGGCCTTTTGTAAACAGTATAAGAACTGTAACCTGTCTCTGCTGTTGTTCAATCATATTTTCAAACGGCGGCCCAGCGGTCCGGTGATTAGCACTGTCACCTCGCAGCGAGAAGGTTCCTGGTTCAAAATGCCGGGGGACTTTCTGAGCGCTGTTTGCATGTTCTCCCAGCACAGCCCAAAGACATGCAGATTTACACTGACTCTAAATCTCCCCGTAGGTGTGCATGTGTCATTATGTGTCAGCCCTGTGATGAACTGGCGACTTGTCCACGGCGTACCCCCGCCTATTGCCCATTCTGCTGAAAGGATCCAGCCCACCACGACCCTGATACTGATAAGAGGTTACAGAAAATGGATGAATAAATGACTTGTGCTCGAGAATTTGTCCATCAAAGAATGAAATGTTTGCTCGTGAGAGAGAAGAATCGTGATCATGTGGTTTTCATGTCCTGAGCTGGGTGTGGAAAGGATCCAACAGAACTGTCTCTGTCTTGGACTCACAGGGAAAAAACATGTTGTGGTTGTTGCTTTACTGCTAGCCCTAGTTTAGACAACAGACATGATTATTATCTTCACCTAACACCAGTTTAACTGCAGCACTTGCATAGCTTCAACTACCTCCTGGAGCATTTCAGCCTCTTTTAGATGACTGCTATTTCTGTGTGTAATTCTGGTGTTTCTCTTGTTCTTTGTTACCGGTTGTTTCAGTGGCGTAGAAGCCATTAAAGCCGCTCTCTGCACTAATGCATAGGGATGAAGAGGATGCATTTGACCCAACCAACCTAAGTAACCCAACTGATTGTGCATTTACATTTCAAACCCACCTCAAGTGGAAATTCTCCTACCTGAGTGGCAGAAGAGGAGACTTCAGCTGAACCGGTGTTTTCCACAGCTAAAATCTGCTTTGTTACATCGTCAAGGAAGGTCATTATCTGCACACATCTGGGCTGATGCTGTTTTTCTTTCATTTCCTTATAAGAGGCATGCAGAGCTTTAAAGTCCAGAGTTCATTCAGCTTAACCGTGTTTCCTTTAACTTCATTAAGATATAAGTCTTAATCAATCATTAAACTCTTGTCAACACAAAGATGTGCTGCTGCCTCGTCCATGTTCTTAAGATAAGTTCCTTCTGCTTCAACAGAAGCTTGTGCTCAGAAATAAATCTTTAAAACATGTTTCAAAAGATCAGAAATAGTTCCTGTTGTTCCCAATCTATATATCTCACTGTCTAGTTTCATTAGTCGCTTAACACAAAAATCTGCTGTTCAATTTGTTTCAATAGGTTTCTTTCAAACAAATCGTCCTTTCAAAGTGTTTGCCTTGAAATCAGATCACATACCTCTTCTGGAGTGTTTTTTCTTCACCGTGCTACGCATCAGTCGGCCAAGTGTTTATTCCTTTGACACTCATTCCAATTTTCATTTTATTCTCACCACATGGAGGGGATGTGCACAGTAGGGCTGTAGTGATACACTAATCTTACGATACAATACACGATATTCAGCCAACGATATGATTTGATACGATTTCATGATTTTCTGAAAGATTTTAAAGGGACAGAGTGATTTTGGTGACATCTTGTGAGCGCCCCATTGACGCCGCCATTCTCCTGAATCTCCGAACTACTTTCTGGGGAAACAAAATATCTGTATTTTGCGGATGCCATTCATCTACTAAGGGTGAGGTCAGTGGCAGTATCAGCTGTCGTTCGCCTTCTCCATGATCTTACAGGATAGCACCTTTACAACGTGGGAGAAGGTGATGACAAAAATGCAGAAAATAGGTGTGATAATATTCATCTCGTTTCGTATTTTTGTCCTAAAACCATACATCTAACTAAGAACGCCCACATAATAATTTGCATTTGAGTGGACTGTATATTGTAGATGTGAAAATGATCCATAGCTGAGGCACGGCAGACAGTCACAGACTGATTTCCTTCATCAATAAACAGAATTATTAGTGGCAGAGTGCGATGGCAGTGATATTTCTCCCTGAATGAGATAAGTAGGCCCACAGGTTCTATGTACAGTATAATTATGGTAAAACAGATAACTAGAACAATTAAGATGGAAAACCTAGATAACAATGGGATAAAACATAATAAGGACATTAGCCCACATTAAGCAGTGATAGTGAAAATGGACTGTACAGTGTTGCTGAAAGTCTTTACTCACTGGCCATTTACTAGCTATTCATATTTATTTGATCACCCTGCATTTTGCATGAAATTGAAAGCTTTCCTGAGACGGCTAAATAACTCAGACCTGTCTGTGTTGATGTGCCAAATTTGCTGGAGCTGCCTCCTAATGCCTGTCAAATGTGGCCCACCTGTGCTCACTTAGTCATTCTCAAAAGACTCGACAATGGAGGCAAAGTCATTTGCATCAAAAACTGTGATAACGCTTGAATAAGTGAAAAATCCTTCATAACCTAAAGATAAAAATGGGAGCTGTCAACGTTTGTCGTTTCTATTTTCCTTTATTTATTTATCTGTTACTTTTTTGACTCGTTCACGGACAGATGGTTTCGAGGTTCTCAGAAATGCAGACAACAAATGACTACAGTACTGTATGTGGACCTTTTCTGTTATATGTGTGTTACATGAAACAATGGCCTTCCTATAGTACAGTGTGCTTTGTTGTTGAGGCACAAAGGGCTGATTCAGAGCCTCATATGAGCCCAAGGGAAACAAACCAAGAGCTTGTTACTTAGCAGCCATCACTTCCCACCAAACCACCAGTAAAATGGCATACATGCATGTACTGCAGACAGATCAACGAGCTTTGCATGGACACTATGATGATTGAGTGTTTGGTATGATGGTGGGCTGGGAATCAATATGACATTCCATTATCCCGACACATTCTGTCCGTGGTGGCATTACTGATGTAAAACATCATCGGGAAAAGCCTTTAACCAAATAACTAAAGGCAACGCATGAAGAATTTAAGGTGATTTAACTCGTTTATTCATCCATCCATCAGTGTTATCAGCTTATCTTCTAGATGGACACCCGAGGCTGGACCCAATCCCAGCTGACACTTAGGATGGGATAGACCTTTGATACGTTCACTAATTAATCACAGGGTTGACACAAAGAGACAGACACCATTCGTGCTCATATTCACACCCACAAGTAAGACTTAAAGCGTAACAGCACTCTGATAAACATGGACACCTGTACTTACATTACAAAGCCTTACAGAGAAATGAATCATACACATCCGCATCATGGGCACAACCTTCGGGAGCAATTTGAGGTTCAGTATCTTGCCCAAGGACACTTCGACATGCAGGCTGGAGGAGCCGGGGATCGAACCGCCGATCATCTGATTAGTAGACGACCCCACCAGCCACAGCTGCCCCGTATTCGTTATGATTTATGACGATATTACTTATGATCCAAAACTAGCCTTTCGGCCACTTTGCTAACAGACAAACATCAAGAAAATGCAACACCACAAGACACAGCAGCCCAGCTGGGCATCAATCTTTCAGCCCTTTACTTCACGAAGCTCCCCAACGACTAAAAGTCAGCCCCAGATTTACTCTTAGATACAGGCAGCTAGTTACACTGCCTGCTTGCCTAGCTACAGAGCTGGCTCCTCTCCCTGTCAGTAAATCTCCTCCTCCGGATGTGGACACTCCCCCGGTCCTCTCATGCTCAAAGCCCGGCTAACAAACTGAGCTAACGTTAGCTAATAGCAGCTATAATTCACGTTAGTTTACTTTTTACTGTCCATCACAAAAGTTGATGCGCATCAGCCGGAGACATCAGAGGGAAAACCAGAAAACATTTGCTCTATGAAATATGATCCAGTTTCACCAAAATCAATGAAATAGTTGGTGGTGTGTGACTCTGGGTGATTGTAGCCGGAGCACAAAGTTACAGAGTGCAGGGACAGGCGTACAGGGCGCGGTGTGGGAACGACAGAGACACCATTCGCCTGATTCCAAGCCATCACGATGATCTAAAAGCTGTTATTTTAAAAAAGGAAAAGTTACACAATGTCGCTGTAAAGGCCAGACTGAGCCCCGTGTGCTGGGGACATAAAGGGGGTCCCTCTGTGATTAAATTACAAAGGTCATCGTGTTCTTCATGCGACTCCATCCATCTGTAAAGTAACAACTTCAGATGACCCACATTTTGCTGAACACATTGGTCATTTGATGATATGAATCAGCATGTCAGTAATTTGAGGCCTTGATTTTTTTTTTTTTTTTTTTTTTTGAGGCCGAGATAATGACAGCAGTGGAAATTATTAATGTGAGCTTTCACAGCGTTTTGCATGCAAATTTCATCTGAGGCTCATCTCAGCATGGAGACCCATTCAGAGAAGGCACAAGCTCCAATCTGCAAATTTGAGAGAGACATAGACTTCATTAATCCTGCAAATGCACCGAATGTGCCAGTGTAGCGATTATCCCCTCTGCTTAAACATAACCTACTGCACACACAGCCATTCACGGCACGGTAATGCCCTTTAAAAGAGATCGGCTTGACTAAAAACAGCTCGAGTACAACAGATGATAGGATGAATGTTTTAAAGTATAAACAGTTCCCAAGACTGAAAGAAGCCATTAGACTGTATATAGAAAGAGCGAAGATGGGCTGCTTACATATCATTTTATCATCACCCGGAACCATAACTGACACACACAAAATATGCTCACACACACACACACACACTCTGCATGGCCTGCACCCAAGTCATTAAAAGCCACTCTGGAGTTACAAAGACGCTTATTCTTGTTATACTGTGATCACCTCAGAAACTGTCAGCACTTTTGCAGTAAACCCGCATCAGCTGTGGCTTGCTTTTCACTTCTCCTCTGAGCTAAATTGATCCATTAGTGTAACCAATTGTTCAGAGAGTGCACTCATTCATTTCTCTGGTCTGCGGCAGTTACTGTTTCAAGGAGTGGAAAAAGGCAACGAAATAAACATCAGTCCACACTCTAAGGACCGCGCTAACTCATTCTGGCATCTTGTATTTTCCCTTGCATATAAACGTTAAAACTGCTATGCACCGAATTCTGTCGAGTGTATCTGGTCAAAATTGGAGGCGCATTACCTTGAATCCGGGCCCTGCGAGCTACAAAACACTTTTCTCTGGCGATGCATGACATTAGCTCAATAACCAGCGTAATACGTCACTGGAGAAGAGTTAGAGGCGACTCACAAGCAGCTCGTGACGGTGTGAGTTAACTGCACAGCACGAAGGCCACGTCTGGAAGCTTAACAACTCCTTGACGATGAGAAACGCCACACGATAAAGGCGAGAAATAATGTGGTAATAATGACATAAATAGAGAAGATCAGTGAATCATATCATTTCTAGTGAAGTTGAAAGAATGAGTAATGAATGAATATGAAGAATTTGAGCAGTACAAACTACAGAAATGGATGTGAGGTTTACAAACATCAACAGAATCTGAAAATGGAAGATTTCAAGGTCCATAATTATTCCTGTACACTACACATACCTACACAAAGAAAGAAAAATAAATCTTATGTTAAGCTCCCTCGATAATAGCTCTGCAGTGTCAGCTTTAATTATGGCAAGACAGGTGTTATGTAAGGCTGGTAAATGTTTTGACACTGAGCAGATGTGACGGCTTGAACTAGCTTTGAAATCCTGTGTAGAAACACACGCTATCTGCATGACCCTCAGACAGATGAGCGTGTGTACGTAATCATTTCACAAGTTTGAAGCCATTATGAAAAATAATGATTTTCTAAAAAGTTTTTTCAGGTTGAACTCGGCCACCTCCTGCACATCACCATCAATCAGATGCTTTCTGGGAAAACACACGAGGAATATTACAGTCAAGAGGAATGATGGAAGCAGCTACTGTGCATGCAGCAAATTCAAATGATGTGCAAAATTGTCATCATGAGGATAATTTCACATTTCATGAAAAATGATGACCGTTATTCCGGGGCTCCTCAGCATGGACAAATTGTTGCTATGATATAGAATCCATAAAAGTGAGCACAATGTTTGCTCTTATATGCAATGAATTAAAATAATCTGCCAGCATGCTCTCCAGTTATGCAGCAAAGAGAGAATTATTTGTATGAAGAATCTGGTGTGAACACGTCAAAGGTCATCGTTGAACATAAGGTCATTGATGCGTTTCCTGTTTGGCCACATTCGACGACCCTGATACTATAAATGAAGAACAAAGTTTGCTTGTGTTGTGCGTCCGCGTTCACTGCTGATACTGTACACTGTGATGAAGATGAAGATGAGGTGTATGGATTACTTTGTGCCGTGGTAGTAATTCTGAATCATCACTGTAGCATGAGTACGACACAACAAAGTATGCAATTAATACAAGACAGAAGCTGTTAGTGTCCTTTGTGATTGCTCTGCTCACTGATTTGAGTTTGATACATGTGCAAAGAGCTATGATGTGATATTCTGAATGATGCAACGATATTTTAATTTGTAGCTCAGAGTTAAATAAGTACTGCATCTCTTCACATCGGAAATAAATAAATACATTTAAATATTTTTGCAAATTTCAGCTGCTTCCAGAAAATTCTTGGTGTCAGGGATGTAACAAAAAGATTCAGGTAGCAGCAGCGCTGGATAAAGGACATCTCATATTTCATTTGGCCGCTGTATTTACTCTGATTTCCTGTGTTGCCTTGTGTTGGCTCATATGTCAACTATTCAAAGTCAGAGTGTTTGCTGGGTACACTAAAGGCTGCAATCTGCAACTTTACACAGACAGAATCTAGCTCACCTGGCACAGCGTAGTATACTCTGTTAGTTGTTAGCTCAAGACTGATTGCCTCACAAAAGAAAAAAAAACCTTCAGTCCATCAGTCGACGGCTATTTGCAGACTGACAGCTTGCCTTCAGAGAAGACTAAGTATAATTTGATCTGGTTACCAAATGCAATTATGCTTGATCTTGTTTTGGAAGGTACAGAGTGTAAATCCATTTAGCATATCTTGAGAAGTACGCTGAATCCTTGTGCACAGGTCAGCGTGTAGCTGTGGCTACGGCGTGTGCTGAGAAACATGATGTTAAAGGAACATTGAAAAAAAGTTTTTTTTTCCTAAACTGAGATATGTTGCTAAAATGAATGTCAAATGCTAATTAAATGTGTCCTACCACTGCAAGCAAATGTTTGTCTGTTTCATAATGTTTCCTGGTTTAATATCAGCTGCACGGCGGCCTGATCCCGTGATCCCAGCCTGACTCGTGGTTATCTTTTATTCTCATGTAAACAGACATTTCAAGCAAATCATTTTTTCCTTCTCTTCATCCTAAATTGATGTGCCTGTGCACTCTGCCCTCTCACTGGAATACCCGGTTTGAATAGACACGGATTGAAAAGATGATTTAACACAGGAGTCCTCACAAATGAAAGCGCTCAGCACTGGTGTCACAAAAATATGCAGCCGGTGTTGATCCTGCGGTTCTCGTGTCAGGCCGCACGGCTCTGTCTCACCCAGTTCTGTTTAATAGGGTATCTGGAGAATCGCTCGGAAACATCTCCACATCCTTTCCATCTGCAGGTACCGTTTAATCCCCAAATTAGTGTTTTGCACAATCGACTGCTGCCCTTGTCATTAGAAAGCATTCTTGCAACTAACAGGTGAATTGAGTCAATAAAGGACAGCAACAGATCTCTGTCATTTCAAGGCTGGCTAACATGGGCTCCAGGGAGCAGATCTATGATCTTGTACAGTTGTGTTATGCACAAACAAACCACGCTGGTTTCAGGTAATAATAAAGTGCATTATTAATATTTAAACTATGTGTTCAGTGTAAAAAATGAATGAATAAACAGCTGTGGATATTATCTAAACCTGCGGTGAGGAACAGCCTCTGAATAATGCTTGAAAATGTTGACATGGATATTTTAATTATTGACCTTTGCACATTTCAGAGCAGCGTGTGCACCAGGCTGCATTTGTGTAATGACAAATAGCTGCAGAAAACAGGTCACTGACATTTTAATGTTTGCTTAGGTTTGTTTTTAATTGTTTTAATTGCTGCTAATTGCGCTGCTTGCTCTAACAACAGAGATTCACCACCTCACCTCCTGTCTTGACAATGAGCCGCATTAGAAACCTGATGAACTGTAGATCATCGGGGCAGCAGGTCAGCCAGAAGCACCCGCCCCTCTGCAGCACAAAGCAAAGCAGACGGCGTGCGGCAGTGCTCTTCCTGTTTAACCTTCATGTCAGCAGGCAGATGGTCGCCACACCTCAAGACTCCCAGCACAGCAACCAAATATTCAATGACCCTCTCCACGACATGTTAGTAACGGACACGATGCTACTTCAGTGTCTTAATATAACGCTCACAAAGCCAAGAAGTAACCTCCACGCGTCATTAGAAGACAGACTCTGTGGCTTGACCTTGTCTTGTGGCGAGATGTTAGATTAACGTCACCTCAACGATCTGAACTGTTCATCTAATCTTTGAGCATTCGTTTCAAAAGGCAGAGGAACCTTTATTTGGTTGGCACAGGGAGTCCTTCAAGTCGTGTGACTGCCCGAACAGAAGGGGGAACCTCGAGGGAGGGAGAAGCTCAGAAAACTCTTCTGAAATTAAAGTTTCTGAGAATTTGTGGTTTGGATCAAACTGACTGAAACAGACTGGCAGCTTCATTGATGGCTCACCAGCTGTAAACTGAAAACTCTGAACTGTTTACCAGCCTTCATAGAGATCAGAGATCAGATGAGTTTTTCTCTGGATGGAACATTGTTCAGGAGAGTTTATACACTGTTTAAATGTCAACGTGTCACTTCCTGTGAGGAATTAAGTGCTCGTACCAAGCAGGAGAATTTCACTGGGGCCAAATAAGGCTGATTATATTTGGTCTCTTTTAATAAGGAGGGCACACTCTCCTCGTCTCTTCCTTTTACAGCTTCAATATTAAAGTTAGGCTGAGAGAAAAAAAAAAATCTTGGAGCCTCACGCAGCTTGAAGATTTTTTTTAGATCTCAGTGGGATTTTAATGAGAATACTTGACCGCTCATACATTTGCAATACCTGCTAGTTTACTTGTAAGCGGGCAGCAGCTCCGTCCACTGAACACACGCCCTCAGCTGCAGAGGTTCAAAGGACAAATCTCTTTGTTTCACTCGTGACAGCTTTCACATGTAGAATTATTATAAACATTCTGTTTTGCTACGCCTCCCACTCGACATAGACGACAACCCTTGGGACTCATCATTCAGTCAGTATCACAGTGAACAAGAAGTTAACAACTGTGGAGATGAATCATAACAGAAACGTTAAGCTCTGGTTAGACTTTCATACTAATATGCAGCTCTGATGCACCTTCTCTGTATTATACGAGTTGCCTCAGCATTCTGTCTGGCTGCTGCATTAACTGGCTAAGTAGGAATCTGCAGCTTTCACTCGCGTGTTTTAGCAGCGATGGCAGCCGGCAGCCCTCCAGCTGTCAGACTCCGATATTGCTGCATTCACACCTCTCACGCCGAACATTTTGCATGCTATCAGCAGGAAAGGGTGAACCTTCGCCGCATTGTGCTTTACTTGGCTGAACCATACCTATTCTATTCCATTAAAGCTAATCTATCCATTCCCCGGCTCAGCCCCCGGTGAGTTACGCCGGGCTGTTATGTCAGCCGCTGTGGTGAAACACATGGCTGACTCCTGATGACATTAGAGACATATTTGTGGAGTCAGAATAGGGCTAACTCTACAGGTATGCCTTCCTATTTTACACTGAGTGACAGCGAGGGGATAGAGGTATGCTAATGTGACATTATCCAGGGTGTACTCTCTCAACACACCCACACACACACACACACACACCTAGATTAGGGTAGAGAAACTGTTACTGATTAATCAACACTGCTCTTTTGCAACAGGGCTGCTGTGTAAGTGAGCACGTTATTTTGGTGAAGTCGGAGGCATTTGCTTGACACGTTGCGCCTCTTCTCAAAGCAAAAATCATCTGTATCATCTGTTGACGTGGCAGCTTCGCAAATGCCATCGGCTTGGCTAGTATTCCTTAAGGATCAACCACTTTCTCTGTGTGAGTGACTCAACTGAGAGACACACTAGGCTGTGACTGCTGCGCCGCTAAGAGAGCTGTTCAGTATTCATGTCTTCTTTTTTTTGTCATCTCGCAGTCAATTCCACTCTAAGATCTTGTCTGTCTCAGAGCAGTGAGCACCTGTGTAGCACCGCTGCTCTAAATGGAGTGCCTGTCATAGGTGAAGCGCAGTCACCCTTCTTGTAGACACCTTTGCATTCGCTTGTGTGTGTGTGTGTTTTGTGAGTACATTTGTACCTGCGTACGCGTCTTCACATCTGACTGAGGCTCATGGTGGACGATTAACCACGTCTGGTAATTTGGCAAGAATTCACTCAATTAGCTTCTTCCCATTACGCTAACGAATCATTTCAACAGCATCGCCTTGTGCATTAGCATAATGGCTGTGCCAATGGAGCATACTGTATCAGAATGGAAAGATTTTCTCTGCGCACTCAGATACCTGCCTCTTAATTTTTTTTTGCCACGTTGTTTCTGATCATTTCTTCTCATTTGAATCGACACTGTAAGGATTTCAGCATGAGACGCGACATTTAGCGCTCTGGTAAGAACAACAGAGCAGGGGTTACAATGCTCCTTTGTGTTGTGCAGCGGAGGCATCTGACTCATGGCTCAAACACATTCTGATGCTGATATAAAGCAAAGCAAAGTGCCCTTATTATATGTCCAAAGGCAGCCGACGCAGCCTCTCTGATGGACGAGGTTATAACGCTTGAGAGAAAACAGAAGCACAATAAACAATACGGATCGGGTAGAAGACAAGAGGCCGAGCAGAATGATAAAGAAAAGCTGACATGCTGACATGTTTTCCCATGCAGACATATTCTGAGCCTCCCTCACTGTGAGGTGATGCAACAGTGAGAACAGGCTTGTGCAAAGACTTAGTGCTACACTGAAAAAAGCTAAAGCATACAGAACAGACATAAAAACAACAGCGATGATCTGCAGCTGTTTTCAAATGATTTCGAGTCATTCATTTTCATCCCAATGAGCCAGTGCTACCTGAGCAGTGCTCGACTAACTGCCTGTGTGTCGGACGGCACGATGTGGCAGAGACGTAGGAAAAGGATTTAAGTTTGACAGATGCATGTGGAGTTGCATCAGGCCTGCACGCGCACATGCAGCACAGCACAGCAGCTGCAGCGCCACTGCGTTACCCGGCTCGGAGATATTACACTCTATTATACTACTGTTTACAGAGAGCTGAAGTGCTCAAGTAACCAACCATCAGAAAATGACTAATTCTATCTTTCAAAACTATTTCTACAATCTTCCATCATTGCTGCAAATCAATGTAATTATTATAATGGAACCAGTGTAAAATTACAACTAAAAGCTTGATGGAGGATAAAGAGTGGAGCTGAACATTTTTAGATACTAAAAGTAAATGTCTAACAACCAAAGAACAAAGTTTGTTCTGGAGACGTCGTCCTCCAGACTGACGATCAGTTTACAGTAGAGAATCCAGTTTCAACATGTTATCAGTACCAGCATGAGTCCTTAAAGTACAGCATGCTGTACGCTGTTAAACCAGTACAGCAAAGCAAAACAGACATTTGTCAAATCATCTCATGTTGTCTTCTACTTACAGACAGTTGCACTTTGAATCCCAGACGGTTTTCTTTACTCGCCATCGGGAACAAGTGAGATCAACAGCTTCTCAAGCAGCTAGACGTATGTAACATTGAAGTAAAGGGAAGTAAGGTTGTTTTCCTGCACATGCAGCAGA
This sequence comes from Nibea coibor, assembly GCA_023373845.1. Taxonomy (NCBI): domain Eukaryota; kingdom Metazoa; phylum Chordata; class Actinopteri; family Sciaenidae; genus Nibea; species Nibea coibor. The sequence goes on from CM041733.1 coordinate 22,127,625, forward strand.
TGCTGTCTTGACACCAATACTATTTGCAGTCAGTAGAAATCTTAAATGGAGTCAAAGTGGCTCCGAGTTCGTACCATTTTAGTAAAAGAGGCCGCTGTGATGAAATCCCTAATCTGCAGCGCTGGTGCCACATTCAATGAGTGACTATAAACACAGAGCACGAAATATGTCACAGCACATTTGTAAAAAAAAAAAAAAAAAAAAAATATATATCTCAAAGCCAGCAGCTAGAAATAGTCAGTTCAGGAAAAAAATGTAAATAAAATATGGTGAAGTCACCAAAAACAAGTCAGTGTGACACATGAATGTTTGTATGTCACATGAGAGCATGTTGCAGAGAGGAAGCAAATGATTCAGGGTATTAAATTTGGGTCTCACCAGAATAAAAGCATAAAGAAAAGACTAGGGGTGCATGAAATGTCATCAGGATATCCAAATCACATCCAGCTTGGAGCCAAGGTCTGTAATTAAAAACTCCATGATTTCAGAAAAAGTACTGCAGCATGCCAGGTGGCAGCACAGCCAGTGCTGGATGGATTTATAGAGAACTGTTCTCTGGGGTGATCGCTCATTATTTAACTAATATGATATTTATTGCTCACTGGGGACTTTTAAGTCATGAATTACTACGTGATTACCGTTACTGCTCGTTGGATTTTAAGTCATTTTGGAAGGAAATACTGATTCTAAAAAGACCCCCCCCCACACACAGACCACGGCGATACTAACAATATTCGCTTTCATTGTATCTACTGCACAATAAAGACATGAAAGGATCTACATGCATTTTCTGTGTATTAATTTGGTGGAAAAAAATGGCACGACCTACATCGAGCTATTCTTATTTAAGCCTCGAGTATGACCAATCTGAGGAGTCACCGTGTGCGTGTATCAGTGCTTAGGTATTAATGTCTGAGGACTGCTGAGATTTATCTACCACCGTGCCCTCACAAGACACAATCTAATCCTCCATTAATTGCACTGATTGGTAGCTCATATTCAATTTGAACTCAATTAGGCCATGTGACACGCAGCCAGACGGAGTCAAACACAAATGCAGGGACTTCACCTCAGAGCCAGTGGCTGCGTCGTCGACTAAGAGACAGCCGAGTCGATGCAGTGAAGACACACGCGGCCACGAGTGGCTGCCAATTAAGGTGCAGAAATGAAAAGGCGAGCCTGCTCATAACGAAGTGGCACGGCACCATGGCTGGAAGCTGGTCATAATTTGTGCATCACAAAATATTTCTGAACAATTAAGGCGACCTGAGCTGCAAAATGTTTTGGCTCAGTCAGGTTCGTTAGCAGTCTGCTCATCACTGGAAAATCCCACATTTTGTTGTCACGATTTGAGATAAACATTTAACGAACAAGCATTCCTAATTATGTTACACATTAAGTTACACTTTTTAATGAATTCAAATGTTGAGCTGAAAAAAGGTTTTTAATTTATTTTCTGGGATACTTTTTCTCAAAGATTCTCTCCTGAGCTTTTTGCCTTCACACCGCTGTAATCTGCAAATGAGGCAGTCCTAACTGTCGGCGGTTAGAACAGGCTGATGCTCAGGATGTTGCTCAGTTGGTAGCGCAGGTTGTTCACTGTTCATGGGGTTAAATCCTGGCTCCTTCTGGTCAGACCAACACTTTGCATGTTATAGCAGCTTGGTGCCATGATTGTGTGTGTGTGTCTGTGTGTGTGTGAGAGAGGGTTTCTCTTTGTGAATTTAAAACTGAGAATCGGCGTGCCGTCTCTTCAGGGTGCTGATGTTTTGACAGACAGCTATCTGCATGCTTTAAGGTGGCCATTGAAAATGTATTCATGATTTTGTCTGACTTATTGTGACTCATTGTTATTACTGATCTTAGACAGGATAGTATTGATTAAATTAAGAGTACCCGGACTTTATCCTCACCTCTTGCACCATTGCATACCGCCGCTGCCTCTAAGGTTCAGTTCGGCTCACACCTCCAGTATGGGCGGCGCACACAGTGCTAACACTGAACCCTTCCTTTATGGCCACACACTAATTTTCGCTTTAAATATTAACATCGATGTCACATGGGATCTAGCAGTGGTTCTGTGATGTTATCAGGACAAGATGAGACAGGCTCGTGCTGCAGAGTACAGACACTTATTTCAGTTCCAATTCTAACACTCCGAAGAACAAGAAAACACAATTCAGTATGTCATCTGCAAACACTTTGCGTCTCAGCGCTCCCACAAAGAACAAAACAAATGAACTTCATTGCACCAACCCAAAACCCTGTCAAAACTACTAGAGTGCTTGCAAACGCACCCCACAATTGTAATCAAGATGTGGGCAGATAAAAAAAGGAGGAAAATAGTGTGTAACATTCTGACATTTGATTTTCACTCAGTGTGTGTTAATACAGAGAAGCAAAGGCCCCGTCAGTATAAAGGCTGGGTACTGTACCAGAGCTGCGCGTGTTGTTGAATGAGATACCCCGAGGCAGTCCACTTTCAATCAGCCTGAGCAATTTGTTTCACTTACCTACAGAGAGAGAGAGAAAGGAGAAAAAACAAACAATTATATCATGCATTCAGTGTGTATGCTGCATTAGCAGGAGGAGTGGATTCATTCATTCGTTCATCGCACTCCCCTTTGGCACTGACTGGCCAAAGGGGACTCGCAATTTGATTAAATTGAAATATCATTCTGGATGTGATAGTATGCGACACGCAGCTATAATAAAAATGCAATACAGCGAGCAGAAGGCAACAATATCCCATGTGTCCTCAAACATCTCAGTCAAGGTCTCCGCTCAGATTTCAGTCATTCAATTTCTGGATGACACCGTGGGTGAACTTTCACACTCGAGGTCGGTTAATTTGGTCTAAACCAAGGCAAAAAAAGATATAAATATAATAATATATATTGTCACATGTTAGTTCAATTATCAAGAACCTGCATTATCAGGAGCCACAAGGGAAATTCAAATTCTGGTGACTGATAGATGCAGCACTTTAGTGAATTCCCGCACTGAGGGATCAATAAAGTTAATCTTCTTCTTCTTCTTCTGACCTGATGTGTATATTTATCTTCTAAATGAGTTTTATGAGCATGATTAGTATTATTAGACATCTTATGAATAATAACAGTTAGAGAAACAGAAGTGTCTTGTTCTGATTTAATTTGGGGGTTATTATAGAGGGAGAGCTGACACGCACATTTTAATGAACTGACGAATTACACAGAGCTTTTGACCTATTGATCGGAGAAAAAAACCCACGTCAACGTGGTTACTAAAGTTTTTGCATACTTGCCGTACATAGCACAATTATAGAAAACAGATTTTATGATCAGCAGATCTATTTATTAGCTTTTGAAGTCGTGCTGGGGTTCGATAATTTGCTTTCACACCACAAATAATCCACTACAGGACTCGAGTGGGAGTCACGGCACAAATCCCCACGCCAAGGGGGCAAACAGCTTCTCTAAACAAGACATTTGAATATATTTATATGCTTAATAACTGAATTTGTGCAATAGAAAGATATATCACTGCTGGGTAAAAAGGATTATCAGATGAATGGGTTAAAGCTGGAACATGGATGTCTGTTGGTGCAGAGACGTCAGAATGCATTCCACATTTAGTCGCTGAGGATTAATGATGGGCCTCAGCCATGGCCATTTTGACTCAGACAATGGATGATTGACAGTTCTCATGTGGTGCACTGCAAAGCTTTAAGTATTCTCGCATCATTCTGGTGCAGCGGCTCAGATCGTCAAACCCACAAAAGATTCCGACAAACAACATCAAGACGGGCGTCGTCTAAAATTGGCAACTTCCTTTCAATGAACGAAATCCTTCAAAACAAAAGTGACCTGGGATCAGCTCACCACCTGCTCCAGCCACGCTATAAATCACTTCCCACCAAGACAAACAGTTCTAAAAATTAGTTTTCCCCACTGCAATATGGACCCTGGTCCTCAGGCAGGTATCACACCTGACTGCTTTGCAGTGCAGTATCTAACCTTTGTGCGGTGTGTGTTTGTGATGTGCTGCTGGATATCTGCATGTGAATCATGTCAAACACACGACCTCAGATATCAGCGTGAATTCTTCCTTCACCTGATTGGCCCAACCGGACTGGACAGAAACAAAGATCACCTGACCTTTACTATTTGAGTGTTTTAGTGTCTTTCAGCTCTTTATTTTGTTTTTACAGTGTCAGCTAGACTTCCAGATACACTGAATGGAGCGATATACTCTGCAGCATGTTCCAGAAACAGGCACAGCATTAGGTTTATATTTGTATTACCAGCCCAAAGTTTTAGAGGTGGGAAGTCTCCATTAAACAGTCCCCATTGTTCATTGATTGAGGATATACAGTATCTGGCTGTGTTGTATCGATTCTCAGCCTGTGAGACAGTCTTTGGTTTTGTGAAACTAAGACTCAACAGCCCATAAAGACTTCACAATACAGTAGATTTAAATATTAATAATTCCCTCGGCTTTGTCTGTTCTCAATGTGAGAGCTTATTTTTAGTTTTCCTAGGCAACAAATCTGTGCATTTTATATGCCTCTGTTATACACATGCACACACAAATACACACAGTACCTGGAGCTGTAGTGGTGTGTGTGTGTTCTTGCTATTTTTAACATTAGTGCTGGTGTGGGTTCAGTGTGTTTTAATTTTCTTGTTTGCGACTCGTGAACCAACAAGCCTTTAAAACGACAGTTTGCTTCACGCCCGGGGCCACGCTGCTGACACTGTTTTGACAAATAAATGATGATGAACGCAGCACATCTCCAGCCGGGAGCCTGGACATAATGATTTACCTCTGAAATGATCACATTGCATCTACAGTCAATCGTAGATGCATCGATTTGCTCGTGATGGAGCTGAAAGAACGCCACTCTTATCTCTCTAGTTATTTTTAGCCTGCTAGATTTTCTTGCTTTTTGAGATGGAATCAAACTCGTGGAGTCCACTGGCATTGTTGCTGATGATGGCCATTGGACATCAGTTTGATTTAAAGACTCAGCTGTGTCAACTGTGGCATTGGCTGGGACCTTGAAGATAATCAGAATACAGAAGCACTCCTTGACTACTTGACAGTTTTGTCAAACATGTGCTCCTCTCACCCTCTGTTGCTTCCCATAATAACTGGGGAGCAGCCTATGATGAGGTGAGTTGAAGGTAAAAGCATTATTATGCAGGAAGTATTAACAATCGCAGGTCTCTCCCATAATTACAGAGTGATTACAGAGGAATCAAGTGTAATCAAATTTGCCATAGCAGATTCTATTGTTACCAAGCGAGGCCTCGGATGAATATTCACCGTTCACATCTCTGAGGTCACAATCAATGATTACATAACAACTGATAAACATTAACTGCCTGAATGCATGATAGTTAAAAAGGGTCAGACAAAAAAAACAAAACATTTGTGCTCATTTGCAGAAATGTTGTGGGCGGTAACAATACACAAGATAATGAGAACAGCAGCTCGCGTGTGACATTTCCACACGCATATGATACGGCAGCCCGTGAGTGGATGTTATATCAGGTGCATTGAACGAGAGTTTTTAAATTCCTCCATCTGGGCTTCGCTGACATTAACTGACTTGAGTAAATATTGTGTATGATGAATATGTCCCACCATATGTCTTTATAAAGGCAGCAGGCATGAGTAACTGGGTAGACAATGTACCGTCTATGAGAACAGGTGTTAATAAAGCTCCTCCTGCACACTTGTAGTAATTGAGGCAAAAAAACAGATGAAGATGCAGTGATCAGACTCACAGCGTTTCACTTTATTCTGCAGCGCTTTGGATGGAGGGAGGATGGAGCAGTGATACAAAGGGCCATGGGCCAGATAGGGAGCCAGGAGGAGCTCCACTGACTTCACAATGAAAACAGATTCACACTGGGATTCTTTGGCTTACTGATACCAGTGAGTAAATCTTCAAAATGCCCCTTGGCTGTTACTTACAAAGGTGAATATTAGTGATCTCTGCAGTGCACAAAGGTGGTGACACGTTCTCATAAACCTGACCTGCACAGGGCCGACACGATTGGATTTGCTCTTGACAGAGATGAATAATGGCAGCGAATTTAATGAAGCAACACCACTGTGTTCCATTTGTTAAATAATAATTGCTGTAGGCAAGGTTCCTAATATCAGACATCATCAAAGGAGGTAGCACTGCAAAAACACAGACATTACAACTTTGAAGTTCTCTTATTCTGCCACATCGGGAAAGCTAATGTTTATTCATTTTATCCAATATTTATTATTAATGTTTGATCACTAACTGGCCCCTGGCCCAACTTTTTTAAAAGTGGCCCTGTAGCAAGTCGAATATCCCTGGTAGCATCAAATAACAGGACGCCACTTACTGCGCTGTATGCAAATTCACATCAGCAGGGAAAGCTCTTCTCTTGCACCACATTTTTACAATTTATGGCGCAGAGAATCACACCAGAAGGAGCGCACACCGCATGTAAAAGACATTACAACCAACACGGGTATGGGCAGCATATTTATCTATAAAAGGATTCATACTGAATTAAAGAGGCCTGTTGATCGTCCCTATGTGGCAAACTCCACTTAAGGATCTCAAATGGCAGAAGCAAGCCCCGCAACGTAGGAAGAAGAGATCAGGACTTGTCTGCTATTTGCATATGCTGTTCAGGCTCAGCACCATGACAGCTGTGAAATATTAGGCTTTGAGATCGGGGAGGAGGCAGGTACTGTAGACGGAGAGACAGTTTAGATGGAGGGATAGAGGAGGGGGGAGGAGGGAGGGTAGATAAACATTGGAGACAGGAAAGAGATGAGTGATGAGAGTGACAGAGAGCTCTGGCAATCATGATCAATGTCAGCCACGGCACACACATCTATACCGTTTGAAATGTTCAGCTAAAAACAAGCAGAGAAACATTTTTTTGGAATAACTGGTTGGAATTAAATGAACTCGTGGTAACAGACTAAAAAACAAATGATGCATTGCTTACAGGGTAACGATCTTGTTTCGAGTCTACATTGCACAGGCCTCCTCACACTAGCATTCATTTCTTTGCATTCACTTGTAGTGCATGCATCATGCATCAGCTGTTTCTCTTTCTAAGATGAAATTGATGACCTGAGTACATCTCAGTGACAGTGCTGATAAAGAGACGAGACAACGATGTGTGAAAATACAAACTGAAGAGAAAACTATAGCTGGAAAAACAAGAAAAAAGATGAAAGTAGATGCTTTGGTTCCGGTTTTTATCCTGACCTCTCAAATCAAGACTTTCCTATCATCATTTACGAGGGCTCTCTGCCGCTGTCGCAAACAGATTTCCAGCCTGTCTATATGAAGGCAATTCAAATTCCAGTTTGAGTCAACGAGCCAGTACAAACCAGAGTGGAGCAGAATTTAGAGGAAAATGAAAATGGTCGTACTTCATTGACTAACACTCGACTTAAAGAGGCAACATGTACGACTGGGTCAGAATTACAGTGGAGGAGTGTTTCCAATGCAGACATTGATATTAAGTCTAGAAAAGCGAAATTACTGGAAATAGTAAAAGTATTGAACATGGTGAAAAAATGCACCAAACCAACTGATTCAGTAAGTACTCATTCCACTTCATGGTGGTTAGCAAAAGGATTACCCACCACTGAAGGCAAGTAAACAAATCCAAGCTGTCACCCAAGAAACATCTCGTGGTGGGTAGAGGCAAATATCTTTCACAAACAACATTGGACTCCTCAGCTCTTAAAATGTCACAATAAGCACAGTTAAGGTTATTATGTAGAACATCACTCCATCATCAGGCAATCACGCACAGGAACTCTGCACTAGATTTCCAACCAGGCATTCAGCCAGAAGAGCAGACCAAGTGCCAACAGCCAAAAGGACGCCAGAATGACCTGGAAGCAGCATGTATAGTCATCACAGGCACTGCACGGCCACGGTCTGTGCATGATCAACCCGGAAGACTCTGAAGAAAAGGCATATGAGTCACTGCAGCGTCTAGTCTGTCCTCAGACCAACAGTGGGATGAAGAAGTACAGATTTTAGGCCAAGCAAGCCCAGGGGAGCTCTGGAAGGAGACAGCAGGGGCAGAGGCGGAGCTTTTTGAGGCATAAACACCTGGAGTGACACCAGATTCTCTGTTTGGGAGCCATTTACCAGCAGGAGGGAGGAGAGCTTAGAGTTTATTTTCTAAACTTTTGGGATTAAAATGTGGATTTATCTTCACTATGAATGCCATCCTCCACTGTTGCTGTCGCACTGCGGGCACTCCATTCAGGAGAAAAGCATTTCACGAGATGTTTGTTGTTGTCGGCGGACAAACTTGACAATCGTAGCATTTTTTTTTTTCAAATCCCAATCAAATGTAGTTATTTGGCATCATTTTCATATTTTTTTCAAACAGAGGAAAATGTGTGTTATCTGTTCAAACCACCGGAAGAATAAAAGATAATAAGAGTAAACAAATTCAAACTCAGCCATTTGGTATAACTGTTATGAGATATACATAAATTCATTATTCATCTCCAACACTTTTTCTTTAAATCATTCACAATGCAAAAATGTCAATGATTTTCCAGATCCAGCCTCTCCGATGGCTCGCTGCTTTTCAGCTTTATGACATTTTATCAGCCAAAAGATCAATAAATGATGCAATGATTAACAGAAAACTTGATAATGAAAAGGCCAAAGGCCAAAAATCAAACGACATTTTCCTCGTCAATGTAAAAGAAGTGGCGTAAGAAGCCAACAGCAGCAGCTGTATTTCACACGGACGTGCCTGTCAGTGTCTAATCAGCAGCATCTGTGATACTAGACAGAGGAACAAATGAAGAAGCATATGGACGCGGAGCCATAGTCCTGCAACAATCTGGCCAACCTGCAGCATAAAACACACACACACACACCTCGTCATTACGATTACACGTGCCCATCAAAAGGAGCACCTCTCTGATGAAGATGTACAACAACACCTGCCGATTGTGGAAGACACCTCGAGTGACAGATCCCCTCTGCAGATGACAGATCATGACTACAATGGGTATTGGCTTTATTACACAGACCCCTGTTGAAACACAGCCTGGAAATTAATTTTATGCCTGATTTAGTACATGTTGGCGCTTGAATGCACCTATGGCTGATATCATCAACATCAGAGCCACTTCATCTTGCTCCGAGTCTCTCGACGTGAAAGAGGAAATAACAATTTTTTCTTAAGGTGACACCGAGTCAGATGCTTAGCCGAGTGTCGGGTTCAGCCTCATGAGTCTTTTCTCATATGGTAATTTGTCAAAGCGGGACATGGGGCTTCTTGTTTGTGTCATCAGTCTTTGGAAAGTGTGTGTTGGGAATCCATCTCCTTCGACGGGCGCCGGACATCTTGGTCATTTATTTGTGTAATTTCCGCAGGATTTTTTTGTCCTGTTAAAGGTCAATGACAAAGATTTTTAATACTCTGCTGCTCTTTAATGCTTCTTTTATCAGGGACACTGTATGTGTGTGTGTGACAAGAAAAAAAGAGTTTTGATGATGTTTGAAGGTTCCAATCTTTACAAGGAAGAGCCATTGTGCAAACACGAGCTGTTTTTAGCTCTCTGTAGCATTTTTTCATTTGCACTTCACATCTTTTGCAGGCTGTAAGGATTTCTCTCCCGCATATTAAAACCCTTTAATGGGGAAAAAAAGCACCTTTACAGTTTAAACTGTGCATAAAAAAGAGGTCTTAAGCTTTATGAGAGAAATGGAGCAATAGTCGTACACTTTCCTCTTCTAATATTCTTGTCAGATGATGTTTGAATTTCTGGAGCACTGTTAGCTTTTTGTCACTATATTCTTCGAGTTTACGCATTGAAATTCAAATGAGAACATATCATCGCCTGAATTAGGGGATCTAAGCCATAAATAAAAAAAAGATAGCTCAGTCTCATGGGAATTCAAAGCAGTTCATAACAGACTCGGGTTGAGTTTCACACACCATTTGCAGTCAGTCAAGCAAATCTCTAGATGAAAGGTTAAATGATGACAGGTATCTTTTCCTCTTGATTCCAGCTACAGCCGGCAGAAGAAGCATAAAGGTATTCTGTGTGGATTCACATTGGAAATTTGCTTTGAGCTTATCAGTTTCGGGTATATCTGACACAGATTTTGGGGGCAAGATGATGAAAACGATGTAGTTTCAACTTGTAGAGCTCGACAAAGTATAATCCAGGGTTATATAAGGGGATGTTCACAATTAATCCTTCAGTTATCTTGAATTAAACTTAAACTGGATCATTTCAAACCCTGGAAGAAGTGTAAGGCATCTGTCCGTGTCTGTGGAGACTATTAGAAACTAACATGAGCGAATAAACTAGTGAGAATAAACCCGCTGATCCCAGCTGCAGCCGACCCGAGCCGCGAGCAGTCTTTCAGCCCGTCACTTGTTCGGGAACGTAAGTGAACTACACACAAGAGTTTTCCTCCGTTCTCCTCGCAGCCAAGGTTAAACTGAATGGAACATCCACTGCAGGTGATTAATGCATGGAATAAATGTCAAGCTAACTTATTAGCCAGTCGAGAAATAATATGAACCTTTAACATGAAGGATGAGTCCATTCAGCTAATGCTACATATTAATGACTAGCGCACGAGCCACCGTAGCACAGACTGAGAAAGATTCATGAGGGGAACGTTTTTGACTTCCTTCTTTATGTGTTCTGTATTTAAGTGATATGTTCTCATGTACCAAAAGTTATTTTATAGCTTGTTGTGAGTGGAATATAGAAGTTTCTTCTTCTTCTTCGACACCAGCGGATGAGGCGATTTCTGACAATTAACTATGAAGCATTGAACCCGACTTTGTTCACGCTGAATAAGCCTCTCACATTTGAGTTATTTCTCTCATTAAGAGACGCACAAACACTGAGAAATACTAATGACAAGTTAAATTACGCTAAGACACTGCTGATGTACAAAGGTAGAACACGGCAGCATTGTGATGTGACACTGCACACACACACACACACACACACACACACACACAGCTGGAGAATAGCTTCCTTTTGCTGAGATGCATTCCCCTCTGCCTTCCTCTGGCTATATTTTATTCATGCTGGATCTAGTGTACTTTAATCAAGCAATTCAGTGCATTCAATTAGCCTATACCCTGACAGTCTAAATTTGACCTCACGCTTGTTGTCTTAATTGTCTTAAGCTATCCTCTGTGGGTGTCGCAAAGTGAAGCCACAGCCACCCGTAATCCTCTAAGTCGGACCCCTCTCTCCAGCACAGCAGCAGATTATAACAAACAATTACAACTTTCAAGAATGTCTGATATCATCCTTTCAATCCTGTTCCTCCATAACATTTGATGCCGCTTAATATCGCGTCCCGAGGGGCGCAAAATTAACTTCCATTAGAGGTTATTAGTACTTTAATATGCGATTGCTCATTACGAATTAAAAGTCAATTTCACAAAGAGGGTAGCAACACGCCTGCAATCTGTGCCTCGATACATTAAGAGCTCTAACTGCTCAGAGGGCCGTTCTCCCATCGCAGTCAGGCAAATGCAGTTTTTTGGGTTTTCTTCCAAGTCAGAGCCCGGCAGCTAAATCAATCTTTTGAATTTAACCATTCCAACAAGGTCATAGCGCACATTGAGATCTTTGTTTATCTTTGTAAATTAAGACCTCACAAGCAACTTACTTTCTAATAAAAAAAAAACTCTTTCCAAATTCTCAGAGGATGATTGGAGCAGGATAAATTGTTGCAGAGTCCATTTGAGGAGAGAATTAAGTCCTCGATTTCTTTTTCTCCTTCCTCGGTTGATTTGGTTGAATGGACGGACTTTAACTGGGTACAAACACAGACAGATTGCAAAGCAGAGTCTAAGAATGGACTAATACAATTCAGCAGTAGGTACAGATGGTGCACGGGCCGAGGGGTGAGGACAGGATTTGTTGTCTCCATAATATAATGTGAACTTTTGAAAAATGGAGAACATTCTGTAAACGCTGTAAAAGCTCATTGTCAGGTCACTGTGTGTTAATTTCATTGGGAATTACAGAGTTTGCATGGGCAAATGTTTTTTCCTATGATACGTCATAATTAGAAAATGACTTGAACATACTGAGCTGTATTAAATGTTGCACGATGTATGTAGACTAAAATCTGAAACATTATTTGTTCCTGCAGTTGACTGCAGTTTTTAAATGAACAGATGAATCAGTATATTTTATTCTTTTAGATTTGAAGGTGAAGCCTGCACTAATGAAATATTTAAAGCCCCATTATGTAACTTTTCTACTTCAAATATCAGCTTGCCTATCGTTTTAATGCTACACTGACTTGCATTAGGGTGAACGGTGCCTCTGTCATTCCCACTCTGTGGCCCGCACGCCTGCTCACACACTATGTAACTGCGGTTTCCGGGTCGGGAGTGTGTAACACTGTAACACTGCCTCCCCTCGTCTTCCTGCGTGTCTCTTAATGCCCAAAGAAAACTTTACTCGTGTGTGTTAACCGATGAACTGGGCTGGAAGCACAAAGCACCGTGTGTGTACAGTAACCAGGTCCAGCAGCCTCTGCGGACATGGTGGCCGCTAAGAGGTCGTTTTTCTTTAAGAAGAGAAAAAGGCAGCACGGCCGAGCATGAGGCCGCCGGACAGGAGTAAATCTGGGACTGACTTTGAAGTCGCTGGCGTGTGCTTTATAAAATAAATGGCCGAAAGACAGAGACCAAGCTGGGCTTCATGCTCAGATGGCTGCTATGTCTTGTGTTGTTGCTCGTTTGATGTTTGGATGTGAGGAAAGTTTTAAACTTGCTTGTTTTTGATCGTGAGTAATGTTCTCACATAAATGCATGTATGAAACCGTACGCAGTCTCATATTTCCTACAGAAAACATTTATTCACACCAAAACGAAGGAGGAGAATAATAAGTATGCTGCAGTTCCTAAACCCAACAACCCGAATCACACACGATAAGCAGCTACCTGAGTCGTTTTTTCCATCTTTTCACATATAATACGGATGAAAAGCAAATTTTCAATCATTTGATGCGATGACCTGGCGAAATAAGTCAACAGAGACAATATTGCTAAATCACTGCTCTTTGTCTCCTATTTATCCTGTTCACTCTCTCACACACACACACACACACACACACACACACACACACACACACAGGGCCGTGGCTCAGTGGTACGGTCGGTCGTCCACAACCCGAACGTTGGCGGCTCACGGCTCTCGCTGCTCGAAAAAATTGGAAGGTGAACTGGCAGCTGGTGTGGTGGCAGTCCATCTCCTCACCACGGCTGAGGTGCCCTTGAGCAAGGCACCGTACACCCCCACCCGCAACATCTGCTCCCCGGCGCTGCCCACCACTCCACTATATATGTGCATATGGCATCTGTCTATGTGTGTGTTCCTGTGCATGTGCCGACAGGTGCCAGCTGGATGGGATAAATGTGGAGGAATAATTTCGTGTGTATCAACATGATTAATAAAGTTTCAACTTAACTTAACACACACTCGCTGCATGATAAATTGGAATCCAGTCGACTTTGGGCCACTGAGAGCTGCACTCTGTAACTCATAATCACAGGCAGGGTTGCACTTACCTGCTCTGCATGTAGGTGTGATTACGTCTACATTCATTTTTGATGCTCGATGCTCGGCAGTAAAACAGACCCGTGGAGCTCGCTAACTTCATTGTCTGGTTTTGGCTACATCTTTTGGCTGCAGCGTTTTCTATTTCCTGCATTCTACATCCTCCTCCATCAGAAGTAGTTACACTTACTGCCAAGGGGTGATCAAGCAGATTACTGTGTAGATGCACGAATAAAAGCATCTGTCAGAGGCGCCGACGGTGAGACGCAGTCTATGCTGGCATGTAGCGGCATGTCAACACGTGGTAAAATAGAAGCATGTGCCTCCAAACCAGCTCAACGTCCCAGTAATTCAATTTATACTGGCTAATTCTGATCTATTGTTCAAACGCCCGCTGCAGAGTCGGGCGTGTTATTCTCTGCGGCTTTGTAGTCATCAAGTAGTCATTTAACCCACCGTTAATACATAAATATTCACGATAGCCCCTTTATCATCTTCTTAATGAAACAATAATATTCAATATTGCCACACAGGAACTCATTAGAAAGGTAATTAGCCATTCAGACTTCAACTTGTGATGAAGAAAATTGTTATTGCCTTTGTATTTAGAGGACAGAGGTAATTAATTGCTAAAATGAGCAAAGCCCCTGGACTCACTGAAACAGGAGTTTAAGGCAGCATCAGTGTGTGAGTGTGTGTGTGTGTGTGTGTGTGACTGCAGGGGTTGAGCGGATTGTTTGTCAATACACTGATTCAGCTCCCACCTTTCCACCTGCTGAGATTCTGAAACTTCCGACTTTGAACGCTGACTTTCCAGCCTGCACTTTGTTCAGGTGAAGTACAAAAAAATACACTTCACCCACCGACTGGCGTTTGCTCTGAAATGGTGGGTTGTGCGCAAGAGACGCATCAGAGTTGCTGGACAGCCTACCGCTTCCTGACAGAGGCCGACAGGAGCCTGTATGCATCTCCAAAGCAAACAAGTGTTGCATGTCATCTCCTACCGTAGACAAAGACAGACTCGGTGACCCCGTCATTATATCCAAGGACGCTGCGTCTCGTATGAGCTCTTTTCACTTGGCTGGAGAGGCAGAACAGAGAATGGGTGTAGAGGAAGTGAGGCAATGACACCCTTGATGTTTTCACAATCATCCTGCGTGCCATCATCCTGCAGAAAACGCTGGAGCGGAACCGGCCACATTAGCACCGCTCTGAGCCCGTGCAGTAAGTCGCACAGCCGCATAATTTACTTCACATTTGCACTGGAAGTTTTCGGCGTTACTGTACATTAGCTTTGTTTGCGTTTTGATGATGTGTACTTGGAGGTTCATCACAGGTTTAAGTGTTTTAGCCGTGGGACGTTTCACAGGGGTGAAAAGTAACATCAGTGGAGCTGAAGTGGAGCAGCTGAACAGCTTTAGGTTGCTGGGATTCAGCATCACACAGAAGCTGCCATCTTATATCTCCACGCTGCTAAAGAAAGCTCAGAAACTTAAGAAGGCAAAATTCCCATGCCAAGCTATTGTCGACTTTTACAAAGGGAGTAATAGAAAGCATCCTGACTGGAAACATTACAAATTGGCATGGCTGGCTGTGCATCAGGTGATTAAAATGGCCCAGAACATCACTGCTGCCTATTTACTGAGCATCAGCGATATCGGCGAGGTGAGGTTACTGTGCGCGGCCCAAAGGATATTAAAAGACAATACCCACTCCAGCCGCAGCCTGTTCATCCTGCTGCCAACTGGCAAGCGATACAGAAGTATCCACATCCGTACCACCAGACTCCAGAGCAGTTTGTTTTTCAGAGGCTCCTCAGTTCATCCTCCACACTCCGCCATAAATAATAGTTTTATTTGTTTTCTGTGTAGCATAAGGGGCTGGCGTCTTTTGTGTTGTCGAGTGAGAAATGAACCTTGAACCGAAAAAGTTGAGAATGAGACAAACAAAGCAGGATTCAGCGCGTTTCATAACAGCAGCTCAGCGCTAATGCCGTCAGATTAAGGCAGTTTGTCCAACGCGGCTCCACACTTCCCTCATTTGCATCTCTTCCTGTCTCAGCTGTGTGTGAGAAAAATATATGGCGTACAAATATATATGGGACATCCTCGCCAACGGCAACATGATGTTCAGTCATGTGTAGAAATAAATACCAGTTTTAACACAATTCTGCTGCTCCAATATTAATTACAGACCTACGGTAAAACAGTATAAAGGCCTCGCAGGCTGATAAATACCACCCAACATGAGCATGTTATTTAATGATGACCTGGGTTCATTAGAGCTGATTTCCTATCACATGCTCCACTGTTTAAGATTAAAATATTCTCATGATAATCAGCATCAGGCAACAGTGCCATTATTCCCTCATCAAGGAAACATTTTGAAGCCACGTGCAGGCGGAATAAAAGAGAATAACAAAAATACCACAAACACCTCCGCTGCATGATGTCTAATAGCTCTGACATGTATCGCACTGATTAAGACGTGTGAATCAGCTCCATGTCCGTGTTGGTCAGGTGACTTTCCTCTTGGCTTCTGTTTCTAAATCAATTTGGCTTCTTTCAGTCTCGGGGAGACCCGATAAAGCTGATGCTTCCTGAAAATTGGGAACTAATGCAGATTCTCCACAGACTGGGTTAAAGGTACAATCACATTACGTCTCTGTTCAACTAAATTCCTCAGCACTTTGCTCAAACGAGGACATGATATCACATTTGGATGTGGGTAATGTATAAATATTGATTAGATTTTATTCACTTAGCTGATGCTTGTATCCAAATTGACTTAGACTAAGCTGGATGCATGTACAGTAACCCGCAGGTAGACTGCGCCCTCTCTCACAGTAAATCACTGTCATCATGACAGGCAGGCTTCACAGCCTCTAAAACCTGTGACGTGTTCACTGACAGCCTGGACGTCTCAGTTACTACAACGAGCAGTGATTTTTGTCTCGCCGGCACGCGCTGACACTTCTAAGAGTTAAAAACTCGTCAGCCAGTCAGTGACGGTGCAGATTTAACACGCATGGGCTGATTACCATGTGGTGTTTTATTCAACAAGTGTTTAATGATGCATCGTGTTTCAGAGAGTGGAGATGTCCGTCCCGTCTGTCCTCAGCTCCAGTTAGTGCTTCCTCTTTCCTTTATCGCCTTATGTCCACAAGCTGACAGTGGGTTAGCTGCTGCTCTGTGTGCACGCGAGGACACACAGGCTCTGTCTGCCTAGTGTGGCCGGAGCGTGCCAAACACTCTCAAATCTTTTCTGTGTCGATCACATCATGTTGCTCACCTATATTAATAAGTAGAAATGTGGCGCTCCGTGCTTCATGAAAGCCTGGTTACCCACTGAGGGCGGCATTAACTAATTCCTGGAACTCGTAAAACAAACTGTAGAATAATTTGTCAGGCTTGGTGTGCACATCTGCACAGAAGTTACTCTGTTTTTTTCCTAAACCATCTGATGCCGGTAAAACAGAACGGTAACCAGAGGATCTGCCATGTGTAATTGTGGTTTGACAGCAACATCACTCCAGTTCGAGCCTACAGATGGAGCAGATACCTACAGCCTTCAGACGGCTGCAAAGAGTCACCAGTGTAAAGGAAAGGCCATCAGGAATACGCTACCAACTGTCTTAGATGATGGAGCTGGTGGGAATCAGCCATAAATCTTTATTCTGCTTCACTGGCATTAATACCATAACCAGATTACAATGTTTGTTTTCTTTTGTCTTCGTGTGCCAGCTGGACGAACAACACTCAAATAAAGAGCTTTGTGCGATTGCAGATCATTCATGTGTCTGTGTTTTCACCAAACAAAGTGAACAAAGTATTACAGAACACAAGTGCGCTGACCTGCTGAACACGTAGGCAGCAGACCATGCGAGATGTACTCGGTCTTGCACCAAGGCTGTAATCATGCATGCTTCAATGAAATAAGAAATTACAATATGAAATCTTGAAAGCAGCATTAAAACTGTCTAACTTATGCATATTATGCCCTTGAGGATGTACAGATAACACGCCACCCCCCTTCTTTGCTTTTAATTGAGCATATTTTTCTCGGTTTTGGACTAATAGCATTTTATTTCTCAGGCATTATTTTGCTGATGTTGAGCAGCTCCCCTGAACTTTTAGCAGAGGTGAAGGAGGGCTGTCAGGATAATTATGTAGAAAACTATATGTTTATCCTTCAAACACATATTGTTCATACTTGAACCACAACACTACTCAGCACTGGAAAGATAGTATTCTCATAAAACTCGCCTGTCTGCGTATAGAAACCAGAAAATATTGGTGAAAAAACAAACAGAAAATGGCTGTTTGTTCAAAAAGTAGAAAATTTACAACAACCAGAATGCACTGTGCACGCCGCCTTCCAAGGCCAGAGGTACTGTGTCTATAAATGTAGACGCCGGTGCAGGTTTCCATACATCAGCCTGCTGGAGCAGGAAAAATCTTCTCGACAACGTGTGTTCACAAAAACCTTTTAGTCGCAGAGGCATTTATTGTGAAGCGAGTTCAGGAAATGTAATGTGCTCACAGAACTAGCAGAACAGATTTAAAAGACCTTGTTAGTGCTGCAATTCAATAAAGGGTAAAAAAAAATCAGATTTGGTCATGAGTTTTAGATATTGCAGGCAGGAACAACACAATAGAAAGCATTCACAGGGAGATGCTGCTAGATGATGAGCTGCAGATGAGAGGCTGTACTGTTCATAGTGCCAAAAAGCACACCTCAACACATCATTAACACTTGCAGCGAGCCAGAACAGCTGAACCGTGAAGAGTTGCTCGCATCTCGACTTCACAGCAAAAGCAGATGATCAGAGTCCAGAGACGTTCTTCCAGCTTACAATATTAATTCAACAGTCTCAATATTTGACTATTTGGATCTTTGCATGTTTGAATATTAAGTTTGTCACAGTAGAATGAATTGCAGGATTTCTGGTATTTTGTGCTTCCTTTGCACCAAATGATCCAGATGTAGCAGAGGTGTTTAACATTTACTTTCTTTCAGACCAAACTTTTACAGAAAATGCTGCAGCAATTCTTCAGCTATAGGTCATCACCCAAAAATAGAGCTTCTGACCTGTTCACTGTTCAAGCACACATAAGGAAAGTATCAGTTGGTTTTAATGAGCCTGGGTCCCAGGGTGGTGCTAAATTAATGCTTTCTGGCGGCTGGGATTCAAAAAAAGAAAAAAGCTGAAGTGCCTCTAATGCCCGATGGCAATTGTAGCCCGGCTGGCTCCTGGGTAACTACATTCATTCATAGCACCTTAACCACATACTCCAGAGGACGGTCACCTCTTGCCTTTCCCTAAATAAGCCTTGCTGTTCAGCCACCACGAGCATAATGGCAAAACAGAAAGGTGACATCGCCCGCAGGCAGAAAAAAATGACTGCTCTTTTTCAGAACCGGCCGCGGTAATCTGTCTTCCCAGCATTGCAAATCCATACCCCAGGGGACTGAGAACTGGTACAGCTATGTCTCCACACCTACAAGACTCATATCACTGACCAATCAACACTTAGTGTTTCTTTCCTGCGAGCAATGCTTGCACTGTCCCATTGATTGAGGCTTTGACACGCCTTGTAACCCAGTTCACATACTGTACCACACGTATGACGCAGGAAGCCTCTCCAGGGCTTTATCTGGTCACAGATTACGCTTCATCCCAGGTATATCTCTAGCTTATAGCAATGGCAGTGACTGCAAAATGAATGAGCTTCCTCTTCCAGTTAAGATGCATAAATACTGCTATCCAATTTCCTGAATCCTTCATGCGCACAGATATTATTGCAAGGAGAGAATTGTGACAAAGTGGAAGTTAAAGAGCTTTCTGCAACAGTACGGGGGGGTGAGAGACGTGCCGGATGTAAAATGCATCGAAAACTCGACGTTTTTTTGTACCCTGCAACCATCCAGCTACATTTACTGTTTGCAAAGTCACGTATAAAATATAATTTAGCAATCAACAGGGGGTGGGGAGGTCGATCTATTATTCGACATGATGGGTTGGAAAAACAACTTGACATTTATGTGTCCAAATTAGCTGAGTCCTCAGCTCTGTCGCATTAGCATTCAGCTGTTTTCTAAACAGCTAAACTTCCTCAAATGTGGCATTTCTGTGTCATAAAACCAGCAAGTCTACACTCACTTAAACTTATTACGGTGAAAAACAAAGAGAGGGAAATCGTCATAATAACGGCTGCGCTGCAGAGCTATTATCTGCCATGAGGATTTCTTTTCCGGTTACGAGCATTGTAAAGAATTACAGTATTTTACTGTGAAGAGCCGTCATTTCAAGATGCGTCATGCAGAACACTAAAGCAAGTCGTGTGTGCCATAATAAACATGTTAATATAATGGAAACAGTTCGACATTATCAGACCACAGAGGACACTGCAGACTGACAACATAATACGAACTAATACGCGTGGAGGTGAGGCGAGGACGTGAGTCTCGCGTATTAAAGCATTAAGTCAGATAGATGAGAGCTTCCCATGACTTTAACGTAAAGGTAAAGGTGTAACAGTCAGTTCACCTTTACTCCAATCTGACATGACCGTGACATGAAGCATGGAGTGCATTAATCTGAGCTTAGCTTAACATAAAGACTGGGAAAAGTTTAAAGATGCATAAGGTCCTTGTGTTTAAGGCTGGACTAATATGTTAATTAGTCAGATTTATTGGTTTGTTTGGTGTGTTATTCCACGTTTCCCCTGTCCCCACGTTCCAAGGTTAGCTAACCACCAAAAATATCTTGTTACATAGATGAGCTTATTTGCCGAAATGTCCCACAACTATTTCTTTAACTGCAGCAATCTGAAGATTAAAGCAGAGCTCATTTTAAACCGATTGTTAGACTGAGAGAACGCTTGTAATTTTCAAGCCCACTGTTTACCGTGACACGGTGAACTAATTGGCCTTGTGCAGAGTGAGGAACACGGCATTGTGGGCTGAAATGCTTTGAAAACACTCCTTTGAGACTCAATTCAAACCCCTCAATGGTGTACCATGTTTTCGGTTGAGTGCTCGGCAGTGTGGGCTACCTCTGCTCTCGTCCCAGCTTTGTCTCCACATCATTAAAACTGATAGTGAGTGGCCATAACAGCTGGCCAGTGAAAAGCAATCAAAGTTAGTGGAGCAAGAAAGACCTTTAAAAAGGCTCACATTTTGCTCTTTACTTTAAAGAAATGCATAGAGTGGGAGTGCAATTAATTTCCAGTCCTCAGGCTCTGTGCTCGGACGATAACAAAAGAGACTATATATAAACGACAGTTTGCGAGCTGTTTGCCTCCCGCCCGCCTGTAAAATATCACACCTACTCCTCTATAACAAATGTAAAAGCAGCAGCACGATGAAATTTAGAGCGGTGTGCGAGACTTCTCTTTTTATTCATGACGATTGCAGCTTTGACCCGTTCTTGTCTCCTGCATGATGACAGCCACCTTATTCTTACTTCACTGTTACTGATCTTTACAAGGCCTCGGTTGAAGGCAGGCTGAATATAACACCAATGATTCAATTAAAAAGAGGCTCAGAGAGGAGCCTGAGCCTGACCGAACCAAATGAATTTTTAAGACCGAGCTCAGAGTGACAATGTTTGGAGAACAAAATTCCTTTCCTTTTTTTTTTTGCCGCTGTTTGGCACAAATCCAGACTCCGTGAAAAGATCAATACTTAAACAGATCTAGAATCCCTTACTAATTGCTTTTCATTGATCATATTCCAAACCTAGTAATTATCTTGTAAGATATTTGCCAGAAGACATCTTGATGAAAATGAAAAGCACAAATGAATAATTGCACAGGCTTAATCACTGCGCTTCTTAAAGAACTGCGTTTGGATTCATCAAAACTTTGTTTTTTAAAAAAATGAGTTTATTCCATGACGGAGACAACCAACTGCAGACAGTAAGAAGGGCAAGAAGCAATTTTTGTTCCACCATTTGTCCATTTTGTGTCTCAGTCTGGAGGTTTAAGCCTTTGAGGTGAGGGATCAGACTCGATAAAACCTGCGTTGGAAACAGCTGGATTCTGCTTCTAGCCTCCGTTTTACTATAGATTGAGGATCTAGTGGCCTTACAAAGATATCTGAAATTATTGTTTCCTTCAATCTCAAAATTGCAAATCGTAAATCTGGACTCACTCCATACTGTTAAACAGTGTCTTCACCTGCAAGGGTCGTGTCTGAGGCTGAGTGGCTACATGCCTTTCCACTAAAATTCAGATTTACACCAAGGTCTGTGCGCTGTTGAAGCTCGCTGAGCACTGGTCCACCTTCAGTACAAGCCCAGTTATTGCCGAGCAAGCAATCACTGCCCTTAGTGATAAGTGATCTTGGCTAAGCAATAAATGATAATTCAATTTCCCCTCTGTAGATGCACAAACATCACGACCGGGATGTGACCTTCAAGCCTCTGAGATAATGCTGAATTTTTCAAAAAAGCCTTGTCAATTATTCATGAGACTTTGCTCCCAAACATTTCCTTCACCAGCTTTCTGCTCTGTTACTGCTAGGTAGCTATAAGCTCATTGGCAGCCCCTTTTGTGAACTTGTTGTATTATTCATCAGAGGACGTCCCCAACCACATTCTGATGCTGCTGAACGCAGCCCCATTGCAATTACATGACAAATATCTTAAAATGCAGTTGGCACGGCTTCGCTTGCGTGCTCAGATGTGCGCGCATGCACTCTTTCTGACACACATAATCGTATGCATGCCTGAATGTTATGCACGTGCGACACGCCCGCGTGTTTTATGCCATCCATCGGGGGGAAATAAAGAGCTATTATGCTTTGACAAGCCTTGTGAAACTGAGAGAGCGTGGCTATGCAAAGAAACACATGCATACACTTTTTTTTTTTTTTTCATCTTGAATACACAAGTGTGAAACTGTCACAACGCAGGTGCCACTGCTGCTTTTCATTTTAAGCTTACCTTGAGCTTTGGGGAAATTTATTGTCATTCTCTAGCAGATAGCAAGCCATCACAGACAAGCAATATCCCGCGTCTCTTCTTTAAGCTGTCACCATATTTGATGGGAGGCTGCCATTGCTGTGCTGTTTCTGCATCGCACAAGAGCTTAGCCAGCATTCCAACCATGTGTCCACTGATGTAACATTATAGTTTTTGTACTGTTCATATTTAGAACAAAACAGCAGCATGAATCAAGTGAAGACCTAACATACATAAAAGCTTTTGTTTGCTCTGTGCATGTTGTTACTGTAATTTATGGATATGGACAGACCGCTCTGCGCGGAGGTGGGCGGAGTAGCACTGCTGATGTTTTGTTGATGCAGATCATGTGGCGTAGGGCAGCGCATGTGTGCTCATCCCCTCTAACCACATCTAATCACAAACATAACGTGCAAATCTTTTATTTTTTAGCTCAGCTTCTGTCTGTGAAGCGGCGCACGCTGACCTCCAACAAATCACAAAAATCACATTTCTGCTGCTTTTTTTTTTTATTTCATCGAGTCTGAACATTTAAATGCATGATTTGATTTTAAATGCGGAGGTTATTCACGGTTAAATCAATGAGTGACTCTTACAAATAATCATAAAAGTCATCCACAACTGCTTGAGGGATGTATAAATTTCCAACCATCCAGTAGCTTCATTGTTTCAGGCACGACTGTATAATGCTCTGTGCTGCATCGGGACTGTGTTCTGATTACCAAAATTTAAAACTTAGTCAAGCTCTGGCACCAACTCAGCAGCCAAAGTCTTCTGAGGAGAATATTTTACAGCGTTGGCTTGAAGATCATCGAAAAACAGGTTGAAAATCAGCGTTTTGCTTTAGCTTTGCTGAGTAAAGTATTTCACTGCACCTTAATTCATACAGAATGAAGTAATATTTTTAAATGAACTGTGAAATCAACAGTACTAATATGTTGATTACAGTATTTATACTGCACTTGCCAGGTTTTCACTGCAACCTGTGACCACACCCATCAGTGATGTCACGAGGTACCTCTGAGGGTTTGTTCAGTTCCTCTGAGCAGCGTGTCTGTTTTCATGAGCAGCTTCATTTCATTTGTACGATGAAAGGATGTCGCCGGCTGCGTGTGAAAGCGACAACAAATGTATGCAGTGTTTATAGAATCTGATCTATGGACTGCTGAGCATCACACAGTGTTTGAGAATCAATCATTTCAACTATTGTGCAGAAGCAACTGAGAAAAACTGAAAAGGGTGATTCTTACAAATAATGTCATCCGCAACTGCTTGAATGATGTATAAGACGTGTCTGTCGATACCCTCGTGCCACAGGATTATTTCACGGGAGTAGAGTTTGTCCTGAAGAGTTTTATGAAGGATTTCATCGCTCGGGTGACCTGGCTATCCAACAGGAATGAGTACTTTGTTACATCCACTGAATCAAGGCTAACAAAACAACATTTATATGACAAGAACCACGTCCGTGTACACACTACATCGATACATGAAAACTCAGGCAGCCTTGCACACGTAGAGAACCTATCAGGGGTAAGACTTATGACTCACATCTGCTCCTCACTCAGCAGACACCCTGGCTTCCTCACTTAGACACATTAATTTCAGTCCACAAGTTCCTCAGAGCAGAACAATGCCGCTCTCTCTTCTTTCTGCGGCTGTTCTGAAGCAGTCCACTGATTGACTGAACTGAGGAGATCCTTGTCTCAACACTCCCCATCAACTAGATCAAACGTGTGAATATTCTCATCCTGGCCTTCCTCCTCCATCAGCCAGGCCCGGGGTCCTTCGGCATCTAACGTTTGACATAATGAGCTTCATCGCTGGTGTGGTTCCTGTGATCATGACAATGGTAATACCGGTGGTAATATGGTTTTATGGGGCCTCTCATCCTCCCATCTGCTCTGTTCTCCTCCTGAGCTCTGGCTGCACAGGACTCCATCTGAACTCCCTCCCTCCACCATCTGGCCTCTTCTGCTAATCCTTCTCCGTGTTTTCATAGAAAGAAGCTATGAGTTGCGTTCTAATGGGCTGAGTATGTAGTTATTTTGCTGTCTTTGGATGCATTACTTCACTGATATGTGTTGGTATTTTGCAGAACTAGAAAGCTAGCTAGATAGATGGACAATCAATAAAATCAGAAATGCCTTTTTCATACCAAACTTAATGTGGCAGAACTGTTACTATTAGTCTCTCAGCACTCCACACAAACTCTGTTTTGTTGTGTTTCCTGCTTGATGTTTTACATAGCCTGCCTTTGCTTGGAAATGTATTTACCGCAGCAATAACAGTTCAGCTGTGGCAGTGGATGTTTTAATGAGCAAGTTGCTTCGGGGGGGGAGCCGCTGAAAGGACCGGGCTCCGCCATGGATGGCAAGCGATGTATAGCCTGACTTCATTAAGCTCTGTGCAGACGGCCAAGTTACAGCATGCAAAAAGTTCGTTAATGTCTTTAATGAGAGTGGAAATACACATCCAGTGGTATTGACACACGGAGTGATTGGTGCTCCCATTGGCGAGCGAGTGGAGCATCGCAAAGAAGTGACGACAGACACTTGCAGGGCACGCACACGGGCATTTTCCTGCAGGGCGAGGTGAACTAGGAGAGAAGTGAGTTTGAAATCTGTCCCTGTGGTCTGCATTAATGAAAACTTCATGTAAGCAGAGATGTTAAATGTCACTAATCTACATAATCAGGTCCTTCCTTTTGTGATTATGCCTACAAATTTCTTGTAACAGCCATTTTTTGTTGGAAAGGACTAAAAGAGTCCATAAAAATACATGTTGGTAATTAAAGTGCATGGCGTTAACACACAGCTTCTCAGTCTAATGTTTGGAAAAAAGCCACATTTGCAAATGCAAAGGTTCCTTTTCATCTCCTGATTTTGAATATGAAAGGTATCCTGAAATAATCTTGTAGCAGTTTCTTTTTGTTGAAAGTCTGCGTCGACTGTTTGCTCGACAAGCCGCTGTCATAAACAGGCTCAGAGTATTAAGCTACACAAACAAATCCCATATGACTAAATATATTTCAAAGCAAATTAACGTGTTTGCCAAATACTGTAGATGCTCTTTTCCCACATCGCATATGACACACCAATAAATACTTTAGATCCTCGGCGGCTACGTGCGCGTAGCCAACATGAAACTGATCAGCATGCGTCGTGTGCCCGTTCCATGCTGCATGAATCACTCATTAACATGTGCTCGCGTCACAGCGAACCAGGGCTTCAGTTTCATACAGAGGAGATCTGTTAAACACGGCAGACAGAGGCGGATTAAAGAGCTGCAGTTTCTTCCAATTTGTTTGGAATCATAAGGACAGCTGATGGATCCGTCCTGTCCACCCTACAGTGTCAGAATTCAAGAAGAGAAAAGAAACATCTGTCTGTGGTGACTGAAAGGCAAAGGCAGGTTGGAGATCTTCTCTCATACCTGTGTGCTGTCAGAGATCATCAGCATTACGGAGCACTAACTGACTGTGAATTGTTTCAGCGGACAGAATTTGATTCTGATTCAAAGAAATATATTACAGCTTTGGCGTCATCACTTTAACTTTATTCATGAACTCCACATGAGGAGCAGGAGCAGGATTACTGCAGCATTTACATGATGTCTCAGTGTCACTCATGGTGTCAGGACAGTAAAACCCTCCCTGTGAGATTAAACAGACAGGAACGTCAGCTGTTAATCCTCCTCAAGAAAAAACATTAACCCAAACACGATGAAGTCTCTGAAGAGGCAGTGACACGCCGTCACATCAGTGCTCACTTCTAAAATCTGACAATGAACAGATGTAGGGGAGCATAGTGGCTGTGTTCCTGCAAACAAAGACGTCCTCTGACATCTATATCGACGCCCGCTGGAAGCCTGAAAATGCACAAATGTGCTATGAATAAAGAAATACACAACATAATGTTTGCTCGGCTGCTTGTTCAGCCCTCGTTCACTCACCAGTCTAATCATAGTCACTGTAAAGGTTGCTTAAGCCAATAAATTTTTTCCCCACTCTGCCTCAAATGAGGGTCAATAAACACCATCATTTTCATCCTAAACTCACCAAGACTCACTTCTGATTACTTTTTTCAAGTACGACCCAGGAGCGACCCGCATCTTCGCTGAGTTACTTTGTGTCACTATAAAATGTTGGAAATTTGGGGCTTTAAGTTTTGACGACAGATTGAATTCTGTCGCTTCTTTGTGGCCACACGCTTTAGCTTACAGTTCGCCTTCATGGCACGAATGAATTAACAATGGAAATAACACATTTTCTCTCACCGCAAGTAATTCAGCATGTTATTTGACTGTGTGAAAAGCAGTACAATCATTTATTCTCTCACAAATTTCCTCGTCTGTTTCCTGGTGTGAATCAGTCGACCTCCATCTCACTCTGCTCTCTTCTAAAATGTCTTCCTGCAAAATGTGTTTGGCACTTTCTCCATCGTTGCCTGTCCTTTTTGTTTTTTTATCAGCTCGCCAGTTCAGACAGTCGGACCTACAGAAGTCAAGCAACTTATGATGGCTGCAACCTCTTTGTGCAGAGAAGATTAACAGATTATTGTAAGTGGCCACTTTTAAATATAAATACATCTGTTCACTGAACAAACACTGTAAAAACACTAAGAAAAACTCATTTTCTTTAACGCCACAGGTTGAAATGTGAATCCGCCTTTTTGTGATCATTACATCTCAAGTTACTGTAAAAAGAAAGCTCGCCTTAGATCTGTAGCAACAGAGACAGCTGTGGGTGCAAGCCTCACAGCAGGGGTGGCAGCTGCCCCCAGTGCCTCCCCTCAGGAGCCCCTCGGTGAATGTCACGACAGAACTCAGTAAATGGCATCAAATATTTGTCGACACATTTGAGCCTCAACAAAGTGGCGGCTTGACAAACTGCCATCCCTCGACTAAATCTTTATCTATGCACTGTTACTTATGTAGGTGTCACCTGTGCGGGGTTAATGGGTTAACAGTATTCACTGACATCATTAAAATAGGTGAAGGAAACTCTGTGTTGTGCTAAGGTCATCAGAAACTGCTTCCTACTGATGTCCACGGAGGATATAAGTTAAAATACAAGCTGTCGCTATTCGGGATTCAAGGAAACATCAATGAATTCTATTATCTGATGATCATCAGGGACCAGACAGACAGATTTCACATCTATGAGCAATTTAAAGCCTGCAGTCCACCTCAGTTAAATACACAGACATGGCCACCACAGTGAAACATGTGAAATAATGATAATAATTGGATATATAGTTTATTATTAGCCTCAGCCACTGTGTGACCCCGGTGCTCATGTGTGAATCCCCTGTTTGCCTGAAATTGGCTTTTCATTGATTCTGGGGAAACCACTTGCATTGGAGGTGACCAGCTGTGAGCTTGGTTTTAGGCTAACAAGCACAGAAAGTCACACCAACAGCAGCAGGAAGCCTCATAATTTGACATTTCTCTGTCCCTGTTGTCTTCTCCTTCGATGCTGGACGGAGTGCGGGAGGAAGATGCCAGGGAAAAGAGCACTTGGGCTGCTCTGCTTGCCCTTTTGTCACTGCAACATTGACCAGACTAAGCAGCCTGAAAATGGAGGGATGGAACAGGCACAATGGATGTAGAAAGTCAGGGGATGCATTTGATTTGCAAGGTTGTGATAAAGGGATGTAAAAATAAACATTAAACTGAACTGACAAACTACGGACTTGCTGTCTCAAGAAGTTACAAAATGTGGCTTTCGTCTCTCTGATAAGTGTAGAAGTTGGAGTGAGTGGATTTTCTCTCTGGCTTGTGCTACTGCAGTGGAAGAGAAACACAAACACAGCAGCACACACACACACACACGCTGTAGAGCTTAATTCCCCTGTCTTCCTGCTGCCGGGCTGCAAGGTGAATCTATATGACAGGACAAGTGATTTCCCTTTATTCAGCTGGCACTGGGGAGCCCATGGTGGCCTTCAAACCAAAGGTTTACAGAGGAAAGAACAATACAGAAAAGGGAAGGAATCCCAAGAGTCCTTTGCACTTTGGAAGAGCTGCTTTTCTTTGTTCATGCATTTAAAATTTATGTGTGGTGCAAGAGGAACGGGTGAATTATTTCATCTTGAGGCGTGGAAGTCAGTCTGGTCTGGTGGATGGCGTTACAGAGATATGGTTATAAATATCCATCTAACATGCCTTTTTCTCTAATTCTCCTTCTAAACATCTCAGCCAACTGTGGGACATTACAGTCAGAGCAAGACAATATCAGCATTCAGCTGTAGAGAGACCCTCCTCCTTGTTTTTGACTTGTTTTGAGAGTCAGTGACTACCACCAGCACTGCACACTGCTAATGTGTGGATCTGCTCCGCCACCATAAACTAGATAATAATACATCTCTGTCTGCTGAAGCATGACGCAAGTGCCGGTAGATTGCCCAAAGTGTCAACAAGTGGCAGCAATCAGCTAGTTCTTCTTCCCAATCAGCAACGCCCCGTCTGTCCCCTGATAAACTCACTTTGAATATTGTAACATATCGTTGTCTTTCATGTATGTCCCAAAATCAAGAGGATGGAAAAAAAACTGATGTGTGCATCAGCCTCGATTCAGAAAACATCTTTTCAATAATATCCCATGAATACGCAAAATCCAGCAGAATCAAACGTGGTTTTCATTGGACAGCGACAATATATTGAATATATATTATTGGATTATTTCTATACAATTATAACTTCACCATGATTTGACTTTCATTGACATTGTCACTTTAATAACTAATGTATTCATTGGACTTTAGGGGGGTTTAAATGATGTGACATACTTATCTGAAAAGCATGTCATAGGCTCAAAGATGTCTGCATAATTATAGTCAGAGACCATATTATACACATGAGAGTCATAGTAAAGAGAAGAGCATAACACCATTTTCTAAGCTCTCATTTAGCTGTTAGCCTCCGATTCTGAAATGCAGTCGATGTAAAGCGGTCTGAAAAATATTTCCATATATACTTTTACAAGGTTAAATCAAACGCATAATATAACGTAACATAATAACGGCCTTTCTGCCTCAGTGCCACAGTACTGCTTAGAAACAGGCTAAAGTGGTCGAACAATGTCAAGTCCTTATGGAAACAAGTAATCAAGGTGTCTAGTAAATTGAACATTCTTTCATATATTCGTAAATGCATAAATGTGCGTTATGTCCACATCTTCCTGCTTCACAATCCAAAGAACGGCTGTAAAATCCCACACTGGATGGAAGACCCCAAAGGGGTCACACACATTAAACATGAGATTTAAAGAGCCAACACGGCACAGTCTGAAACACCTTGAGACTGCTCCACTGAGAGTAAAGTATGCAGACTCTGCGTGGGCAACTAAAACACTCAGGTAAAGGTTGAGCTTTAGTTTAATGAAAAGATAAGTGTGGAATTTATGTGTGTGACATGATGTGAACCTCAGACTGTGACAGTCAGACGTGCTACAACCCCACCCACAGCGTGTCAGAGGGCTAAGGTTGGAGGACACGAGGAGGTAATAATGTGCACCTGAGTTAAGAAACACAAACCTACGTGTTGCTTTTAACTTGCTGAACTTTACAAAATTCCTTTCATACTTCTCCTGCTCATCTTTTCTTCTTCCACTCTGAACCAGTACCCTATAATCTCTTTCCCTTCAATAGAAGCCACGCGATTGTACATTCCCCCTGACCCAGTTTCCTGACAATTTCTAAAGAAGCCTTCACAGCATGAGCTCTGTCTCCCATGAATTTTTCCTCAAATGCAATTTCTATCATATACACTCAGGGTAGCATGGTTGGTTACATTTGAAAACCAGCCTGCAGCTACTGAACCTTTTTGACAGAGATCCCTTTAAGAACTGCTTTGGCCCAAATGTGGAGGCCAGTGTACCCCAGAGGAAATGGATGAGACAGATGCATTGTTCATCACAGAATGCTTTTCAGTGTGCTGTCAATTCTACATGTGGAGCCGACGGTGGTGTACCAGTGTACGACACATGCACTTTGCCAGGGAACCTTGGCACACTTGGACTTAAGCTGCTATCCAAAGTACTTCAATAAGTTTACGCAATTCAAAGTGTTGGGAAACTTCTGACTAAAGCCTCTGAAAAACTCCTCTGTAATAGTTGCCACTAAAAGACTGGCAGAAGATGAGATGAATAAACTGA
This sequence comes from Nibea coibor, assembly GCA_023373845.1. Lineage (NCBI taxonomy): Eukaryota > Metazoa > Chordata > Actinopteri > Sciaenidae > Nibea > Nibea coibor. Next base: position 22,158,335 of record CM041733.1, read on the forward strand.
AGTGCTTAAATGCAGATTGTTGATGCCTGAGGGCCTATTAAATCACAGAGTCGAGTACAAAACTGAATCAAAAGTGTCAGAAATCAACACTTTGAATATCATTTTTCTCCAAATAAAAGCAGAACGTTGGTGATGAAGTCGGTAAGCCCGTGCAGCATCGCAGATAAAGACAACCTTTTGCACTCGTTTTGGGAATTGATGGATGAAATAATGAGGCTTGTGATTTTTGTGTTTGTGAACAACAAAGAGTTTTGGCACATTAAACACATCAGCGATTAGGTCACGTGCAGTCGGCAACAGGCGTGCGACAAATTGAGAATGATAATTAAGCTACCTTCAAACTGGAACACATGCTGAGCTGAGTATGGAGTATTTTAAAGAGCATGAATATTTAATGTTTATTATCTACGGTGCAAGGCTTGTATATACATTTTATATTCCGACATCTTTCGCTCAGGGAGTTGGTTCCTATGAGAGTGTGAAGAAATGCATTGTTACAGTTTATTTGTGTTGGGTGCCTCCGGCTTCACCGAGCGCTGTACTGGCAGAGAGCTTACTGTTGATAAGCACCTTTGCATTTCCTTCAGTATATCACCTATCTGTGGTCGTGCACGGACTACAGCAGGCTGCGTGGCTGCTCGCTTTGACTCTGCAAAAAGGATTTAAATACTAGAAATGCTGCAACAGTAAATACTAGAATACATTTAATAATTTATGAAGATTTTTTCTGAATAATGTCAATATGGGGAACTCCTGTGGTGAATCAGTGTGTGCACTTGACTGTATTTTACACACTGAGTGGTTTATGGTGGAGGAAATGAAAGTAATTCCTCCCCTTTTTTCCCGTTAAAGGGATTTCTGGAGAGTCTTTGTTATCCGAATGCGGCTCTAAGGATGGAGGACGCCCTTCCTGTACACACTGGAGAGCCTCTTAAGGCAAATGTGTAATTTTTGATATTATACAAATAAAACTGACTTGACTACAAAATGATAAGAACGAAAATAAATAAGTCATAGAGTGCGTCTCTGCTGCGTTACACTCTGAGACTGACAGTGGCAAGTTCAACCTCAGTTCAGCTCGGCTGTCACATACGATCATACAGCTGTAATTGAAAACAGTTGATGCAGACGTTTTACAAAGTGCACGCCTCTTAAAGGTTATTAGTTGAGGAGAAATGTCTGTCTAATCGCACGATGCTGCATGAATCACTTGCTAGGATGCTTTCAGATGCACGAGGAATACAGTTGCCTTGTTTTGGCTTCATTGTCAACTCATTTGGATGCAGGAGCAGGCTGAGTGTGGAGGTAAAGTGCCTTAACCCAAATGTTGTTTGGCTAATGTCAAAGCTGTATAAGTGAAAGGTTATATGAAGCCAAACAACTGCGTGTGTGTGTCAGTCAAGGACTTCTAACAGGTCGTACTCTCATTTCCAGCTTCCCAACACTTCAGCTCTCTCTGTATGAGCAAGTATGAGAATTTTTAAACACGTTAGACGAGATATAGAGTTTGTGCAATTTCGCACCTCTGACTACTAACTGTTAAAATAAAGCTGTTCATATTCTTGTCATGGATATATAGCAAGAAAACATAACCAGCTGATGATGAATTAATAGCCTGCTGAATGCAACACCCAGGAGTCTAGTTTTGGACGGTTCCATAGAAACGTGGCAGCTCTGTGTTGCTGTGTTGCTTTATCTGAGTTGGTGGCACTTAATCAGGCGTACGTTTGCCAAATCAACTAGTTAGTCTTCATCCTTTAAGCCTCTTCTCCAGTAAAAACTGGAAAAAATACAGTTTGTACAAAGCACAAATCTCACCTTTGTGTTTTTAAGTGCGGAACAGGCTCAGCGTTGCCCTGCAGCCTCAGAAGGGAGTCACGTTGCGGCTTAGTGCAACACAATGAGGCAGCACTTGGAAAACTTACTTGGACACAAGCGACACAAATGTGAGATCTAGGTTTTATCTGAAGTGATTTCAAACATTATTTTACATTTCTGTAAGAGAAAAGAACCCCACCTCCGACGAAGAGAAGCACACAGCTGCTTCTATAAACCTGCCTATGCAATGTCACATGACTGCCGTCTCAGGCAAATGACACTTTCTTAAGATGGAGCTTAGAACTGACTGATCAATATGCAGTGACATAACTTATCAAAATAAAAGCCCACATTTAGTCAGCGGTGAACATTACAGTCACTCAGGCTTGTCTATATCCGTCTAGTGTGTAATGATCCCTCTTGCTATCAATTCAGCCTGTACATCTGAAATAACTTAAGCCAGGGATACTGGAGCGCAGCCCATACAAAGTACCACTCTATGCCACTTGCTCTGAGTACAGCTGATTGGAAGGATTTGCTCCTAAAAACTTGGCCACTACACCGAACCTACTCCAACTCCAACGCTTTGTTAGCGAGATCGGAAAGCGACAGACGGAGGCAAAAAAATGCAGAGGCCCTCGATGCCGTTCAGGGCCGCACTTAAAGAGATCCAGGGAAAGTAACTGGCAAGCCACTTAGGAAATTTGGATGCAAAACAATTCACAGACAGCACCAAATATAAATCTATAGAGCTGAAGAGCTTTGATAGTGGGAGGTGAGAGACACAAACAGAGACGGGGGAAGATATTATAGCTGGATGGACGGATAGATGGATGGATAGGCGGACTGGATCAGGAAGGGGGGGTGGAAAGAACGTATTTCCGGAGGGCTGCAAAGCTTTTTAAATCCAGCTTTTCTGTGAGAGGGCCTTCTGCTTCTTGGTCATCACTTAAAGCCATCTTTCAGTAGAGATTTGGACAGCGATGCCTCTTGGCAGGACCAGTAAACCTTCACTAAACTGCAACCAGCACTGAGCTTGGGAATGCATCTCACTGGACCCTCGACACTCAAGGTGAGTTTTGACTTCCGTCATGTTTAAACATTTTGCAACAGACACATCAGACATTACAGGCCACATCATTTTTATTCACAGAGCAGTACCACACAGTACACGAGCAATGCAACACAGAATGTAATCATGACACGGCAGGACTCCAGCCCCAACATGCCTTTCACTTGTATTTTCATTTAGTTGGCCCACGGTGTCAGAGGATGTGAAAACTCCTAATATATCTGCATATTTTAATACTTTAACTCTCATCCTACCAACAGATTTAACACACAAGGACGAGCCAAAGAGTAAAGAAGTTATGTAATTAATGCTATCTGACTTTGTCAAATAGTTTGTCACCCATAACCATCTACAACTCTTTGGAAAAGGGCAGACACTTGACAAGTGATTGGATGAACCATCTGTCTATCACCATGCGTCAAGGGCAAACACAGTTATACTCTTATGAAATCAGCCGGGAGAAGAACCATCCAGAAAAATGCTCAGTCTTGTTCTTCGCTCTCCTCTCAGGGAACAACTCTCCAGTTCAGATGTATCTGATGACTGCAGCATCTACACCAACCTCTGATTGATTCCTGATTTAGTAGCAAAGCTGTTTCAAGTCAAACTTTACATCTGCAACGTCGCTGACTGTTCACAGCACTCAGTTCAAACCTCTGAGCCATAAAACAGTCAGACAAACCAAAAGATGCACAGTGGCCCCCAGAACAGCTAAGTAAGCACCGGTTTGGTGATTTGTGGGTCTGGATTACATGTAATCGTTGTTTCATTTACATATGCATATTCTAGCACGCAGCGGGTCCGGACTACACATTGAAATTCAGACCTCGAAACGTTGTGGAAACAGCAGCCTCAGTCACTGCGTGTCATTCTGGAGGACAAACAACATATTTTGTTGATTGGAGGAAATGTTCCGTCACAGACTTGTAATTGGATTTTCTCGTACGTAACTATGGTACTTCCCTACCCTCACCACGCCATAGTCATTATTTAAAAGCATTTTCACTGAACATACTTCAAGGCTCAGCACAACGAATGAACCAGTATCAATGTTCTTGTCTTGTGGATGGTCTGTACATGCTGACCTGCAAATAACGCCCCCAGAAAAGATTCCTGGGAGACCGTCCACAAGGTGATGACATGCAGTCTGCAGAAAAATGAGTGATAAAGGTTTTTTTCCCATTGGAAAAGAAGCAGCAGACAGTTTAAACTTAATGACATGAAACGTTAAACATTGGAATATATTGTGGGCTATATAATTACTTCTTTAGTGAACTTGATAACAGAAAGACAGGAGGGGAAGTACAGTGCATTTTACAGTAGATAAAAGCTGCGAGATCTGATGATGGCCATGCATGCAGTGTAAGCACTGAACAGAAAATAACTGTACCTGGCCTGAAACAAACACAGAGCATCCCCCACAGGAGGCGAGCTTACAGAGGCGCTCCCTTTGCTGGTTTTTCTCTGTTTTTCTAGTAAATCAATTGCTCCGCCACCTCGTGTCTCCTCCAGCTTGTAGGAGGACGCCGCTCGTTTGTTTGCAAAATGTAAAAAAAAAAAAAAAACAACTGACAAGAGCGGCGCAGCCTGTGCCGGCGAATATTTCCATTTTAATTTTAACAAGTTGTGAGAAGCGCGTTTGCTCAAGCTATGCCCAGCTACACATGGGGCACAGTAATGTGTCACACCATCTGCTCTCTGCTCAGCTGAAACCCATGAAAGAACCCTGCGCCTGTAAACTTGTGACTTTATTATTTGTTTTTTTTCTTTCTTTTGTTAAACTTTCACCGTCGCTGTATTCCCACTGTTTAACCTGCGGATTCAAACTTCATTTCAACTTTGAAAACTTTGGAAACCACCCTATGGAATTCATTTCACAGGATTAGTATTGGATATGCTCAAGTGGGTCCAAAAGAATCAGAATCGGTATCGGGTTTAAGGTTTAAGGTTGAGAAAGTGCTGGATTAAAATGAATTAGAGGAATAAAGGAAATGTTCTTTAATTCCACATACTCATATACATTCTGTGAAACGCATGCAGACAAATAAAAGTCCAGATCTGCCTCGCTTCATCAAATATGTTCTCACATAAACTCATTTATTGCTGTCTGTTATTTAACAGACTTTATACAACAAGATAATAGAAATCATATCAAGGTTATAAAGATTCATTCAAGAAATAACTCAGAGGGCTGTGAACTGTGAAGACAGTAAATGAAGCATTAATGTGTGTCTCAATCATAGATATTTACAGAGATGTAATAAGCTCGGGATGTGTTTTGTTCCTGCAGATGATACATTGTTGGCAGCATTTACAAATGTTGTGTTAATTAATAATACGCTGCATGAAAAGTCACAAAGTCAAGCGCATTTTTATTGCAATTATGATGGTGATGTTCCTTCGTTTCCCAGAACTGCTTATCCTCACCGGGTGTGTGGGAGGAGCCCACGCAGATACGTGGAGACGCAAACTGCAGACGGTTTGACCGCACAGCGATCTAAATGTGAGGCGTTAACCAGTGCACCACCGTGCCATCCCGCGGTGCTGATGAGTTCTACTTACTGGTCTGCAGTGATCGACAGTGTGTATGTGGGAGCTGGGATCAATACCAGTGCAGATGCTGTGACTATTGTTATTTGCTGTGACTGCCTGAGAGATAGCAATAAAGGAATGAATACAGTACACAGACAGAGCAGAGCAGGATGTGAGAACTTTCAAGATTCTGCCGCCGCCACACTCTGATAGAAACCAAGGAAGAAGAAAGTCGAGCCTAAAGCTGAAGATCGTGCTTCCCCAAGGCAATTAGAAAAATAACACAAATGGAAAACTGTGTTTTCAAACTACTGACAAGAAAATATAGAACTCATACTGTGCTGGAATCCAAAGCAGCTCGGATCCTCTCAGGCTTTTTTAAAATCAATATAATGAAATACTAAACTCCACAATGACTGCAGATTATTATTATGGGGCTGAAATGTGTTTTCAACTCAAACAGATGCAAAAACAAAAATCAAGGCAGGACAGCCCTCGAGCTGAACTAAAGCCATGACATTTTTTATGGTTTGGTAAATTGTGGACTTTGAGAGGAAACACGAGACAAAGCAAGGACAAGTACAAAAAGAAAAAGTGGTTTTGCATTCGCCCTCACCTTGAAACAATATTTTGGAAAAGTTATTCAACCAGTTTTAATGGAGAAACATTCAGATCCTTTTCTTAGCTAATAATCCATCCCACATTTCCAAACGTTTGAGTGGAAATGTTACACGCCAAATATTCAGTTTCAAGATTATATATGCTGATTTAATTGAGACGCGGAGAGAGCTCAAAGTACAGCAGCTGGTTGATGGAGAAGCTGTCCGGTGGTTTGGGACGTCTGTGTGGGAGGCAGAAGTAATGCATGAGAATAAAATGCAGAATGTGAGCTTGAATTGTGAGAAAACCCAACGGTAGAAAAGAGCAGCTACGAGACCAAGACAGAGTCAAACTGAAGCCGGCTGAAAGAGAAGATTAAACTTGCTGCTAACTTTTATGTAACATGTTTGTGCTCCAGTGGCTGCACTAAGAGGTGATTTGTGAATCCACAAAAGAGAATAAAAAGCCTTGTGGTGAGGAAAGGAACAAGTGCTTCACCTATAACCATCCCTGACTCTGCTCTTACTCCAGTGTTGGTGGAATCAAGGCCCATTGGGAAATGAAGGTGTGTGTGTGTGTGTGTGTGTGTGTGTGTGGAGCTGTACATCTGACTACTCACATGGCAAAGTGAGACTAAATATGTTCAAGCTTGGAGGTGGCAAGGGACAGAAGGGAAGCAAAGATGACTTATCAGCGCCGCAGAAGGTTTGACGGCAGGGTTGCGAATAAATTGTGTGGAGAATCCAGACGAAGAGGTGCAGGAACGTGTGTTTTACCCTCGGAGCATCACACGAAAGATTCTGAATCAGTCCAAATTCACCTCGCTGTAACAAAACTTACAGGGGGATTGACAGAAAACTCAAGTTGGAGATCACAGGAGAGCTCCACCTTCACACACAGGTCTATGTGTAGCATTTTAAATGTATTTTCCCTCAGACTTTGAGGATGTACACTCTCGCCTGTCAATCAATAGACGGTAAATAATAATTTGACCAGGTGGGTTTTGTTTTCCGGCTCCCAGCAAAGCAAACAAAAACCAGGAGAAAGAGTAAACATCACAAACGCCGGCTTATGAAATTCTGCTGAAATCTAATATTCAACGTCACCGAGGCGAGCGAGCTCGCCGCGGTTCAGATGAGTTAATTCGTCATTGGGAAAATTTTGACAGCTATGCGCTAAAAGATTCCCTCTGACAATCTCAGACTAAAAATAAATATGAATCTGCGACCCCCCGAGACGGAGATGGGTTCATTTGAAAGAATTAAAAACAGATTTGAGACAGGTTGGAGGCTGCTCGGTCCCATAATGAGACACTTGGCTGCCTCCTGTACCGCGTTTGATCAGCACACGTGTAACATCACGTTGCCCGTGTTAAAGAAACGTGCCGTGTTCGCCGTCATCCAGTGACCTACACCTCCGAACGGGTGACGCTGGAAAGTCAGACTAATTAGGTTATAAATTGAACAAATAAACAGCCAACATGCCTGGCAGCGTGTGTGTTTATGCTCGCCATATGGGTAATAATCTGCATGTATTAATGCCACAGTAGGACTGTGAAGTTTTTATTAGATCTTTGTTGACTTGCTATCCCCGATAACCAATTAAATTATATTTCCACAGTGGGATAACAATGTGATCATGTGACCAACGTTTTATTGTCTCAACCACAATTTTGGCATTTGTCATGTTTTACCTGTGTGGAAGGCTCTGGAAACATTTACTGCAAATATTCTCAGTATTCTTCAACACAGTCTAGTATTTGAAAGACATGGCCTCAGTGGAGCGTCCAATTAACACCCAGGGCTACTGTAAACATCTAAAATTAAGCTAATTACTTTATTTTTTGTATTTTTCTAACTGGTAAAGTGAACTTGTATGTTGGAATACTGAACGTTCAAGAGCAGCCCAGCTGACAGCGCTCAGGCAGCTGAGGTTTATCGTTGCAACAGCTGCTGGCATGCCAGTGCTGCAGGCTGCAAACTATACTGTAAATATAGTCAAGTCAAATTTATTTCTATAGCACATTTAAAACACTACAAGCTGACCAAAGTGCTTTACAGGCACAGGCGGGAGAAAGCAAGTCAACAGAGCAGGCAATAAAATCACGCCCAGGCAGGGAGGCTAATAAACTAATAAAAGAACCATTAGAGGAGGCTGATTAGCAGTAGAAATTTGTGTACCATAAAACAGGTCAAGGAAAGAGGTGAAATTATAAGCCTGAATTTTTATTTATTTACTTTTTGTTGTTGAAAATCAGGTTTATGTCTTTAAAGGACAAAAAAACTCAGTCCTCATACAAAATGCTGCTTTTGAGGACGAAGTAAAGAAGTGAGTAAAAAGTCGATGTCTGGGCGCGTCGTTCAGCTCAGCAGCCGCCCCGTGTGCGGGGGCTCAGTCCTTATGGCGGCAGCTCAGGGTTCGAATCCGACCTGCGGCTCTTTCCCACATGTCATTCCCGTCTCTCTCTCCTCCCACATTTCCTGTCACTCTTCAGCGTTCTCTGTCAAATAAAGCTGAAAAAAATGGATGTTTGGAGACCATAAATCTGAAAAAGATCTCAGCTGTGAATTTTGGAACAGCTCTGGTGTGAAGAGCACACACAGGCAGGTAAAGGGTAAAGTGCACAGTGTGTGTGATCCTCTGCCAGAGATCGGATCTTAAATTAAAATGTAAGTCAACTAAACAAGGAGGAGTCTGCCCGCGCGACACGCTATTTTAATGAATTCATTATTTTTTTAGGTTCACTGCTGTAGCCTGTGCTGCCCAGCAGCCAGCTCACAGCATATTTAATTATGAGTCAGATTACATTGTGAGCCTTAACTGATTGGATCACAACTTTTTCAGATTCCAGGTTCAGAATTGAATCAAATCAGATTTCGAGATTGTCACAGGTACCACGTCCATTCCAGTGCTGAGCTCTGCCAATGCCAACAGGAACGGGCTTACAAAACTACCAAACAACTGTCCAAACATCCATGACGGAGTTCAGTCCAGATACTGTCCAAGACTGGAGACTTTGATCCGTACCCAAAGGACTACATGACAAACATACCTAATGACTACTACTTACTTGGCAGAACTATATTTTGTCAGTTTTTTGTCAAATTGAGCTCTCATGTTCAACTTTGGTCTGCAGACTACGGACAATACGACTACAGCCTGAAACCAAAGACACATATTTATCATAATTCCATAAGAACAAGTCAACAGCTGGCCTCAAACCGCCTCCACAAACAGTCAGAATCTGAGCCAATCACCCAGAGACAGACAGATGGCTGGAAGGTGGAAGATTTTTTCTAAAATCTGTCTAAAAGATAAAGGACTGGGGGTGTCGATTAGCTCAGTCGGTGGAGCCTCCACCCCATGTACGAAGGCTCAGCAGCGGCCGGGGTCCGAATCCGACCTGCGGCCCTTTGCTGGTCCACATTCCTGACACTCTTCAGCTGTCGAGTCTAAAATAAAGCTTGAAAAAGGCTGAAAAAATATACAGAACTTTAAAATATAAAGAATGACTTCACCAAAGTGGATTGAGTAATACACAGTTGTACGATGGGGCCTGGTATTGAAACACACAAGTGAATTATTCAATGAAGAGGTTTAACATTTTGAAAATAACTATGGTTTCATGTTAATGCACAACAAATCTGTCATCAAATGCAGCCGCCATCATCAGTTACAATGAGAGTGTTCGAAGTAACCCTGAGCACCCAGCCTGATTTTAATTTTATATCGATATTAACGTTGGGACGTTGAACATTTACAGCTGATAAATCAGGAAAACGACAGTCGTGTCATTTAATGACACCATTAGCCATCGCGTGTTAGCTGAGGTGTCCACGAGGCCTGTGGTGGTCTTTTATATATTCCAGCTGATGGTCCATAAGTTACTGTTCCTGCAGCAGCTATCAGTGCCATCCCAGTGGAAGATTGATTTTTCTTTCCATTTCACATTTGTGCACCGTGCACACTGCTGTGGAAATGTTTGCTTAACAGAAATCTCCCTGTTTGCTGATGAAGCAGCTTTCGTCTCTTTGCATGTTTTATTTCACTCGGACTGGTTCATCGTACCTGGCCTTAGACCTTCCTCTGAGGCTGGAGAGCTGATGCTTTCTGTGTGTGTGTGTGTGTGTGTGTGTGTGTGTAGCTGGTCAGCATGTTGCTGTAATTAAGGCAGCTTGTTTATTAAAATGGCTACAGACGGAAAACGTCACAAAAACTAAGTCAGTCCTGTTCGCCTTCAAAACAAGCAGAAGAAATAGATGACAATAACTCACCTCAGCACACTCCAGCTATTCATTACATTATTTCACCTGCTGTATAAGTGTTCCCGTTGAGCATCAACAAAAGCTTTTTTAAATGCATCACATCCAACTAAAGTGAGTCAAGCTCGATAAAATATTCTCTTAAGCTCCCTTCAGGGTCAAGCCTGCGGTTAAAGAACAACCACTACTGCATTGACAAACTCATAAGAGAGTTCTGCGCTGCACCTCACACACAACTGCTTCCAAGATAAGATTCTGCAATCTAATCAGCGCTGGCAGTGTATTCCATTGTTATTTTGGGAGCCAACCTCCACATTTAAGCAGGTTAGAACAATCCAGGCGCTTCGTCAAGTGTTCTTCACCCAGGAGCAGAGCCGCGCTATACCGGGGTCATATGTTACCAGACAACCGACAAGTCATTTGTAATATACGGCTGGAATTGAATCCGTTTCCAGGTGAAGACCATGCATTGACCTCATTTACTTGGAGGGTTCTCAAGATGGCAAATACTCATTCCACATGAAATAGGGAATGTTAGACGTCCAGCATAATAATGAGGACAGAGGCCGCGTTGACAAAAGTAATAAGGTCCTTGCTATCAGCTGGTAAATGACTAACGATTAGCTTATAATTGCCTCGTACCTGAAAAAAGAAAGTTTCAAAGAGCAAAAACTTAATTTCACTAAGATCCTTGAAATATATTCAGCGTCTTTGCATTAGCTGTGCACAGACAGAGCAGGCTGCTCAAGTTTGGCTTACTGAGCTTGAAATCTTGCCAGTGTGAGTTTCCCTGTGGCAACACGGGACGGATTTATTAAAAATGATAATCCTTGGCATTACCCAAGTGACCTGCTCATTCTGATAACTTAATACAGAGAATATGTGATATGCTGTGAGATACTTTACAAAGTCGTATTATTTGCTGATTGGCTACGGTAGAGATTTTCACCTGAGCCTGTAACGTCTGACAGAAGTCAGAACTTTCTTTATTTAAAAGACGTACTTTCATATTCTTGCCAAAAGTCTGTTCTAATTTTTACCATTTGTTTATTTTCTCATTTTATTTATTAAGGGAGTTTCACTGAGAGCGAGTTTCACATTCACACCTCGAAGCTGCCCGGTACAAGCACAGCGCGGCCACTGAGCAGCTCTACCGAAGCAGCTGGGGCTTTGGGCCTTGCTCAAGGGTCGGCCTGGCGGCCCGAGCTGACAACCTTTCCCGTCACAAGCGTGCGCCTCTAACCTCGAGGCCACCACCACCCTATACCGTGACAATAAAGGCTGTCAAACATCAGATGTAAAGTTCTCACAAAGGAGCCTCTTCAGGTCTTTTTTTGCATCATCAGCAGGACCTGAAAACTTCGAGTTCATTCTTTGAGACACTTTGCTGCAGCGTTACTGTAGTTCATCAATGCGCTCACCTAATTCCTTCCAGCAGGTCAATTCTCAGTGAGATCATTAAGATGGAAAGGCAAAGTAATCTGCACAACACTAATGGCAATTCAATCATGGAGATGAAGACAGAGAGTGATCTATATGCAGCAATATGTTTCTCAATGCTTTGGTAGAAGGATTTAATGATGCAGAGGAAACCCTATTGAGAAATGAGGCCAGTCTGACTGTAAACGCAGCAGATCATCATGGAAAAAAAGGAAAACATCTGCCCTTCACATGCCGCCTGGTGAAGATGTGAGAGCGAGTCTCCTTGTACTCTTCACAATAGCTGCTCGTCAGGAAGGTTTTTGTGTGCACGCCTGCATGAACATGAGCATTGTCCTTGCACGTAGAAAGGTCAAGCTAATTTTACAAACAATGTCCTGATAGATCCATCGCCGGTCATGCTTCAACTATTCCTTTTCCTCCGTCTTCCTACACGAGCCGCGAACAATAGAAAACGAGAGGGAATGTGATTGTCATTGTGGTGTTGGTCATTGTGCGTCAGGTTGTTTTCTTTTCTGCGTCACAGGCTTCGCTGTGTGAAGTAACGTGTTTCCAGACTACGACCAGACTTTGATATGTCCACTGCTTCAGCCGCTTTATTTAGACACTGAAATACACTGCTGCTTTCAAACTATAGACACCGACTGCAACGACACAGGTGGAAGAACATTTTAAATGAAGTTCTACAATCAAGATTTCACTTTTGTTTGTTCACTTGTGTTTACATGCAGACTAACATATTGGTTATCAGGTGTTGGAGTGTCCAAGAGCTTTGTTTGTGCATGTAATCACAGTTTCAGAAATCTGGATGATCATTTAACCTTGTAAAAATGAAAATATCCTCATCCTGGCTTCAGATCACCGTGTGCCATCTGAGCAGATGCCTCCTCAAATTTAACGAGCAGTTTGAGTTCCTCGTCTCCGTGTAGAACAAGCATGATCAAAACCTGCATGATACTGTCATGCATGTAAATATATTCATTGCTTCTGATGTATTAATATGTAAACTTAAAGTGGAGCTAATTTTAACTTCTTTGTACAATGTTGCAGCGAGAGTTTCCTATTTTACACATTTATATTTGTATATTACTTCTTTTCTTCCAGTTGGAGTAAATAAAAAATAGTCGACTGAATCAGTGTATTAAGAGCCTGGTTAAATATGCAGCATGGCTCACACTGAAATAATTTATGTCACATATTTTGCATCGGTTTGCCAAAATACATTCCTACGTTCCGAGCTGACATTCAGGGTGTCATTTTTAGCTGCACATTCTGCACATATACTCTATGTGTGTTGTGTGGGAGGAGATGGAGGAGCCAAAAAATCATGATGAAGAGAAATATCTTAAGGACATCCCATCAGAAAACTGATTCTACCTCTATTTAGACATAGACAGATTAAAAAAACAGATTACAGCTGTGTAGCACACAGCAGACTGATTCCTTTTTCCTACAGACAGCTATAGGTTCATATTCTGATATCAGCATGTGCACCTCCCCCCAAAAAATTGCAATGAAACAGTCAGGGTTTAATCCACTTAGTGACTCCAAACCCAACCTGACATCCATTAAAGGGTGTGATCACACACCACAGGTATCACCTCTGTCAATATGTGAGCATATGTACCACATGCAGGGAGTGATATCTACCGTGTGGATTAAGACAAATTAGCCAGCACTGTGTCATCTCTCAAATGCTTATGTCTGGAGGAGAGATAATTCCTCTGAAAAGTGCTTCATCCCCTGCCGTTCACAAAACATCGGCTGCATATTTTTCGGCTGCAGAAAATCCCCATATGCAAGACAGGGCTTCATGTGAAACTCCAACTCTCACTTTGTGTTTTCTTATTGCATGCAAATGATTTGAGGCAGCAGGCATCCTTTCATCCAGACACTGTTTACTCGTAAAATAAGCGTGCCGCCGCATGCTCCATTGTGTCTCCATGCATCCTCTTGCCACTAAAGCTCATTGATTGAGACTGAGGTCTCAGAAAATCTTCGTAAGGGACAAGGCACTCGAGAGATGCGGTGGTGTAACAATGAATAACGAGCAGGTGGTTCACAGAGCAGCTTGCTCGACGCCAGTCAAATTATTGGTGGTGCTTGAGAGGAAGAGGGAAGGGAGTGAGGACAGAAAAGGAGTGTAATAGGAACAGTGGTATTACAGTAGTTATTTGAAATCCCCCCATGAGTTCCATTTCGTGCACATGAAAAAATCCTGAGGGGAAGTCACATTGTTTGTTATGCCCTGCAATACCCCGGTAGGCCCCACACAATGCATATTAACATCCCTTTCAAACAGAATGGCAGACGAGAAAATAGGAGGAGTCTTTCATCTGCTGGAAGCCGAGCCAGGCTGTGTACAGAAGCTATGAGCTACACTATCTATACCGCTGTCCTGGTGAAGGAGGCGCCGGCTTACGTTGGATTGTTCTTATTTTTTTGCCTTACAGCTTTGAGCCGGAAGTCAAGAGCACGTTAATTAAATGCAAAAAAAAAAAGTCTGTGTCACTTGACATTTAATTTACAGCAAGGCTGAAAAAAAAACAGTTCCCATTGCTTTTACCGCGACTTACAGAACTTGTCGGAGCTCGTTCTGCAGCACTATCACCGCTTCAGCTGTAAAACTAGCACAGCTACATTTGGAGCATGCTCTATATCCCTGCATGCAAGGCCAGTGGTGTTACATTTATGGGTCAGGATGCAAAAGAGGGTGTAGCGAAGAACAAAATGGGTCCCCTAATTTTCCTGGAAACGTGTTGAATTATTAGGGAGCTTAAGCAACACTGCATGATATCAGTTTTAAAAAGCGGGTCCTAAAAATTAAGATTAATTAAAATTGAAATTCTGAGTACGGCTGGATTGATTTGCTGATGAGCCCCTGGAGCACTAGAACCTAATCAACCAACCCGAGAAAAAAAAACTATTATTGTGATTGTGTAGATTGTGTTGATTATGTATCCAAGGTATATTCACAGCATCAACTGAACCACTTCGTATTGGCGCGTCTACAAGATGAAGTGAAAATAAAGGAAGTACCTCAAGGCCTTTTCCGTGTCACTGTCAGCTTATCTTTGGTTCATGTTACCAAACAAATCTTCAAATTACTGTAAATGAATTGCGTGAATGTCTTGGCGCCGTGCGGCAGTTGGCATCTTTTTAACTGTCTTGTCTTAGTGTGTCTATGTTTTATACATGCAACATACAATGCATATTTAATGGATTATTTAAACCGAAATATTCTTCTGAATGTGTTTTTCTTCTCTTCTCCCAGCAGATCGAATCAAAGACAAAACTTGGAACGCTTTCACAGGTGATTACACTAATTGGCACCCGACGTTTGCTTTCATTATTACATCCAATTGATTGCAAACTTGGAGCAGCTCTATAGGAAATTAATAGAAAGAGAAATTTTATGGACTCCTGGTATCTGTTTATTCATCCTACATCTGATGGGCTTCATTCCAGCACTGGAGCAGATAATACTCCATCAGACTGGGCTGGGCATGCAGTGGTACTGTAGACTATGGCGTATATTTCAAAAATAGCTATGTTTTTCTTCTTCATGGCTCTCTTGGACAAATGCATTTAGATTTTAATGTAATGTGTTTTTTTTATTGTGTTGCTTAATTACAGACCTTTGAAATTAACTTCTCACATAACTGCAAATCACTTCATTTAGCCGCGATGGATTATGATGGGAAAAAATCGACCTCCTGTGTTATCAAGCACCTGTTAAAATATCAATTTGAGGCTCATCAATAAATGTAAATCATCCGTGTGTTGTGTTTGTTTTATCGTCCTCATTCTCTCTCTTCCAGATGTTTTGGCTGTTTATGACAATGAGGTTTTTGGCTGGAAAGAGAATTGGATTTTGTATGAAACTCCAACACTGACGCTCTTTAGAAAAAAATAACAAACGGGGATTAAATGCATTGTCATAAATAACCTCATGCTCTCTATCCCATCCTGTGTCGTCATCTCTGTGCAGTTTTACATATTGAGCTGTTGTGTACAAGAAGTGCACATCTGTTGCTTATTGAACATCTGGGGTCATTTGCATATTAATGAATAATTATGTTAATTTGATTGTCATTGGCCCCTGCAATGTGAAAGATTAAAGATCTACCCGAGCGAGAAAAAGTCAGTTTCTCCTTCTACTGCTAAGAGTTCTCTCTTATTTAAGATGATCAGTAAAAACCAGAAACAGTCAGCGGTCCAATCATGTCAGCCGCTTTACGAGCATCATCACAATAAGAATAATGACGGACAATTCAAATCACACTGTTTATCCAGTGATGAAACAGGTTTTTAGTTAAAGGCACATCAGTTCCTCGGTGTCTTATTAAGTGTGTGTTTAGTATGAAGAGCTCATGACTTTGATACCTACAGTAATAGAGGACGTTCCATGTGCCACTACCAGCCTAGTCTTTTGATGCACACAGTGCACCATATGCACAACGCAGACATAATCATGAGACAGTAACTGTACCATGCCGACCCAGGGGTTAAATGAGATAATATTGCTATGAATGCATCACGCGTGCATGCACACAAACAGTTCATGTCAGTTCAGATCCTGCTGCAGAGATCGCAGATACATTGCTGCTGCATGCAGCGATCCAAGAAGAGTAAACCAGCAGACGTAGCAGATCACTTACTGGAATACTGTCGAGATGAATTCGACCGAATGTTACCGAGCAGCCCAGCATTCAAAGAGCAGAGATCTGTAATGTGCCAATTACATACCAACAAACTACAATCTTTCTTTAACCCTTAAACGAGTCTGTTATGGACTTAGTTCTGTCTCTCATCCAGCATGTAATAAAGTTTGAAGCAGGCGGTGTATGATGTATAAACCTGACCCTGGTTCACGCGGTCGGGCAGAGCTTGTTAGCGAGGTTTGATAGCGATGAATACATTTGTCTGTAGCCACCTGTGACAGTTAGACAAGTAAATCATGATAATGAGGAATACTCCTTTAAGAAGCGGCGTGGGGCTGCCGGAGCTGTTCAGGTTAAATCAACTGACTGACTCAAGATCTTTATTTTGTTTATTGGTGGGTGTTTCAGAGAAAATTTCAGGAAAACTGAAGTCGTCGAGTTTGACTTGTTACTTAGCTGATCGTCCATGTTGAAACATTTCACAGTATGGTGAGCTTTATACCACTCATAGCAGCTTTGTCCTCATTCATCTCACTGCTAACACACTATCCAAGACAAACACATGCAAAGACAGAGAATCGATGAGAGTGTCAGGTGTTTACTGGAAGGAATTCCCGTAGATACATCAAACGTTGATCAGCCAGCGTGAATACATGGGAATGCTCGTGGGAAGCCCTGGCATTCATTTCAGGAAAACTACATTACAGCCAAATAGGGTTACAGCCGAGCGCGGAGCTATCCAGAACAGATGGGAATACAACCAGCTGCGAGCCTTAATTGATCACATGTTGCTGCGAGCACACAGCTCCTCTTAAAAAGGCAATCTTGGAATTTATGTGTCCTGTATTTCTCTGGCTCTGCCAATTAATGTCTGACTCCACCAATACAATTATTCACGCCACGAGGGAAGCTTCGCCCAGGATAAATCATTTTATGAGTGAAACACCAAGTCTCCAATCAAATCTTTGCCTAAATTTGGACTCCCTTGATTGGATTTGCATTAAATTTGGTTTGATAATGTTCAGCAAATTTGCCTAAAGTTATAAGCAATTATGTGATTCACCACACTGGTCATGAATCAGAGGTTATGTTGTGCTGGGATGAATACATAGCCTAAAAGGCAGTCTGATATTTCTCTAAGAGTAAGATGAATGAGAAGTGAAGTGATAATCAGGTGAAGACAGAGCATTCCAACCCCTAATCACGGACACTAATCTACCAGCTGTTAGGGAACAGATATTCCCTTCACTTGATCACAGTGAAGCTGTAAAAAATTCAAGGCAATATACCCTCTGGGTGGACTGTTGCTTCCAGCAGACGAGGACCGATGCTGTATATCATATATAAAGAGTAATAACTGTATTTTTAGTCCTGGCCTCACAACCTGCACTGTGTTATTGGCTGGGGGCTACAGAGCCACTGCCCAAAGGTTGATGCCAAAGAAACATCCTGAACACAGCAAAATAAGAACACGCAGGCAGAGGACAGGATCTGTGCAGACACAGACACATTTCTAGTCGGTCATAAGTCAGGATTAAAAAGGATTATTTGAGTTCATACGCTGTTCTTAGGAAAGTCCTACACTCTGCTTCAAGGTTTTATCTTTAGATATCATTGACATGGTCATTTAACGTGCTACTGCTCCTACCAATAATACCAACTAGCCTTACAAAGTGCAAGCCCAATATCTTTATTACTGCGAAGATAGAGAGCGTTTATTGAGTTGTGCCTTTTAGCCGAGCTCTGACTGAGGCTGAGTTCACCGTATGTCAGCTCAACGTTACTTCCTGTATCATATGTTTTGTGAAATGTTGTGAGCTGCTAAACAAATTCATACTTTCCATTTCCAGTCGTCATGCAGACAAATTATTATGCGATAATAACCCATCAAAGTGTTCAAATGTCCTTCCTGTTTAGGAACGGTCACTCCTATTAGTGCGAATACTTTGGTAACATCATGTTGAACTCTACAGTAGAAGACATTGAGGGCATGCAGAGCCTTTCATTTGCAAACTAGTAATTATGGCTGTCAAAAAATGTATATTTCCATCAAAACATGGAAATGCCTAATTAAAGTACGAGTACCTCAAAATTATACATTTAATGCTGATTTTCACAAATTCGCAGCCACGCAGAAATCTGCTGAGAGTCTGTGTATTCTGAAAACTCTCATAAGTTCAAGTAAATCACATTTATGCGCACATACATTTATTCGCTGGAAGCTTCCAAGCAGAAAAAATTGATCAGTATTTAAGTTTTCATGATCTAAAATCTAAACTTGAATCTTCACCTCACAGAAATAAACAGACTCGCATCGCTGCTGGCCGCTGGGAGCTGCCCCCTGCATCCACATCCTTTTAGTCACCGCTCAGCTCCACGAGAGAATTGAAGGGTTAAACGCTTAAAGGCATTTAACTCGCTCATTTTTTCCCCCACCTACATTTTCCTGACTGTTGCGGTGGGCAAAAGTTACATCATAATGTAAAGCTTCAATTATTAATGTGGCATGAATGTTGTATGACGAATAAAACTGCCTCTGCCGAGCTCCTCTGTGCCGAGAGAAGAAGCCTATAGTACTGAGCAACTCCCAGACGTCTGTGAGTTTAACTGGGGGTACGCACGGTGGTAATGACTACCCATCCCTCTGGACAAGTTCCCTCAAATATGTGATATTAAAAAATCATATTTCTTATTTTGCAGTGCTCCTGTTTTTTGGTAGAAATATATAAACATGCAAACAATGCTTTTCATTTCAAATAATGCAGCAGCTGTTGTGATGTCTGGGAAATGAGAAGGCATTAAAATGAAATTTATTGGTTTCATTTACTTCTGTGTAAATGAAAAGAAACTGTGATCGGAACATCTGGTTAGCATTGTGTTAGCTCATTAGCAAACAAATATCTTGAAGTGCATTTAATGCGCGTCTGTGTTGACACTTTTTCATAGCTGGGGAAATGGCAGCAGAGAGGGGAGCTTGATGGTGGAGGGTCTGGCCTCTCCTCCTGGGTAAAAGGTCTTTAATTTCATGCTGCAGCTCTGCATCGAAATCTGAAGCAAAGCAAAGACTAGCCTCGTCCAAAACCTCCACACAGTGCTCCCTGGATAAATAAAGACTGAAGAAGAAATTGCTGTATGCATTTATTTGCTGCTCTCTTGGGTCGGATGTAATGGGAAGCAATAAAGATCTCATTCATTCATTTATCACTGGTGGGAAGATTGACCTCGTTGCTTTGCTCTGAGGGCTCGGGGGTGTGGACCAAGTCCAATGAAACCACTGATGTTGATTTCACTCTGTGGTTTTTCTGCTTTTGCCTTCACCCAAAATTCCTTCAAATTCCAAGTCCATTCCAAGAGCTCTTCTGATTTCTGCACTTTTAGAAAAAAAAAGAAGCACCTGTGAAATACAAGACTTCAAATCTCTACCAAAAGAGAATTATTGTTTAGACAGAGAAGTTTTGTTCAAGGTAGTTGGAGCTTGTTTGTTCAGCATGATGCAACTCGCGCTGCTTATTGAAGTCAGCTACTGCCGCTGCTCCTCAAACTCTGGCAGACAGCGCTTTAATAGGGCTGCACGTTGTGCGATGGCATAAGAATGTGGCAAGAATAAAAAAAAATATAAATGACATCTTTTTTCTCTACGCTGGGATCTGGACAGAGAATTAAGATAATGTCACATCTAGGAGACAAATCCCTTCCCCCTCAGTGCTATGGCGTGGCAATGCAATTTGAACTTTCCTTCATGGTGGAAGAATTGAAAGAACATTTTCCTCTCCCTCCAGCTCTGTTCTGGGAAGGGAGCAGCTGTCGATGCTCAGATGAAAGTTGAAGGTTTCTCTTTCCAAATGCTACAAATTCGACTTTTTAAAGACATTTTAAAAGTATTTTTAAAGACAAGCATTTCAATAAAAGAATATTCACAGCTATCTGCTCCTGAAGTATTACCTTTTACATGATCACCTTTAATTAGTGTTGAAAACAAAAACTTCTTGAAGACTAAAACTCGATGCATTCTTTGTGTGTGTGCTTATTTGTTTGAGCACATATTTGTGTGCCTGCGAGTGTGTTGTCATCGCTGCACTAAGCATATTCTCTTTGATCGTGCATACTAAGAACTTCCAAATTTCCATTGTTTGCAGGAAGGATATCAAAGCGTTCTTAGTGCGATACAAAGCTCTTTTTTAAGAGCAGTCACTGTGGAATACAGAAATAACTGAGATTCATTGTAAACAGTGAAAACAAGCAGACAAAAAGACAAAATCTCATTTCCTTATCAGACATTAAAAACACATCTCTTCTCTTGTTTTGGTCCTGACTTTGAAAGGTTAAGCTCGGGGTAGTAAATTGAATAATCTTGGTTTATTTCCAGCACAGACTGATACCATAAATTTAGCTGCACTGAATTTCCAACGTGTCCCGCAGATCTCACGCTGCGTTTGTCAACAGCCCAGACGAGACAGAAATGTTTTTTCGTGATTCGTTCTGTGATGCTCAGAGACCTCTGGGTCATTCCGCAGAAATGAGCAAAAGAAATGAACCTGAAGGGGCCCTGAAGTACCAGAAAGCCTCTAAGGTGGAACATCATTTGTCAGTTCCTGCTCCTCATTTCTGTTGTCTTCCATTTAGCCGGGCTACCTTTCAAACTTCAGTGTCAGAGAGAGAAAACATGGACTTCCAACATGTGCTCCCTCATCCCTCCTTCAGGCTCTCCATGCTCACCCACGCCATTCGATTGGGGTGCGAGTTCAACAAAAGCAGGGAGCATGTGCGTGCGTGCGTATGACATTGTAGCATGTGCATCAGCCGGTGCCCGATCTCATTTGGCATGATGTGCAGCAGCCTAATCTCCTTCTTAACACCCTTGCAGTGTGATGGCAACCCCTCCCGCCGCCAGTGCCGCAGACACTTTAAACCTAGATAAGTGTATCAGCGCAGCCAGGAGGATGAATTCCCAGCCTGCCAAGAACACAAGCTTGCCTTTCTCATCAATCAATTTGACAAGGCCAGCCACAGAGCAGAGCCTTCCGGCAACCTGCCCCTCCCTTCACGCTCCACCCCATCAGCCCCCCACATCCACCCCACTACGATCCATTTCTGAAAATACTGCACCACCACACTGTAGCAGAACAAACGTGATGAAGGAGAAGGGAAACGGGAAGGGTGGCTAGAGAAAGATACATAAGGTCCACGAGTTAGAGTTTACACTGCTTTCATAAAGTGGATGTCAGTGACCTCGCAGGAAGGGAAGGCAGGAGAAGGTTAAAGACTCGAGAAACCATGAAAAATGGCCCGTGAACAAAAAAGAAACGCTGTTGACACTCTTGCATGCTGGGTAGGGATGAACGCCGAGTGTGCCTCTCAGCTTGTGAAGCGTTCTGTTGCAGAGCGTGATAACAAGACATGCTGACTACAACGACACACAGGCAGACTGTATCTGATCCTCTGCTTCACCCCTTTGTGAAGGAGCGAGGATTTTTTTCTGGACCTGCGCTGGGATTCTATCAGCAACAGAAATCCTGCGATATTTGTTCAAGTAGAGACATCACAGATGCATGCGCCTATGGATAGATATGAATCCAGGATGAAAGTGGTATCAGATTGCAATAGATCCGCTGTATTTATTTTGACTGCTCCAGAGTTTTACCAGCCTTGCAGCAGGTAGAACTCTAGAGCTGTGTGAGATGAGTACACCTTTGTAGCAAGCAGAAACTGCATCACTCAGAGGAGACTGCTGGCAAGACTGTGTGCCCTGGAGCCCACAGATAATTCGGAGCATGTTGCTGTCACAGCCATATAGCAGAGAAGTTATCTAACAATCAGCCAGAGAATAAGCATTGTCCTCAGAGACATAGCTGAAAAGACCTGCAAGCAACATGTGTAATCTTCACGAGAGCAACCACCATCCGATTCTCCTCGCACACAAAGAGTGGGCAAACTGGAGACGGATTACATAGGTTGAAAGTGAAATTCACACGCAAAAATGTAAACGTAGCATAGCATATCTGCACGTCTGCCAAGTGCAAAGCAACTCACTGCCTGGCAGCCCGGCTAATATCATAATCCCTACACAGGCAAATGGGCACTAATCTGCCAATCACAGCTGCAGCCGGATGACAGCACAATGCACAGCTAATAATCCTCCGCTAATGTGTTTGTGTATTAATAATTCACATTCATTCCTGGGGGCTGCAGAGTAATCTTTATTGCAGCCACTGTCTCAACTCCAAATTTCGCAGATGTACCGTAAAACAGCAGCATTATCAGGTCGCACACACACCGGGGGGATAGGGACGGGTCATAAAATACAAATATTGTTTCATGGAGAGTACTGCATGCAGACCTTCAGTGGCTTAGAGGTATATCATCCAACATTCCTGCATTTAAACGTCTAACAGCGACTACAGCTACAGTGTTTTGTTGGGCTGTGCACTTACAAATGTTTACAGAGATCTTCGTTTTACAGCTAACATACATTTCATCTGTTCAGCCGTCAATGGCGTCGTGTCACCTTTACCACCTGTAGCTGCTAGAACTTCCAGGGAATCATGGGATACGTCAGAGGGTGATGAATTACAATTACCGCTTCACGGTTGAATGCAATTTACATCCATGTATGTCTTGACTCATATATCATATGTAGTGAAGACTTTGAAGGAATTTAATAAAAAATGGAAACGGTGAAATGGAACTCATCACTATGCTAATATTCAAGGTTTTATGATAATGGTCAGGTATTACAAACGCTCAGATTCACGAGCAAAGTGAAGTCAGTTCATTAGATATTTAATAGAAATTCACTCATCAGTGAATGTCTAACTGTACCGGCCAGTGTGACTCTCCTACTGTACCCAGTCCACAGTGACAACGCCACATCATTTTACCTTCGTGCTAAACTCTCCAAATTATTGGAAAAACATTCAACAAAACTGTGTAAATCTTTTATTTTTAGACTTTTCACTATAGCGTCCAAACCCAGTGACTCCAAGTCAGTGTCAAGAATTGTTACTCCACTGGCCAAACACTTCCAGGTTATGGCCTGGACCATGTGCCATGACAGCTGCTACAGTTCACTGTGTAATTTTGCAGATGAACCGGAAAGACAGCAGCTGAACGCATTTAATTCGCACTTGAGATGAAGAATGGCTGCCTGACTCCTCTCCAAAGTTTCCTGCCCCGGCAGATCCGCACTGACTCTCCTCTACAACGTCACGGCACAATACAGGAAATGTGATTTTTCTTAGATCGTTTACTTGAAGCTGCTATCAGACTGAAGTATAAAATATAATTCTGCATTGTAAGTATGAGCAGTTCTAACATGAAGAAAATATACATAAACATTGTTTTATTTGGTTGCATATACTCTGACCTTTAAACATATAAAGCACCATAGAACATCAGACTGAATGAGTCATTCCACTTTGCATTGTTGCACATCCTACATGAAATTCAGTATTTGATGCAGTTAAATACTTGACAGACCCCTGACCTCAGAACAAAGAGCCGGTCACACCGCGTTTATACTGTTAGAATAAATCGTGTGGAGAAAAAGAAATTCTTCAGTGAATATTCATTTCTAAGTCAAATGGGATAATACAGCACTGATGAATCCAACACAAGCAAACGATAGAAATCTATTTGGACAGTCCTTGGTGTATTTTATGATTTCAAATATTAAAATTCTGAGTATAGTTCCTTTTTTGAAAAACGTTTTCTCTGAGGATGATGGAAATTCTCTGATGATGAAGCAGCAGATGTCTTAGAAAAGCAGATTTCTATGGAAAAAATATTGATTTAGTTTTTTAAGGTATAAACTTTGAAAATGTTCCAAGTCAACACCTCGTCTGGAAATCTTACTGTATAACTCATCTCAAACATTTCCTCATTCTTCTCTCAAGTCCTCCGTCTTGTGATGAGTTGGAGTATCGGCTTTATATAGTACAACCTGCCACAACAAACTTTGAGCACCTTCTTTGGAGAGACACCTCCTGAGCTCTGCTCACCGAAAATCCCAAAGCAGTTTGCATTTGGATGTAATATTTACATAATTACATTGTGAGACACTAAGCTGGAGCTAAAAAGTTTCATGAATTATTGATATTTGAATTGTGATGTCATTTTTTCTTTCTGTTTGAAAAGCAGCAACTTTTTCCCCCCGGTTCCATTCTAATTACCAACCGTGCATGCCTTCACATGCTCGGAGCTTAGTCTCAAAGTAAAAATCACTTCCCATGCTTTAGTGTGTATTTGTCACACAGCAGCGGCTGCAAATGCAAGAGCAATATCACCAGGACCTCAGCGGAGGTATGTCTGACATTACAGCCGACAGTCAAACAAGTTCCCTCAGTGGCATGCTGGGAAAAACGCAATGATCATCCATTCTGGCCTGAGAAAGGAAATAACCTCGCCATGTCTTGCAATGCATCAAGGCAGTGGTATTTGTGAAAAGCAGCAGGAAAATATAATATGTGTTTGAGAGAGTCCCAGCTGAGCAAATAACAGTGTATTGTGTTAAACGAGTACTCTGGTGGTGGCTGAAACCCC
This sequence comes from Nibea coibor, assembly GCA_023373845.1. Taxonomy (NCBI): domain Eukaryota; kingdom Metazoa; phylum Chordata; class Actinopteri; family Sciaenidae; genus Nibea; species Nibea coibor. Next base: position 22,183,261 of record CM041733.1, read on the forward strand.
CCAGTGGATGTGTTGACATTGATTTGGTGCGGTGCCTTCGGGGAGCACCCTTAGCTAAGCATTTGTGACTATTCAGCACACCACTCTCAAACTGCGGCACAACTCGCAGCAAGGTGAGGCAACTCGATGACAATACGCACTTCTGCTTTTCCATTACTGAGTTTTCATATAGAAGAGAGACGACGTGTTGTGTTGACTGACCTGAGCAGGAAAAAAAAATCCCAAGGACACGAGGACAAGCTGAGCTGTCTTTTTGGTAATAACCAGATGGATGTAGTTTGTGCAGTTCTGCGGTCTCTGAATGTGGTAGACTGTCTCCACATGCCAACGTTTCACAAAGACTGGACTGTCTAGTTTGTATGCTGTGATCTGGTAAAGGGGAAAAATGGACAGAAAGCTGCAAAAAGGTAACAGTCGTAAAACTTCAACAAACAAAGTGCTGGTTCATCTTTTCATATGTTCTCTACATCAAAATCATGACAGGTGTAGAATCGCTAACTTCAATCAAGCATTATAAGAAAACAGCTAGAGAAGGAGAAGTAAAGAGAGAGTGCCAAGAGGCCATGACTCTGAATATCCATTAAATGGATATACTTTGAATCGCTTGACTACAACCTCTAATGTGCATCCCAATTCAGCAGACAATAAATACGTGACGCCGCACTATGTTTCTGTCAAAGAATAAAAAAAATAAATGCAGGACTGTTGATGCCTGAGTCAGTTCTAACAGGCGGGGTCGCAAATGGTGCATTACACAGGCACTTAGACCAATTTTAAAGCTGAGCTATTGCGAGTGAATGCAGACAAATGTAACCAATGTGCTTTTGGTTAGAACGAGTGACGGCTGAGGAGGAGAGGACGCAAAAGTGATGGAGACAAAGCAAAAGACGAAGCAGAGAAGAAAGAAATGGGGAGAAACTGGCTGATTGATGACAGCCTATGAGGGCTGGTAGAATTTCCATCAGTGCGGCTGCGACTTGCTGCAGCCCTGATGTATCTTTGCCCTCTGGTACCCGATGCCTCGTACCCACACCAACATCCAACAGATGAAATGAATGCAACCTGTCTGCAACTTATCAGTCCTCCTTAAAAGGACATCGTAAACCAGAAAGATGAAGGTCTTTGTTTGGTAATGTGCGGACAGACGTCGTAACAGATGAGTCAGCATATGGTGATGGCAGATAGGAAACGGGGGGCTTTTGTAGGTTGGCGGGGGGGTTCGAGTGCATCGGTGTTGCTGGGCGATGGCTTTTTGGCTCACCTTCCAAGGGCTCGTGTCTAAAAATAACCCGGCTAAGAAAGATTTATGGCTGAAACGTTTAATGACAGGAGACGGGAGCAGATTAGGTTTTCATTTTAAACTTCTTCAATCAATTTGCCAGTGGATTCAGTCATTTATGATGAAGTCGTTTCACATCAGAGGATTTTAAGGCACAATCACACACGTTCAAGGTAATATGTTCACATTTTGATGTGTTAATGTTAGGTCAGTTACACATACAATATCACACGGTTGGTAGCTCATTGAGAGCCTTTTTGATACAGAGTCATAATTCTGCTTCGCTTTGAATCAGAGGCTGCAGCAGTGGTCAGAAACAAAATGTTTAAGAATAAGACCTTAAGGTCAAAAACTCCAAATCACTGAGGCCTTGCAAAGAAATCTAAAACTTTGAAAAACCAGTGGAAGAACTTACCAGCCAGTGTGGCAGGTGACACTATTGATTTATCTGCCAAAGACAAATTTTGTCGACATTTGGCGAGTGTTGATTTCAGTCCCTGGCGGAGGCCGTGTGGCAGGACACTTTTAGAAAGTTGTGGCTGCACTGTAGAAGTCCTGACAACACCACAAGGGGAAAGCAACAAAGCAAAGCCACAGCCTGATGCGGAAAGCAAGAGAAGGAAGGCCACAGTCCGATGCCCTCTCTCTGCCTTTGGGTTTCCCACACCCCCACGTCGCCTCTCATCCCCCAGCCCCGTGTAACCCTTCCACCTCTACTGTTATTTTGCCCAGCAGGGCTCTTAATACTTAATGCTGATGCACCAGCAAGACTCCTGGGAACATTGCAGGCTCAGGATAGGGTGCACACCCACACACACACACAGGCTAGATCGCTTGCTGAGCAAATAAAGGTGTTCTGGGGCCTTTCTCTCAAATGACAGGTGACAGTGCTATCCGGGGGGGGGGGGGGGGCGGCAAAGCCTGTGACATTGTCCCTTTTGTCCCCAAGCCAAGTGAATGGAATGAAAGGGAAGAGAAGAGAGAGAGAGGCAGAGAGGGGGGGAGTGAGTTACATCTACAAGCGATCCATCCCGAGGCTGCTCTGACCAACGGGCCAATGATAGCTGCACAGAGGACGAGCCTGACATGGGCGGGGACATGCACAAGGTTTGCATTTTAATCTGGCAATTTAATCTGAGCAAAAGATTGAAAGCAGATGTCCTCAGAGTGTTCTCAATGCTCTTTCTTTTATTTAGGTGGAGTATTAGTCGAGGTGCTCTTTAAATAAGATGTTATCATTCTTTGTTAGCTGATTTATCAATTAACAAAATATGGATTTCTCTTATTTTCACACAAAATACTAAATATCCTTCCGTGCAATCACCCATAGATCACTGTACACTATCGGTTCCCGACACTGAAAATTGCAAACCTTTCCCACGTGACCCCTCAGTGAGCAGAGGCACCACCTGCAGCAGTGACCTCCCAGGAGCCCGGCAACAAGAAAGTGTTTCACTGCCTCGCCTCCTGGTGAGACCCACTGATAGTTGCTTCAGGTTACAAGTATGGTACTTGAATTTTTCTCCCTCTTCTGCTTGATCAACCAGTCAGACTGCTCGCTTTGATCTAGCGAACCCCTACAGCAACGAACCAGCCGCCCCAAACACCTGCATTCTGCCCCCCCGCTGGGCTGGCTGGCTCGAACTGGTTCAAACCGTATTTTGATTTGGTCGCACAATTCCTTTCAGAGGCATTTACTGACCAAATGTTACAACACCCCCCACCCCCCATCCTCAGATCTCAATTTGATATAAATAGTTATGGCTGTTTGCTTGAGATTGGCACATTACAACCTCAGCATGGACAAAGCAGGTGGTCAGGCAGCTTAAGTGCCACGACGAGCAAGAAACAGAGAAACTACGTGCAGGCTTACTTTGCAATGAAGTAAATGTCCAAGTGTCCACATGCATGCTCAGTGACGAGTTAGAATTTAGAGAGACAGTAGCTGATGACTGTCCTTTCTGGGATCAATATCTCTTTCTCTCTCTCTTTCGTTGTGCAAAATGGAATTAAGGCCAAAAGTTCACAATCACAAACAAGCAGAGAAGCTGATCTAAGTGACATGTTTTCTCTGTCTGCCTGTCTCTCTCTCTCAGTTTGAGTACAATGGAAAGCACAGCTTTCCTGCATCAATGCAGATCGAGTTAAATTATACTGGCAAAGTAAAATCTGACGCGCCGAGAAATTATTAAGAAACAAAACCAACACAATTCTTTGTTAGCTTTCCTCAGTCGAGTCGCATCCTCCTTGATCGCTTGTTGAACTTCATGAGTGAGCCATCCTTCAACTCGTTTTCCCGCTCTGTAAGATCTCCTTCAAACACCAGCTGGAGCAAGCAAGCTTCCCTCGGATGCAGCATGCTTCATCTGTGCTGACTGAAGACGTGTTCTCAGTGCTCTGTTGCTGAGGATGCCCCAAAAGTCACTCCATGATTAAGTGCACTAAACACAGTTGGCAGGTTGGTAAGAGGCTCAGAGTAGCAATGCAGGATGTAGGTCCACTTATCCTCGGTAGAGAGAGGGCTGTTTTCAGAATGTTAAAAGGTATTGACCTACAGAAAACTACACCAGTAGCTGCAGTGGTGAGCACCAGCAGCCATTTCACCTTCTGCACATCCAAAAAGTCAGGACTGTCTGGGTCAATGACACACAACACGTCAACCAGCTGGCTGTTCCATTCACTAACTCTCTTGCTCATCTCCCCAGTGACACTGTCCAGTGGGCTTAAGCAGGGCTGCTTGCTGTCTCACTTCCTCTGTCCTGTTGACTTACAGTGCTCTCCATCACGTACCGCCTCAGGTGTAGGAACTTGGCACATTATTTGGTGGAGGACTTGCTCTTTCTGATTCATCATGTGGGTCGCCAGTGGCGAACTGTGCCTAAATAGCTTGGACCTCCGTGTCACTCCGGAGCTTCTCCGCGTAATGTAATGCACTTTTCACAAGCTTAACCTCAGTGTAGAGGTCTATTTTGTCCCCATGATAGTCATGTGTCTTGCTATTTTTCTATAGATACAAAAAACAATCTTGCAACCTAATCCTCGATCCAATCTGCCTCCAACACCACCGTTTCTTCAACACTATTCGACTCATCATTCTTTCTTGTGTGATGTGTATGTGGCATCAATGGGATGCTAAAAACCTTGGCTAGGGCATCGTCCCCAGTTGGTATCTTGTCATAAGTGTAATCAGTCCACTACCCCCGCCCCTCCCCTCGACTCAAAAGTACACTCTCTTTCCCCTCAGCGCTTGCAGCTGTTGCACAAGAGACCCAAAGAAGTCCATGATAACGCTCAGGATAAGCAATATGTTGCCAGTTGCCTCTCATTACGTGTGGAGACCTCAGTTTGTGAAGCACTACCACATCAGAATTCCATCCAGAGAGCATAACATTTCACATTTCTTGCAACACCTTATCCATTGCACATTTCCAATTAGATAAGCCAGCTTGTGTGAAGGCTTGTCAGTATTAGCACTACACCCAATACTAAACTCCTGACGGGGCAGCATCAGCTACTCGTCAATATTCTAGCCACTCCCTTCCATTAAACCAGCTCCTGCTAAACAAGCATTTTTGGCCATTAACTATTCAATTAGGGTGCAATTGTCTGTTGACCTGGGCTGGCTCCTCTTGTCCCATGTTCATCAGCCATTGATCAGAGCTGGAGGTAGCAGCTTGTTGTGGAAGGGGTCAGTTGAAATAAAGTCTTCTCTGGCGGGGAGAGCTGCTCAGTGCAGTCTAGTTCTATCCTGGCAATATGATTGCTGCTGTTGGGGTCATTGGCCTTGGCTGGAGACCAAATATGTTTTGATTTTTTTTTTCTTACAAAACCATGTTTTGATATTCATCCTTATTCCTAAATTGCATTTTTTAAGATAACCAAACAAGCAGAGTAAAGCAGAAGTGATACATTAATATGAGCACCAGTTGAACTATGAAAATACAGCCAGCCTGAGTCGATTTGAAACACCAGTGTCTTGTTATTTCTCTATAGAAACATAAAAGCTTAAACAGAGAGAGTAAAAAATACCAGCTCATATTAGCTCATTGACGTACTCACATTGATTTCAATCAATCAGTTCACAAACAAACTGTATCATGCTTTATTTTTTAATAGTGTGTGGCATGCACTTAAGGCTAGACCCGGCCGACAGCCTGTGGAACGCGCTCCTCTTTGGGTTTCTGTATTATACTTTCTTGTAAATCACTAAATCTAAATACAGCAGGAGAATCCTGCATAAATGGAGCAATAAATGGGAACATTCCTCTGTGATATATGTCTCACCCCGATGTGTCCCTATGTCTTTCAAGGCTTAAAGTAGGTTAAGAGATAAAAACACCTCATTCAGAATAGGTCAACAGATAAAGAGAGCTGATTTATAATAGGTTAAAAGATAAAATCAGCTGATTGAGAAAAGGTGAACAGATAAAGAACAGTGCAGCAGCTCGGGCTTAATAAAACAGAATGGCAATTAGTGTGCAGAGCCAAGTCTCCTCTTTTAAACCAAAGCTGTTCTGTCTATAAAACTTAGCTAATAGCAACATTTCACATCAGGACACTTCTCTCTTTCTGCCAGCACAGTTTCATGTTGTGCCAAGATGTATGTCGTTAAAGCATCAATATGGAGCAGCTTCATATTCCAGCCTAAAACAAGTCCTGAATGTTCAATCCAGATTCAACAGATATCACTGGCGCACTCCTCAGCTGCCTCACAGTCCGTCAAAATGAGATGAATACATCGTCTCTCCAAATGAAATGCTACATCAATGTTCCTCCTAAGTTTCTGTCTGGAGTCAATTTATGTTCCCCTTTGGGCTTTCACACCACATCAAGCTGTGTTTTGGGGGCTGCTCTGACACTCTGAAAATGTCCTAATCTGGTGCTAAAAGTTCAAGCAATCTTGTCCCTGCTCACAAAATTATATAACCATGTTTCATTTGAGGCAGAAAATCAGAGACATGCCTCCCTAGAGGGCCCGGGCCCCAGACATTGTTTAGATAATGAACATCCTTGAAAGTGTCTCAGTAGAAGAAGGACCTTTGAAGAGGTAATAGAATATGGAGCGAATGGCCAAGCAATTCCACTGAGCTCTTAAACAATGTACAAGAAGAGATAACAGGCTTTATACATAAGGCTGTGCGAGCTGAATCACCAGTATAATATATAAAAAAAAACGAGGGCATCGAGAAAATAATAATTAAAAAAAATAAATGTCATTTTATTATTCTGTTTATTTTTTGTTTGCTTGCGAGAAGTGGCCCAACTGAGACTCAGCTCCAAACCTGATCATCACTTACAGTATGTCTCAGCCCAAAGTTTGAGAGCATGAGAGGAAAATATAAATAAATAAAACATGGCCGTCACAGTCACACACACAAACACAAGCGCACACAAGACCACAAGCGGCATCTCCCGTGGTTAACTTGATTTAATTTCATCTTTTATTTATTATTTGTGTCTCAGTCAAAGTCCCGTCATTCTGCATTGAGGATGATTGGTTTTAATCATTTTATCAATGAAAAAACTCCAAAGAATGTTGAAATATTAAATAAATAAATGTAAAAAGCAGAAATAAGTTCACATACACATTGCGTCCTGAAACTCCAGCTGTATTTGCAAACCCGTTCACCCTCAAACTTCTGTCGTGGTTTTTCACAATCCTCTCTTAGGCTTTGACGATGAAGCGGGCGGACACAAAGATCACGTATTTAAAGAAAAAAATGAAAACCAGGATGTACACCGTGGGGAGCAAACCCACCCAACTGCAGAATCAAAATATTCATTGTCTTGCAGATGACGATGAAAGATTGACTTGCCAAGCAGATTTTCATTCGGTTCATTCAAGCTGTGAGGCCACTGCACTGACAGGTGAAGAGGATTTACAGCCACAGTATTGTCACGAAATGTCAACTGTGTTCTGCATTTCACAGTCACAGTACAGAAACAAGGCTGATGTCACTATGCAAAACCAAGGCAGAATGCGCTTGTTGAAATCTTCAAGTTTTTTTGGCTCATGAATGTTCAACGCAAGTCTAAAGAAAATAACACAAAAGAAAGAAAGTACACAGTCTCCCTGGCCGAAAACAATGTTAGGAGCAGTGAATAGTCTCTACAAGCAGCCCATTCAGCCTGTTTGAGGGGGAGAGATGAAAAAACAATGTAATCAAAGCTCACTTCCAATCAGAAAACTCAAGGTCCCAGTGTATGAAAGCTGTGTGCTCGTTTGTACCCAACAATGAGCCACTGACGATAGATTTTAAAGGCTCCGTTAACCCAAACAACTTCTATCTATCCATACGTATAGCTTGGTTTTATTTTCCTATATTTTGATTCATCTGTCAGATTTCTGCCTCCTCCTCAATACACTCATTGTGACTGAAATCACATCTGTTGTACTCAAGTCAAATGAGATATTGTTTGTTGAGAGATATTTCATTTCTCATTTGTTTCTCTTCCCCAGCAGGGTGGCACAAATTTCACAGATAAATGTCTGAGCATAGAAAACTACCTGCATGACGAGGCGCTGACATTATTGTCCAGTTATTACAGAGTGAATTACGCATAAGGTCTCAAAAGCCTCCGCTGATAAGACGAATCATTTATCCAGGTTTTGTCAAAGTTGGATCAATACTTTCAGAAAGCTGTGTAACTAACCCGTAGATGAACACTAATCTGTATTCCCTGCCCGAACACACCCATCAGAACAACAGAAAATATCTGAAATACAATGACGCCATTGTACCTGAGCCAAACCAACAAGAAGGGCAGAAAAAAAATCACCTTTAGAAGGAGGAAAGGCACTTATTCATTTACTTTATGAGAAGAGTAGAGATGTGATGATGGATTGTTCAATCTGTGTAATATACTTTGTTAAAGAAGACTGATGGTATTGGCTTGAGAAGGTAACTGTTTTTCCTTCCCACTTCCCCTAGTCCAATAAATGTTGCGAATACCTGGAGGGCTGTTCCTCATAATGACACATTACCTGGTGCAATATTGGCACCCACATGGATGCCATTTCAATTTCTCCCCGTGATCACATGACAAAGTGTTTTGGGGGTAATCATGAGTTTCCCATTTTCTCTCTGGTCAAAATGTTTCTAACGTGACCGTAGTGGAGCTCCAAAGGTGACAGCATTCACAGCTGGTTGGACGGTGACGGAGGAGTCCGGCTAGAGCGAGAGACTCAGTGGAAACATGAAGGGTGCTACATATAAATGTTTTATTTAGCATTTCAGCATCAAAAAATCATTATGTTATTAATTCTGAGACTTCATCACGATGTAAAATTGAGACCATTAGGACTCACAGCTCTACAAGCCTCTACACAGCTTCATCAATTATGCAGCACGGGGTCTAGTTTGGGAATCAGATTGATAGCTTTAGTTTCAGCATAGATTTTGAAGGTAAATGGTGGAACAAGAGAAAGAGCAATGTTAAAACCGCGTCCAACATGTTTATCTTCTTTAAAGGACTTTTAATGCAGAGGGTGTGACCAGATGCTGGGAGTGTAAGAGCTGAATGATTTAGGACCTCACTATGATCAGAGCGAACAAGAGAAGAAGAATTGGAAAGAAAACATGGGCTGCATGACATGCAGTCTCTGCAGCAGACAACGCTGAATCCAGCCGCCATGACATCTCAGAAGTCTCCAAGAATACAGCATCACAGGCTAAACTAACAAGTACAGTAAAGGCGTCTCAGATCAATAAACTTCCTAAAATTCCTTGTTCAGGAGGTTTTGAAATCTTAGCCCGAAGTCTGAATTCATATGCTGTAATACCCTAAGGTAGTTATTAATCACAATCTAGGCTGCTTTGAATCATTTAAGGCAGCCTTGCATTTTAGTCCGCTGTTAACAGATATGAAAGGCTGCTTTATTCTAGTCAGCCTGCACTGACTTGTAACCATTATTAGTCCTGTGAATGTCATTTTCAAGGACACACTGCAGGCTGAATGTAGCCTGCTTGAACACGGTGGGCACATGAAAAGCACGTGGGTGGAGGGTGCAGGGTTCTTAATGAGGTCCAGGGACAGATTTCTTTGGAGGATAAAGTTTTGCTTTGTTGCTTTGTGTTTTCAGAAAGGATCTCACCAATTTACAAGGTTAGATCAATGTCTGCAAAGTATCTAACGCAGATCATGGAACGTATCATAAGGCCACGCTTTAATTCACATAACTCAATAGAGCTGAACTGAGGCGTGCAGCACTCGGCGCAAGGACAGAACCGGGTTGATGGTGCCTTGACACCGGGAGCACTTTCAAATCAGCTTTTGTTGTGTTGTGTATTTACTATCAATGATATATTTTCGATCTTCCGAAAACTAGAAGCAGCCTTGATAGTAACTCTATAGCATTCTCATCATATCACGAGTCTAAAACCTGATGGAAAGCTGGCAATTACACCAAAAAAAAGGTATAGCATATTTCTTCTCGAGTCTCAGCTCCTGCCTACTCCATTCTTTCATCTAATTTTCTTTTCATCACTGAGCACTGAAGTAGCCGAAGGAGCCTGGCGTTGCAAGTTCTGTTTTCACTTGTTAAAAAAGCTGTCAGGTCAGCTGCAGAACATATCCCACAAATACTCAGACAAATCCTTGGTTGTGCATTGATTTTATAATGAAACATAACAGACATGATGGGAAATTACACTCATGAAACATTCCATTCATTTCAAAGGACATTTTTATACCGCGCTTTCAACTACAACTTTTTTGTGTGCATAATTCAGTCCTTGCAAGTCAGAATACAGAAAATATTCTCATACCCCTGTCAGGAGAAATACAAATTGCAATAGCCTGAACAGGTCATACATTGTGAGGGACTTTCACATACATAAATTATTGCTTTTTGAACCCATTCAAACTGTGTTTTCGAAGGGTTTCTGTAGTCCTGCTAGTGTTTTCTCGTAAGAAGATAATGGGTGTTTTGACACACCTCTTCCTCTGGCAAAGCTGGAGTTGGTCTCCATTAGCAGAGGAGCAGAGCCCCTGGGAGAGCTGACAGCTGGGGGTTGCTGGGTTGTTTGACAGGGTTATCAGTAGGAGGCCTGCAGCAGTCCCTACTCTCTCATAGACACATTGGGTTATTACAAATGAAAAGCAGCAGAAGGGAAGCATGAGAGAGAAAACACTGAAGGAGCATGAGAAAAAGACAATGCAATTGAAATAATAAAAACAAAAAATGACAGCTGGGTTGTCAGACTGCCAAGGCTTACAGGAAGAACTAAACAAATGGTTACATACACACAGTGGTGTGTGGGAAGATCTATAGCAATGTCCATGGGAGAAAGAGAGGAATGTAATTAGAATATCGCTATTGGCTACACTTAAACAACACATGCAAGGTCACATTTACACAGGATACAACAAACCTGAATGTTCAAGTTGCAAATCAAACACCAGCAGCACAACCTGCAGGTACTGTGCGTTATCGCTGCGGTTCATTTTATGGAATACTGCTGTTCCTGTACGAAGTCTACGCAAGAAACCAACGATCGGTCATAATGATGAAGGTCATGATGTGATTAGCTTCTCCGTAAGCAACACGTTCAGGGATCCAGTGCAAAATTAAAGAAGTGAGATATCTTAATAATAAGAGAGCAAGAAGTCATTTGTGAAGGATTACATTTTCTGAGTAACTTCCCGAGCACTGCCTCAAAATCACTCTCCGGGTATTTAAGACCCAACAGCAGAAAATTAAGAGATATCTGAATTCAGGATAAACAAGCTAACTAGGAATGGGAGTACAGAGTGCAGTACACTCTCCCTGTGCTTTTGTTCAGCGTACCTGGATGATTGGTGTCCTCATTAGATACAGACAGACTACCTGCAGTCTCGTGGTGACGCACAAGCGCTGACCACTGCTGTGTCCGCTCATGTCTCGTCCCGCTCAGCCTGCCTCCAACTTTTTGTTTTATATTCCAGGGGCAACACGCTGGGAAATACGGGCAGCCCAAAGGTGTCTGCGCGATCAGTGCTGACTTCTGTTTGAGGATCAAACCTTGAGATTACATCCCCGGAGGACAAAACAGGGAAGGGAAATAGAGGGGAAGGTGTATTGACAGCAAAAAGTTTGGGGTTGGATTATGAAACTTGGATAAAATGTTATCAGCAAATATAGGTATGATAAAGCAGAGTGTATGTGTGTGTTATTTTATGTGTGTGTTCAGGGGGAGATGTGCTGAGAGCTATCTGATTATTGCCATTGTTATTTTATGCCCGCCCTCCTCTGTGTGGGGTAATTTTTCATCTTTCACATGTCGATTATATTGCAATCAATCTTGACAGTGACAGGCAGGGCACACCTTTGCAGAATACAGTGTGGCAGTGCCCCCCCGCACAGGCACATACACACATATACTCTGCTGTCAGTTTATATCAAGCCATGTGACACTTAAGCCTATCTTGTCCATGACACAGCAGTGATTGATAGGTAGCCTCCTGGCCCTCTGTTTGTTTTGCTGTTGTGTCTGCATCACTCGGCAGATTCTCATCTCCCAGTCGCTGCTATCTCGAGCTCCCCCCTCGCTCTCTCATTTGTGTGATGCTAGCTTTGGCACGGGAGAAAAGCCTCTGACGGCACGGTGCTAACCGATGCCAGGCTAATCGCCAGACGCGATGCCAGCCTTCACGACTTATCATTCCTGCTCTACTCCTCGCCACTTGAACTGCAGTTGACTGATCTGCTAGCTGTGTGCAGCCATGTGTGTGGGCCTGTGTGTGTGTGAGTGTGTGTGTGTGTGTGGTACATCGGCTTTTTGACACTTTGTCAATCATGATACAACAAAAAGCAAACTGTGGCTGGAACAATACACTGTGCATTGACTCTACCCCATTTATTATCTTTTCTGGAGCTATGCCGGCGATAAAGGGAGTGATGCCACGGTCTCCAACTTATTCCTGCTCCGAGTCTTGATCTCAAACATCTGCAAATATTACACCAGACAAAGGAACTACACAAATCACAGACATTGTTTGAGTTTGTGATCTCAAGAAATGTGACATTTTTATTTATTAACGTGATACCTCTTTGCCACTTCCATATGTAGGCAGCTGGCAGGATGTTCTCGTTCTTCGCCTAGCAACTGTGACAGATGAAATAATGTATTCCAAGATAGAGTGTAACTGAGAGGAAACGGCACACACCACCAGGATGCTAAGTGTGTGGCAGCAGGGAAAATGGACATGTGTGGACTTACATCTGCCAGTCAGAAACTCAGAATATTGAGTTTGTGATCCAGGCTGAGCAGCTGCCCAAAGGTCTTGAAAGAAGCCTGCTAACACTGGTGACATGACCAGTTGATCATATCAACCATCCCCACCAGCAGGAGCCTCTTCCCAGCCCAACGAGGAAGCATACTGCCGTCTCAAGAGCAGCCCAAACAACAGGGTGTCAGCAGGCCTCCTCACTGCAGAGACTTGACTGGCAGCTACTTGAAGACGTGGGCAGGCAGCTCAAGTCCCCCCTCCCTCCCTCCCCGACACCATTACACCAATATTACTGAGGCCTGATGGTGTGCTATTGTCAGAAGACTAAAAGTAGGTGATCATGGTTGAGCTGCCGGTGACCTGAGTGGATCAGATCAAGAAGGCCTGTAAGAGACAGAAGTAAATGTAGGAGGCTTTGCTGGCTGCTCGCTCTGCAGAGCATTCACAAGGCTGGGCATCAAAGGGGCGACTGAAAGAGCCTCCAAACAGCTACGGATCAGAACGAGTGAGCCGTGGGGCAATGCTGCATGGGACACGAAGTCGGGGTCTGGTCTAACCTGGCTGGGCCTCTTGGATAAAAGTGTCTGATGTTAAAAGATAGCAGCGGTGCACATTCTGTTTTCAGAATAAAAGCTGTCTACTTGGGCAGTATTCTGATATACAGTAGCAGTCATCATTATCATTGGGCTTATTTTGCTGATGCTAAAAACCTTAACATGTTTCAGGGTCACACTAGCACCAGGTATCAAAGCCTGCCAATGCTCCGTGTTCTGGGTCTTCTTCTAATATTTTGGGAAAGTTCTTGATGTGTCAGGACAATTTTCATCTTTTGTTAAATGAACAAACTTTAATGGTGCACGGCAGGTAGTTGGGTCAACAACCCAACGAAGCCTTTCAGCCAAAAGGTTTTATTATACGCAGAAGTCGGCCAGTCCTTGGGATGTTTGGTGGTTTGTAGTCGTCCTGGCTCGTTGTGTGTTTGATTATAATACAGAGCAGCATTCATGTTTTTGTTTCTGTTTTTCCTTTTTATGCATGAACAAAAAATGGATTTAAAAAAAATCCATTGGTTCAGAACCAAAACTCACTGATACAATCAAATGAAACTTTAAAGCCCTACTCTTTGAATGTGGCATACTTACTAAGATACTAACTTTAATATGGACATGTATATGACAGATGAACATTCAGAATTCAGGTTAAAGTCTGTTTGAAATGTGTTTTTAATATTGGAGTCATACACAATCAATCCAATATCAAACTAGTAGTAATCATATTTAGAGAGCTTCAAAATACATGATGGCTCCTCACCATTGGGCTTAAAACACCAAGCACACTCTCAAAGAGCCTAATTTACAATCATAGTGTGGATACACTCACAAACTGTGTATTGTGAAAAATCCCTGTCCAGTTTGAAAAAGCAGAGTCGAGGGGAGCATCAGCCTATTGATGCAGAGAAATAGCTGAGACAACTTGAATTCCAATGTCCAAAATCTAATACTCCTCGAGGAGCAGAGGCATTTCTGAGCTACCACGTCGGTTTTCAGTGGAGCACATCCAAATGGGACAGACACAAGCAGACACAAACCTTTACTAATGAGCCTCCTAATCAAAGCAAATAGTAATTCAGCTCATAATGCTTACATGCTTAATTGCAGCAGTCGTTCATACGACAAGGTCGATTTATAAAAGGCTTTTTTTTTTTTTTTAGGGGCTTTAATTTAACTTAACCAGATTAATATAATACCAGCGTCAGTAAATGGATGCCATAAATTGCCACTCTCATTTAGAGTGTTCTGTACAGGCAGTGTGGCTGAGAGAGATTCATTCTTTCAGAAGGAGAGTAAATCTGTCTTCACAGGCCTGCAGATTATCAGTCAACAGTACACAGTCACAGCAAATATTACTTGAGATGGGAGGTTCAACTTCTTTTACTGACCTGAGTTTGTATGAGTCACTCAGTGAAGAGTTTCACTCACAGCGCAAGCGCACCAAATGCCTCGGTCAGAACGAGCATCCATGGCAACGCAGTCTGCTAATCGGAAATTACAGACCGTTGGAGTTCATGATTGATCAATCACAATCGAGGAGCAGTAAACTGCGAGTGAGGGAGTGAGTAATTTGTGCAACCTGAGACCTTCAGCTCAGGGCACGAAGCGATTACTGAGCTGAAACAAAGCGGCTGCTTTCTCACAGGGCTGGATTAATATTGTAATTGATACATTTCCACAAATAAAGTTAATACAAGAAACAGAGAGATGTAGTCATGATCAGAGGAAGGAGGCAGGATAAGGTGACCATATTTTCTGGAGGTCTACCATCTGCCTCTGCAGTTATGTTACCCACTTCAACTCTGGAGCCCATTTCGGTGTCACTCTCCCAGCTAACAAACAGGCTAACAGCAGCTGTAGTTCACAGCGGTTTACTTCACTGCCTATCAGAAAACTCGGTAAATCACAGAGAGGCGGAGCTGCCAGAGGACATTAGAGGGAAAAACCAGAAAACATTTTCTCTATAAAATATGATCCAGGTTCAGAGACGCAGACAGAGACTCCATTCACCTGATTACAAGTCAGTGCAGCATCAAAATGATTTACGTCTGCCATTTTGTAGCAGAAACGTTATAGAACCTCTTGTTTCTGTCAGCATCATCCACCAACAAAGAGCAGAAGTCCCTCCACCCAACCACGCCTCCACAGGGCGTTGTGTCTATCATAATAATATTACAGACAATAAAGTGACAGCTTTTTGCTTTGAAGGAAAAAAAATCAAGAAAGTCAGAGCTATGACGATGCTGTGTTATTCGACCTGTTAAAAATGTATTACACCAAGACTTCACATGCAGTAGAACTTCAGTAAGGGTGTTAATTAACGCTCTGTGTTCTACATCCCCAAAGGTCACACATACTGTCCAAGTTAATGCAGTGAAATGTCACACTGAGCTCCATCAGAGCTGTCGAACTAAAATATTTCAGAAGTTTTTAGTTTTGCTGCTGAAATATTATAATAATATTTGTTAAGACATAAGACATCAAGACAAGACACAATGAAGAAAGCAAGTGTTAGTCACGCTGTTAGTCTACAGAGACCGGTAAGAGGTGGAGTGAAATGGCTATCATTATTGTCCATATTGGGCTTTTTTTCCAGTAGAAATGTGCTGGAGGGGTAAGACAGAAAAACACTGATTCAAAGGCAATGAATATGTTTATTAATTGGAGCAGAGTGCAGAATATATATATATTATTTTAAATCTCTAAATCACTCTGAGTCGAAATCAGCAGGCGGATGATGCAAACAAGTTTGCTCAAATACGAGTAGGGATATGACATGACCTTGGGTGGTATAATAGATATGTTATGCAAATAGGTGCAGCTATGTGGGTGTGACTGTGATTAATAAACATGCATGTCAAAGAGCGGGGCATGGCATGTAAACTTCCACCTTCCAGTCATCAGAGGTCCTTCCTGCCTTGTCTTGTTTTGCTGTTTTATTTCGACTGCACGAAACCGCCCGTCGGATTACTCCCTCCAGATTTTAACATAATCCTTCTCCTGTGATCTCGTGTGTGAGCGTAGCCGAGAATAACTGGTGAGTCAAGACGCTGATGATGTCATAGAAACACAATCTAGAGAGAGAGCTCCATTATGACAATAATCCTCGAGAGGTTTAAATTAGCCCATAATGTAATGCTTATGGAGCACTTCAGTGATACATGATGATTCAGCTGTCGGTGTCATGCATCGCAGTGCTGAGGCCGTTCACAGTATTTGCCCCAGAAACCAGGAACATCTCCTTAGGTGTGAGTCCCTGCAGGGAAGGTTCATGGTGAAAGATTTACAACCCGGGTTCAGGAAACAGAGGCTTCGCTGTCCATCTCACTGGCAGCTGGTTGTCATGACGGCTCACTACTGGACAGATTCACGACTTCTTGTGGCTCCGTTTCAACTAGCACTCTCAACAAGTTGTCTTAACGTCCTGCTTCGTAGTGCTAGATACTGAACTGCTTGCATAAATCCCAGATGGGCAGAGAATCCTTGTGGTGCAAATTACTGTCTTCAACCAGGGGTCCGCTACCCCTAGGGGGTCCGCATAGGTACTGCAGGGGGTCCGTGAATTTTTGTCATAATAATTGACAATTTTCACCCAAATAATGGTGACAGCGAGGGTGCAGATAAAGAGAAACTACAAACAGCGGGGGCATTTGCACTCCAATCGGATGAATCAGTGGCCATGTCCAAAGACACAAAGCTGCTGGAATTTAATAACTAACAGTAATTATGCATTACCTTTTTTTTTTTACCAGGGGTCTCTGTTCTGTATGTCTCTCATCTCATCTGCTGAAAAAGACAATTAATACCACAAACATTTTTCAGTTAGTCTTCAGTAGAAAGAACTGACCTTTTAGATCACAATTTTAACGTGTAATTCCTGTTTATTACATTTCTGGTATTAATTTTATACTTTGACAAATCTCACAGGTTGTAAACAGACTGAAAGTTTATCCTGATTATCCAAACCAGTGGCTCGTAAAGCTACCAAACCACTAACTCACACACATTGCAATAATTGCAGTCATACTCTCATACTATAAAGTTGACCGGGCTTGTTAACATGTATAAAAACAGCCTATACTGTAGTGTTCTTGTCCCATGTATTGAATGTCACTATTAAAGGGCTGACATTGCTGAGAGCAGCACCATGTCGCTCTCATTGCTTCTCCTGCCACCATAAGTCACATTCAGCTGTATTCTCCACGACCAACTGGCAACCTCCAGAAATATTCTCACAACACAGAGGTTGAGATCTAAACCACCAGTTTATACGGAGGTCAAACTGAGAGCGAGCTCACCTCACTAACAGTCCCCAAATAAACGGGAAAACACTGCAACCATGGCACGTACAGCACAGGTCAGAGCTGATCAGGAGGCTCACATTTTTTAAATAGCTTTAGTTCATTATCTGAATGATTGTCTGATCTCAGGAATTAACTCGACAGCTGAATAACTTGCTAGAAATTATGATAGCGAATCTCCAAAAATAAGACTCAGGTTCCCAATTTCCTTCCACCCTTCAAAAATATTCTAATGTTTCTCGTCAAACATCTTTGATCAAATCTTCCGGGTACACAGCTGATCTTTCTGAGAAACACAGTGAACGTTATGATTCACACTATATGTTCTCTGAGCTTAATATTTCAACAGCTAATGTAAGTTTAATGTAAGAGGTGGGGAAAGATTTAAAGTAATTCAGCCTCGTCATCATCACACAATTAGCCCACATGACAAACGGAGCTGGTGTGACGCTGAATGTGTGTGTGCTGCAGCTGCTTCCTCCTCCTGCTTTTGCCTCCTTAGGTTTAAAAAAAAGCGTCTCAGGATATTTTTACGGTGATAATCCCATTAGAATGAGGTGAGCGCTTAATTACTGCATATTTTTAGAGGCCTCCTGGGATATCCCACTGTGGTGGCAGGGGCTACTTGAGACAGTGCTGATAACTCGGTCTTTAATCTCCTCGTTACGTATAAAACTAACTACTCTCACTTCAATACAGGCTGGAATATTAAGCAAGTTCTGCTTGGAGATGATTAATAAAAGCTCGAACGCGGACACACTGATGTGATTTAGTTCTTACTTTGGATAATTTTTGATAAATCGAACGCTTTGAAACATTTAAAGTGGACTGCCTCGCTAGTTAAGGCTCGGTGAGTCTTTTCTCTGCTTGACAGCACGGAGGGTGCGAGGAGGGGGGGCGCAGCGACAGAGAACAAAACAGACCAGAGGCTCACAGGAGTTTCATTTTCTCGCAAAGCGCACAGCAGACAAACACACTGATGGCTTTAATCATGATTAAGCTCGCTCACTGCTAAATATGGCGGCAAGAACTGAGTCAGAAAATCATATTATGGCAGATGTGGGTCGGGGGTGGTGGGGGGAAGGGGTGGGGTTAGTCACAGTGCTGGGGTTTTTGAGCTAGAGGTCAATTAGGTATGCTAAATAGTCCGGGCATCAGTTCTTCCTGCTGCTGATCTGTATTCTGCACCCGGCTCCTGCACTGATCTTGAAGTCTCCCTGCATTCCCCGCTCTGAGGATAACATGGAGTGAGTGGGGGAGGGAGAAGGGTGGAAAGGAGGAGAGTGTTCTTTTATCCTCTGTGGCTTAATGGGGAAAAAGAGACAATATTCCCCTCCCATGTTAGCTCTTCTCAATGAAGCGCACATTAAGTCAGTGTTGGATGTTCACGGGAAATAAATGTCTGGCAGCTGGAATGGGATGGAGAAAGGTCAACAACGTGTCGTGCAGTCAATCTATCAGGCAAAGCCGAGCTGCTTGTTCAGTCCCACATTGCAACAACCGCTGAATTGGTGAAGAGACAGAGGGAATGTGACTATAAACATTGGCCATGATTCCCCATTACTTCGTGGAGGTAGTTTGATAGGGCACTGCTTCCACAGGAGAGGAAACGACACTGACGAGATCCCGCAAACGCTTTTTCTGTTGTTATTCCCTCAGACAAAAGTCAACACTGCTGGCAAACAGCAAATGGACATTGCTTCTCCCATTACAACAACCAGAGAAACTATTCAAATTTGTATGTATGATCTGTAATCATACATCAGAAGCAGCGCCTTTCGTTTATTTCCCCAGGCCATGATAACTGGAGGAGGCAAAAAATTAGCTATTACCTTGTTTCCCATATTCTGCTTTTTCATAAACCAGTGGGCCAATATGCTCAGGTTTGGGGACTCGTCTTCAATTTAGAGCTATTTAGCCAAGTGATGGGTGTAATTTGTTTCCCCCGTCAAGTTGCCATTTGCATTTAAATTCATCATTACCAGCCATGTTTTGCGGAGATTTCCCCAGATTGTAGGTGTCAGGATACTCCAGTGACTTGATGCAAACGGCCCATTATGAGTCCAGCAGAACAATTCTCATTGTTTTGCCAAAGAACACAGGGTCCTCTTTTTTTATTTTATTTTTCCTGAAGAAGGGGTTGTCAGTGAATTCCCCCGAGGCGACGGTAGAAGACATTAGAGTAAAATGACCTCCTAAAGAGGCAAACCTGCAACATGTCCTGAATCACCGGGCAGAGTCGGGCTGACATTGCCCCTTTTCTGTGTGAAGTGTAATTCTGCAATCTTGCAGCTTGGTCAATCATCAAATGAGGAGAGGCTCCCTGTGAGGAAAAGTGCCACCCCTGACATTTTGAAACCTGCAATACAACTCATATTGGAAGGCACTTCTCTCAAGTGTAGGCATTATATTAGAATAACGCCAGCACAGAAATGAGAGATAAAATCTGGAGCACATGAATTCATAAAACCAGGATTTTATAAGCAGAGGGACCGCAAGCCAGAACCAGTCTTCATGAATAGCACTAAAACACTCTGCAGGCGTCACATACATGATCGTAAACGGTGGACGCGAGCAGGTAATGTGTGAATACAAACATATTCCATTATGTGAAGGAAAAAAGGACATTATATTTAAGCAATTCCCTTGTAGAGACCTTGAGCTATGTTGTGTTAATGCCGGTCCTGGATATTGAATTAGGAGCACGTGTGGCGCGGTGGCACAGAGGTGCATGCTGGTCCCACAACTCTTGGTCGATGGATCCAAACATCCCCCGTAATGCCCATCCTGCTTCCTCTCGCGGTCATTAAAATTTCATGTAATCTTGCTTAGTTTTGCCTTATTGTTGTCATAAAATTGGCACAAGTAACAGAAAGGCATTTTAACAGTTTCACTTTTACCGTACAACTTCTTTGTATTTCCGTACTTTTTCCCCTCGAGTCAAATTGTGTGCGGTGCTACGACGGGGAGCAGCAGTCTCTGTGCTGCAAAGCCATTCCTGCAAACACTAACTTTTCAAAAGCACATAGCGGTTCTCATGCAGAATAAGCTTCACCTCCACAAACCCGGGATAAGGAAATGCTGCTGGCTTATGAAGAAATGCTGCATTTCACATTCTGTAAGCCGGCTGTTGCTTAAGTCCTTGCCACTCATTTAATGCTCGTAATCTGAGCTCAGCTCTATGCATTTATCTCCATTATGAGTTTGGAAAGATTTTAATCATTGCCACTGCACAAAAACCTGTGCAGGGGGTGGTTGAGAATGTGGTACAGTAGGAAGAAGGCAGTTTAGAAGAGAGCAGAGATTAGAGTTTTATACTTCTTTGGCACACAGGTGAGTCCAACCTGAGCAACCTGTGCATAGGTTACAATGACCCACAAAGGGTTTAGTGTGGAGCTGCCTCACATAGATCCAAATCTGTAAGTCATCATTTGGAAAAGCATGCATTGATCCTGTTTTGGTATTGGACTAAGTTTTTGTCTGCCATCAAACTCTGCTGCTCAGCCCCTGTTGGACTTGAATGACTTATCAACTAAAGTGGTTTCGACAAAACTTTGATGGATTGTCAGTGAGAATCCAGCGCACAAAGTGTGACTTTATGTAAGGTAGAACTGGAAATGTCAGGAGGAGGAAACAACTTCCCCTCCTTCGATGACGGTTCTCCCCTCAAAGGGCATTCATCCGAAATGAAGACACAGCATCAGACGGTGGAAAAGATTCCCAGAAAACTCGAGACGGTAACAAAATGTGTGAGAAAGATTAAATCCACTTACAGTTAGCTATGTATGACCATGAAAGTATGCCAAGAGAGTATGTTCAAGGAAAATACTGACGCTGTAATGAAGAATGAGACGTATCTACCTAAAATAAGACATCTGAAAACTTCTTTAAATTATCCCAAAGCAGCAAATGACAGAATATGATTCTGAGATATGGGGTGGAAAATGGTTTGATTTAACTGTTTAAGAAGCTTTACTGTTTATTGTCAACACATTGAACCGCTGTGTTCCTCCAGTGGCCCAGAAGGGACAAACCAAACACGGGGTTTTGTGTTTCCTCGTACATTTCATGGCCAGTGGGGGAGTGAAAGGGTTTGCAATTTCCAACTACATCTCTAGATGAAGTGTCGCAGTTCATGAAGAAATTACAAAAAGCTCTGTACAAAACAAATCCTTGACAACTTTTTTAGAGAGATGTGCTAACTACAAAACCTACCAACAAACAGCAGTAAAGCTGCAGCCTCCTTGGTAGAGGTAATGAAAAGAGCCGGTGTGGCCTTTATTGTTGTCTTGAATTGTCACTTTCACAGCCCACAGCGTGGGCAGCACACAGGATAGTCACATTCAAAACGTGTAATATACAATCACGTAATTATACTCTAATTACTGTGAAAGCAGAGAAACATGGATCCTCACACGCATTGTGAAAATAAACATCATCATGGATGATGAAGACTCTCTTACAAGACGTGTCATACACAAACTCAAGTAAACTCAGCATGCAAAACACTCCCTCCATTTCAGTTCAGTGGTACATATTTACGTATGTATTTGGAACACCAGTACGAAGTCTGAATGCTGCAGCCATTCTTACACCAGAAGTAGGAATTAAAAATGTAAAAGTATAAAAATGTTTGTTGGAAGGATTTCACTGCGTCCCTCATCTTAAAATCCTGTAAGTCTTCCATCTGGTGAAGTAATTAAACAGAAAGACTAATCCATTTGTCTGAGCTTAGATTCCACAATAATAGAGGCATGAATGGATCCTGGCCTGATAGTGACAAATAAGTGGAAACATGTCTTTGATATATTGGCCATAAAACATGAATGGATGTCATACAATACTGTTAAACGTGCTACATAACAGTCAATGAACATGAGCCGTTCAGAGAAAAATGCCACTTTCCTAGTCGAGTCGTACTGATTTATGCCTCGCTTGGGCAGTGACATTCAATGATCACCCACCTACAGCACCATATGGTTAATAGTAATAAGGACAGCTGCACACATGATGGAATAATTATGGGCTTTTGGCATTTCTTAGCAGCACATTATAACATCAAATATCCATCTAATGCCCAATTTAAAAGTCTGTTTGAATAAGCGCCGCACAGTGTGAAATAAAACAGAACGGACATTTTCTAAAATTATGATCTGTATGTCTTTGGGATGTCATTTGTGAACTTAGTCTACCTTCAAACAGAGATCTGAATGAGACATGTAAGCCTCTGTTCTTCCAGTTGACTCGCTGATAGTCAAATGACACTGTGAAGACCGAGAAATTGTTTATTTAAGATTTTACATTTCATTTCAGTAAAATGTTGAAACTATCAGGACGTTTTTCAGTTTGTTTCTCCTTTAACAACCAAACACACTGGTAATACCTTTATTTCTCTGTCCATAGAATTTATTTCTGAATGCATATTAAATGCAGAATTTGCATAGAGATAGGGTACTGATGTTTCAATTTAATAAAAACTGATTAGCTTGCCTTCCTTGCAGGCACCTTATATTTCCAATCAGTTTCCCTGAAGTAAAGGAGGAACACTTCAGCAAATGCAAATGTTGGGCCTACACCACTTCAGTTTCTAAAGCAAGCATTAGGATAATCTCTATAAACAAATATCTGCATATGAATACAGAATCTGTAGGCAGGGGACAAGCGTGTGGTATCAGAAGCACTCTGCTTTCTGTTTGTATCACACTTAGCAGGCAGCGGCCGCATGCAGGTAGACACCGCGGAGAGAAAAAGATATGGAACAAATTGGTGGAGATGCATCTCACAACCCAGCGGCTACCGCGCCGTGTTGATTTAGCTTTTCTCAAAATGCATCTCATGAAACAATCTGGTTGTAGATGTCGACTCTCAACTCCAACCCTGTTGTCGCTAATCGGATTTTAATCAATAATAGGTGCACAGAGTGGGGAGTCTCCAGTTATCCGTTAACTGCTGGAAGTCGCCAGACGCTGGCTGTAGTCCCTAGAAGTCATCATCGCAGACCTGTCCAGCAAATACTCCCCAACAAATGCTTAAATGAGAACCGCGACTCAACCCGGTGTGTTTCAGATGTGATCATCTCAGTTCATTGAGAAGAGATAATCCCCCATGAAGCACTGTTCAGCTCTGTATCACCAGCAGACACTGACATAACATAACAGTATGAATGCATAAAAATAAGACGCTGCAGTACAGCGTCTGGAAATAAGGCTTTGATGACCACATGAGCTGTCTACGAGTACATACGGTTTCTGACATTCCTTCCTTCATTTATCTTGTTTGTACTTCTCTCGGACTCATTTTTCATTCTTTTTTTTTT
Organism: Nibea coibor; assembly: GCA_023373845.1. Classification (NCBI taxonomy): domain Eukaryota; kingdom Metazoa; phylum Chordata; class Actinopteri; family Sciaenidae; genus Nibea; species Nibea coibor. Next base: position 22,206,919 of record CM041733.1, read on the forward strand.
TTTTTTACTCCAACCCTCCTTTGACAAGATGTTGGAAACTCATCAAAACGCCTGACTCCTGTCGAGCCACATCCATCACGGATCCCTGTTGGTTCAGCTTAGTGCCTCCGCAAAGCTGCTAGGTAAGAGTGCTGGATGTGGAGGCGGTGAGGTGGGTCAAAGGGTCACGAGATTTAACAAGAAGTATCTGAGAGCTCAGGGGTAGAGATGGCTGCGGCAAAGAAAGACCACCAGCGGTATTTTTTCTGTTTTATTTGTGTCCGTGTGTGGTCACTCAGTGTGCAATGTCAAGAGTCATCGAGCATATGTTATTATTGCACTGAAGGACTGTGTTAAAAGCAGGTCAGACGGTGTCCATTAAATGGCGGTAAAAGACTTTCCAATCTGTGTGTGTGGTTGTTTCTTTATGTGTATTTGAATGGAGGGGATGTGCTCTCAGGACACCAACACCACTTCATCTTTTTCATTGATTAAATATTTTCAGATGAAATGCTAAATTGCTTTCACGTGCGTTCCTGATAAATTAATAAAAATGAATGAACAAATTGGGAAGAGCAGAAAAGGATGGGAATAATAATTGATGACAACAGCTGCTCAAAGGTCATCTCACTTTTTGTGAATTTCCTAACATGAAGTAAACAAGTGCAACAAATAATGTTATTAACAGAGAGCATTGATTATTACTGTAGCTTTATCTAATTAGCGCTGCTGTGCGGCTGCAGCATGCAGCTCAGTAACAGTTGAGTGTTTGTGTGTCACAGAAAATGCAGCCATTGCAGAAATAATGCTTCACGATCACAGCAAAGCCTTCCTTTCTGCTGTGCACTAATCTATACTTACTGTTGACACTGAATCACTGAGCCCTTGTGGCAGGGTCGGAAGCACAATATTTGTATCTACAATTTCCTCTAATCATTGGTTTTTGAGAGCAAAGCTACAGATCTGCCACTCACGCTGCCATCCTCTTCTAAGAGCCTCCCATCTCCTCTCCTGAGACTTGGCAATCTACTGAAATGTCCCTTGGGTGTTGCAAATGAACCCTGCTGTTACCCCAAATGCAAGAAAAAGAAAAAGGCCTGCGGCTATAGAAGTGAATCACTCTTTGAATTCGGGATCTCATGTGTTTTGCTTTGTGCTGTCTTTTACCCTCTTCTATTTTTGGGTCCTAATTAAGCTCAAGAGCTACAGGAGTTACTATATTCAGGAAAATATATTACATCACACTTTTTTTTCCAAATGGTAACCGGGAAGGGAGAGGAAAAGTGAAAAACATACTTCTAAATCTTATTTGAAAATATTTTGACGTTTCGGAATTCCCCAGGAATCAAGACTTACTTTACTGATGTCCCAAAAAAAGTGACTTTGAACATAAGGCGTGAGATGTACAACTTTCAAATCATCTGTCACAAACTTTAGTTCAAAAAATTCAAAAGAACGTCTCAAAGTTCAATTTGACAGCCTAAATTCAAGGCGAGACAAGTCAGAAATCACAAGCTTTGAGCTGCAGTGCTTATTTAAATTACAGCAAGGACGCCATGTCGACTAATAACAGACTGTGTGATCATACAGCCATATATACCATACTTAATAGGGGTGGCTATGCACTCGCAGCGGGAGGACACTCGCTTTGAAATCAGAGTACATCTGCAGCCTGATGTTGTTGCCACACTTCAAACCTCCTCCTCCTTCTATCTTCCCATAAATACAACCTTTTATCCCATATGCTGCTGGATTTAATTCACATTCTTTACGGTTCGGTTTTTGGCTGCTGTTCAATGATTCTCTTGACGAAACATTCGAGATATAAGTGAGAATCTGTTTCCTCTATAGAGTCGATGCGACATGCCAACATGCAGGACTGTACCTCCATCCTGCCAACTTATTACAAAGCAAAATATTTCCAGGGAAGTGATGATTGACTCCCAGCATGAATAAGATAGAGCTGAAAAGCTTCTTTTTTTTCTGAAGCCCCCCAACATGTAAATGTACCTCCACGCAACACTCCATTCCTGCTGCTAATTTATCTGAATAATTTTCTTTGGGCACTTGCTATGAGTAATGCATGTTGGAAGAATTATCAGCGGTGCATGCAAACCCTGTGAGTAGGTGTATTACATAGAAGAAAGCGGATCAGTGGAAGATACTGCAGAATAATCTACATCACAGCTGAGCGGTTGCATAATTTGAGAAATCTTCAAGAGAATCGCAAAAGTCAAGACCGACCAGATATGTATGATTTATTTTAAGCACATTGCAAAACCCGACTATAATGATACCTTAAACCTGCTTAAGACGAGGACACGCAGACAGTCTTCTCACTCCTTATTCCAGCAACATATGAACGAATCTTTAAGAACACGAGCAGCTCTTTGTCATTGTGTCTGCTGGAATGCTTTACACTCCAAAACAGGAACTATCCTAAAGTTTGAATCTCACAATGCTCACTCTTTAGCTGCCAAGTTGTTGCTATGCACACACAGGAATCCAGCATAATCCGATAGTAAGTATAACAACTTCAGAATGTGTAAATAGGCTCGAGATTCATGACTTCATGAATAAAAGTTTGTGGCTGGAGTCTGGCTGGAGTCTGGAGGTTTCAACGTTCGTTACATCTCACTATACAAAGCTGCCCTGAAGGATAATATACTGCCAGTTACACGATTCTTAACCCCTCACAAAGACAAAAATAGTCAAGGTCTCGTCCTCCGGGGACGATGACTACAGTATGTATCTGCCAAAATATATGACAAACATTCATTCAACGTAGTGAGACTACAGCACAGCCACCCTGTCTTGACCTTGACTCTAAGTTTGTGTTTCACTCAGACGTGTTGTGTCTCTGATTCCGTTTGTTCTACATCAGTGAAGACCCGAGCGAGTCTCACCATATTGGCATTGTGGTCAGGAAAACGACACACGGGCTCTTCCTTCCCTGCAGGTAGAGGGTGTTCGTGAATGGACTCCATGATAACTCCAGCTATCATAAACAAGAAACCAAGCAGTGTAGCACATCACCAGGACTCGTCCAACCTCTATGCCCAGAGGATCAGGGTAAAGAGCCCAGGGTATCCTTGAGAATGCCCCCCCCCCCAAGCCATGCACAATTTACTCTGTACTCCAGCAAAAAGTACTGGAGCATAGCAGCACAGCATACTGTAAGTTTTTATCCCTTCACCATCAGGGTCTTTGATACTGAACGCTTAATCAACTGTACCAATCCTGGAACTACTTTCTACCATAGCCACAGCTTGCCACTTTCCACAGAGCGCACTGCTGCTATGCTATTGGCAACAAGTGCGGACACCAACAGATCCTATTACCTCATCTTAACCAACTCTGTACAGCTTGCAGAGAGTCTTGATATTTGATGTTTTTATCTAACTAACTCTCGAAAACGTTCATAACCTTGTACAGAAACCACCTGAGCTTTCATTCATTGATATATTCTATCCTTCACGTCTATCTTTAGGCCTTACTGCAGAATCTAACAAACAGGTTACAACTACAGGAACTGCTACAAAAATACCGTAATAGAGTGGCCTGTGGTTGCTGGCTGTTAACAAGACATTTGATCAATCATCTGAATGCGGGTGGCAGTTCAGCTAACTTTGCTTGTTTCCAGACAGCCTTCTGAAAAAAGTCCCTTGATGGTTTTTGAGCGTGCTGTAAATTCTCTTGACTTGTTTTGGTCTTGAGTTGGGCCAAAAATAATCGACACCCAAGTAGAAAAAGACAGCTGGGTCAATACAATTAAGCAACTCAGACTACAGGAGTAATTTGCTGAGAGATGGTGTATAGGCTATGACCCGCGCACTCCTGTGTGTGTTCAGTGGACACATTTTCTACCGAGGCGTTTTAAAGCTAATGACATTATTTGTCCTCCTGTTTCCGTTTCTTCTCATCTCAGTTTGGAAGTGACCTCCAGAAAAAGTTGGAAGCCTCGGACCTGATCTGAAATACTAATAATGCCCACCGTTAATGCACGGTGCACATACATAACACTCAGGTGATAATGTGGCAAAATGAGCACGGCGTTCCAGTGAATTACAACGCTACCTCATACAACCCTGGCACAGTATAATGCATTTTGCACATTATGATAAATAGTTATCTTCCATTAGTCATCACGCTGTCTTTGCCATGCACGTCAATGCTGTTTTTAACACCGAGCTGTTAAGTGTCTTTGCTATTTAAGTGGGACACAAAACAGAATCTTTATTCCAACACCAAGTTTTATATGACTCCCTTCCTCACGTCACATGTCCAGTTCAAATTATCATTATTGCACAGATTGTACTGCAATCACCATGTTTTCACCTTTCATACAGACGAGAGCAGCAACAATAAGAAAACATAAAAACTCCAATGTAATAATGTTAATATGTGAGATTTATTTACAGAAAAGTTATCATTCCAGTCATTCTGTATTATATTCATCTTAATCAATAAATTAATTAAGTAAATGATGTCAATGAAACATTTTCTCAGATCTGTTCCAGCGGCTCGCAGCATGGGAGCTAAAGGTTTCAGTCTGATTTCACCGTAAGCATGTCAGACGTGCAGTATGCCGGTTTGAGGCCGTGAAGTGCTGAAAAGGAGTTTTAAAATCGATACACAAACTGACAGGAAACAGGAGTACTGAGTACGTTCTCTGTTTCTGGTTCTGGTCAGCGCTCGGGCGCAGAGTTCTGATTCAACTGTAACCGATTCATAACTTGGTGAGCTGTTCAGCAGTCCTGACGGACAACGGGAGGTAACTCTGTTCAATCACTAAGTTTGCCTATTAGACACAAGACGCATCATTTGTTTCTGTTTCTTATTGGCGAGTTAAACTGAGTCATTTTGTTTCCTTCCTCCGATCCCAAAGGACTTTTGAAATACCGAGTTGTTAGTGATTTTTAAAGGGATCATGTACTAACAGACTGACTGGTACGTAACTAAAACTCTGTCTAGGAGTGTCTAAGGACAGAGACTGAAACAAAGTTTGACTGTAGTTGAAACAATGTTGCTTATATCTGCTTTTTTCTGCTCCAAACTATTGTTACTGTATTGTCCTTTAAAAAGGAAAAATCGCTCGACCTCTGGTTAAGGGTGCATGTGGAGGACTCGTGCTGTTGCCACTTCCCTGAACATTTCAGCGCCAACCAAGCTGAAACTGCCCAGCAGGGCTTCACTCCGTATGCTGGATGTTTGCTTGCTGTGGTCTGTAACAGAGTTAATGAGGTGGTGTTAAAAAACACGTTTACCAGGTAAGAAAAGAACTTACCGAGCAATTATAACTTTGCATGTTTTTGATTAAAATCTCTGCACCTGTCCCTCAGTTTTGCCCCATCTGTCAGCTCCTTTTTAATTTAGTTTTTCCAGAATTTTTCATGTATCACAAGCTTTGTTGCTATGGGATGATCGTCCAAAAGGTTGGAGGATTTTTTTCAGCCCAATCGCTCACAGTAGCCCCAGGAAAGCAAAGGGGTTTTTTGTTAATTTTGCCTGACATCCCTGATGATGGAATCATGGCCCAGGGAAGTCTGCTCAGCTGCCAGGCCCGCGGTGCGGCGGTGCTCATCACCGCGCGTGTGGAAGAGAGCAACCATCCAGGGAGAGTGATTGCTGGGCCACCCGGCACTCCCAACGACAGGACACCTGCCGATCGGAGCCGGTAGGGACAGGCAATGAGTGGGCACAGCACCATACCTATCCTGGTTGCACTGAAGTTGGTCGAGCTGAACCTGAGAGGCTGATTTGCCCAATTCTTCTGAAGCAGTGAAGCGGTTAGCTTGGTGCAGTGGGGAGTGGGAGTGTTTACCCTGCTGGTGTTTGCTCTTCACTGAGACTCATCACTCCTGTGTTTGCAAAGTGGAGCAGGCCTTGGCAGGGGCAGGTCATCTGACGGAACCAGAGGCTCATGGGATCGAAGACGGTTGCCCCCAGAGGTTCTGGAGCCGGACCGCCGCAGTGTGACATCAGAGTCTTGTGCCACAGAGGGAAACAGCAGGTTGCGGTTCTGTACAGCTGGATGCACCAAAAGCTGAATTATGCTTCACCTGGGCAGTTGCAATGGGAGAAAATCCCAAGATAAGTTCTGACTTTGTAAGTGCTGAATGTTCTGATGTAGCTGTGTGTTTACGACGCACACATAATGCCAGTGACAGGCAGATATCGGTTTGTTTCACTGTTGATTTGTTTAGTTTTTTATATTGAAGATGAAGGAGTGAGACAGACAGAAGACAAGGTGAGGTGACTTTGATGCCTGCAGTCAGGACTGATGATAGGGGTGCTGGCGGGTATGATGCGGCCTCAAAAGTACCGTATTACAAAAGAGACCTTTCTTCTTCTTACTTTACCTCACCTCATATCATGTTCTACCATTTGTTTTTTTTTGCACTAATTATGCAGAGTCGGCTGGATTATAATTGTGAACTTTATCCGGTGCAATGTGCTTTTTTCTCAAAGCATATGTTCCAGGTCAAATGGTTCAAATCTCAGATGTGACAGGGGAGCAAAAACAGAGTTTGACGGTGAAGAATGCCTGACATCTCCCGACTGACAGCCCTCCAATAACACAATGGGAGTGAGGCACTAATTACTAATATTTACTTCTGGGACAAATTTGAAATTCATGCACATCTGGATCTGTGGCCTGTGTCAACACGCACCCATATGCTGCACGCAGAGCGACCTCAGCGCAGTAAGTGACAAGCAGCAAGGTCAAAATGAAGAGATACATGCGGCGGCAGAGAGTTGGTGCAGTAGTTTGGCTAATTAATTGGTTAAGCTTAAAATTTCTTGTTAGAGCAAACGAGGACACGATGAATAATATATGCAACCGCGAAACACAATGAAAGAAAACCTCATGAACACAGCGCTGAAACGCCACGTCCACACGTCCACAGTGGACACATGATGCCAGCTAATGAAATCCTAGAATTTCCTAAAACATCTAACACTTTTCAGAAATGACAGGGTCGTTTTTATGCTTGTGATATGAAGTGAGCTTGTAATCATCATGCAGTACACGACAGCTAATTAACCAACAGGAACTGACGTGGAGTTTGTGAAGGGTGGTGAAACAAGCATGTAAGCAGCAGTGAAGTGGCTGCCTGCAGAAGATGGGTATGTCCCTGTTCTTTTTTTAAGTGCATGAAGTATAAAAGGCCTGTCTTATAGTGACATGGAAGACTGCTCTTGCATATTTAGCTCACTCGAAAAATGGGCCAGTAGTATTTGCAGTTTGTCAATTAACTTCTGCTGCTTGACTTCAGGGAGTGAGGGTCGTTATGAAATCAACATTAGCCACAGAAGAGGAGCAGATTTTGCCATAAATACTGACCCACATACAGATGGGACAACGACATAATTATGCATTTTGAGTGAAGTATTCCTTACTCCATCCACTTGTGAAAACTGGACTATGAACTATTTCATGCCTTTGCCGTCCTACGGGGGAAGAACAGTCTGCTGAACACTGAGTGATGTGCATCAGAGGGGGGTGTGGGTATGTACCTGAGCTTTAATTTCACAGATAAGAACAACAAACAGAATAATCACTGCTAAATCTTTGTCTGGGTAAAAATGTGTTATGCATGTGTCTGTCTTTGTGGCTGCTCCTTCCGGCTCTATTCTACGCTCAACACTAGTTTGCTCATAATTGCTATAATAGCATTTCAAATTCAAGTTAGACTGTGGAAGTTACAGTAAGGGCACAGTGTAAAAAATTGGCCCCCTGCAGCAAGTTTTGTTCTCTAAAGCTTATAATTCCTTTCATTATTGTAACTGTGGATACTTAAAAGCACTTCTCTCTCCTCAATGGCCTCAACTATGCTCTTCCACAAGTTCCCATTATTATTAAGAAACTTTGTGGAGTTCAGCATGCATGACTGTTACATCCAAACCAGCTCATATTATGTTATTGACCAAAAAAAAAAGTTGAAACAACCACAAATGTCTCTTTTCCTCAAGTCCCTTCCATGAATTTCATTAATTAATGACGAGAGAACAGAGGAGGCAAACGGCGGCGGAAGGCTTTCAACTAAGCTGACTTTGAAGTTTATCATTATGTGTGAAATCTGTTGACGTGTGATTTACAGCGTGTCACTACAGGGAAGGAAAAAATGCAATATAATGACAGATTTGTCAGTGTTTCCTGCGAATGCAATGGAAAAGTGAAGTGAAAGTAAAAACTCTTATCATCCTCTAATGACAACCCTTCAGATTCAAAGTTGATGTGTTTGGCGCTGCCATCCGTGCAAATGTGTTATCAATAGCCGTTGTCGTTAAGTGTTTTCGGAAGAGCAAATGTGTCTGACAAAATGATCTATCCTGCAGTTAAATTAAAATGCAGGGCTCAGCTTGTTTAATATGAAGGAGAAAGTTCTGGTACAAAGACTTACTCAAAGCAGAAAGTCATGAAAGAGCGAGGAAGTGATGTAATTGTTCATATTTAATATTTGTACCACTTTCAGATCCTTTCAAAACTTTCTCCCAAAACATCTCCCAGTGCTACAGCGCCGTTCAATAAGACATTTCCCTGCAGCTTCCGTTACACCCCAGGTCACTACCATGTAATCAAAGATCAGAGAGGTTTATTCTAATACCCACTTGGATATTCTTCTAGGCTTCGATCCAGCCGTAGTAATCTGATATTTCTGTCCTGACACTGAGGACGCAGAGCTAGAGATAGCCCCGTGTCCTGTGTAAAGCTTCAGCGTGGCAGGACTTGACCTATATCTTTAGGTTTTGATGTGTTTTTTAATTATTGATCATCATAATAATTTAAAATAGGAATCAGTAAAGGGTGGGAGTCAACATGTGAATCATTGATTATGTGGATGTCCTAATTCCTTATAAATCATGTTGTTCACAGTACGATGTTGAACTAGAGCATCTAGGTCTCTGTGAAACTGCGATGAACTGAACTACTTCATGGCAGTTAGAATATTGATGTGTTTGGGTGACTTAACGTGAACAGACTGAGAGTTTTCCGGCACCAGATGTTGGGTTTCAGTCACCATGGCAAAAACTTTTATTGTCTTTATTTATGAGTCTTTCAGGGGCAGAGTTTATCCTCAACTAAACTTTTCTGTCTTGAAGATTTTCTGGAAAGGGAAAGAAATGGAAAAGGGAAAAGGACAGAATGTAGGTTTCTAAAACAACGTTCCATAACTTCATCGCAGAAAAGCAAACGTTTGACCTCAAAAACATTTCAAAGAAAGATAATGAAGTGATTCATGCACCCTGTTCACACACAAAAACCCCATCTATCAGTTCATTTGCAACATTCCATCTGTTAATTGAAGGTGAAATATCATTAGCATTGGTGAAGTTGAATATCCTGACAGCTATCAATAAATCTATGAAAGAGAAAGAAATATTTGGTCTCCATGTCTGTCGTAGTATTTTGTAGTAAGCCCAGCCAAGAATTTAATTTTGGGTTGAATATGTTTCAACAAGCTTTTAAAACTTGTTGGCAAAAATGTTTAAAAGAAGTTCAAATCCGTAATGATATTTATTGGAGTACATGCAAAGGTCAGTCCTGTTACTCGCAATTATCTCTAAATCAGCTCAAGACGTGACTCGACGTGGTAAAATAAGACCTGACCTGTAATCAGATGCAGGCTCGGAGCTGCTGCAGAGCAGAGACAGCGCGCGCTCGGGGCAGTGGGATATCGTTGGGGGGGTGGGGGGGTGCACAACTGGCAGGGGGGATGAATAAATTATGAAAATAAATGAAAATGCACTGATACATGCAGGCTGCAGAGGTAGAAACACCCTCTGTGTTTCTTGATGGATTATGTCCATTTGTTTGTTCCTGCTCAGACAAACTCAAACCTCTCAAAAATCCAGCCGCACTTCACACACAGCTGGACGCCTTCATTTCAGTCATCCAGCACAACGCCGGGCTCTAACAGTGCGTGTCCTTGTGTGACTTACCAAACACAAGCCAGCAAGCAAACAAGCTAAGGGGATATTTCGGAACCATTATGAAGACTGAGCGTTTGCATATAGACATGTTTGGGTTTCTATAACTTCAGAGACATAAATGGGACTCTTCACATATGCAGATGAGGAGCAGAACTGCAGTTTAGATGAATTCATCAGTCTATATTTACCTTCTATGAGCTGCTTCTTTGTAGCATTCCAGCAGGTGTATAGGTTCTTTGTGCAGGTTCTTCATCATTCTTCTGTGGAGGTCAGTGGATGTACAGCATGTGCAATATGAAATGTCATAAAAAGGCGCATAAAAATGTATTCCAAGCATTCTGAGTGAGGACACAATCCATGTTTAATCGTCTAAGCGAAGTGGCCTTAGTGAAAGAGTATCTGAGTATACAGTAGTAGCATCACAAAGGAATGGGCATGTAAGCTGCCACTTGACTTAATCCAACGTCTCGCAACAAAATAGCACAGATGAGAATGAGGCGGCCATCGTGAGCAAACTGAAAGATGGAAGCTTGTTGCTTAGAGAAATGGCTTTCTCTCTCTCTCCATTTGACAGATTAATAGAGGAAAAAAGCAAAGTGTGATGAAAGTGAACCTGATCCACCACCACCACCACCAATCCTCCTCAGCTCCGCCCCTCCCTTCCCAAATTTAAGAGCCTTAGCATTCACAGCCAAGAGTTGAGCTCACATCTATGTTAATGGAATTTCAAAGTGAATCAGAAGTGTCATGGAGCGTCTGAAGATTAAGAAAGAGGAAAAGCCATCCTTGACATGGACTGATTCAAAGTTAGGCGTGATCCTCAGCAAAATAGGTGAAGATGCACTTTATGGGATGAAAACTGACATTTCAATTGGATCCACACCTATCATGTCACATTTCCACTTCTAAGCACTTTTTTTTTTCTTTGTGGATTAGGGATGTGTTAGAATTTATTTTGCCGAGGTGGTCCGCTTATTAAACTGTACATTGGTTAGTTATTGGTTTTAGAGTTTTTTGTTGATGTCTGTATGCTTTGTACAGTTTTTGATAAATGATGAGATTAAATGGTCGATAATAAGCACTGATTACACCTTGCAGCCGCATTAGATTCAAAGGAGGTGCATTATTTTCTAATAACTGCACAGATGGGTATGGGTAATGATGCAGTTATTCAAAATAATGCACAGTGCAGACATGTCAGGGTGATCTAGATCCAAAGCCTCATCTTTCATATTCATGACTCTTCCCATGCAAGAGACTGGAGCCAACTTAGAACGCACAAAAGTTTCATTTGTGATTTACAAATGTGGCAGTTATTATTCTCAAAGCGATTACAGTGAGTTGCAACAGCCCACTAATAAAACAAATAAAATGCAAACGCTATTGCACAACACTACAGAGACAGGTTGTTAGTTGGTTTTCATCATGTTGATTCTAGACATGACTCCAGGTACTAGTGCGCAGTGGGACACTGGTTTTGGACTTGACTAGTCTCGGTCTTGTCTCTTAATGACAGTTCGAGGCTGTCATTATGAAGCAAGACTTGAATACCACAAAGACGTATAAAAAGGAATATAAAATTTCCAACAGGCTCTTCTTTTTTTTCATCCCAGCTATTCATTTTGAAAGGAAAAATTCTAACAATACTTTCTTTTCATTCATGTCTGTCATATCTCTTTGAAGGGATTATTTTTACACCCTTTTTTAACAACCATTTCATCCAACCTGACTTCTAATCTTATATAACTCCTGTAATTCTCTTAAATGAGGATGAAGTCTATAAAGCAAATACAGGCTCTAATGTTCCTGAAGTATACTGGTATTAATTAAGCCAATTGTTAGTGCTCTGATGTCTGACAAGAAGCCAGATGAGTTCTTGCATGGCGGCACAGCAGTATATTTGTATCATCAATGTTGCAACTGCACATATTTACAAAACTACCATTAAAAACCTTGTTCAGAGGAGAAAATAATATTCACAGAAACAGCTTAAATAAAATAAAACTGAAGTGTTAATGAATTCTGAATTCTGAAGTCCTGTCTGCCTAAACCTGACAAACCCACTGCACAGCGACTCATCCTTCAATAGATCTTTCCTACTGAGTCGACCTGACTCCCGCATCAAGACAAAACAGCCCTTGGACAACCTTGATCACTGCACTGATTACATAACAGTCAACACAAAGCATCCGCTTTGGAAATAACTGCATTTCAATGAGTTACATAGTTACCAGACAAAAGACATCATTGTTTGCCCGTTTCTATTCCATGGCATGTTTCAAAGTCAGCGCACAAAAAAGTTATTTAAAATCTCCAGCAGAGTCGCTTTTCAACCTGGGAACAACACTGTAATAACAGAGGAGGCATGAGAGAAGTAGTTCACACATCTCCAGAATCAGAATATTAATGATACTTTGAAGCCCCCAGCTAGCAACAATGATCTATGAATTCAATATGCTCAGATAATTCCCTTAGCCAAAGCCCAACGGATAAAGCAGAAGGCATATGCAGTTACATTTATTTGTTCAATGAAGTGCCACCGTGAAACAGGGCGGTAGAAAGCAAACAGCCAGAAAGACAAAAAGTCATTAGCTAGTTAATAATGCCACGATAACCATCTGCACTGTGGGAATATTTCTCTAATCCGTATCACATGTTAGTGGTGGCTCCCTCTCGAGAATAAAACTTCTCTTTGCTCATTCTTTGCCGCTTTTGTTCTCAGCCTGATATATATCTTATTTAACACTTCATGATTATTTCTGTGAGCACATAGCAGATTTTTATTAATATCTTCTCCTAGTTTAGAGACACTTCTTACGGGGGAAATGTCCAATTTCAATAAGCTCGCTGCAACATAAAACTGGAACAAAGTTGTGGAAATATAATCTCTTACAGCAGCGTCGTCATTCCCCAAAGCAGAAGAGATTGCATCAAGCCTACTTTAAAATAACACAATATTGAAAGTGTGGACAGCCATGGCTTTTATATAATACATAAATGCCAGTTCAAATGTTGTGCTATTTTTCCACTGACAAACTAAATAAAGACAATGAAGAACAAACTGTGCAGAATCTACAACGGCTGCCTCAAAACAACCATCTGGCCCTTAAATGTCAGAAACAATCAGATTCAACCTGTCACAACCAACAAGACATGCCGGCCCTTTGACTTTACTAAAAAGGACAGACTGTAACAGCCCGACACACAAACACTGAATCAAACTTCACCCGGCAAATGAAAAATATAATTCTTGCAACACTGCCAAGCTTCAGCGAGCCTGAAGTGGGTGATTTTAATGTTGCTGAAGTGTGTTGCCTTCCATATTGAGGACTGTTACACTATCTCCATAATGGGGAAAGGGCCTAAAGGTGGCATTTGATATGCAGGGGAAGGTGAACAAGACCGAAATTACCTGACACAGCTTGTCCTCCAGACCTGGGAGGAGAACAACGTTCAAGCTAATTATTTTCAGGCTAATCGCCAGTCGCAGTGATTTATTCCCCAAAATACAACGAAAAGGTGACACAGCCAGACCTTAAAATTGTTGCAAAATGTGCAGAGGAGAGAGCATGTTAGGTTAAAGCTTGTCATTACTCATAACACCTTACATTATGACAACAAACAGACTCACTAGTTTGGATTGAGGCTCCTCAAATATTCAGCATTGAGGACATAAAGCTCGACAGCTTTTTGAAGATGTCTGTCAGACTACAAGGCAGACGCTTCAGTACCCCACATCAGCACGGATTAATGGAAAAAATTGGAGAGTTGTACCACAATGCCATCACCGCATGGCAACGTGTCTTTGATCAGCAAATTAATAAAACGGTGGGCTCTAAATCTCTGTTCATAGGAGACATCTGCAATATGCAGCTGGGAGTTGTTAAGAACCTCTCTGGAATATCAACACTTTACAACGGAGGCATTCGGCTCCTCTGCCATACTTGTATTAATCTCGTTCTAATCCTTCGCTAAATTTTAAAGTCCAATGTCCTCCGCTGCAGGATTCCACCAAGGAAGACCATTATAGTCCTCTTTGTTCACTTAAGCTCTGCTTAAAGCGAACCGATGGCCATTCTTAGATGGAAGGAAAGTTTCAGGATCCTCTTTTTTGAAAATTCTCATATCCTCAGAGATCCTTCAAAGTGATTTCATATACAGGCCCGGCTTTGAAGGCGGTTATGACTTAGATTTCTATGATTGCCTGTGTATATATACAGAAAGTTGCAGTGCCATAGGGTCTTGAATACGAGAGCGACACCAGTTTTCAAAAAACATTAAATAATAAAAAACTCATAGCCGCACTGTGCGTGCAAACAGATGCTTTTGAAAACTTTGAATAAATGTAAAAAATGAAAGGCAAAATGATGGACCCCCCCTCCTCCCCGCCCAAAAAAAAAAACAGCATTCAGAAGTCACATGTGCTGTGTGTTTTTGTGTTGCAGTCATAAATGAACGTCAGATTACAATGTTTCCTCATGTGGCACCTGGTCTTCACTGTCCCAATTTGGCAGGCTGTTGAAAGGGAGAGGCATATTTCACAGGAGGTCTGCTATCCTGCTGAAATGAGATTTCTTTTTTTCCTCACTGGGATTCTCCACCCACTGAAATAATTACAATTTTTCTAGGGCACTGATGTATCTTTTTTTTTTCTTTGCATAGGAAAGGCAGAGACTTCCTCCGTGGAAAAGGGAGCAGAGTGGAAACCTGAGTCCAAGGGTCACTGTGGCATTCATTTATCTTGCTAGCACTGCTGGGTATGACGAGTCCGGCTATGGCTGTTACTGTGTGGCATCCCAGATTCTCTCTGCTGAAGTCCTTTCAAGCTGCAGTAGGTAGATATTTATGTAAAACGTGTTATCACCCAGAATTACAATGTGTGGCTGCATGAAGAATGTCTGCACACGTGTCACTTCCAGAGGTCACAAATTAAAGCTGCTTTAGTTTTGGTATCATAGTTATCAGGTGGTACTTTAAAGTGCAAGAATATTTTGTACCCGTTAATGTGAAATGTATGAGAAGAATCATCATTTTTGCTGGTGGTTGCATCCATGTTCTGTCTGCAAGGATTTTTTGTGTGTGTGTGTACTCATTGTGTACATTTTTTATGCAATTCTAGGTACTTTTCATCTTGTACTATGTAACTTTGTCCCTCATGTACGACCGGGAGCCCTCTGACGGTCGTACGTGAGGGAGCGAGAGAATTCTGACAGTGAGCAGAGCAAGTGTCGTGCCAGAACAGGAGCTGGGCAGCAGGCACTTCACTTTAAAACCAGGGGCAATAAATTGCCAAATACAAATTTCAAGGTTACTTGATTGCACCTTCTAAATACAAGTTATTCTTCGAGACATATATGACATATACTGCATGTCACTGGGATCAGAGTTGATTGAATTGACTCTCACGTCAGGAATTTGAACATTTTCCTTCCACTGACAATGAAGCCAAGAGTCTTTTTACTTTTATCTGCACTTAATTTCAGTAGCAGGCACCGCTAATGAAACCTTGACATCAATAAAAGCATGGCACCAATACGTTGATTTAATATGCTGAAGAATTTAAAACCCACGGTACACTGATGGTAACTAATGTTGGTTGTTGACAGCCTAAATGTCACTGTGATTGACAGTACATGCCATTTGTTGCGGTTTAGTGTTGGACAACAAGCCACCTGTAAAGCCTTACCTGTTATTTTCTAACAGCAAAAGTCTGGGAGGAATTTGCTAAATTATGCATCCGAGGTCATTTCATGATCCACCTTTGGTGCACCAAAGATCAATATATCATTTTCTTGTGAGATTAATGTCTGTAATATGCCACACTGCTGCTAACCTTGTGGTCTGTATGGAGGGTCTGTGGTGAATGCTTATGAGCAGAGAGCACAATGTACTGTGACAATGCAAACACATAAATACAAACATACAATACACAGAAACACAAGTCAGTCCAGATTATAAATATGCATAGACTTCCAGTTCAACAGAAACTATAAAAATGATGTAAACAAGAGTTCAAATAGGTCAACTGTGATTAATAAAGCATCAAATCTCTGCATGGACAGCAGCTCGTTCAAAGTATGACAGAAAAAGAAAATCAGGCTCAAACTTTTTCAAACTATATCTTGAAATTAGAGGTAAGCACACAGTCCCACGGCGTGTCTCAATTTCCCTGATCAATTTTTTCAATTTTCTAAACTAATGGAATTCTCAAACTATATCTGATGGGATGGTCCAGAAATATTTCTGTCTCAATGAGGAAGAGAACTTCTAAATTAGGAATATATGGAATAAAATGGACTCTTGGGGGGTTAACAACATTGGTAATTTGTTGGGTGTTGGGTTTAGTTGATGGGCTTGGTATTATGGAGCACATGGGGGATCAGAGCCAGTGAGCACTTATGACGTTCTGTTATTCCTTTAGAGAACTGGTTTTATATTTTCATATTCAGTTACTACACACAGAGAAAGCATGCAAGGTGCTATCAACACTTCAATGTTTCCCCACTGTTGGTGGGAGATGAAATTACTTCAGAGGAACAGTCAGGTCCAAATACAAAAACCATTTGAGTTCCCCCACGGAGAAAAAGACAACCGACAAAGGAGCCGCGGTCTTAAGGCGAGCTACGTCTGCCTTCCGTTACCGTCTGGTGATCAAGGCAGCCAAAGCATTTAGCAATTATCTGTTGAAGATAACCTAGCATCAAGAAATTCATTTCATTTCATCAAGCAATTTGTGTTCTCCCCAGTAAGTCACTGCTGGAGTCTGTTCAAAACCAGCCCAGGATTAGATTAAGAAATTGACTGCTGCGGGAATTTTTCAACGCCTCTGTTTTGGTTAAGTTTCAAGGGCTGTGCGCTCCACGCATCGGTTCACTGATAAAACAGGACAAACTTTATCCTAATCCGTTTAGAAACCCACGCAAGTATTACACCACAGATCGAGGTACTGCTTCTGTTTTTCTAATGCTGCATATCACATAAGGATCTTTGTGCTGGTTTTCATATGAGTACATAGAAAACTAATCTGTATGCTGGAGGAGAGTGGGTTAGTGAAGGCAGCACCGGGGTGCAAGACAAATTCCAGCTTCACTCACAATGATCAGACCAATTTACAAAAGCAGAAACTGTAGACACGACCACTGCCCAAGGAAGACGATGGAAGAAAACAAATCATACTTAACACACATACTCTAACTAAAATAAAATAATGATTTCCACCATATTTGTCCAGGTTTTCGCACCTCTGCTTCGAGTCGTACACTAAACATCGTACCAGTTCGTTTGACTGAAAATTATGCGGCTCATTCGCGGCGCTCCCCCCTGAGAGTGAGCGCTGTAAACTTTATGAGATATCAATGATCCTTGTAGGACCGGTATATCACTGGCACTCTGTGATGCAATTGCATGAATTATTCAGAGTGGATTTCAAGCACTCAGTGCATTGTTTCAATATGTATCAAAGGCAGCCATTAGCAATAAAGATGAGCTGAAATGAAGAGATGAGCTTCTATCTGCAGCAACCTTTTCCTTTCTGCTCCGCTCTAATTATGACAGCGACAATAAGAAGCCGGGGCCGATTGCCACTGACGTAAATGTATTTCTCTGCTTGCCTCTTGTCTGCGGATCGCCTTTCCTCTGTCATCTCGGAGGCTCCTCTCGCAGACGAGCCTATTCATAATCCAGACGATCACAATCTCACTTTTTTTTATAGTTTCCTCCCCTCTTATGACATCAATTCATCTCCGCCTCTAGACCTCTCTCTCAGGGGTTACAGGCGGAAACAAGCAGCGGCTGGTTTGTGGAGAGTCAGTTTGAATGCTACTCCATCAAATGGGAACAAACGCTTAAGTAGATGTAAAAGCTGACAAAATACCAAACAGATCTTTGACAGCGTCTCCTTTGCAAAGAGTGGTGGAAACACTGGCGGTGGTAGAGAAACTCTTTTCTGTCTTTCAGTGTCAGAACATAAACCGCTGCGGCTTACTCATGCTCGACTGCTTCATTTCCTAGTCTGATGCATATAAGCATAGACCTTCGGAACACTCGCTGATCTTGGGTCCCTGCAGTGAGTGGTCTGTGAAGTACCGGCAGCACTTAATGTAGTGCCCATTGAGAACCAGGCTTTCAGCGGATGAGATGCAGTCTGCTGTGACCCGGACCACTGAGGCCCCGGGGAGCAACCAGCAATTTCCACAAGGTCAACAGTTAAAGAAATAACTATGACGAGCAACACGGAGCAAAAAGCAGAACGAGTGCTCAACATTCACCCGGCTGTCTTCCCGAAAGCCACTTTCCCACTGGCATGTCAGTCACTAGTGTGTCCATCACTGAGTTTTTCGATTGAGAACGACAGGAGGGGGGAAGCAAAAGGACAAAATATGACCTCGAGAGAGTGCAGTGTTTGAAACGGGCTTGTGATGGAACAGGTAGATGTTCAGAGAATTGAAAACCGCAGTGACTTTCACACCGAGGTGGAGAACACAGCTTGTGTTGCAGCTTTACTCTCATACTGATACTGTTACCGGGCCTATGGATGTGAGCTACTGTACTCAGGAAGCTCGGGAAGCTCAGCAGAAAATAATGGCTGTTTGCTCAAAGGACTTGAAATGACACATTACAGTTTTATGACACGCAGCCTCTCCGGGTCGTTTAAATAAAGACTCTCCAGAAAAACAACAGCATTCGTCATTTGTTCAAAAAGGTTCAAATGACCTGTGTTCAGTCGCAGAGAAGGAAGTATTGTGCTGTCGTTACTCTGATGTAAAGTCTGACAGGAGGAAGGAGTGGATGGATGGATCGGCTGCACATGAGATTAGTTTAGGAATAAGAACTTGCTCTGTCCGTTTGTAACACTAGTACAGTTCTCAGTCCAAACACAACAATCTATTCCACTTGGTTTTCTACAATATTTGCTCACAGGATTATTGAGTTCACACTTCCCTCCTGCTCATATCTCAGGTTCCACAGCTACTGTAATCATTCTACCATTTATTGTAATTCATTGCAATTGTACAATATGTTTGTGTTGATTGTTCTGTACATGTGACATCCATTGCACGTCTGTCCGTCCTGGAAGAGGGATCCCTCCTCTGTGGCTCTTCCTGAGGTTTCTTCCACATTTTTTCCCTGTTAAAAGGTTTTTTGTGGGCAAGTTTTTCCTCACTCGAGGGTCTAAGGACAGAGGGTGTCACTCCCTGTACAGATTGTGAAGCCCTCTGAGGCTAAATGTGTTTTGTGACTTTGGGCTATACAAATAAAATTTGATTTGATTTGATTTGATTTGATTATTCCAGCCCCCCGAATTCACAGTTTTGTTTCCAGTGTCAGACCGGCCGGGCCTCGTCCCACACCCGTTTATTTTTGGATTTCTTTCCTTGCCACTGAAAGTGATCCAGGCGGCAATTACAACTGCCCGAACACAATTTGCTAAACAAATTAGAAGCATATAAATGGAATTTCAAGGAGGGCAGGGCGGTTCACCGATATATCAGGGTCTTCATGCTGACGCTGCTGAGCTGGGTGGGGAAACTGAACGTAGGCACACTGTTTGGTGCTAAGTGCTTCTTTTTATATCCACCGCGCTGCCCATTGTCCAAGGTGCTATTTGTGGACGACAGTCCAAGTAGCTATTATCCGAGTACTAACACTACTACTTCTGTTACTGCTGTTTAATCTTTCTGCTGCACTTATTCAGCAGCGGTGTCAAACTCATATGGAATAATATTTATTCTCGTAAACAGACTCTGCAAAAAATGATTTCTCATCAGACGTGCGGCGCTGTGAATACAGATCTCTTATGAAAATCCGAATTTGCAAGCGACAAAGTTTCAGACTTTATATTCAAGTTCATTTTCATTCGGGGTATCATCTCATGTGCTGAGTAACAATACAATTAGTTCTGTAATGAGCTGCCATTTTGTGCCTGTTGCAGCTGAGTTTAACTGCCAGTTTTCCACTTTTTGTGCCGCTGCCACGTTCCTGTTATCTTCACTCCAATAAGAGCGAATGCTTCACGGTGCTGCTTTTATTTCTGCCGTGTTTATTTGAACAGAAATGGCTGCGAACGGTAATAAATGTGCTCGCGTGCTGTGAGGGGAAAACACCGCTACACGTACACGTACGTACTGATATTACTGTGATGACTCCGACAATTAATAGCAGTACTCGTGACACCGCCTGCTACCATTAGTTAAACACAGCATAAGTCATACAAGGATGTAAAAGAAGGTTTAAGACTGCTCCATAATGCACAACAGCACAGTGAAGGCAGGAGTGAATGCATTAATGATTAACCAGCGCTGCAGATATCAACAGGCTCGTCATACGATGCCTCCGAGGCATCTTCCTCCACTATCTTAGGCTTCAAGCGAGCCCTTCTACCTTTCTCCATCTCCCAGCAGCTTTGGAGCTGACATGGACCACCCTTTTCCTCTGACAAATATCAATTACAGGCTTGGCTGAGGCGAATTGCTGAGAGTTCAGGCTCCAGTGGGATCTCATTGTGCATTGGATTGCTTGACTCTCACCACTGGTAAGGATCTGTAGAAGCATGGCCCTGCCAGTCTTCATGCTAAGCTCTGACACATCCTTTATAGCAGTTTGACCCTGACTGACACAGCTGTGAACCTCGGGAGAGATCAATCGCTCGTGCTGCATCCTACATTTCTTACGTAACACGGTGATGTTCTCAGGTTTCTTTTTAAGAGGGTAATTTAGAGGAAGTAACTACCTTACATATATTTCAATATCAGATATGTCCTATCTTTTACAGCTGTCAGTGCATCACTATCTATCCCGAGTGTCAGCTCTGAGCTCTGGTGATAAAATAAATCAAGTTTTGGCACTTACTTACCAGCCAGCGAGTGCATAAACAGAAAAACAGAACTAATAATGTATTACCCACCTGTTCATGTGAATGCTTTTTCTGCATCATATTTTAGCCTCATTCATTATGCACCAGAGCCTGACACACACTGTACATCGTTCTCACGCAGCTCCATTTAAATCCACTTCCTGTGACACCATAACAGCTTAATACCCCACGTTATTATGTAATTTGAAAAATTCTAAAGAATTTTCACGTCCATGAATATTAAGAAGCTTGTGTAACAGGGGAGTCACACAGCGACAGCCTGCGTGTATGAATAGTTGAGTGCACAATTCAGACTTGCCTGAAAAGGTTAATACATGCAGAATAAACGTTTCCATTTCTGCTTCATAATATAGAACTAAAACTGAATATCTAGAAAAGCTGAAGGCCCCGAATCTTATCGATACGATCGTGAATGTATCCATAACTGCTAAACACGTAGCAGCAGGTTAGAACAACAGAAATGGAAGGATAGATAGTGCAGAGATGATCAACTGATGAGATGGATGATGATGCCAACAGGCGGACGTTATCTGAACAGAGATTTAATATAGCAGTTCCCGCTCACAAACAGAGTAGAGATGAAGCACATAACCACAAAAATAACAACAATCGGTTATTATCAGCTACCTTAAGAGAGGGCAAGCTATCGTACATCACCTGCAAACACTTTGTTGTGTTCCGCGAGGAAGTAATGCATCTCTCCAGGCCATGACAATGCAAGCAAATCGGGACCCTGTGCGCTGCTCTTGAAGGGCATCTGTTTTGTGCTGAGTGTGCAGCAACCATTACTGAAAGGTCAACGCAGCCTCTTAGCGGGAGAGCCGTGGAGATATCTCTATCAGTCAGTTGTCCTTCTAGCGATTATCTCGCTGGAATATCACGAGTCGTAAAGTGCTTTGCGTACGATCTTAGGAGAGATGTCCTTCTCTGTATAGTCGCTACCCGCCCGCCTGCGTAAAATGTTCACCAACTTTTGAAAGGTTACATTTATAAAGGTGTCCTGGCTCTTACTTTGTTGTGGTAAGGTACAGCAAACTTCAGCTGGAATCCAGGCCAGGTCCATTAGCTCTCAAACACACGCTTTGAAGAAAAAAAGGGCGAAAAGAGCGACGCAGCGAAGACTTTCTGCATGATGAATGGATGCGGTACTCTGCCGCTAGGCACAGCGGCCCGAACCTACAATAAGAAGATATTACCATAGCTGCTTATTTTGACCTTTTTATGTAACTTCTGAGTTACTGTGGTAGTATACAGTAGATATATTTCTACTACTGAGGTCACGGCAGAACTGTGCACCCCGGCTAGCTTTGGAACATGTTGTTAATGTTCAGACTAAGAGTTGGCTCAAACTGGATAAAAAAAATGTTGAGTTGTCGCTGATCAAAACCTAAAAAAGGGTCAAAATTACTGTTACTGTTAGAAACTAAGAAGCTTTTTGTGCATCTGAAACAGCTGCCAAAATAAACAGAGTTTAGACAACTTGACACGCGCGCTGGGTATTCACTCGGCCGAATATATTTTCCTTTCCCTGCAGTCATAGCTGTAATACGGAAGGGATATTCTGTCAGGCACTTTAGATTAACGAGCAGTGTTCATTTGTTTAAGTTCGTTATCGATGCAAATTTAGATAACAGCTCAATTAAGGTGCTACCGCATGAGACGTTTGGATGTACAATGAGGCTCGAGCGGGATCTGAAGGTGCAATTTCTCTTCAGCAGCTGGTAGACAGAGCAACACATGAAGAGCCGAGACAAGATGTAAAACAAATAGCAATTATAGTTTTATTAGTCTGTAATGTATATAGATATATTGTGCATTATGCTCACCTGGTGCATACAACATGAGTGATTACTCATGATTGTTATTTAGATAGCAGCTGGTTCATGTCACATGTTGCTCAGAAGAATTTACACCATGTTTTCTAGCTTTGGTATTTTTGGAAACATTTACAGGATCTTCACATCCATCAGCTTGAAACAACAATAACATAATTATCATTTCTATAATAAAAATCTATGGTATAATGATCTGCTTGACATGGAAACCAACACGGTGGCCATTCCAAGACTTTAGTGGATGCTCTGGCAGACTTGCTTCACGTAGAAGGCTGGACTTGTTGGCCTTGGTGGAGGTCTGCGCTCTCTAAGTGCCCTTCAAGTTTCTCTTTTAATCTGCATCATGAATAATATATTCAGGGAGAGGAAGAGAGTCTGCTGTCTTCACTGTATTTACTCTGAGTAAATGTTACAGCGTGAGGCTTTGGAAAGGAGGTTGGAGGCGGTTTACGATGACGATGTTACACGGTAGATTAAAGGATTATATTAAATAAGACCTTTAGGGCCGCACAATAAAGTGGATCAACATGTCAACTCGTGCACTAGTCGAACATCACCTCACCATCTCTGAGTGTGAACGGCACCGCAGAGTCCGACTGACCAAACCAACAAAACATTCATTTTCTATAGACGGCTTTCTGTGCATACTGTACAGCTGATCAGCCGTTATGAATATATAACTGCTTTCCTCAGCGCAGCCGTGCTGGAATTAACTGCAGAAGAGGAGAAACCCTGGCAACTACACAAAAATGATTAACAATAAATAAAAAGTGATACGGACACCGTGGCAACATAATGAAATCACTTTCACTGTATCAGCAGAGTTTTACCAAGGTGGACAACAGAGATACACAACAGCAGCTACAGACACACACCACAAACACACACATTAAAAACCTGCACAGTTTCTCACCCACCGTGAATGCAACACACACACGCTACGTTTCTAGGCAACACAGTGGTTGTTGACACCACTGGAGGAGTCACCACGAGAGTATTAGCATTCAGTATTTTAGCAACACGTCGTGGGCGTGTTTGATGTGATTCACTCTGCATGGCCGACAGGTGTTTTTTTAAAGATACAATGATGCTAATCTTAACCAGAACCGCTATCGACGTCATCGCCTTCGTTTTTTATTCACACCGATGTGCATTCTTTGTTCAGTTCTGGCCCGGGTCCAGGTTTGACTGCACATCTCAGCGTGGTTCCAGGGTTACCATGTGTGCAGGTGTGTGCACGATGTACCAAGAAGACACAACCCTCTGCTCTGATCACTAAAATGCTTATCAAAGACATACAGTGCACAACAGCCGACGATAATATGATCTAAAAATAAAGAGCGCTCTCCTGTATAGCTTCGGCTCTGCTGCCTAGTAATTAGTTCAGACCTTACAGGATTACAGATTTTCAAATACTATTTCTACACACTGCAGTGACTGATTGCTGTTTTGTTGGATGCAGTATGTTCAGTATAAATCCTGTAGCTCACTAATGAAATCAAAACGTAAGAAGCATGTACACAGAAATAACAGATGGTTTTGTTATCAGAATCTGACCACTTAAAGCCAACACCGCATGCAGATCTTCACTTGATTAGAAGTATAGCAACAGCGTTTATACATTAAATGAAGGCAGTGAACTTGCAAGGATTGTCTTATGTGCATGTCAGCCCAGCGCTTGAGGACTGTAATTGGAAACAGATAGATAAAGCCTGCTAAGACTAACAAAAGAAGCTTTATTTTTTTCCTGTAGCGCCACCAAATTACAATTGACTGTGCCGGGCTTTACATCCCAGCGGGGATTAGAGGTCATCTGTTACCAAAGATTTCAATAGTTGAAGTTGGGAGCATTTGTAAATCAGGATATTGAACTTAGTAACCACATTCTAATGGAATACACAGGATCTATCTTTGCCACCGGCATAATGTGTTTCTAATTTATTGGTAAGCTTTTTTTTGTCTCCAACGTTCAGGATCAAAACTAAAATAAGACTTCCCACAACAAGACGCTGCATTGTCGTGAGATTTCCATTCACTCATAATAAAACAGAAAGCCTGCATGACATCCAGAGTTCATCCTCTGAACTTCCATTAGTTAATATGAGATTAATCGTGTTCAAGAACATCTGCTTTGCAGATTAACACAGCTGAGTTGGAACAATGTTCAATCTCAACTGATTCAACCGACTATCACAGCACTGGAGCCAGGAAGTGGAGGCTCTCTGAACTTCACTGATTGGACAGATTTTGTTAGGGGTGTCAGTAAAGCACTAATTTCAGCTGTGGTGCTTTAACCAGAGATAATCCCAAACTTTTTTTTTTTTTTTTTATTAAAACTAATATTCATAATAACTTTAGCCACAGAGAGCGGGAACTCTGAATGCATGTCGTAGCAATCATTCAAGAACCGAGTGCTTAAACGGAGGTTTAGTCTTCTTGGAGCACTTCGTCAAGCACCTCCATTTCCAATGAGTTCATGGCTCACACAACATCCAGAGTGCTGCTGGAGAGTAAAATAATTGGAAGACACTCATCAGGTGAGTCTCTAAATGGGATCTGTCTCTTGTAATTGTGTTTATTCGATTTAGTCTTTTAATGTCTATTACCCTTTCTGCTGTCTTTGGCGTTTTCCTTTGTTTTCTCTCTTCCTATCAATAACGTTCTGGACTAAATTGCCGGAGTCACATTTTCATTTAAGTGGACATTAATGCGCATGCACGTGCACAAAGAGCTTGTTTGTCTCCTTGTTAACCAACTCACACTCCACCCGGCAGGTCTTCATAACTGACTGACACTCAACTCTGATGATCTGTCCTCAGACAAAGCCTGCAGGTCGGTGGTGTGTGTGTTTCTTTAAAACACGTGTGTGTTGGACAGCAGTGTAGTGTGTAGGAGCGTTTAGCGGTCGCGGCAGGATGAGCTGCAGCCATTTTGTCTTTCTTTCTTAATTTCAGATATGTGAGTTGATTCCCCGCGGTGATCTCCTGCTATTCAAACAATGGGCTGAATTTAAAGAATAATGCTGACCTCCAGAGTTCTGAAGCTTTTAACGACGGCGAGCTCAAATAGTCATTTTGTTTTTTGTCTAGACTTTTATTTAAATGACTGTGGGGCCATTTTCAGCACCAAGGACGGTGCAAAGTTATATTTACTGCTGCACAGGCTGCTAACAGATCTTTAAATGTACAATAACCACTGAACTAACTCTTAAATGCAATAAGTAGAGTTTTGTTTAGAGCATGGAGAAGGTTTGCTTTGTGCTTCATGTGCAGTATCTAAGTATCTAAGAGGTAAGTCAGATCAGGGTTTTAAAATCACATGAGGACTGTTCAAACATGAAATGCGCATGTCTATAAAATCTGCTTTATTTTTTAAATCACCTTCACGTGAAGGATGCACGGTCAGGATCTTGGCAGTAACTGCAGCTGATGGTTTATCCCAAAACTCCTGCTGATTTGTCCCATTTTGTCATCTGATGATGTTTTTTTTTTGTATAACAGCAGCTACAAGGTTGAATCCAAGGTGATACCTCTTGAAGTGCTGCATCTGTATTCCCGGTGCTATGGTCATTCTCCCTCAAAGTGGCTTGACGGTGAAGCAATTCACAGTGTGAGAGGGCCGGAGGGAGGCTGGAGGCTCAGCGTGCCAAAAAGGCTGCTGTGCTAGCCATCGCAAGCAACTTGATTGTGCTTATCTGCCCAGTTATGGTGTGCCTCAAGCCAGATTTGTAATATTTATATGTATGTGCACATATATGTATTTTAATATATGTACCAAAGTAAAATAAACCAAAAGTATTTAAAACCAGGCTGGAACTGTTAATTCGAAGGGAACCTTCAACAAGCCACAGCTCTGCAGCACATGAAGATGCAGGGTTATGCTCGCATGTTGATGTGCCTGCAGACGTAGCAAACATTTCCAAACATGAAACCATGAGGCCACTTCATGCAGTTTATTTTCCTCTCTGTGAAAATCACTTTTGACCCGACTGCATTATTTTTTTTTTTGAAAACAATAGTTTCCTTCACATGGTGCACCATATATTACAAATGTCTTGGATAATTTATGCGGGGACGTAATCTGCATCTCTAACGTGATTAATGCACCACCAAAGTGGGAACCTATTCATATCCATTTATCCATTTACCAATGACAGAAAGACACAGTTGAGGGCGATTTACTTCAATTGAACATATTTGTATAATCCACTTCTCCCCTCAAGCTTAGAGGGTGAACAGCACCAACATATTGACAGAACACTTCATACTTCATGCACTTCATGCATATCCACCTGCTAAATAGATTTTTGTGAAGACAGCATATGTGGAGCTGCTGCTCAATCACTGTAATGTTCGCCAACAACTAAGGGGGCAAAACAGTTGTTCCCATGATGCACTGTGACTCAAACACCTTGACAGAAACCGCTCTGAGTGGAGCAGAGTACTGCCATCCCTCGTGTCATGCCTTCAGCATCCAGTTAACTGAACTAGTGAGATCAAAGCAGGGGGGACCCTTCTGCACAAGTCAGTGCCAAACAAAACTGAAACCTCCTCCAGTGAAGAAATCTCGCCCATGGGATTTCTCAGACACAGACATTTATGAGACCATTAACCTTGTCAAGACAGTTAAAATAGATGGCGCTACATAAAATGAGGAGGATCCCTGAAATGCCTGAAAGGAGCGAGGCAGTAAGGAAAGATGCTCCACAAACAAAGATAAATGTCTGCTGGCAGCCGGATGTTTACAAAGGGAAGAGATAACTTTGGAAAGTTGTGATGACATTCATAAAAGTGTTCAGGTCATATCCAGTGATGATGGAGGTGCTGTTTGCAAAAGAGTATTGACACTCTGCTCCCTGGTACCTGACAACACACACCTGACACCTGACGCTGCTGGACAAATAAGATAGAAAGCGACGCGGTGCAGCTGCTGCAGTTTCCCCCTTTACCCATAAAAATATAGATGCAATAATATCAGCTGGCATATACGAGGCAGCTTATTGTTTTGAGCAATTATACCTCCCAGTTTCCATGGTTGCAGTGTTTCCCAAAACAACCATTATCTCATACACTCATTTCCTGTGTATGTCAATATGCCTTCTTGGTGAAGCAATCAGCGAATCATTCAAGTACCTCTTCGAATCTGAATAGAACAAAATGAATTACAGAGAAATCATTACACTTATGTTTTCTTTTTTTAGAGAGAGAGAGAGAGAGGGTGGGGGACTTTCTTATCTCGTTTTTATACTGAATAACTGCTGAAATCTGTAGTTTAATTATTGGAACAAGTAATGAGCAATGATAAAAGGTACAGAGGCAGACCACAGGGAACCATTTATCCTTATTAACACCAGTCGGAGCAGTACTCTTATATTCAAACCGAGGAAGTAATTATTAGTTTCAAAGGTAGCTTAATGCTGATAGACAACATCTGAGAGCACTCTCCAAAACAGAAATGCTCTTTGTTGTCGTTGAAGACAGCGAGCGGCGTTCAAAATGCGGGCACTATCAATTTGCTGGTGAGTGCGTGCCATCGCAATGAGTGGCAGCTGAGCAGTTTTTAACAGCCGGGCATGTATGGAAATTCATCCCCCTTGAAACTCACCAACGTTGAACACAGCTAAAGGTAAGTCTGCTATAATACCCCGATGAGCTTCCCTTTATTCTTTGCTTCCCTCGGCCTCAGACAGTGAAGAGGAGAGAACTGACAGTATCTCCTTGCTGCTATCTAACCACCCACCCTGCTTTGACCTTTCCATTAATAATACGCTTTCAGCAAGGGCTTGCTCTGCGCAATCTGGAAGACTCCTCCAAATGGTGTACAGCAAAGGTCTTTGGCCAGTGCTTCAGAGAGATTGGCTGGAGTGGGAAAATGAGCTTCTGCTTCCACTATCCCCCAAAGCCCAGCAATCCTCAACACAGACATTAAAGTTACAGGTGACTGAGGAGCCCGAGAACATGAAATAGGACACGCGATGCAGCAGGAATGGAGGTCATAGCGTCTCTGAATGGATTATATTCACTTTCTGGATGAAGCTGACACTTCAGGGCTTAGTTTAGACAGTTTGGAGTTTGATTGTTTGCCATCTGCATGATTGGGTGTTAGACATTACCAGGAGCACATTTGCACATGTGCAGTGGTTGAAATTGCTGTCTCTGTGCTTCTATTCAGACGCATTGATTTGAGAAGTGGCTTGCTGTCTTTTCAGGCTGGGAATGCCTGTGGAGTCTATACAAACCAACGCCGGCGCACAGAAAGGGGCTTATCTGCAGGATTTGTACACAGTGGAATATAAGGAGACTGTAAAAGGTGTGTAACAAAAAGCTGAAAAATGTATTTGCAAAAGCTGATTGGAATAAATGGTAGTTTCCAACACAGCCCTGACCTGCAACTACTGCCTGCATTAGCACTGGACATTATTGGATATAAATCATAAGGTGGATTTATGGTTTAATTCCAAGGATACTGGACTGTAGGAAGCCATAGTATGTATATAGGCTTTCTAATCTATTCTGTACTTTGTGTGAAAGGGTAAAGTCATTTATAACAAGTCAAAGCTGCTCAATCGTAGAATGAGAATTTAACATATTATTCAATATATTTGGATGTTTGACTGTAGTTTAGTCCAAAATAAGATGAACTTGCATTCTGGGAAACTGTCCTCTGCATTTACTGCAGATCAAACGATAATTAATTGAGAATACGATCAGCAGATGAATACACAATAAAAATATTCAGCAAATATTCAAATTATCTTCAGCTCGCTGTAGCATTACACGTATTTGATGAAGTAAATATCCAGTAGAACTTATTTTGCAAAGCTGCTGTTGCCATCCTGTGTTTTCACAAACCGCTGAAAAACACTGCTACACCATCTTTTCCCAACTTACTGCTGTTTCTTTGCTAATAAACTTCTAAGTTTGTTTATCACATGGAAAGCTTCTGAGTGTGGAGCGGCGCTTCAGAGATCTCAGGTCACAGCACCAAACACCAGCCGGGCTGTGATAGAACAATGCTGCAGAGCAGCCACAATCATGCCTGTTTATCTTATGGGGCACTCCTTTGGAGCAGAGGAACTTTAATATCTAACCTGCTCCTGATGGCCAAATGTAATCCAATTTTATGCGTGACATGACATTCAGCACATGCTGCATCCCCAAACATCCTGACAGCAGCATCAAGGTGCTGCCAAAATTGAAAAATGATGGAGGTAGAAACCATAAATGTCACAGCATGTAAAACCTTGTTCCCTGACTCCTCACAATAGAAAGCTATTTTGTGTATGAAATGTAAATTTCCACCTGCGCTATGCATGACATTAACCTCCAAATGCTCACATATGCACACACTGACAAAGCACCTTGCTTTGTTTGCGTTCCCACTGATTCCTGTTTCCCGTCTCCGCTGCCACAGTGCAGCTTCTCTGTGGTAATTAGGCGCGAGGTGGCTTCGGGTTTCAAGAACTAAGTAATATCTCACATGGATGCTTACTTTTTAAATGATCTCATTAGTAAACAGATCATAAAGCATGATTATCATCTCAACACGGATACAGTTTGGTGGACTTTATCTTTTGAGTTCCCCTTTCCATAATTCAGTTTTAAGACCATTCGCAGCCTCAAACATCCATCCAACCATTTTCCACAACCACTTGTCCTTATCTGGGTTTCAGGGGCGGTTGGAGCCGATCCCAGCTGGCAATGGGAGAGACAAGTTCATCACAGGGCCGACACATGGAGACAAACAACCGCTCACGTTTGCATTGACAATGACAATCTCAGCAAACGCCACACAGCCAGGGTTCAAACCAGAAAACTAACACAGAGTTGTCTTTCAGCGTATACGTTCACTGAGAGCCGACATTAAATGCTGTTTTCAACGTGGCCGTCCATCACTGGCTTCTCTGCTTTTTGTGACTTGGTTTTGTGTTCGTGGGGAAAGTGTTTGCCACACTCGTCACCAGAAGCAACGGCTTGTTAATTCAGGTTCATTATTGAAGGGCTAAATAGGGAGAAGGAGAAGACATTAATCACCCAGCGTCTGCAAGAGTGGGTCTACGGATGGCTTAATGGCACATTGTCAAACCAGAGTGCCTCCCTCTACCCAGCATTTATCAGAAGAACAAGCAGAGTGGCTGATGACTAGAATATGCACTGTAAGTGGGAGCCTCTTTTGCCTTTATGAATCCTCTGAGTGATCATTGAGCAAAATATTAAATTATGTCACGGAAGGCTGGAGTGACAGTAGGTAATCATGCTGCCTGAATGATATGTAATTGTTTTCTGAATTGTAATTATAGGGTGAGAGAAAACATTGGCCTGCTGTAATTAACGGTGAAGAACAAAGTTTTTCAGTGGAAAATTGGAATTCTCTGGGGATGTGAGCCCGTAATATGAGCACAGAGACGGAGCGGTGTGCAGGGAAGGCGTACGAGCGCTGTGATTTTATGAGGCAGAACAACACAGACCATTATGTGTGTTTATCCAAACTATATGTGCATGATGAATACGTGCAATTCCTCACAAAAGGTAGAGAGCTCATTCTCACGGTGCCAGCCGGGGCCAGGATGTTAGCTGCGTGTTTGCATCGTCGGATGATTGCACCTTCAAGTCGACATCCACTGTATGCCGCTTCCTGCCTACACTCCGACACCTCGGCTGACTTTTCGTGTACTTCCACTTCCTTTAAAAGTATTATGTTTGTTTTTTTAATCAATATATTCTGTCTGTGCAGCTAGTGTTGGAAAATAAAAGGCTCAACATAAAAATGTCAATAAATGATTACCATATTCATTTTCAGAATTATCAGAACAATGCCATTACCGAGGAGACAGACACATCTCCTTCTTACTCAGACAAATGGAGGCTGCAGCCTCCACAGTTGTTGGCAAGGACAGAAACTGGAAAGAGTAAGAGCCGGGCGTAAATCACCTCCGACGTGCAAGTAAAGCTTCAGGTAAAAGAATTGCAGAGGGAGCGACAGCGTTCGCGAGGGAAGCGGTCAGATAGCAGCAATATTGAAGAATAAACATTTGTGAAGCTGTCTGTTTATGCAGCTCGCTGCACGCCGCACAAGATGCAGCACTTTGATAAGACACATCGAGCTTTGCATCTTGGGTAAATATTCCTGAGATGAAACAACGTACACGACTGGAAGGTGTGCAGACAGTCAGCGGCAGGACGGCAAATGTTCATCTGTAATTTTCTGTTGTCGTCCCAGAAATATTCCCACTCATATCCTGAGACGTTAAACGCTGCACGTGTATTATAAGAATGCATCATAATGTGGCTGTTTAACAAAATGTGCACACAATAGAGAGATTAATAACACTGCAGGTAATGACAGAGATTAAAGATGCAGACGTTCTTCCCTCAGCTTATTGGCTGATGTCTTGTCAGAGGGAGGCAGAACTACGTCACATATCCTGTGTGATCTTACACACGGTCCTCAATTTTCATATATTTGTATAGTTCACTCATTTATATTCATCAGTACTCTGTATGCTCTTTTACACACAGTGTACTACACTCATACATACCTGGATAGAAACACTTTACGTATCGTGTTTACATCCCAGTGTTATTTTATTGTATTCTATTTCTTTAGCATATTTTGATCTCACGGTGCGGTTAATGCATCTTAATGCTGAGCTGACCTGTTTTTCTCTAATCCAACACATTTCATTGTGCTGTCGGCCCTGTGTTAACCTACATATGACAGAACAAAACTGAAAGCCGAAGTGAAACTGAAGGCAGAGAGCGCTCAGCTCTGATTCTCAGCATAGCCAGACAGCCTGCGCGCCGGGTTCACACACCAACAGAGCGCTGAAAATTCCCAGCAAACCGAACACAGAAGCTGCTCTCAGCATGAAGAGCTGTTTCCTCTTCCTGCTCTGATCTATGCTGGACTGTTACAGTATGTAACCATCATCTGTTTCTTACAGTAAGAGGCTTTAGGTTTTTCCCTGGTGTCATTTAATCCTAGTGAATAACACATGTTGTTGTGTGTCTGCACCTCCTGAGCATGTCGATTGTTTCGTGTGAAGTGGCTGCGTGGGGAATTGATCACATCCTGCTTTCCACTGGCAGCAGCCTTACAGGGTGAACCTGAATGTTCACGCCAAGTCCAGCGACCAATGGGAAACTCCGGCACTCAACAATGGTGAACTTTAACTTCCATGTTCATAGGCCGGGCCAGTGAAGTAGACACATTGTCTTTTGTGCTACAAGTCAATAAAGTGCTGCGACTGCCCAATCAGAACTTTTTAAACGTGAATAATGTCCAATCACTTCCTACGAGTGGATCGTTTGTCAGTTTATGGTTTGTATGAACATTTTTCGGTGCAACGTCTTTCTGAAAACAGATCTGCTGTTACAGTAGCATATAGATTCAGGTTCTAGGAGACAGGCTTGATTTATGAACCATTTTCCGCTACTCGCAATCGAATTAGGATTAGGAAGGGGATCTGATATGTTGATTTATGGCACAAAGGGAGATTGATCTAGCGTGTTTTTTACTCATTTAAATGGAAGTCCAAGCTTCAGTCTGCTTCATAAAACATAAAAGGTGAAAGCAGCGTTCACCCTGCAGACTGTGAGATGAAGGGTGCACTGAATTATATTATTTGAGAAAAAACTAACAATGTTGTGTTGTGAGATAAACGCTGGCACTTCTCATTTGGCATTTCAACAAATGAGTAAATTATAATATTTTAATTTGGCAGCTTTAACTGAGCCACACTCTAAATAAACCCTTTAAAATCTGTTCAGAACTTTCAGATTCGTATTCACGCTGTGCACGCCCGATTGCAGGTGGTTTGTGGTGGCCGCATGCTAATCAACTGAATTGTCTTTGTAGGACCTCGTTCAAAATAACAATTAATACCACTGCCATAACCTGCAAAGAGGAGTTTAAAACTGCATGAAAGCGTCACATAGCAAACACTTAAAAGACTAAGTTGATAGAAGCAGTGTGTGTGAAGCCTGGTTAGGAGGAGGGGGAGGAGGCAGGAAGGCTCAGAGGAATGCTGATATCCAACTTTTGGTTGGCAGCCCAAATCTGAGCCCCTGGTCGCTTCAGGCTATTGGGAAGAGGAGCCATGCGAAACAGCATGGAGCATAGTAATCATAACTCTCCCGCTCACTCCTGCTTTGCCCCATCCCATTTTCCCTTTTCATTTTCTCATCACTCTCCTACTTCTTTCCTCCTTTCCTCTCCTCTCCAACATCCTTTATCTCCCCCAATCTCGTCCTTTCTCTCCTTTTCCTTCTTCTCCACTGCCTCCGTCTCTCAGGCCTCCCTGTAGAGCGCTCCTATAAGCACCTAGCGAGTTGCTCTTTCCCTCGTCTCTCTGATGGCAGCCGAATGAAAAAAAAAAAAAAAAAGCAGCTTTATTTTTCTTAGAAATAAATAGGTTGGGTCCCCCGTGTGAGACAAACAAATCAGAACGAAACGCAGATGGGCCCGTTATCATGCGAAAGAATATGATGTTTGTGGGCTCGTGAAAAGAATGCTTCCTTTTTACCTCTTTTACCACCACCTCCCCCTCCACCTCCTCCACCTCCTCCTCACTTCTATAGCTGTGATAAATAAATTGCTCCTGTCATTGATACGGCCCATCCTTTCTCTATGCAAACAACTGGCATGCCGTATCGACTAGCTTGTATTTCTTCAGCGGTGGAGAGAGGGTGTTATATTGTAGTAATAAAGTTATCCCTTGGGGAGGGAAATCTCATCATATATAACCTGGTAATTACTTTTCAAAGTCATGTGGTGCACGAGATCAATAATGTTAGAGTTTCTCTGGGTATTAAGAAACAAATGGCACCTCCACCAGGACTTCTGTGTCTGACCTTTGAGTCATTACCATTCTGTATTTTATGGGTAGTGAGTTATATCACAGCCCAAATAAATGACTTTGGGGCATGCAGGCAATGTCTGGGTCCTCCGTGACACCGTGTAATATCTATTTATGCCTTTAATCAGAGGTATATAGGCATTTTTGATTTGATATCGGTTATCATATGTGACAAGGCGTGCGCGAGCACTGAGGTGAGACAGAAGCCGTGTTTCACGCTGTCAAACTATCGAGGTGCTTTCATTTTGTGTTCTCGGGTTTGATCACACACAAAAGAGAACTCTGGTGACGATAATTAGGAGTCAGTTTTCGATAAAGCGTAGCCACTTTCCTCACAGCCGGTCACCTGCTTCTCTATCGACAACCTTTTCTCACCTGCTCTCTTGAGGACGAGGAGATCAGCGAGCTCGCCAAGAGCAGGCCGAAGACTGTTTACCAGTCCATCAAGTGTTAAATGCGTTCCGATGTATCGCTCGGCCCGCTCGCGGCGCGTGGAAGCCTCGGCTGAATGACAGGAGCCGCGGGATGCCATTTTACTCCTTCAATAATACATACACACGGATACACACTCGCCCGACCAAATGCAATGCACACATGGCGAGGCAGAAGATTAAAAAGACACATGAGCACGGCACTGACATAAAAATATACGGCATGCAGAATGACTCCTGTGCTGATGTAGTGCAGTATCTCTGCGCACTTGGCATGTTTTAGAAAATCTGAATTTCAAATGACTTTCTTACCCCCACTGGAGTTTTATAACTTTTATCTTTAAAGTCATCTGTTTGACCTTTCTGAGTTTTATAAAAATCTTGTTTTTCTGAGCTTCTATTGGCATAAATCCTATTTTCTTTTTTCCTGCATCTCGCTTCTGGTTTCTGCGTCTGTTTTTGTCTCAATTACTCAGACGCCGTGAATTAAAATGCAGGAAAAATATCACCTGGCAGAGAACTATCTGAACAACTGGATCGTGCACCGCTCTGAGCAAAACGCTGAGGTAAATCCTGCCGTATAAATTGCTGGCTTCAAGTAGAATGAGCAAACAACCCTCTCCACTTAACTACACCAGATCCACCCCGAGTCCCATGATAACACCAACACATACTGTAGAAACAATTTAATATGCCGCAGACGTCGGAGCTCCTCTCTCATTTCTTCTAGCACGTCGATATCAAGCCCCTGCAAACATGCACTGAACTCGGATTCAGGTACAAAATGTTGATTTTTATTGCAGTAAGACGACCTGTGCTTCGCGTGCCATTACACAGCCACGCAAACGAGATCTGCGTGGCGATGTGTCATTGCTGAGAGGCTGAGGGTCCCCTGCCACCCGGATCCAGTCGAGCAGTATCTGAAGAAAGTCTCAACAAAGGAGCGGCGGGGGGGGGGGGGCAGGTAGCGCTGGGCGAGAGGACGTTATCGGCATGATGCAGCGAGCACCTCTCTGCAGCTTTCTCTGAATGGCTTTAATTTTTCTTTAGTCTGACAGGCACCAGGAGAGCACACAGAGATCCATGACCTTAACTCGCCTGCCGAACTATGTGGATATGTGTTTGTTGTGTGGTGTGTTGTGTGTGTGTGTGTGTGTGTGTGTGTGGCAGTGGGGATAATTTAAGGACACGCTGGAAGAGCTACTGTTGCTATGTGCACTGTGTCTGCTTGTTGCATACAGATGCCCTCACACCGATGCCAGTAATCCTGTTCCTTTAGTCTGAGGAGGGGGAAATGACAAACACTGTATTCATCAGGCTTGAATCGCGCTCACGTCAACACGGTAAACATCTAAAGATCACGATGATCATATCTAAACATGCCAATAATCTCCTGCTTCTATTTTACTTCTTTCTCTCTGTCTTTCAAGTATCAAATGACACAGCGCCCGTTTTCAATTTGTCCAGCTAATCCTGCTTTATGCTGCTGTGCAGCGAGCCGCCAGCCAACCTTCTGAGCAAGAACTGTATTTCAAGGGCTTTCCAAGATAATGACAAGAGATTGTACTTTTGATGGAGGGGATTTCACTCTATATTCTTCTTCACATTGGTAAACAAACCCAGGTCATGTCACGCTGTGCACAACAGCTCATCATTTTTAAACCGGCCTTTTGAAATGTGAAGGAAAGAGCGCGCGGCTCAGCGTGGACGGAAGAGCCGAGACAAAGAGATGATGGAGAGAAACACGATGTACGCAGATTATTTCAACAGCAAACCAATGGGAGAGTATTCATTTGGTTGCAATCTGCAACTTGACTGCTAGGTGGCACTAAAATCCTACACGCTGGACCTTTAAGGGCTACCACCACACGCTTTCTGGCTGCCAGAGCCGAACACGCCCAACCTGGACAGCGGCCGTGACTCCACAGAAGTGTTGCGTCGCCTTTCAGAAGGGACAATACACAGCTGGTCTGTTTTGCATCAAGCAGCACTGTCAGACACAGAATCTGGTCAATTTCCACCCAGAAATCTATTTAACTACGCAGCCTGCTAATGGTAGAAGCGTATAAAACAAGGAAAGTCTTCCGGGCAAAACACTTTTGCAACACTCCCCGTACGGCATGAAAGCAGTCAAGGCTGCGACATCACAGAGCCGTGCTCCGTGGGATGAAGGGGTAAGAATCACCTGTGGATGTCCCGGGATGTCGTAATAACTGCCGACAAGATGTCATGAAATAATAATCCTCACCTGAACAAATCAGCTAATCCCCCAACCCTAAAATAATACCTGCTGGAACAGACAGAAATCTGGAAGATTAGAGGGTAAATAATATGCTAATTTGAGGCCTCTGCCTCATCGTAGATGATGATGTTGATAGGAGGAAAAGAACATAAAATGACAAAAGAGTACTCGTATGCTAATACTTTGCTACTTGCCAGCAGTTTCATCAGACTGCTGGAAGGACATAATTGAGGGAAATGTAAAAGCTGTTGACAGAAGCTGGGGCAGACAAAGCTTTTTATGGATTCAGATTTTACATTCTGGCTACTTGGCAGCTATTGTATGTGGCGTAAGTGGATCTATCCCACTTAAGAGAACAGTGAGAGCGAGGTGCATTGTGTAATTTTTTTTTTTTTCCAGCGTGAGACGGGGCAGGAGGGGAAAATGTTGTCAACCAGCGAGCGCAGTGCTTCTTGGATGTAGGTGAGAAAAATGTGCTTACTCTCCAAACACAGTGTCCTGTATTAGATTTGCTGGATGAAGTCCGCTCATCTACAGTATGTGTCTTGTAATAGGATTACAAAATGTGCTGCTCCCCGCCGCTGCAGGCAGATGCTCTCCTGGTTTGCACACTGCCAATTTCAATATTATCATTCAGGTTTTCCTCACAGGGGTTAAGCGGCTCTCTTTTATTTGATGAACACATGTTAAAAAAGGAGTGATGAGGATCTGCAAACAGCTTCCCAACTCGTTCTAAAATGATATGACTGATCACTAAAATCTGACTGACTCAGTCCTCTCATGTTTAATCAACCAGTCGAAATGACGAGTTTGCAGAGTGAGGCAGTTACCTGAAATCATCAGGTTTTGATGCTCGTTTACAGCACTCAGCACTTCTTTACTGTCAAAAACAAGTTCCCTTACGGCCAAAACACAGAGGGGCAGGGATGCAGCTTAACTCGGCAGCCTTAGCGTGCCTGCAGCACAGCACATGATCGACTGAAGCTGCAAACAGACCGCAGCACTGTGCAACTTTCCAACAAGTAAAAAAAAAACTACATAAGTGTGTGAAAAGTGAGTCCAATCTGTTTAAAACTGATAAAACAAAAACCTCGTTGTTCCACATGGCAGGATGACACAGCTGAGGATCCGTATGCTTGTTTTTTACATTTCAAACAAGTCAATGTGCGTCCACAGTTCAAAGTATCCAATTAATTTATTAAATATAGCCTACACTTCCAAAATCTGCATTATCGCTCGGCGCACAGTCAAACTGGCTGCAGAGATTCTGTGCAGCAGGTAGAAAAACCCGCTCCATCACGCCTACGTCCCATGTGTCCTAACACGGCTCATCTGTTCGATTTAAAGCTGCGGCCGTCAATAGTTTTATATTAACAATTACCATCAACCTGGTTTCCAGCAGCAACAGGTGAAGGAGCCAGCGCACACGACATGCCGAGCACCAAACAACTGTTAGCCGATGAACATGCTGCTAACGTGTCAGATATTTCCCTGAGGAACAGGTGGAGACCAAAAACAGAGCAACAAGACAGAGAGAGATCATTGGACCACCCCAAAGGCAAACTGAAGATAATGTTGCTCTGCATCTGCTGGACGTGTAGGAAAGATGCTGCTTTGTAACACACGCACGTTCATAACTGAGGCGCTGATATATCATTGTTGGTTTTAAAGCTTGTTTTTCTGCCTCCAACTGACCAAAGAAGATTAATTGTGGCTGTTGCTGCTTTCGGTATTTTTCAGTATTCGACTACACAGCGACTCTGAGTCCTACATGCAAATTATCTGTGATCTGAATCACGTTTAAATTTACCGAAATGTCTCTCAAAGTTCTGAACCTTTAATGTTCTTTCTGTGTACAGCAGAGAACCGCTGTGTGTTTGAGTCAAGATTATGTGCAGCGGTCACAATAACTAAAATTTAATGAGAATTCCTCTCCGCCAACCTTGTTATTTTCTGCTGTCCTGCAATATTTTGGAATGCTTTTTTTTGCTTTGGCACTTCAGAAGACTCACATAATTACCTAAGTGCAGTTTCTCCTTGAGCCCAGGCAGATAATTCCATTTCTACAATATAAGACAAGTGTTTCTGTTATCGCATAAGCCGAACACGGCCGAGCTCCTTTTTAAAATACATGTTTTGAAAAATATTTTAAGACAGTTTGGAAAAATGGCTCCGTAGTTTTTGCGTCAATATTTGCGATCTGATTTCTCTGAGTGGAGGCGTTAACCTCGGCATCTGTTAAACTGACCACTTAACAGCATTAAGAGAAAAACCCTTTGCACTGGTTTCAAAATGGTTCAACTGTAGCATCTTTCAAGGTGTTTGCAAAGTGCACACAATCACCGTGAGTTCATGATTTCAACATCAGCTGCACATCCAGGTAAAACTCTGAGTCTGGAGTCTACACCTGGGCTAAATGACAAAACCCTCTCCTGAAGTGTTTACCGAGTTACTCTGAGCTGGAGTTGGAGCTGGAGAAACTCTGGGACGTTGTTGGCATCATTTACCTCAACATGTTCTGATAATTGGTGCTATCGATCTGGTACCCTCTGCAACAAAAAAAAGAGCAGCACCCTTCAGCATCCCGCCCTGATGAGGACTGTGTCCACCATCCTGCACGGCTGACACTTCTCCGTGGAGTGCTGCACACTCCGTGAAGCCCTTTGTGTCGGCTCGAAGTGGAAAAACGATGGAGTAACCTCCATCCTTTACGTGACATGTCTGACTGACACTCGTGAACAAACTGTGCAATAAAAAAAAGTCATCTTCTATTATATAACTTAACACCTGATTAGGAGGCACAGCTGCGTGTGTGTGTGTGTGTGTGTGTGTGTGTGTGGAGGGCCAGAACATCAGTTGGGAAAAACACAGAGATCCTCAATCCCAAAAAGAGGAAAAAAGGGAAGAGCAGGTTTCTATTCCAGCTTTGACAGAACACTGATCACATTATGTACTCGTCTTTTTATGGAAAAAACAGAATAATAACTTATTTCAAAGATAAGGACGTGATGTTGTTCCAGTTTTTTTCCTCCCTGGGCTGGGACGAACCTTCTGCTCATCGTGGTTTATTATCATTATTTAAAACGTGCGACATTTGCTAAACAAAATATTAACACCAAAGGAAAACTCTCCCGTGTCTCGTTTCCAGAGCTGGGAGACTCTCAGCAGAATGTGGGAGATCCGGGATTGATCTGCTGCTGAGATTGTAATTACCAACAGAAAAACAAGCTGGCCTCCTCTCCCTCGCACTCTCCGCGTCTGAATCTGAACAAGAAACTCTTTTCTTTCAAACATGACATTAGCGCAGTCTGTGCGGCTCCTTCACTGACCTCCCACATCGCTTCAGGATTTCAGATGCAGCTCAAGACGGCTCCCGAGAACGACCCCCGCTGGCTTCACCTGCGCCTTCCTCCTCCTCTCCATCTCCTCCCTCTCTGCAGCATGTATATGTTGTGTTGTTGTATTGTGACATTTACTTTAATACCTCCAGAATTCTCAAGACGTTCCACATTTTCACTGTCTGACCTTAAAATTAGTCACAGCTCATTCAGGCACTTCACAGGCGTCTTAAAGATCCTTTCTTCTAATGTTCACAAAATAAAAGTCAAAAGTCGATCATCAGGCGGGAAAAGGTTGTGAAATTAATGAGCAGTATGAAATAAAAAGATACTAATTAGTTGTATTTTGCCAGATTTCTTTGGGCAAAATGTGATACAGAATTCATTTGATCAGTTCCGCTCTTAAAAATAAGAAGAAGAAGGAAATCATTCTGCGATTGGGAAATCAGAATCATTCGACGACGCACGTGGGATTTTTTTTTAACAGCATGTTCCTGAGCAGAGCAGACAGCAGGTTCTTTAGTACATCCTACAAGTTAATACCAAATGTTCTGTTGGTCTCAGTTTTTGAGCCACGACAAAGACCGGAGATGAGGTAACGCCCAAATTCCACCCGGCACGGTCGCTGCGTTGCGTGTGTGCCGCAGAGGTTCTACCCACGATGTGACGGAGGCGTGCCCAGAGGGGTTTCAGGGTAAGTCTTGTGTTGCCTACAAACCGGTTAGCAGGTCAGCAGCCGGTGGACTGGTACTGACCAGTAAGACGCGAAGGTCATCAGGGCGTCCATGATTCAGCCGTTAGATTCATCGGGCTGCTCTGACAGATTAGTGTTGATTGATTCCATTGGGATTTTTTAAATGAGTTTTCAAATGTGCTCGCCACGTTAGCACTAGCACCAATGCTAATTGGTGGAAACAATCAATGGTGCTAATCAGCAGTAATGGCAGGATTTCCCGAGCCCGTGGAGTTCTGCTGTACGTGGTTCCAGCTCGACAAATATCTTTATATTCCCGTCATACAGCGCGCACAGACCATTTTAAGTCATTTTTATGAAAATATTCAGACTAAAACCTCAGTTTAGGCTGTAGAGATCACAAGCAGCCATGTTTTTCTTTCATATGTATCCAGAGCTTAATGGCCTGAGATTGCAGAGGTGGGAATATGCAATTCTCCCACTTTGAACAAGGCGCAGCATTAGATCTGGTGGGTCCACTGCTCCTTATCTAATAAAGCAATTGTCTGTCTGGGACAAGACTAAGGGGGGAGGGAGAGCACAGAAGGAGAGAGAGAATATTGATGGCCAAGCTTCCACCTCTGGCTTGAGCCGGGGAACAGACAGAGGAGTGATTGCAAAGCACTACACTAAAGCCACTTCTACTTTATCCCCCTTGATGGAAGCCGGTGACATGACTTTACAAATTCACTGCAAGCGGGTTTCAGCATCGCCAGTAAACATGCAGCGGCAGCGCTGGAAGATCTCATCATATCTCAGAGAAAGATCTGACTTTACAGAGCTTAAAATGTGATTTCAGGAATGCAGATTTACCCCTGCACAGTTTTTCCTGTGTAGGATTTGATGTGAAAGCCAAAATGATGCAGTGATTCATGTGAGCACGTAGGCGGGAGAGCCACTTAAGAGAAATCCTAATCACAAGCCTCCCCTCCGGCTTGCTGCAGGGGGTTTGAGGGGGATTTAAAATCACAACCACTTAGGAGTTACTGTTAATTAACTTTACAACTAACTTGCTTGGCTTAGTTAAGCACATGCAAACACCCCAAGCCCACAAGTATCCCACATTAAAACTGCACAAAACCAAAGGAGCGCAATTTTAGCCAAGTGGCCTCTTTAACAATAGAAACAGGAATGTGACAGACTCAGTGAGGTGAAGCCTGTAGCAGCCAGGCAGGAGCTAAAGGCTGATTTCTGCAAGCCAAGAGCAGAAGAGAGGCTGGTTCTGATTTACAGAAATCTGAATTTGTCACGCTGACGCCATCAACATTTTTCTGTGTGTGTGTGTTATTTGGCGAATCGCTGAAATCTAAGTGGAAATTTGGCAAAACAAATTCAATGTGATGCCTTAATGCTGCTGGTATTATTTCTGAATTTATCATTAATTGTTTTTCCAATTCAAATAAATAGATTTTTTCCCGTTTCCCAGCGTACAATGTTAGTGTATTTAAAGACAACAGACGCTCGGGTCAGGCCATGTAACGGGCGTTCATATATCGGAATTCTGCTTTTTATATTAAGCCATCACAAAGTACAAGTGAAATCGATAGCAGGAGCAGAACTCATCTGACTTCTGCTTAATACACTGAACATTAAGGCCTATAGCACACAAGCAGCTGTCTGAACAATGAGGGACAATGAAATTACCCGGCGTGGAGAAAAGTATTCTGAATAGAGCCACGTTAAACACTTCAAGACCAACTCTTGAGAAGCCGAGCATTAGGGCCTCCCTGTCATTACCTGATTGCAGTCTATCTGTTCCGACCTTGAGTTCTTAATGACGTCCTCTTTTTTTGCTCGGGTTGGAGAGTCGAAAAGGTCAAACATGTCTGAGTCTGGGCCTAATAATAAGCCTGTCTGAGGAATCTTCAAGCGCTGGTCGTGTCTCCTCTGCCCAAGGGCGATGGAAGGGGGGCGGGGGGTGATTATTTTCATCAATTTAGTGGGCCAAGCTAGGTGAGCTTCCAACAGGCTACTTGTGAACTAAAAAGTAGATACCAGGAGATGCACAGGATAATTACATGACTTTCAGATGGCATTGGGACTTAATGGAGAAGATCTTGTAAAAGTGAAGACGGGTGAGATTTTACTTGATTAAAGGGTGAAGGGGCAGATCTGATCAGAGATGGAGTTTGCATTTACAACAGAAGCTACAACACAGCACAGCATATACAGCGCACGGCGAGGCGGGCGCTGGAGGAGCGTTCATTTGTTGTCACTTGTCGAGGTGCGCCGCAGCATCTCATTGTTCTGTCACTTCCTGCCACACAAACAAAGCCTGTGATGCATTCCCAACATTTTTTTGTGTCAATTTTAGTTTGATTTGACGTCTGACAGACAGTGACAGCGA
The DNA here is from genome assembly GCA_023373845.1 of Nibea coibor. Lineage (NCBI taxonomy): Eukaryota > Metazoa > Chordata > Actinopteri > Sciaenidae > Nibea > Nibea coibor. The sequence goes on from CM041733.1 coordinate 22,250,493, forward strand.
ACACGGGGGAAAAACAGCACAGTGAGGACAGCGTGGATGCAGCGCGTGCTTCGGTGGACCACTGGTCCACTTTGATGTCCAAACAACTTGTAATCAAACTGGAATGATGAAACTGGATCATACAACACAGGCGAATAGTTTAAAAAAAATCACTGCTGAAATTGCCTCTGCAAAGTTTCTTTGTGCTGCCAAAACTGCTTCAACTTCCAGAAACTTAGCCTAAGGTACAGTATATGTACGGCTGTGATCTTGCAGAGGCATGCGGTTCATTTTCATGCTCATTACAACATTTGCATGCAAACTCTTTTCCCCCGTGCAGATGCCAGTTTATTGCAGGATAGAAACGTCTCACCTTAAGATAAAGGCATTAACTCAGGGACGGTGTAACAGCGTTTATTGGTGTTTACTCGCCTTCTGAGGGATAGAGATGACCTGAGCCATAACAATATAATACAGAGCTCCACATAAACGTTTGTTGACCATGATATTGGTTTTCTTGGTGTAATCCTCTGCTTTGCTTTTGTCCCTGTCCTCCTCTCTTCTTGTGTAACCTTGTTTCTGCAGGCTTTGACAGAGGTGTGCTATTAGACGAATAAGCTAACAGTCGTGAGATTAAAAAGTTTTTTTCTTCTCAATTTCTTGCACAAAAAATACATAAATACACAAATGGCTATACAACGCAGCTCCCTGCCTTCTAATTATAGTCATTTTGCACAGATCACACATTCATACACTGCATATTTCGCATTGGATATATTTGTCTCCTGGGATGCTAGAACAACACAAACACTAGGTCTACAATAACCGCAGATATTATACAGTATTGATTTTAATACTGCAGTTTTTTTGCAATTTGAATGAGCCCACTTTGATCAGGTGGAAATACAACAATGAGTCAGAGCAAACAAGTCCAAGGTTTATGAAAAAACAACAACAAGGCCTTAGCATCTCTTTGCATGCTAATGGCAATATTACTTCCCAGTGCTTGTGGTACCTGGTTGTAGAGCAAAAAGAACCCCTGTGAAAACAACTTCCAAGAGGCCCACCATCTGGCAGGAGAGATACAGCGTGTCAGGATTTTCAAAGAGGGTGCTGTAGCAAATGCTATGAGACAGGAATGATTCATTTCAGTCTCCAACTTCCCAGAATTTCCTGATTTAGATATTATTTTGACTCCTCGGCTCCACCAGCAGCACAACACTGTGTCAGCCTATTGATGATCCCAGTGTGGGTTCGCCTTATTTTAGAACACCGTGTACATACCAATGAACTTGTCCACCGTATCTGCCTTGCGTGGGTATGCGGGGAAAAAGCAGGCACAAAAAGCATGCACGGCGAGGATGCATTACACCATTTATGATAAGACTGTGCGCCTCTCTGAATGCGCTTCAGCTGACAGTTGCTGATAGGGAGACATAGGAGTGCACGCAGATTGTGGGAGGAAATCAGACACGCTTAAACCTTTAGCCAATCAGCCTTAATACAGCAAGCAACCACAGCTATTACCATTAGAGCAAATAGGCCTCTGTCAATCTCCAATATTGAGCAAGATGAACACACAAAAGGCGAGTGCCTCAGCCTTTTTTTTTTATCCATGCTGTCTGGGACACTCAAGCAGAAAGAAATTATGGATGGCACCGGCTGGTGTCCACCTTCCCAGAGGGCATTACCAATGCATGGCCTTCCAAATAGCCTTAGGCTAGCCTCAAGGATATGACTGTCCCAATCTGAGATGGTTTAAGTCAGATTCTGCATCAGCCATTTTTCTAAGTTGCTTTAAATATCCTTGTGAATAAATCGCTGGATCAGCCTCATCAATTTATTCCCACTTTCAGAAAGAAATCCTGGGATTCCTCAAGAGAGACAGATGAGAGCTTTGGCTGTGCATGTGCCGAGTCCCTCGAACCCAACACGCTAGGCCGTAAATCCTTTATTGTACATCTCTAATCCCAGAATGTTCTACTGCACAGTCACATGGAGGCTGGGTACTCGCACATGTGTGCCCACAATGGTTCTATTAAAATTTATTACAGGGTCAGAAAATTGATAACATAGTACTTTTCGCAGATTTTGCAGTCGTCTGTGTTTGTAATTCACAGCAGAAGTGGGAAATTGCACCGCTGCTGTTTAGACGCGTCTCTTCTGAAACATTCCAGTCAGAACACAGGCGGATGATGCAGAAAGCAGACTCCACCAGAGTCAACCAGCACTCAGATCGGGGTTAATGACAAAATTGTTGCAAAAGGGGAAAAAAAAAAAAAAAAAAGTTGTTTCCACCCCCGAGCTATTTCAAATGTCACATCACATGCAGCCAGCAGCAGAGAGATGGAGTCAGGATGAAATGAAGTGAATGTATGGTTTCCAAAACGCCATCAAATACAGTGAAAGTATATGCAAGAGATCTGACGCTAGACAAGACTGTAAAATTAATTAATGACAGAACTTCCGCACGCTGCAGTCCGCCATCCTGCTGTGGGAGATCAGGATAATAAAGCTGTCCGATGTCAGTGCAGACCCACTGAACATGAATTATAAAAAAAACTCTGGGTGACCTTGAAAGCGAAACGTGACAGAGCAGCACGTTTAACTTCATCAACTGTGTGCAGGTGAGCGGACGTGCTACGGACGGCTCATTACGGGACTACAGCAACATTCAGAGAGCGTCGACCGCGTGCCTTCGAACCCTCACTCGATTATTTCAGCTTGTTAAATTTTGGTCGTAGTTTGAAATGCAGCACACAGTTTTAACTCTTGCCTTCACGGCAGGATTGATTTTAAAATCCTGTTGTTTGGTCTCGCCCCGTCGTACATTAAAGAACTGGGAGGGAATTAAGCTCATCTGACCGAACACTGCTGTCGAACCCGAGATCCAGGACTGTGTTATGGTGACGGGGTCTTCCCCATCACTGCCCTTAAACTCTGTTCGTTCGACTGTGTCAGCCAGTTTTCGAGCGACTTGTTCAAGAAAACAAAGCGAAGCACAAACATCCAATTTCTGAAAATGAGAGTTTCTCAGCGACGAATGTTGAGAGCCGAGGCAGACGTACATCAGTCGGGCTTTCGATGACCAGCCAACCAGCACAGCTCCACAATTAATTCTTCCCTTTTTCTCCCCTCTGCACAGTGAGCACGATCACAACATGCTGCTAATATTTCATACCTGCTTCCCATGATTGCCCGTGATTACACCTCCCACCATCCAATCCTGCTCAGTACTGAGATTTTCAAGTCATCTTAAAATATACTTTACTCACTAACTAGGTCTGCGCTGTCATTATGGGCTCTGTGACGATGTGTCTTTACTATAATTATTGTTATTTTCTTGCTTTCCTGTGTCTCAGAGCACTTTGTCTAAACTGTGTTGGCTATGAATGGGGATATAAATAAAGTTTAGTAATATGGGTGAAGAAACGGCATCTTAAAGTTACTGCTGAGCTCTTATTCCAGCTCTTACGTGCTGCGTAGCATTAGTATGCAAGACAGACAGACTGCGGTTGCCTGGGAACACACATGGTGTTGGTGCCAGTCGGGCGCACAATGGGCCAAAACAGGTAATGGCTTGCTTATGTTGCTGTTTCACATTCATCCTCCTCTCTGCTGTCGAGGCTCTGAATATTTGTCCACACTCACATCCTTCACATGCATGCATGAACCTAGAAGAATGGAATCAAATTAAAAACTAAAAAGTTGTTTACATCATTTTCATGTGGACATATAACCTCATATTATCATTTTACACTCATTAAAACTTCCTTGTAACTTTAACTAGATACAAACCAAGAAAAGTTTCAGTCCGTTGTCGTCCAGCTGCGTCTTTGAATCCGGCTTCCTCTGGCTGCCTCCCTCTGCTCGGCTCTGCTGGCACCGTAAACAATGTGCAATATGAAGCTTCATTTGAAAAGCCACATTAACCTTGGACTAACCACGCTCGACAATTAGCCTATTACATCGTTAAGCAACTTTGAGCGTGATATCTATTATGCAATGTTGACAAAATCTGTGACAAACAGTCTCAACGTGGCCGTGAATGCACCACTTATTAACTGATTGATAATAACCAATTAAGAACATGGCAGTCAGAGAGCGCTACCTTTGTCTCAGACAAACATGCTAACCAACCCTGCCGTCTACGCAAATTACATTTATTATGTTAACGAACAAAAAGAAAGGCAGTGAAGCCACTGAAAGAAATGAATGCAGACACTGAATACATAATCAGTCCATGAGCAGGAGCTTGACAAGGCCTGGAACAATTATCACTGAAGAAAAACAGCAGCAACAATAGAGATGATTCCAAATGTTAAAGGAATAGTTCGATATTCAGAGAAAGCAGCTGGAACCTGAACCCGCCCAGAGGTCACTAATTAGCACGATTCACCTCCTCTGATCAATCTGTACGAAAAGTTGGTTAGCTGGTGGTCACGTGGAACTAGTGACTGTCCTGACAACCTCAAGGCGATGACAAGACTCCAGGAAGTCGCCTGCCCGGGTCAAGAAAAAGTCTCATCTAACTCTTTCCAAGGAGGTGTATTAGCATATTTCTAAATGTGTTGTTGTAAAATATTCCTTTGTGTTTATCAAGTGAATCTGACAATTTATTGACTGAACAATAAATCACACAAATAACCAAGAGACTCATTAATAATCTGGATAAGCAGAAGGAAATGGATGGATGGATAGATGGATGGATAGATGGGTAATTACTAATTAAAATTAGCAACTCTTTCATCTAAGACAGGCACTTCAAACTGAAGGAGCACTCTGAATGTCACTGCTAAGGGAGGAGAGAGAGAGAGAGAGAGAGCCCTTTAAGGTCAGTAGTGAGGATGCTGTCATTGCTGATGGCAGTATTTCACCTACAGATACGCCGACTTCAAACATGATGCCATGAGCAGAATACACATTCAACTCTCTCAGCACTAATCTGTCCAAAACCCGTTCTCCTGTGCTCATTGTTAGCATGCAGGGGAAAAAAACTTAATTAAGTTGTTAAGAAACAGAGAAGAGATCGGAGATTTGGGAGAAGAGCATCTCGATCGCACTGAGAGCACTGCCAGCGCGCAGCGTGCAATTAATATACCCGAAAAACAAAAAAGATGAAAGAGAAGACGGTCTGCAAGAGCGAGAGTCTCTTATTGGTCTTTTGCTGCCTCTCAACAGATGGCTGCAGGTAAGCCAGAGGAGGAGGCGGAGCGGTTGGAGGCCAATATTTGAGGCTGGATTTTAGATTGCATCTGTTAACTGGCCAAATAAACTAAGTCACCCATTTAGAGCAGACGACCCGGCTCTTAATCTTGGGCGTGTCTCGAGGAAGCATGTCCTTCACGTGTCTTTGGGAGGAACATCATGTGCAGAACGCGTCTGATTAAAACAACCTTTAAAGTGAGACGTCTTCCAGCACTGAGGCAAGCGGGAGAAGCAGGTATGAAATATTAAAAGCATGTTGTTACCTCAGAGAGAAACAAACACTGTGAAGGAAAGAATTAATTGTGGAGTTGTGCTGGTTGGCTGGTCATTGAGACGTTCTTCACTGCAGAGCATTCTCATTTTCACAAACTGGATCTTTGTTTCACTTTCTTTCTTCTTCTTTTTGAACAACACACTTGAAACCTGGCTGATACAGTTGAACGAACAAAGCACAATATGCGACGGAGAAGAACACGTCATGGGTCAACAGCAGCTTATGTTTGTTCAGTCCAGAGCCGTACTAAACTAAGTTCTCTTCTGAGACTGAGACAGTCGTATTTACTCAGTGTGATAAGAAACGAAGACAATGAAAGCAAATACACACAAAGGAGCAATGACAGCGTCTAAAACAGCTTCAGCGTGCAGGTTGCAGCCCCTTCGCCTCACCCTCTCCTTCCTAGCATGAAGAACAAACTATGGTGGCTGCAAAACGTAAAATGTAAAAGCCCCAATACAGAGCCAGCGTTTAATGTGTCCGATCTGGGCTACCGTACAGTTATTTTTATGTGATTATAAACTGATAAAATGTAGTTATGCATGTTGTATTCCAATTCTTTCACATTCTTCACTGGACCTTTAGAAACACGTTGCATATCTCTCCAGTACACCGTGTTTTATTAGCCAAAGCACTATCTCGCTTTCACCAGGCCGGAGTATACAGCCGTTCTCTCGCACTATTTCATGTTGAGATATAAAATACTGAGTGAACAGCTATTTCCAACCTGTAGCAGAGCGCTGTGGGTCAAGCTAGTACCTGAAAGTTTTGACATCCCAGGATTTATTTTTCAGGACCCACAGGAACTCAGTGGCAGAAAGGAATATACCGCAAGTTAGTCCTGCAGTTATTTTTCAGACTATAGATGGAGTGTCTCACGGCTGCGGCTCCGTGTAGTAAAACAGCTCCTAAGTCTAATAACTTGCGCTTGGTTGTATGCTATTTGTCATCATTCAGTCTGAGGGCGTACATGGCTCGGCGTTACATCCCGATACGATTGCATGCGGGGCTCTTCAGTCAGCTGCAGTCATGCTAACAAAAGCTATCTCGCAGGTCCGTAATTCTGTACCATTATCCAACCCCCCGGCGGGCAAATCAAGAATCATTTGGCTTCATCCAACTGATGTGCTGTTGATGTGAAATTAAAATGGATTTTTCATATTTCAGAGCTGTGTGATTCTGTTCCCATCTAGATGTCTTCACTATAAAATAACCCCAATGATTCATTCTTGGAAAGCTATTACAAGTCTATTTTACAGACCGAAATGTGACTTTGTGTGTAATATAAAAATGTAAAGACAGATGTATGGACCTGTCTGTGTATAACGTAGCATAAATTACCGTATCTACAGCTGATTTCCTCTGAAAATGTGTTTTTTATCTCAGTAATTTAACATATTTTTGCAGGAAAAAAGCACAAAAGACGGAAATTATTATTCCATCATTTCCCAGAGAGACTCAGCAATGCTTCAAACATCCGCGGTGGTGATGGGTTAGGTTTGCATTCAGGTCACCTGGAGACGCTCCACGCTGTTTTCTGGTGTTGCTCTGTGTACAATGACGCAGCAGGAAAAAAAAAAAGGCCGACGCGTCAACTGACAACACGAGGTCCAAACGACCTGCGGTGAGTTTGTTCTAATGCTTCAGAAAAAAGAAGAGAATAATAACTAGACCAGGACAATAGTGCCTCGGCTCCTAAATAGCTGCTAATGCATTGTTGGTGAGTGAGCTGGTGAGTGCCCCCCCCCCATCAGTTACTAAAATAGGACCACTGTCTCGAAGGGTTGCTCCAGATGCAAGGTTGTCAATCACACACCCGAACACCGAAAGCCCAACGGCCCCGTCCACGGCACGTTGCGTGAGCGTCGTGTATTTGGTCCGTCCTCCATGCGACGTCAAACCCCACCGGGAGAGTTTCAGAAGCCAGCGTTCAGCCGCCAGACTTAGTTTACTCGCTCAGATTTTCTCGGTGCGTGTTCTTCTAAACATGCTTCTACGTGTGCGTCTGTCTGTTTTTATAACCAGCAGTTTGCACAGGGTATTTTATTTTGAAAAACCACTGGATTCTCTTTGCTGTTTCTGGGCCTGGCTTCCGCCCGCTGAGGTGCTCGGTGTAGACTGCTCGCATCAAAAATAGAACAGACACATATTCAATGTGTATCCGAGCGATGAGACGATTCTGGGGCGCCTGAAACGGACCCGGCGGAGCCGTTGGGGTTTCATACATTGACTTGAATGGTCGCATATTACTCGCGATGATACGACATGCCGGTGCGGTTTGGGTGTAAAGCAACATTATTAACTGCAATTGATCACAATTTACATTCATTTTGTACTTCAATTATGTAATTCCATTACATCACTAGTTACTCCCCAGCACTGCATATCGTTTGTCAGTTAGTGAGGACCATGACGTGCAGGGAAAAGCTCTCACTTGTTTTTTTCCTCATACCAGGTTGAACACTGTGCACATGCACACATATCAGTCTACAATTTATTGAGTTGTTGGCCTTGGTTCAGGGCAGAATCACACTGATTTTATGACTATTTTAATTGCACTGCCATTTGGAAATGTAGGATTCCTGCAGACTTGGAAAATGTCCAGAAAGCCTTTTTTGAAAAGCTGGACTTGATAAATTAAAGCTTATTTTCCCACTGAAAGCAGGCGCTGGCTTTTCAGGACAAAAATACCCCCAAAAGATTTCCACATTAACAGAAGGGAAGACAAAGTTATTCTTCAATTTGGGACAATGGCTTTGTGGCCTAAATGAATAGTGTGTTATAGCAACACTATGGAAATGGCTTAGCAGAAATCACGGCAACTGGATTTTGATTAATGAGAAACATTCATTTTTGTATTGACCATTTAAAAGACTATTAAGATTGCCACTCAAGCGTTGAGCATTAATTATAAGGCAGGCCTACATAAGCTTCCATGAAATTTAATGAGCATTGTAAAGGCTGAAGTAATGCAAGTAGCTTTGAAGAGAATTAGGTTGTAAATGAAGTCCTGAAACAACAGTCATATTAAACTTTTCCTGCCAAGTTTGTTTTCAGTTCACACACTAATGAAATATTAGATTATTTTCTCTGAGAAAACGTGATTGTTATTTACACTCAGTGCTCCCAGAATGCAAAGCAAACACCGGATAAGGAACCAAATTAAGACCTTACACTTGTTCTGGGGACGGAGGATAAATCACACGTCTGGTCTTTGTAACAAATAAAACTCTTTTTGGCAATTACACCTTCTTCAAGAGAAGAGCTTTGGACCTGCATCCCATTTTAAAAATGGGATCCTGATCATTTTTGTAAATCCATGTTAAAGTAATTAAGAGAACTCGACTCGGGCTGTTGCAGTCAGGTGCATGAACGCTGCTGTTTGTCAGCTTTGCCACCAGGAAACATTCACATTCACTGATTCATGCATTCATTCTAATCAGCCTGTTAAATGGGTTCATCTCAGAGAGCTGCTGCTAATGTGATTGCAATTAGAAATCTACTTCAGAGCCGGTCCATACACAACACAGCAGGCCACATGCAAAGAAGCAACATTTCTCAGATGCTTGTCGGTGACATAACGCTGTCCACTATCATCATTTTGACATTCTTGTCCCGGATAGCGGCCGATGGTTACGTAGGCACTACCAGTGATTACTGTATAATGCACACACGCCAACTCGGGGAGTAATCTATCATGGTGCATCTACTCACCAGTCAAAGAGAGCCGGTCCTTCCTGACAATGATTGTTGATTAACTTGCCAAACCCTTACAGTGAGCAAAGACTCTGTAACTCATAGTAATCAAGCTGACAGCAGTGGGAGGAAATCTCAAGAGGATCACTAAACCTGCTAATAGACACGAGAGGCACCACTTGGGTTCATTTTCATTGCTGCATAGAACATGGAGGTCGCCTAGAGACTAATCTAAAATGGGCAATGACACCTGAATGACACCTGTAACGGCACCCACCTGTCAATCAGAGCGGGTCCTGCATGACTTCAATAACTTTAGCAATATGATTTGAACGAGCGAGGTAAATAATTCAGCAGTTTTTACGAATGAGGACATTAGCTAACCAGCCTGTAAACATGTTTATTTCTGCTGTGAACATGGGGACTTATGGAGACTGACTTGTTGTGTTGCCAGCCTCTAGTGGCCGTTGGAGGAACTGCAGTTTTTTTGGCATTGGCTTCACTTCACAACCGCGGAGGCTGTCGCTTGGTCCCAAGCTGGGGGTGTTTATTTGCTTCCCGAGACCCTGAACATGAGAGATAAACACGGAGCACTGTGGGGGAATGTGTGCTTCGTGCTTCTTGTTGTCCTGCTGGTGCCTGTTTGAAATACCGGGTTGTTAGTGATTGTAAAGCAGCCATGTACTGACAGAGATGAGCACATAACTAAAATATTATCTTCAGTCAAACCGCGGCTGTACGTCAATGTTTTTCATCCCGTCATAATATTAAGCTTCAGGATTAATCAGCTGCTGGATTCTTCTTGCTCCAAACTATTATTACTATTATATAACACCAGCCTCTGGTCTTCACTATAATACAGTACGTCTCCTTGGATAAGCAATGTCTCATAAATATTCAGGAGCACAGGGGGGTCTATGGATGTCATGTTCTTTGTTTACTCAGCTGAATCACTCAAGACTAGAACATGATTGTCATAACATCCATAATGTGGAAAATCCTGCTTAAATTTTCATGAGTATCGTGAACGTGGACCTGCAAATTCATGCACTCGTGAACAACAAACAGAAAATACTAAGCTTCTTAATGCTCATAACTCCTCTCCGCTGTCTTCCTTATCAGCCCTTCGAGACGCCGCAGGAGCCTGTAGGTCCTTTCAGGGGGGGCGCTTCAACAGCTGTATCGATCTGTTAACTTTGCATTCATCAATCACAAGGCTGCAGGAATGATTCAGATAACTTCAGCATGGCCTGTCCTCCCCCCCAGTGGGAAAACTAAAATTAATACCTCCATGTTCCTGATCCATTCCCCCTCTGTTGGGAAGACTCACCTTTGTTTGCAGGTGGTTAGATATCAGCTCAACAGAAACAAAGGAGATACGGGAATGATGGAATTTCTTGGGGACTTTGCAGCTCATCTATAAAGGTTTTTAACAGGAGAGAACAAAATATGACAACTATATCTTTAATGAAGACTCCTTCTCTCAGGAGGCCCCACTGTTTCCTAGAACACTCTCTCAGATTTCACCACAAAGGCCTTTGCCAAGGGGCTTCCAGCACAATCAATGATAGCGCTAATTGAAATATTATCTCTAATGCTTCCCACAAATGCCCAGGCAAAGCCCCCAATAATTGCACACAGATTATTCCACAGGCCATGTGCTTTCTAACCACGAACTGTACCATCTGCTTCAGAATTACCACCATCCCGCTGCACTAGTTAAGCACCCCCCTCTGCATAAAGCCGACTCCCCCAACTGCGAGACTCCTTCCCTGCTATTAGTACACGAGGGCGGGCCGAGTCTCGAGTGGCCATCTCATCAGTGTCGATGTCAAGGATCCGGGCAGGTGATGGTAGAAGATTGATGTTGGTATCTGCCGCCTGCCCACCTAAATTATATATCCGTTTCCCCCCCTTGAGATTTCAAATCAGATAAAAAGAACATATGGAAGATTTAGTTTGCTCCTCCAAGGCCGGGAAGTCTCCACGATCAAGTGTGTAAAGAATAGTGCCAGAAACTGGTTGATTGTATCAGTGTGGACAGGAGAGGGATATTAGGTGCACAATAAGAAGAAGCTATTTCCCACTCAAGATGCAAAAACGACAGACAAAAGAACTCCCATACGACGGCAAGGTCACTCCGAGCAGGAAAACCCGTAACAAGCAAACAAAAGACTTAATTAGAGTCAGACAGCAAGACGGAGGGTTATGTTTGCTATCACAGGGTTCATGTTGCTAGATATCGTTCATTATTTATACCGTGCTCCTTTTTGTTTCTTACTAAATAAACTGTTGCTTCAACTCGTGTCATTATCTGGCTCTGGATCCATCTCCCTTGATTTTGAATGAACGTTTTTAATGTGCAGCTCAGTAACACGCCAGCTCCCACAGTCCAAGCACCAGCTACAGCTTCAATCAACATACGACTTCACTGGTTCCATTGTCCAGCGGCCAACACGCTACAACACTGTGGCTTGATCTTCTCCCAACCGCTCCAACGTGTGTGCTCTGATTTGTGAATCGTGGCCGTGTTGAAACGGACATGCATTGTCAAACAGACGTCCCCGGTCGAGTTTGCGCCATCAGACAAACGCTGACATTCACTGTGATTCCTCTGTGACTCCTTGTCTTGCTTCTTATGTCACTTCTCTCCGCTGCATTCTGTACCATCCCTTGCGTTTGTCTTTATAGCTTTTTTCTCTGCAGGTCACGTGTTAAGCCTCTTTGACATTTCGCTCACGGCGAGCTATTTGTTAGAAAACTGAAATATGGGAGAGAAAAAAACACTTTGATTTTCAGAAGCACAAAAAATGAAACTAATTCTCTGATTTAAATTCTGGAGATCTGAGTCAGAGATGATGCTTCTCATTGGACATGGTGTAAGACAAAAACAGAATGTTGGCAGAAACTTTGGATGCTGTATGAGAAAGTTAAATTCAGCTTTGGTACCAAATGTTTATATATTTGATATAAAATGCTGATTCCTTCTACAGGAGCTGACAATAATTCAGTATGTTATTTGATTTGAGGTCACAGCTTGAGTCTTAAACTTTAATTTAAAAACGCCAAAAAATAAATAATTTAAAGTAACAGATGTTAGATTATGTAAATAAGATGCAAAAAGTAGCTATAAAATCCATATCTTGCAGCTGCATACTGGCATTGTTTAATAAATAATGCTCCTAACAAGAATCATTTCTGAACCACCTGACAAACTTGGAGTCTTTGCCTTTCAGCGATTTCCTCTTTACTTTGGCTCATCTCAACTCTTCAGAAATGTTGTTCCTTTGAGTCAAAAGTCAGAAAAACATCGGAGGAGTTTCAGAATCTGAGTGCTTCATGAAACTCTTCTCAACAGCCTTTGGCATCCCCTCACCCCAAAGGACACATATACTATATATACATGCAGCAGCATTCGATCATAGAAACTAACTTACATAGAAACAAACGAGTTTCTCAAGGAGGCAGCATTCCACAGACACGACAACCTGGTGAATGGACGCAGTCTGAAGTCACTATCCCTGCTGCTTATTAATCAGCCCTCTCTGGCAAAAGGCCGTTGTGGCCACCAAGTCACGTGACCACTTCACTGGGACTTGGCAAAATAAGTGTGTGGAGGAGGAAATGCTTCTCAAAAAGCTCAGCCGTTACTTTTGTGCAACTGTAGGTTTTGCTCCTGCGTGATGACGGTGCATTATGTGATATCCAGGAAGTGAAAGTGAAGCAAACTAAGGACTTTATTCAGCACATTCCCATCACCGACAATATGAAGAATAAACAAAAAGCTGACTTCCATTGCATTTTCCTGCCCGTGACAGATTTACCTGCCGGTGTTTATCTGCATTTCAAATATCAACATTTCAGAAGGTTCCTCGAGGAGAGTCAGTGGATCTGTCTGTCTCCTCCACCCACGGGCCTCTTGTCATGTTATACGTTAGGCATCAAAAACAGCATGTACAGTAATAATCTAATTATATTTAAAAAAAAAAATGTTTTTCTCAGCTCGTCTCCTGAGAATTGTCGTTCTCCTTCTTTGTTTCCTGCTGGATTGTTGATGCCGCACACGGCGCAGCCTCACGACTGAAAGCCTTCAGTGAAACTCCAGAAAATTGATTGTTGACCGGCGCTGAGTAAAGCAGTCAGGCTGCCATTAAACTCTCGTAACAAACTTTTTTAACAATACAGAAATGATTCATCTGTAATATGAAGCTGTGGAAACACGCACAAACAAAAAGAGGCATTACTAAACGCCAGAACAGAATGCAACATGAAAATTGCTTCCCGCCACAGGAATGAAAAAGACAACTGGATAACAATTACCTCCAATTTGCAATTTGCCTTTTTAGAAAACAAACACGGCCTCGTGTTGTTTCCCTCAAACATGCAAAGTGGCAATTTCACATCTGTGGAGGAACAGTTCTCACTTACAGGCACTCATCATCTCATAATATGTCTAATTTCCTTAATATTATATTGCACAGTGAAGTGTAATGAAGAAAAAGTTTCATATCCAAGCCAAGCTCTTGATTAAAGCCATGGAACAGCAAACACACACACACACACACACACACACACAGAAACATAAAAATAGCTCTTGGTGATCAATCTTTCATTTCTGACTCTATATTGTTGCTCGGCCTGTATCGTTCTTATTTCATGGATGTCACGTCCAGATATTTTCACCTCATATAGAAGCAGCAGAAACACCAATTTGACTTGGAACAGCAGACTCTATAGACCACGATGCAACGCAGCCAGGAGACAGCTTGTATTTCGGGTACAGCGCCGGTGAGAGAGGCAGGAGTTGATGCCAGCGGTGGCGTCCCATCACGCCTTGTGAGATGACGTGTCCGATGGCGTGTGGAAGGAAGAGAAGAGCCGCGTGATTAAATGATTTCTATCCTTAATGCCTGCTCTGTGGGGTGCACAGATTGAAAGCATATGCAGAAGATCTGAGTAATTTTATGCCCGGAAATCAAATTTTCTGGCCTTCATGCACCTCTGAACGGCTTCCATGAGAATAAACAGTTCTCCTTTCGTACGTCTGTGGGAACGTCACAAACTCTCCTGCTCGACTGCACCAAGATTTCTCTTTATTCAGAAGTCGACGACTTGTAGGTGTGACGATGCTAAATGTGCAGTCTGCAGTTCAAAATAACAACTGGCTGTAGTGGAGAGGGCACATGTATGACGGGGCTGCAGCAATTAACCAATTTAACGATAAAGCGTTAGAGCATAACACCTGAAAAAGACACAGATGTTCTCAATTTTATTTTCACTTTTACTAAAAAGGTGTTGTGAAAGAAATGAATAGTTCATAAAGCGCTGCATCCCGTCCTGTCCTCGCTCGCCCTGTAACACCTTTTTTTCCCTGACTTTGTAAAATAAAAGCGCCTTGTTGAAAATTCCCAGCAGAGTAACCATCAGCGGGCTGAAGCGCAGATCAGCTGCCGGTTCAGACCTGCAATCAGCCGCCGCTGACCTCAGAGCAGTTCATCTGGGGTCACGCACGGAACATCACCTCCGATTGCCCCGGACCTTAAGACCCCGAGGGGCCCGTGATAAAGGCTGTGGGTTCACTTCACATCAACTGACTGGACGTACTGTAATTTGATTTACTGCATATTTGTACATGAATTTGCAATGGCATGCTGTGTTAAGTGAGATGATATGCATGAGTGGAGGTGTGAAGGAGAATATGAGAGCTGAAAAAAATGTTACATAGGTCAGATCGAAGAAAAAAATACAAGTAAACTTCCTGTTTTTTGAGCTGGTTTACTTAAAACACAGTAACTGTGCGACAAGCGGTCGAACGAAGCGCACGAGACAAAAGAAATGAACTTAATTAATATCAGTGCATGAATCAGATCAGATTTGATTAACCCGCGAGACCCCAGAGCACCCACTCTAGATTTCACGACAGTGAATGAAAACAGAAAGTCCTGATCACGATTTCCACATGGCTTCCATTGTAAATTTAAAAGCCGCGAGCGGATCCTGACCTCACCGTGCTCATCACAGAGGCGTAGGACAGTGTGTTGCTACCTGGAGTACAGGTAGATGCTGCAGAACACAGAAGTGCTTCATGTTCATGCACACAGGTCAATGCATCTTAATGTAGGAGTAGGTGGAGTGTGTGTGTGTGTGTAGGAGTGTTTGAATGTCTGAGGGTGAATTCTTGCTTTCCAGCTGAGAAGCCACCTGGCTTTAATAGCAGCTCAGAGCCATTTCACATGACATTAATTCATCATGTTTTGATATCACGCCACTGTACACAGGTGGCAAAATCTACCTGCCACTGTCGGCCATCTGCACGCTCTCCCTGCGCGTTCTGCTCGCAGTCTTTGTGGTCCGTGCACTGGGAGACGGACAAAGACATTTTTCTTTACAGCGGCATGCTCTGCCTCTTTTGCCTTGAGATCCCCACTGAGTAGCTGTAGCCCTGCGATAAGAAGAGAACACACTCTACCCATCAACAATGATCTCAATGTCTTTAACAAAAGGCTGCATACAACGGGCACGCCACAGCTTCCCATAACACCGCCGCCACCCCTATCCATCTCTGCTCTCTTAGCTGGTCATCCAATAACAGCTGTTGCTCCAAATTTCGATCTAACCGGCTATAACTCTCGCCTTTGGCTGACACGGGCTGACGGAGGAAGGACAAGGGCACAATACACAGGCCCGCGAGGGTCTCGGCCAAAAAAAAAAAAAAACACAAGAGTTTGTGCTGCATCCTGGCAACACAGCCAGCACTGTCCTCTCCCAGCCACATACAGAGAGAGAGGAGGGAGGCAGCCCGCTCAGACAATGAGGCTGCCTCATTACCAGCGTTTATCTTAAGCTGGATTAATACTCCAAGAAGAAACAACGTGCTGCTTCTTCTGGGACCTTCTGAAGGTTTCACTGGTCTCCACTCTTGTTGTTTTTTTGGTTTCCTGCAACTTCCTGTTTCCTTCTCGCCCTCTGATGTCAGCAGCTGATTGTTTCCCACCTACCCTTCACATGTTGGAGTCTGTTCATTTGCTTCTGGAGGTTGATGACCCACTGTGGGGTTTGGCTGCACCCGAAAAGCTACACGTCGGTTACTGGAATTTTCACAGTAACTCTATAATTACTGTAGTTTTTGACTGAACCTGACGCAGTATGTGAGTTGGTTTGCAGTCATGGGGCACAAACGCAGTAAATTTCTGTGGATTTCACAGCTGAAGATTGCAGCGTCCTCTGACAGAAACAGTACGACCAGCTCCAGCGTTCTGTGTGCGAGCTGCATCACCTTACAGACAACATGAAAAGATCTGAGCGTGTGTGCCTCCCTGCCCGACTCTGCTGCTGAACGTGGAGCACACAGACGTCGTGCCCAACATTTGGGATGGTGGAAAATAATATAAGACAGCAATTAGCGAGAGGCTCCATGAAGCTGACCTTGACATATTCAAACAGATTAGACGCGGAGGCGAAACCAGGCGCTCCAAAACACGACAACTAATAACGAAGAAGAAGGAAATGTTGTTACGTTATTACAGCAGCTGAATCCATTAACAAAGCCAACATGTTGCACAGTTATGATCTATGATTGATTGATTATCACACCTTTCTCCAAATATTCACACATTTCCTCAGTGCACCCTGATGGTCCATCCATGATGTCTGATTGTTTCCTGCTACACAACAAAAAAAGAAAGAAGAAGAAAGTGCGGCGCAAAATACATCAACAGACAAACTGATACTTCATTTTGGACGAACCCCCACCACCACCACCACCACCACCACCACCACCCTCCCTCCAGTGAGCTGACGCAGCCCCACAGCAATTTCAGCCCTCGGCTCATCCTCCCCCCTCGAGGTGCACCGAGGAGCGTTTCGAGCACTTATTTGTGTCGACTGCCATCCAGATGTACAGAGCTCCCTGACACGCTGGCTGCAGCCTCCGCCAGCCAACTAGTAGAGCTCTTCAGCCCAGGTGCCTCCTTCTGTCTCCATCAATCGCTCCTCTCTGCTCCTGTGATCCGCCCTCTGCATCTCTACATCCACCCCAGCCCGACTCCAGCTCTGACCTGCGGGGGTCCTTCCTGCATATCTCCCTCGCACATCTGTACGCCAGCCAAAATATTATTATTTCTCTGGTGAGCAGCTACGATGTGCACAAGCTGCTTCCACGCGTGATTCTAATCAGATCAGACCAGAAGAAGAGCGACTGAAACAGCTACTCCATTTTAAAAATAGACCCACAGTCCTGCATGTTTAAACAATGATGACAGCGCTCTTGGCAGCTAAACCCATATTGATACAAACTGAGTAATGAACTGAGGAATGAAAGGAAGTCACATATTTACTGAGAGTATAGAAACACTGACTGAGGTTAGATCCAGACTAGCTGGCTTGAAAATGACCCAGAACGTCTCGACGAAGCTTCGGCCTCGTCTCGCCTGGCTGATGCTTTTGATCGTTAAAATGACAAACACTGCGAGCGCTGATCAACATTAATTCTGCAGGTAACAGTCGTAAAAGGTCAAAGATGTCTCCGACTGAATTAGTCCAGCGCTACAAACTGTAAATCTTCACTCATTTATGATCCTCCACATGTTCGTGTTTATCTTTTCCAATATGATCTGTATTGGCCTCCTGCTATCATCAGCCCGGTTCTGTTGACCCAGTTTCCCTGTGGGGACAGTTTCACTTTTTCTGATCTGATGTCTGATTCTGCAGGAGATCTGCTGATATGCAAATGCACAGTTCTGCTGTGGCCTGGAGGATGGATTGGACCTGAAACGGAGGAGGGGCTGGTGTTTTCGCAGGTGTATTAAAAACATTTTTTTTTTAATAGCACGGCAACGTGGCGTGAAACAAAGCGTTATCTCCTGGACGCCTGTCCCAGCAGTGATTTGTGTATTTCTTAAAGCTCGTCACGTATGTGCAGGTTTTCCTCCACGCCTGCAGAATAATGACTGTTTCCTTTGCAACACAAGTCCTGATGTGCAGCATTAACAGTGACAGCTCGAAGTCGGACGTGTGGGTAAAAACAGGCTCTGCGTGGTCACAGGAGGAGGAGTCACTCCATTACTTCTCTCTTTCTGAACGCTGATGTATCTCACATTCGTAATTAGGTTGAGAAGTGCAGAGAGTCTGCGCTCAGAGCTCTGTGTGATAAACCTGCACGCCGAGTTCAGATCTGACAGGAATAAAATGCATTACTTCAGATGAAAGGCAGAATTATGAAGTCGGCGTACTCTAAGTGGGAAACAACAAATCATCGCGGTGCTTTAACCTGCAACTTTTATTAAATATTCATCATTATTTTGGCTCGGCTGCTCGTTTCTTCTGTGCGGGCGTCTAGGCTCTTCACATGCACAGCAGGACTTGTGGTTGTGGAGCTCTGGCGTTTTGTGCAGGCGTCTGTAAAGATCAAAAGAAGCTGCTGGCCAAACAGAAGAGCGAGGTGTGGAGAGCTGATGAGGAGACGTGCCCCTCCATCCCTCCAACCTCCACCGACTCCCTGATTTATCCACTTCATTCCTTTCCTCGTGTCCTCGGCTCACTTCTTTATTTATCTGCTCACTTCTGACCACAGGGGTCATTATGAGAGGACAGGCTTGATTTAACGGCATTAATCTCCCTCGGTCTCTGTCTTATTACAGGCTGCTCGAAGCTTTGAGAAAAATCTAAGGTAAAGACACAAAAGGCTGATTAAAGATTATAGAGGTGAAGTTTTCATTCTGTTTGCTGCTGCTTAAAGCCACAGTGTAGTTATTGGATTGAATTTTTAATGTCAGGTGTAAACAAGGTCAGAAAGACCGAGCCTGTCTCTCTCTCTGTCTCTCTCTCTCTCTGTCTCTCTCTCTGCAAAGCCAACTTGCCTGCCAGAAGAACACACGGCTTAACTCGGATGACCTGAGCACGCAGTCAATGTGGATTAAGAACTAATACTTAATCAACTTTGCGCAAAGACCTCCGCCGCCCGTGCGTCCGTGCGCGCGCCAGGCTGATCCGCGGCCACAAAAGCGCAACAAAAAAAAAAAAAAGGCATCAGGCTGAGTTTGAATAAAAAGCAGAGTGTGTGAAGGCTCTGCAGCCTGCAGGGACAATCCTGACTTCTTCGTTTAAAAGGTGCAAAAAGTGCAAAAGCTGCCGCTGAGAATGACCCAGCAGATTAAAGTTGGAGAGAAACGGCTGCAGCCTGACGGACTCGGGGTAAAAATACACCCAGGAGCAGGCACTCGGTACTTAGAGAGTCAGGCTGTGGCACCAGGACAGCAGCTCGGCTGCTCTTCACTAATCGCTTCATTTAAGCTGCAGCTTATGGATGACATGCATCCTGATGGCAGACGTGTGAGGGCTGACCGACAGGCGCCTCCGTTCAAGCCGAGTGATGGACGGACAAAGCGGGCAGACGGAGTCAGAGGCGGCGATAACAAGTGCTCCAAAATCCATCACTTACCTTGCTCCATCAGCAGGATGGTCATCCCGACCAGCACAGCCCAGTACAGCGGGTTCTTCATGCTTCTCGGTGAGGTCTGCCTGCTGCGTGCGGGGAAAGGAAGAAAATCGCCTGCGAGTCTGAGAAAATCCCGAAAAGTGCTTTTTCTTCAAGTCCCCGTGCTCCTGTGAGCCTGTGCAGCATCCACCAACGCAGCGCGCAGCAGAGTCCCTCCTTCAGCTGCGCACGAGGCAAGCGCGCGCCACTGATGAGCACCGCATCCGGTTTGGGTGTGCGTGCGAGTAAGACACACACGTCGGCTTTAATCCGCGGGCTTTTAATTTGAAGGGGGGCGACGGCGGCCGGCTTCCTGTCCTGAGCCGGTTGCGTGCAGCGAGCTTGAAGCTGTTGGAGTCTGTGAGGAGGCGCAGGCAGCCTCACGGAGGAACAGTAGCTGCTTCATTTAGCCTTTTAAACGAAGCAACAAGAGTCACAGACTGCAGCCCTGTCTGCGAGGCACGGGCCAATCAGAGCGCGCCTCAGCTCACCTGTCCGCAGGTGTCTGCTGCCTCATTCAGGTGCTGAACTCACAGTCTGATCCGAGAGAAGCAAAGAAGGACTGACTGACAGCTGAAAACAGTGTCAGACAGGAAGAACGGAACCCGACCTGCTGCAGTCCAGAGGTCCACCTCCCTCCTGGACGACAGCGAGGCTGAAGGAGGAGATGATGGAGGGCTCGGGAAGGAGCAGAGGAGGAATCACGCCTCCTTGGAGAGAGCTGACAGCTCGGAGAGCCTCGTGACCCGACCTGGACGCTGCACACTGACTCTGTGGTGAGATACACGAGAGAGTTTCACCTCAGACACTTTGATGGAGTTCAGAGTTTCCACACCTTCATCACTGACAGCATACTGATGGAGGACAACAACAAAAGCAGGTTCCACAGAGAGCATCAAGCCAGTGAAGGAGCAGGTCACGATCCACAGTCACTCTTTATGTAACTACGTCTGACACCTTTAAAGGAGAGCCATCTGTTGCCTTCACTGCTCACAAAATAAAAGTTTGGAACTCGTCAGAGCATGGTCAGGACTCGGTTATTGCTTCTAGCTGTTCCTGTCCTGCAGTCGATCGTCCTTCTGTGTTGAACATGTTGGTTGGCTGCAGGTTAAAGGTCAGCCTCATGTTAGGAGCCATGCTGTGTCACCTGTCGTGGTGATCTGTCAGTGTCAGTGTGTGCAGGCGTTACAGACGTCCTCTTCACCGATTCTCTTCATTTCTCACTTAATTTCCACGGCAGATTATTTGCAGTGCTCCCTGCGTGTTGTCGTGTTGATAGGTGTGCCACGCTGCTCGTCTGAATTGCCACAGCGGGAGGGATCCCAAAGAAAGAAGCACCGTACCATCTATTCTCCATTTTCAACAAACGTGCGTGCGAGTGAGTGCGGCCTCCATTTTCACTGCAGATACATTTCTGCTGAAGGAAACGATGTGACGCTGCTCATGCTGCTGGAAATCATTGATTTAGGTTTGAAGTGTCCATGATTATCGATTACTGACGTTAATAATGATCTAACATATATTCAGTTACACCGTAGGAGATGATGGCTGCAGGTCTGGTGTGATGGTGGGTGGAGATGCTGCCTGTCTGGAGCTACAGGTGTGTGTTCCCCATAGACTGCATAACCTGTGCGGCACATTATCCAGTCTGCGGTGCGTCTCTCTTCCTTCCAAAGATAAAAAATAAATCACGCCTCATTGCGCTCACAGTGGTCATCATGAGAGCTCGCTCCCCTGACCAAGCACCTGATTCATCTACGATGGTGCATCCTGCAACATAAAGTACGACTGTGAGAGTCACACACAGGTGTTGCACTAAGTGCACGACTGTTAAAGGACAAGAAAGAACTCTCAACAACGTGAAAACATCACTCGTTCTTTGGGTTTGAATCCACTTCATCACTGGAGGTGAAACGTTAACGTGAGTTCCAGGCCTCCACGTCTATGCAGCATGTGTTGTATGAACGGGCAGCTGAGACGCAAGAACACAAGCAAATGAAGATCAGTCTGACAACACGTGTGCAGCATCTGAAAACTGCAGATATAAGAATCCAGCTTGGATACTGTTTGGTTTGTGAAGATGACGAAACTTTTGATTTGGAGTAGAAATAAATAAATAAATCGTCTTTAGGAAGAAAGGAACAATGCATGCATAGCTTGTCTTGGTCTGGTCAACAAACATTTTGAAGCCTTGAGCTCTGCATCACGGCTGTTTCCGTCTCGGCTTTTTGGAGCCAGAGTGGGTGGATGGAGCAGGCCTGCAGCCAATGGAGTCACCCCCTGCTGGCCA
This sequence comes from Nibea coibor, assembly GCA_023373845.1. NCBI lineage: Eukaryota > Metazoa > Chordata > Actinopteri > Sciaenidae > Nibea > Nibea coibor. Next base: position 22,272,414 of record CM041733.1, read on the forward strand.
TTAGAAAGAATGCAGGTTTTAGACACTGTCCACTAATTACACACCATCGCTGGTTATTAGAGGGCACTTACAGGGTAACAATTAAAAGAATGAATAAATATAGGCTCCTTTGTACCTCATTTAATGTTCCACCATCATATATGAGCTGACATTACTTCTATTATGGATGTTTTTCAGTGTTGGATGACAGTGCGAGCCTTTTATAGCCGTGCACTTGAGAAAGTTTGTTTTCTGCTCCAGCCTGCCAACGATGAGCTGCTGCTGCTGGATACGAGCAGACCCATTTTATCAACTTGTTCTCATTCCAGATCATACAATGAAGGAGACATGCATAATAAAACCCCAGAGTGTGGGTGGAACTGGCCTGCTGGAGGCTCACCTGACGTAGCGGGAGAAAAGGGCAGAAGCATTTGTTGCTAATGCACTGTGTCGAATGTTGCTTTTACAGCAGGCAGCAAATCACGACTGAGAAAAAGCAGCCCGCCGTCGTTTGTTGTTCTCTGTAGGAATCCAGATTTTTAGTTTCAGTCACACAAAGAAAATTTCAAACCAGAATGAGGATTTGATTTTCTACAGCTTCTCTGGTCGTTGTGTGCCGATGGGGACAGTGTGCGTGCATCCCTCAGACATCTGCTCCACGTCAGCAGCTGAACTGTGAAGAAGGAGCCCTCGACTCGACCCGTCGTGTGCTTAAGGTTTGCTTATGTAACAGCAGACTGTCTCATACTGTATTCACTGCAGGTCGATATCTCTGTGCACTTCATGCTCTTACATCGGCTGATGGCATGTTCACTCCTACATCTAATGCAGCTCGGAAGTTCTACAGCTTTATTATGCTACATTTCATATGTTGAATTTAAATATATATTTTATTTATTTATTTATTTATGAGCTTGTCTCGTCATTAGAGGAACAGACACTTTAAGCAAAGGCAATATTTTATTATCATTGAAATTAGGTTTATTTAATTTATTACTCATATACATAATTTACATGGAATTAACTATAATTATGGGCTGAATTTTTAGTTTTATTTCCATGTATCTGTACGTTCTTCTGTCTTTGTGCTGCTGCAGCTGGATTCCTCCTCTGGGCATCAATAAAGTTAAGTTGCAGTTTGGTTGCATTGTTTTTAATTCTGATTTTTTAGAGTGTTGAATCATTGCTGCGTGAAACGTCTTTCATGAATGTACGTTTGGGAAGCGAGCACAGCTAAGCCATTTCATCTCCACATTGCCTCACAAAAATAAGTAGCTTTCAATAATATGCACACATGGCCGAGGACAAGCTGTCATTTATTACTCAGAAACATTATTCAGTCAGGTGAAAGAAGAGTTCACGTGTTATTTCCTCGTTTTTATGCCTCACTGACTTGATTTTTTCTCCCTCTCCCAACTGTGGTAATGACTGGTCAGCTGCAGACAGAGCAGTACACCAGCAGAGTTCAATGGGAGCCAACAGGTGGAGGTGTTCTAATATTAAAACATATTTATCGCACCATGTTTCAAAGTCAATAAGGATTTGATAGAAGCACTGGAGGGAAACTAAATTTGCTATAAATCAACATCAGCATTTCAAACTAATTCTACTTTTCATCACATCCTGGCACAATATTAAAGTGATGATTGTGTTCCATATTTATGCCACCGTTCACATGTACAATAAAATACATGAACTGCACTCTGAATAAAATGACAGTAAATAGATGGATACGTATGTAGAGGTAGCACCTGTGGGGGTTTAATTGCAGCTCCGTGGAGTGAGTTCATCGACTTTCATCCTTTCTCTGCTGAACCTGATGATTATTTGTGCCTTCCACCGTGTTTCACACGTCTACCTTATTGTTTCTTCCTGTGTTGTGTCTTGTGCCTCATTTTTCTCCCTCCGTGTCTCGATCATGTGTGCAGCATCACGCGTGCTGCACAAAGCGGAACAGGGTTCTTGGAGATTGGAGACAGGAAGTCAGGAGCCAGTTCAAGTTCAGCGACATTGTGTTCTCTAACAACGCAGAGAATCTGAAGCTGTGACCTGTACTGATGTAACTGAGACTCGTAGCTCATTTAATTTTGTAAATTAAATATTTTATTGTCTTAATGAATGCTATTTGTGCTGAACTGTCACCCAGTTTTCAGTGATTACAGTAATTAACCACAGCATCTCCAGGTCACACTGTGGGAGTTCAGTCTCAGACTGTGGAGCTCTGAGAAGGACGACAGCGTGGAACATTTATTCAGAAACATTTTGGGAAAACTGAGAAGTTTCTTGGGATGTTTTAACGCCGCTGTCTGCTTTGACGGCTGCCTGTCGCCATTAAATCCTTTCAAACTGTTAGGAATCCATTGTGACCACAGACACCGCTGGGAAGGAGCCCGCTACACGACTACGACTTCTTTCATTCATTCTTCAGCAACAAAGGGTGTGAACGTTTGTTACTGCTGAGAAAAAAAATGATGCTAAAACATATTTCAGCTCTGTATTCACCCAGAATTTCAGATCTCCTCGTCTGATATGGTGCAACCACCACGACGCCACATTTCAGTTGTATTTGAAAAAGATTTTCATTTGTGGATGCACCACTGATTAAATGTCTCAAAGCATGGACAAATCGAACTTTTAAAAGTGAAATAATTTGAATTTTTTCTCTGTGCTCAGCCACAATTCTGAATTCAGACCTTTCCCTTTGCAGTGAGGTTAAACTGATATTAGTCCCAGCAGGAATATTACAGGAGTGCTACAGTCTCTTGATGCCACAGGAGATGGAAAAATAACCAGAGACGCACTGATGCTGATGCTTGCTGATAAGATTTTAGGGATGAATTTGTGATCATATGAAAATCCATTGACCTTAATGTACTGGCTGAGTTAATGGAGCATTTAGAACACTACAGCATTAGTCTTTAAAGTGTCGAGTTTGTCAGATTTAGGAGCAGAAATGTAATATCATATGCATAGCTATATTTCCATTAGTGCATAATCACCTGAAAATAAGAAGAATCGTGTTTTTTTTATCTACAGACACTGCAGGTCCTCTTCGCCCGCCATTGGAGCCACCGTCTTTCTAAAGTAGACCAGAACAAACAAACCAAACACTAGTCACGAGTTTCTCTCCTTCTACGCCCTTGGAAGGAAGGATGAGGTTAGAGGTTGCTCCAGTTCCATCGCTTGATGCCACTAAATCCTACATACATAGAGTCTGAAAGGAGATTGTACTCAGTAGAGCTTGGGTTATAAATACATTGGGACTGAATGCACTTCCAAAAACATGAATGCACTGTATAACTCATAAGAAAACTTTGAAGGCCTGCAGTGTTATGTAACCTCTAATGATGATAAACTGCCCATGTCACCACAACAAGCTCATTCAAAGGAAATCAGTGTGCAGTACTCAGTATTTTGAAGTTTGCATTGTGAAATAAGCCTGAATCTGGACTTCAGAATGACTCATGAATGCATTATAAGTCATACTAATAATCTTTGAATTGTGAGCTCGTGTAGAGCATTTCATATGTGAATGGAGCTGGTACACAATAGCTGATACTGTGGGCTGCCAATTGTCTGCAGAAGGAGATACAAACAAAAAAATCATGTCTTCTTCAGGAGTAGCTCATTAAATATGCAGCATCGCTGCCGCACGGCAGTTATTCTAACTGCACCATCGCTATATTCCCATGATTGAGGAGCACAGACTCTCTGCAGAGTTTCCTCCATAACAATAATGATTGAATCACAATCACAAGCAGCTTTTCCATCAATGCAGCTCGTAGTAGCGTGCAGAGCAGGAAGGCAATGGAGGGATGTGCCGCTCAAGAGTTTCCATCTACAATTCTATGATTTACTAGATACTGTGGTGAGTTAGTGATACTGAGAGAGCATTCAACTGGTTAATAACGTGAGAATTTATTCTCAACGTTAAATTCTTACTTTTGCTGCCTTGTTTTTGTTACTTTATAGCATCCGTCAGCAGCTAGGCAGGGTCGAGCCTAATACAGCCTGATGAAACACTGGATGCTTCCAGGTCGAGGTCATTCACTGAGTGTCTCATCAGTAAAGGCATTCATCTTTTTTTTTGCTATACTTATATTCAAGTTCAAACTGTTCAAACTAAATTCAAAAGCATGTCCTTGTTGAGAAATACGTTTCTATTTAACTATTTTTTTTCTAAACCTTTAATTTTCCTGTAATTCACAATATTTTAACCTTTTCTTTCCACAAACCCACATGGGCATGTGAAATTAGATTTGAAGCTCAGTTATAATGGACCCATTTTAATAACACACTGAGGCGCTTGTTTCAATGGAATGAATGGGCATAATTAATTAAAGCTTCCAAGCTCTTCTGCCTCTGTTTTCATGGAGTCCGCAGCGCTGTGCAATCAGCTGGGTCTGCATCACATAAATATAGGTTCAAGTGTGGCGTGGGGCTGTTTGACATTACTTTTGATGTTAAGATAGCTTTAGACATCGCGTGAACTCTAAATTATTACCTCGCCACACACAGACTGGAAGAAACATTCCGCCTTCGGATTAGTTTGAGAAGTCTACTATCGGATCTGTCGCAGCGTAAATGTCCAAACGTCCGTCAGATCTCCTGCAAAGAGGCAGAAATATCATGACATGAAAACATGAAACATGTTTGCATGTAATGATGTATGTGAAACATAAATAAATAATTAAAATAAATGAATAAAAGTCGTCCGAGCTTACGTTTGCATCCTAAAGCAGCCTTTGCACTGAGGCTTGGTTAAGGTTGTTTCAGGTTATGGTCATGGATAAAAGAAAACAATGATGACTGTTGGTCGGAAACAAGATGAAAGCAGATAAAAATCGCTGTCGCCGTGATAACTTTACGTTCCATAAGTTCCTGTCTCATAGTTTCATAAATCGCTGCGCAGTGTTTTGGCAGGTGATAAGCCCGGATCATGTTTCATCGTCTCACCGCGGCCCGGAACAACCGACGCAGCCTCTTTTCAGTCTTAACACCTCACTCTGTCACCGGTGAGGACGGACACGGGCAGGTAAAAGTGTGAAATGCCACAATGTGATGCAGCGTCTCAGAGCAACTGTTGACTCGCTGATAAACAATCTTTAGAACATCCAGCAGATAAATTATGGTCACGCTGGAGGCAGTAAAATCCAAACTTATTGCTTCTTGGATAATTACCACACCAATAACTTTGCTCAACCAAAAACGCTGTTGGAACTTCACTCCACTTCCTGGCAGTACTTTCCACATCTGGACCTGATGTGTGCTAATATGACGGGGTGAATGAATGCTGCCACTTTCCTCCACACGCTGCACAAACATGTACTAAGAAGGAAGATGGTTGCATGGACTGCACTCAACTGATAAAACTAGGACATGGAGTAAATCCAGAGCATTTTGAGGGGGATTAAGGGCCTGGCATACCCACTGTTCAAACAAATTAGCTCTCAACTAGAGCAAACACCCCCATAATGTTAACTTGGCCCTACAGGACATTCAGGAATGAAAGTATTACATTTCCACAGATTCACAATCATCAAATAAATATTAAAGCTTTCTCCCGAGGGCAACGTAAACTTATAATAATGAACCAAATCCTGTTAATAATGACTCCAACAGAAACAGATGTATATATATATAGGAGCAGGGAGCATGAGTGCAGCTGATCATATGCAGCAGCCTGTAAAGCAGATATAGGCTACTGCAGGGTTGCATGATAATTACACTTGATATGTACAGCTAAGGCACAACATGGGACATTTTTACTGCCCCTGAAATTACCACTATTAATCTGAGTGGCCAAAAGCTGACAACTCTGGCCTTGGAAAATACTTTTTTTTTCGTTAATATGTGTTGACCTACTCAGATATTCAATGACTCAAAGATGGAGAAAGTGTTAGAATTACAGTAAGTGACCCAGATCACATTCTTTTTCCAGCCATAAAAGCAGGTGATGAGGCAGTAAGACTGCAGCAGATGTTGTTTTGTAGCATATAGCATGGCGCAGGATGTGTGGAGGCTTCCACTCTACATCTTTTTTATTTTATATGCATACATAGATATTTAAAATAAATATGCAACAATGAATAAATAAATAAATACAGAGGAGAGGACATCTATTATCAAAAATTGTTAGAATTATTACCATAATTGAACTTTATGGTCACAGCCACAAATGCTACATTTGGAGAGGCCGATTATGAAAAGTACACACACTGCTGAAACATGGACGTGGATGTTTTGGGTGTGTGTGAGTGTGTGTGTGAGCTTCAGCAGCCAGGATATTTCGTTAAGATTGATGGAAAGATGAACGCAGCATGTTATCAGAAAATATTGGAGCACAATTTGAACTCATCCGCACCTGAACATGACACCGATCCTAAACACAAGGCCAGGCCAAGCCACCAGCGGCTCCAGCAGAAGAAGGAGAAGCTTCAGGAGTGACCGTCAGTGTCATTAGTGAGCCACTTTCAAACATGCAGTTCATGCAAGACAACCCAAAACCTTGTTTTACATGCATCATGGCTGGTTTGTGTTCTTACTGTGGGTTTGGATGTCGCTGTGCTGTAACAGAGAGCTGCAAAGAAAACAAGCGTTGACATTTTTTATCTGCAGCTTTCTTCATTTGTTGAGCTTCTGTCATGTGTCACTGTGATTGAAGCTCGGCTGATTCGGAGCACTGAAACCACGATGCCGATGTACAGCATATTCTTTATCTCTACATGAACCAAAACAGACGTGAAAGACGTGCTTGGAGACGCCCACAGTCCGTGTCCAAAACCTACCACTTTGTCTATTAAAACAGGAAGTGTTATATTCTTATATCACTGATATTAGCTCTGTCACATTTGTTATATATTCATACAACAGTAGGTTGTAAAAATATATACATCTTCCCCTGGAATCTGTTGTTTGACCACTGAACTGCAGCCTTCAAAGCGTGACGTTAAACCCCAGCACAGCCTTATCATATATGATACATCAGTCACAATCCTCACGCTTTACCTGCATCATTTAAGGTAGGCAGCACTGCCTACTTCAGCCCTGAACAAACCAAACACACATGCAAAATGTTGGCAGGGACGATGCAGCCGACACCGGAAGGGCGCAGTAATCTAGAGAGCACCAGTGATGGTGTAATTCCTCCATCTCCAGCAGCAGTAAGGACACAAATTATCACACGTAACAGATGCAAAGCTAAAAACATGGATAAATATTTTGAATCTCAGTCAGCTTGTAATCAGAAATCAAGCCAAGGCCTGTCTCACTCCTTTTTCTGATGTGGTAGCTGTCCAGTTTTCTAACAGGAATTCTTATTCAGCTTTACAAAAGGAAACAAAACAAAGAGGGGAGAATAGATGCCTGGATGTGCTGCATGCGTCCTCATTTTGGTTCGACTCCAGCCCTTCATTTGTCAAATCAACATTAAAACTATCCATCAGAGTGACGAATGCTTTTCTGCGAGCTGCCCTGCACAGAATGTTCCAACACCTGCCTGTTAAATTAAACGGAGGCCGAGCCAATTTCTGCAAGATTAAATCTAGACAGAAGCTGACGATGCTTTTATTAATTCATTGTGTAGTAATTGGCTACTATGCACTGACATTTACATGCTCGTTTCTGTTGAGTATTGTTGATTATCCAGTTCATTACTACAAGATTCCCATCTGTGCTTTAAACCCGCGATCAGTGTTGTTAGTATGGTTGGCCATCTTTCTATCTGCATCCCAGGAAGTTTTGACATGAGCGCCTAATACCGGGGCTTAAAGCTGGGCTGGGCAGTAGTTTCTGGAATTATTGGGCAAAAATTCCATATTAATCTTTCAGCATATTGTAATTCAAATAGAGTGAGAAGAAATAGACTCCTGCACCTTCTCTTGGCTCTGCTTTCAGCCTTATAAAACCTACATGACGAGCCTTTGGCCAATCACAGATAAGGTTCAGAGAGATGGCTTTCCCTATTGGCTATTCTACAAATGCAGATGCATGTCCCTGCTTTCTGGTGAACCAGCATATCCCCGACATTATTAACCCCGACGCGAGCTTTGTTAACTAGAGGAGGAAACAATGCTCAAGTGCTGTTGAGTTTTAAGTCAATTAAAAGAGAAAAAAGGAGCACACACAAAGAAACAATGCCAGGCTGAATTCTTTGTTTCACTTTGATTTTCCTGTTACCTTGACGCGCCACTACACAGAGAAGGAAACAAGACAGTGAAAAGACGTCAAGAGGGAAAGACAATGAGCCGAAGGCTGCAAAGTTCAGCCTGAGTCACATTTTGTAAAGCAGCTTGTCTAAAAGACGATTTCATTTTAATGTGACTGTGAACTTTGGTATAATTCGAAAAGCTGTGGAGAGCAGGCCTACGAGGCAGGACGACTGAGTCCTTCGGCAACCATTTGAATTAGTTTGGTGGAAGAGGCTTAGTAGAATTATGTGAGGCAGCAGAGACAGAAGCAGAAGGTTTAATGTACTAATGCATTACTTTTACAGGCCGTTCTAGAACAACAGTTTATGATATGCTTCATGCAACCAGCAAAACCTGCTGGGTATAATCTGACGACAGTTTAGCCTCTGAGGTCGTGGGCCAGTGTCATCTGTGGCCAAGACTTCCTCTGCAGTGCGACTTGAAATCACATGTGAACTATAAACAGACATAAACAGATCTATAACTTTTAAAAAAATCTAATAACTGATGGTTTCTGAGACTGCATTCAGGACAACACGGTCCACATGGACGGCTGCAACCAAAGCCCACTGAAACATGACTGGTCGATACTACTCAGACTGCAATCGAAAACCAGAATGCTTCCAGTGCATTCTTCATCCTATAAATTCAAACATTCACATGCAGATATTGGTTTATAGGGATAATATATTATGCAGCTGTTGAACACATTATCTAGTGCTCCACAAACTGCTATCACAATCATAGTTTAGTAACATGCTGCGCCTTAACAGTCCTTCAAAGACTTTCCAGCTCTGTAGTCAGCTCCGTCACAAACAGCTTTCTTTTGTATGCTCACTTGCTTTGGTCCCTGAGCTCTTCGAAAAGCATAAGAAAAAGCTCCGTCATGAGCACTGGCTACATTCCCAGATGAACCAATCCTTCAATCGATTTCTCAATCTAGGAAAATTTAAGAACTTTCATGTTTTCATAAGAACCGCTGGCCTAAACCTGGGTGAAGATTCAGCTCTATGAAGATAAAGTGCCAGCAGGAAGCGGAGTCTTTAAACTGCAAAGAATTATGACGCTCGGATGTATGCAAGAAATCAAATCTATTGCATCTCTGGCCTCATACGGGGGATGAATTGTGCCTGCCCTTGAATTGCCGAAGCTCCCACCCCAAAAAGGAAGCTGTTGCTGTATAATAACTCCCTCTCAAACATTTTTAGCCCTGCTGGATGGTAGATTTGTCACGGCTCTCAGCGGCCATGGAGGCTGTACACACTGAATTGTGAAAGAACATTAATTTGTTCACAAGCCAGTGCATCCTGCAAAGAAGACTCAGACCAATAAAAGAATTCATTTTGTTCGATCCTTTCCCTCCGTTTGCCTTGGACGTCTGCTACTCTCCGTTCCTCAAGGTGAAGCACCTCCTCAGTGATGCTGCCGTTGATAAATAGCTTCAAAGCGTCTTTTGATGAGACGGTAAAATGCCTTGCCACAGAAACCGAAGGGCTCCTCAATATGTTATGGATGGCAAGCTCCCCAGCTATCACTTGCTTCAATTACTGGAGCCGCAGGAAAGGAGTCAATAAAATGCTCACTTTCCCGAATCTAGCAGAAGTTATGAATGTGTCCTTCAGAGTCAGGTGCCTCGTCACGAGACCAGTGCTTTTACTGTTCTTTTCTACAGACGCCATAGATCTGATTTGGTTTAATATGTAGATGGAGGGTCAAGAGAGTAAACAGCAGAGATTCTAATAGCACATAGCAGGAGACCAACGCGGCCAAACATTTGCTTTTAGTGAGTGACAGAAAGCTTTATGGTCAATATCAGTCAAACATATTCAGTTACATTCAAAAGAAAGTGGGCCGTGGCTTTGTTCAGTCTCCTACTGACCGGCAAATATTTACTGCTGCACTCTGTGCAACAGTGAGGGATACTAATTAGGCTTTAAAATGTCAGGCCTGCTGCAACAGACCTTACAGACTGACATGGAGTTGGATGTTTAATCCCCTGCAAACTTGCACAAGAGAATTTGGTAAGAAGTTTCAGTACCTAAAATGGACACCTAAAAGTACTAAAGAGCCCACAGTAAATCATTAAAGATGGACACACAACTTCCTACATTCAGCCCAATGTAGCCAATCCATCCTGAAAGCAGTAGAAAAAGAAATATATTTATTTTTCTGACTTTTGAACTGGTTCTCGTGCTCCCGTAATCTGCTGCGTTAATTTGAATAACAGTGAGCGTCACTGTCAGCCCTGAAAGCTTCGAGCAGACCTGTAATTTACATGCAGAAGCGTTCCTCCTCTTGCTCGACGTTAGGCAGTGGGGTTCCTGAAAAGTCTGTTAGTCATCCCGCCTTTTGTGTTAACACCACATCCATCAAGCTCGAACATGTCTGCTGCCGGACTTTTTACTTTTTATTTCACCAAGTTTAAAATGATTCTGCACGCTCTGCATTTTGTGTTTCATCTGCTGAGACGTTTGTGCACGGTCAATCACGGCGTGGCTACCAAATTTACCAATATATATTAAATATTTAGCCATATTTAATGCTTAAATAAGTTGCCCCCCAACAACAGAAACAAAAAAGTCATAATTAAACAATTTCATTGCATAACCTCAGCAATTAGTCATTATTCATACAATGCAAATTAAATCCCTGCAAAGCAATGCATCTGGCAACAAGCGTGAAGGAATAGCATTACTAATATTCACTCCAAAAATCCATCCAAACTATGTCCTGACACAAAATAAGAAGATAAATACTGCTGCACTTAATGAAGAGCACGCTTAGCGAGGCTCGTTGAAACAAAAGAAACTCATTTTGCTTAACGGATGAGCACTCTGTCACACAGCTCATCACACGCTCAGGGACCATACACTGACAGGGAAAATCAAAAAACGCTGCAGCTTTCAGTCACAAGTCTGAACACTGACAGCGGCTTTTGATTTTGTCCTTGCGCAAAGTAAAACTTAGAATAAAAACTGGCCAACAAAGATCACAAGGCCACGGGGAGGTTGGTGTGTGACTGCTGCATGTTGGACTGTGGGAGCTGGGAACTGAACCACAACCCTCCAATATTTGACCGACCCACACTACCACCTGAAGCACAGCCACCCTGCAGCACAATGAACTGTGTGTCTGACTTAAACTGTTACTTAAAACATGTGTTACTTCCTACCTTGCATGTGGCCTCTGGTGTCGTCAGAAAATCCAGGTTAAAATCCATGAGCGTGAACGTTTGTTTGAGATTTGCTCTTTCTCAGGCCTCAGGCCTTGTTGTCACATGGTGATGCAGCTGCAAGCAGGTACTCACCTGAAAGCTCTTCCTGCTGGTGCTTTCAGGGACAATTGGACACCTGAAATTGCAGAGAGACAGCTGCTGAATGGCCGCCCTGAAAATGCAAGAAACAATCAAAACAACACCATCCTTTTTAGAAGATTCACATTCACTGCACGTGATTTTTCAACGACATACTACATCTCATGATTGTATCGATTTGTGGTCAGTTTCTGGATGTCCGATTGTCCTAGAATGCACCATGAAGAAATACAAAGTAAAAGGCTTAAAGGAGTAGTGTTTAAGATTTAATGAATACGACATCATCATATTATAGAATGACATCTAATCATGTGTGATAAATATGGCAGGCTGCATTAAAGCTTTCATGAACTGACGACAGACTAAATTATTATTGTGTCACAGGAACTGATACCAAAACAGATGTTTCTTGAGAAATATTCTGAATTATTAGTTTTAATTGGGCCCTTGAATTCCCTTCACACTCTCCCAGTCACTCTGCTGGTGTCTATCAAACAGTTCATTTGTGAGGCCACCAGATACATTATTGATGCACTATTAGTACCACTCTGCTTTGAAAAACACAGACATCTCGGCAGATAAATATGCAACGAAAAGAAATCATTAAGCAGTGCCGGCCAAGCTCGACTGCCACGAAGTTCAGCAAAGTGCAACAGCAGTCAAGCCCATGTGTCTATAAAATCCTGCGGATCAATTGAAGAAATCAGAGACAAATCCCAAAAGGAACAGCGCGGCTGTTTGGCCAAAAGTAAGTCGCCGGGGTGAGATTGATTATTTGACAATCCTGCTTAACTCCACACGTCAAGCCAAGCCTTATGGATTATCATTACACTCCTGGACAATCACTCACACAAATAGTGTGCTGACCAGTGTGACGATCGGTAACAGTTATGTTTAGCACAGCAGATAAACGCGATTGTTTGCCAACGATCTGATCTCTACATGTCGAATTAATCGCAAACAACCAGCTTAATCCACAATATCAGCCTCTGCGATGCACACACAGCTTTCTGAGCAATTAACCTGCGATCGCTCATTTGAGCCTACATCGACGGCTGTGCAAGCCTCCCCAGCTTTACCTCGCCTACTCTCACAGAATATATATTGCTACTGAGACTGTCAGAAATGCGAACACTTGGCTTAGGACGCAGAATGCTGAACATTTTAAAGATGCATTCATCCAAATGTGTCATCCAAATTGTAATGGAGGTGAATGTCAAGTACTGAAGAAAATGAAACAGATGCATCGTGAAGGTCAGCTGGCAGACCCTGAGGAGGAAACTTGAAACTACAGTCTCTCTACAGGCATTCCAAAAATTCATTTATGGGATGAACAAACTCGATGGATTGAAGGTTTTATGAACGAGATTTTAAACAGAAGCGTTGTTGCGATGTTAAAGTGAATCCGTAGCCTCAGCAGTTCAGTTGAAGGGCAGGAGGAAGTCCTCTGCTTTGCCTTCAGACTGTCCTCTCAAGTGAAACTGCATTAAACATCTGTTGACGTCCTGACGTGAAGAAGGAAACAGGTTGACATTGTTGCTGAGCAAAGTTGGATGGATGGGACAACAAAGCCTCCCACTTTGAAACAGTAGAAAATAGTCTGCGTCCCGTTTCATACCAAGTCAGTGTTGATGTTGTCAGAAGTCTGGATCTTCAGTCGGAGACTAACCTCCACGCCGCGTCACGTGTTATGTGTTATCTCAACTTCTGCGTGTCCTTGACCATCCTGCACAGCCCAGGTGAAGACGGTCTATGGTTCCTGTCTCATCTGTCCTCCGCTTTCCACACAATTCATTTTCAGCTTCTGTAAACTGCTTTTTGGAAAGTTAACAAACCCTGTAAATATAGAATACTATAATAAAACCTCTAAAGTTTTACACTACACTGTCTTGCAACAATGAGAATTATTCCCCGACTTTAACCAAGATAATTGTAGCCAACAAAATAATATTTACAAGGTTACACAAGATACTTTTTGTATCTAAAGCCTTGCCAAATCTCAAAGGTAGCCATGTTTGGAAAGTAACTGTCCAGATGAGAAAATGTTCATACTGTATGTGTCATAGTGGAGGAGTGGGGTGTACAGTATATTAATCTGAGGACTTGTACTTCTCTGTTACTCTGTCTGATAGCTATAGAATCCTACATACAGGATCATACCCACAGGGCTAACGCAGTAATGTGCCATATTCAGGTCTGGCAGACAGGCACCAAGCAGAATTTATAACCCCTCCGTAAGAACTCCAGCAGTTTTTGCTTTTGTCTTACGACCTGAACGCTCTTCTTCCCGGTGCTCCAGCATCAAAAGGTAACAGCAGAGGTGCAGACATGCGGCGGCTTGAATGTGTTCGTTAGCTCTGAACGTGAAGTGAAAGGTGTCAGGTTGGGGACTCGAGAATCAACCACTGTGCTCAGTGAGCCATCGATTTCATTTCTAACTCCACTCATTTGCCCCTCTGTGTGAACATCCACTTGGCTATGTATGCCTCCATGCATATTTCAGCCGTCTCCACTGATGCTGTATTCCTTACAGTAACTCACCCTCACCCGTCATGACACTTACAGAGCAGACAGAGACAGATATTTCATGCAGCAGCATTGAAAACTGAAAAATAAAATACCCCCTGTACTTCATATGATTCATGCCTGTGAGCCTCCCAGAGAGTAAATTGCACTGTGTCAAATTATTTGCTTGTACATGCCAGAAAATAGCAAACAGCTATCTGTTCCAGCTATTCTTCCAGCCACGTTGCTATAGAAAAAATCATTGTTCGAATATTTCAGCATTCCGTGCAAACCGTGCTAAAAATTTAGCTGGAGAAACAGGATTCAAGATGATTCTGAACAGACTAGTTTTGTTGGAAGCAGCGAGATAGAGAGCGAAAAGATGAATATGCCAGAGGCTCCAACTCCAGGGACCTAAGGGGAAGAGGATGGCATATTTAATGCCAGCATTTTCATGCATTTTTATTCACCACCAGCTTCTCTTGTGTTGCATACAAAAGCGACCCCCCAGTCATATTAATCCACATAAATTTCAGTGTCAGTTTTCTTTCATAGGGACTGCACTGAGATTTGCAATGACTCCAAGAGGAGAATGGCAGATGTGAGTGTAGGGAACTGTAAAAATATGTCTGTGTGTGTGTGTGTGTGTGTGTTGGGGCTTAAAATAAAGGGAAATCCCAAAACGCTATCCAGTAGAAATGTTTAACTTGTACGGTTTTGGCTAAACGATGCACCAGAGATGGAAGGTGGCGACGGGGAGATGAGGAGGGTTGAGCTGCAGAGCAGAGAGCTCCCCGCCTGCTAATGAAAACCTGAATTGCGTTTGATGAGTTGACAGCTGCCGCGTTCGCGCGCTCGAACGTTCTCCAGTCACGGTTAATCTTTTTCATGGTAAATGACGCTTCCGCCTGAGAGGGAGAGAGAGAGAGAGGGATGAACAGCCTGACTTTTTCTGACATTTATTTGTGCTGCTGGTGTGCATGATAATCACAGCTTGACCATCTGATAGGCTAGCTGTCAAATTGGGACCTCGCAAACAGCGAGGTCAGGGATTTCATGTGGTGATTGCACTCAGAGCTTCGGCTTCACGTCTGATCAGCTGATGAATAATGTGATCGGAAAAGACGCGGCAGCAATAAAGTTTTAGCAAGAACCATCGAGAGATTGGCCGAAACTGCAGGCTTTGTTCGTATGAGCACAGCTGATCACAACAGGGGCTGAAGGATTCAAGTCATCCCATCGACTCGCTGTGGGTGTAAGTTATTGTTGAAGTGAGCACGGATCAAGCTCATTAATGAAAGGTAATAATAATGTGCTTAAAAGAGGGTGTAAATTCTGCCTTTCTTATGTCCTCGGGCATGAGGCTGCCTGTGAGGCTCGGCACCTAATGGCTCGTAGACATTCAAATGTACCTTCAGACTAGCTTTGATTGTAGAGCCCAAGGCAAGAAACCTACACTTTACTCTCTTCAGAAGAGAAGTGTTACACAGCAGAGGCAGGCCAGCCCACACCTGCTTTAAAATATTCATTTAAACGAGATATATTATGCTCATTTTCAGGTTTTTAGTACTAGCATAGGTTTACATGATTTAATGTTATTTAAAAGATGTTATTTTTCTCATGCTGGCTGTAGCTGCAGCACCTTTTATGATCTGACGTGCTTCTGCTCGGTGGCCATATTGGGGAGGTTGTGACACCGGTTACTTGCTGGAATTAAATTCAGTTTCTGGGGGCGGATATAATCAGCTCTGTGCCAAAACATGAACCGTCTAAAGAGCCACGATTTCCAGTGGGACATGCAGGCTCCCGTCTATGAACACGCAACATCGAGTGTCAGTTATTTGGAACTTTTCGGAGCTTCTGCAAAAATCTGTGCTGTATCATTCAAAGACGACTGTTTCCTGTTATTGTATTAACCAGTTCATTAAGAAAAGACCTTTTACTGCTGTAGATGCTTCAGTTGAGCTCACTTTAACTACTTTATATACTGTTGGCTAGTTGAAGTTACAGCCGTGCATCACGTCTGTGAGATATATGTTGAAAGAGTCTTTCCTCGGGTGTTCTAGGGTGAAATTTACTTCTCTCTTTCCCGTCTGTTTCCAGGATGTTTAATTACTTAATTAGTTCTTGTGTTTTTTCCTCTCTCACTTGTCAGGTCATCTGTTCTCCAGTCCTGTGTTTGTCCGCTCGTTCTCCCCTCTGTTTTCCTGCTTCCTAGTGTATCTCGGTTCTGTATTTTTGTTGTCGGACTTCTGCTGATGGGATTTTTTTTCTTGGGGTAAGTTTGTTTTTTACCTGGACTCCTCAGCTGCTCTGTGTTATGTTGTATTATCCTGCATGTCCTGTTGCTTTTAGTTCAGATGGAATCGAAAGGCAGACAGGAAGAGAGCTAAGACTTAGTTACTGTTTTAAAATCTAATGCTGAGCACATTTTACTTCTTCATCTTTCTCTATTTGTTTCTTTTTCTGCACTTCAGCCATCACTAAATTAAATTAGACTGCTATTAGACTCACATGAAAACAGAGAACATTTTGGTTTTGTTGGAAGATGGCGTCATCAGTCCTGCTCTCTGGTACTTTTTCTGCCTCTGTCTGTTCCTTCTGTGTTCAGCTCTCTCCCTCTCTGAACTTTAATCATCAGACAATCCACCGGTCAAACTTTTCACTAAACCTGCGTGTTTCCGAGCTTCTCCTCAGAGAGGAGGCAGCTCTCTGTGGGATTTGCAGGAGACGCCGACGTGGGAAGCGAGCCGCAGCTCTCATTGAGCTGAGACAGCGGGGATTCCGACCCGCTCTCCTGTCAATCCATCTGGCGGATGTCCACCCTCCACCCAATAAGATGGATGAACCGCTGCTCCTCAGTGGAGCAAACACTGACTCCTGCCCTGCGCTTCACTGAAACCTGGCTTCAACGCATCTGGGACGCCACAATACATCTGTGGGATTCCAACTCCTCCAAGCAGAATGTGCAACAGAGCTTTCGGGGGAGAACGAGGGGAGGTGGAATGTGTTTAACAAAGGTCGGTGTACAGATGTAACAGTTTTAGGGAAATCATGCAATCCTCACCGCGCACCGAGGTGTTCCTCATTTATTCTGATGGGTGTTTACATCCCACCTCAGGCCTGTGTTAGTGAGATGTTACAGCATCTGGCTGTCCAGATAACAAGCACAGAGAAAAAGCATCCAGACTCTCAGCTCATTGTTCTTGGGGATTTTAACGGAGCACACCTCAGCCCAAAATACAGACAGCATATTATTATCCCACTAGGGATAAAAACACACTGGACCATTTCTACACCATATTAAATAACTCCTATCACTCTCTCCTCTGTGCAGCTTTGGGACTCTCTGGTCACTGTCTGGTTTATCTTCTCCTGACTTACAGGCAGAAACTAAAATCTGCTAAGCCTGTGGTCAACACTGTGAGGAGATGGACCAACGAGGCAAAGCTGGAATTACAGGCCTGCTTTGTGTGCACTGATTGGAGAGTTTTTGAGGCAGCTGAGACCTCGACGAACTCACTGAAACTGACATCTCTCCAAGTTTGTGTGTGCGGACTAAAACCTTCTGCACATATAACAACAATAAATCTCGGTGTACAAAAATACTCAAGCTTTATCAGGCCAAGGAGGATCCTTAGAGGCATCAAACAAGCATCTGCACTCCCTGCTAACCCCGCGGTCATTATATCCTCCAAAAGACTTGTGTTGACCCACCTGAAGGGCATCACGGGCCCTCGACATGCATTCTATTCTGCAGCACCTCAACCTCCCAAGGACATGCACAAGGATCCTGTCTGAGGACGTCAGCTCAACGCAGGCATCCCAGAAGCCCCCATCATCTCCAAACTCAGACAGCTCCCTGTGCCAGCCTCCACCTGTCAGCGGATCACAAACTTCCTGACAGGCCGGAGGCACAAAAATATTTATTATTGTAGGCGTATATAGAATGTATATAGAACAAACAATATATATGGGTGTGTGTGTGTGCATTTAAAATAATAGTCCGCTAACAGGTAAGTTATAAAATGCTGATCAGCAGCCTTGGAGCTGGGTAGCTCGTGCATTCTTAACTCAAACATATTTAACCCTACAGACTGTTGAGATGTGATGATCTATCCTAAAATACACATAAATGAAAATATTTTAACATGTTATACTTTTGCACACGTGCTACTGAGGCTGCTCCGGGTCAAATTTGACCCAGATCTATGGAGGTGGATTTTAGAGCCACCGGTGCTGTGGGTCAAATCAAGGAAAGTGTTTGTTCTGGGGAACCTTGAAACAGTCTGACTGTATATTCTATGTTTTTTATGGGACAGTGGTGACAGATTTCGAGGGGGGGCTTGAAACAGTCTGTGTTTCCAACACAGGTGGACAGGTTCCCGCCGGGACACACACCTGCTGCTCTTTGAAGGGTCACGGGGGGACCTCGAAACTGTGACAGAGTTAAACAATATAGACCATATATGGTAAACAAAGGTCATGCAGAGGTCAGAGGGTGCCTCGACACAGACGCCTGCACCGGTAATGTAATAACATAATCTAAAAATAGACACATCAGACTCATTGTGTGAGTGTGTGTGTGTGTGTGTGTGTGTGTGCGCGCCTACACACACTACAGATCAGACATCAATCAGAGTCCAAAGGTCAAAGATCAAAGAGGCTCTCATTGTTTTGGTTTTCAGGGCAGCATGTTTACTCAGCTGCTGCTGCTGCAAGCCTGAACACGCACGCAGCTCGCCGGGCTGCTCCGTTCTTCAGCACGAGGGAAGAGACGGCTTCCTCCGGAGGAGGCTCCGACTGCTGTCCTGCAGTCCTCCGAGGGCGGAGGAGGAGGAGACATCAGGAGAGGCTTCACCTGAGTCTGAAGATGGGTCCTCCAGCTCCAGCTCAGGTGAGGACATGGCGGAGGAGAAAGAGGAGGAGCAGCGACGGAAGAAGAAAATGACCCTACACCCACCAACATAACTATTACATATTTTATTTATTAATTATGACACTGCTCAAAAACTTTAATGCAGTGAAAGTGAAAAAATAAATAAATAAAATATAGCACATTTTAAGAACAGAGCATGAAGGGTAATTCATCACGACATAGTGACTGAATAATGATTCACGTATGCTCCTTCTCTAATTTTTAATCAGAAAATGTTTCAGTCTTGCACCATTAATGTGTCAGCGCTGTTTCATTAGCTCAGCTTTCCATGCAAATATACCTATGTGTGATCAGTTGATGAAATGAAAACAATAGCTCGTCTGAAAAATTTGCAGCTCGTAAGCCGAGAACAAACTGTGGAGTCTTTGCATCAGTCACAGCAAACTCGTGCCGAGGGAGATTAAAAATAGCGCGGTTACTGTCAGACTACCGATGGCAAGAAGAAAAAAATCTGAAGAGTGAACGGAGGGTCTGAAAATTGGATGGAAATGAGAAGCATAGATATGATTCATTATAGACCATGAATAAGATTAAATGCTGGCTAAGGAAGTGGTTTGACTGAGAAGAATAAATTGTGGACAGTTGGAGGTCAAATGAAACACTGATGGATCTGATGCATATGTGATGGCTGGGTGGACCCATTCCAGGACCGCTTCACTAACCTTGGTGAGCTCACAGCCACTTTGGAGCATCAGATGAAATAAAAGTTGTCCACAAATTTTTGGCACTATTCATACTTATTAAATTGTGCCCCCCACTTATACTGTGATCAATAATTAAGTTGTCCCTGCTAGCCACATAGTGCACCACTCAATGGAGCCATTAACAAAGGTTCCTCCGTTCAGAGTATTACGTTGTGCATAATGGTCTGCTGAATCCTAATGCAGGGACGGCTCAGATCTTCATGCATCAAATGAAAGATGAGCACAGTATTCGAAAAGCCTCCACCAACAGGGGGATAATGGAAAAAGTGATTGGTGCTTCAAACCGAACATGCAGCAGTACGAGGAACCTTACCGACAGTTTTTACTTTGTCCTTCTGTAGCCGCGTTTCCCGTCTGCAGCCTTTTCTCTAAAATGTCTAGAAAAATAAAAAACATATATAAAATCATCCACTGTAAAGTATTTCTTCAGGTCATAATGACACGATTCCCTCAAATGAAATATTCTTTATTTTTCACTCAAAGGTAAATCTGTGCCAGGCTGTGACGTCTGTCCATGTTTTCTACAGTCTGCGGTTGTTCCTATTGAATTCACGGATTAACAAACCCTTACAAATCACTACCACAATATCTCATCACCTGAATGAGTCTGTAGCATTAAACCGCCTCAACCAACTGCCATAACTTTTAACAGTTACATATATTTTTATTATTTTCATCTTGTCAGTTCTAATGTCATGCAAGACAGACACCCCACTTGATAAATAGATTTTATTCCTTAGCAAACACACTAAACAGATCTGTATATGGTATCTGCTGTGAAAATAAATCCACTTCAGAGCCACTTTTATTAAATTACCGGCGTTACCACTGAGAGAAAGTCCAATCCAATACTGTTTTGCTCATCTGCTCCCACTATAACACTAAACAGTGCTCGCTGCCCTACGCCCACAAGAGCAGTCGGTGGAGCTGATTAGAAAACTGTCTGATGATGGTGAAGGATGAGCCTCTAGACCTCCGTCATGTGGATAGAGCCTGCAGACGAATCCACTGAACTTCATAAACAAACTAAATCAATTGCAGTGATAAGCTGCTGCTGGCTGTTTTCAAGGCCTTGAATATTGGAATACTGTGGCCATCAGCAGCTTCGTTTCTGACCAAGTGCTATTGTAATGAGCGAGAGCCGTTTCTGAGAAATCAAGAAGAGAAAGGTTTTTTTTTTTTTAGGTTCAAGAACATTTCTCAGAGGAAGAGCTGCTCGGAAAAAAAGAAATAATTTTAGTGTGTGAGATGAACTTCAGACAGCTGATCTAAAGAGCCAAAAATGTTCTGACTGCAGCGCTTTAGAGAAGAGGGCAGGTGGGATCAAGAGGGGACGCCACACTGCATAGAAATCGGTATTTTTGGTATTTAGCACCCCGAGTATCGAGTGCAACACCATCGTGCTATGTGTATTTCTTATGATTGAACTACTGCTGACAACCAAACACAAAGCGAGTCCAACAACACAAGACATACTCTGTCATTACAGTTTGTTTACATTGCCCAGCTCCGGTTCTGGCACGACACTGGCTCCACCGTCCAAAACACGCAGTAACTTTGAACGGTGCTGTAATCAACTTCCAACTGAGGAATATTTATGTGCGTGCAGTGGGCTGACTGGTTGAATGCATGTGTTTGACATGCATTCATGTAGGTGTGTGAAGTTATGTGTGTGTGGGATAATGAAGCAGCTTTGTGCAGCAGGCCAGTGTTTGGTTCAAACAGGCAGGATGGGAGAACGAGGGAAGTGGGTGAATAGAGCTCTGTTTTCCGACAGCAGATAGCCTCCAATTTCTCCACTGTTGAGTGAAGAGAGCTCTTTTTTCACTGTTTGGTTTCCATGCAGAAAACATGAACTGTCCCTCAGGAAAAACAGTCTGAACCAGTGCTCAGACTTATTAAATGATATAAAGTCCTTTTTATTGAATCCTATTCTCCTGTCGTAAAACTAAAATGGCTGCCATTTTTATTTATCTGTAACATAACTTCTATAAAATTGAGTAGTGTTTCATGTCTTGAATGCCGGATGCTTCAGAGTGAGAATAGACTATACGACAGTCGGTAGTGTTTAGTATAACGGTGGCGACTCGGCCATCGGGGGGAGCGAGATAATTTCCAGTTCAGCCTCCCTGAAAGAGACAACGTGGTAATCCGTCTTTCCCGTGCCAAGCCATTTGTGAAAATAATTTAAGAGAAGGACCTGCGGTGATAATCATTCCTTATTTGACTGCTGATGAGCCACACCACATTTGGGCCATGCGGGGGGGTATTTATTTATCTCTATAAACCAAGGTGTCAAGTAGGATTTAACAAAAGGAGGCCGCCCTGCGTGAGCTCATGAGGAGTCCATTTTTTTCCAAGGCTGCTTTTTCAGTCCTCCACTTCTTTAGAATCACGTTATTCACAAGGACAACGCGGAGCGCCGGACTAGCAGATGACCTTACATGAAAGCATGAGTGATGGAAGACTGCAAAAACAAAAAAAAGACAGAAACAGCGAAGGTTATTCCAGATTTCAGTTTCTTCAGCGGTCGGTTTAAGAAGTCAAATCATGTGAAGTGGGCCAAACCTCAGGTGTTTCTTAACAAGATTAAGTCTAGTGTCACACTGGCAGCCTTGAGGCTGTACTTAGGAACCATCGACTTATATAAAAAGGGACAACATGACAGCTCCCCAAAAGTGAGGAAAGGAAAACGCCTCAATCGCCGTCATAAAGCCTGCAGATGACATGAGTGACATATTCCCAGGAGCAGAGATAGGCAGAGTTGGCCATACCTTAGATCTGCAGCGGTTGATGTTGGTGAATGAAGGGAACAGGTGGTGAGGCGTTCAGGTAGGCCACGCCCAGCGACACAGACAAGACAGGCAGAAACACGAGGGGCGGGGAAAACACCAGGAAGGGAGGAGGTGAACAGCCGCCACATGAGCGATTGATTCCCTGGGACCTCAAGATCGTAGCAACAACCCTGATCACTGATGCAAAGACGTTTTTATGGTTAATCCACGATGAACCATTGAATAGTTTTTCACCAAGATTACCACAGTCAGTACGATTCATTCTCTGGGGATCATGAATGTCTTGTCAGTCCATTCAATAGTTAAAAAAAACAACAACAGTACCCAGGGTTCACTGGAGACTGTCGACAGGCAATCACACATTTATTTTATTTTTCTGACTCATTTCTATTTCTGAAGAATCTTTGTGGAAATGTTCACTCCAGTCTTCCAGACACAGGTTGTAGGGCACTGTCTTATCTTGTGTGTTTTTTTGTGGTTCAGCCTGCAGATCATGTTCTCAGTCCCTCTCTTCTCTCTTCTCTCTCTTCTCAATGAAACTTTCAGTGACCCTCTCACCAGTGCAGAAAAATAAGATGAAGTTCCACCTTGGGGTGGGAGGAGTTAGAAAGGTCCTAAACTTAAAGATAGATGATTCGAGGGGCGCACTTTCGAGTGCTGAGCAGCAGAATTGGACCTGAATCAGTCGTGAGTCATTGAGCTTGCTCAACTGCCGCGGGAAGAAATCCCTTATTGGGTTTTCTTGATTAAACAGATGATGTTCTCATTTACGGTCGCTGGTGATGTTGAACACTTAAAAAACTGTATGACACTGCTGAAGTCACAACTGAGCAATTTTAGCTGTACAAAGCACCTTTTCACATCAGGTTTCAAAACTCAAAAATTACAAGTTCTCCTCACTCCTCAGCGGCAGACCAGCTTTGTGTCTGGTGATGAAGATGATTTTGTTTTTGTGACTTGGGATTTCTGCTATAACTCATCATTTTTTTAAAATCTAACCTTTATTGGAGGGTGAGCAAATGGGTTTGTGCAGAAGTCGACGCCGCGCTGCACAGTTCGGATGTATATTGATCCCCAGCTTCAGCCTTCAGCCAGTCTTCTACATGAGCTTTTCATCACTGGCTGTGAGAGACCTCCAGGGGGCCATTATCACCCCAAACCTTTAGTCTGATGGACAGCTGGCAGAAGGTTCGGTCATTGATGTATAAGGTAACAGAGGCGGGGAGGGAGAGCGCGCAGCTATGATGTACGTACGTGAGCTCACAGCTGTGTGAAGCTGAACCGCTCCGTTTGATCTCTGATCTGGCTTCAGTCGGCGGAGTGTGTGTGCTCATACGTGGTGTTCACGTGCACTTTGTCCCATTTTGTCAGGAGACGTACAGCTCGAGACTGGACTCCAAACACAAACGAGTCTACGTGTGTATGCGTGTGTGTCGCTGCAGCGGACGTCCAGAGTGCGAATGCATCGGCCTTCAGGAGTAACCAACATCAACCCTCAGCTCGAGAACTCTTCATAATTGCTGTCCCTGTGCTGCTCATTTCATCTCACGCTGGCGTCTCTTTGTTAACGAGAGGAACATTTTCCTTGACTCATTTTCCTCACACGGATCTTTTTTCCGTCGTGTTGTGCAGAAGTGCTGCCAGGGTTGTTGTCTTGTAATGTTTGAGACACGTTTAAAAAGCCTAATGAGATGCCTCATTTGACTCTGTCTGTGTCTGGAAGGAGTGGAATATGATCTGTCTGACTGCAATAACAAATTCTAGCCTCCTCTCTATTGTATTAGCATAACAAGGTCTCTGTTTATGTATTTATTTATTTATATCTCACATGTCTGAGTATGCCAGGCTCCGTGCAGTCATTTCATTACCGGCAGTGGCACATGTGAAGTCAGTGGCGCTAATTTAAAGGATATTTGCATGAAATGACAAAGTCTGTGTGAGCTCCCTTTGTGTTAGATTTGAAATACATTTTTCACTTTATCTTTATTAATCTCGGTCACACTCATGAAGAAAGACTTCCCCGTATAGTTTTAGTGTCTTTAAATTTGATAACTTGTTCTTTTATTGAAGATGTTGTCACCCATTTTATTCACCGGAGGGAGACAACACGCTGCCATTTTACAAAGATTTGTGCTGTGCGCCCTCTGCTGTCTCTCCCTGAAACAGCGCCTCCATAAATCTGATCATTCTCATCCATCAGGAGCCAAATCGCAACAAACAAACGCCTGCGTGTAGCTCGGGGGATTATGAGAGAGGAAACACACCTGTGTCTGCCTCGACTGGCAGGGATCAGTTGTTCCTCCACATTTCTTCTGCATAATGTGCCACAGATTGGCTTGTAATGTGAACGCCGTGCATGTTGGTAAATTGTCAAATGTGCTGGTGAGATCGCAGACGGAGGCTTTGCTGCGGCTCCTGTGTCAATATTTGCACTTTAGATGGAGTTTTCTTCTGTCGCCTCACATGATCCACGCTCCGCTGCTGCTCACCTTTCCACTGTGCCGTCCTGTGACATCGTTCAAACTGTGATGTGAAAGTTATTTAACAGCAGCAGCAAGTGACTGCGAAGCTGGAAGAGCTGTGCATACATTTAGCCGAAGCCTCTCGAGGGTATTTTTCATGCACTTTAGGAGCAGCTCGGAGTTAATGGGAGCTGTGAGGCACGCATTACCTAGAATAATGACTCGCAAATGGGTTGAAATAGTAAACAGTATATCAAATGAAAGGAGGCCGAGAGACATGATGAGATGAGGTAAAAGCTCTGTAACAACAGAATGATGCTGTCTGATTCCTCGGGGGAAATTATGGGTGAAATGCCCTCTAAAGTGAGGCTGAAGTTATGTGGCTGCTTCTCAGCCTGTGATTGGCACCATGCTTAGTTTGAAGAAGAAATAAATATGAACCGGGAGAAAAGAATCTATCAAGAAGAATACTCCTCGTGTGTTCTCCCTTTTTCCCCGAGCATACACTTCTACATATGCAATCCTGCTGTTCTCCAGAGAAATGCACCGCTTCCAGTTTTTCACATTTTAAAATCTTATTTTCTTCACCATCTGTCCTCATTTCCAAACCGCCAAAAATCAAGACAAACTATAGGGAATGAAGATGAAATGATTAGATGTAACTTCAATGACCACCTGGAGGAAACAAACCTGCTGAAGCAACAGAGAAAAGAACATCACAGACAGAAAGAGGAGCTACTCCGAGGAGGATTATATGCAAGAATTACATTAAGCAAACATAAAGAAGATATTAAGAGAATGCATCATTCAGAGGAAACTTTAGAGGCCTTGAAGGACGCAGCGGTAAACAGTGAGCATGCTGTACGATGAGAAGCATTCAGCCTGTGTACACTCAGTAGCCACTTTATTAGGCACACCTGCACAATCCAGCACGTTTTATCATGAAGTCTCCTTTCATGGTGCCTGTAATGTTCAGGATTTTCTGCACGCTGTCAGGTTTGTTTAGCTAATGACGTGTCAGACTGAGCTGCATTATGTATTTACAGGTGTTGTAAAGTGTCTGAGTGTATAGCAGAGCATTCGTGTGAATGCAAAGCAGGATGGCGCTTGCAGAGGGAGGTCAGACTGAAGAGAAAGAAGAAGGCAACGCAGCACAAGAAGGCTGCAGCGCTGATCAGCAGCCGTGCAGGCGTCTCACCGCGTGTGGTCCATGCACTGATCTGCAGCCGGCTTCTTCATCTGCACCATAAAAAAAAAAAAACACTTTTCTGATCTTTTATAGATGAAAAAATGAATAAATTATGAGAGACACAAAGTTATTTTAGTCAAACTGTAAATGCCTTTTTAGCCTTTGGCTTATTTCTACCTCCTGCCTCCCTCATAAAGTGGCTGAGTGGAGTTTTCATGTGAATGTAAAGCAGAGCAGACAAAGCAGCAGGCTGTGGCACTGATCAGCAGCAGTCACAGTGATCTGCAGCCAGCTCTGAGAGCTTTGTGAGCGTTTTCATCCGCACCATAAAAACACCTTTAGATTCCAGATACAAAGCTTTTTGAAGCAGTCTGTGAATGCAGCTTCAGCCCTCGGCTTCACTGGCTTCATTTCTGACAGCATAAACAGTGGAGCTGCATGAATGAAGGCCGCACTGTGAACATTTCAACACAAAGACTTCTTTGGACCAACCAAAAAATATATATATAGATACTAGACACACTGTTGGACTCTTTTAAATCAACTAAAGTGGGCATGTATCTTGACACTTTTCATTTAGAGTCATATTACTTCGGGTCGGTCGGGGTCAGCAATGCAAGGATATTGCGGCTTCTCCCCCATGGGATGAAGTGTAAGTGAAAGAAAAAACATTTCTTAAAAATAATTTCAAAACTTCTCCTCAGTGAATCATAATTCTCCTGACCCTCCACCACTCGCATTTCTGGAGTGCGGAAGAAGAACTGCCCTTTAAAAGATCATTCCTGTGGCCTTTTCTCTTTTATTAACGCTTCATACAGAGGAAGAAAACACAGAGCAGGTGGACTGCGGAGGGATGTGACAACCCGCAAAGGTTCCAGGCCAATTTTAAAACATTTAGAAAATTTTGCCCCCGTGCCCTTTTCAGAGAACATGAAGACCCCGTGAACACAGTGTAAACTGACGGTGTGCAGCTAAAGAGGTGGTTAAAACATGGAGAAATAAACAGTGAATGCAAAGAGTGAGCGATCTGCTGCATTGCAGTGGCTCTGCTGTAGTCTGCAGCAAAGAGTCGAAATGATCTTTAAAAGTGTTCGTCTGACTAAAATCGATTTGTGTGACGCCGGTTTGATCAAAAAGACTTTTAGTGCAAAATGATTGCAATGAAAGTGCATCTGCCATCTCGCTCCAGCCTCTCAAAGAGAAATGTTTGAAGGATGCCGACATGTGAACGCATGAGCGGAGCAGGCTTTTTTTGTATTCTGGCCCAGCAGCCAGGTTGAATGCGCTGATTCAATAGGCAGCGATTTTCAAGGTGCTTAGCGGCTTTTCTTATGATGCCCTGCTGTGTCCGTCTATTTATACAGCGAACCGACGCTTCACCGCGCCACTGAAAATGCTGAAAGGCTCCATGAATGGCAACCAGAACTTTTTGTGTTGAAGAAAAAGAATGATGGGAACGTTGTTGTTTGTGAGCTTTTTCATGACGCAAAGCACAAAATGGCAGCAGGAGATGCCAAAAAACTGGATGTGTTATTTGTTTTTGCAAAGAATTTCTCATGTAGCAGCTCTTCCTGATCAGCTGAGAGCTCTCAGAGCTGCTGCTGTTGTTGCTGTTCCCACCTGTCACCAACAGAGGTCAATAAAATCCAGTGAGAAATGTTTCAGCTCTTTGGAAGGCTGAGCTTCAGCTCTGACTGAACATCATGTCCATCAGTAACATGAAGTGAAGCAAAGGCCAGCAGTAATAATGACAGGAAGCCTGATGAACTCAAAGAAGACGCAGTGAAAAGCATGAAGACATGCAGCACAGGAAAAGCAGAGAAGAAGAACAACGACGTTTCTGTTTGTGCACGTACCGAACGAATGAGACATAACGCGGTGAACCAGGGTGTCAAACATCCGGCTGCTCGTCCAACAGGGAAATGTTTCTGTTCTGTTCTGAAACACGTGACTAATGTGAAGCACATTTTATGATGGGGCTAATTATAATCCCTGCTGTCCAAACTGTCAGTCAAACATGTAACTCTGAACATCGCTGTGTGTGTGTTTGCTTCATTTTGCTGCTGCAGAGCAGACAACTTCAGTACAGCTGGAGAAATCTACATTTTATCAGGACAGTCCTCCCGCGTGTGCAGCGTCTGTCTGACGTCCAGCAGCTCTATGGGAAGTTTTCAGTTTATTTCTGCACCGTGGCCTTTTCCTCCACCCGCTCCTGATTTATACTATCCTCCATCTCTCATCTCTCCAGCCTGACTCAGCCATGCTGTTCTCTCCGGCCCACTTTCCACACAGCCTCTGTGCGTAATCTCATTATCGACTTGCCAGTGGAAAAGGGATTTATTTAATGTATTTGAAGAACAAACCAGCAGAAGCTTTAAGAACACAGTCTCCAGGCGCTGCCCGTATTGTCTTTTTTTTTTTTTTTAATATTGTTTGCTGAAAGCATTTGGAGCTAAAAGCTAAGTCTGTTTGACTCCCGTCACTTTCAGATGTGATGCCTCTGTGGCTGCCAGCAGTAAGTCATCACAGAGAGACGGGTGAAACCTGGAGGAAGAAATATGAAGTGATTAACTCGTAGTCACATTATCCTCAGACATTCAGTCGGATCGGAGAACCTGCCAAGACTCCCATAATGCCGCTGTCTGCTCTCCTCAGAGCTTTTTAGCAGTCATTTCAAATTAGGCGAATAAAACACACGTTCTCCTGTGCGAGGCCGTCCTCTGCGGGGACAGTGCTGCAGACAGGATGAACTGAAGGTTTCATTAGTGTGTGTGTGTGCGTGTGTGTGTTCATAGCTAGGGGTTAATGGGTGAAAGGTCTGGTTGTTTCCACACATGAGTGTTAGACTCCAGTCTCAGCCGGATCTGCAGCAAAGCAGATCACTGCAGAGAAGCCTTGACTAAGGGGATTTGAAGGCAGGCGCTGCACAGATATCTTATCCCTCTGCTCTTAAACTGGAGCCCTAATTGGCCCTTCTGTGTTCCCAAACATGCGTTTGAGGATCGACCGTGTGGTTGCACTCGGTGGGAATGTGAACTTTTGCTTCGTGAAGTCACATTTTTATCAAATCGATTGACGGTAATCGAGACGTCGTCAGGCGATAAACTAGTTGGGTGGATGGTAGCGCTTCACCCCTCCCAGGAAGTGACACGCTTTATGCAGCAGTGAGGAGAAGTGGAGCGTGAGCGGCGGCTAAAGAAAACAAGACAGAAAATCGGTAGAAGGACCCAGAATGCTTTGCAGGACAGAAGATCTCTGCTCTGTGCTTTGTGCTGAAGATAAAATTACAAAAGAACCTTTAAGTTTATGAATGAACGCACATTAAGAGTGTTATCACAGTAATAAAAACGAGTATTCTGCTTTTGTGCTTGGCCGATCGTCCATGAGGATTGTCTGCACGTAACATTTAACAACACTTTAAAACGTGAAACCAGCTGCAATTATTGAAACTACACGTCAACACACTCCTGCATGCCGTACATCCAAGCAAAGCCTTGGTCATGATCCAGTGTTCTGAATGCGTCACCAAAGTTCCTCCGAAGACAAATTAATAAAGAGTTACACGGTCCTACGATGAAGCGGCTCCTCTGCGAGGCCTTAATGAAGCTTTTAAAGATTCTACTCTCTCCCGTCGGCAGTAAAAAGGCATTTTAACGACGCAGCATCTGTAGAAATCTCTAGAAATGACTTCACTGCTGCACCGCGGTCACACGACGTCTGCACGAAGTGTCGGGAACTTTAAAATGAAAGAAATAAACCCTGCGTGTGCACAACAGAGCGGCACGTGCACATTCATTAGGAAGTGTCACACGTCATGACGTCCAGAAGCATCCCCGTGTTCTTTTTTCTACGACTGTGCAACAGATTTAAGATGTCCAAGTATTTATCTTAGAAAAGTATCATGTTAATATTCATCATTCTGTCCAACGAGCTCTTTATGAAATGTTTCATCTGATGATCCTGAAACACAAACATTCTTAGAAGTGATGAAAGCTCAGCATGTCGTTACCCATGACGATGAATAATGTCATTAATAATCCATGTTGGCGGATGCTTATTACCTCACGTGCTTCTGTTTGTCTTCACGTGTGGAAACATGTAGAGCAGGTGTTGAATATTTGTCTGCTGTGATGTTGAATGTGTGAAGTCTCTCAGACTCTCTCGTTGGTCTCAGGGATGTTTCGCCGCTCGGACAGCAGAGGGCGCTCTTGCTAAAGCTTTGAAGATGGATGAAGCCGGTTTACACCTGATGGCAGACAGCACACCAGTCTTGATTTCATCACACTGAACTCTGTTATTGATCAATCTGTGTGTCCATGGTTATTCTTTTATATGATCAGACACAGTCATCGCCCTGAATCTGCAGCTCCACTCACAGAAACCTTCAAAGAGTTTAACACAGGACGTGAGGAGGATTCTTATTTCACTGCAGATTTTAAAGTGAACAGATTAAAGATTTATCTTTACCTTGGAGACTAGAAGACTTTTGCATACCCATGCATGCATGTGCCACGACAAAGAGGAAACATAACTCCAGATAAATCCAGGTTACACAGTCCTAAAGGTCGTGAGCGGACAGCAGCCATTTTCTCCAACCAACACACCCACACAGCGTCTGGAATACACTGCACAACTTCTTCATTCTTTCATTACAATGACGAAACAAGCAAGTGAGATGAGAAACGAATCGTTTCATCTGGACTGGACGGTATGTACAAAACCCGGTTTCCCAAAAAAACTACAGGCGCCCGCACTGTAATCGACAATCTGAGGAGAGAGACAGATGTGTACATGAAATTCTACAGATTTAACAGAAGAATTTATGAAATTACTTTGAACAAAAAACACCTGAAAAGATTTTTTTATCATCAGTCGAGTGAAGTGAAAAACTTTTTATAGAAACGTCACGAAAGAAGAAAACAAGAAATCTTTAACAGTACAACGGTATGTTTTATATCCAAACAGTATTTGTACAAATTTGAAAACAAAGTTTGAAACCAGCTTCTCTGTTATGTTTGTGATTGTTAAGGAGCCTTCCAGTGAGTCCAAGCTCACAGGCTGATCAAGAAGATCAAGAAATGTTACCCGAGGCTCCTCCGGTGCGACTCAACAGGTTGATCGTGACTTTGTGGTGCTATCATGCTACAGAAATGCAGAACGTTTGAGTCTAACGAGTACTGAAACATTCATCATTGATAATACTTTTTCACTGAGACCAGAGACTTATACACAAAGTAAAGGAAGTCATCAGCGAAGAACTTTGAAATATAGTTGTTACTGCATATCATGTTGAATTCAGTTTGACCTTGAGCTTGCCACAAACTCGATCTCAGCGCTGACTGTTCTTTACTTTAACGCTGAACTTCAAATGCCTCCATCAGTCTGCACAAACACTTTTTAAGCGACTTTATCGCAGACGAGCGGCGCTCAGCGTGTGCAGACGATACCTCTTCCGTCGGCTCCATTATTGCCATTGTTCATAATAAATGCTGCGAGCTGATGTATTTGTGGTAAAACTGCATTTCCACTCAAACAGTTAGTCCATGTTCCAGGAGGGAGTGAATGTGAACGGCTTTAACTGCTTTTTGTGCGGCTGGTTATCAAAGGAGCATGGCAACCCTTTCTGCATCCTCCTTAAGAGAGAGAATCAATTCATGCTAAAAGAGGTCGTAATGTGGAGCTCAGACAGGCCGGACTGTGATGTTGGAAGGGGGTCGTCTACAGTTTCGGTGGCGGGGTGGAGGTGCATTAGGGCATACTAAGAGAGCTCTTAACAATGCTGAGGGGCGCCGGTCTGAATGAGGGCACAAAACTGTCTTGGAATAAGAGCACAAAAGCAAAAGAAGTGGCATTTCAGTGCTATTCCTACCCGACACGCTAAGATTTATAGTGCTTTTCCTGTGAGATTTATGACATAAAATGGTCAGTACCCAACAGGACCCATATGGTCGTAGACATTTAGAGTGGAGGCAGGCTGAGACAGCCACAGTTAGCAGCACAGGTTTTAATCCCCGGCTTTTCCAGTGGACACACATAACCCCGGCCCCCGCTCAAGGTGAGTGTGCTGCTGGCCGAGGCTCCTCGGCCGAGCCACTCCAGTCTGGCCCATGATAGACAGCTCTGTTCATCCCCATGTGAGTGTCTGCCGCCTGTATCGACTCCCCTCCAACGCATAATTCCATTAATCAGTTCAATTTCCCTGTGGGCAGTGGTTTATTTCCGTCATCAAATGCCTGATGAAATCTTTAGACGCTGCGTATTAGGGAACAATCCCTACAAATAGCTGATAGTGTTAACCAGTCACAAGCTGCGCCGAGGCATCGCTCAGCTCTAATTTGAAGGGGAGTGAGGTGATAATGCGATGTGTCATCCTTTTGTGGGCGTGCATTAATGGCGCCAGCCAAGATGGCAATTGATGGCAAATCAACTTCTTCCAGCGGGAAGGGAACGCAGGAGGGGAGGGGGGGCTCGGGTCGGAGGAGAGCGAAAGAACATTGACTGGCAAACTGCAGAGCCACAGCGGCCTTTAATCCATTACTTCTCCTGATGGGGAAGGTTTACTGCATCTCAGCCGTAGATGGCATGTGCATTTCACTCTCTCTCTCTCTCTCTGGCTGAGCTGCTTGTTACTATGAGGGGCTGATGTGTGGTATCCAGGATAAGTGAGCTTAATTCATTCCTGTCTTGTTCATTTGTTTCTCTTAGTGGGGAAGTCTGGAACTCTCTAATAGTCGCTGGATGAACCTGTTAAGGATGTGCGGGGGAAAAAATTCTTAGATGAATCTGTAATGATCATGAAATGTCTCCAAAAACTAAAAGGAAATCTAATTTTCTTTCCTCAATATTCAGCATTAAAAACACACTGGACTTTAATGTACGGCATGTCATCAAGGCTCTGGTTTGTTTAAAATTATTCATATTGCTGCACGACGTGAGTCAGCAGGAAATCAAGCAGCAGCAATCATAAGTAAGGAAGAGATAATTAATATTTAATATGGATGGTGTTTATTTCAACTAACATATCCTGAGTAAACTGATGACAGTCGGTATAAAATATGGACGTTGTATCCGTTACGCCTCCGCAGTCTTAAGGCTAATCTAAAACTGGGTTAGGGCCAGCTGGGTGCTCAAACAAGCCACCCGTAACAGCACCCACCTGTCAATCAAAGCGTCACCTGTTCAATATAATGTGAACAGGTGAGTTGTATATAAATTCACCCTCAGTACAGTTGTCATGAACGGGGAAATTAGCTACAGAGACCAAAACTGTTTTTTGTACCAGGCTGTAAACATGTTTATTTCTGCTGTCTAACATGGGGACTTATGGAGACTGACTCACTTCTGCAGCCAGCCTCAAGTGGACGTTTGAGGAACTGCAGGTTTTAGCCACTTAAGAATGATGCATGACGTTTGTTGAGCATGATTAGCCATGAGCACAGACTCCAACATGCTGGTGTCGTTTTGTAAAGCCACACACGATGACGTGATGCAGTCTCTGCTGCCAGAATTACACAAGCAAGATGACATTCAGGGGAAACCATGACACATTTGTCTCACACAACTAAATCTCTTCCTGCTCTTGGCCCAAATTGCATCAACATCACCAGTCAGTCAATCAATACCAGTGACAACAGCTAGAGTGATAACTAGCCGGCTCTCAGCAGTCTACAGCAACCTAATTGTAACAAACCAAGGGCCTCATCTTACCAATCACTGGTAATTGCAGAGTTATCCCTGGGTTTCTGAGAGGAGCCTTTTAAAGTCTAAATTTAGGCTTGTTATCGAGCTGACATCTTTTATGCTGCAACCAGAAAAAAACACATTTGAGCAACGGCAGCGTGAAGCTCAGTGGAGCTGAGGTGGCCGAACTATCACGGCTAACCAAGATCGAAATATCCCCCGAGTACGAGTCTCTAAGACTTATTATGTAAGTTAGCTACCATAAAACAACAGATTTTAAAATGTTTAAGCTACATTGATTTGTAATCAGGTCACCTCTTTCATTCCTGCTCTGCGTCAGCCGCACGAGATACGTAACGCTTCACAGCACTAAGTCACACACCGCCAACTATTTCTACTATTTAGTTTATGGAGAAAATGTTTCTGCTTTTCCCTCTGATGTCCTCCGGCTGCTCTGCCGATTTACTGAGTTTATGATGGACAGTGAAGTAACCTGTAGCTGCTGTTAGCTCAGTTCGTTAGCTGGGATGTCTGCTTGCTAGTTTTTGGTCATAAGTAATGTAATCAGAACAAATACTCGAGTACAGCTGTCCATATTTACCACAGTGGGATTACACCCTGAAACTGGAGGCGCCGTATCACAAAGACACTGATGTCTATGCAATGTGACTCAAAGGATTTCCACCCAAACACACATTAGGATAAAGGCCTAGCTTCTGTATACGTTTCCTAGCGTTCATTAAGTGTTTACCACTCGTGCAGCGCTCTGATGAAGCCACTCAGTCGCTGAGTTCCTCCTGATCCTGTGGAAATAATTACCGACTAGTGACTTATGAAAGAAGATTTCTGTCTTGCTGAGACTAAATGAGATCTTTGCAGCTCCGGGGTGCACTATGCATTTGGTGTCTGTGTTTTGTAGTGTGGGCAGCATATCGTTTTAAGTGATTCATACCTCTCCAAAGGCTCCTTATCTAGCAGCCACCCAAACACACTCAATGGCGTTTTCATCATAACTGCTGGAGCAGCTGCCATCTGTTTGCTTCGCTGCATCCACCTCCCAGCTGGGTCATCGCACGGAGGATTCACAGTGGCGACAGAGCATAGATATGAAATATGTATACCTGTACACATTTTTCCAC
Organism: Nibea coibor; assembly: GCA_023373845.1. NCBI lineage: Eukaryota > Metazoa > Chordata > Actinopteri > Sciaenidae > Nibea > Nibea coibor. The sequence continues at coordinate 22,307,308 of CM041733.1, forward strand.
AGTGAGACACACAAGCTATCGTCCAAGTCTCAAGTGAATGTTTGAGGATTTTGTACTTTATCTGATTCTTTGAATTTCTCCTGTTTCACTGCATTTATTTGACAGCTAGTTACTTCACAGATAAAGATGTTACATAGAAATATCGAATCGTTATAGATCAAACTACCGCAAAAACACCTCCACACCGACCAACTACCACGTTAAAATGTTCAGTAACTGCTTAAAAATGAATGTTCTGCCTTATTATATTACTTCAGATCTCAAAGACCATAAATAATGCACCATTTCTACTAAATATTGGTGCATCTAAATCCTGAAATAGTCATCAGAACATTAAATGTGGATTAATCCGCCACTGAAAATAGTCCCCAAATAATACACGATTTCCCCCTTAAAAAATAAAAGACAGGAAAGTCAGGATATTTCATGGGACTTAGAATAACAGCAAACTTTATAGTAAGAACAGACAAATTAACACTCACACAGGAGAGGGCCGGTGAGGAGCCGTCATCCGTGAGTATCCAAAGAAATACAGGTGAAGTCCAGCAGAAGAACAGGACGGCAGAATTGATTTTAATTGAACTGCACGTTAAGGAGTCTTTATCTAATCCACAACATGTATCTCACAGTGTTGTCTGCTTTCAGAACATCTCCCCATAGGGAACAAATAAGTTTGAATTCATTTTGAAATCACACCAACTCAAGCGAGCAGCAACAACCGTTCTTCACTGAAGAACTTTGCCGATAGAAAAAAATAGATTATTAATAAATGAAGCACGCAGAGTCGGCCGTGTATATTATATGACAGAGTATGTACAGTTTACTGAGTGCTTAGGTCCGTGTTTTTCAGCTCACGTGGGTGAAAATACTTTACATAGACGCCAGCGTCCTGATGAAATGAAGCATCATACATCTGTTCTTTGTGATTAGAATTGGACAAGTCCAATCACAGAGAAATGGGACAACAAACTCTCAGAGCTTCCAGCAATTGGACCTTAATATCTGCATTAATACATAGACGGCGTCTTATCACAAAGACCCACACTTCATACGGCTGCATCCAGCCTTTTAAATATACACACTATTTCCCTACGAGAGGCGTCTTTATAATAGCCAATTGTTTCTCCATCACAGCCGACGCGCAAACCTCAGCCAATAAAGGAATCTATGAGTAACCCTATGCACATTTCATCACTGCACTGAGTGTTTCCCGCAGCATGCCATCGCTGACAGGCAGGCTTCAGAGATGAAGAATCAAAGTAATATGCGCGGGTCCTGCCCTTAATTTGTACATACATTCTTTTGCATTTACACAAAAAGCAGTTGGGGGGTGTGCAGCGGGCTGGGCTCTGCTAGATTCTCCTCTTTGGCAGCTCTGCAATGAGAAAGGCAACAGCTGTTCATTTGATGCCGCCTGCACCTTTGTTGACCCCATTTCCGTCTGTGCGGTCGCCGAGACAGTGGAGAAATTAGTTGTATTACCCGCTCCCTACCGCGGCAGGTCTAGCTGTGATTCTGCCCAGATTCTGTCCATTACAGTGGCCCCTCTGTCTGATTAGCCCCAACACACTCACTAACATGCCAAATCACTGCCTCGCTCAGCCGACGCGAACCTCCACTCGCCGACAAACAGACGGAGGAAAACAGCAACTCCAAGGAAAGATAGGCAGCAGTGAGGATGACAAACGCGCTGACGGCAAAATGAAGTTGTTTTGTTCCAGAGCAAACGTCTGGAACGCGGCAGATATAATTGGCAGCGAGTTTATCGAAGATCATTTGAAAGTGAAACAACATATTAAAGCCTCGTCATTTATCTCACGGCTGCAGGCCTGTGTCACATCTTTCAGGGAAAGGTTTTCTTTCTGCTGGATGGACGGGCGTTAAAAACCTAAACACGTCACACCAACAAGAAATCTGAAGGTGTCATGGCCGCCGTCCAGACCGCAGGTTTCTGTTGTTTATCTTTTCAGAGCGGCCTTCAGATCAGCCCTACGTCTCCTGGTAGAAGTAAATTTGCTGTAGAGGATATTGACCCTTCTGTTGCAGCAGACAGTTGACATTACTTATTTTTATTTAGATACAATATATTATAAGTTAGTATAGATTAGTCAGATAACTTTAGTGTAAATACTCTGCATAATATTTGAAATATAAATGTGTACTCATAATAACAATGTAAATATTATTTATGTTTTATTTATTTAGACTGTGCAGTGAATCGCCGCCATCTTAACGTAACACTACACACCATGTGTGCATCCAGTAAACATCGATCATATCCGTATATGTGAAGGACAAATACAGTATCTTTGATTTTTTATTAATAAACATTTTTCTTATCCACCTTGTGTTCTTGTATCTTATACAGTGACGACGGTAACGCAGTGAAAGGTTGCAGAACGGTTTATAGCGATAAACGCCTATTAGCATTTAGTTAGTGAAATAATCCACTAACAAGTACACTGATTACTTTACCACTTTACCCACCCCCACCCCGCTCACTCTCCCACCCCTCCAAAGGATAAGTGGGTATAGCTAATGGATGGATGGATGGATGGATGGATGGAAAATAACGCACCGGGGTGGAATCAAAGTGAAAGACTCTTTTTTTCTGTGCGGCGTGCTGGAAACAGAAAGAAAAGACCTGACAGAAAAGGTTATGGGGGGTCGAGGGGGGTCAAGCCTCAGCATGTTGACAGAATATTATGGAAACAGTTTTTCATTTTGTTCCGCGGCTGACATTATTCATACTACATTATCATGATTATTACCACTATTTTCAAGGAAACCCATGCGGATTCTGAAAATTACATGTACGAGCGTATGGTCTCCACCTCGCTCTACCCCCCATCCATTTTTTATTGACTTTATGCACAAGAGACATTTTAACTGAAATACCCTTTTTTAATATTCACTCCCAACACAACAGCAGCCTAAGTCATATCGATTGTGGCTGAATTAAAAGTACCTGATGCAGGGCGTCTCTAATCCGCAGGGTCTTTTAAGAGTCACCTGGTCTGACAAATGGGCCCTTTTAAAGGAGTATAATGTGTTCTTAAATTATTTTATTGATGGGAGTGGGACAGCCGCTCCAGGTACCCATACAAACGGACTTAACATGCTGTGAAAGGGTCAATTTGGCCTCCATTTTCCATTTCTTCGTTATCTGCATTTAGAGTCATGCTGAGGGGCTCCACGTGAGCTGGGATGGGCTTTGAGGAGGTTTGGAAAATTGCAGCATTTGAGAGGTTCTTGCGTTGCAGAAGAAATGTGCTAATAGTTGGTGTTTGCTCTGCGTCGTCCTGTACGTGATGTATAGATATCTGTACAGGACGACCAACAGCGCTTGGCCCAAACCTTTCACATGAACGTTTGTTCCTTTCTCTCCATCAAGAAAGGCTCAATTATCCCTCGTCATCCGTCTAAAATGACACCAGTAACTTTCAACGCCTTGCTTGACCCCCTCAGTTCTCCACAGCACAGAAAATCAAAAGTCTGCCCTCTCCTATAGGAGGTTAACAAACGACACAAAGCTTCTCAGCCCTCCCTGTGTACGCCTAACAAATCCACTCCGAGAAGGAGCCTCATGCAGCGGCCAGCCAGAGTGACGTTTTGTCTTTCATAAGCCTGGCAATTTCCCCCCTGAAAACGAATGATTAATGCTGAATGGAGGAGAAAAAGGTGTGTAACGCTTTTCAAATCAGCAGACTCTGTAAAAGGGAGACCGCTAATTACATTGCTGTTTGTATGACCTCTGCTTAAGTGCATGAAAGCCTCCTGCAAACGACAGGTGGAATTGCATTTTCAAGTAACATTTTAAAGGTCCATGTGGGCACTCTGCCTAATAAAGCCATTTGTAAATGACTCCTCTTTTAGACTGCATTAGGAAGTGGAACAAGGAACATTTCGTCATAGGATTCAGAGTCAATAAGCATGTAATCAGGACATCCAGAGAATGTAGCAACCAGTGAAGGGGATAATTAATGAGATTGCCTTATGAACTGCTTAATTACTGACTGTTGGCCTCCTCAATTGTCTCTCCAAGTGCTGCATTTGTTCCCCAGTTGCCATTATGCCCTGATTGACAGAGGTGGGAGAGAATGGAGACATCTGAGGGCGTATTAATTGGCTATTAACACACGGCGGAGAATCACTGTGACCAGTAATTAATATGTTTGAAGGCAGAAGAAGCTTCGCAGTGTAAACACGACGCACAGGTGGCCACAGACGCAGGTACAAGGATCAAAAACCGGAGCAAGAGAAGTGCAGCATAGCACAGACACGAGCTCTGAATAAGTACAATATGCATCCTAATATAATTAAATGTGTGTGTGTGCTTTATATGTAATTTATTCGGCTGTTTTCATGATGAATAAATATAGTATAATTTTTTCTAATATTAGAAAAATTTCATATTTCAGGTTGGCGCTTTATTACATATTTTAAAATGTCATGGGGAAAAACTGCCATGACACCATGACAGTAAAATATTTATAATTATAAGAATTTTAGTTAATGTCAGTGCTAATATTTAATGCTAATATTTATAGGCAAATTTTACGGCCTTTGCTGTTTTTTTACAGTAAAATCTTCAGACATTTTTTACAGTGTACAATACTAATAAAGAGACTATAATACAGCACATAATATAACAATATAAACGCTCCATGATGACCATATATACAGTGATATAAGGAATACAATGCCTTGATAATAACATACATGGCAGGTCTGTGTGATGCTCTGCAGGTGTTTTCATTACTGTCACCACAGGAAGAGACTTGAAATACAAACTTGAAATTAAAATACAAAATGTATTTGAATGGAACAACACACACACACACACACACACACACACACACTTAATACCCAGGAAGGACGGAGAACAAGTAGGCCGACTTATGAGAGGGTTAAAGGGGGTTAAAGCACGTGAGAGTCGGGGAGGAGAACCAGTCCCAGGTTTGAAAGTGTGTGTGTGTGTGTGTGTGTTTCGGGAAGGGGGGTGTCGGTGAACCACATGAGTCCCTGCACCTCCAGGATCCAGGTCTGGACTTTCTACATCCTGTCCAAAAAGAAGAGAGAACACCGTGCGTGCGCTCAGCAGGGGTGGAACTCAAAAACCAGCCAAGCTCGCCCCTCCACCTCCCACCAACCTCCACCCAGCGACACACACGCAGCCCGTTAACGCGTGTGTGTGTCCACTGACCCGTTATGACCTGTCCTTTCTGAAGGAAACAAAGGTGGGAGTGAAAGAGGCGTGAGATCACACACATTTAAATCAACTGGATGAGTGCTCTTATTCATGCGATACCCACCGGGGGCGAGCGCTCACAATGTCCTGCTTGTTCTGCCTCCATATTAGTCCGGGACGGGGCGGACGCGGCTGCAGTAACTGTAACACGCAGCTCATCAGATTCAATCATTGTGTTTACAATGTGGGGGCTGTCATGGGTCAGTACCTGCTTCACCTCCCTCCACCTGTTAGCATGTGAAGACCTGCACATCAGAGACACTGAGGGCGGCTTCAAATGTTTTATTTCAATGATAACCAGGGAATATTAAAGAAATAAAAAGCATTTCATTAAATAAATAATCATGCGAATAATGTGCAAAAATTGAATTTTGAATCACCTGACGAGAAGGTCCAACCGTGAGCCTCGCAGGAGATGCATGGCTTCCTGCTTACAGGTAAAGTAAGTTAACAAATAATAAATCACAGAATATTCGACAGTGAATCTGATGTTAGCGCGCACAAAAGTTCCTTTCAGCTAACGTGAAGTTAAGTAAACGATCATTCATCTTTTAGACGTTTATTGGTGCCAATATAAAGTTATGCAACAATAATAGATGCTGAATATTAAACTGGACAGTAATAATAAATATACTATAGCTTTTCATATTGATTCAAATGCGACACTTTCCCTGAGAAGCAGCTGCTCGGTGAGGCACAGGCCATGAGATGCATTTTCACATTTACCCATGTGAGCGTGAACATTGCATTAGTTCTCTCCTGATTTCAGGGCCGACCCTCCCAGAGACAGGAAGTATCAGACTCAGGGGGTGGCGTGCAGCTTGAATGGGAGCGCTTGCTCTTGGAGTCGGAGTCTCTGGCCGCTGCGTGGATCCCCGCCTGGAGCAGCCGAGCAGGGCCTAAGCCCCTCTTTTCTCGCTGCCCTCCCCGCGGATTAAATGGCTTTTCGCTCGCCTCTTTTTCCTCCGCTTGTTGTCGACATGAGTGGCATTTCACTTCTTCTTCTTCTTCTTCCCATGGGCCCAGCAGATGAGGTAGCAGTTTTCGGGTTTTCTTCTTGCTCACTTGGAAGGAGCAAATGACCAGCAAGAACTCAATTAACAACATGTCCCTCCCCGCAGGGGGTCCGAGCCGCTGCCTGTGCAGCCACATCCGAGATCAAGCCGGCCTAAGTGAAGTGACAGCGAGCGAGAGAAAAGGGTAAACGAAGTGTGTGTGTGTTGGGGAGGGGCAGGAAGGTGGGCGGCATCTGCCCCATACAGATTTGCTTAATTGGGTTTGACTCCCACAATTACAGGGTAATAATGGCCTTTTCAACCCGGCCATGTTGAAGTGAAAGGCAGTTGCTCCGCGCACCCGCATGCTGTCAGATGGTTTAGAGCAGAGAGCGAGCGACAGGCAGAGGAGGGAGAGAGGGAGCGATGGGGGAATTGGCAATGGACTTTGGTTAAGCAGTGGTTATTGAGTCTTTGATAGGACTCCAGGAGGCCAGGGCAGCAACAATGACAGAATTAATGGGCAAGGCACGATGAGAATGTCAGCCCAGCGGGGGGCTGCTGTGGCCTTTGAGCTGCCTTCTGACGCCTCTGTGATTGTGTGCTCTCCACAACACTGTGAAAAGGCTTGACCTGTTTGTTGGTGGATCTGGTCTCGAATGTTGTTGTTGCTGCTATTGTGTCGGTCACGGCGCAGTTTATCTGTGAATGAGCGAGCGACGCGGCGAGGCCGTCATCAAGTGGACGTAACGCTGCTAATGCGCGTGCAGATAATGACAGAGAAGGTGAGATACACTCGACGGTTAACATGAGTCACATATCTGTGTCTAAGCGGCTGTAAAGACTCCTGAGGAAACTCGCTGCAGGCGGGTGGAGAAGCTGGAGAATGCTAAGCTATCAGCTAAACACAGATTGTTGTGCACAGCGAGCCTGAGGTAACGCAGTGCAAGAAGAACTGGAGATACTGATGGTGACAGATGATGCAGTCTGCAGCGAGAGTCCAGAAACTCTTCATATGTGTGTGTTCCTGGAATAATCGGCCATCTTAAAAGGTGCAGTGTGTCAGAACATGGACTATAATATTCACAACTCTGCAGGTCTCCTTTCACTGAGGCCGCCATGTTGAAACGCTGTGTCTCTACGGTAGCCCAGAACAGACAAACTAAATACTGACTCCAGACAGAGAGAGACCTTCAAGTGTTTGTTTCTCCTTCACAGTCAGAAGGTGAGGGTGACGTGAGGAAATATTAAGTATGTGCAATGTCTTCTAAAACAAAGAGCTGTGGTTCAGAAATGTGCAAGTATAAGGCCGGTAATAAAGTTCACAGTATATTCATATAATATTAGAAATGTGCAGATATATGACAGGATGAAGAGCCAGATAAATAAAGGTCTGCAGATGCTACGCTAACTTAGCATGTATGTCTCCGGATGTTCAGTTAGCGGCTTTGCAATGACATTATTCGCTCACATGTGCACCGACATTTTTATTTTTTATTTTTTATTTTATTTTTAGGCATAAAGGCAAAATTTGATTTCAGAAAGTTGAACTGTGCTTCAGAAAATCCAGATCCAAAGAAACAGTCTCGGTCCATCAGTCAGTATTTGTGCACAGGAATAAACAGACAGAAAAAGTTTCCAATGTGGGCCAACTTGTATGGACTTGTAAGGACCCTGCTGTCAGTCATGATTAGCCGTAACGATGGGCCCATTTTGACACTTCAGAATCAAGTCTTGCCAAATAGCCCTGGGAAGAGGAACCACATGCTACGAGATGGCTTTTCCCTGATATAATTTGTGGCTGCAAATTACAAAACAGAGGCAGAAATAATGTGTAAAGTCAAGTTTGGTGAGGGAGAAAATGGAAAAATTTAGGGCTGTGTGCCACTCTAATGGATATCCTTGTGGCTGGGAGAAAATGGGACTCAATAATATGTCCTTAATGTCTGCCAGCGCTGTTTCAGGGAACGTATCAGAAGAAACGTCCCCTGCCATTTCTGCAAGCAATCACTTAATGGGACGGGCAAATCTCAACAAAATGGATGTACTGATCTATTTCTGGGCTTGACAGATGGAATGAATCTTTGGCTCCTGAAAGACAAAAAAGAAAAAAGGTTGAAGGCAAAGAAAAGAACAGGCGACAAGCAAGAAAAAGATAAAAACAAGCCTTTCACGATTCATTCAGCCGCGCCGGCAATGTTTGTGTGTGGCTTAAGTGCAGACACTGACAGGAATTTCAATTATTTAATTAGGGAGGGAAAATGAAAAGACTTAAGTGTTGTGATTTCTGCAGTCTTTCATAGATCAATCTAATGTGCGCTCACATTGGAAATCAACCAAGATGGAAGAGGGGCAAGTGAAGTAGCGTCTTCCTAAATCACGCAATTAAAATGGCAAATTAGTTTCTTGATATATTCATTTAAGTGGTTAAGTGGAAATGTTTCTCTCCCCGTCCATGCCGCTGTCTCATGGGCGGGTGTGGAGAGGCAGCGCCATCCACATGCTCTTATGATTAGAGCCCACCCGTTCATTTGCTTAGAAAACGCTGAAAGCACTTGCTGCACAAATTAGCCATTTGAAGGCTTGAAAATTCAATTCCGAGGAGTTGATTTAAGCATTTAGGCAAAGCGTGGCTGGGACGTAAAGATTTAGAAGCATTTTGCCCGCTAATGTCGATAACTTTCAGAGGCCATTATAGGTTTTTGTGGCCTTGTGTCTTGTGAGCGGCACAGCTGGAAAACAGCAGCATCACACGCTTTTTAGCTTGTTTCCGTCACCTTCGCACCTTCGATTACGTGATCCACAGGATGTTCTTTGTTGCACTTTTTGGTCCATAACAAAAGCTCATCTGACGCTCAACCGCTTTAACAATTAGAATCAAAGCAACTATAAATTAATTAGAAATATACGGACGTTTTCGGATTGTGTGTTTGGACTTTATGTTCAAATAAAAAATGATGAATCAAAGAGAAAATGTTTGTCATTAAATCTTTGCAGTTAATTAATTATATTGTTTTTGGATCTGTTAATGATGTAATTATTTGAAAACTTAATTAATAAAGGAAGGCGTTTCTTGTGTTTACTATAACCTGAGAGCACCCTGTTTTTTTATTAGAAGTTATTGTGATTTTTATTATATGTGAAATGTAACAACAGCTTTAAAGCAATTAAAGCAAATTGTGTTTATTTTATGCTCATATCTCCTCACTTGTGAAATTCACACTAACTGGCAGCTGTTCACACGTAACTGCACAGTACATTATTTGGTTGCGTACGGTACGTCATCGGTGAACTGGTGGAAGATGCATTCATATCTTTAAGTAAATTAAATACAGAGGGGCCACACATCCCTGTTTAAATATTAAAATATGCTCAAAATATCCCTCTAATAGACTGAAAGAGAAAATCTAAAACAAAATTTACCACGATTTTATGAATTTAATGTCTGCAGGAGCGCCAGAGCGTTAGCTAGCATACATTTGGTGCACAGCTAGCAAACAGTCCGTTTATTCTGAGCGTGTTCTACTCGTGAGCTTCGCGCAGAGTTCAGGTCTGTAAATGTTCTTCAGCCGTTAGAACCTGCAAACCCGGAACCACAAAATCAAGTGATGAGTCTTTAAAAGAGCGAACAGCGTGCGTGGATCGCTCATGAACAGGCCCGTCGCGTGAAGCTTGGCAACTTCACCACGACAATGCGGGCGAGCCCGCCACACACACTCTTTGTAATTACTCTTGTCACGTTACCTTCCTGAGTGCTGCGTGAACTCCTTACCCACCGATGATGCTACGTAAATTGTAGACTTTCCATAACAAAATTAATCTCTCAAAAGCTGGATGGATTCAAGAAAACATGGATTTGCTCTTCTGTCACAGAGGCATATTGTCCACTTTGATGGTGCATGGGAGGATATCAAATGCCCTCCTGGCTGCCACACTCCAGATGGAAGGAAATAGGCTGTGGTCTATAAAAATGAAGTTAGATGTAAGTACAGCACTCAAATCTCGGGGAGAAAAAATGCTTTTTCTGGGGCATTTTGTTGTTGTCAATTGGTCTGAGCAACTTGCTGTAATGCAGGTAATGGAGCTACTCTTCTCCTTTCATCTTCCAGGTTTGTGCGTCTCGTGTGTGTCAAAGCAAAGGGAGGCCCGGCTGGGGTTTGAGAAAGAGACACAACAGGAGGAAATACAGCCGGATGATGGGCAGAATGAAGGAAACATCAAGTCACAGAGCACATGGGGGGATCTGTGCCGGTGTGAGCTGCTTCACCAAACATCTGCTCCATTTTCCGAAGCTGGAATTTGTATAAATCCGAAATATTTCAGCGGCAGAATGTTGTTCTATCACACGGCAATGTAACGGATGAGATCTGAGGGACTAACACGCGGCACACTGCGATGCAGAGTAAAAATAAAAACGCAGCTTCAGAACTTTAAGACTCGATGTTTAATGATGGACTGACGCGTCTATAAAGCTAAAACTGAATTGACAAAAGCGGGATCAATGCAGGTTATTTAGATGGTCGTCTGGATGGGGGGGGGTAGAGCGGCTCGTCCACTGAGAAGATCAGCGGTTCGATCCCCGGCTCCCCCCTGAATGTGACGTGTGTTTGTAAGAAAAGAAAGGCGCTATATGAGCACATTTACTATTTATTGATTCAACGAGAATCGGGAGTAAAAGAAGTGAAATGGTGTTTAAAGAATTTATCAATTTAAAAAATCAAAATGTTTTTGCGGCAGCAGAAACAGGTTCACTGCATTTACACTGCAGATAAAACAGCAGTGACACTGTCCTGATGTCTAATATTATAAGTCTTAGGATTTAAATAGACAAATAATAGCTTTTATTTCTATTTGTGAAAATATTAACTAGTGCATTTAATGCACATGAGGGAATATTGCTGCATGTTTAAATGTATAACAGACTTATCAAACTTTGTTTGCTTTTAAAAAATAAAATCTAATTAGCAGCAGAGCTGCCAAAGTGTCTGATTTAATGCCTGGCTTGCCGTCGACTAAAGCCAGTTCAGCCCTCTACTTTCAATCGAAACCATGCAGTCATCAGTATTACTTCAGCTTGCCAAGCTTTGGCCATTTCTGTTTTTTCAGCAGATTCCCAAACCACAAAACTGGTGTGTGCTGATTGGCCGGCGGTCGGCCTGGCCTTTTGTCTGGACGCCGTGTTTGTTGTAGCCCCAGTTTCTCCCTATTCACCCCGGCAAACGCTAGCGCTATTAGCCCGCTGGAAATCTGCCTGTCTTGGCATTATAGGATCTTGTTGTATTTTGTCAGGTAACCCTGGCTTCATAAACATCTTCATAAAAGGGGTTGATTAAGGTAAGACAATATTGAATTTTGTCCAATAACTGTAGCTGTTCTTTGACTTATTTGTGGGTTTGTTTGTATTTCTGTTATTTTTACCTCCCATGTGGAGGCTCAGCTCCAGCTCCACTGGGAAGGTTCAAATATTTATTTTCTTTAAATATAACAGTCTCATAAATTCTGCGGCTACAGTGAATGAAAATACATTAAATCCACGTGTCCTTTAGAATAAAGCTGCAAATCTTTGTTTTTAAACTGATTACAGCACAGATGTTGTGGAAGAAGAGGAATAGGACACGTTCCTCTTCTTTGGATCAGTTTTCTCAGGTGTTTTTTCAGGAACACGAGAGCTGAAGACTTTCTGGGGGAAAAAGGTTGAGTGATGTGATTGTGTGATTTAGAGGATGCAGTCAGCCTCAGGGTCAGCGGCAGCCACAAAGAGGTCCGTCCAAATAAAAATAAAATTAACAATAAAAGCTTCTTTCTGGGAGTTTTGTCCCGGATTGAAAGAAAAATGTTACATCCTTCTGGTCGACTGATTATTAAATGAAATTATTAGAGTTTTCTGTACGGGCCCTAACATTCAGAGACGGGCTGGGGGATGAAATGGATTTAAAAAGTGCTCAGGTTTAGATTGAGACAGCTGCTGGAACTTGGCGGAGAGGATGCTCAGAGGGAAATGTGATCCAGCGGAAATACAGAGCTCTTCAATGAATACACAGAGCTCTTCAACGAGCATCCTGTTCAGGTTTCAGACGTAACAAGATATATCTATCTGTCTATCTATAACCCCCCCACCCCAAAAAATAAAGAAATAAAAAATCCATGACAGCTCTCCATGAGAAAGAGAGGATGGCTGCAGGATATTGCATCCAGGTGGAACAATGAGCAATAGATGTATCAAGTATCAAAGCATCGCTGGACTCGATAGAGGCGAGATGTGTGTGTGTGTGTGTGTGTGTGTGTGTGTGTGTGTGTGTGTGTGTGTGTGTTCGGCAGGGTGGGGGGCTGTATGTAAAGCCCATCTTCAGGGACTGATCTCCTGGAGAACAAAGTGGAGCATACACACACGGGTGACCCCGCAGCTCGATCCAGTGGAAATAATATGTTCATTACAATGCAATTACTGACACTTAGACCCTCTCTCCCTGAAGTGTGTGTGTGTGTGAGGTGTAAAGAGAAGTGGAGGGGTGGGGAGGAGGGGCTGCCACTGACCACTGATGCTAAGTGACCTTATGTTCCTCTGTACGTGTGTGTGTGTCTGCAGGTGCAGCATGTACAGCTTCATGGGCGGAGGGTTGTTCTGTGCAGGCGTGGGGAACATCCTCCTGATCGTTTCCACAGCAACCGATTACTGGATGCAGTATCGGCAGTCCAGCAACTACATGCACCAGGGCCTGTGGCGCTACTGCACGCCGGGGAAATGCTTCCCGCACAACATCAGCATCGGTAAGTGTCAGACTGCTAACTGCCTCTCTTATCGCTCGTGAGTTACACCAAGAGCTGGTGTCAGCTTACGCGTCTTTGCTCTGACTCTTCATCATACGGGCTTGTTAACACGGCCTGAACCGGGGTCAGTCAGATCATTCACCTCTGTTTACTTGCCCTGACCCCCCACGCTGACTCCTATTGACCTCGTGACCTTGTCCACAGCCCACTTAGACGCCACCCGCGCCCTCATGATCCTCTCTCTTTTGGCCTGTTTCATCGGCATCATCATCGGCATCATGGCCTTCATCCATTACTCCTCCTTTGACAGGTTTGACAAAACCTTTGCAGCAGGCATATTGTTCTTCATCTCGTGTAAGTCCAACTCTTTGTTTTCTTTATTCATTTTCATTTGATTTTACTCTGACTGACTGTCAGCACCAGAGACTGAAGGAAGGTTTAAAAATAATAATGATTATAATTTCACTGCTGCTACATTTGTATGTTTATTAAAGTCTTCAGCTGTGTTGTGCATAATTTGTGGCCTTGATTCAGTAAAATTTCACTCTATGATCCATCAAATCAATGAAATATCTAAAAAAAAAAATGACACCATCTTTCAGAATCATCTCAACATGTTCATGTTTTTTTCTCCCCCTCAGGCTTTTTCGTGTTTCTAGCGATGGCCGTGTACACCGGCGTGACTATTAACTACTACGGCAAACGCTACGGGAACTGGAGGTTCTCCTGGTCGTACATCATCGGCTGGGTGTCCGTGGTGCTCACCTTCTTTTCAGGTAAACGAACTAACTGCGTCCGATTTCCTGCCAATAAATTAAAAAAAAAAAAATCTAAATTCATGGAAATAAACTTTTACAGTAGTTTTCTGTTTTTTTTTAAATACTGACATTATCTGTAAATTAACAACCAAACTGTTATTTGTTTTAGTTTCATACCAATAATGACAAATTACAGTTATTACTTATTTTTTATTGAAAGCGTTTGATTGTAATAACTTGTAATTAACGTGTAATGAGGCAGCGTTTCTCCTTAAATTTTTAGTTTTCATTCATTTCAATTGCAATATTATACTGTCATTTATTTTCTTTGTTTGTTTTTATTTTACTATGTTTAACCTTTTTTTTTTTACATTTCTTTTTATTGACTTTTAAGTTTGCATGGAATTATTGACACGTTAAGTCTGTTCAGGTGTCTCAGTAGCAGGTAGCAGTGATGTAGGTAGTAATATGTACACACTGCACACAGGTGGCTGACAACAAGTTTAACATGAGCTCACCTATGGAACCAGAATCACCATTATCTCTTACAATTAAATAAATCCAAAAATGATGACCAATAATTCAATAAATAAACTATCCTTGAGGGAGCTTCTGGATAAGCTGGATAAACTCACGTCAGTGACGTGCAGATTAAATATATATTCAATGACACTGTGGCCAGCATCAGGTTCAAACTGCTCGGATTCATTTTACACGACATCATGCAAAACCTTCATAATTCAAATGTAGCACGGCAGATATGATCTGCATATTTTAAGGCCTCGACGTGCGAGTGAGTAACATTACACAACAGCAGAGAACAGTCAGACCAGACGTGGGTTAAGCCGAGCCGCTGGATCGATGACGTGACATTATCAGTAAGTGATGCTTATAGTAAGGGCTCATCTTTGAGTCCTGCACCATGCTGTGCAGCAGGATCTGCTGTTCAAACATCAGAGGGCCTTAATGTGCCGCTCTGTACACTCCGTTTGACTTTCAGTGTTTCAGAGTGATGTAATGATGTGACAGTTTCATTTTCTTCTTTATGAATCAATACCTCGTCACCAATCAGGGCCCAGAAACAGCAGTTTGCAGAGACTGCTCACCTTTAATGAGTGTCTGCTCCTTTCTGGTCAGGTATCTTTTATTTCTGTGCCTATCGGATGCACGAATGCCCGAGGAGCGCCACCTCTCATTAAACCATCATCATCATCATCATCCACGAAGAAGAGCTGCGATCACGAGATTCTCACGTCACCTCTGGAACATGAATGATCGGAGTTTGAAATGATTTCAATAAAAGATTTGGTGAAAATACGATCCATGATTCACAGTCAGTGTCTTATTAAGTTATTAGGTGAGTTATTAATCAGTGCTACAACATAAAGTGCAGAGCAGACATTTATATCTATTAAAGCAAAGTGTTGTGAACGTTTGTTATGATGTCTAATTTGATGGATCATGCAAACTGTGCTGATCCATGATTACACAACTGACATGGACACATTTTAGATGAATATGTCTTAAATATCTTCAACAATTTCTTTCAGGGTTTGTGTATTTTAGAAATGTGGACATACTGATCTGCATTATTATTATTATTATTATTATTATTATTATTATTATTATTGCTGTTATTATTTGATAGATTCAGGCTGGTTATCATAGAAACAAAGAGCTGCTATAACCCCAGTATTAGCCAATCCAGAGATCCAAACGTGCCACTTCACGCAGTGACGCACTGGCTGCTCGGCTCAGAGTTTTTACTTAATGAAATGGCCACAAAAAGCCGCTTAAAGCGCCGAGGAGAGAACGGATCCTTAAGACGATTTCATCACGATTTGTTTCATTTACTTTCTAATTTCCCCCTAAAAGCAACTTGTTATCGTGGCGCGCTGCATGACGGGACTGTGTGCAGGCTCCATCTGCTCTGACCACGTCTTTAAAAAGCTCTCTCTGTCCCCGCTGCTGCTCTTTAATTAGTTTTTAGGTTTTCCTGCAGACTTGTGGCTTTCTGAAGAAGCAGTGCGCACTGTGCTGCAGGCCCTGTCCGGGCCCAAAGGTGTTTGCAGCATCCAGTGCTGCTCATTTACATTTTGAGCGTCCATTTAAAGCGACCTGCCCACACTAATGCAGCAGGACGGCGGAACGGATTCCCGCTAATTAATTTGTTCGGCCTCCATCTGATCAGATGGAAATCCTGTCCTCCAGCCCAAGGATTACAACTTCCGCTCTGACATCTCCCTTAATTGCCTAATAGCATTGCAGCGTGAATTCTGCCTACATTAAAACACTTCCACATTAAGCGGCCTGATTGGAAATGTGATGACAACACCATATCAACAAATTACAGCGCACCGCTTTCTCTCGCAAATGGCCACAGAAGCGGCACTTGTACTCTCCCAGATTTTAATACCGACAATTACAGCCAATTTGTGCGGAATTACAAGACAGACCTGCAGCAGAACAATCCTCCTGTGACACACACACACACACACACACACACAGAGTGCGAACATGAAGGAAGAGTGCAGAAGTTATTAATCTATTATAACCAGCGTGTGGTCGCATGTTTCAACAAGTTTTACATCAATCCAACACGGACAGAAAGTTATTATAGAACTACAGGAAGTCACTGAGAGGAAGTGATGCAACATATTTGAGAATGGGTGAAATAAACAAACAAACATGTGGAACAAATGTGCAAAAACTGCGCCAGGAGGAAACAAACTGCAGCACTGAGTGATCCTCTGCACACATGTGTGCAACAGGCTGCAGGCCTGTTTATGTCACACAGTCACACCTTTATGAACACCTGACCAATTAACCTGCACGTCTTTGGACTGTGGCCTAGGCCGGGATTCGAACCTGAAACCTTCTTACTGTGCGAGAACCGAGTCCAGCACCAACCAGCTACACAGCATGTTGACGACTGGGGCTCCGTCATCCGGTCCAGCATTTAAACTGTTTATACCGACTATCTATTAATGCTAAATAAAGCAGAATTTTCCCATGAGGCCATTCGATGCTCGCAAACCTTGGCAGAAACAGCCGTGGTTGCTAGGCGACCACATAAGCACCTCCACGAGCGGCGACCCTGGGCCGGAGCCGTGATGCCGGTGTCACAGGTGCGACGCTGCCTTCATTCACCAGCCTCCCAGCTGGTCTCAGCCAATCAGAGCCGAGAGGCGCCCACCCTCCGCCCGGATCCCCTCCGCCCAGACACGGCTCTAATTGGCTGATGCGCAAATCAATTTCCCCCAATCCGCTACTCTCTCTGAATAAATACTTGTTGGAAATCTGCCCTCCCACTGATATCTGTGTAATGCTCGGCGTAGTGTCATTCACTGATCACACACAGGGGCTGCATTTAAGCCTTGGAGAGCTTGGAGGGGAAGAGGCAGAGGCTGATGCAGCTTTAAAGGCAGGAAAAATCACAAAAGCCCAAAAACTGTCACCATGAGCATGAACTACGCGTCAGCGGCGCCCACGCAGAGGTCCACGTCTTTTTTCATCGAGGACATCTTACTGCACAAACCCAAGCCGCTCAGAGAGGTCATCCCCTCGCCGTTCTGCAGCACCCTGGCCTCCCGGATGCCCATCCTCGAGTACGGATACCCGCTGATGCCGACCCCGATCCTGGCGCCGCATCCGCACCATCCTCTGCACAAGCCGGAGCATCACCAGTACTTCTTCACATCTGGTAAGCAGAGGCGGTGTGCAGGCCTCCGGGAGACTCCTGACACATCAACAGCTGAGCAGCAAAAAAAAAAACAAAACTGTGAGGTCTGAAAAAGTCAGAACCACAAATGTTTGATTATTTAAATTGGAAAACATTGGCAGTAATTAATAATGTCTGGATTAAATTAACTGAATGTTTTACATGGATGAATATAACAGAAGAGAAGACCATCTGCAGCAAACTGAAATCATAAAGTTAAATAAATGAAGGGTGACAAGAAATAACAATAATCAGTCCTCCTTCCCTCTAGATTTTTATTATTTTTTTATGCATGTCCAACTAAAAAAAAAAACATTTATTGCTGCTCAAATTATTCTGTAAAAACTCAAACTAGGACTCACCTGTTGATTCGGTCCTTGATATTTTAGGAGCTGTGACGTGTAAGTTTCATGCCCCTGTCTCCTGTCCCCTGTCCCCGCCTGCAGGGATGCAGATGCCGGCTCTCTTCCAGCATCACGCGGAGCTGCCGGGGAAGCACTGCAGACGCCGGAAGGCCCGGACGGTTTTCTCCGACTCGCAGCTGTCCGGCCTGGAGAAGAGGTTTGAAATCCAGCGGTATCTGTCCACGCCGGAGAGAGTGGAGCTGGCCACGGCGCTCAGTCTGTCCGAGACACAGGTGAGCACACACCTATGCACCTACACACACACACACACACACACACACACCACTGTGCAGGTGTGTGCTCCTGATTGTGGTTATTTAGTTTTTTTTATTTGCAGCCAAAAGAAGAGTGAAAAATAGTAAATCGATTAAAAACGATTTTTAAATATGGCTGTTCAATAACAGATCAAAGTCAAATATACAGAATAATAAAGTATAAATACATTCATTTTAGAAGTAAATATGAAGCAAATTTAATATATTTTTTATTAAAAATCTAATAAAATGGCTTCATATTGATTTCTTATTTGCTGCATTGTCTTCAGTCACTCACCTTTCTCCGCCTCCTCCAGGTAAAAACGTGGTTCCAGAACCGGCGGATGAAGCACAAGAAGCAGCTGAGGAAGGCGCAGGACGAGCGGAAGACGCCCGGGGGAGGCGAGCTGGAGCGGTCCGCGGACAACTCGAGCGAGAGCGAACTGAACGAGAAGAGCGGCGAGGAGCTGAAGCTGGACCGGCTGGAGCCGGACTCCTACATGCTGGAGGAGAACGACGACGACGACGACGACGATGATGTGGATATCGAGGACGACATTTGCTCCCCGGATCATCTACTATAGTAGGCTGCAAGAGTTTTCTAACGCAGCTCTGTACAGACTGGCTCTGCCTCACTCACAAATATACAAGTTATAATGAGGGGGGTCATATTTATTCAACATGCAAAATGGGCCCATTGATTTTTTACAGCTGCCTCTATGTATATGACAATATACCTATTATTATTATTATTATTATTATTATTATTATTATTATTATATTGTTGTTTAATTAAATGTCACATTTCCTTAATTTCAGATCTGTAAATATGATAAATAACCAGTGGACCAGCTCTTTGCTCTGTAACATAGACGCGCCATGCTACCCCATCCTTTTGCACTTTTATCCTACATTTCCCATAATTCTCTATTTTTTATCGTTATAATATTTTGTTTTTCATTTTGTCCTCTTCTTCTAATATTTGATTTGCAGTTTGTGCAAAGTGTTGCATGTTTTTTTTTCCTGATTGAAGACCCTCAGCTTCACTGACTGGCATTTCTATTTTCTGTCTGTAAATATATATATAGAATATAAATGATGACTCGGTTCTCGGCTCCGTTTGTTCCGTTCCGTTTGTCTCTGGAGGACACATGTTCGTGCCTCAGAGTCTCACTGTGTGCGTATGATCAGGTGTTCAAGTGAGTTCAAGCGGCCCTTTGCTCGGTCGTTGTGAGCGCTTTCATGAGGAGGCAGCCTCCACAGCGTGCAGCCCGGTGCATGAATGCGAGACTGCTCGCTCTCTGCTGGGTTCCCTGCACGGCGGGTTTGGAACCCGCGGTGCTTTAAGCCAACAAACAGGAGTGCAAAAGACAGACAGCAAGACGTGACAAGCAGTCAGCAGCTGCTAAACGTTTGCACAGACTGCCCGTGAGAAAAGACGCTTTAACCGAGTCCCTCTGTCCGGACGTTTCTGCTGAAATTCTGCTTGGTTGGAGTGGTTTGAATTTTTTTATGATCTGGTATGAAAAAATGTGACCACAACAATCAGATTTTTCTAATATTTCTGTTTGCACGCTGTGGATCACGCATGCAGGTCCTGCACAGAGGTGAAGGCTTGATGAAAATCAATCAGTCAGATGGAAAATACCTGCAGCTCATGAAATGCTTCATTTTCCTAAATTAAATCAATTTAAAACAAACGTTCTGCAGAGTTTTTTTTTATTCTGAGGGAGATCAGCAGCTTCTTATTTTTTATTAAAATGTTTCTTTGTTATTTATTTTGAGTCACTGCGGCAAACATCACTGTTATTAAATTAATATGAATTATGAGTATTTCAAATGCCGAGAAATAAAATGTGCTGAAAATGTATTTTTTGAATCACCCGTTTGTGGCAACAGAAATCTTTAAAATATTGCAGAGATGATGATCTTTAAACATTTTAATCTTTATGGAATAATGGAAGAAAACAACAACAAAAAAAAGAGAATTTTCAGCAGATTATTGTTTTACGGTCAGAAACCAGCTGATTATTCCTCCTGTTGTGTTCAGCGTTTGGAGCTCGGCGCTGCTCGTGTCTTCATGAACAAGGTGGATGTGATTAAAATGATGTCTGTGCTACGATCTCTCAGTGAATCAATCTTTAAATAATTTTGATCAACAGATGTCCGCTTATTGACGAGCATAAAATCCACTTTGCTCCACCTGAGGGAGTGTGTGTGTGTGTGTGTGTGTGTGTGTGTGTGTCCTCTGGTCCGTGGATAAAACAAAGCATGTGCACGAGAAAAGAGCTGTCCTCCTGTCAGTGTTAGAGCTAACTATTTATTGTCCATTTATTAATTATTAATTTGAAAACTCTTTCTGGAACATGTAAGAGCCACACACACGTTTCAGCTCTTACTCCATGTATGAAAGTGTTTTTGTGCTTCATTCTGAGTGTGCCATCCCTTCCTGCCTTTTGAAAAGCAATTTATGTCATCATCAAAATGTGATTCTGATTAACAGGCAGCCGGGGAGGAAAAAAAAGCCCTATGTGGAGAACAGGCCATGCAGAAGGTGATCAATTAAAAGATTAAGCGTTTTGCAACACATGGACGCATCTGCATTTGGGCCTAATAGCAGGGCCATCAGCTCATTTTCAGGAAGCCTGCCGCCTACTGAAAGCGTGCTTCTCACATCAAAGCGTGCACGTCTGCCGTAGCTTCCCAATGGGCAGAAAGGGATGCTAATTTGGCCCCCTTCATGTATGGCGGTGAAAGACTCCTTCAATTAACTGGATTTCAATGGCAAAAAACGAGTAGGTGGGACCGAAAAAAGATGCAAAGAGACTGGGCCTGGATAGGCAGGGATTCTCATTAAATTAAAAAGGCCTCTGTCATTTGTTTCCAACCGCGCATCTGAGGACTTAACACTAAAAACACAGAGCTTCAAAGAGCCCACGATGGGTTAAATAGAGACTATAATCTAATTAAAATATTGCACAGAGGTAAATCGTGCTTTGATAATGATCTGAGGGTTCAATTAGTAAAATGAGCTGCTTGAGAGTGTTTTGCGTTGAGGGGAGGGGGTTCTACTGAGAACATGGCTGAGATACGGAGACAGACCTACAACACACAGTGTGTGGATCATTTTAGGTTAAACAGTGTAACCAGGTAGAACATGACGAGCTCATCGCGTGTCCGTTCCATAATAAAACACCCTGTGGGAATTAGGCAGCGGTCGCATTGGGTGTATTGTAGATGGCGGCTCAGTATTCACTTCACAGTATCGCTGCTGACATATCAGGACCACTTAAATTTATTAAGGCTGCTGACGTTCATCTCTTCTTTAGCAATAACACAAAGCCTGAGAGACTCAGTTTAATGTGCACTGAGCAGGCATGTACATACAGTAAGTGTGATCACAGCAGACAATGATTTCAGGTCTAAGTGCAACTGCTAAAAAATGCAATGCAGTGTACATATCTAACGGTTCAGGATAAAAATAATATTACTGTGTGTGTAAATATATTATAACAGGGGAAGGACTGACTTCATATTAGCACATATTAGACGAGGCGTGTGTACACGTAGAAGCATGCTGCTTATGTTTATCCACCTGTTGCCTTTGCGTACTCTTCGTTTTCTCTGTCGTGCAGCATTGAACCATCTGCTCAGCCTACCTTGGATATGCAGAGACTTCAGTTATATCAATTTTGTGATTTGTTCAGACTGTCTTATGTGTTTCGACTGGTTTCCTCCAGTGATCTATATGGAGAATATTCAAAAACTGCTGTTTCCTTTATGTAGCACACCTCAAGATCTCACTTTTTCTAACGTGTTGCGATGGCATTAATGAGCCTCAGTTCCACTCAGAGTTTGTGGGCCTAATCTGCCCAAATGTGTCTGATTTATGGTGCTCCATTTATAGAATGAGGCAGAAATAGGATATCATACACAGACCTATGCTTCCATTAGTGGTTAATCACCTGGAAATCAGAAGAATTGTGTTTTGTGATGTTGAACTGCCATGTTTCTACATCAGCACAGAAATACTGGCTCTAGACAGGCGACAGGTGAGGCGAGGGGTATTGAGCTGGTTGCACTCTGCAACTTCACCACAAGATGCCACTACAGTGAATCCTACTCACTGGACGTTTAAGCGTGTACAAATCCGCAGTGTGGCTCTGACATCTACAGGGTGATATTTGTGTGATTCCAAGAAGCCGGACATGAAGAGGAACAAGAAATCATTGTCGAAACTGTGCAAGTGCAGCATTAGCTACCGTGCTATAATCATACTTAGGCATGAAGTTCATTGAGCAGCCAGCATGAGGAAATCAAACTGACAAAGTGCTCACAGACAAATATCTCTAAGACGTGACGCAATAACATGTTAATAACATCAATATAAGGGAACAATGTAAGCTATTACATCCATACATATCATATTAATTGATACATTTAGCTTGGACAAACTGTAAAACCATGTTCACTATCATCGCTCGTTCAGCCTGTTCATTGTCTACAATAAGCAGAAACTTTGAAAGCTTCGGGTCTGCATGTGCTGAGAGAACAGCAGCCTCTGTCTTTGCAGTGTCATGTCCAATCTGACCCGGAGACGCACAGTGCTTAAAGTAACTCAGGCGATGGCTGACTCTCTTATCTTTGGTTATATTTAATGATTCTTCCCAAACTAACGTGTTAATAAGTGCACGTGGGAGTGATTTCATAATTTCTTGAAGGCCTCGTAAATGCGATGAAGCAGCATGTTGTGTTCTACGTGTTCCATGGACTGTTCAGATGAGCGATACCTTCCCTCAGACAGCATGTACTTTTCGGAGGACAGCCACCGCCTTCTTTTCTTCTTCATGCCGTTTCCTGAGGACTTCCAGTGAGACCGGCTCGCACATGTCCAACTCCTCCAAGTATGGAGCGTCCTCGGTGAAGCCTTCGGACCGGTGTTTCTGTCTCAGTTTGGACTGAGGCTGTACAGGAGGTTTAGCTATCGTCTTGGCGTATTCCAAGGCCTAAGATTGAAAGACAGAGAATATAATGCATATATACAGTAAATGTTAGGTGTAATTCTCCATCGCTAAGTACAAGAACATTTCAAAATCAAAAATTGATCAAATTTGCATCACACGTTAGCAGCTGATTCACTAAATAAGCAGAATGTTTGTCTAGTTGGAAAACCAGAAGAAGGTACAACAAAGAGGTGAGGAATGTTACATCGTATCTGTGCAGAGATCATGGATGTATGATGCAGACGTGGCAGCGATGAGGAGACTGTCAATGTGATACTTCAAGTAAACATCAGCAACAAGTAAGAGGACTGACTGAATCACTGTGTCCACTCAATGAGCCAGTGAAGAATCTGCACGCTGTGTCTGATGAGACTTTGTAGATTTTTATTGTTCTCTCCCTTTGCAGTACGCCTTCCTGCAGCAGTATAACAGCTCACTTATTCTCAATTATTGTAATGTGTGTGCTATTATCCACTATTCATAAACAGTATTTTACCGTAATCAATCACCATGTCTGCTTGTCAGAACACTTATCGTGGATAGAACAATGTTCAGTGAGCAGCTGTGAAGGACAGGTCCCAGGTTGGTACCATATAGTCTCCCAAATGTCATACACTCTTTCTTTGTCATGTGATTTAATATATTTATTTTTATATATAAAGAAAAAACAAGGGCATGTGAAAAAACAACATGTGGTAGAGTTCACACACACACACACACACACACCTTCATCCTGGGAACTTTCTTGTCATTGCCTTCCGGGTCCTTGGCCGGTAGAAAGGGTATCCTACTTATCTTTTTGTTCTGCTCGCGGATCACATTTGAATACAGCCTCTGTCGTTTCATTTTCTCAGCATGATGACGGTGAAAGAGCGACAGAGAGAGAGAGAGAGAGAGAGAGAGAGAGAAACAGATTATAAAAGGGGGTTTAATTAACTGAGCCATTTCTCCCTTAAGGCCCTTCTCTTTGTGTATCCCATTGGCAGAGCCTCTCCACGCAGCCCAAAAAAACCCAAACACAGCGAGCCATTCAGCAGGCCTATCAACATTTACACATATCATTCACTAATAGGCTTGGCCCTGGAGATGCACGGGGGCTCAATCAAGTGTAAATTGGCCAAACATGCTCACTTTTTACAACTGGGGATTAACAAAAGATATATCAAAGCACAAAGAGCACTTAACTTATTAGGGGTGCTCTCTTTGCTTTGTAAATGGAATTTCATCTGTGGAACAGCATATGAGCATTTAAATGATGAACTCAGACAATCGGGAGACGGTCGGTGGACACACAATGACACTAGTGGACATCCGTGTTTACAGACAAGAGACAGACTGAAAGACAGCTAATCATGTTTGTCATGTCACTCGTAGCTGTTATCACCAAACAGCAAATGAATATAACACTCTGATACGCTGCACAGTCTTTGTGCTTCTGTGTCATCTTTGGTTTCTTGGATAGAAATAGAGGATCTCAAACATGGGAAGCAGAGACGTGGACACTACTACCTCATATTCATGAAAAGCTCTCATAAGATGGATAAATGCATGTAAATAAATAGGCACCAATAGGAACCAAGAGAGACTCCACGTCTATCTTACTCTCTCTCAGTCAGTACTGCACTTTGTTTTAGCTTTCTGTTTTGAGGCCTTTGCTACAGACATACAGAGTTTGTACTGGATGTTTAGGATCCCAGTGTGAAGTAACAACAAGAAAAATATGACACCACCTGCTAAAAAACAGAATAACCAAACTGTATTCACAAATTAGTCCAGAAAATGTTCACAGTTCAGAGCCAGGTGGCTGAAAATCACAGGCCTTGTCGTGTGTCGTGTGTCTCCACCTATCAGAGCAGCTTCTGGATAAATGAACACACCTGACACAAACTGGTGAGTCGGACGTTGCAGGTCAGTACTTACTGTTTCCTGAATGGCTTTGTAGTCGGGGCCCAGGCCTCGCAGGTTTATATCTGACCTCAGCTGCTTGTAGTCTTTAAGACTGTATGCCTGAGAGAAGCAGAGAGATGAACATACATTTGAATGGTTTGAATATTAATTATACTGTGTACTTCTGTGTTGTATTTCACGCCAATCAAACCTTTGAGAGAAAGACCCAAGTTTTGAAAGTTGACAATCGATGGCCATCAAACATCAAGTGACACTTTTAATTTGCAGACTTTTGTTGAACTCGGCTGCATTTCTTTTGATGGCTGTCAAAGTGACATCGAGTGCAATTTTGATCCATTTCAATGTCTCTCATCGGGTTTAAATGGTGCATTGAAAAAAAGCTAATAATGCATCAGATGACAGACGGACGGCATGGCGAGACAGAGCCTCAATGTGAGTGACGCTGTCTTCATCCTTCCTGTTCAGTAAGTCACAAAAACAAACAGAGACACTGAGAATTCAAACATTATAGTGGAGTGGACTCCGCTGCACTACAAGTGTTGGAAAGTGCTCGATAATTTAATGACACACTCCCAGCAGCTCGTCCAGCAAAGGATAAACGCTGTGTTATAAGAGTGACTTGTCTGCTCTTCCATATTTAGCTCACCCAAAAATGGACCTGCAGAAATTTTACAATAAATACTGACCCCTGTACAGATGACACTACCACATAATTATGCATTTTGGGTGAAGTATTCCTTTTTCTTTTCTCCATCTGCTCCTGAAAATTGACAACCATGTCAAGGAAAGGAAAAACAAATTACAGTTAGCAGAATGTTACTGAACGAAGCACGTCAGAGAGGATTTAGAAGTGGACACACCCGATGTCTACTGAAAAATAAGGTACTCAATATACCGTGTATGCCTGCACTACACTGGATGGATGAGGCATGCATACTGTGAACATACCGTGCATGGAGAGGACATTCCTTGGGACAAAATCTGATCAAACGGGGCATGCTGACCTTACATGCATCGGACATGATGAACCCCGATTCCATTTCATGCTCAGCTGCACACATGACACACAACCAGTGTGTATACCAGATAATGTACGTACTGACACAGATGGCCACCTGAAATGATGTATTTAGTGATCTTATTTCTTCTTTATTCAAATGAAACAAAAAAATCTATGAAGTCGTGCTTGAATTTTGTGTTCCCTGCTCTGATACAATATTGAAATACTTTTCTCAGCGACACTGTTGTTGAGTAATACGGGTAAAGGCACAAAGAGATGTATTGTATACCCGTTTCTTTGCAGGTGCCGGTGATGGTGTGTGTGTGTGTGTGTGTGTGTGTGTGACCGTGGCTGCTTGCAATCCACATGCTGCCCCAGACAAAAGGGAGCTAATCATTCCAGATTGTGCTGGCTGCTTTTCAGAAGGAGGATTTCAGTTTGCTTTAGCCGCTGGCCACGGACACAACGGGGTACCTTTCTTTCCAAGCCCTCTCCCCTCTCTCTCCCACTCCTAAGTCATGCTCATCTGCTTTCATGCCCAGGCACTGCAGCCAGACTGCTTTACAAATTGAGCCTGTAATCTCGTCAGACATGATGGCTAACATGGTGGGAGAGATGGGAGGTCAAAGGGTGGGGAGTGGTGAGCGCCACAGGAGGACGATGCGAGGGCTCCGCCGTGGATACAACTCGTAGCACTTAATCATACTTTCTAACCTCTCTCATGTCCGTTAGTTGTTAACTGATGATAATTATACAGTACTGTTGCCAACAAAGTAACTGTAACAATAAATGATACATGCTGACCTCAGAGGACCTGCGGCATCCGAGACATTAGAGATGTGAAAATGTTTCTAAGGCTCATGAATACATTTGCATATGTTTGTGTTTATGCAGTGTTGCTCGATCTTTGGCTAATTAACATCACTTTAATATGTTGGGAGACACGGCACAGGGAGCAGAGATCAGCAGCGAGTGACAAAATGCAAACATGTGGATGTATTTCTGATTTTATAAAGCACAAGCTGAAACAAGCAGGTCTGACTTTGAGGAGCCATGTGGAAGGTTGTTTTCAGGGTAGGAAAATACATTTTTCAAACATCCACCAGCCGCTGAGAAAAATGTTCTAATTCAGCCTCTCAAAGTGTGAATCATTATTTTGTGTCCAGAATCTTGTGACTATCTCGTGAGGAGGCTAGTGAATATCCACACCTGTACTGTCTCTGCAGCTACCTTGGTAAAGGCAGGATGGCTGTCACTTTCTACTCAGGCGCCACCTGCACAACTCAGCCTGACGAACCAAAGGAGGGAGGAAAAAAACAACAACAGCCAAATCATTAAATGCAAATGGGCATCTTTAGTGGCCCTGCGCCTCACAGACTCTCTCCCTTTTAATCACCTTATCCTCTAACACATCTTCAAATGGCTTTTCAGAGCCAGTGGTTTATATAGTCATCATCTTATAGCAATTAAGTGTATCTTAGTGGAGCCAGACAATTAACCTGATGTTTTGTGCCCTTAGTCACCAGAACACTCCTGCTGGATTAAGCAGTCCCTGCATGGAGACAGCTGAGGGGATTATTTGGGACTTCAAAGGGGCATTTATTTGTGTAACCTCTCGTGTACGTGGGGATTAAAGGGGAATGCCACTCAATTGAAGAATTCATGTGTCACTTTTGTTAGGTGAAACTGCATAATGAGTTTTTCTTCCTTTATTTTTCTAACTTGAATGCGATGATTCAGTAAGTGCTGAGAGGGTTTTGTGGTGCTTAAGCTGTGTTAAAAACACAGTTTAAAATGCACGACACAACGACAAACACTCAGATTAGATGGCAGACACACGGACATACAATAATAAACTGATATACTAACCTTGTAAGTGACTCTCGTCCTCAGCTGCTTCTGTTTCTCCATCTGAACCAGGTAACCGTCGGAGCTGCTTCTGTGGATGTCGGCTGTGTTCACGGTCTGACCGGGGCTCAGCTCGTCCTCTGTGCCCGTCATCGGCTTTCCTATTGGGGGCAGAACTGTGTAGGAGCCTGAAGCCAGTGAGGACGTGGTGGTGGGCGTCCCGGGGAAGTTTTGTTGAAATTGAACCTCGTTGGATGGATCCCATGATGAGCGATCACTGGACAGAACAATCATTATTATTCATATTATGTTATTCATATTAGTGCTTGTGCTGTCATTTGTCATCATTTCACTGGGTTATTATTGCCATAGCGCAGTGATACTGTGGCCAAATCTGGCTCAAACAAAGTCCCTAATTCATGATGAAAATAAACTGATTTTTCAGTTTAAATAAATGTTTAATAATGTCCCGTGGCTCTGAAGTTAACCTCAGAAATCTGTGCAGTGTGCAGAAATGGTGACAAGGTTAGGATTCTGAACTTTGTGAAGTATTTTTTTTACCTTTATTTGCTTTATCTGTTTATTAAAGCGTTATTATTAGATGCCGCAGTGCTCCTTAAAATGTAATATCGTTCTCATCTTTGGACAGCATCAAAAACAGTATAAATGATTCACCTTTGCCACTGTTCAGGGCTGCGCTCCAGGTTTTGGTGGTGAAGTTGTGCATTTAGCCCTTTCTGGGGCATCTGGGAGTATTTTCCTGAATGTGTTTGAATATATCCAGGAGACAATGCAAGATCGACATCAGAGGCAGGGGTCCAATGAGGATGACCATGAAGAGTCGCTACGTTGATGACCGCATCCTGCGCCTTCTGCTGGAGCAGTGGAAGGAGGGAGGCGTCAACGTTGATGTTGAGGTGGAAGGTGGGGGCCAAAGGCTGCGATGGAGTCGTCTTCTGAGGTTTTGGTGGAATTACGGCGGCTGGTCTTGCTAATGGAGAGCTCAGACAGTCTACCCGCTCAGCTCCTATCCCCGGGATGGGGGGCTTCTGCTGTTGAGGGGGGGTGGGGTATTTCCGCTGGGCTTTCTTTCCTTTGCTGATTTGGGCGACCTGGGGTTAGAGTAGGATTAACAGTTTTTGGATAACATTATTTTTTAATTGATGTAGCATGTCAAAGCATAGAAATAGTTTATTATATAACTCTAAATTTCAAACTCATTTTGCCGTTGTCAGATTAAAGACTGCTGCATGAACATTTACATCCGTAACTCCTCTGCATTTCTGTGATATATGCTAACCTTTAAAGTATAGCTTGGCCTATTTCTGAAGGTGCTGTGGAGCACCAAGCATCAACTCTAAATCTGTCCATTTACACCACAAAAACAACAACACGCAAACATGAACTCTTAAAAAAAGAGGCACAATTCTTCCCGAGTGTAAGAAGGGCTGGCGCTCTTCTTTGCATGATCTCACCAAATTATTTAGCAGGAGGTCTATGAGCCGGTGTCTCATGCATCTAATGCCTCTGATTTAGCAAACACCAGCTTTGCCTGTTCCAGTGGGAAAATATTCATGCTCCTCTGCTTGGCAGCGTTAAGGTGGCTGCTCAAGTGCTCAAAATAATAATGCTCCTCCAATCCTCCCGTCCTTTTTCACTCCGACTCCTCTTTTTATTTTATTTTTTAAAAAATCATGCTGGCGCGACAATGGCATCAGTGATTGTGTCCATGTTCCCTGAAGGAAATTTAAATTCAGGCTTCAGTCCTTTTTGAAGCTAGGTGACTGTGGAAGTTGAGCTAGATTTTCACACTGTTGCAGTGCAAAAAGAACAGGAGGGTCCTACCTTCCTGTTCAACTGCTGTGTTTTCTGGAGCCACCTCAGCTTGGGGTCTGAACTGTCCTCTTGACTCTCTGTGCTCGCCGTCTCCTTCAGAGTTTCGTGCGCCTTTAGACAGACAGAAGAAAAAGCAACACGCTGATACGGAACAATGTTTTTCTGTCCATACACATTAAGTGTCACCTTTAGTAAATCCCATTAAACCCTACAAAGCTGCACCCACTCAGCTGTATAAATACTGCATCAGTTTCTATCAACGCCTGTCCCCTTCGACCTACATCGTATTCATATCAATTTACTGTTTCAGTTGTTCCTAATGTACCAGTTTGTGGCATGGAAATATGTTCTGTTAATGCTGTAATGAAAATCATTTAGTCAACTTCAGGACTCCCCTCAGCGGCAGAGGACCGTCTGAGTGGATCGATGATATTGACAGGCTGAAGACTTTTTCACTGAATGCCACTAATTCTGTGAGCTTGAATAGGTGAAGGTCAAAAGGAGTGAGTGGATTCAGTTGTAACACATCCATCAATAAGTGTGTTTGTGATTGCATCTAATAGGCTGGGGGGAAGTGAAATTTCAGAGCACTGTTGGACAGACTGCTGTTTCAGTATGTAAGCTGTACGTATGGTTCTTTGTGTAAATGTAATTAACTGAACCGAAAATCTGTTTCAAATGATAAAGAGACTTCCAGACATTTGGGTTTCAGATGATCAATCGGGTGTCAGTGACTACTGTCCAGCCGTGAACACACTCACACACTCACAAACACTTTGTGCCTCTCACCTTTACCCATTCCCCCTGCCATCGCCTTTTGTCACCCATTATAAACATCCCAATCAGTTGGAGAAAATGATCATGGCTGTATTGCATTTTGAGCACGGTAAGCTGCGTAATATCTTTTCTGCTAAATTGGGAGGCCCGTAATTGCTTCTCTGCGAGACGATGTCACAACAAAGTCTGGCAATTGCAGCTAGCTGTATTACCTCCTGTACCCGGGAAACATCTGCTTTTCCCAATGAAGACTTCAAAGGATCTGTGGATCTTGAATTGCATTTAGCTGCTATTGTGGCCGGCCCAGGTAATCTTGATTAGGTGTTTAGACTGAGGCAGGGTATACAGTGGCAGAGAGCTCCCCAGAGCTTTGGACTAAAGCTATTAAAAGATTGTACATTATGTTCCCCGGGCTTTGAAGTGAGGGCCTGCAAGAGGAGAAGGGACTCTAAGGGGTGAGTGCAATAGCAGAAGATTGATCTGCTACTTCTGTCTTTATCAAAGGAGGCCCAAGCCTCGATGAAGCCAATCATTGCTACCGCCACTCTGCCACTTGGCTGGGCTAAACATTTGCTGCATTAGGAAATTGTGTACATTTAATAACATTTCTAATTATCACAAGTTGCCTTCAGATGGCAGCTCTCTTCAAAAGACCAAATGGGGGATTTTAAAAAAAGGGCCCAGTAACAACTGGCTTGTCTGAACTCATATTGATTTGTGAAACTGATGCCATTTGAACATGGAGTGTTGCTATCTTTCGCGAGACGAGAAGGCTGGGAGGAAGCAGAACAAGTGGTTTGATGAAAGATGTGTGCTTATCCTAATTCTGAAAAGTTGTTTTTGTTTTTCTAAACGTCGTAACTTTAATATTACATTTTCCATAAGTCCCACCCTAAAGGTAGAAGACAACAAAATTCTCATATGTTACTTCTTTGATCTTCAATGTTTCATTTAGAGTAGGACAGAGAAGGAAACTCCAATCTGACAGAGAAACATCAGCAGATGATGTCTGTCTTAAGAACGAGTTTTTAAATTTAAGTCTGCTCATGTTCACACGTCAGCAAATCAAGAACGAGTTGCCCAAATTCAGAAAAATCTCATTAATTAATTCTGATCTGGGGTGTCGCTGTCAGCACCGCCGTGTTTACATTATTTTTATGAGCCTGTTTTATAAATTAAAGTTTTAATCTTTATTGACACATTTTACGGTTTTCGTAGCACACCCGGTTCACAGATTAATCCTTCGGTGAAACAAGAAATAGACGACATGCAAATTGGTGCCCCCTTCTTTTATGCCCTATATCCCCCATTAAGCGAGACACGTCTTTGGGGAGACGGGGCAATTGAAAACTAATAAGCGAATTCAGAGGGAAAATGACAAAACACAAGGGTTCAGGAGAGGGAAAGGCTCTGGCTCTGTTTACCATTGCACAAAGCTAACGGCTCTTGACTATGTAAATGGTGATGATATGAGACATTGTAGAGGGCTGGGGCTCAGATGGGTGAACAAGGTTGGGGGTATTATAGCCAGCAAACAGTCTTGTGGCCCGACAAATGGGGAATGCGGGCCATCCCGACCAATTATGCCACTGTGCCAGGTGCAGGGATGTCTAAGAGCCTATTGGTAACCGTGCGTCTCTGATGTTCTTGTTGTACACATCAACTCATAATAAGCACTGCATAGCCAGACATGGCTCTTTTCATATGGTGGAGGAGGAGAGGGCAGATGAAAACAGCTATGCTCCTCTGCCAAATTAATTTTCCAGACTGGGTCAGAGCATACATCATATTCTCTTAGTTGCTGTCTGAGATGACAATAAAGGGCATGTGGATAGCAATAATATTACTAACTGCGTGTAAGCTCCCCCGGTGCGGAAGAAAAAAAATATTGTGCTCACGAGAAAAAACATATTCATGCAATGGATCATTAACAGTGTGTCCAAGATTATAACAAGCGTTCAAGGGAACACTTTTACTTTCACGATGACCTGAGAGCACAGCTGTTTCACATTTTAAACATCTAAATACTACATTCAATAGACAGCATTAATCTGTCCATCACTAATCAATGACCATGTTACCAAACAGACCAGAACGTGTCAAAACCAATATTATCTCCAGTATTTCCTGTAGTCTGCCCTCAGTCAAACAGTCATGTCAGTGCAACAATAGCTGCTGCTCAGAAATCATTATCAGTGCTAGTGCAGCTCCTGGTGTCTGATTCTGTAACTGCAACCTGCTTCCAGGGAGAGCGCTGTCTGAGAGTGTTGTTAGAGGTTGTATTCTCATTCTGTGAGTGTAACCACTGATACCATTTCTTCATTTTACACACACCTTGTTCACATTATGAGGCACGTCCTGCTTCAGTGCATGCACCGCCGCATAGGAGCCACCTTTGGACGCGTTGCGCCCCAGGGTTATTTTGTTGCGCTCCACGATGTCCTCTGCGAGTCTTTCTACCTTATTGTTGGATAAAACCTTTGGACTCGACAATGTGGATGTGCTCATGTGCTGTGTCTCGCTGGGTCCTCCTCGTGGGTGTCTCAGTTCTTGGTTCTTCTTATATTCGTCTTCCTCTGTCAGCTCAGGAGACCTGCTGATATATTTTTCACACTTCTTCTTCACTCCCCTCTGTGAGGTGTTGTCACTCTCTCTGGATGGCCTTGAAAGGTCGACCTCTGGTGATCGAAGTTTTAAAACCTGGTTGTGACAGTGGGGAGATGTTATGGAGCCATCCTGGTCGTCTTGTGGGTGAAGGTGGTATGGCTGGTCAGAGTGATTGTCAGCCGTGTGAGGAGTGACCACAGCAGCTGGACCCGTGTCCACAATGTATCTGTATCCTCCTTTCATTACCAGTGGCATCCTGTCACCGCAGGCCTGACTGGACGTCTCTTTAGGGACTTGGTAATATTCCTTGACGGAAATCTGCGGACTCTCGTTGAAGCGGCCAGCTCCCTTCAGGTTGGTCCTCCAGTTTGGGTCATAGCGCAGGTCAGAATAAGCGTCATCAGAGAGCAGCTGGCTGCTAAAAGTTAAAGAAAGACAATAAAGTTCAATACAACAAGCCTGAGATTAAGATTAAGTTATAACTCATCAAAGAATATGTCTATACATGCAGAGCCTTCACCAAATTAATAGTAATTGATTTAATTGTTAGTACGCAGTGTTATTAATGAGATTTCCATATTCAAAGGAGATTTTACAAACATGTGAATGCCATCTACGCCTGTAGTGAGAGGTCAAAGGAACAAGAGGCATTACACCATTATTAGAATGATGATGTCCTCAAACAAAGAGAGCGAGGCCTTATCAGAGACTTCTGAAATTGAAACAGATGAGGGGGATTATGAGCCTGTATTTACAGATAATTTTCGTATTTTCACCTCCAGGCTCACTAATGAGAGCGTATTTGAGAGCTACTAGCGGGGGAATGGTTCACAAACGGCAATTTTCAGCTTATGAAATGGCTTGAAAATTGCAGGCTAAAATGCTCTTTCTGATGGTGATGAAAAGATCTCATTAAAATAAATAGCAGAGAGCCTCTTTGTTGTGCTTACTGGGAGGACGAGGGGAGCCTAATTCTCCTGCCGTGATGCTGTGTGTCAGGAGGGGGGAGGGTTGCCTAGGTGTAGGGCCCTTCACTTCGATGAGGCCAAAAGGGTAAGGGATGTCTCTCTAATGACTCAGACTCAAACAAGTTGGAGAATGCATTATAGACAGCATGCAGCTGGGCGTGATGCGTCCAACACTGGCAAAACACCACAGCCTATTATTTCTTGGCCAAGATACAGACACCTAAATACAAAAGCCAGCGGAATATTGTGACAAACACTGAATAGGAAAATGAAAAAAAGCTGGTCACACAAGACGATGCTCAAATATCCTTTTTGCAATATTTGGAGGGAGATAGGTGTAAAATACAGTGAGGAGGGATGAATGGAGTTGCTTAAATAGGAATCTTTTGCTTGAATGAGGAATGCCCATTGGGTCTGTAAACTATGCAGTGGTGGTGTGTGAAAAGGATTACCCGCTTTGAGGAGGCAGCAGAGAGGACTATGAGAACATGATGATGGGAATGGGCCCGTGCACGCTGGCTTGGCTCTGTGAAATGGAGCCTTTTGTGAGAATATGTCATGGTCATTTTCCTCTGAAACAATGTACTTTAGAAGCGGACCCGCACTTGGTGGGCATCAATCTGTGCGGGTTAATGGCAGGAAAACTGGGAATGGAGAATGGCCCTTTTTCTATTTTGGGGGGGAATGACTATCTCTCAGTGTGTGAAGGAAAGAGAGGTGGAAACAACAGCACGAGTCGACAAGAGTGCAAAAACAGATGCGGTGTTGTCCCTCGCTATAGATGCCCACCTCTGCTCCATCAAAAGAGAGAAAGACGGATCTCCTTTACAGCAACAATGATCCCTGTTAATGGACCACGAGTGACCACTTATTGTGATCCACCCAAACTAAACAAAAATCTAATTTCCCTCAAATGAAAGCCATTATTCTGGAAGCACATGAATTAGGCTATTCTCACGACAATGTGCCATCAGTGCCTGCATCTCATTAAATAACTGACACCATTGCATTGTTGAGTGATGAATGAAGGCTATTTATCTTTTATCATCCGTGTGCTGTTTAAAAGTAAAAGCTTTGATTGCTGCTGTGATTCTCCTCGTTGTATCTAAGCACCACTATTATCGGCTTAATTTTAATTAATTTGCCACAGTGAAAGTGACAGTTCAGTTCAACGGGCAAACTGAACAAGGTCGGCACGTTCTCATCCTGCTGAATTGCTTATATAATGCCACATGTTTATGGAATTACTGCGGTGCACAAGGCTACGATGGTTTTCACATCATCTATACTCCACTCGGCTCATTTTTCCTTTTTTTTCCACCAAGAAATAATGACTGCATGTTTTTAACAGATGAAAATCAATTACTGCCATCTGCTGGCCAAACAGCTTCACTCCACATCAGGAGGAATCATGGGTGTCCTCGGGTCACTTAAAGAAGAGACTCTGACATATCTAATAAAAAATGTAGAACATCACCATCCTGTCTGTGAAGCCTGAAGTCATGTTTGCTGGCCTGGTTGAAGTTCTCACGTTTCCACGGTGATACAAAGGTTACCAGTTCAACAGGAAACACCACTGACCACATCCTGGGTGTGCATGCGTTACTTGGAACACCATAATGCAACACACTAACAGAACTTACCTCGTTCCTTCTCTTTTATCTGTTTGTGTGTCCACACATTCAGTCAGTGACACGGTGGGGTTCCTCTTAGCACGCAGGTGTGCTCCTACTTCCAGGCTGTCATAAACCTGAAGAGCTTCACTTTCATCATCTTCATCATCTTCATCCTCTCCATCCCCATGCTGTAAGCTGTCAGCTGTCATCTCCTTTTGGGGCAGTGTGTATTTGATTTGATCAATACGCATTTGTAGCTGCTGTCTGTACGCTCTCTCCTGGGCCAAGCTCTCTGTGTCAGACTCCACTGAGTCCCACTGGGTAGTCAGAACCGCTTGTCTCGAGGAAGAAGTCTTCAACACTTGACACATCTTTTCATGTTTGAGTCCTTTATCCATTTGAATGCTGTAGGTGAACCGTCAGCTTCATGAAGACAGTCATCAAAGCGAGAACTGCAACCGACAAACAAACAAGAGAGTGCAGGTCTAATCAACCAGCAACAACCCAAGATCACAATGTCCAATTCAATAAGAAACTCTTTTATACAGTGTAATGTTCAGGTACCGGTCGTACCTGTACTAACTCAGAGACCAGGCCAGCACTAGGGGTCGCCAAAGCATCACAGAGGGATGAGGTGTAACATTTGACAAACATCTCAGCATTTCATTCATTTCTATGATGAAAAACTAAATTAAACTGTTCAATTATTATTGATATAAACATTTTAATCTCACAGGATAAGGGCACGGTGAAGACCTGAACACAAGCTGTATTTACAGAGCCTTAACTCTCTGCTGAACAGCCAGTCCATGTGAAAATGGCTGCTGTGAAAGGGTCAACAGTCTGTTTACACAGACAGCAACGTGTAAAACTTCATGTGTAGAAGTCTAATACATTCGTTTCTTGTGGGCTGTGGTCACTGACCTGGCAGGTGAAGTAACTTCTAACGTTTCAAACCAAAGAAGAAGACTGTCTGCTCTCTGACTGCTCCTTTATGATGCTAATGAAGAGGTTTTCACCGCTTAGCTTAATGCTATCGCCCACAGCAAGCTACCTGTGAAGCTAGCTTTTTTTTTTAAGTTACCGTTTTTTTGCCAAACGACGCCAGCCTGAAGCTAAAACTGAAGAAAACTACGTTCAAACCGCGTCAAAACGTCTGTTTCATTTCATGTATGTGCGCAGACAATTAGAAATAACAGTTAATTAAACATTCAGAGGAGCGTGAACTCACCTGTTTGCCTCTGCCAGCCCTCCACAGCAACCATGGCAACGCCGACGCAAACATGCCGCGTTCAAGTGCTCCTCAGAAAAGCTCCGACTTTTAAATACTGCTCA
Source organism: Nibea coibor (assembly GCA_023373845.1). NCBI lineage: Eukaryota > Metazoa > Chordata > Actinopteri > Sciaenidae > Nibea > Nibea coibor. The sequence goes on from CM041733.1 coordinate 22,344,357, forward strand.
TTTACAACACAGATGTATATCCGCGGCAGGCATTTTATCACAGGCAGAAAGATGATTAATGGAGGTAAAAGTATAACTGAGTCAGCTCCACTTGACTTAATTAAGCCTTTACCCATCACTGTTATTACAGGGGCGATTTTCATCATCTGCATTTCTTACCATCTGTAACACATGAACGCAACACGCCCCATCTTTGCCATACTAATAGGCCTGTACAGCAAAGGCTGCAGACGTTTATTAGTACGTCTAATAGTAGTTTTATTAATGCAAGCAGCATTCTGCCACCTCCTCATACAACTGCAGCTGAGATTACTCAAACCTATTAATTTTAGGATGATTTAATAGGTCAATTTTAATCTTTTGTGTCCAACACTGCTACTGGATGCAAGTTTTCCTCAGAATCAATAAGCGTCCAATCTAAATGCGTTGACTAGAAAGCTAACACTTCCTCCCTAACCCATATAGGTTTTAGGTTTAATTATGATAGATGGCACCTTAATCTGCAGTGCAGAAATTGGCTTGAGTTACCGTTCATTGAAAAGATCAGACAGACCAGAGAGACCAACAGAGGGTTACAAGTTTTTATTGTCAAGGCAGACATCAGTATACAAAACACATTACCAGACATGTGAACAGACAGCTCAACTGTGCAAACTACAAGTTGTTCCCAGGTGTCGCAAACAATGCAATAAACGTGATCCCTGAACCCTTTATTTCTTTAAATTACACTCTTTAAGCTTGTGCCAGAAGAGGGTTACTTTCTTAGAAAACATCTTTCAGAGTAGCAGCTGAAGTGACGGAGTGTTTAGTCAACCTCCTCAATGGTTGGGCCGGAGGATCCACCACTGGGAGCTGCACCACCGGCTCCAGGGAAGCCGCCGGGCATGCCCTCTGGCATGCCACCAGGCATGCCACCGGCACTCTGGTACAGCTTAGTGATGATGGGGTTGCACACCTTCTCCAGCTCCTTCTGTTGATGCTCATACTCATCTCTCTCGGCAGTCTGTAGAAGAGGAGAAGACATTAGTGCTCTGGCCAATTCATGTCACCATGTTGAAAGAAACAATAAAGACGACATTTTACCTGGTTCTTGTCCAGCCAGCTGATGACCTCGTTGCACTTTTCCAAAATCTTCTGCTTGTCGTCGTCACTGATCTTGCCAGCAAGCTTTTCATCCTCCACAGTCGACTTCATGTTGAAAGCATACGACTCCAGGCCGTTCTTAGCAGACACCTTGTCACGCTGGACGTCGTCTTCAGCCTTGTATTTCTCGGCTTCCTGGACCATGCGTTCAATGTCCTCCTTGCTGAGACGACCTGAGGAAAAGAGGCCAAGTCAGAAACTGGGACACAACATTTGAGACTGCTTGAACACCGCTGTGAAAAGAAAACTCACCCTTGTCGTTGGTGATGGTGATCTTGTTCTCCTTGCCGGTGCTCTTGTCGACAGCGGAGACATTCATGATGCCGTTGGCATCAATATCGAATGTCACCTCGATCTGGGGAACACCACGAGGAGCAGGAGGGATGCCCGTCAGCTCAAACTTGCCCAGCAGGTTGTTGTCTCTGGTCATAGCACGCTCACCCTCGTAGACCTGTTTGGAAGTGTGCAGTGTTAGCAGACAGTTTTGACCCCTGTCTAAAGTTCTATGACATCTACTTCGCTCAGACATCCAAGGAAGGTCATGGCCATCTTTGGTCTTGCGACCTCTGGTGGAAACTACGAATGGCAGGAATAAAATTCATCACTGCGAAACTGAGAGACAGGTATAACATGAAGATGTTCTTACCTGGATGAGCACACCAGGCTGGTTGTCGGAGTAGGTGGTGAAGGTCTGGGTCTGCTTGGTGGGAATGGTGGTGTTACGTTTGATCAGGACGGTCATGACACCTCCAGCGGTCTCGATACCCAGGGACAGAGGGGTGACGTCGAGAAGCAGCAGGTCCTGCACATTCTCAGACTTGTCACCTGACAGGATGGCTGCCTGGACAGCTGGAACAATAAGCAAACATTGTTAGACCATAAGCTTAAGTCATGAAACTTGTGCTGCATCCATCTGCCTTAAGACACCTACCAGCTCCATAGGCCACGGCTTCATCTGGATTGATGCTCTTGTTGAGCTCCTTTCCATTGAAGAAATCTTGAAGCAGCTTCTGGATCTTGGGGATACGGGTGGAGCCACCGACCAACACGATGTCATGGATCAGCCCTTTGTCCATCTTGGCATCACGGAGAGACTTCTCCACGGGGTCCAGTGTGCCACGGAAGAGGTCAGCGTTGAGCTCCTCGAAGCGAGCCCTGGTGATTGAGGTGTAGAAATCAACTCCCTCATACAGAGAGTCGATTTCAATGCTGGCCTGGGTGCTGGAAGACAGGGTACGCTTTGCCCTCTCACAGGCTGTGCGCAGACGACGGACGGCTCTCTTGTTGTCGCTGATGTCCTTCTTGTATTTGCGCTTGAACTCTGCAATGAAGTGGTTGACCATGCGGTTGTCGAAGTCCTCGCCACCAAGATGAGTATCTCCAGCTGTGGACTTGACCTCAAAGATACCATCCTCGATGGTCAAGATGGACACATCGAAGGTGCCTCCACCAAGATCGAAGATGAGAACGTTTCTTTCAGAACCAACCTGGAAGTAAAACATTTTTTAAAAAACTACCCCCATATGACTTTCATCCTGAATCTCTTGTTTATGTTGGACATTACGGGATTTAAGTAGTTATTTACCTTCTTATCCAACCCGTAAGCGATAGCAGCAGCAGTTGGCTCATTGATGATACGGAGGACATTAAGGCCAGAGATTGTTCCAGCATCCTTTGTGGCCTGACGCTGGGAGTCGTTGAAGTAGGCGGGTACTGTGATTACAGCATTGTTGACAGTCTAAAAAGAAACAAGCCCAAAATTAGCACATTTTCTATCAGGTGAACTTTAGAGATAACCTGAGATAGAATAAAACACTTACTTTTCCGAGGTAGGCTTCAGCAATCTCCTTCATCTTTGTCAGCACCATAGATGAGACTTCCTCTGGGTAGAAGGACTTTGACTCACCCTTGTACTCAACTTGGACCTTGGGGCGGGTGTTGTCGTTGATGACATTAAATGGCCAGTGCTTCATATCTGACTGCACAACTGTGTCGTCAAACCTGCGGCCAATCAGTCGTTTGGCATCTGCAAAAGAAAAAAAAAAATCATATCTTAAGAGTGAAGAGAAATATGGTCTGCTGTCAAACGTGGTTTCTCTTTAAAGTCACTCAGACATCCAAGGAAGGATTTGAGCCATCTTTGGTCTTTCGACCTCTGGTGGAAACTACGAATGGCAGGAAAAGCGTCATCACAGTGAAGTGCTTTAAAAAAGGTTCTCATTTAATATTTTCAGTCATGTCAGCCCTTCCTTTGATTTTTAAGAGCGGAAAATCAATGTCTTATTCAGCAGACAGGTTGGGTTTCAGCTCTTGTGATCATTAATTATTCACATGTTGCAGATTTTCTTTACAAGCGTGACAAGATGACATGACTGAATATTCTCCACACTAAAAACTGAATTCTTACCGAAGACTGTGTTGGTGGGGTTCATGGCAACCTGGTTCTTGGCTGCATCTCCGATCAGCCTCTCGCTGTCTGTGAAGGCCACATAGCTGGGTGTGGTCCTGTTGCCCTGGTCGTTGGCAATGATTTCAACTTTGCCATGCTGGAACACACCGACACAGGAGTAGGTGGTCCCGAGATCGATACCGACTGCTGGTCCCTTCGACATGTTTCCTAAAGGCACAAGAAATTGATTCGTCAGTCTTGGATTCAGTGTGACAGTGATGCAGATGTCAGTCCAGACTACAGCTTTAGGAACAGTCAGATTTAAAAACATGGCAGCTGAACTAATGTAATTTAACAGGATTGATTTTTATTGTTTAAATGATTTGATTTTTTTAAAAAGGGACATGGTTTTAGTCATTATAAGAGATAAAGTGTGTATTTTCCATACCAGCGCTTTAACATGTAAATAAACAAAATGGCCAACCACGCTGCTCAAAGATCAATGGTGGCCGAAGCATGGCGCTGGTCCCAGTCACGTGACAATGAGATGTCAAGTTTCCAACGGACAGCTAGTTAAGACCGGAACTCACCATAAAGGCGACACTATCTCACACACGGACGAGGTAAAGTAATCAAAACGTCACTTGTAAAAAAATATATATAGAAATAATAAAACTTTAAAAAACGCTTAAACTTAACTGCAAAGCGGTCTCCGAGTATTTAAAATCAAGACTAACAGCGATAAGGCTTTTATGCTGAAAGGAACAACCGGAAGTCTGCTGCTAACGGCTCGCCTCGCCGAACTGGTTGTTCGAGAACATTCTCGAAGGTCTCCCCCACCCCCACCCGTCCCAGGAGCCACCGGCTGCAGTTAGCCGATGCTGTCCGTTACTTTACACGTTAATTCCCCCCTCAGCTGTTTCTTTTAAACAGCTATCGTGTATAGTCGGTAACGTTTAAAAATAAAAATCATAAATACGCTTCGTACGTCGGAAAATGCGACAATGAGCGACCAAAAAAAACTGTTTGTCGTTTCGCGCCCCATATAGAGAGATATATAAAGATTATTCATGATCTATTGAAGAACAACTCACCGAATCGTTGAACCGAGGATGACTGTGGGGGTTTTTGGAATGGACAACGGCGAGGCTGGCTTGTCCTTGCCGGTAAGAGAAGGGGAAAGGAGGACGTTCCGTTAGCGGCTCCCCTTTTATATTACCGGCAAAGCGGCCAATCACACGTCGAGTCTTCTGAGCCGTGTCGTTGGCGATCCACCAATCACACTTCGTACTTTCGATGACGTCAATAGCCACCCAGGCTAGTTCCTGCTTCAGTGTGAGGATTTCGTAATCGATGCGAGGAACCGCATGGCGAGAGGCGAAGGCTTTGTCCGCATCCGAGCGTTTCACCCGAGACTTTATGTCTGTTTCAAGCGTTAATGCGCATAAATAGACTATTAACGACTTAGTGCTCGTATTCTATTGGGGTTAGGCCTAAATAGAGCTCGGTGATGGCCGAATAGGGCGAACTGGGATGTAGCTATTTGAAAATTCAGAGAGGTGCTCGATAGAATATGCATGTTTGCAACCACTGTGATGAAATAAGGACAGGCTTTTTATTGCCAGTGTTGATGAGCTGACATACGATCATGCTTAGCATTGCATTTACTTTCTGTTTCGGTGAACCGACAGTATTTGTAGCCTGAAGGCCTGTTATTATAATATTACAGATGCCACTTTACATAAAAGATATAGATAATATTCCCATAAACACTAGTCATCCACGTTCAAACAGAATAAGCCGCTATGTTCTGGCAAAATATAATTTATTGATGCATGTAAACACAAAATATACACAGTCATAGTATTTGTACAGTACAGTACTACATTCTTCACATTCTCTTTTCAAGTACAGGTATAAAATAACATTAAAAAAAAGCTTATCAGCAGATGTGTGAGCCTGAGAATGTTGCTGATGATATTGCTTGACGTTATTATTTTACAGATTGTTATAGCTCCGTCTCCTTTATGCTACATTTGGCTGCCGTGTCAGGCTGAGAGCTCTGCACTTCATTCACAGTCTCTGCTGTTGCTATCGCAGACGTGTTTATCACTGATGTTATCACCGGGGCTTCTTCGATGACGTACGGTGTGAATGCCGTGTTGAAGATGCCTGTAAAAAAAAAAGAGAGAAAGAGAAAGCATTTGAGAGTCAGTGATTCATTGCAGAAACCAGTTAGTCACGGTGTGACCAGCCCTGCTGATGTTGAAATACAGAGACTGTGTTTGAACAGCATAAAGTTGAATTAGTCATATTGAAGCTCTGAGATAAAAGCTGGAATTTGTTCATAACTAAGTTAAATAAGACCGCTTTGAACTTAAATGTAGGGTTACTACTGGACCTCCCTGAAACTAAAGAATCTCAAACTTTAGCACGTAAATGTTTTAATTCACAAAGCATGTGACTGTAGCTGCGGATCATTACAGTTTCTGCTGGCACTAATGTTTTGTCAGTACATTTCCGCGTTACTTCTGGTAAGAAGCCTTTAAAAAGGAGTGCTGAATCATCTGCCTTACCTCTCCGCCTTTGTCCTTGGGAGTTCTTCTCCTCCTGGCTTGATTTTGATTTACTGCTCTCCTCAGATGGATCCGAGTCTTCGTTCTCTGTAACAATAAAAACTGTCAAATGTTTTTTTGAGATACTTCAAGTAAAAGAAAGTACTTTGTGATGTAACTACAACCCCCGCAGTAAGAAAGTCTATACAGTGCAACATTTTCCAGCTATGGAAAGAATATTTCTGGGCACACATGGCTCAGAAGCCAAAGTAAAACCAGTAAAACAGATTAACTTCATGAATTTATGACCTGACTGAAGTTCACCACAGCTTCAGTGTGATATTGTTGGTTTGATTAGATAACCGTGCAGAAAATGTGCTTACCTCTCTTCCAAGCAAGGTGCGCTCTCCTCAGCTTCATGGCAAAAAATATGACAACCACCAGAAGACAGAATATCAGGAATGTCACCAGGGCGACCAGTAAAGAGGAACTTCCTTCCTTTTTTATCCGCTTGTTCGGGTCATTAAAGCCTCCTGGAAGTGGACATGCTATTCGTTAGTACATATTTCACTATGTGCATAAGACCAGGCAGTATTATCTGGTCATTTTCATACCAGAAGAAGTGAATGTAGTGTAAACAGTGTGAATTTACCTGTTGTGTTTCCCTCTGTGTGGTTATAGGATGTTATCTCAGTGATGGATGTCCAGTCTTTAAGCAAACAGACAAATAAAGACACAGGAATGAGCACAGGCTGCTCTGAATGGAACAACTCAACTGTAGTTATTCAAAGGCGCCACTAGATGACAGCAGACATGGAGAATAACTGCTCCTCAGGTACGTACACTGGGTGTCATACCTGTTGTGCTTGTTGCATTGCTGTTGGTGTCATTGATCCCCCTGGTTGAGCCGGGTAACACGGAGGTGCTGGAGTTATCTGCAAAGAATTAAAAAATCTGATGAATGAGCTCAACTAGAAAATAGATTTCTGAAGAAAGCTGTTTCTGCAGATGAGTGTCGAGGAAATGTGTAACTTTTGATCTCTTTTGTGTTCAAAGTTTTAAAGTCTGCACGCTCAAATATTAAAGCCACGATTTTTCAAATCTTCGACTATCCTCTCACATGTCTCGGAAAGATCTTCACCTACATCACGCATCACGCTTCCCACCACAGAATTTATGAATACACAAAGCTGAGTTTCACACTACAATCTGAGACATCCGTCACAGGAAACAGATCTGGGGGTATCATATGTGGTTAACTAAACGCAGTGTGAAAGTTAATATAACTATGGCATAGATACAGTTTACAGTTCATATAATATATTGTACTGTATGCAGTGTGTGCAGCAATTAAAAGAACTTTTATTGCTGCATAAAGACTTCTACTGTAGCTTTCATGCCCCTCATCTCATCTGATATAGATACAGATAGATATTTTCTCACTCTAGGCTCATGTGTCGTGAAAATCATGTACAAATTTAAACAGCTTTGCTCACCACTAGTGCTGAGATGTGAGCTCGTGGATGTGACGTCGCTCAGAGGAAATCCAGTGGGTGCTGTGACCGTCTGCGGCTCATTGGAGGAAAACGGCTGACTGGTGGGGGCACTTAAGAACACCGTCGTGTTCTCATGTTTAAACCAGCCAGTTGTCGTCACCTCTGTTGACCCTGGAGGTGGAGTGGTGGGTAAACGGGTTGTGGTTGTGCGCACTGTGAGAAACACAGGGGGGAAATTACATTAGACTTTTTTACATTACACTAATAAGAAGAAATTAATCGAAAATCAATGTGAAAAACCAAGCTGACATTTGAAGAAATGCAAATCCCACATCTGTTTTTGGAATTAAAATACAGGAAACCAGACAATTTACAAAACACAGAAAGAGGAAATGACATGCTGCTTCTTTTTTTGTTTTTTAGTTGGTCAAGTTTCGTAGTCTGCTACTTTGGACTGTCATGGAGCAACTCATGAGAAAAAGCCATCTAGTGCTTTCCCTGTTTTGTGACGACACAACTACCCATATTCACTGTTCCTCAAATATCAGCCAGTTATGCAGAAGTATTCAAGTAAACAAGTTTTGCTTGATACAGAAGTCATTTTTAGCTTTCGGCTTAAATATTTGAGACAGGCTTGCCTAAAGACCACCCAGCCTAGTTCCTGCTGTGTGTGAAATGTGTTGTACTCACTGTTTTGTCCAATTCTGACAAAGTCCATCAGAGTATCTGAGTGCAGAGCCGGATGGCGAACGAGGCATCTCACAATGATTTTGCTCTTCACGGCCTGAATATGTATCATAGCGTTTGAGATGAATTCCTTGTCTTCATGTGTGACTTGGTAGTGAGCTGTGGAATGGGAGAGATGCCATTAGTATCAATTTCTGATTTCTGAGCATCATAAAATGACACTGACAGAGAGTTTTGATGAAAATCCTGATATATATTTTCCAAAAACAGTTGAAATATGAATCTGTAGAAATTTTAAAGGTTATGGATGACGTCAGGACTTGAAAAAACCTTTTTCACCCACCACATGTTGGTAAAATTTTTTGTAACTGTGGGAGGAAGATGAGCCCACTCTGTGGCCCATCAGCTTCAGCTTTTAGTTGCCGAAACTGAGAATAATTAATCACATCATATCTGAATAATCTGTTTAATCATTTAAATGTGACGATCTTTAAGTGCATCTCTAAAACGTCAACAAGTATCAAGATTTCAAATGTTTCTGGGTTTTGTTGTTTTGTGGGTTTGGGTTGTCACTCATTTTCTCAGCAGCGCTGTGGAAGTAAGAACATTTTTGCTCTGAAGGTGTGTAAGACACAGCACCACAAACACAGAGCTGTGTCTAATTCATGTTACGTTAGCCTCTTACCAACTTACCAAGAATTTCAGGGCCATGGTCCAGTTTCCAGAAGATCTGCGGAGGTTGTCTGTTCCCCTCCGCAGTGCATTTTATGTCAAACCTTCCTCCGTGCTTTATTTTTCTTATTTTGGGAAGCCCTTTAAAATAATCAACACCAGAGCAAATGTTATTACAGCAGCATCCTACAATGAAGGTCATAACTCATTTTTAACATTTAACTACAACATTATACTCACCTAACACCGTCACCTCCACTCTGTGGTCTGTCACGGGACTGTCATACTCAGTGCAGGTGTAGGTACCTCCATCTTTGAATGTGACGCCGGAAACACTGACAGTGAATTCAGACTCAGTCAGGTTGATGATACTGTAACGCTTGTCTTGTAGACCGCGGTCGACTTTGCCAACTGTGGAGTGACAGTGAAGATGTTTAAAAATCCTGATTCAAAAGATCATCGGACAATTTGTGCTGCTGCTCATTCGTTTGTTGGCGTGATCTTCACCTCTATCATGCTTGATGAACATAACATATCCACCAGGGTTCTTCCATTCAATGGAGTGCTGAGGATTTCTTCTTGGACACTTTAAGATGACGGTCTGACCTTTTTTCACAGTCACACGCTGCCCCGCGGCGAAGGAACCTGCAATCAAATAAAAAAGGAACATGGATTTCTTTGACATTCACATGAGAGCACAGTCTCATTTCATCATCATCATGCAGTGTGACGATACATAAAAAATCACACCATTTCCAGGCAGATGCCCCGTGACTCTTCTCAAACACATGAGCAGCTTTGGACTGTCAAAAGGTCAAACAGGGACAAGTATATTTCCCTCCCTCGCACACAAAGGTGTCCAAAGTTGAAACCGAAGTTTCTCACAGTTGACTCATCCACTCCTCTCTTTACCACTGGCCTGGTAGTGTGTGTGTGTGTGTTTGTGGAGGTGGAGGTGGGGTGTAAAAAAAGGTGTTCTTAGCTTGCAGTTACAAAAGCAGCCCCCCACCCCCTTCACACATTTAATGCATTTCATATGCTAACAGGAAGTAATGTGGTCAGTCCTTAAACGGTGAAAGAGAAAGTACCACAGAGAAGAAAATATAAATATGATGTGGGCTGTTCGAGGGGGCTTCAACTTTCCTATGAGGCGAGAATGATGAGCTGTTTGGAAAATACATTGTGGGGGCATAGTAACACCAGCGGCGAGGGCAGTGGGCAAGGTAGGTCATCAGCTTTCACATACGTGGGCTGTGTGAAACATATGAACTAAACATTCAAATAAGTGCGTGGAAAGAACAGAACATGACATAGGTGTGAAGTTTTATCCCGAACAGCAACATTCTTATTTAAAGTTTCCTTCGACTCCAATCACGGAACATTTTCTGGATTTTTAATGCCCGGTTAATAAAGAACATTTCAATCCACGGGACGCAAGGTAAAATATGTGAATCACACAAAGGCTACAGACGGATACATGCAGTTTATATTCTTACACACACCGCAGGCATGCATACACATACATACACATACATCCTGTGTTAGAGTGTGTGGATTAAATGTGTAAACTAATGATACATAGATTATAAAATTAAATGAAAATGGGGAAATTGAAAGAGGATGCAATTCGTCACAGCCGCTGATGACTAGAGCAATACCTATTTATATAAAAGCACAAATCTAATGTCTCAGAAACAGAGATGAGTTCAGACGACAACGGTTTTTACTGAAAACAACTGAAACAAGTTGTCAAAAGTTTGTGATTTCATCTTAACTTTCCCCAATAAACCATCAGATTCTCAGACATCACTTTGCTTCCAGCATCAGATTCAGTCTCATTCCAGCATGTTCCATTTTTCATAATAAAGTGCCAAAGTACAAAAGGATTACCTTGAATGAGAAGCATGAAGACGATGAGCTGCAGCTTCGGTTCCATCTCTGTCACTCTGCACTCACACTTGCACTCTGCAGCGTTTCCTCATTTCTTGATCTATTTGTTCTCCACTGAGGGACCTTCCGTGACATCACAGCCCCGTGGTTTCCACTAGGTTTTTTAAGGGATTCTCATGTGATACTAACAGTAAAAGTACAGGGTTAATAGTTCGTGATTCTTACACTTACATTAGCTCATGTTTCTAAAACTGAAAGCAGCTATTTAATGAAAAAGATGGCAGGTCTGTTAAGTTACAGCAGAGATATAGCACAGTTAGTTCAGGTTGCTTGGTTGTAGCATGTTTCAGTGTGTATCAGAGTCTCGCTGGATTAACTCAACATTTCTTGAGCTGCACGTTGAGGGTCTGTCTAAAATTGTAACAGATGGCTCAGGGTTAGTCTGTGGTTACCAGAGCAGAGGTCTACTTTGCAAAACACCACCCGTGTGAGCTGAAAGGTGGTGAAAGGTGAAAGGAGTCCTGAAGGTGGAAATTGAAAGCAAAATAGAATTATAAAATGTACTGCTACATCCTCCACCATCGTCACCAACACAGGAGCCCCACAGGGTCGTGTCCTGAGCCCGTTTCTGTTCATCCGTTACACCAACGTCTGCACCAGCCCCCCACCTGTCACCACATGTATTCAATACTCTGACGCCATACTTGCACTCCTCATTGACAGTAACTCTGTTTTAAGCTGTCAGGCCTCCGTCTCCCGCTTCACACGATGGTGCGGTCTGAACAAACTGAACATCAAGAAAACTTCCAGCATTCACAGCTCGGTTCTCTCCACGATCAACGACGAATCTGTGGAGATTCATCAACAATACAATAAACTGAACTTTGATCATCACACTACTGACATCCACAAACGCTGCCGACAAAGACTCTGCCATCAGTAAACTTAAAGCGCTTTCCGTTGCCCCCCAGCTTCTGTTATTTCTGCACAAAAGCATAGTGTTGTGATTGTTGTGCAATTGTGGTTATGTTGTGGTGTTTCTATGTATCTTTGCATCTATGTATGTTTGAGGCTTTGTGCAGACTGCAGCAACACATTTCCTTGTAAGGAGAATAAAGCATCTTATCTATGAATCTAATTTTAGTTGTTCTGGTGCTGTGCTCTCAAAAAAGAAAGCAAACTCCACTCCGGGATTCCCCTGCAAAACCCTTCTTGGATGTACCAACTGCTGCCTATGTGGACATGGTCACTGAGAAAGTCATGAGTCATGACACTTCATCAGAACAGGCTGGTATGCCAAGTCTGCATAAATGAACATTTTCGCAGTATATCATTAATCAGAAACAGGCCACACATTCAGATGACGTCCAGTTTTAACAGTAAACTACGGAAAAAACGTCATTTTTGTTATTTACCTTTCATGAGGGGCACTTAATGAGCACCAAATCAAGCTAATTTTTCTTCACCCCTTCCCTGTGATGCCCTCTATTACCTTCCAGGTGGTGTGATGTAATAGGATAGCGTAGTATTGTCTGCCATAGATCAGATGTCAGCGGTTGGCAGCCATGTTAGACTGTGGAAACCGGACGCCCCTGTAAAAACACGATAAAGTGACTTCTAGAGTGACCCAGCGTGCAGGACGTGAGAAAAGTGAGCCTTCTCAGGTGAGTGTTTACCTCCATGATGGGACAGAGACATGGACACTAGCTGATCTGCTCTTAAACCAACCAAATCTACCTGTGCTACAATATTTAACAAGTCTCTCTGACATTTAGAATCATGTTTCTGTCATTACGTTGAATATATGATTACACTGGTTACATGTTTGTAACAGAACTGCATCATGTTATGTTGCTCATGCTGCAGCACTGCAGCCTGTGAGCTCAGAATAAATAATGATCTATTTGCTCTCTGCTCCTCTTGTTTTGTACCCAAACATCCCACCTACACATCGAGGAAAGCCCTGGAACGTTCTCTCTAACCTCTCTTCATTCTGAGAGATTGTTTTACAGCTGTCTGGGAATCAGCCAATCAGAGAGAGGTCGATGGCTCAAAAAAAGGGAGCACGAAGGAGGACTGATCCAGAATGTGCTGGAAGCTCACTGCTGCTTTGAAAGCTGATTGGCTCACGGACCTGTGAGAAGCTTGCACAGAAGCAAGAGAGAGGCCAGCTTCCTCTGCCTGTGTTCATCTGCTGGGGGAGAGAGTCAGACTGCAGCCAGGTAAGACGAGGATATCTCTCAATAGGATTATGTCAGCCTTTGCATGTGCAGCCGTGCTGCCAGATAAACCTGACCACACATTTAAAATGTACTATCAGGTACCTCTAGCACTAAATATGGAGTTTATAGTGACTTTATTCATCTCTTGCTTCCTTTCTATAACAATAATGTCCTTATAATATTCTTCAGGTGCTCCAGCATGATTAAGTGAAGGATGAAGGATCCATTTGCAAAAAAGTTGTTATTGTTTGTTGGTTTGTTTTTTGTGCACAGCAGCGAGGACCAATCAAAACCGGCGTTTTATTGTTGTTTATTGTGGCTATGATATCTATCCTATTTTTATTGTGCACTAAAGGGAATGTCAATTAAACTTCTTTATTGATTTCTAAACTATAATCTGTTTCTGCAAATGAACTCTTGCATGTTTACTTCGCTTACTTCATTCCTGTCGATCATTTTGGATTTAGGGCAACTGCGATGACATTACTTTGCTTGGCTCAGGTTGCCAGTCTCAATCGATCCATGCACTCAGTGCACTCAGCACAGAGGTGTGGGGCAGGCTGTGGATACTGCAGCAGCACGGTTCGGGTCGGGGCGGCGGGGTGGTTTAAGTGCTCATATCTTATATCAGCAGTTTTTAAAGCATGATGCTGCAGAATGCTCCCTGATGTCTGGGCACACGCCGTCCGGCTGCACAAAAATATACTTTATCAAGTGTTGCATGAAGCAGGTGTAGAATATATGAGAGTTTCTGGCTGATGGATGTGACAAAAGGTGAATACAAATGGCCTTTTAAAGCAGTTGTCCAGACACATTCAGATACTCAGAACAGATTGTGTTTCTACCCTCTAAGATGGCTGCCATCCCCTGACATCTGATCCTTGGCAGACACTGCTACACTATTCGATTACATCACATCACAGTCACTGACAGACATTACAGTTAGGGGAAACTTAGGTAAATTTTCATGATAAGTATCGAACAAAAATGACACTTTTGCTTCACGTGTTGAAACTGAAAGTGATCCAGATGTTTGGCGGGATCTCTCGTTAATCGTATGCCGTGCTTGTAAGATATGACTAAACCTGAAACACATGATTATATCCAAACACTACCACCCTGATCATTGAGTCTTATTGCCCCCTGCTGGAATAACACCAACTAATGTATTGTTTTACTTCCTCAGAGCAATCATGTCCAAAGGTGCAGCAGTCGGTATCGATCTCGGGACCACCTACTCCTGTGTCGGTGTGTTCCAGCATGGCAAAGTTGAAATCATCGCCAACGACCAGGGGAACAGGACCACGCCCAGCTACGTGGCCTTCACAGACAGTGAGAGGCTGATCGGAGATGCAGCCAAGAATCAGGTTGCCATGAACCCCACCAACACAGTGTTTGGTAAGATATGAAGATATTTGTCCTGAAATAATAATTTATTCCAATGATTGTGTGCTGAATAAATGTATTATTGTGTATTGCAGATGCTAAACGTTTGATTGGCAGACGATTTGAGGATTCTGTAGTTCAGTCTGACATGAAGCACTGGCCATTTAGTGTAATCAGTGATAGTGGACGGCCCAAAGTGGAGGTTGAATACAAAGGTGAAACCAAAACCTTCTACCCAGAAGAGATCTCCTCCATGGTGCTGACAAAGATGAAGGAGATCGCTGAAGCCTACCTGGGGAAGGTAAGTTTGCAAAACTACATGACGAGGGTCTGTCTACAGTACCAACACAGTCTACTTCAGACTACTCTTTTCTTTTTTTCAGTCTGTGTCGAATGCTGTTATCACTGTACCTGCATACTTTAATGATTCTCAACGTCAAGCAACCAAGGATGCTGGAACTATCTCTGGGCTAAATGTGTTGAGAATAATCAATGAGCCCACTGCTGCAGCTATTGCTTATGGTTTGGACAAAAAGGTGAGATTTAGATCATATTTACCATGATTCATGTCCACCCATGCAACAGTGCTCAAACTTCTCTTACGTTCCAGGTTGGGTCTGAAAGAAACGTTCTCATCTTCGATCTCGGTGGAGGCACCTTCGATGTGTCCATCTTGACCATCGAGGATGGTATCTTTGAGGTCAAGTCCACAGCTGGAGATACTCATCTTGGTGGCGAAGACTTCGACAACCGCATGGTCAACCACTTCATTGCAGAGTTCAAGCGCAAATACAAGAAGGACATCAGCGACAACAAGAGAGCCGTCCGTCGTCTGCGCACAGCCTGTGAGAGGGCAAAGCGTACCCTGTCTTCCAGCACCCAGGCCAGCATTGAAATCGACTCTCTGTATGAGGGAGTTGATTTCTACACCTCAATCACCAGGGCTCGCTTCGAGGAGCTCAACGCTGACCTCTTCCGTGGCACACTGGACCCCGTGGAGAAGTCGCTCCGCGACGCCAAGATGGACAAGGCCCAGATCCACGACATCGTGTTGGTTGGTGGCTCCACCCGTATCCCCAAGATCCAGAAGCTGCTTCAAGATTTCTTCAATGGAAAGGAGCTCAACAAGAGCATCAATCCAGATGAAGCCGTGGCCTATGGAGCTGGTAGGTGTCTTAAGGCAGATGGATGCAGCACAAGTTTCATGACTTAAGCTTATGGTCTAACAATGTTTGCTTATTGTTCCAGCTGTCCAGGCAGCCATCCTGTCAGGTGACAAGTCTGAGAATGTGCAGGACCTGCTGCTTCTCGACGTCACCCCTCTGTCCCTGGGTATCGAGACCGCTGGAGGTGTCATGACCGTCCTGATCAAACGTAACACCACCATTCCCACCAAGCAGACCCAGACCTTCACCACCTACTCCGACAACCAGCCTGGTGTGCTCATCCAGGTGAGGACCCCGGTGGATGGGATTCAGTTGTTTGCAAAATTTTAGTTGTAGCAGATGTTACATTGATGTGGCATCGCATTCTGTGTATGACCAACAGGTCTACGAGGGTGAGCGCGCTATGACAAAGGACAACAACCTGCTGGGCAAGTTTGAGCTGACGGGCATCCCTCCAGCTCCTCGTGGTGTTCCCCAGATCGAGGTGACATTCGATATTGATGCCAACGGCATCCTGAATGTCTCCGCTGTCGACAAGAGCACCGGCAAGGAGAACAAGATCACCATCACCAATGACAAGGGTACGAAACAAATATAACATGCTGCTCAGCTCAAATACAGCCGCAGTGTTTCCCCAACAATGGATGAATTAATGCTAATCTGTTTTATGACAGGTCGTCTCAGCAAGGAGGACATTGAACGCATGGTCCAGGAAGCCGAGAAATACAAGGCTGAAGACGACGTCCAGCGTGACAAGGTGTCTGCTAAGAACAGCCTGGAGTCGTATGCTTTCAACATGAAGTCAACCGTGGAGGATGAAAAACTTTCTGGCAAGATCAGTGACGACGACAAGCAGAAGATTTTGGAAAAGTGCAACGAGGTCATCAGCTGGCTGGACAAGAACCAGGTGAGAACTGCTAAAGCAATGAGTTCAGAGATATGGACAACGTGGACGTCAATAATGATTTGATTTCTTTGTACTAGACGGCAGAGAGGGACGAATATGAACACCAGCAGCAGGAGCTGGAGAAGGTGTGCAACCCCATCATCACCAAGCTGTACCAGAGTGCCGGTGGCATGCCAGGCGGGATGCCCGGCGGGATGCCAGGCAGCTTCCCAGGAGCCGGTGGTGCTCCTTCCGGTGGAGGATCCTCTGGACCGACCATCGAGGAAGTTGATTAATCACAGTGTCTAGCTTGTTGGCAATGAGGACTCCTTTAGGGCTGTGATAATAACAGAAAGATTGGGTGCGTTCAAAAACCTTCACTTCACCTGTCTTTCCTCTGATTCACTTCATGTGTGGAGCATTATCTCTCTTTTTTCCTGGACGCCAAGTCCACATAAATTACATAAAAACAAGGCAATGGGAGTACAAAGCATCTGGTTATTTATAGCAAACATTAACTGATGTTAGTGGCTAATGTTAGCAACATTGGAAGCATAAGCATCTTTCTCTGTTCTGCAGAGATAATCTGCAGAGGCAGTAAATGTGTAAATGTTGGCTATGCAAAGCCCTTTTTCTTCAGCTGAGAGAGTAATGGCCCTTTCAGACACTCCTCAGCCAAAGCACACGGGCGTTGCACTGTGCTCTGTGCTACACAGCGGAAAAACCACCGTGGTTCAGCACACGCCAGTGAAAATGATGAGTTTTTTTATTCTGAGCACAGTGCTGCTGTTGTGTCTGAAAAGGCCGTGAGGTCAAAGTAATTATCTGTTTAATTTATTCTCAGATTATTTGTCATTATGTCATTTCCCGCTGTGTACGACACAGAGAAACAGGATATCTGTACTGTGTGGCGCTTGTCTTATTGTTGTGGTCTGTCCCTGTGTGGTTCAGAGACTAAAACAACGTTCGGCACGTAGCATTTCTCATGTGTTATGTCTCATATTATGATTGTGTCTTTGCCTCAGGTTTCATCCTCTCTAAAGCAGGTGAATTATCATAAACTGCATTAAACATGCTGGTTGTAACGGAGGTTTGCCAAAGCCAGTCACCAAAATATTCGTTAGCAAACAGCATATTCCATTTCTGTTTCTATTCAAATGTATTTTATGTCAAACACAGATATCGACGTGTTAATGCTTTTCTAATTAAACGAGGTGATTCAGGAGCAAGGCACTATGCATGTCACATTCTTATCAGGGCTGAGCCCCCCCACACGTCTGATCCGGCTCGTTCACACCCCCGAATACTAAACAAGCATGAACATTCCCAGAGGCCTCAGTCAGACGTATGAAGACTGAATAAAACTGTGTGTCTCTGCATCCTGTGTCACGTTCGGGCTCAGTGTTGTTGTAATATATGTAAAATAAAATGACACAAACCTAAGAAGATTAAAGTATGATTAGAATTACATTTCTGGGCTTCTTTGGATGGTTTGTATTCACTGTACTGCTGAATCAATGAGAGCGTGCTGTACCAAGACACAGTTCAGTATTTACAGTCAATGTATCTCTTAAAGGTTACTGGTCTTTCTTGATGTTTCTAATAACTGAGTTCTTTGTTGTCAAAGGAGTAACGTTACAGTATGTCAGAGCTCAGCTGCCCCTGCAGTCTGACCTCTCTACACAGGCAGACAGGAGGTCATCACGTGGCAAATTATATTAAATATCAGCCTGAAATTGAAAAGCGTCTGAATTTTCATCTGATCATCTGCAGATTCGAAACATTTTAAGGTATAAAGTCTGCGGCCCATGCATTTAAAATAGGACAGATCCAGCTAATGAGGCCCGGTTTTGGAGTTCAGCGTGGTCAGGGCTGAAAATCATCAACGCAAGTGTGTAAAAACTACAGAATCCACCAATTAGAGAGTCAGAACCGGCGGTGACAGATCTCCACAGGTCATCTGTAGCTGCACAGACAGGTTGGCACAAACAAACCACCATGAACCCAAAGTGTGGGAGTCCTGAGCAGAACATATGAGCTGCTTACATAAATGTGCTCTATGCTAAATGTGCATGAACTGCAGCTCATTCATGCTCCAGCTCGCTCACAAAGGGCCCAGCTGGAAGTCCCCGGATGAAAACAAACGTAAAGACAGGATGTATTTGCCCTGCGCCAGAAGACTACAGGACATTTATTGAAACAACATGACAGAAAACAATACAACCATTTTGCACGTTTTTTGTAGCAGCATTGCGAAACTAAAAACTCCCCCTCCCGTCACAATTGGTCCACATTAAGAAGAGATTTACTTTTTCCTCCCAGGCCTTCATCGTCCTCATCCTGCCTTCACAGCGCCTGCCTCCATTTTCCAGAGCCAACACCACAACAGTGGCGACTGAGCACTTTATGAATTTGTTTTTTCCCGATGAGAAGCGAGTGGATGTTCTTCATTGTAGAAACAGCGACACCAAACAAGCCCTGCTCCTGGCTGAAAGGTCGTTTATCCAAAAAGAAAAACACTGATATGAAAAAGTGGCTGCAGGCTCCGAGGTGAGCCCTTTGTCCCGGCTGAGTCCGGGCCTGCGGAGTCTTTTACTTGCTCTTGGCCGGTTTCTCCGTCTTCTTGGGGAGGAGGACAGCCTGGATGTTGGGTAGCACTCCTCCCTGAGCGATGGTCACACCTCCCAGCAGCTTGTTGAGCTCCTCGTCGTTGCGCACAGCCAGCTGGAGGTGCCGGGGGATGATCCTGGTCTTCTTGTTGTCCCTGGCTGCGTTGCCTGCCAGCTCCAGGATCTCAGCGGTCAGATACTCCAACACGGCCGCCAGATAGACCGGAGCCCCGGCGCCGACGCGCTCCGCATAATTTCCTTTGCGCAGGAGCCTGTGGACACGACCCACCGGGAACTGGAGCCCGGCTCGGGAGGAGCGGGACTTGGCCTTGGCTCGGGCTTTGCCTCCGGTTTTCCCTCTACCAGACATGATCGGTTAGAAATGTGGTTATTGATCGGGAGAGACCCTGTGGCACGGAGGACAGACGCGTTTGGACCTTTACGTAATGGAGTTGTGAGAAAAGGAATATAAACTGCAGAGCCTCCTCCGATTGGTCCACTGGAGCCGAGACGCACGGACCAATGGCGCAGCGCGTCCTGCGGTAATGCCTGTCCTCTGGTGAAGGATGCTCCAATCACAGAGAAGTAACGGCACACTCTCATTTGCACAGCCATGTTATAAAGCAGGGCCCGGTGATGGGGCGGTATCCGGACCCAGTGTTCCCTCCTGCCGCTAAACTGACGACACACCGACGAGAAAATGCCTGATCCTGCAAAATCAGCCCCTGCGCCAAAGAAGGGCTCCAAAAAGGCCGTCACCAAAACCCAAAAGAAGGGAGACAAAAAGCGCCGCAAGACCAGGAAAGAAAGCTACGCCATCTATGTGTACAAGGTGCTGAAGCAGGTGCACCCAGACACGGGGATCTCCTCCAAGGCCATGGGCATTATGAACTCGTTTGTCAACGACATCTTCGAGCGCATCGCCGGGGAAGCGTCGCGCCTGGCGCACTATAACAAGAGATCCACCATCACCTCCAGGGAGATCCAGACCGCCGTGCGCCTGCTGCTGCCCGGCGAGCTGGCCAAGCACGCCGTGTCCGAGGGCACCAAGGCCGTGACCAAGTACACCAGCTCCAAGTAGAGGCGTACAGACATGAAGGGGGGGAGGCACAAGTCACCAAATCACCCCCGAGACGATGCGCGACCCCCCCTCACCGTGTCGGCTGTTTACTGAACCAAAACTGCGTTTGTGATTTTTGCACCATTGTGAAGAGGAGGATGAATGCCAGCTGAACCCAGGCCTTATGTTGACTGTTGTCTTGAGATTGATTGGAACTGAAGCCTGCCATTTTGTTTTAACTCTGGAGCTGTGTCACGTTTTTAACTTGAGTAATTTAAATAAACTCGGAATGTAAGTCTGCGCTCTGCAGCCTGGAGCTCTCCTTTTGCTTTGCACCATTGTGATACTGATTTGTATACATATGCACCTTAACAGACCTTACCTGTATGTAACGGCACAGTCGGATGTTGTGAGATTAAAGCTGTGACTTCCTACCTGAGTTTGGCTTCTACCTGTAGTCTGGGAAGGCTGCACACACACACACACACACACACACACACTGGGGTTACTGTCAGGCATGCACTCCTAATTGGACTGCCAATTAAACTCCAAACAATGTGGGGCTTGTGATGAGTGGATGATCTGTACTGTAAACATCTTTCAATGAAATATTTCTGGAATCAAATGTCTCATTACTCCAATGTTTTTATTTGAACTGGAAGAAGTATCAATTAAAAAAATACTGCCTTCAAAATGTTGCAGAAACCGTCGGTAAAATGGATTTCATGAATCAGAATGTATCATTGTAAAATGATGCGCCAGCAACAGGTGTTTTAAAGTTGGACAGTGTCAACAGAAGACTGTAAAAGTCGTGAAATATTTAAACAGCTGGTGGAACATCTCACACTGACTGAAGCTCACTGTCCACAGGTTGGTGGCATGGCCGGGTCTGCAGAGATCATCCAGGCAGGCTGAGTGTTTGTGGAGCAAAGATGAGGAGCAGCTCAGCGCTCTGTGAAAGACCTCCAGGCTCTCGTGTGCCACATTTCCAGTTAAATACGAGGTTTCAAGTTTTTAGACGTCATCACTTTGTTTCTGTTTACACTTCAACAGCGTGAGAACTTTTAGAATTAACTTCCCACCACCAGACAAAGAAGTTCTGAAGGTCCAAATACTAAAGAAGCTCCATGAATCACACAGTTTATAATAAACAAACACAATAGAAACATAAAAACATGAAGTGCAGTAAAACCCTCAAACATCTGCACACATCAGGCAAATCATGTGAGAACATAAAGAGATTATCAATAATACTGAGGCTCAGTGAGTCTGATGAACTTGACATTTGAAGTATTTCCAATAATAATCCGCTGAATTCGACCTCAGGGCGCACACGGTGAACACCTGGATCACATTCACACCTGGAAGCAGCCCAGTGCAACCACAGCGTGACCTGCTGGCACCTGAGCAGCTCTGCAGGAGCAGTTGCTGTGAAGGGCACCTCGGCCTTTCAGCCCCCTCCACCCAGGTTCATCCTGCCCGTCCACGGGACTGAGCCGACAGTTTCTATAACTTCTGGGTCACGACTGCATTGACGTAGCTGCCAGCATTGTCACACTGACACATAACAGCACTGAGGTCATGGATGTTTGCTGGGAATCTGTTTTACCAACCAGGGGGAGTTTAAATCTACCTTTAAGAACTTTTTCCAGCTGATATATTTAAATTTTACAGCAATAAATAAAGAGCAGAATGTTCAGCAGTGAAGTCTGAATGAAACGTGTTGCCATCTCGTGTGTTTGTGTGTGTGCCAGTAAAGAAGCAGAATACGATGGGATTTCATGTCGAGCATTGTTATTTGCATTCAGCGCATTCTTGCCGACGTGATTAACAGTGTGGCTGACATTAATTAATGGCTAATATTTCAACAAAAGCAAACCTGAAGCTTTGTGATACCTCGCAGATCTCGTTACGGCGGCGGACAATGAACGGAGCGGCTCCAATCAGGCCTTAACTGGATGTGAAGCTTGTTGTGCCCTCGGGTGATGGAAACATAAACCTAAGAGAGTATATTGGACAGGGAATATAACCTTAACTTACTGCATTAATGCAGCTATGTAAAGACACACAGAGGCAGGTTCAAGTTCAAAGACGCAGTGGAAGAAAATGAGCGTGTTATTGTTTAAAAAATTACTCACAGGCCTTTTGAAAAATGGATCAGATGTAAAATTCAAATTCACTGTAAAACTGCATATATTTAACTGGCAGATGCTCCAAACCTGAAGCACATGTGCAAACATCAAGTCCCCCCTCGAGCTTTAGCACCCAGGATTAAGAAGAAGTTGATCTCAGAGGTTACCACTGACTAATAACCCATTCAGATACACTTATCGCCGTTAAATGGGGAAAAGGATAGAGACACCTACTTAAAGCTAAGCTGTGTGTAAGCTCATCCCGACTCCATTGTTCGGATCAGGTCTCAGGGTTCCTGGAGGGGATCTGAGGGGGGATTCGTGGTTCAGGTGACGGTGGTTGGAGGTTTTGTTTGGCAGGGTGTGCCTTTCTCTCCAGGTGTGAGATGTTGTCCAGGAGACCTCATTTCTTAACAAAGCGTGGTAGCCCCTGGCAGAAGGTGGGATGTCATTAAAAGCAGTACTTTAGTGGAGCTGAGCTCATAACGTGGCCTTTTTGGGTGCGCTGCGTAAAAAATATGGCTGAAATAACAGCAGGTTGGTTATGTAACCAAAATATGAATACCTGTATTTTGGTTATGTTGTCTTCTTGAGTGTCTTCAGTTCTTGCAGAGTTCTGTAGAAGTTTCCCATTTTGTCTTCAATAATTTTTTTTTGGTCAAAATAAAAGAAGAAATAAAGAATAGAAACATTTTTGTCTGAACCCAACAAGCGATTGTTCTCCTGAAGGTTTCCTGATGTTTTTCTTTAAGAGCCTCGACCTGATGAACCGTGCCATAAATACTGTGACACCTGAGTCAAATTTATAGCGCCTATAGTTATTTCACATAATGTTCCACCAGGCCGAGGACTCGAGCATATACCTATTGTTCCAGGTCTGTCAGATGATCCGGTCGCTGCATCCAACCAGCTTGTGTTGCTCTCTTACCTTTCCCTTTTCTTCTCAGCAGGCTTCCTGTGAACTCGCTGCAAAAGGAGGCCAGTATAAATCATGAAGTCATGAAGGTGAGAGCAGACAAAGGAAAGACACTCTGAGGTGGGGCAGCACACTCTGTGGCCATCCACACAAGGTAAGACGCTCTCTGCAGCGATCATAAGATATATATAAGATAAATCATATTATTTGTTTCATTGGTCAGAAGATAAATGACTTACATTCTTCTATCTGACTTGAATCTGATAAATTACACAGTCGTGCCACAAAGGTCTGGACTGCTGCTGCCTGCCGCTAAATCTGAGTTTTTATTTCAGCTTCCATCTAAAAAAATGTTTGATTCAGCGTCAGGTTCTCAGGACGGGTTAGTGTCACACTCTGGATTAACCTCGGTGATGCTACAAACATCACCTGCTACCGCTTAACATGGTTTATTCATCACATGACTGATGCTTTCTGCAGACATATAACTGTTCAAGTGTTTATGTTTTAATTTGCATCACTCACACCTGTAATATTAATAATGTTTCTTTATTTGCGTGGTGGTGCTGTAGTTTACTGGCTCGTACGTATGGTTAGATTAATGCATCGTACACTGCAGACGTCTGCTACATCAAAGATTTCAATTTCTCACATGCTTTCATTTAATAATTTAACACTTTGATGTCAACAATATTTAACAAATTTGTGCACAAACAAGATGTTATCGCTTCTAATATTATTTAGAGAGACTCAACAGTTCCCACCATGAGCACGGAAAAGCTTCCTTTACATCACTGACAGACATTTAATGCAGAATGAGTACTTTTACCTGATCATATACTTCTATATATATATATATATATATATATTTATGCAGGATTTGAATGCTGAGTATTTTAAATCTTCAGTTCTCGATGGCCTCAAATATTTCTCTCTGGTTCGTAAACCTTCCTGGAGTATGATTACTTAAATACTTGAATACTTTCATTGCATTTAACGTCAAACTTTACTACTGAAATCTCTGTAGTTACATTAACATCATATATAGTAGTAAGATAAGTATATAATATTTGTGTATCAGACATTTGAGTACTTGTTAAATCACTCGGTAATGGAGCTCTTAAACATGATCCAGCCGAGCGGAGATCACATGTACCTCTGAATCCTGTCATCTGTTTTTTTACAGTAGCTCAAAGACAATGTGGCTGACCCTTCTTACGTATCAGCTTGCAACACTCCTTCTCGCCCAAGGTCAAAATGCATGCATAGGACACGCCACATTCAGGAGTCCAGGTCAGTGAAACAATCACTGCTCGCTCTCTCATCCTTTTCATCCACCTGCTCCTCCCTCCTACTCTTCTTCCTTTCACATCTCTACTTTCTCCTGAGCATCAGCACATCTGCAAGCCTGGCCATGTGAGGAGTGTGTCTTTATCTCTCATGTGACAGAGTTTGGAAATGGAGCTTGTTGTTGAGTTGTAATTGACAGCAGAATATAAAAGAAGCTGAATAAAGGTGTTGTTTTCTTTGCAGGTTCGTTCCTTGAGGGACAATGTTACTATATCTTTATGTTTTCTTTGCATTGATAGTGTATGAGTGATGTCATAAGGATAATTGGTAATAGCTGCAAATGGGACAAACAAACATATACACAGATATTTACCTTACAAACAGTACAAATGTCACTACTTGAAATTCTGCCGTATCTAAAGAGAGGAGAGTCCATCTGGCTCGTTGTTGGTTTACTTGTCACCTATTGAAAATGTAAAACACGTCAGAGGAGACACCGAGCGGTCGAGTGGCCGAAAACCTGCATCAGGCAACAAACAGCGAACGTGTTGCTCGCATCGAATTCGAAATGTTCGTATCATTTTCCAAAAACAATCAAATTTCTCAGTTTCAACACTTGATCAGTCGCCTTTGTGCAATTTTCTATTAAACATGGAGTTTCTATGTTTTGCACGTCATCATATTTTGTGCACTTTTTTACCTTTTACACAGCAGGGTATCTCTTTTAAGGGACAGGGTTGTAGGTCACCTCAGTCATGTGGTTGACTCTTGTTTCATCCTTGCTCTGTTCAGATAACTCGGACATCGCGGTCACCTGCGGCTCTCAGTCGGTGGCCCTTCAGATCCTGCTGTGTCCCATTTATTTCAATGGGTACAATGAGTCACTGCTGTCCCTCAACTCCCAGCATTCAAATCCGCAGTGTAAAGGGACCGCCGACTGGACGGCGGACCCGCCTGTTGTCAGATTCAACTTCTCCATCACAGAGGAGGCGATCGCTGCCTGCTCCAGTGATCTGACAGTAGGTTATCTCAACCTGAGGAAGACACACACACACACACACACACAACAGATTCTTACTCAACAAACTCAACAAACACTTTTTCCTCAAAGGTCTCCCAGGAGGCGGGAACTGGAGTCTTTGCAGACTTCTCCAGCGTCCAGTACATCACCATATCAGGCATGGTCTGCTCTAAGGACCCCACGACAGGAGCCATCACCTACCACCAAGAGGTGATGTACAGGTTCTCCTGCCGCTACCCACTGCAGTACCTGGTCAACAATACTCAGATGAGTGTGTAAGTGGGATTAGAGTTCATCTTAAAGTTTGTGTCTCATTCAGTCATACAGGAAGTGATCGTCTATTCCAAAGGCATGAGTCACTTTAGGGTCCTTCATCCTCCTCTGTATGGAGAGTTTGAGCTTCCTCGGCCACCATTTTCCCTCCCCTTCTGTTATACAGCCAAAATGGCTACCATTGAGGATGAGAAGTGTGTCACACACACACACACACACGCTTTCTGACCATCTGGATACTCAAAGTTTGTTGCATTTTGACATAACTGGCAGTGCTAACACATTCATTTACTCAAAATAGCAAGTCTAAGTATGGAAGTATGAGCAGCTCTTACATGGTGAGAAATGGTTTCACTCTTCTTCTTCTGGATGGTTGTAACATCACAGACCTCAGCCACACCTCCACCACAAACCCACCTGGACCCACATCTCAGTAGGTTAGCTGTGGAACATAACGTTCTTGCTCAAGCTCCACAGAGAAGCGTAAGAGAAAAGAAGTAAAACTATGAGAGAGATGCTACTAAAAACCACAAATATATCTTGTTACCGGTATCCAAACTTCAAATTAACAAATGTAATGATGTAAAACAGGGGTCTTCAACCAGGGGTCCACGACTCCAAGGGGGTCCGCAGAGGTACTGCAGGGGGTCCGGCAATTTTAGGCACAATAATTGACAATTTTCACCAAAATAATGGTGATGAATCAGTAGACATGTCCATAAAGCGTCTCTGGACAGTCACATTTTCAGTTTCTTACATTAAAACATGCTCACATGAAGAGAAGTTGACTGTATATGAATTTTCTATGTCAGTAACTCCGTAAATTTCTCTGAACATCACAACAACATGTCCTCTCTTGATTTATAGCTTTGTCTTTTTCTCAGTTTCCTCCTTTGATCTTTGTCATTTTCTTGGCTATCTTACCTTTTATGTCACACTCATACACATCATGTCACACTTAGAGAAAAAAAGAATGATCATGTTACCATATTAATTTATGCCTCATGGAACATCCAGTGTCTTTAAAGGTGTCTGTTACTCTTGTGTCTAGTTTCCGTACATCTAGAATCTCACCTTGGTGTGTTGTTCCCTCATGTATCAGGTGAATGATGACCTGGTTGTTGACAAATCGGGTTTTCCCCTTAATGATCTCCAACTGCTAAGACATGTATTTTTTTGTGCGTCTCTAACAGATCTGGGGTCAGCCTGGCAGTTAAAGACAATAATGGGAGTTTCATCAGCACACTGAGCATGGGACTGTATTCGGTAAGAAGAGCGAGGTGTCGTCAGCAAACGGCTTTAAGTTAACGGTCGGGGAGAAAGAGTTTCAATAAGAGTTACAAATGGAAGAGAGACACAAGACAATAAAGGGGTTTTTTTAAAGATGAGCACATCCCATTTATCTAAAAAGTTTAGTTGAATTTGCATATTAAATCACAAAGAACTACAAAAAAGTCTGAGAATTACATCCACGATTGATTTCCATCGTCGTCTTCAATTACAAATAAACAGTGAATTGATTATTTACATCAGAACATTCCCACTGGAACGACGAAAATGGCTTTTTTCATGTCACAGCGGGAAATTCATGCCCAGTAATACCAACTTTAATAATGCCAGTGATAGCGGTTTTGGTTTTAAGGTCCTGGTATCATGTGAACTGTCTCACTGGATCAATGTAACAGTCATGAATTACTGGGACAGTAATGGAGCCAGTGTTGGTGTAATACCACCAACACATGGTCAGAACACCTCAGTGGTACTGGGTCACAGTGGGTCAATGTTTAACCCAGTGTTACACACTTTCTGTGTTTTGGCATCGAGTAGAAATTTACAGTCATTTTGAACCAACACCGAGTTGTTTCAGTTTCGACGCGATCACTGGGTGAGGTTTCGATATGAATGATGAATTTCTGGATTAAAACCGGAACCTTTTTCCTCTTGTTATAATCTGTCTCCTCCTCTGTCTCTTTTTGAACTGGCTAATGATGACAATGCTATTATACAGAAATGCTAATCTAATAATACTATGACTGTGTATCATGTAGCCCAGACAACAACATGACCTTGTGTGGAGCGATGGGAAGATTAAAACGACCAACGTGTGCCAGTTTAAACAGCATTGTTCCTTTTCTTCTGTTACCTGAAGGACAACACCTACTCCATCATGCTGCGGATCCCTCCAGGAGGCCTGGAGCTAAAGACAAGGATCTTTGTAGAAGTGAAAGCGTCCAATCTTACTAACAGGTACTTCACACCAAGTTTCAGCAGTTAGTAAGTATTTGCTCACTAAAGAATGAACTGGTCTCCCTTTGGTAAGTATGTTCGCAGTCACAATAGATTTAATCCCACCAGAAAATTTGACTGATGCAAAAACTCCTCCTTGCAGATTCAACGTGCTCCTGGACCGATGTTACGCCACAACCTCGCCTTTCCCCGTCAACGTCTCATCTCACGATCTCTTTGTTGGGTAGGTGACGTGGAGCAACAATAACACTTTGACAGAGGCGCAAGTCTCTGGAGCTCTAATGGAGGGAGAGGACATCAATTTTCTACAAGTTTTAATGTTGGTGGTGGACAGCACCGAACACGATGGGTCAAGTGGGTCGAGATCTCACAGCATCAGTTTCATACCCATCAAACCACTCAGTGACCCTTCACACCCTATAGATGGGGTCACTGGATGGGTGGATTGATTTGCAGTGGCCTTTCCTTCTCAGGGGACTCAAGTTTCCTCAAGTAAATTAGATTATGCATGGTTATGTTAGTTTTAATGGTAAAAGAACCGTTGTTAAACCGTTGTACATCCTGTCTGTTCGTCAGAATGTCTGAATATTCGTTAGACTGAAATCTGTTGAAAACCCCAAAGAATGGGACAAAAAAATCTTCTGTTCTGTTAAAGATGTAACCACGATGGCCAGACAGTAGTGGATATCAATGGAGAGCAGCAGGAAGCCCGCTTCTCCTTTGAGGCTTTCCGCTTTATCGAGCACACAGATAACACTTTCTCCACGTACTATGTGCACTGCGCCACCAGGCTCTGTGTGAACTCCTTCTGCCCCGACCTCGTTCAGGTGAGGTTCTGCAGAACCTTGAGATTACATTATAGACAGATGGTTACGGTTTAAACACAATGCAAACTCAATTCACCTGCAGAACTGCAGCTCCAGCACCGGATCCAGAAGGCGCCGAAACGCCAAGGACCATGACACCACAGTGAGCGACATGGCCACCATCAGCTCAGGACCGATCACTACCCGCCTAGGCAAAGGTGAGAAAGTAGATGAATTTCATAGGTCGACACCTCAGAATAAAGTAAAGGAGACACAGATATACCTCAGCCCAATCATAACAAAGAGTTTCTTTTGGTCATTGTGAACAAACTGATGTTTTCTCTCATTCTTTTTCAGTGTATCCGATGGAATATGGAGGTATGCATACACTGTCATCATCATGAGTGAATTCCCTGCATTTCTATGAAACAAATTAATTAATGAATTAAGTTATTAAGGCTCCCAATGAATAATGGGTACAGTATAAACAAAGTCATACTAAGAATCCTTACCTACCAATGGGAAACTTGGGCCTTTTCCCAAAGCCTGTCCTTGGAGGGGGGGTTGTAGGTGAGCACCTCGTTGGTAGCCTCCAAATTAATGATGATTTACTGCCAATATCTTTGGGGGATCCAGCAACTCTGCTGCACAACCCCTTCACACGACGATAAGCCATCCAGCTTTTAGATGTGCTCCATTTCAAGCTCCGGCTCCGAAGTGTATCGGACCGTCTGTTTCGGAAAGACGACAAACCTCCTTTGTGGGCGAAGGGGGTTCCTGGCATTGTTCATTGATGCGGCTGTAGTATAGTGAAACCCTCAGAATGAACCAGCTGAGTCAGTTCATCTGATGATAATATCAACTGAATGGATTGGAGAACATACCTTAAATTAATGGATAGAAGTATCTTTCTTTGACATCAGTCAGCAGTACGAACATCCTGCTTGTGTCCGTTGATGGAAGCTTGATGAAGCGTTTCCATCATCGTCGGTATCTACACCGTAGATTGCTCGATGTGGTCTAACCCGCAGTGTCTCTCTTCGTCCTAGGTGCTTATCAGACTCATATGAACAGCAGCGTGGTGGCTGTTTCAGTCGTGGCAGGCATCGTCGGGATCATCTGCCTGACTCTGGTGGCTTTCATTGTTTACAACATGTACAACTCTAGGATGGGCTTCAACAAGCGAACTCTGTCCTGACTTTCTGCCCCTTTAGACAGTTAGAGCAGTGTGATAATGACGTTTAAATTAAATACTATTTCTTTATTCATTAGAAGTTTCTTTAAGACAGTTGTAATATTTCGACCTTAGTGCTTTCTTTTAGTTTTGGAAGAACATGAGGAAGTGTCATACATACAGCCGGGCGCTTCATTATATCAAGTTAATCCAAACAAAAGCACTGCACACGCACTTATAACTATATATATTGTAGCTTTCAGCGTTTATATTCATTTATAATCTGATGTTGGGTCATAGAACTGAGGTGCTTGTTTATATGTTACTAAAGCAGGTGATAGGTACTGTAACTCACATTCAGGCTCTATTAAAGGTTATTATGCACAGTGATTCTCTACAGTTCTTTTAGATGATGCAGAAAACTGATGTATAACTCTGTAACATTTATATTGGTATTTTTAATGTAAGTAAGTTGATAAATCTGTAACCAACCAGCATGCCAGGCCTCGTTCTCTGAGAGATTTACTAAGTAAAGCGTATATATTAATGGATAAAGGGATTCCCTAAACTTTGCTACTTTCCCATGTTTTAGACATGAAGGTGCAGATATGAAAGTGTCTTTTTAAACTTGACGATGACCACTAAACGTTGGATAACGTATGTAATGGATTACTCTAAAACCACAAATAAAAACCTCAGATATTAGCTGGAAGATGAAGTTATGAAGTGTCTTTGTTTGTGTGCTTTATATATTTACTTCATATGTGAACCACAAATTACAAACAGCTTGACAACCAACACGTCATTTTTATCTGTGAACTCCTCTGAAAACCAGCTCAGGGATCGGGCAGCACCTCGGGTACGTTGTTAGAAACACGGTAACAAAACAACAAATTAAAAACAAAAAGATTTTTCTTTATTAACAGTTTAGAAACACAACATCATTTTCTCCCGTCCCTGTCTTTTTGTTTTCTTCAGTTCCCCTTTCAAATAATCCAGAGTGCCGAAAACACACAAAGCACACAGCTGACCCAAAGTCCGGTTGCCTCCCCGTCCCCCGACCTGGAAATCCAACCCCGACCCACCCAGCTCGAAACGAAAAAAGGGGGAGCCAACATCCGAGCAAGCATCACAGGGCATGTTGAGGTAAAGAGCAGTGATAGCACTAACACGCCACCTCTTCTACGACATTTAGCAGCTTATGAGACGTTTGGAAACATGGAGTTTGACCACTTTCACTGAAACACATTCAAGGTTGTATTGGCAGAAGAAAAAGTCATTTTAGTTCATCCGGTTGAATCAGAGGGGCGACGGGAAGCCGGAGACACGACGTTAAATCATCCCTGTCTAACTGCGACACGATGGACCCAAACGTGCTTCTTCTGTGAGGTTATCATGATTCTACACAGCCGATAATTCATAAAAATTAACTTCAGGGGTTGTGTAATGACTCCACAAATGATGTGTCCAAATAAATTCTGGTTAGAGCTAAAAAGAAACGTTCTATCCGTCCAAACGGACTAAATGACCCCTCACCCTCCGCTACAGCCCACACCATGAAGCAGTGCACTCACTCAGTAGCCTTGGAAAGTCAGTAAAGGTGTTAGAGGACAAATAAAACGTCATGACGACACACTGCGGCTGAGGAGGCAGCCCAGAGGACAAAGTGAGAAATGAAAGGTTCAAACTTCAACACACACCTCCCGCTGTATCGACGTCGCGCGTAGAAGGGTTCGTTTTTGTCGTTGCACGTCACACACTTTATTTTGCTGAAATGCTTCTTCTTCTTCTCTGTGTTTTAAGCGTCCGTTGAAAGACAGAAGAGATGAACAGCGCACAAAAAGGAATGAGATGAGATGAGTGGTCTTCGATCATTATCCAATCAGCTCCCAGCAGTTCAAGAAACAGGGACACAAAACCAAAAAAAAAAAAAAATAAAGAAACGAAAGAAAGAAACGAAAGAAAACCCAAAACAGAAACAGAGTGAGAGAGAGGGAACTTGAATATTTATACACTGTCAATAAATAGTGATTTTCTTCCCCGTTCCAGCTGTTATAATTCGTCGTCTATGTGGTTTTCAGGTGGCGGCTTCTCTGTTGGTCCTGGAAAAACGAGGCAGAGAGGAGGGAGAGATGAATACTGCGCGTACGCCGAGAGGTTACGTCAGTTCATCAGTGCAGAAAAACACACCGAAAAAAAAAAACAGTCCAAGTTTCCAGTAATTTGAGCCCATATGTACTGATTTAATAAAACACACACACACAAAGATGTTGCTATGGCGACGGCTGTTAGCAGAGACTGAATGACATTTGTTTGAAGGCCGTGGCTGGGAGCAGAGAGAGGAATGCAGAGCCGCCTCGTCGTTTAACTTCCTTTAAAAACACTCAGATCACGCCGGGCAGCTCGAGACGCATTCGAACTATTCAAACTATTCAAATGTAAGACGTCAAATTATCGGCACGTTCTGTCACGAAGCCTTCAGAGGGAGAAAACTGAGCTGCAGTCAGTCAGACAGGTGACCTTTCAACTCTGAGACTTCACTGTGATCAAACGTCACCACATGAACTTGCAGATTAAAGTTATTTTACTTGAACGTGAAGTTTAAAGCGTGTTTGAACATTTGAATATATTTTCGTACCTGCCTCAGATCAGAGTACGAATAAATAATGAAGGTCTTAGAACCAATAACACGCCTTTTAACTAATAAATAGATAAAAATGTCTTAATAGATCATTTAAATCTTAATAAATTAAAGAGCTTTTATCCTCATGAACTGTCATAATTTAAATATTTAATAAAAACAGGCCTGTAGCTTGCAGTGACGTACATGAGAATAAATTTATTGTTTTTATTGACGTGGTCTAAAATTTGCCATGAAGTGACACATAAGAAGCCGATTAACGAATTTATTATCTGAGCCGACTCACTGAAACATCTTTCTGCTTTCCACCTCGTCGTTTTATTCAGCCCTGAAATTATTTTGCATTTTTGCTTTAAGCGGCTCATTTATTTATTTATTTATTTATTTATATAGCTCGTTCATTTCTTGATTTCTGGCCCATTTTAGAAGCCAGAAAAAAACTTGACCAACCTTATAAATCATTCTCTGTGATGGGGGAAGGAACTTGTTGAATTTTAATGAAATAAAAATCAGCAGGAACATTTTAAAAAGTTCTTGATTGTTTATTTTCCCTACACAAATCATATTCATTCACCTTAGCATCTATATAGGGAGGAAAATATCTCCATAAATAAAGACTTTGTATCTG
Source organism: Nibea coibor (assembly GCA_023373845.1). Classification (NCBI taxonomy): domain Eukaryota; kingdom Metazoa; phylum Chordata; class Actinopteri; family Sciaenidae; genus Nibea; species Nibea coibor. Next base: position 22,377,646 of record CM041733.1, read on the forward strand.
AGCCTTTGTCAGTAAGAGATGGAAACGTATTGTAGCAGCTGGAGTCCATGTGACTTGTTTTCTATGCGCTGCCCCCTGCAGGACGAATGAGCTAACAGCCGTTAGTCAGCGTCTCATTCACCTGGACTCACCTGGGCTCTAACAGAATGACTGACGAGCTACAGTGATCCAGTGTTAATATAACGTTCCGTTAGTGTTAGAGCCTGCGTGTGTCAGCGGGGAGTTCAGTCAGCTCAGCTGTTCTTATTATTTTGTCCACCCCCTTTAAAGTTCTCCATCATCAACGACAACAGGTTTGGCAGACCGACCTGTAGTTGTTGTTTCTTCTGAGGGCTGTGATTGGCTGTCTGAGTCGCTCTGCGGCGTGCTCCCGTCAGTGGGCGGGGCTTCAGCCGGCTGCGCCTCCTCTGGAGTTTCTGCATTTTAATAAAAACACACGACGAGTTAATTTAAGACTGATCACAGGTCGGGACACAAACTGTCACGTGTGAGTCTGACCCACCGCTCTCCTCTGTGGGAGGGATGACCTTCTCCTCCGCCGTGGTGTTGGCCTTCTTATCGGAGCTGGTGCTGTTCTTGGCTTTGGCTTTCGCCTTCGGCTTGGCGAACTTGGCTTTGTTGAGTAAGTAGTTGACCTCCCGATCCAGCAGAGCCAGCTTGGACTCGATGTCTTTGGACAGTAAAATAGGCCTCTCCTTCGGAGAGCGCTTCTCCTGCTCGGCGACGGTCTCGTTCTTCCACGTCTGGAGGAAAAAAAGACGATTTGAAACATGAAAGTTAGTTTAGAAAATCTTTCTCAGCGCTTCACTTTAACTTCAGCAAACAAAAAAAAGGCGACAATCCCGGACAGCAGCACTTCTACGTTCACCGCGTACCGTTGTTTCGTTGATCACTTTCTCCAACATGTTCATCTCAACCTCAGTGAAGATTTGGTCGTCCTCTGGAATCAGTTTGGCGCTCCTGGAAAGGAAATAAACAAAAAAATGAGCCACCGCAAAAAAAAAAAAAAAAACAGTCCCCTCTCTACCGTCCACGCGACTTCCTTTGGACACTCACTTGAGGAAGAAGCTGGAGGTGTTGAGCATGCTCTCCAGGGCGGCCAGGCGCTCCGGCCACTTGCGTCTCTCCTCCACCCTGAAGAACATGTCCTTGCACAGGCTCTTCAGCTGAGACAGCTTCTCTCTCAGCTGCTTGGTGGTCGCCGAGTAGCCGTCTTCGTCCATCCACTCCGACACCTCCTTCAGCTTGGTGGACATCTGCTCCTTCTCCTCCTCCGACACCACCAGCTGGTAATCGTCCTGGTACAGCTTGTCCTGGAGAAAGGATTGTTTGCTTTATGTTACACACAGATTTTTGGATTCTCTCTCAGACTTCACGGACGCTCTTTTGTTCACCTGCGTCTCAAAGATAAAAGCTTCCAGACTGTTGAGCGTCTTCTCCCTTTCCTGCTTGGCGAGGTCTCTGTCTGTCAAATCCTGCAACCTGAAGAGATTCGACAACGTTTTAGACAAAAAAACTCAGAACAAAACAAAAGAAAGTGAAGTGAAGCCGTCTGCTTTACTTCTTCTTAGAGGAAGTGACATCGTCGGCGGTGGGGTCGAGGATGTCGTTGATGATGAGTTCTGCCGTGATGTCTTCAGAGATTTTGCTCTTTTTCTGAGGTTTCGCCTTCTTCTCCGCGTCCTTCTCCGCCTCTGCGTTTGCAGATTTCTCCCCGTTAGTTTCCTCCTGTAACAGCAGAAATACGGTTACCTTCATTAACGTGTCCGCAGAGATCAGCCTCTCTTGAACAGAGACTTTCACATTCAGAATCTTACCTTGGCCTCGGCCTTGCTGCCTGCATCCTCCTCCGTCTTCTCCTGACTTTTCTCTTCACCCGCAGTCTTCTCTGAATCGTCCTGCTTCTCCTTGGCAGCCTCGTCCTTCTGGGCCTCTTCCTTCCCCTCCTCGTCCTTGCCGTCCTTGCCAGACTCTGGAGGCACTTCCTCCTCGTCCTGAAATTTAGAAATCGGGGAGCATCGTTAGCTCAGGCCAGACGTGAAGATGAAGAATGTACGGAGCTGCACGTACCTGGACAGGTTCAGTTACGTTGGGGGCGGGTTCAGACGATCCTCCTCCAAACAGGGTGGAGATTGTGTTTCCCAGCTCTGGAAGGCAGCAGAGATTTGGATCATTTAGTTTCCTCCTCATCATGTGACTTTAACCTTTGAGCTGCTTTATTTAAATGAGCCTCCCATCTGTCTGCTCCTCTCCTCCTCCACCTGTGCAACGTGCACCGGACACCAAAACACCACGCGCAGGCGGGCGGCGCTAAAGCTCGAGGTCCATAAAAGAAACAGAGCTTGAAGTGCACGCGCCACTGATCAATGAGGGGACAGAGAAACCTACTTGTTAACGTGGACTCCTCTTCTTTCTCCTCCACGATAGTTTCAAAGACGGACTCCACCTGCAGATTAAAATGACGTCAAACGTTAATTTGATGCAGTGCAGACACACACACACACACACACAGGTGAATGCTTCACTGTATCGTTTGAGTTGATTTATCCCCAAAATAAAAGCTCAGCTCTGTAAACGTGTTTGAAATGACAGAATTTGTGGATGTTCTCATGTGATTAGGTTTGTTTTGCACTTTGGTTAATCTCCTTAGTGTTAAGCACATTTTCTTGGAGTCAATTGTTGCTGGCTTTGATTTTAATAAGACTCACTGGCTGCCATGGCAACCGGGAGTGATGGCAGTGTGACTGAGGAAGAGTGACATAAACACGGAACCGACCCGATCGAGCAGGAGCACTCCGCTGTCGTCCATGTTGAAATGAGCTTTGATGCCTTTGGACTCGGCGTCTGCGTGCTTCTGGAAGCTGCTGCCGACTCCGGACAGTTTGACCGTGGTCAGGTTCAGAGAGCCGAACACGCTGCAGAGCACGAGCAGGAGAGAGGAGGAGGAGGAGGAGGACAGGGTTCATACTCAAATACATTCAAATCAGGAGAGAACAGAGCCGAGGATCACACAGTCCAGCTTCTTTGGAAGCATCACACTGAAATCAGACGCCCTCATACAGGCTCTCTGAACTCTCGGCTGTTACGTTTATGTGCAGAGCTCCAGGATGAAACAGTCAAATATCCAACCTGATGTCTTCCTGACTCAGGAAGCTGAGGTCGCCGTAGTTGATGTCGAAAGAGAAGTCGGAGTTGTAGCGGTTGAATGTGATGACCTTGCGCTGAGGGTACGGCGCCATCCTCTGGAAGAGGATGCGCTTGTTGTGTTTCAGGGCTTTGACGCCGTCTTCCTCCGTCTCACGGGTGAACTCCACCTGATGGAAACCAAACACGTGGCCGGCGTTCAGGATTTGTCACATTTCATTTTGCATCTGTGAAGCGAGTGAACGCTACATGTCTCCTGCCGCATGAGGCGGCGAACGAGCTGCACCGACCTGAATGGGGAAGATGGCTGCGTCCCGGACGATGAAAGGTTTGACCTTGAAGGCTTTGCTGAGTGCAGCAGCCTGGTACACGGCGCCCATCGCCGCTGCCTCATCTGCGTTGATGTTCTTCCCCAGCTCCTCTCTGCACAGAAGAAAATACACAGTTACAGCCAAAGTGGTGGATGGATGGGGATGCAGCTCTTCAGCATCTCTGTGGCTGACACTTACTTGCCAACAGCTTTGAGCAGCACCTCCTGGACCTTGGGGACACGAGTGGCGCCACCGACTAAAATCACCTGCTCGATTTCATCCTGTTGGCAGAAATATAAATTTTAAGGACAGAGGTCATTAAGGTTTAATCTTATCCTGTCATGTGGTCCAACGAGAATACTGACCAGCTTCATTTCTGCGGCGGTGAGAGCTTCCTGCACCGGGTGAGGAACTCTTTCGAAAAGGTCGGCGCACAGCTCTTCAAACTCGGCCCTCGTCACCTTGGATTTGAAGTCGATGTCATCCATCAGACCTTCCACCTGAAGACAAAGAAACACATTTCACGTAAGCGCCAGAACACGTCGAGTACACACTCCTTCTTCACCTCAACACCTCAAAACTGTGAGAGCTTTTAAGGTGGCAGTCTGTACAGCTGTTGGAACGGTGTGTTCAAACACTTCTCTGCCTGATGTTGGAGGCAAGACGCACTAAGGTGCCCCTTCATTTATTTAATGCTGAATTTACCAGAAGGCACAAGCCATTAAGAATCTGTGGTTCAGTTTCTCACCTGTGCCATGAACTCCATGTTTGCGCTGAGCACCGTCTTCAGCCTCTGAGCCTCTTTGAGGAGCTTCGCCATGGCCCGGTGGTTCTCCCTCACGTCTTTCTTGCTCTTCTTCTGCTCGTTGAACAGTTTGGCCAGGTGGTCCCGCAGCCTCAGGTCCATCTCGAAGCCCCCCAAGCCGCGGTCGAACCTACAGCCAGAACGAGAGAAGCACACCGGTCAGAGGACTGAACTCCACCTTTAAAATGAAGCTGAGTCGAATGAAGCATCTTTAATCTTTCCTGACCATGTAGATATGAATATCCCACAGGTATCACTGTTCCTTCACATTTACATACATAAAACAGGCTTCATGATAGCAGTTATCAGGAGGAATGTTTCACTGCTGAACTGAGGATTTATCAGAGGAACAGATATCTTTAATCTCCTCTCTAATCCTCTTATACTTTTAGGTGTTTCCCTGTTTTACATGCATAATCTGTAACGGCCGCGGGGTGCTGGAGCTGACACTGAGAGGCGGAGTACGCCAGCTCACACTCACATTCAGACCCACAGAGTCACCCATAAACCTGAGCCCACGCACAACCTGCAAACTCCCCGAGAAAGGCCCCAGCCGGGGTTCAAACCAGGAACCACTGCACCACCGTGTCGCAATATTGCAAATGATATGTTCCCGTTTACAAAGTCCATGTTCGCTCATCGACTTCTGTCAGCCAACCATATACCAGCTGGAGATCACTTGGCATGAAGAGTGTGTGTGTGTCTTCCTGTTTTGAGTTTCAGACAGGATGAGGAGGCGCAGAGAGAGAAAAGAAAAAAACACTGCAGTCGTGATGCACGTCCTAAAAATACGTTCACGTCTCAAACTAAAATCTGAAGAGTTTATTTAAAAAGTCTGCCATGAAACAGAAGTTAACAGCTGCAGCAGGCGGCTCCGTGCAGCCTTGTTTCTCATGCACGGTGGGATCGGGGTCACGTTACACATTAATGTTCAATAGAGGAAATTTGACAACTGCCGTTCATGCTCAGAGTTTCCTGTGTCAGTGGAGGAAACGTGCATTGTACGCCTGAGCTGTGCAGCCTCACTCTGGATAGAACCGGTGTGATGTAGCTGGTTAGAAACCACGTCTGACGGTGCACCATCAGAGAAGCAACGCTCTGCTGAGGGAAGCACTCTCCGTGGCGATGCCACTTCACGGATCGGTGGACTTACCCGACACCTCTGATCTGCAGCTGCGGCTGGGTGCCAGACTCCTTGTTTTTGACTGTCTGATAAGAGACGATGGTGGCGGTGGTGCTGCCGGCTCCCATGTCATAAAACATGATGTTCTGAAAGGGAACAAGATCAGAGTTTAAGGAATCTGTGGTCGCTACAGAAACAGTAAATGTTAATCATTCGTGTCTGAATAAAAAGCTGCTGTGGCTTTCAAACAAACTCAAACAGGAGGGATTAATCCAGTATTTAGGGCGGCATGTGGTGCATATGGGAATTTGTGATGGATGTGCACCTTCGCCGTGCTGTCGATATCTTTCCTCCTGAAGACGCCGTAGTTCAAGGCCACGGCGGTGTTGTCGTTAATGAGCTGGAGGACCTTCAGGCCCGCCATCTGCGCGGCCTGCAGGACCGCCCTGCGCTCCGCCTGGTTGAAAAAGGCCGGGACGGTGATCACCGCGTCCTTGATTGGTTGTTCTGCGAGGCGAGTTTTGGAGAGATGAAGAAGAGGACGAGTAAAATAAAAGTTCACGTATTGGAACATACGATGCAACGATGCGCTGCATTCCTCTGACCTGCAAAGTCCTGAGCCAGGCCACAAGAGTAATTGAGCGCCATGCCGAGCAGCTCCTCAGGTGTGTACTGCACTTCACTGGTGGAAGAAAAGAAGGCAGAAAAACAGGTTAGCTGCTCCTATTAATAACAGTGCTGCGCTTCCTTCTGTAACGCATTAGTGTTGCTTTTTCAGGCGGTGATAATTATGATAACAATAACTGTTTATAGAGCACCTTTCATGGCCAGAGGGCGAAACATAAACCATAAGAAGTAACAATAAGCGAGAGGAGAAAGAAAATAAAACATTAGGTGACCAGCTGAGATCAATCTAAGTCTAAATTAAAAAGATACGCCTTAAATTTCTTTTTGCTGTTCTGAGATTCAAACAGAGGAGCGTGCTCTGCAGTTTGGAGCCATAAAACCAGAGCACGGACGATTTAGGAATACTAATATACACGAAGGTGCTCGATCATGCGAGGCTTTGTAGATCAGTTAAGGGACTTCCTAAAAAAGATGCGGTGACGCAGGCTGGAGCTGAATGATCAGACCAGTGAACAGAGAGAATAATGTAAGGAGAAGAGCACGCATCAACAGTTCATGTTTTCTTTTTGTTTCTTAAATCCCTCTTGATCGTGACATTTCCATGACAACGGCCTTCCCCAGGATAGCTACGGCACCTCGGCGATGACCAGCAGTGAATGAATGTGCTGTATTATTGTGTGTCTGATGATGATGTACGATGGCAGCGACTCACTCTGAGTATTTGAAGTAAACCGTCCCTCTGACCGCGTCCTCCTCCAGCTGGTGCTCGGGAAAACGTTTCTGGTAGAGCGCCACCTGGGGGTTTTTATGCTTCTTGCCCAGGAGGCTTTGGAGGTGTCTATAAACAGTTTTGGGGTTCTTCACAGACTGAAATATAAAAATATATACACCACACCATTAAAAACATTCACTGTGCAGATGATTCATCAGGTGAAGATGAAGAGAAGACGTCGTACCACTCCGAGTGCACTGTCTCCAAAAAGTCTTTCGTTCTCCTTCAGACACACGGCGATGGGCGTTTTCCTCCTCGACTCCCTGAAGGAAAAACACACACGAATATAATTCCCTGGTGTGTTCAGTTCCCCTGCTTTAATGGGTGAAAGGGTGTGCACGCTCACTTGTTGAGTACGATCTCCATCGGCACGCCGGGCTTCACGATCGCCATCTTCATCCACTCGCTGCCCAGGTCGACGGACATGACAGCTACAGTCACTGCAGACACAAAGAGGCGTGACATAAAAGGAAAGATCCGAGTACAGTTCCACTATTGATCCAGCTTATCTGTATCCAAACACTGAGAAATCATGGGTGTGTGTGTGTATTCATCAAGTCTTAAGCAGCTGAACAGCGTCTGATGATAAAAATCTGGTCAGACAATGTCTGAGTGTGTGTGTGTGTGTGTGTGTGTTTGGATCATGTTACCTGTGTGAGAAGGCAACATTGCCGCAACAAGGCAGAAGAGAGCAACCAGCGCCAGCTTCCTGCCCCCCATGATGAGCTGCGGAGATGAACACATGAAAACACTCATCATCAGCGTGAACACACTTTCTGACTTCAGGAGCCGTGTCACAGCCAGCCAGGTAAAGACACGACCTTTGTCCCGGGATATGCAAATCATCTCACACACCTGACCCCTCCCACACAGGTGTGTGTAGACAGTTTGCAAACACGTGGCATTAATGCCACTGTCAGGCTTTAATACCTACACATGAACACACTGCTGTGTGTGTGTGTGTGTGTGTGTGTGTGTGTGTGTGTGAGAGTGTGTGTGTGTGTGTGTGTGTAGAAACTTCTACCCCCCCCAGTGAGGCAGTGACGCATGAATGCAAGATGGATGCACAAAGAAAAACCAGCCTGGAGCTTTGAGCATCTTAAAACCTGGAACCTTGAGACAGTTCCAGGATGAGCTGCTGATGTTTGTTAGCCCACGAAGCTAACTCACACACACACACACACACACAGCTATTGTTGTTTAGCATGGAGCGTTAGCCGCTCGTTAGCCCGGAGCTTCACAAAGAGAGCAGCCGGGATCTGTTCAAGCTGTGAGGGGAAGAGTTGACAGCTACAGTCACCAGTGTAAGAGCGTGATTGACACACCGTGTGTGTGTGTGTGTGTGTGTGTGTGTGCGCGTGAACTTACCTTTCCTCAGCCCGGCACGAAGGCAACAACAGTGAACCGGACACACCGCGCTTTTTCCCGGGCTTCCAGCGCTAGTTTAGCCGTCACTCGGAGCCTCTCTCGCGGTCACACTCGGTAGTTTTTTAGTTCCCTCTTTATCACCGGCTCGCTCTCATCAGTCGGGCCCGGAACGCGGCGTCACCTCATTGGATCCACGGAAGAGCCGCTGCTGGCTGGCTGGAGAGGAAGCTGCGGGCAAGCTAACGGCTAACGGACGGACTGTTTCCGGTTAGCATTTCAGAGTAAAACGACGCTTATTTTTGACCTCATATCAAATCAAAAATATATATATTTAAATATGAAAAGGGATTTTTACAAGTATGTAAAACACTAAATTAGAGTAAATTTCATCCCCAAAGTTTATTTTTTATTGGCTCATTGCTGGGATGTATGGCCAATGGTCAGATTTCATGCTTCATTCATTTTAATTTTTATAATATAATATTATTTATGGCCTGCTAGGATTGTCACATACTGTTTTTTTGGTTGACATAACAAAGCATTTAAACCTTTATGACATTACCGCCTGTAGATGTGACACAAAATATTTCCTACCGACCGTTTACAACACTGTTTACGCTGTACTCATCTTTTATTATTGATAGATCTCACTGTTTATACTGTTCATTCTGTTTACACTGCTGAATCCTTTTTGCCACATTTAAACTGTTTATATCTTTTAGATTTGCCATATTTTCTTAGATATTTTTTTCTTTTGTTTATATTTTATAATTTATATTTCATGCATATTGCTGTTTGCATGTGTTTGGCTTAGAATCAGTTACATTGTCATTTAAAAATGAAAATATAAAATTAAAATATTCAATTATGTTTAATTAAAAATTGATTGAAAAATAATGAAACGTCGTAGAACTCTTTTTTTGGGTATATGCTCTTATTTTGAAGGGCAGACCCCCTCACATCCGGTAACTCTTCCCTTTTGACTTGACGCCCCCCGGTGCAACAACCAGCATTGACCCCTCCGTGCGCAGGCCCCGCCCACCCTCGCTCCACGCACTGCTCCGTGATTGGTCCACGTGAGGTGAGTGACGTCGCAGAGACAACTTCTGCCTTCCAATTGGTCCACGTGCAGATTAGTGGGCGTGTATCGACGTGTGACGACATTTCCAGGTACGGCCTGAGCAAACCACGTGCTTCCTCCAGTATTACTCACTTTATCTGGTTTTAAACCGAATATATTTATATATATTTTATATATTTATATTTATTATGTAAATATATTTTTTTTATATTTTATATATTTATATTTATTATGTAAATATAAATAAAAGATCTGAGCTATCACACAGATAAACAAGGACACACTCACTGTGTCTGCATGGAGCTGACCTGCACCCAGTGCAACAGACACACACACAATGCACTTTAAATATTTACTTTATTCACAATTTCAATCAGGTTTGAGTGACAGACATCAAATTATTTCATTAATGACAGACGGCTGAACTGTTTTTGCAGATTACACATGGAGTACGAGCACATTTCTCCCAGGTGTGAGGACACAGTATGACATGTTTTAAACTCAAGTACATGTAGACAGTCTGCAGTGAATCACGCTCATGCAGGTAGGTCCATCACAGGTACCAGAAGCAGGGAGCCGCATTCGCTGCTAAAAGAAAGTGGCATCCGATGGCGGCGGAGCGACGTGGTCCAGAGCCAGCGCCAGTGTGAAGCTGCTCGGGTTTCTAGCAGTTTCTCTTGGTGTGGATGAGAAGGTCTCTCTGCAGGTTGACCTCCAGACTGCCGACAGTTTTGCTGCCAGGCGGGTCGGTGACCAGAGTCAGTTTGTTAAACACTCCTCGACCGAAGTAGTCGGCCACGACGGAGAAGCCGTCATTAGAGCTGCGCAACTGAAAGCCAAGAAAAGACACGAGAAGCTGCATTAACAAACATCCTGTGGTGTCACTTCCTTCAAGTCACGAAGCTCAGGTGTGCTTTACCTGTCTGTTGAAGTGGTCGTGCAGGTCTCGTTTCTGGTCCTGCGCGCGCAGCATGTCCATGACTTTGCGGTTCTCCGGGGTGCACGTCGGGCACTCGGCCTCGCTCTCGGCGTAGCTTTCGAAGCAGTGCTGGTGGAAGGAGTGGCTGCACAGGAAATGAACGGACGGCAGCTCCAGGGGGCTGTTGCACATGTTACACTTTGTCTTCTGGAATATCTTGGCACTGCGTGGAAACATTGAGGTAAAAGGTTATTTAGGACTGCCTGACTTAGTTGTAGTACGAGAACGAGCAGGAAGAACCGGTGAAACAATGACGTGAGTCAAACACAGACATCCTTCGGGTGACCCACCTCGTTTTGAGCTCCTGGATCTCCGAGCGCAGGTGAGCAGTTTCCTCACGGTACTGGCGGATTTTGCGTTCGTCGTCCTCGATCTGCTGGCTTTCTCTCTGCAGCTTGTTGATGAGGTAGTCCTTTATGACGGAGAGAGTGGCCGTCGAGTTGTGTGCAAGAGTCTGCACCACTGCGGAAAAAAAACACGGCTGTAAACGACATCGTACTGCTGATAAGAGATGATCATGAAACAAAATGGCCGGCTGCTCACCGAGTAACGGCGGCATTAGGTTGTTTTGGTCGATGTGGTGTAGGACCTCGCTGATGTAGGCCTTGCAGTCTTCTTCTTTTCTGGCAAAGTATCCCAGCGCCTGCTCCCAGAGACATCCCTCTTGGTCGCCGTAGCGCTTGCAGGCCTCTATCACTTTGCCGTACTCCTCGTTCTGCATGTGGTAGTGCATTATCTGCTGGTACCTGCGCACAATCGTGTCCAATTCAACAACAACAGTTATGACATTTCAAGTGTTTGACATGTTGGATCAAATTTCTCAGAAACGGAAACACTCTAAACTGGCTTTTGGAAGCAGCGAGTAATCTCACCATGTGCTTCTTTGTCACGTTAACTGGCTGTCATACATATTCAGACGTCGTTCTGTCTCCCACACTTACAGTTTGCCCTTCTCGTACAGGTAGAGGACGCCTTCTTTAAAGTTGTGCATCTGGCAGAGGACCAGCGCTTTATCAAACACAGTGTTGTCGCTCCTCAACAGTGAAACAGCTTCTCCCTGCAGGACTCTCTTTCTCTGCCAAACATAAGCATAAAAGATTCTTTTGGAGTGGACTGAAAACTGTTACACATTTATTACGCAGGGATTTATTCATGGCTAGTCTGTGTGTTTTGGACTGACCTCAGGGTCCTGTTCGTGCGCCCAGTCTTGCAGTCGGAGCTCCAGCAGAGTGTCATACACACCCTGGGGAGAACGGGGCTCCACCTCAATCATGTGCTCCAGGAAGGCTTTCAGCTCCCGCGGATTGTTGGCAAAGATCGGGATGAATTCCTCGGAATTCGCCTGAAATCAAAAACAAACACGGACACTCACTTCCAAGTCATCTTCATCTTCCGGACCACTGAGCGGCAGACGCTGCGAGGACTCACCTTGTTGATCCGACCTCTGTCCAGGCTGTCTTTTTCAGCGCTGTCTCTGCTCGGCTGATAGTTGGTGCACAAGCCCTTCAGGAGTAGCGTGGTACCTTCAGGGACGTGGTGCATCAGCGTCTTGCCGTAACGCTTCATGTTGCTCTCGGCTTGTTCGAATGGCAGACGTCCGATGTAACGCAGACCTTCCTGATAGTTCTGGAGGGAAACACAAACAAACTCTTCAGACATGGACAGACGTCCATTTATGGTTGACTGTGGGAGTGGAAGTTGTGGAATTTCTTCTAAGTCTGTCTCGATGCTCTGATTTGATCTGACTCGTTGTTGAAAGGTGATATTCAAATAAATTTGCCTCGCCTCGCCTTCTGCACCTCTTCTGCTGAAGGCTGCTTAAAGTTATACGATTATCTGCATCGCGGAAAGTTCTGCTGCTTTTGGCACGAGCAGTTCTTGTTTACAACGATCACCTGATGATGACGAGACCAGAAGAGCTCAGTCAGAGGAAGTGGGGTGATATTTGTGGCGGACTGTGACAGGAAATAGACGTTATAGCATAAGTTTGAGTGCTATCTGCGTCTGTTCAGAGTGCGTTATCTGTTTCTATCAAAATAATCATTTGTTTATATCTCTAGTGGTGCAAGCCCAGAAGATTGCTGATTATGTTCAGCACAGCAGGGAGAGACTTTGCACTCTAACATGCGACACCTGCAGGAAAAAAGTTACACGAGATCCAAATTCAGCACCCGGCAACGTCGTTAATGCGACGAAGCAGGCTGACCTCTACGTGTTGGCGGGTTAGTCACTGCTGAGGACTTCGAGGCAGTGAAGTTACTTGTTTTTTTACCTTGAGGTCTTCCAGCTGGATCTTCAGGTACCATTCATGGTGCATGTGTTTCTCAGCCAAGAAAACGGCGTGGCTGTGGTAGCCGGCCTGCCGAAGAACCTTGATGGCGATCTCAACGTCAAAGTGGACCTCGCTTTCACTGCTCTGTTAAAATAGAGTGCGGGAGGACAGTGGTGTTATAACATGTCAGCCATCAGTGACCCGCTGTATGAGGCGAGGCCGGGCTGTTCTCAGCCGTCAGTCACCTTGATGAACTCCTCCAGCTTGGAGCTGTCCTTCAGCTTGGTGTAACAGTTGAGCAGCAGTGTGGTGTGGTCTGCGTTGGCCAGAGACTGTCTGTGCAGCGCCTGCAGATACGCAGTGAGGTTGTGGATCCTCTGTGCGTCCAAGAATTTCCTGATGACGTACGACGGCTCCAGTTTCCCGATCGTGCTGTATGAAGACACGGTGACTGATCAGAATCACTGAGGCAGCCTTTAACATCTTTATCAACACATGGTGCAGCTGACGGAGAAAACAAGGAGGACGTTCAGTGATGGAAATACCGAATGTACTGCTGGATGGCGCCGTCATGGTCTCCCTTCAGGTAAAGGTGATCGCCGTATTGCCTGAAGATCTCAGATAGCCCGTCACTGTCCAGGTGCTGGCTCTTGGCCAGGTTTATAGCCATGACAAACAGGTTCTTCTTAAACAGCATCTTAAAAAACAAACAGGGAGGTGACAACTCTTCACACTGTTCCTTAAACACGTCATGAATCATCAGTCACAGGTGTCGACCTCGGTGCTCACCTCCAGTTTGGTCTGCGTGTCCTTCTCCTGAAGGACAAACATCTTTCCATCTCGGGTCAGGATGTAGAAAGAACCCCACTCTGCCACCACGTCAACCACGTCATCGAAAGAGGCGCTGTAGGCGATGAACTTGTTGTCCAGATCATAGATGGTCAACAGCTGTTTGTCTGACGGAGAAGTCTCCCTGCTACCGAAGTCTGTCCTGAGGAGACAGTCAACAGTCAGGCAGGATCACAGCATGTTACAGTGATGAAAACAGAAGGAGAACAAACATGTTATTAAACCTGACAGACGCTGAACTTCATTAATCAGGCCGTTAATGAAGTGCCACTTAAGCATTAGAGGTTAAACCTAATGGCTCTGATGGGATGACATGAATTAAAAATGTTTAAAGTGATGCAGTCACACTCTGAGCTCAGCAGTAAGGAGTCAGGTGAAGCTGCTATTTCGAACACTGTCCATTCCTCCTCAGAACAGGAACACCCAAAAAAAAAAAAAACCTTCCACCTGGCGGAGGAAGCTCATTTCGGCCGTGATCGCACAGGTGAGGGTTGGAACGTAGATGGACCGGAAGATCAAGATCATCCCTCTTCCCCACGACGGTCCGGTGCAACGTCTGCTGTAGTGCAGACGTTTCACCAAACCGCCGATCCATTTCACGCTCCGTCCACCCCGAGGTACTCGCTCCCAACACACACAACCTCACTGCTGCATCATTATTTTGTTATTAATGATCAGTACGCCTTCATTCATTTATCTGCTCGGTGCGGTCCTTACTTGTTGGGTGACTTCGCGTCCCTGATGAGTAAGAACAGATATCCGCGGTGCCAGTGGGCCAGCAGCTTGTGTCCATCGAAGGCGAAGCAGGGCCCTCGTTCGTCCGGCTGGTACAGGTACACGCATTCATCTCCGGCTACGATGAACTGGGAGTCCTGGGAGGGATCCGCCAGGGAGGAGCAGCGCAGCGCACACCCATGTGTGTCCAGCTCTATTTTAGGATACTCCTTGATGGAGAGGGTGTAGCACTGAGCAAGAGAAGAGGAGACGTTCAGAACGCTGTACAAATATTCTCTCCTTCACTTTCACCGTGCAGCTCGAAGCTTCGAGGAGCGAGCAGACTTACATGAACTCTCTCCAGAGTGGCGACAAACAGATGTGTGACCTTTGCCACCTGGCGGAAAGCGAGGCCCGTGACCGGGCTGGTTCCCTCGTGCAGGGTCAGAGTCTTACTGTGACGATCTCTGGTGATGTCACCTTTAGTCAGAACCACACTGCCGTCTGTGAACCCTGTCGAGAAACGCAGCATCCACCATCAACTGGGCAGAGTCAACTCTGTTAGCCAAGCAGTGATTAGTGGGTGATTTCTTTGCGTCTTACCGATGGCCATGAAGTTGAGGTTTTCATGCACGCTGAGGCAAGACACTTCAGTCGGTTTGTTGCCAGGAATCGCAGGGAAAATCCTCGTGCACAGAGGATTCCCACTGTCTCTTTTGTCGAGGTTCCACACCTTTACCTGAAAAATAAGTTTGGCGGTCGTGCGTTAAAATCCCTGACGCAGTCGTCCTGCGTCTTGGGGCGCCTCCGCAGAGCTTCGCACTTACCAGAGGGTTTATTCCGTGTTCGTCCTGCCCCACCGACACGAGGATGCTGTGCTGCTTCAGCTGGTAGAGGTGCGTCACACGCAGCTTGTAGGCCTGAAAAGATGACAGCTGCAGGGAGCGCGTCAAGAGCCAGATCTTTCCATCCATATGTAACATCGTGGAGGTTAAGGACGATGACGGTGACGGTGTGCACCACAGAAAACATCTGGCTCCTTTCCTAGTACAGTGCATCTTGTTTGCAGGATGTTTTTAAACCAGATTCTAACCAATCACATCACAGCATGTCTCTTATTATCACCGGTACAGGTAGCTTACCTGTCAGGTGATGACAGCACCACAACATGACTCTTATCACTGCACACAGACCACCTTTAACCCGTCACACAGTCTGCAGTTAGCAGGTTAGTCAGGTTAACGTAGTTAGTGAAGTTTAGCCTGTCACCGTCTCTCAGCTGTTTCCTGCTCGGTCTGCAGGCTGCTCACCAACAACACACGAAGTCAAACTTTCACCCACTTCAGCGAGTTTAATCTCATTTATACGTTTTTAAAGCAGCATCAGCTGACATTAGCCTAGCATAACATTAGCTTAGCCGAGCGAGCTAACTAGCCTAGCCTCCGTTAAAGGATATCTCCCAGCACGATGTGACCTCGGCCGGAGTCACAGGCCGATATCCCGCATGGCAGGGCGAAGTTCTTCCCGCTGTCCACCGGATCCTTCACCGTGTCTTTGTCGAAGAAGACAAACTTCCTCCACTGTAAGAAGGCTGCCATCCTGCTAGCGTTAGCACGGCTGCTTCAGCTTTGACGGAGGGGCGTTGTCATGTGACACAGAAGTCACGTGAACAGACCGGCGAGCTCGATTCATTTGGTTTAATGTGTGTTAGCACGTCATTTAAACGTAACTCTGATATTTAATGATACTGTCAGACAGTCTGATGACTCAGTGTTTCCTCATCCACATGCTCCATGTGCAGCCTCCTCACAGCAGACTGGCCGCTGGAGGCTGGCTGTGGCCGGGCTGTGATCTGGAGGATGCTCCATGAACTCAGTTAGAATAGATCACATCTCCCCTGCATGATGATGAAGCAGGTTCAGTCAGAGTCCTGCAGCTGCACTGCAAAAACATGAAGTCACTCACTGCTGTCACTTCATGCTGACTCCGCTCTGTGCAGAGAGAGGAGGCCGGATGTGGACATTTAACAGAGAACTTTAATTTCCCTGTAAATATTTAAATTTGATGCTAAAGTCAAACTCCTCTTCAAATTTTAGGTTCTATGCTGCTGCTTCCCTCAGGATCGATGAATCGATCTGTCATGTATGTTTTCACTGGATAGAACAATGTGTTCTTTCTTCTCTTAGACTTTTAAATGATCTACGTCATGTCTGTTTATGTGTGTGTGTGTGCTTGTTTTTGTAATATCAATCTCCTTTATTGAGCAACGAATCAATAAAGGAGATCAATAAGATCAATAAAATTATCTATCACATGCATCCTGCCTCTGAATGGAACTGAACCTTAAATATTGTCACCTGTGTTTACCTAAAATTTCAATGTGGCTGCATGTGCATGGTCTGATTCTTAGCAGCCAGCCTTGACTCCACTTAAAGGTGTCCTCTGGCAGCAGCAGGTCCTTGAAGTCCTGGTGAAGCTGTGAGGCGCGGCCTGCATGGACATCTGAGAAATGTGGAGGCGGGACGCATCGTGCATCTGACCACTGCAGACCGAACAAATGTGTGACCTGCTGCCACCATGATAACACATCAACATTAGAGCTTCTCGTTCTACCATCTATGAAAACATAAATAACCCAGCTGCAGTGAGCAAATACAAATACACATAAACAACAAGATCTTTTCACACAGATGTAATAGATGTTATTTTAATAGGTGTTCAAGAAGTAATAGTCGCGTCAGCAGAAAGTGTAAAAGGAATAATAGTTGCATCAGCAAACAGTGTTATGACATAAGAGTTGTGGGTGGGTGGGTGGGGGTGCGGAGGGGCTGGGTGGTTGGCTAAGGGATCCCTCACTAAGCAGGGGTTCCAGTAAGGCAAGGCTGCATTTAACAACTGGGCTGTAACAATCAAAGAAAAGAACATTTCTGTCATTATGATTACCAATAACATAAATTAGATAAAGCACATGTCGTACAAACTATCAGAGGAGAGAGACTCAGAAGATCTCACAGACAAAAACAAGCCATGATCGACATTCCAGTAAAGGGAAGATACTCTTATACATGTTCATGTATAAATGGATGCATATTCAGTTGTATATTTCATTGTTTTTTATTCAGCTAAACCTATAAAAAAAGGAACAGTAATAAATAAGTTGAAACTCAAGCATTCAATTGTTCTATCTGATTGCAGGAGCGTCCCTGTTTTTTATAAACTGTCCTGAACAGACTTTCACTTTTACTGCAAAGGAAAAAGAAGAAGTAGCAAACGAGGGAAAGCTTTCGTCTTTTCTACCTCTCAAAAAAAAAAAAAGCAAGAATCTCTTAGTTATCAGTCTCATGGATGGGTCACGAGGTTTACACGAGTCCTTTGGACTTCAAAACCTCCACACGGTTCGATCTGAGTTCGCGGCGCAGCAGCTATCCTGTCGTTGAGAACTGTTGGTTTGTAACGAACTAGTATGCACCTAAGGAACAGTATACCATCATAGCATACGTACAGTACAATCAAGACTGAATTAGAAAAATACAGGTACAAAATGATTACATTCAAGAAGACAGTACTAGCACAAAAGGGTATTATAGTCATTTAGGTAACTAATATAGGAATTTCAACTTTATAGAAGCATTTTCTAGATAGAAAAAGTGAAGTGGGTGGGAGATGACAGTATTATGGCTGTTTGATTGATGTGTGGATCTGTTATCGACTGGATTCTCGCATATATATAATAGTTTAAAATGCATAATTTCCATAGAGTGGGTTAAAAATTATATATTTTCTTCAAAGACCATGATCATTTTGGTTTGGGTCGTTAAGGTGCAAATACTGTATATTAAAAGAGGCATTGAGCGGTGCCCTTTTGTTGCACTTTCATTCCAACTCTGGGCTCGAAAACACACCGAGGAAATCCCATTTTAAAGATACACAGGATGAATTGTGCTGATATTGTTACCTGAAGATTTACACACCTAAAAAAAATGCAGTGCAACTGTTATACTAGCTTTCTTTAAAAAACAGAAGAAAAGAAAAGAAAAACAGGATTTCCATTTGAATATATCTTTCCCTTTTCTTTGGCAAAGGTCAATAAACTCACTTGCTATAAGCAAATATATCTCTATGTTGGGGGGAAGACAATGTCTTTGTCTTTGCAAAGAACTACACTTGATGTCCACCGGTGGAAGAACTATACAGTTTACTGCTGGGATGACTTCATCCTCCATGTAACGTCTCTTTTTTTAAATCTTTTTTTGTTGAAAAAATATATATACCGTTTCTTATTAGGATTATCGTAAAGCATACTGTGCTTCCCTCGAGCTTAACTGGGAAACATTTGCAGTTAGTTGTTAGATTTTTAAGGACAAATTTAGAATTATAGATTTGTTGCATGCACTGCACTATTTTATCACACAAGGCGGGCGGGCCTACGTTAGAAGCCGAACATTATTAACATGTAACAATGCCTCGATTTAGGAAAAAGAAAATACTATCTCAAGATGCACGAGTTCTCCAAGACCCATTCAAAAACTCTCTGAACACGTATCCAAGTAATGGTGATGCAGTCGCAGTCAAACACACACACACACACACCTCCAGAGGTGAAAAGAAAAAGAAGGCAAGCTCATTGTCTAGAGACAGACGGTGCATTGTTTCTCAGTGCCTGTTTGCTTAGCAGTTAAGCGTAGATGCATCGTCCATGAGCTCCATCTTTTCTTTTTCTTTTTTTTTTTTAGACAACATTCTCGATCCAGTAAACTTGACCTCAGGAAAAAAAACACTGAAGTTCATAAAGAGGACCTAACATCATAAAAAGCACACACGTTAACAGAAGAATGATCAAATAGAAAAAACAAAGAGCTATTTAAAAGTTACAGATGTGATTGAGACTAAAAATGTGATAAATTAAAGTATTGGTCTACACAGAGGAGCAAAGGCTGCTGGGTAAGGAGGAGGAGGAGGAGGAGGAGGAGGAGGAGGCCGGGGGGAGTCTGTGTAGCTCTGCGCTAACCTCTGTCAGCTTGTATAGCAGCTCTTCCAGGTTTCAGCCGACCTACCGGGAAGACAACAAACCTGCAGCTCGACTGCATCCGACTACAGCTGATCAACCGTAAAGAGAAGTAGGACCGGGACACGGAGGCGTGGAAATGGAATGATTCTGACCAAATGTTACAAAAACAAAGAAAAGATGCATCTAAATATAAATACTTCTAAAAATCAATAACACGGGTTACACGCGACCCTCTGAGTAGACCATTACTTGGCAACAAAATCTCAAAAAGGCCGAAAAAATGGGAAATTATGATCAAATGCCTTGTCTCCATTAGCTCAGAGAGGAACAACAGCATAGATATTTCACATATTCACTTAAGATTTTTTATTTCTGCACGAAATCACAAAAACTAAATTGGATTTTTTTCCTCCAAATTACTCATTTGATGAGAAATTTCATATAAAACTAATAATTCATTTACAAACTCCCGACCGTTCACGTCGGAGCTCGCGGCTTGGCCTTGAAGCCTGAAGACACTACGGGGAGGAGGTCGTGTTAGAAAACACTGTGACCGGTGGAGACAAGGCATTTCATTACCCTTACAAGAGTAACTCCAACTTCAGCTACAAATTAGTGCAGTCTTTACGTTACAAACAAACGACGACAAAAAAATGAATAAAAACGCCTATTCTGTGAAATAATTTGCACACAAGGAATTAACCTTTCTACCTGCTACGCAAACTGCAATAAGATCAAGTATAGACAAAAAAACAAAACTGCATTTCACTATTCAAAAATGTTTACACTGACTTCGGGACTGTGACGATGGCGCTGAGCAAGAAGCTGGTTGAGGGCTTTGTGGTAGCAAAGCGGGTCTAGGTGGGAGGGTTAAGGCTATATTTGAATCACTTTCACACACACACGCGCACACACACACACCTCCCCATCGCAAGAAGCAGTTTTTAAGCCTGCCTACTGCCTCGTAAGCCGGAGGGGGAACTGTGAGCCTACTACTTAAAGATAAACAGGACAGACAGACACCCTCAGCTATAGTTAACTCTAGTTCAGATGCACAGGTCTACTCTTACACATTCAGTCTAACGTGATTATTTGAAGCTACCACATACTGTTTTACAGTAGCGTCATCTTAACGTACATATCAAATACTCAGCCATGATTTCTCTGTAGTTTGAGTACACCACGTCAGTGTACTGCAGGGAAACACTAAGCATTAAGAAGTATCGGTAAGTCTATCCATCATGATCATTTACCCTGGTGAGAGTCATTTTGGGTTGAAGCTGGAAGGAATGGAAGGGATAAGAGCTATTCAAATACAGAGGTATTCTACCAGAGGTGGAGGGAACTCTTCAGTAGGCGTGTGTGAGGTAAAAAGGTAACAGAAAGCTGTGTTCGTCTAGAAAACCAATGCAGTGTTGGGTTCTTTCCCTACCTAAAATGCTAGTTTTAAATCGTAAGACCTTAAAAATGGCCTCTATTTGACAAAATGGTGTACGATAAACCCATGACAACCATCTCTATAAGGGAAGCCATGCACTGGGGGACAGCTTGGTTCTTCCACAGGCCCTAACAGAGCATCTACAGGGAGGAGGGGAGGGTGAAAGGCATCCTCCCTTAAACCAAAGAGAGGCTTCAGGAGGGGGGGAACACTGAGATAGTGAGGAGCAGGGAGGAGGAGAGAGTCTCTCTTTCCTCCACCATGAACCCGAGCTCAAGCAAATTCACCACGAGGGGAAGGTGGAGTCCGTCCAAAGCTTCCTGATCAGGTCTCCCTTTAACGTGGGGTCACCACTGAGGAAAGTAAAGCTCCACTGCCAACGTCCATGTTGTGGCTTCTCATGACAGAAACAGTCTCACTGATCAGCGCAGGAGATGAGGACCGGAGTCTGGGCGAGCTCCTTCTTCTGACTCTCAGCCAAGCCTCTCTGGCCTCTGAAACAGGAGATTAAACAAAACCTAAGTGTGTAAGTGACACTGTGTGACGCTGCTTCCTACAGTAGGCTCCAGGTAAAGGATCTGAGATGTGATCTTACATATTGGGCTGATATGTCATAGATTGTGTTTACCTGTGAACGTTTTCCATGGCTGCTACCTCAGCGAGGGCTGTCAAGCTGAAGAACGCAGGTAGCTCTTGTGATACGGTGCTCCTCTCTGCCTCCTCTGCTCTGGGATTACTGTAGCACCCTTTGTCATTGCATAAATTCTGTTGGGGTAATGGCTTCTTATCCTGTTCCTGGTTCAGGTCCCTAGTTTTGTCCTCTGGAAAACAAAGTCACAATTCTCAGGAACATTTGACTGATGAAGATTGAAGATGTCACTCTTGGTACTTGGCACTTCCTCTCTGGAAAGTTTGTTATTAGTGAGCTCTCACTTCCAGTTTCTTTATAAATAAACTCAAAGGATTTCTTTAAAAGAAATAGATTCCAATGAAAGCACTCATAAAACTCCAGACATGTCGTCAGATCTGTCTGATCCGTCAGGCATCACTCACCCTCGACTGGAGACACACTGCCGTCGGCTGTGCGCACCAAGTGTGTGATCTTGGTCTTCCTCGCCTTCCTCTTCTGGCTACCGACCAGCATCTCCATGTTAGCGGTGCTCTGGACATCTGGGCACGTCGATGTGGAAACAGGGGCACACGATTTGGCTTTCGAAGCTGAATCCAGCGTGCTGGAATCACTCTGTGCCACTGCGAGGGAGGAAAGGAAAGAATCAATTTGACCTCAGCACACAGGCACAGGCTTCGCTCATTTGTTTAGCATCAATGTGGTTTAACCAGATGAGAGTGTATGTCTGCACATAGGCCTCAGGGTGAAGTATGTGAGTGTATTTTATACACTACAGTACACAGAACACAGGAAGTATGTTAGAAGAATACCTCTGATCATGTTCACAGCCCTACTTGATAAATTCTAGTTCACCTTTGTCCACTGCACCTGGTTTCTCCTTTTTGTGTTTGTGCTTCCTAACAATCTTGTGGAATGAAGTCTTTTTCTGAGATGGAGATGGACCTGATATAGCAAAAAAACAAAGAAAGAAAAAAGAGCATGGAAATGCTATGTTATGGAGCCCAAAATGTTTCTGTTACAACAAACAGAGAACTGTGGAAAACATGAGCCTACAAAGAGGTGCAGAGCGGGGTATGGATGAGATGAGGGGATATTAAAGAACAATCATTGTATTTATCGAACAGAGACGTCTTCCATTCTCACCTTTTCCAACTTTGGAGACTTCCTCCTGGACAGTTGGACTGTCTGTCTTCTTCTTCTTCGCGACAGCTGTCCCCTTCTTATCAAAAGTCAGTGGGCTGTACTGTGGCAGGCTGTTAAACTTCCTTTCAAACTCCTCCTCCAGCTTCCCGAGGCTGACGAGTAAAGTTCAGAGTTTACATCACTGAAAATACGAGCTAAGGTAACTTTAACAGCAGATGTCAGGTTATACATCAGTGTCTGGGTCTGATCCTGCAAGGGAAACAGTGAGCGCATCAAAACTAGCTTCCACCTCATGTGAACGAGGACGTCCCATCTCCAGTGAGCTCGGTAGGTTATTTTATTAATTAACTATTTTTAAGGACTTTGTTGCTGCATTGACACTTAAAATGATTTCTTTGGGTTTGAACCTTGAACAGGAGCCATGACTCACCCCTGTGAAGAGTCATCTTTGGACTTGGACTTTTTCAGCTTCTTGGGGTTATTAGGTCCGATCTGAGCAACTGTCCAGCTGTCATCACTCCAGCTTGCATCGTGATCAGAAGCACGGAAAGCGCCTCTTTTACCTGCACGCGTACAGACCAACAGGAACATATTGATTAATACACAGACTGCATTATGCATCTATTAATCAGTTTGCCCTTGAATCAAAGTGATACCTCGGTCAATATTGGCTCTCAGTGAAGTCAGCATCCCCTCAGAAACGAGGGTTTTATACAAGGCGCCTTTGCAGCTCCGCTCTGATTTCCTCGAGCCGCGGCTCTCTGTGCTCGACTCGCAGGTCCCGTCAGTCGACCTCTCCTTCCCCTTGTCCTCCTCTTTGAGTTTAGCGGGTGAGGGGCTGTCGGGGGAGTGCTGGGGTTCTGCCATGCTTCCCTGAAGGTCTGTGCTTCCAATACTCGCTTCGTCTGCTTCCGTCTTGGGACTAGTGTCACCCACATCTTCCTTCATCTCCACTTCGCAGGAGCTGTACTGCCCGTACTGCCCACTGCCCTCTTCCATCTCCTCCTCTTTCTCTTTGACCAAGGGCTTGACTTTGGGCTTACTCTTCTTTTTGGGCAGACCAGAGTTTCCTGCACTGGGGCTGATCTGGATCTTCTTCTTGGGCTTCTCCTCTGTGTCCTTCCACGCCCCTTTGGCCACGGCCTCAATCGTACTGAAGACACTGTCCACGTTCGATTCTGCATGGTTCAACTTCTTGACGATCTTCTTTGTCGAGCAAGGGACGTCATCGTCATCGTTTGACTTGGCCGCTTCTTTTCTCTTGCTCTTGTTTTTGACACGTGCGTTTTGGCTGCTGAGTTGTGGGGGAATGGCATCAGTGGAGGTAGAAGTGACAGAGGAGAGCAAAGGTAGGAGGGCCGATGTGTGAGAGGAGGGGGGACAGTCGTCTGTGTCTGCTTTCTCTTCCTTGATCTCTGGCTTGACTTGAGTCTGCTCGAGAGACGCTGTAGACGAGCTGTCCTCAGGCTGAGATTCCACCGTGTCCATCTTTCCAGCTTCAGACGCTAAACACATCTGAGCAGACACAACAAAAATAACCTCGACGTTAGAGCTCCGATTCAGACTGTGGGCTACAGAGGTTTACATGCTGCTGCTAGCATCAGTTATATCAGAAATGGAGAATATGAATTTTTTTGTGCTTGCTATTTTACAAACAGTTTCCAATGATGACTTCTCAGGTGGTTCCATGTAACAAACCGTCTGCTGCAGTCAGGTTATTGGTCTGTCCCACTTAGGCCCATTAACTAAATCGACTTAACAAAGATATTTATATATTTATACACTTTTATATGCATCTACTGACTGATGTCACAGTGCGTCAGGTCAATCAGATTTCAGTTTTCATAGTTTAATATTCCCGTTACCCTATGAAGATAAATTATGTTTTATCAATAGTATGTTTGTATTCACTGATCAGTTTGACATGCAAACATCTGCTTGAACTTTCGGTGGACTGCTATAGTGACTGAAGCTCAGAACCGTAAATGCTGATCAGAGATACAATGGAGGGTTTGTCAAACATATATTAAGCCTGTATCTTTTTGTGTTGACCTCAGCGTTGATATTAAACCGTCAACTGAAGATGAACTTGTTGTGTGTGTGTTGAACTGCTCGTCTCGTGGTCCAGAAGATCCCTCATATCAGTGTCTTACCTCAGCGAGCTGGAAGAGAGCGGACTGTCTGCATGGTTTTCCTTCAGGTGCCGCAGAGAGAGACGACTGTGAACACACATGAACATTTATGAGTTTTTATGAAATCACACTGTTGTTTTCTGCAATATTTACTTTCTACAACACGTCACCATATTCATTGTTGATGGTTAAACCTCTGGGCTGTACCACGAAGCAGCCTGCTTCAGTCTTCACTGTGTGTTTTGTGGTTGTTGTTGTATCTGCTGTGAGCTTTGTTTGTATGTCAGCGATGGTTAGAAAGTTGTCTTTGTGACTACGATCACGAATTGTCTTTGTGACTACGATCAAAGTGACTGGAGAGGTTGCAGATATCAGGTTGCATGTACAAAATAACTCAGTTATGATAATTGGCACATTGTTCATGAAATGACATTCAGCCGTACCTCTGCCAGTGGAGAAAGGGCAGACTTGACCCTGCTTTCAGTAATGTCAGGCACTCTGTTCGGCATTGTCCCAGACAACATCTGTAGATAGAAGAAAAACATGTCGCCATGTAGGCGTCACTTTAAAATTGCAGCTGGTAAATAACTTCCACTACTGGCTACTGCAACACACCACGCGCAGGACGAGGTGCTCTGGCGTTTTTAAATAGAGATGTAGTATCAGGTCTAATGTTTACAGAGTATAAGGGGGGGGAACACACCTCTTCCTCATCCCCTGGAAAGGAGCTCCCTTCGCTGGCTGTGTCGGGTAAACTAGGTTTAGTGCTGGAAGGGATCTAAAAAAAAAAAAAAATGCTGCTGTTAATCAAAAGCATCATGTAAAAAATGTTTCCGGTGCTATAGATAAAAGTAAGATCAGTGTTACTTTGAGGCCATCTATTGGTGAGCTGGGGCATTACAAGAGTGCACCCATTGGTGGCCTCCAGCAGTGACCTACCTCTCTGTTTGTGAGGGCATGTTCCCCAGCTAACAGCAGCATGCTAAGGCCTCCCATCTTTGTAGGATCTGACAAAGAATGACAGCGGTTACAAAAACAACTCGATATTTTCATTGTGTCGTCAGTAAAGAAACTATGTTTTAATCACACTCACCTGCCATGGCAAAGTTTAACTGTGGCATGCTGTCAGTTTTGGGCACTTTTTTGGCAGTGGTGGAGTCCTTGTTTGAACTGGAAGAGAAGGACCAAACCTTTTTGCGAGGGGTGTTGACTGGCTGACAGGAAGGGCTCTTTACTGGTTTGCTGGTGGTGGGACACCACTTGTAGCCCGGGTTTGCCTTCATAAAGGCGTCCTTGTACTGAAAGAAGATCCAGAATCAATTCAAGTCCTGATGTTTTCAAATCATCTACATTAAACACTCGTTATTCTTTTGGGATTAGCAGTAAAAATTCCATCTGATCTGCTTCATCAGGACTGTGTTGGTGTGGTTTAATCAGATTAGACTGACAGTGGCTGGGCAACGTAAACAAACAACCCACCAATTGTCATTTAGCTGTGCATGAAATCACTCAGTCACTCCATGTAACACATTCAATAGTGTCTTATTCATACATTTATTGTCACAGACTCTATATCTCCATCAGAGATTATGACTGTATCGCTCAGTGTTAGTTTTATCCGGATCATAACATGAATATATATAACTTTATGTTCATGATAACAGCAACTGTTCTTCTTATTATTATGATACTAACTGTTTGCAGGCGTGCCATTTGTGTGATTAGAAGCAATACTATGGTGTTGTTTCCAATGATTATCTGTGTCTGGTATGTCTAATATCCATGTTAGGACTATATTTGGAAACCAGACTGTAATGAGACTTGAATAACATGGTTTATGGGTTATATATAAAATAAAGAAATAGTCAAATCATTGCAGTTATCCTTGTTTTTCCCGCTCTGTGTCCTGTATCCTTTTACCAGTTTGAGTCTTCCCTCTCTGAATCCACACACCATTCTGTGGGATTTTCCACGAATGTTGATGCCAATTTTTCCAACACAAATGGCTGGTCAGTACGCAGTGCTTTTATAGCATTGATCTCCTGTCTTCAACATCCTGCTCAGGAGCAGGTTAGGTGGTCAGTTTCCATGGAGAGTTACCATAGCAATGTACCCCTGAAAGAAGTGAACTATCGTCGTAACAACCCTTCAGGTTAGACCAGAAGTTACCTAACGTTAACAGAAATGCCAAAGAAACAACCTGCAGGTGAGTCCGAGATGGAGACACGAGTCTCAATAAAATGAGACTTTTCTCTCTTACGTTTTGTTACTATATGATATCAAGCTGGAATCTTCAAGCTCTTTAACTCAAAGCAATATTTTTTAAACGCACTACTGTAAAATCAGAGTTAGAATTAATGTTATTAAGTTGTGAAAGTGACTGTGGTCTCACCTCCTTGGCCATGTCAGTGTATTTCTGCTTCTCTTTAGGCTCCAGCACAGCCCACCAGTCAGCCAGGATCTTGGTGGCCCCACGGTTGTCCAGGCGAGGGTGCTCCTGTCGCACGAGCGACCGGTGGCGTTTGCAGAAGAGGAGGAAAGCGTTCATTGGCCGCCGTGCCCGCTGTTCGCTCGAGTCCTCCTCCACTTCCTCTGTTGTGCTTCCACACTGCACCTGCGACCCCTGCTCCTGGCCACACAGCACCGGCTGCTGATGGCAAACCAGACATGACCAGTTAAGATGCTACACTGTGTGATAAACTGAAACATCTGACCTGTCGAGGCAACATCGAGCACACTCACCTTTTCCAGCTCCTCTTCATCCTCTTCCTCTTCCTCCTCAGAGAAATCCAGAGTCTTTTTGGAGAGAAGGGGATGCCACTGCAGGCATTTGCGTTTAGGGCGCTTGCCAGTGACCTCCCCTGCGACAGGTGGCTCCTTACCCCTTCCTCCACCCTTCATGGTACTACCGCACCTGACAGAAAACAAAACAAAGGTTGGACACGGCGTAAATCCGTGCAGCGGCGCAACACGCATCCTGATGTGCATCAATAGTTTTACGTTAGCTAATGGAAACTAAATAGTGCTGTGTTTGTAACTGTAACTGTGCTAATGACAACTGTTTGCAGAATACAGAAAAAAACTCTCTCCTGACGGCCATTTTAAAATATACACACAGATCTCATAGCGAGACACACTGTAATAAATACAGCTTAATGTGATTTATATACTGACTGATTATTAAAAATAATTTGCAAAACGAGTCACTAGCTTCCAGCTGTAGTAAAATAAATGATAAACCATCTCGGCCTGTCTGAGACGAATGAAGGCGTTATTAAAGTGGGCTTCGTTTCAAACTAAAAGTCTCTTTGAACGCCTGAATCGCAGCGTCTGTCTTAATTTAACGTGAGCAGGGGAGCAACTGAAGAAGCCAAATCATCCCTCCGCTGACCATCATTTCATTAGCCTTAATTTACTATGCTAATTTTTCTCACTTAACTCGTCTTAGAGGACCCCCCCGCCCCACACACACACACACACACTGTGGGACCCGTGAGTAACATGTAAGAGCTGCAAAGGCTGGTCATTTATAGCTGGTGGACTTACATATTAAATTAGATACCACCCACTATCATATCACCATCTACAAGGTTACAAAGCAGCACTGAAATAACAACGAGCAGAACTGAGAGCAGTGAATATGAAGTGGATGTAAATAAGTCGGGGTTCACACGGAGGTCCAGACAGTGTCACTGGGACTGCAAAGAACGATGCCTTCTTTTCTGACACACTCCAGTGCTTTTATTGTGAAGATACAGGACCAGCAGCTGCAGGCACACGATTTGGGACATTTTGTTTGCCACATTATTGGAGGATCAGTGTGAAATATTTCCAAATCAAACGGTTACAGAATAGCTGGTAAGGTCTAGAGCTGCAGGCAACAGACGCTCAACAATACACGTGAACAATACCACCCACTAATATCACAGAGAGAATAGAGTAACTACAATCATATTAACACGTGCTGCACCAAAATAAAAGTATGTAAACAGATGTGTATTCATCAAGCTAGTGTCGCCAAAGTTATTTTTTATGCTTCTTTGACTTCACTTTGTCTATTTGTTTCTGTAGATTTCTGCTAAACAGAAGTCAGCGTCATAATGCCTCATTAGCATATTTAAACATAAACTTTCATTAAAGTAATTGCCTTAAAAAGATTCAGTCTGTCAGATTTAGGCGGCTCTAAAGAATAGAACATGTTTAACTATGTATTATATATTATATCTACAGACAGCTTGCACAGAGGGGGCCATGTTGAATCAACATGTTTCTACAGTAGCCCAGATTGGACAAACTGAACTAGGGAAGGAGAAGGTGAAATGAAGGCAGACTCACACACACTGCTCCTTTAACTTAAGTAATGAACTGGGGAAGATTAACCAAGATATTCATCAGTTAAATTATGACTATTATCACCTGTAGTGTATGAAATATTATAATACATATCTTTAAACGCCATTTTCTCAATTAATTAGCGATTCTGCAGCATTTACAGCCACCAAAGCTTCCAGTTTGATTTATTCCTGTCTATAATATGTCATGCAGAATTCAGGGCATGATTTATACATTTCTTTATGATTTATAATAAAATGAGAAATCTAAAATCCTAATATGTCAACACAATGAAACAAGAATAATTCTGAACATGGTTTTATCCAGAGTTCTGCTTGCATATTTTCAGAAAACTTGCAATGAAATGCATAATCTACGTTACAACAAGCAGATAAACATGAATACTTATTTGTACTATTTACCATACTCGATAAAAAGTGTGAAATACTCGTCAGTGGATCTGAATCTGATCTGATATGATGAAAGACATTCTGCAGTTAGTCTGATGAGGCGAATGAAAAACAACAAACCTAAATCTGAGACTTCTACATCTGAATATTGAGGTCGTCCCCTGATTGAACCATCGTCGGGATATTTAGAAAATCTGTGACCTTTAGCTACGACACAGTTGTACTTTTTAATCACCGTCATAAAGTAGTTCAACTTTACTGAGCGGCGTCGTGTTTGGAGCTGCAGGCTTTCGTATGACATCACACATGCATTTTATGTTTCACGCTGAGAATTCAAACTCTGAAATAAAATGGCGGAGGAGGGAGGCAGCAACACAGCCCACCACTTTGTTTTACTGTTCCTACTTTTATACCACTGTATGATTCTAATTGTATAATTTAAAGGGAGACGGCGAGCAGAAGAAAACACCACACGACTAATAACGGAGGCAATGTGCTGCTGGTCACCGATGGCCTCCTCTCTACTACTGATCACTACGAGATCATTAACGGACTCTGAGCTTTTGTTTTGCAAGTTTTCATAGAGGAGCAAGCGATCAATCCGACAGTTAAATAACGTGTGAAGTGATTTAACTGAGACGTATTTCCTTAGAGGAAACGATTGCACACAGAACATGAAAATTAAGACTACATCATAATTACTATGGAACCACCATATTACAGTAATTGGATTTACTGTATGGGCAGAGTATCTTTGACCCTTGCACTGTTAAGTGTCTTCTAACAGACTGACTGTCACTAGGTGGATGTTAAAATGTAAATAAGTCATACATACGTGCAGCTGCAGCTGACCTGTGCCACCTTTAATGTCTCTAATATCACAAACATGCAGGCTAGCATTCATTATCAGCATGCTACATTTAAATAGTCTATATTTATACATAGAGATAAATTATTTAACAACATGTTTGCACTTCTGGGCCTCTGACTAAATTAGCAATCAGTCAATGAATGAATGATTGAATGACTCTATTTTTATTTTTTTTTTAGATGTTTTGTGTGTTCATGGATGTCGAGTGGGAAAACTTAGAGGGATACTTACTGAGGCAAAAACTATGGAAATGCTGTTATGAGTGATGAAGATGAATCTGCCACAGAGCCTTTGTCATGCAATGACGATGACCTATAAAAATACAAGACACCGCTCTCAGTCATGCGTTTACAAACTGTCATCTCTGCAACAACATAGAGAGAGAGCTCTGCTGCAGGCTGCAGGAGCAACTTTAACAAGAAGCATTATTAAGAGTTTGACATTGCATAGATGATGAAGGAGGAGAAGTACGGTGGGACATTTTGTCTGATCTGATTACCGATCACTTCCAATTGTGCAGCCGATCCGCCCTTGTGGCCAAAAACTAAAACATGTAGGCCAAAAAACCGACCTGCGACCACTGGATGCATTTCACACACACGGCTACCGTGCAGCCTTACGTTAAGCAGACACACCGTTGCAGGGGAGCATTTTTTGCTGCTGCGCAGAGCTTTATAGTTGTGCTCTCAGGTACAAAAAACTGCTGATGCCCGATCTGTCTGTCTTGTCCTGGTTGGAGTGAAGTCTTACTTGGACTTGTATCGAGCAATAACAAGCACAAAATTCACAAACGGAGCTACCTTAACGTGCTTCCTACCTCCTCTTACGCACACCACATTTTCATCCCCGTGCTAAAATGTCGATGTGAGCTGTGACAGAGACAGACAAGCCGATATGAGAGAGACAGAGAGTCCATCTTGCTTTGGTTTGGTTGGAGGAGGAAAAAAACCCGAAGTACAGTACAGTAGTGGAGGATATTTCACTCCTCCTGTCAAACTCTCCGATGACAATGTCGTCGAAATGTCTCCCACTCGGAGGAAAAAAACATCCACAATGATTAATTAAACTGGGTATTTTCTGTCCAGGCACACGCATCTGTGGGCAACGTTTTACCGGGCAGTAGCTCCATTTTCGAGCACTGTTACTAGGAATAAAAAGTAGCTAGTTAGCCGAGCTAGCTCCGCACACACACACACATACACGGGCTGCCTGCCGCTGGCTGTCTGCTGCTAACTGGACGTGTCACGGCTTTATAAACACGGAACGGTCTCGCGCACAGCCGTTGACAAAACTCCCGGGCTTGAAAAATATCCTCGCGACTAGTTTGTTCGTTTGAGGCACAACGGCTATTTGATGCGGAGAGGAAGAGAGAGGAGGAGGAGGAGGAGGTGGAGGAGGTGGTGGTGGTGGAGGTGGTGGAGGGTAAGTCATACCACCTCAGTGAGAAACAGTTGCTTTACACGACGAGTGAGGGGAAAATATTGAGGCGGACGCCGGTGGACGGTCACCGTTGAGGCTTGCCTATCAATGAAATGTCGACGGGGAGACGGAGGGTGAAGAAGGCAGCAGGCGGACATCATGTCCAGAGCTGCAGCGATAATAACAATTTCTCAGAGAGTGACTGACTGAGAGAGAAAACAGCAACCGGGTTTTAGCGGAACGTCAATAAAAGCGAAGCTTCTCTGTCATGAACGTCTCCTCGGTGTCTCAACATACCTCTAATATCCCGCTCAGGTACCGGGGGGCCCCGCTCATCATCGGTGCCGTCCACCTTTTTTAACTTATTGACACATCATAACAATTCAGCACTGGCTGTACTGAAACACGGCGCGTCAAGCCCGCTGCAATGGCGGCGTGAGGGAACCGGAAGAGAAGCGGCGAGTCACCAAAATAAAAGAAGAAATAAAAGAAGCTACGTTGAGCAAACTAAAAGTAAAAGTAAAACTGAAGCCTAAGTGAGCTTGTATACTACTGCTACTACTAATCACTTTATTTATATAGCATCTTCAGAAAACAGAGTTTTACAAAGTGCTTTGCAGAGCAGCAGACCCAACAGACAGATTCAACGATAATAAAATAAATGACAAAAGGAAAATTAATAAACACAGACAATAGATGAACAATAGAAAATATAAAAAATAAAAATAGACATCACAAAAATGCTAAAGATTGTAATGTTTTTATGTTCATGTCTGCACCTACCTGTCATGTCCCTTGTCTTTTAAACTGTACTTATGTGCGTACCTGTGTGTGCAATTCAGGGCAAAGTGAACCGGAGCCAGAGTTATGAATATTATATACCATGTCTGCCTTATTCTGAAAATGAAGGCCCAAATCTTACACACTGGACCTTTAAATAACAAATATTTGCATGTAACATCTAAATCGAGCTTCAGGTCAAGGTTTTTATTTTCACAAAAGCTTCAACAGGGGAAAATGTAGCATCTGTGACATAATAATAATAATGTTATTACATTCTCTATAGACATTTTCAAAATAGATCATCATTTTATAAACATTTTATTGGTTTTATTATTGCAGTTTTTATGAAAATTGGTCCTTAATGTTTATGCAATTGTTCTTAAAGTCTTTAGCAATTTTTAGTCCATTTTTATTATAACAATTTCTAATTTACTTGTGTATCATCGGTTCTGCTGGACTCTTGTGTATCTGTGCATTTATTTATGTGGCTGCATGTTTGCATGAAGGGTGGCTCTGATGATGTGCCCTGAAATTAGAAATCCTGGAAATGAAATGTTTGCATGTGACAGCTGAGTCCAGCCTTCAGTTGGAGGCTTTTATTTTCACAGCGCAGAGCGGAACCGTCTCGGTCTCTCCGCGTTAACGTGACTCGGTACAGAAACGCAGCACTTCGCCTGATGATGAATGTTACTGTCGGGCGAAGGCGACACACCAAACGACCCCCAGCCCACCAAAACGACCCCGCGGCGCGCCGATTCCGGTGGAGACACACACTTGTTCAGTCATATGATGTGATAAAAATCACTTTCGTTTTCCTCGAGGTGGGAGAACATTCTCCTCTCGGTTATATCCCTCCCCTCCCCCGGTCTGCAAAGTGCTCATAGACCCAGAATGGCCTGCACTCGGTAACAACATCCCTGACTTAACTTTATCTTGCAGCACCGTCCGACAGTCAAAGGTCACCTGAAAAGGTGTGCTATCCACCAGAAAGGAGCGATAGCGAGTCGCCGAACACTGCTTAAATATCTATCTCAGTTGACTGACTACTTGTTATAAGCTTCCTGGGTGTTTGTGCGCGTGATAACTGATGCAAAAAACGTTACAGTAACGTGTAACGGCGGTTCAGCGGCACGTACCTGTCCCGTGACAACGTCCCAGACGAGCAGCCGGTGGCTGAAATCTTCTTTAAAGGCTTTAACGGTGAAATTATCAACAGTTTTTGCAGCACACTGTATATACACATTGAAAATATCCAACACCCCCCGGTCATGTAATGCTGTACGTGAGTGGACAGTCCTTTTGATTGACAGCTTGATTCCGCCAATCGGAAGCGGCGTTATATTCTAGTGTTTTTTAGATTAATTTAACGTCCTCAGATTTAATGTTCGGGACCTGTGTGCTAGGCCGAAACGATGCACAATACCGACTGTGCGAGCTCAGTGTTTGTCTGTAGTTCTCAGTAGTAGAACTACATTTCCCTGGTGGCCACTACAAGCCTGCTTTGATCAGCTCAGGGTTACTGTAAAGAGACTTGTTAACTGGTAACTGGTGTGTTGATTGATTGCATCAGTTGCACTGATGATAAATCACCCTGGTTCCTCAGCTTTAATACAAAACCTGCTGCTGACATGATCGGGTAAGTTTGTCAAATAAATTCATCGGTAAATGAATCCAGATTAAACTTCATTTTTACAGCAGAGCTAGCATGTGCTGCATGCTTTAAAATACATTTAAAAAAACATTAAAAAGTACACTAATCGAGATTTGAATGTTACAGTCGATACAGTCTACAGCTACAGAGAAGAGCTCTGTCGCCCCCCCAGGTTCGGTGCTTGGTTCCTGGGTGGTGGTGGAGTCAGGAGGTTAGTGTCAGATGAACAGAGGAGGCTTCAGACGATGGAGCAGGTCAGTGAGGTAGGAAGGGGGCCTGGTTGTGGAGGCCAGGAGCCGGTGGAGGCTCTGGAGGTCGTGGACTCAAATACATTCATGCACTGTTTGCAGACTATGTTGAATTCTCTGAGAGCTGCTTAGGACCAGGACCTTAGTCTGATGAACAGTTAGGAGGAGATTTACAATGTCAAATTCTGCATAGAGTTTATTTCACTAATGCCAAACTAGCCTGAATCTACCCTGACAGAACAGACAACTGCAACAGACGTAGACAGTCACCTGCTGACTGTGGCCACATGTTTTTATCTTGTCTTCTACTATCAGAGTTAACAGGCCAAACTGCCCCCTGACCTCACTCAACGTGCCCATGCCCACACAAAAAATAATTACATTTTCCACCTTAGACTGGCATTGCATCACGCTGTTCTCCTTGAAAGCTTTGTTAAACACCTTCTACAATACGGCAGCCCTTCCTAACATACACTGACTACAAGTTCGGACAAAAAAACAACAACTATTTAGCACATTAAAATCATGAAAAACTGGATATTCTTGAACTAAATGACCTCAGGAAATCCATATTTGGACTCTGAGGTTTATCTGGATCCAAATGCCACTAATTCACCCTCGAAAGTTACTTTGTTAGTCTCCTTGCAGAGCTAAACTAAGAAACCTTATTTTACAGATTTTAAGCAGATTTCAACCACCTCGAGTTGTTTG
Organism: Nibea coibor; assembly: GCA_023373845.1. NCBI lineage: Eukaryota > Metazoa > Chordata > Actinopteri > Sciaenidae > Nibea > Nibea coibor. The sequence continues at coordinate 22,412,468 of CM041733.1, forward strand.
CAAGCCCCTTTCATGACAGGTGTTCTTACATCGCACTGTAGGAAAAGCACAGGTGTAAATAATAAGCTGAATGATGGCTGAATTCCATTTACTGCTTCAGTTTCAGGGTTCTGGTCCTACCCAAGGCTCAACTGTCATGGCTTACTGGAACACTTGAATAGAATAGAGCCATTGTTAATGTCATTACCAACACCTGTGCTTTTGGGGAAAGCTGGGACGCTGTTTGAACATAAATAAAAACAGAATGCAATAATTTGCAAATCCTTTATTGACCTATATTCAGTGGAATACAGCACAAAGACGAGATATTTAATGTTCAAATGGACCAACTTCATTTTTTTTTTTTGTCATTCTGAATTTGATACCTGCAACATGTTTCAAAAAAGTTAGTACAGGAACAACAAAAGACAGGAGAGGTTAGTAAATGTTTCAAGTTTAGGTGGTAACAAGTGATAGTACCATGGTTTTGAGTGAAAGAAGCTTCCTCAACGGGCTCAGCTGGTCACAAGCAAGAATGAGGCAAGGTTCACCACATTGAATTTTTTTAATGGACAAGTGCGATGACTTTAGTGGATCCACAGAAATCTGTGTAATAAGGGCAAGGCCGAAAACCAACATCGAATGCCCGTGACCATGAGCTTTAAACCAACATGGTCGTATGTCGGATATTACTACATGGGCTCAGGAACATTTCAGAAAACCACTGCCTGGTTCGTTTTGCATCTACAAATCCAGAACAGAGACTGACTGAAACTGGTAACGAGTTTTTCTGTTTTCTGATGAGTCCGCATTTCAAATTGTTTTTGATAATCATGGACATCATGTTCTCCAGGCTAAACAGGGAAGGACCATTCAGAAAGTTCAAAAGCCAGCACCTGGTGTGATATGTGGGTGTGTTAGTGGCGATGGCAGTGGTAACTTGCACATCTGTGAAGGCACCATTAATAGTGAACAGTATAGACACATGTTGCCATCCAGATGATCTCTTTTTCAGAGACGTCCTTGGTTATTTAAGCAAGATGATGCCAAGCCACATTCTACATGTTGCAGCAGTGTAGCTTTCAAGTAAAGAGGTGCAGGTAGTAGACAAATAAACACCTTGACTATGGGTCTAAAGGGATTTGCACATCATTGTGTTTTTATTTTTATTTCATACAGTGTGAATTTGGGGGATTTGAAGAATCAGCATGTCTGCTGGGCTTTCATCAGGGCCCAACACATGATTGAACATTGCACAGATTCACCAGCAGATGGCAACAAATGACACTAAAGAAGGAGTAGCAAACGTTAATAATTGAGGAACTGTTAACAGTCAACCGCTTCGAGAGAAACATTGGCCTTGATGGCTTTTAGAAAAGAGGAAATTGGGTTAGTGGGGGTAGTGTAACAACACAATAATAGAGTCTGTAGGCTGTCCAACAACCTCTGCATCTTCCTGGAGCTTCAAAATACAGAGACAGCATACAATGGAAAGACCTTTAAGCAACGTGGTGGCACCACAGTAGTGTCCTTACCTTTGGCTGGACTGTGGAAGCTCTTCAGCTGGTATGAGCCTTCAGGTGATTTACTGTTGCTTGTTAAACCAACATCTCTGAGGTCAAAGGAGTTCACAGAACACACAATCATGTCACAAAACTTCAGCTTTTCTTATATTTGATTTACTTCAACATCAAAGCAGTCAGTGAGGAAAGTCGAGAGCTGAGAGCGCTTCGATATGTTCAGCGGACTGTTTGTGTGATGCTCGCTTTGTGTGCTTTCGATGACATCCACTCTGTGACGCCAGGATACTTGACACTATTAAAGCAATGAAACTTTAGTAAAGAAGGTAGCCCGAAGAAATATCAATAGCACGCACTTTATTTGAGAAGAGTTAAATCTGGGGCAACCTGGACTTGTTCTGCCCGTTCTTCCAGAACTTGAGAAGCTTCTCGGATGAGAGGTGAAATGTCTTCATGGATCTACATCCTGGTCCAGTTGGTCCAGATTGAACTCTTCTCAAAGAAAGATGAGAACCTTCGTCGACACGTTCATTTTAGCTAATCTTTAAGGAATAGTTCAAAGTTTCGGGAAGTACACTATATTGCTTTCTTGACAGGTGGTTGAGAAGATACCGCTGTCTGTACAGTAGAATATGAGATGTAACATGCATTAGTGAACTTCAGGGTGCTGGATTTTGTTTCTTATCGACAGAGCTAGGCTAGCTGTTTCTCTGTGTCTAACCTTGGTGTCAAGCTAAGCTAATTGGCTGTTAGTAGTAGTAGATACTACAGACACGTTGACTTGCCAAGTCACGCCCTACGGGTTACCTGTAAAGTCCTCATGCTCAAGTGGGATTGTTTGATTTCCACCTGACTCAGGGTGCAGTATGTGCAGTATTAGTTACCGGTATAGACTAGTTTGGGTATTGGTTTACGTGTACAGTTGCTGGTGGCAAGAAAAGCTAAACAGCATCGTCTCTCCCAGCTGTGAGCCACATACAGTGTTCTCTAGGAAAGACCCCAGAGTCTTGCATGGACTGTTTCATAATACCTACATGTACCAGAGAGGTTCGTGGTTGCCTCTTCCTGAGGCCCCCAGTGGGAAAACTGGAGAGAATCGCTGACGCCACAAAGGAGAAAGTGTGTTCAGTGGGCAAGAATGCCTTGACCACTACCGGAGGTCACAGTATGGGAGCCTGGGGACCTCAGGCCCCAGCTGAAGGCTTTCAGTAGGCGTAACTAAAGGCCTCAAGGAAGAGGAGGAAGACCAGCTTCTAAGGCACAGGAGTCCTTAAAGTGACCTACCCATCCCACTAATCTCAAAACCTGGCAAGCCATCATGTTCTTGCAGACCTCATGTGACGAGGTAAGCCACTTCCACTACTGTGAGCAGGATGGAACGACGTGGGAATTCTTGTGGCAGAGAGACGTGATGACCATGCAAACAGGACCTCTTCCACCCCGTCCTGATGGAGTCCTGATGGAGCTCAGAGTTGTGGCCTGGCTCCTATGATGGACATGACTCCTGGCTCTGCTGTGAGGGCCTTTCAAGAGGCCTTGGGTTGCCTACTCTTACATTTGAGAGGGTACGACTTTCTTAGATACATCCCTAACCTAGGACATCGTTCTTGCAGTCCCAGCTGGAGGTAGGGAAGTCTGCTGTTACCCTCTTAAGTATAGTGGCAGCGGTTAAACCAGTGTCAACGAACAAGCAGTGAGTAAGGATAGCACTTCAGTCCTTCCATGGGACTTTAATGCACTTATGCAAGCCCCCTTTGAGCCTCTTGGGATTGCTGATTTGAAAGATGTTCCCTTAAAACAGCTGCTGCCGGGTTTTCACGTACTCCAACATTCATTTCTGGTAAATATGGAATATGTCAACCAAAGTTACAATATAACCATGTGATATTTGTAAAAGATATTGATTTTAAAAAGCTATTTCTGCATATATCATTTATATTATGCATTAATTACCAATTCCAAGTTTACAGTAATTATATTTTTCTCCTGTTTCCTGTCTGTTCCTATTTTATCACAGGCCATCCACCTTTAGATCACCTTCTGTTTGGTTGGTGGTCACATGTGGCTGCATTTATGTGTTTGTTTTTAAAGAGACACATCCTGGGATTTGCAGTCATGTGACGCATGTGACATCGCGGGGGAGTGGCCAACAGAGCACATGCTCTGTCTTTTCAAAATGGCAGGTATAGCAGCAAACACATTTTATAGCAGAGATCAAATTTATTTAGATATATTGCTTCTGTTTTTTTATGAGGATGTTGTATAGTGTCATTTTAACATGTGGAGGACAGGGCATGGTGTATTTTGTGTGCTCCACTGCTAAAACACTGTATTTATAGGCAATTTTATTCACATTTCATCAACTTTGAAGCACTCAATCCAGGTGGAGGAGCTGCAAAAAGCAGTGTTAATAAGTGCATAACAATGATTTATAGCTCACCTTTCACATGGCGTGCACTTGTACACCATGTACCCAGATTTGGCCCCTTTGCTGCATGTCATCCGCTCTTACTCTCCCCCCCTTTTTCCTGTCTTCAGTGGTCTATGGGGTCTATAATGTTAACAACAGGAAACTGCTGAAAAGGAAACATGCTACACGTGTTAACCAACCAAGATATTGCCTGGACACCACCTCTTACAACAGTGTTTTTATTTAAGTTTAAAATAGACACAAGTCTGATTGAATGATTCAAATCTGCAGTTCGATCATGTCTTAAAACACAGCAAGTACCCCAATGCTTCAGTTGTGTTGAATATTGCACATCCACAGGAAACAGAAGACTGTTGCAACATGCATAGGTCAACATCCTTTACATTTCCACACAAAAATCCCCACTGGCCTGTATCATGTAATATCATGTGTTACAATGTTCACAATGACTTTGGAAGTACTGTATTAGGTTTAGCGTTAATATCAAGCCAGTATGAAGATATAGTTTCTTTTACATCTCATCATATCGCTGGCCAGTAACACTTTCGGAAAGACAAGGGTCAAAATATTGAGGCGTCTCCTCATCAACCATTTTAAAATGTTTTTCTTGTCGCCACAGAAATGCTCATTTTTTAAAGATAAAATTACATAATATAAAATATCTCTTCGGCCTTTTAACTTCAGTACAAGGCGTTGACACCCTCAGTAGAATGACATTTACCTTAGATTTGATTCAGCCTTCTTTCACTTAAGTTTAGATGTGAAGGAGGATTAAATAAAATGTTCTATTCTCAAAGGAAAAGTACATTTATAAGCTTTAATTTTCTGATATACAGTAAACCTTCTCTGTTAAGGCAAGTGGTGACCAATACGTTATGGAAAATCTGCAAAAGAATGACGGCAGGTGTCTTGAAACATATTGCAAAAAAAATAAAAGGAAACACTCGCGTTGATTCACACACATCAGTGCTGAAGAGACTTGTTTTGTTTTTGTTTTTTTTCCATCAGCCACAAATCTCAACCAATCAATGACGAGGGACGAGGGACACATGATCCTATCCGTACATAAAAACATCATTTTTCATCTTCAAAGTACACACCCGTTTCAGAAATGGCGTGGCATGTTTTGTTTTTTTTAAAATGCTTAATCAGCTACTACAGGTACAGTATGTGGTCCATTCAAACAGGTCAAACAGGGTTCAGTCTTCTCAGGGTTCACTGCGCCGTCGCACAACAATAATCAGTGGAAGTTGTTTTATATACTTGCTTTAAAAATTGTATTAATTACTGGTATCATACGGTGCCTATTTGTCAAAAACAATGAATAAGTGCACTTTTGAAATGTCCCATTGATTAGAAACATACCTGCATTTAATGTCACTACTATATTTACTTAATAACAGGTTGGGTGAAACATGCTGTCTAAATCAAAGAGCAGGAATACTAGAATATATATATATATATATATGTATTTATATATCACTCACAAATTGTAGTCGCGGGGATCTAACGACCAATGGCGTTGCAGTTAAACAGAACGGGAAGGTCATCGTCACACTGGTAGATGCATTAGTCATTCCAAGTGCTTAAAATACATAATGGATATTTATTTTTGATTTTTTTTCTAACAAAGCGAGGTACTATATTGTATGCCCTTTCAAACAAGGCAAGCCACCGGTGAGTAAACTAGAAATAGTGGAAATATTTGCATCGTGCTGGATCGGTGAAGCATCTGCTCAGGGATCTGAGATGGCGTTTTTACTCAGGCCTCCTCACTCTCTGGAGTCTTTGTTATCTTATCAGGTGAATGCTGAATATTTCTTTTCTGGCTTTGGGGTGAGTTAAAAGAAGAGAAGCCAGGATTGTATTTAAAGTCCCTGTTCGAACCAGAGGCAGGAGAAATTTGTAATTAGATGAAGAGATAGACACTTGAAGGAAATTAAGTTGTGTAATAATTAAAGGATAGGTTCACATTGTTTCAGGTCAGATGCCTCCTGATCTCTTCCTTGAGCTTCCAATAGACGTGACGGGGGGACAAAATTAGAAAAGTTACACTTTTTAGTACAAAACTCTTTTTTTTGTGTTACTATGCGTCTGCTGCAGCTCAACAGGGAAATGTAAATAAGTTATGTATAAACCAGAGCGCTGGCTCGGGTCTCTGGGTCAGGGTCCAACCTATGAAACCACAGATCCATCATTGTCAAACCTTTTTCAGCGAGTCTGAGTCCTTTCAAAGTAAAGTAACTCACCTTTCAGACTCTTAATAACTCCGTAATGTTGTTACAAATGTTAATATCTGATTTCACCTTTTCTACCAGATTATTTTTTATACTTTTAAAAAGTATTGGTCCTTTATTTTTATTCCTATTCATCACTGTCCTGCTATTAGTTTGAAAAGACAAAAATATGTTTCAGCATTAAATTTAATATTCAATATTTTGACCACCCTCTACAAAATATCACGAACATCAAATGTCTCTTCCACCTTATCGTTTCCATCCGTCCTAACACAGTCACAACATACTACATCACTCAAATAAAATATGCTCTGTAAATGACCTTTTAATCAAAGTTATATTTTCAATAATAAATAATTCTGTGCTTTTGTGCCCTCTAGCAATTTAAGTAGCAAAATATAGTGTTACATCTCTGTTGCCGATAGCAGCTTTCTCCCTTTACTTCATTGTCAATGCAACAGCTGGATGAGAAGTGTCTGCTTTTAAATAAAAATAAAAATAAACGTCCTCGGTGTCACGTCAGAGAAATAAATACAATAATTCAAGAAGGAGGAAATCACGATGTAAACAAACACAAAGCGAAGCCGTGTCGCACAGACGCAAAATCAGACAAAACATCAAACTTCATGTGATTATTTGCAGGCTGCTGCAGCGTGAAGGGAGGGCGAGGGCGTCACAGTCGGAGTACGTACGCTCCGTCCTACGTTAGCGAAGCCAAAAAAAATCTGCGCGCTTTTTAACGCCGTCTCCGGGTTCCTGTTTTTGAAATTCCACACAGCGCCGATGTGGACACACACCCCAGATTTATTTTGTTTTCAGTACATTTCTTTTCCTTTTTGTTCAACTTAAAAAGAGAGAAAAAAATAATAAATGAACAAATGTACAGACGGTTCATGTTTCAAGACCTACATTTTCTAACACTTTGTGGTTTACATTCAGGAACATTCATGTTGAGTGAAAAATGAAGCAATAACCAAAAAAAAGCGAGAGAAAATAAAAAAATAAACAAAAAACCCCCAAAACATATTCACAATAATTATTTATGAAGACTATTCATCGCCATACAGTTATCATATGTTACAACTTATTACTAGTTTCTAGCAGTCCAGACTCCCTTCCAGGGTGATGAGTTATTATAGTTTCTCCTTCGAGGGGATCCAGATATAGGGTCCTGAATGTTCCTCTATGACCTGTTTGCAGTGGTTATAAATGTCCTCTAAGGTGTCTCCTTGAACCAGAGCTGCAAAGCAACAAATTCAAGATGGTTACAGACAGTCACACACGTGCGGCGATTCACTCATAAAGCCTCAGAGCTGTCAAATGTTTAATAAAATAAGATCCAGTGGACCTGCTGCACCAAAGTTTGACACTAATTATGATCAGAAACAACAGTACATCTGTTATTATAACACATAAGAGCTTTAACATGAGCGTAACTTGACTAAAATGAACTTTAACTTAGAAAACATGCTGGAATCTTCGATTAGAATCACTGGAAGTTCAAATAAAATCGATTATCTTACAAACTGATATATCACAACGACATTGTTCCTTTGATAACTGCACAAGAATCTTAAGAGTCACGAGGAAATCTCTCTACAATAATCTGGATAATTTGGCCACCTTCCTCAGTCCTGCTGCTCTGAAGGAGACCAGCAGAACACCGAGACGCAAACTGGATTCTTTTTATTCAAATATTAATACCTGTGAAGAATTCACCGAACTCCTGCTCCAGCTTCATCGCCCTGTCGAACGTCTTCCTGGCTTGTTCCTCTGTCAGTCTCTTATTCATGTCCCTGCACAGGACAAATGATGATTTATAAGTGATAAACAGGAGGACTTATCGTGCACGTGCAGCCTTGTAATAAATGACAGAGCGAATACTCACATTAATGAATCAATAGATCTAGGTTTAATGAAGATGGCGATGGGATAGAGTTGTGCTACTTGTAGTCGTTTGATGGCATTTCCAGACACATCCAGAATGCAGTGTTTACCCTGTACAAGAGAAGAAAGACTTAAACCACGCTGCCTCCTGTGGTATAAATCTAACAGCGTTAAGTAAAAGCTCCGTCCAGAGGAGGCGTCTTCTTCTAAAAAAAGGTCTCACCCTTTCGGCCACGTATTTGACAGACTGGACGCTCGTCCCGTACAGATTATCATTGTACTGTCCCGCCTCGATGAACTTGTGCTCTTGGATGTCCTTCTCCATCTGCTCTCTGGACATCACAAAGTGGTAGTCCCGCCCGTCCACCTCGTAGTCCCTCTTCGGCCGAGTGGTATCTTTGGTTGCAAAGAGGACAAGAAGCTGAACAAACGAAGAGCTCACTCGAGTCTATAAAAACTTGCACATCACTGGGAGGTTAGTCGGGATCACAAACATCTCTGTGTAAAGAAATCCAACCAGAGTTTGGTCAGTCGTACACTGAATTTCACATTTACCTTCAGATATTTAAATTTGGACAAAAGTTTTTGAGCAAATTTCACAATGTCTGAACATGAAAGCTTCTACAAAGGTTGGAAATGTCCTAATATGTGAACAGTTTACAGACACAACACACAAACCAAAGGGACAAGTCACTTCAGAGTCACTTTCTAAGCAAAGGGGTGAAAGAATCAGCTCAGCTGCTCCGCTCACTCACCTTGCTGCCCTGAACTGTTGGCCGCTTTACATGGTTCAAAAAAAAAGTATGTTGAAATAAAAAGAGATGGGTAAATCATAACATGCAAAATAAAAACTGGACTTTGGCTGACGAAGAACACGTTAACACACGAGTGGAGCGATCCTGTCAGGATGAGTCAAAATGGGGTCGATGAAGATGACGGTCACGAGACGGAGAAGTTTTGTTCGCACATTGAAGATCACCGGTGAAATGATGGTGGAGGTGATGTCGGCGCGTAATGAAACGCCACGCTGGCTTCATGATTCAGCTGAACACATCAGACACTCGCTCGGTTCTCATGAGCTACTTACGTGGCACACACGACCCAAACTTGTCCGGGAACTCCGATATCAGATCATCGTTGATCCGGTCCTTCATTGGTCCAAGGATTATGACAGGTCTGGCATAATTAACTGGAAGCAACAAAGAAACAATGATGAGCAGCGTTCATGGTTTGTTACACACGAGAGTAAATCTTGTGAAAGTCGCTGCTCGTGTGGTGAGAAGTCACAGAACAAACTGTGATTCACACGTCGAGGGCTTCGATCGCGGTGGCGACTTACTTTCTTGCCGCAGCACAGGTTCATACGAGAGAATCACGTCCTCTTGACTCCCTGGTGAGGAACACGGACAAAATGTTACTTATGCTATTTGGACGCATCCAAACACTGACATGAAGAACGTGCCACATGCCTTAAAACACACCACAGAACATGTTTGCATCTCACTGATGTTCATATGTCTGCATGCTACATGAAGAACTCAATTAACTGAATAATTAATCACAGTTTCATTCACGTTTAAACACTCGGTGATATTTCGACCTTCAGTTTGGTATCTCACACTTTTCTGAGCTGATGAAACTTCACATAATACTGAAGTGTTCCACGACATAACGTAACTCTGACATGCTCCACTTCAAACTAACATGCTCATAAACAGACATTAGAGTTGTTTACGTCATGCAGACATGCATTCTCTGAAGAGAGGCGTCAGTCAGGGGGTGCAGTCTTTAAAAAATCTGCTCAGGTCACCAAAAGAATGAAATCAAACCTGCACGTGACTTTTAGTTTCAGTTTTTCCACCTCGTGTCCTGGTGGTTCGATTCATAATAAGCTACTTTGGCTCCAAACGAACCAAACAACGACGCCCTGGTTGAGTTTAGTGGACCTGCTTCACCCCTCGTGACGAGGCAAACACACCGCGAAGCAAGACAAATCCGACAGATGCAGCATGCAACAGTGCAGGAGGGGAGATAAGACGAAAGAGACGAGGAACCATTCCTGGACCAACTTACTGAACGTCTTTGTCCCATACCCATCATCACCTATCCCCAGGATGTCCTACGGGCCGTCCAAAGCGTGCCAGAGCAGAAGAAAGAGAGGAAGGAGGACAGCCGCAACATAAGCAAAAGGTTCAGGGGGGGGAGTGAGAGGACGGAGCTGTGGGCTCACAGATCTGTCTCTGTCCAGACCGTGAGCAGCCAGCAGGGGGGATGGAGGTCGGTAACACGAAGGCTGGCTGAGACTGAGCCTAAATGATCTCTGAAGGGAAACTGGGTCGCACAATATCACACAGAAAAAGAACAACGCGGACTTGGCTTCTCATCAGAGCCGGGGGGTATCGGACTGCGATCCAACAGGAAGGGACAGAAAACAAAGACGACATGATGTGACCGTGAGAGGAAGCACACCTGTGACCCCCCTGACAGCTCGACACGGGCCCTACTGACTCTCTGCATGGAAGGACATGTGTGTCTGCGGGCTTACTTACGGTCTGAATCACTGCCATCCTGCTCACCCTCTTTGTTCTTGTAGAACGGGAACTTTCGCGTAAAGATGAAATTCTTTTTACGTTTGTCATTGAATGACTGTGAAGGGAGAGAAAGCACGGGGCACACAGGTATATCTGTCACGTTCATGCAGACAAAAACAACCGCTCGCACAAAAGTGGGACATCAAGAAGTTCCTCCGGTGAAAGCTGAACGTTTCTCCCAGACTCTCGCTCAACAATGCGAACTTGTTTTAATCAAAGTGGGTCACAGTTATTTAATCTGATTACGACGATGCTGCGTTCTATTTCCAGTTTGATAAACATTTTCAAAGATGAAGTGATTGGATCATCAGGGAAATAATCGCCAGCAATTTTAATAATTGATTAAACGTTTAAGTGACATGCTGGTTCCAGCTACTAAAATATGATTGGCTCTCTGTTATACAACATTGTAAATATGATAACTTCGGGTCTTGGACTGTTGGAGACAATGTCGAGTGTGGTGGGCAATCTTTGTTTTCTGACACGTTACAGACTGAGTTCATTAAAAACGAAGGATTATGATGAAACATTCATCAGAAAAAGCTTAAGATACTTTTTGTTCCCATTTTTCTGGAGTTGAAGTCAAAGTTTTGGTGAATTTCTCTTAAATTTGTGAACAAATTAAAAAGTCAGTGAGAATTTCTCCCCCATGCCGAGAATAACGGCACGTTTCAGACTTTTTATTGTAAGCAGACGAAGACGCGCCTGCAATAATGTTTGCAGGTTTGCCGTTTGCACCCCTTCTAAATATGTGTCCACTGTGCTAATGTGATCAGCTGCGGGAGCTGCAAGTGCGTCCTCCAGTCTCCAGCAAAGTGAGTCCCATTCATAGTTACGCACTTCTTAAATGATACACCACAACTTTATAACCTTTGGCTCGTGGAGATGCCAGTTTGAGAATTATGGGGTTTGTCAGCATCACCTGTCAGGTGACGCACTCACTAACATGGATTTGAACAAATCTGAGAGAAATAAACTTTAACGTCTTCAACTCAAGGAAAAACAAGAGAGTCTGGTGTTTGCCTGTCTGGGGAACCAAAGCGTTCACTTCACTTCTTGATGTGTCACAGCTGCATCAGAGGCATTTCAAAGAAAAAGCAAGGTGAGAAAAGAGTTACAGAGATCATGCTATGAGAGAACATGACGTAAATCACAGAAAAGGTTGTAAAAAACACAACATGCAGTGACGGAAAGAAAAAGATGATGATGATATGACGTCTGTGTCGTCATTTGAAGACGCAACGTCGTGCTCCAGAGCGGGAACGGCCCAAATTTCAGACACCATTTAGTCCTCATTAAAAATGTATACAATCTACGATCATTTTAGCTTAAACACTGGAAGAATTCACAAATATAGAATATATAAAATGTGGTTATATGAATAAAATGTGTGAATGTAGATAAAAACGTAAAGTTATAGACGGACAAACTACAGTGAGAATCTGACGATGGCAGTATGGAGACACGGGAAGGCGTACAGGAAGTTCACAGTTACATCTGAGCTACGAATCACTTGAATGAAGTCAGTAACATAAACTGCTGCTTTTGTAAAGTCACTTACCGCTTTGGAGTCGAACGAGCCCGGCTTGGCGTTGAACTTGACGGTCTTTAGACGCGCCCGCTCTTTCCTCTCCACCCTGCCAGGAAAACAAGAAAAAGTCGCGTCAGTCATGAAGCGACGAGGAGAAACGACACCACGGCAGCTCTGAGCAGAGTTCTGTTCTCACAAATGGTCCTCACCGTCTCTTGCTGGGGATGACACCCATCTCCTCACTGTCCCCGTGCGGGGTGACACGCCGGGCCTGCCACCACTCGTCGTCCGAGGCGTTGATGACGTGGAGGATGTCTCCGTACCTGAAGCTGAGACCTTGGCTGGGAAGACCGCTGTCCTTCGCCCTCTCATAGTCAAACAGTGCCCTGTTGAGTGAAGAAGATGACGAATTCCTATTTTTTCCAGCGTCATACGTTCATGTGAAGTCTCTTCTAATACGGCAGAGAGGAGCTAGAAGTACAGCGTTACCAGGTCAGAGAGAATAGTGACTGTGGGTCTGCAGGGATTTGCTATAATAAGAAACCTTCTTCTGTTTCAGTCACAGATCTCAAACCTGGTTTTATGTATGCGTGTTCAATCTTTGCATCAGTTGGTGGATGGAAGAAATCAGTGCATCATTTAGTTTTACTCAGCTCGACCCACCTCACGTAGAGCGATCTCTTCTGATTAGTTCGCAGGGATCCTGACCCGGAGCTCATGCTGTGGTTCATCATCTGCTCCCGCAGGTCATGGATTTTGGCCTCAAAACGCCCGTACTCTGCAAGACGAGATTAAAATGAATCAGGACTGACAGCCGTGTCTACATTCAGGCTGCAGTGCATCCTGGGAAAGAGGAGGGTCGACCTGATGATGCTACGAAAACCCAAAGGAAGGACCCAAAATGTGGTTTTGTATGTACAGGTCGACACAGTGCACGAGGTATGGTGGGTATATATTCATTAGTCATATTTTAACACTCACACACTTTTTGCAACGTCGCACCTTGAAACACTCACTCAGTTGAAGGTGAAATTTCATTTCTCCTGTAGTTTTAAGGGGACCTCTGATTTACGGGGACCAAGCCAGATTAATTCCTTTGAATAATCTTTAGCCTGCTGTTGCACATGTTGCAAAGTCTGTAACCTAAACCTGACATTTATGCAGCAATCATAATAAACACCTTGACGTGTGCAGGACGTTAAGACGTTAAGTCTGAAGCCGTGAACTGAACTGCTCTCAATAAAAAAATAAAAAGATGATGTCAGGATGTGAAAAGCCGTCACTCTGTTGACGAGTACGCTCTTCCTGACAGCGCCGTTACTACGAGGATGAAAAACCTGATAACTGGAGGCATGGCCAGCTAAACTGTCACTTACAGACGATCACCCGGTAAAGAGATGTGACACGTTCTGTCACCACACGACCGAGCGCTGGCTGCAAAAACCTGCAGTCCAGGAAGCAAAGCAAGAGAATATTAAAGAGAGAGACGCATCTACAGATACTAAACATGCATGTTTTAATAATCTGCAGTGAGCCGAGCAGACTCCCTCTCATCCTGGCACATTAACACCTTCACTTCTCAAACTGAAAAACCTTAAACAACAAAATCTGAAATCATAAATCTAATTTCAGAAGCAGAAATTTACTTTAAACTTTAGAAGCTGATGTTTCTCTAAAGTAACACGTACCTGTCTGCATGTTGACTCTGTCTGATTCCCTCGTGCTCCCTCCCTGCTCTCTACAAACAGTCCAGCTCTGTGCCGAGTGCAGCACTAAGTAGACAAAGGGAAACACCTCTCTCTCTCTCTCTCTCTCTCTCTCTCTCTCTCTCTCTCTCTCTGTCTGTCTCTCGCTCATAAATAAGCAGCGCATTGGGTTGGGCGGAGACAAACGGACGCTCCGAACTTATCTTAGATCCTTCAAACATCATCCTCCCTACATCGGAGCCTTTACTTCATTTTGTGTTGGAGCCAGATCACCGAGGTCCTTCAGTGTTTTCCTTTAAACGTCCTGATGTGTCTCTAAATGTCTCTAAACTGTGGAGCTCGCTGCCTCTGGAAGTCAGATTAAAGTCAGATCTTTTTAACATGATGAATCATTATTTTCATTTCATTTTATTTGATCTTTTTATTGTTTTGCTCGTCTGTGTCTGGGCTGCATGTTTGACTCAAAGGTGCTGACATCAGCTGGATATACATGCCTCTCTGCAGACACAGTATCCTGGTTACTCTGAAAAAGCACTGAACATGAGACAAAGTGACAAAATAAATACTCGATGAAGCCATTAGACTGAGTGACTGTGCGTGCATGTGCGGTAATAACACAGCTTAAAGGGGAGAACAAAGGACGACCTGCAGACGCAGAAACAAAAGGTGAAGTCAGGAGGTTAAAGAGTGCACGTGTGGTGGAGGTGGTGGAGGAGTGCGAGTCAGACAGAGGAAGAGAGGAAAGCATGAGGTGTGCGTCGGTGGGTCAAACAGACTGTCTGTGATCACATTCACCCAGCGGCTCGCTTCAAGCCGAGCCCTGCTGAATGATGCTAAAGCTCAGAGCAGCCACGGGGTGCCAGGGGCACAAACCTGGTGCAGGAGAGTGGGCCCGTCGTGGTGAGCATAGAGCAAGTTCTGATGGGTAAGAAGAGAAAGCAGGAGTTAGTCCCAGATTGGGGTTAAGAGCCCAGTTAGTCAGCATTAAGACGTCACCTCTGACAGGAACAAGGCAGCGAGTTGGACAAACGGGGGTCAGCTGAGCTGGATTATCAAATTTCTTTCGATCTTTAAAATCTTTGGCCACGTTTGAGAAGCAAACACCTAAACCGCTCTCTCTCGTCTGACTGTTTTTCCCAAGAAAACGTCTAAATACTCAGTTAAAGCTCTTAGATTAAAGATAAAATAACATTTATATTGATATTTTCAGGCTAACACCTCCACAGCTCTCGTATATGAGGGTCTGGACACTTTGTGAGTTTGACACCTCTGACACATGGAGAAGTCTCTGACCATGAGTCACTGTCCTCGGGTGGATGCTGCTGCCGCTGACCTTAATCAGAGGAAGCATGTCACCAGTCAAAGCTGTCTGATCCACTGCATGTTAACTTAACAGAAGGCTGGCAGACAGTCTTTGTCTTTGGTGGATTTAAATTAGCATGAGCGTGCCGTGCACGGATTCTCACGAACAGCGCGGTGACATTTTGTGCACGCTCTTATTCTGAAGGTGAAATCTTACAGATTTCATCCATAAGAGAAGCTCACGGCCACGTGTAATGAAGGGACAAAAGAAAGCATGAGATCTGAAAATGAAATGAGGAGTTACATTTCATCGTTTCACAGTTTCAGGACACACTGCCTCCTGTTTTACATCCTCCATGTTCAACACAGAGATCCACATCACGGACGTTCTCCTGCACGCGGCGAGCCGTCACTCGCTGGCCTGATTAGGAGTCACTCAGTGGGTAGAGAAGACCTACATTAACAGGATGTTTCTGCACTAACTCACCTTCGGGTCTGTACTGGGCGATGATGGTGACCACCTGTCCGGCTCCTTTCAGCGCTGCTGCTGCTTGTTCGTGCGTCGCTCCTCGGAGGTCGATGCCATTCACCTGTTTTAACAGCAGGGGCGACACACAGGTTCAATTCTGTTTTACCGGACACGGAACAACCTGCAACGCAAACGAAGGACACCAGGGCTGCATGTTCTTTTTATTTTCTGAATTATATTTTAGATTTATGCACCCTGAGAGTCTCCTCTATAGTTACGCGTCAGCTTGTCTCATCCACTCTGTGCAGACTCTGATTTAACGTTACCTCCTGCTTTCTGCTTGGAAATGGTGAATTTACAGCTCACAGCAACTGACCATGACAGAGTATGATAAAAAAAAATGCTAATGTTTGCATCTGCCTGGAAAGTTGCTGGATGCCCAGGATCTGTGGGTCCCCCCATCAGTCTCCATAACGGGTTTTCAGCCCACTCCCTGCCTGGACCTGTGGCCATCGTGTCCTCATCGTGTCCTCATCATGTCCTTATCGTGTCCTCATCGTGTCCTCATCATGTCCATGTTTGTTTTTGGCCTATTGTGTATCACAACCACCAAAAATTACAATAAGATAAATAAATGAGGTGAGGAATAAGTGTGACGTCAGGTGAGCTCCATCATCTCAAGGAGGGAAATCCAAGGACTGCTCTGTTTCTGTGTTGCGTTACTCAAGAGGATTAACACAGTGTTACACTTTTACACTTGTGTTAGGGCAACTGTGGCACTGGCAACAGACCAAAGAGCCTCAGGTGTGTGTGTAAGTGCAGAAACAGCCACAGTGTGTGTGTGTGGAGACAGAGGAATGTTCGGTCGATCGAGGAAGTTGTAGTTGGATTTGGAAAGCAGGCCACTGGTGCGATATTAACTGCCTGCTTTCATCAGGACAGACTGAGGAGCTGATTGGAAGCAAATTAACAGTCAGACAGCGGCGCGCTGATTTAACAATCTGCAGGCTGTACGACAGCAGAACATCACAATGAGATGAGACAGTGCAATCTGCGCTCGGCGTGGGAGGCGAACCGCTACAATTAACCATAACGAGGCGGAACAATCACTTCCTCTCAGCAACACGCAGGAAGTCATCATACATACATTCATCTGGCTGTTTGTTATACGGCGCTCGAAGCAATGACTGAGTGAAGCCAAGTGATTATTATTATTATTAATATTGATATTATTATTAATATTGCTCCACAGTGTGGAATCTGGATCAGGCAGATTTATAAATCCAGATTTTTCTGTCCAGGATGAGATTCATTTTTACTTTAGTGTAGCAGAAAGTACAGGAAGTCATCACCGAGGGACAGTCCACGCCTTACCCACCTTCATCTAATCATTTAATTTAAATATTTAATCAAAAAAACAAGAAAACTGCAGTGACTAAAGCTGGAACCTCGTCCAGCTTCTGGAGCTGAGGCTGATTTAACCGTGAAACACGAGCGGCCCTGACGTGGACAGTCCACACCTCTGTGTAGTAACACTGACGACATGCTGCAGGAATAAAAATAGAAAGACAGAGCAGGTTGTTCGTGTTTGGCCCCAGAAATAAATCTAGGCCAGTGGGACTATTACGGGCTCTATTAATACGCTGTGAGCACACGGGGTTAATTTTAAAGGTATCTTATTAAAACAGCCTCGTTTAGTGAATCAGTCTGATATAATGATACATCTTCATAATAAAACAGCTGAGCAGGATGTTTATATTTGTTCTGTTTTGAGTCATTATTCTAATTTTAGCCACACGAGGTCACGCGTGATGTTTTCTAACATGGGTGGAGCATGAAGAAGCACGCGGGCGTGTCTCTGTGAAGTCTCGACTCACCGATAAGATCTGGTCGCCTCGCCTCAGCTCTCCGCTCAGGTCGGCGGGCCCTCCTGCCAGGATGAAGGAGACGAAGATGCCCTCGCCGTCTTCGCCGCCCACGATGTTGAAGCCCAGGCCCGTGGAGCCTTTGTGGAGGACGACCTTCCTGGGTTCCCTGTACAGACAGTTCAGGTAGTACATCAGCTCGGGCGAGTCGGTGGGTTTCAGCATCTTGGCGGAGGACAGAGAGGTGGACCACAACAATCGCACGGTACGTGGACTAAAGCCTCAGTGATGCTTTGCTCGGGCTACGGAGCTCAAAGACTGCTGGAACTCCACAGGGGGACGGTGCTCTACTTAGGATCACTTGTCCCCAATTCAGTTCTGACGGAAAAGGAAGCTCGTCACATGCTAACACACACATTGGCTTGCTTTCTCTCTCACTGTCTCTCTCTCTCACGCACGCACACACACTAGGACACACGTATCCATACATCTCGCAGCATTTCAGGGCACAAACTGAGACTCCCCATGCCACTCAAGGCATCCCGTACGGAAATCTTTCTATTGTTTTGCAATAAATTAGTGTGATCCTCTCATCAGCGTGACACCTTCTTCTAAAATCAAACTAAACAACACTGAAGTCACGGTTTCCTGTTTGTCCACCATGTTTATTATCAAGTCACACCTGACACATCGCCTCATCCTCACAGAGGACAGCCGAGCACAGGACTGTCTGCAGCACACTGCCATCTGCTGCTGAATGCATAAACTACAGGAGCATGCAGCGAGGCCACGTTCCTCCAGCAAAGGTGCTTCACAAGTATCATTTTAACGTGATGTAACAACGTCAAACAGGCGAGTGTTCTGCACAGACGTGACTTTTTAATGTGACAACACGTCTCGTATTCGGTGACGCCGCCCTCCCTCTGAATTCTAACCTTGAGAATCAGACTAAAGTCATCGCAGACGTCAGGCTGCAGGCGTTCGTAATCTTCCTCCTGCCATTTGCAACCGTCTTCGCAAAACGCTGCAAGTTTCATGACAAAAACATTTAATCAATGCAGCGATGCCGTTTGGACGCCCCGCAGAATAAATTGACATTTTGTCCAAGTTATAAATAGATGAGAGTTTGCAGAGAAAGCTGCTGTGGGGCCAGATAAAAAGACTCATGCATGCAAAGAACAGCAGAGACTTAATGTGCAGAGGAGTGCGTCTTCTCCTTATGTATTTCATATCCAACATAATAAAGCCTGTGATCATAACTGACACTTAATCAGCCCCCTATGGAGAATGCTCGATTAATGAAATGTAACGAGAAGTCAGCTAAAGTCTGAGAAATCAGCCAACGTGTCGCTCTGAGGTGCAGATCCACGATCAGGAACTCAGGACGATGATTCTTTGTTGGATTTTGTAGCAAGCTGACAGCTGATTGGTCACCTGGAGGTCAAACTGTGTCTAACGTCACTATGAATGATAGAAAAATGACGTAGCACGTGACCGGAGCTAAAAATGACTATTCAAAACATGTGGATGGAGCTGCTGCCGCTCCTCAATGCTCCTTTGTCTGCGTGTGTTCCTCCTGACACACACACACACACACACACACACACACACACTCTCCGTCTACACTGCACCATGCACTTTCCTCCTCTCTAACACGCTCATCTGATTTAGCACCGCGGCTCATTCTGAGCTCAGCTCGGCAGCTGACGCCTCCCGTCTTTCACTTGGTGCCCCCTTCAGTGCACCTTTGGCTGCCCGCAGTCCCAGAGATGTGATTCGCTGTATATTGGATCAGTCACAGGAAAAACGCACTTATAACTCATTTTGACTTTGTTCGCTCGAGACTGAAAATTAATCTGTGAGGGAAGAGTGCTGCCATGGCAACGGCAAAAACCAGGAAACGCATCAGCTGAACAAAGCAGGGACACAAGAAAGTTTCACTCACATGCAGAGGGATAAAATGTGTGTTTGGATGAGGCGGGCACACACACACACAGACACACACAGGCGGTTTAAAGGTTAAAAGTCAAGCTTGAAAGACTTAGGTTAGTAAAAGCGTCACCGAGCATGCTCACTCGTCACCTCGCAGCATGCAGCAGCCTCTGCACCGTCACATCTACGACCACACCAACTCTCCATTTCCATTGAGCTCCACCCACGGAGGGGCCGTGTCCGTCAAACGTTCGGACGTCGTTGCTCACTCCAACATCGTCTGTCTTCTGATGTTTCACAGCTTTTATGAAAAAGCGCCCGGAGTCTTACAACTGTTGCTGCGTCGCAGATCTAACGGTGCGTTAGTGTGAGAAATTACACTGACAGACAATTAAAATATGTTAATTTTAAAGACACGAGGGGGCAATTCAACCGTCTACTGATGAACAAAAGACTTCTCAGGCTCAGGCTGGTGTCGCATCGGTTGTTGGTCGAGGACAAATATTTACTCTTGAACAAACTTTGGTTGCAAAAATGTTTCTCACATTTTTTATTCATCTGGTTTTTAACTGCCAACGGATTCTTTTACAGTTTGTATTCTTTGTTAATTGTGTTAAAATGTTAAATTTTTGCAAACTGTTAAAATTCAACAAATACAATAAATATAATAATAAATTAGCTTTTATTAGCATCGTTGTTTGTCACTCCACGGCCACCGTAGCTTCTCCTGAGTGAAGAGTGTTGAGTCGACCTTTAATGACTAAAGATGAATAATCTATCAATAGTTCTAATAAAAATGAATATAATAAACATTATTCTGCATGATTAGCACGTTTGGTATGTGAGACTGAGGTTTAAATATTTCTCTGAGCTCTCTTCCTCCGCCTCGTGTTGGTGGCAGATAAGACGAGGACGCTCTGAAGAGACAGAGAAGGAAATGGAGGAGGGAGGAACGAAACGTCGAGACGTGGCTGCAAGCGAGCGAGTACACAGAGACACGACACAGGTGGATGAGGCGGTAACATGGCATGCTGTTCACATGTTGGGGTGGGACACAGAGCGCAGGTGGAGGTGTTGGTGGAAAGTACCTGGTGATGTCCGAGTCAGGGAACAGGCTTAAGTGATAGTTTGGGATGGGGGCGGAGTGGAGGAGGCTTTTGTCGCACTCCACTGGGGAATAGTGTCGGGGGGAGGGTGCTTTGTCACATAGTTTGTTCACAGTGCTGTAAACTGGCTCAGGAGGCCTACAAGTGGAGTGAGAGACAAGAGCAGAGAGGTTAGTGTCCAGAGACAGAGAGGTGGGCGGTGGTGGTGGGTGGTGGAGGCTGTGGGATGGACAAAGGGTGACGGAGGCACACAGACGAAAGACAGGAGGAACAACAGACATGAAGCAGCGAGGACGTACAGGTATACGTGGTGTTATGGCTGCTGCTGGTCAAAGGACAGAAGTCAGAGAGACGGCATGCTTTATATTCATCACAACTCATTTCCTGCCATCCCTAATTTATTCAACAACTACGAACAAATATTTTCATTGTCGACTGATCTGATAGTTTAACTGATTGTTTTCAGAAATAATTAAAAAATGAGAAAAGAGGAAAACGTTTGAACATTTCAGGAGCTGGAATCAAAGAATGATTTTAAAAAGGTATTATTTCATCTCTAGCTGACGCAGATATCTGAAATCACAGGTTTCTGAAGCTGAACACGTCTGTGTTCTAATCTAAATATCGGCAGATGAATGACACCTCGGCGCTCTGATAGGCCATCTGTAACGGCACGTACCTGTCAATTAAGCGGCTCTGAATCCTGCATAACTTTAAGCCTTAATATAATGTGAACAGGTGAGTTGTATATAAATTCTCCCTCAGTACAGTTGTCATGAACGGGGAAATTAGCTACAGAGACCAAAACTGTTTTTTGTGCAGTCGTCGATACAGGATCATCTTCATGTTTATGCAGATTAAAGCCAGATTATTCAGTTTAAATGAGATAATGTTGAATGCTATGATGTATTTTAATGGAAGAGTCAGAATGTCGGAGTGTGTTGGACTGAGCAAGGCTCTGTGTGTGTGTGTGTGTGTAAGAGCAGAGCGGTGTTACCTCGTCTGTTCTACGTTTAATGAGTTAGCATGCTCAGCACAGATCGGTCTATGAGAGACGCGTCGTCTGTTCTGCACGACATAAATATGCATGAAAACTTCTGAACATGTCGTGATTGACTGAGGAGGAAACGTTCAGGACATCCGGGTCGTGCTTCATTCAAACCATGCAAAGGCGTGCAGCGGGCGAGTAAAGCAGACATCTCACCTCAACTGGAAGTGCTGGGAATCAAACCTGTGACCCTCCCCGTCATCGAGCGAGGGGTTTCTAATGGGAGGGAAAGCGTAAACGTTTTGATCACCAACCACCAAAATTCATCAGAAAAATATGGAACAGTTGATTTTTTTAACACATCAAGACATCGATCGCAGAACGACTTGAAGACAAGACGACAAGAACACGACAAGAACACGTGAAGCGGACGAGGCGCCGCGGTGTGTGAGCTCACGCATGCAGACGCACTGTGAAAGGTTATAGTGGATGAGTATATTGGAGGTCTTGCCTACACACTGGCTCACACACTAGGCTGCACTGAGCGTACTCCCACCTACACACTCCTCATCCTGGGACATCGATTCTCTTTTCTCTGAACAGCTGAAGCATAAAAACATCTCCACCAAGTATCGAGTGCCATCACAAATCACACGTTACCGCCCATCCTGACAGTCCAACATCTCAAGAAATAGATTTTTAAAACCTAAACTAAAGACGTGAACAGAGACGGAGTGAGTCTGCTCCCATTATTCCAGACTTCCGGCGGGTTAGACCGAAAGTTTTAACAGATTAAATTATGAGCCAGATGCAAATGCAAGAAAACGAAGAACTAACTCGAGGCAACGCGAACGTGGAGAAACAGAAGTTAGATCAGCACACAGATGAACAACTCGGGAGCTGAATCAAAAGCCGACTTCACGAGATCCAAAGAGGAACTCGAGCTGGATTTGAAGACGAGTTGCTGAATTTATAAATAAGAAATTAACCAACCAACTCCGAACACAGAGGAGGGCGTGCTGAAAGAGTCCAGATGAAATAACCTGCAGATATATGGAGTACTGGAGGAGAAGGCAGCAAAAGCAGTGAGGTGAGGTGGCCAAAGGTCAGAGGTCAGGTCTAATATTTAAGTGCAGGAAAGAACCAAATCTTTCACACCAGCTGCTGTTCTACTTTGAGTCCCGGAGTCTCAGTAACGACCCGCCGGTGAGGCGAAGAACCGAAGCACTCTGCACAGTTGGCTTCGTTTCTCTTGCTGAATCATTCATACCGCGGCGAGCCGAGCTCGGGCAGCCAGTCAGGCCGGATCAGACCGAAACGCGCTGACCTTGTGGCGGGCCCATTTAAGAGTCTGTAAGGGACTGAACAGCTGTCCTGCGAGGGAGGCGCACCTCGTCTTTAATTCATTAGCCTCGAAGTCACGTTTGAAAGTCCAGAAACTTTGTTCTGTTCTGAGCGCCGCGCGGCAGTCAACTGAAGAACGCTGGAGATGATGCGACGTAGTTATTGAACTAAAACAGGGAGCTTCAAATGAGAGCTAACGTGAACATAAGAATTCATGAATATTCAGACTTTCATTAAGGTTTTTGTTGGAGGGTTAGTCACAGAAACACAGTGCAGTCAAACAGGTGAAATTCACTGAGGTGTGAAGGACTTCATATCTTTATTAAGGAGTTGCTGTTTGGAACTGTTTATTTATCCTCCACCCTCCTCCGACTAACACCACCCACCACTTCAGAGATTAATATTTGCTCCCAGCAGCAGGATCAGCTCCTCAGAGAGCACTACAGCGCTCAGTCCTGACAGCTGTGCTGCTATGAAGCAGAAACGTCTCTCACTAATTACGGAAAAATATATATAATGCACTTTTTGAATGTGACGGCTCACAGCTCACATTTCAGCGCTGTCTCGTAAAGATACATTTCATCAGATCACGGCATCAGGATCTATTCTCAGCTCCTCGTCATCGCTGTCTTCGTTGAAGACGTCACTGTCTGTCTTATTCTGGCTCCTTTTGGTCCTCCATCAGAACTTTATTCAGCACATAAGCTGCTTGGCTCCAGATTGAGTACAAAATATCTGTGGTGAGTTAAAAACACTGAGCTGCCACAACCATCACTCTGCTCTCGCTAATAAAGAAGAAAGGCTCGTCTGGTCTTCAGCGTTCTCACAGTTTGTTCTGTGCGTGTAGAACACGGTGAACGAGCGCTACACTTTAGGTCAGCAAGGTAATCTGAAAGGCTGTTAGGGACGGACCTTGGCCTAAAGCAAACAGTAAACCTCTTAACTGCAAAGAGAATGGACGACTAATCCTTCACTCAACAAAGCTTAACGCGGGGTCCCCTCGGTTATCCTCTGAAATGAGCTTTTGTTATCACTCTGCTGCAATATTCCTCCACCGCTCTGCAGCGACGACCTGATCTATGCACGCGTTCATTTGTTCAGTGTGACATCCACCGCTCTCCTTCAATCTTCAGCGTGACATTTAACCAATAAACAGACCCGCCGAGCGTGCCGCTCAGACCTGACCTCGTGTTTGACGTGCAGCCGAGGGGAGAATCTGGAAACATTCCCTTTGATTTAACTGGATAGAAAAATTTGGCCCGTACGGCAGCTTGCTTTGGGATTACGTGTTCGGGCAGCTGAGGTGGGGAGCTGCTCGTGTTTGGCTGTGACTCACTCTCTGTAAGACATCTTAAGCTTTCTTCTGTTTGGACTGGAAGCAGCCGGTAGAGACGAGCGACTGAAGGGCAACAGGTAGAAAGAGGCAGACGGAGAGGAACTTTCAGTAGAACTCTGTAAGATTCCCTGACCTAGTTTGAATCCCTAACACTGTTAAGATGCAACAAAGGTGATGTGCAATGACTCACCTAACACGCTGCGACTCTAAAAGACTCGACTGATCCCAAAAACACAACAAAGCGCTGATGTAACAGCGAGACAACCTCAGTCTCTGCAACTGACACCATCGAATGATCTCTACACACATTTCAATGGACATTACACAGTCAGGACTATGAAGCAATGCTCCAGTGGTTTCCAGACATGCATCATAATGGCACAACACAACACAACACAACACAACACACAGACACACACAGGACTTCAGCAGACCAGTGCTTTTCAAACAGCTCCACCTTCATCATCCTCCGTTTTTTTAGGCTGCCTTTGAAAAACACTGCTGGACACAGAGGACGTGATCCAAACACCGACATGGGTGGAGCGGGCTGGACAAACTACCTGTAGTTCTAGTAGTCTGGTAGGAAGGGAGGTAATTACCGTAAGAAGGAAAAACCATCCAACCTGTTTATATCCTCTTCCCCCAGTAAGTGCTTAGGGAGGGGGGAATAACTCCCGGGGGAGATGGGGGGGAGACCAGACTTGTACTCCAAAGTGCCACTGTTGACGGGGGAAGAGATATGATTTTCCATGGCCGGAGAAAAAGCTGCAGAGAGAGCGAGAGAGAGAGAATTAAAGAGGCAGCTGCAGAAATGATGCAGGGAGAATATTCCTGCACACTCACAGCGAAACTCAACATGCGAACGTCGTGTGTGTTTGAGTCGACCGAACCAGAGCTAAAAGGAGAGCGAGTGTGTAAGATCTGCGCAGACATGAAATGCTCCTTTACACACAGGAAGGTGAGGGTGACGCACACTGCACCTTTAAATCCACCAGGTGGACAAAACACGACCTGAACCGAACACTGATGCTGCTCTGTGTTTCTCAATCAGTTTAAGACACTTAAACACATTCATATCAAATATCACTGACATTAGCATTTGTATTTTAGATGTGTGAAATCACAGATCGTACAAATGTGAAAATGAAATGGCTGCGTGCCGTCTCTACTTATTAAATGTTAAAAGGTCTCCTCGCTGTGCGCCTACTTCTGATTACACATGAGACACGTGTGCGCTGAATCATACCTGAGAGCATGACTGTGAATCACTCAGCACATATTAGCAAAACAAGTTCCCACTAATGTGCCGCAGAGAGAGAGAGAGCAACAACAACATTCGCCCTCACGGGTCACGGCTCTGAGCGCCTGATGGATGTCAGTCTACAAATATCATATGTATAACATGTAATTAAGAACTTCTCATCAGTTTGCTGTTTGTCAGCGAGATCTACACTGTGCTTATCTTTCTATATTTGCATGTTTTTCTTAGATCTCTTTAAACTTTTATTATTTTACATTTCAGATTTATCGCTGTTTGCAGCCGGGATACGAGGCAACGACAATAAAGTCGACTTGTCTTGACTTATAGGATAATTTGAGGTGCAACAAGTGAAAATGACAATATAGAAACGTCAGTTTGGCATTATACGATGAATAATAGATATCTGTAAGTTTGAATAGCAGTCAGTGGTAAAAGTTGAAATGAATGAGAGATAAAGAGTTGCAGCTCTCTGCAGGCTGCCTGAACGCGTCTGATGAGTTCAGGTACTCACAGTGTGTGATATCAGGAGGCCCATAGGGATCTGATAGGTAGACATTGGTGGGCTTCCCCACTTTTAGGTAGACGACGTCCGACGTGTTCTTCAGAATGGCCACGGCCTCTTCGTGAGACACTTCCTCCAGACTGTAGTTGTTCACCTGTCCAGACACAGACACAGCCCCCCCGTTAGCTCGATCGGTCTCAGTGTGTGTGTGTGTGTGTTGTCCGTCCTGCTCGGTTTAGATTAGTCCATCGTGCTCCGTGCCTCCAGGAGACTCTGGATTATGACAGATGGCGTTCGGGTGAGAACACAACAGTAGGAAGGTAATTAAATTAAGCGCTGGTTAAGCATGAGGGATGCCCTCTTCGAGGAGCGAGCTGTTAGACTTCTGAACCGGCGTCCTGTTTTCAAAAGACTCTTCACTTCATGATCATTTAGACGGCTGCAGAGGCATCGACCAACAGACACGAAAGAATGAATGCAATCAGTGAAAACCTGAACTCACCATGAGCAACCTGTCTCCGACTTGTAGCCGGCCGTCCTTCTGTGCTGCCCCGCCGTCGATGATCTTTGTGACGTATATGCTGTTGTCACCAGGAATGTGCTGGTTTCCAACTCCACCTGCAATACTGAAGCCGAGCCCTGCGTGTGTGTGTGGAAGGAGTCGGTTAGTATGACAGTATGTCCTGCAGGAATTTAAATATCATCAACAGTGTGTGTGTGTGTGTGTGTGTGTGTGACCTTTTGGTCCTTTGATGAGTTTGATCTCGATGATGGTTTCCAGCATCGGTCTGCGGCGCCGCACGTAGAGCCGGACGATAGAGCCCGCGACCTTCAGGGCTTCGACCGCTTTACTGTGAGA
This sequence comes from Nibea coibor, assembly GCA_023373845.1. NCBI lineage: Eukaryota > Metazoa > Chordata > Actinopteri > Sciaenidae > Nibea > Nibea coibor. The sequence continues at coordinate 22,439,314 of CM041733.1, forward strand.
AACTTCAGACACGTCTGCGTCGTTCACCCGCAGGATGCAGTCGTTGACTCTGGGAAGAGGAAGAGCGTGGATTAATGACGATAATTACCCATAATTGAGAGGAAGGCTGCGCTCACATCGTTTAATACCTCGCAAACAAGCTGGCATATCTGAGTGTTTGCAGGGCAGACCAGCAGCAGATACTTCTGCTCTTTGTCTCAAGAAGACAAGTCAGTGTCCCCACAGGGACCTCGGGACTTATGTTTGACCCCCGTATGTAACATGTTAGAACAGAAAATCCGCTCACGTGTTTACGTGCAGCGGTGACCCATGTGTTCGAATGTTGTGCTCATTATACACTTTAATACGTACACGTGCGTCTGTGATATAGTGTGTGTGTGTGTGTCCGTGTGTGTGTGCATGTGTGTAAAAATCAGAATCAGCTCAGCGGCTCGGTTTGAATCCCCTGAAGGTGTCGACCAAAACGTCCATGCCCCGGCACTGAAGGACACGACTCTCCTGGGGGTGCTCATAGGGACCAGCTGGGACCCAGCATGCACACACAACACACACAACACACACAAAACACACAAAACACACAAACACACACAAACACACACAAACACACTAAATCTCATGCATACACACACATCCATTTTCATCAGCGGGAAGCAGAGTGAATAAATGTTCTCTGGCATAAAATATATATGTCCATGAAATATTTAAAACTTTATTCACAGTGCGTCGTTGTTCTGTACGTAATGCTGAGGCAGGTCAGGGAAACAATGAAAAGTCAAACACTCCCAGGTAAGCAGGAAGGGGGAAGGGAGTGAGGCCTGGAGGTAACTGAGGATGACTGGAGACATATTTGGGAGGGTCGGACCACCAACTCGAGAGCCTGCCGAGAATTTAAGGAGTTTCCAGGGACGGGATAAATGCTGGAGACAAGTCCAGTCAATGGTGGACCATCTTCATATGTTCTGGGCCTGCAGCTCTTATCCAATCATACTGGCTCAATTTGCTGGAGAAACATGGACAGTCTTTGGACCTCCTAAGACTACAGGCTGCACATGGCTTATTAGATTATATTTAAATGAGGTTATGTATAAACTGTATCATATAGTTTTATAGAAATCTCTCAGAGTTTTAATGGCGGGGTTATTTCAGGTTCAGTCCTCACTGCATGCCTTCAGCCCCCATGAGAAACACCTAAAACGCTGCGAGCGCTCCCTGAAGCCGAGCTGCTGCTGCATTAAGTATGTTCAGCGTCCCGGAGCAGCGACAGGAAGTGTGGCTTCTGTAACGTTTCAGAAATCCCCATAAGGCCTCCGTCCTGCTCGCAGAGATTAGACTTCTCCTCCTCCATCCGTAATGCATCGCTCGCTCTGCCCACCTTGGAGAGGGTGACCATCAATTAAGCTAAGTGTGATTTATGCCCGGCCCCCGCTGCTTTTTGAGATCTGCTCGAGATGGACTGTGTGTGCATGCATTACGCTCCCGACCAGCATCTGTGATTTGACAGTAATGCTCCAGAATTGCAGCTTGGAAAAAGAACAGGGGCTGGCCTGCAACCAAAAACAGCATTATCCATCAGTGCTACTTCAAAAAGGCAGGATGGGAGCTGAGATACAGGACGCCGACAATATGCAACAGACAGCAGCTGTTTTACTGCCATCTGCTTCCTCTTGTCTCTGTTATAGCAGCATATACACATGCCTATCTATTATATCATATATCATCATATATATGGACTTCCATGTCTGAGTCTGATGAAGAAAATCCATTAGTTGGTAATTCAGAAAAATGTCTCGACTGTGTGTGTGTGTGTGTTAAATGAATGAATCTGATTTTTAAAGGTCCAGTGTGTCCAAGTTTTAGTGGCACCTAGTGGTGACGTTGCAGATTGCAACCAAATGAATACTCCCATGTCTCACTTCTGCTTCCAAGCATGTAGAATAAAAAGCAAAAGATCATTTCTGCTCTGGGCTACTGTAGAAAAATGGCGGTTCAACATGGCGTACCTCATGGAAAAGGACCCGGGGTCCTTTCCTAACCACAAGGAAAGATGTGAAGGAGAGGTGATAAGGAGTTAGGAGAAGACGACTGCTCTTACACGCTCTGACCGCGTTGTTTGTTCAGCCGAAGACGTGCAGATGCAAAGGTGTATATACGTATATTCTCTGTTTTCATACTTACACCAGCCATGTGAAGTGCAGGCTGTGTTTTTACCCCAGTGGAGTAATAAGTGAGCTCAGGTCGTGTCCTTGCCTCCTTGATAGGCCGCACTGTAGCAAAAAGAAACTGTATGCGCGCCCTCCATCCCTCTCTGTGCATTTAATAAGGCTGATACAGATGGCGGGCCACACTTAAGTAATATAGAGAATTGCTTCAGTGTGGAGAGCATCAGAGCTCCGGCAGCTCGGAGTACCTTTGAAGGTTAATTGTTCGGGTTTTAAATTGAAAGTGGTTTCTTACTCTTCAGGTTACGTGAACGGAAGTTTAATTCCTGGAATATCTGATGCTAGTTAATGTAGCGCATGCGTCACCGGGCCAAAATAGTTCCGAAAGAAAGTGAACAGATAGATGAGGTGAGTTTGAGACGTTAATGCACAGATGCATGCAGGAGATAGCTACAGAAAAATGAGGCTGTGGTTTTATTATCTTCAGTAGTTCACTGAGGGTAGATTATGGATGAGTGAGCAGTAATAGATCCAGTCTCCTGTGAGTCTTATGAGATTATCTTTAAGTCTTGTATCTTTAAGATTTTCAACACTTTCCTGGTTATCTCATATTTAAAGTGTAAGCGTGCGTGCTAACCTCAGGCGTCCATCCTCTGCCGCAGCTCCTCCAGGAATGATCTTGGTGATGAAGATGCCGGGGTCATCGCCGATGTGCGGGTTATCTGTCCCTCCGGCGATGCTAAAGCCCAACCCCGAGTTACCCTGTGGTGGAGACGAGAGGCAGGACTTATTCTCCGTGAAATGCCAACACATCAGCTGCATGTTTGAGGACAACTGCCCTCAGTGGGGCTGTGCTTAGCATCCCATTATAGAAACAGTCCAACTGCTGCTGTTATCGTCTCCGCGGAGGGAACAAGACCAACAATAAAAGGCTGCATGCATGCTCATCGTTTGCTAATATTAAACATATAAAATGATATTTTTATCTCGCCGTTGTTCATTTGAAGGCTTGAGTTTGGATGTTTCAAACATTTATCCGTTACTTCTCTTTAGTTTGGCTTCACACTTGCTTGTTTTCACACACTCTCAGGTGTCACAGCTGACTCAGGTTGCTTGGAGGTGTGTGCAGTCGTGGCAAAGAGACGATCAATCTGCAATCTTATATGTGCGTGTTTTCCTCATAAACATGAGTGTGTGGACGTCTCTCTTTCCAAACATCCCCGAGCAGCTGAAGATTCCTCCTCTGGGGTTCACTGATGCACGGGACGAGATACATCCTGTGCAAACAACTAAAAAACGTCCCTGTGAGCGCTTTCATTGTCTTTAAATGTGTGTCTGTTCAGAAGTGAAATATTGATGCATGATTTAACAGTTTTATCGTCTCGCTGCTCTCAGTCTGATTATAAAGTGGTCGGAGGTGTTAAGTCCACAGTTTGCCATTACAGAATGACTTTGGCATCCCGCTGCAGCGCCGTGTCTCGCAGCTTCTCTCCCGGCTCTTTATTATTACAAATTTACTATGAAATATCGTATTTATAAAGCCCCTGCCTCATAAACGGCGCGTCTTTCAGAGAGCAGGCTGCACTTTGTCGGCTCTGCAAATAAAATCCCCTGGATGCCCACTCACAAAATGAAAGTCAACCTTTGATTAAATTGTTAGCTTTTGGGAATAGCTGCTTCTCTTGATTACAAAACCCAACGAGTGCCCCCGCAGGGCCTCGAACGCTGAATCAAAAAAGTGTTGTTCAGCTCTCCGGGGTGACTCGAGAGGACCTGACACAGGCCTGTCTGCCCTCGGAGACTCACACAAGATGTTTTTCGGCCATCATTTGATGGCTGAGGATAATAATGGAGGTCTGGGAGAAGTGATGGAGGCCGACTGCTGCCTGTATTAAATCATATCTCTGTGATGGCCCAGTGCAGCCTCCTCTTGTTGGTGCTGTTCACCTCTGCTCTTTGTTTGGCTCTGTCTCTGCTCCTGATCGTATCAGAGCTGTCAGACTCCGTCCTCTCTGCCTAGTTAGTGCTCACTTGGCTGATATTTCCATCTCAGTGACTTCCAGATTCATTTATGGGCCACATGTGCTGTAACACACAGATGTGTGAGGGATAAAGCTGTTGTTGAATCTCAACAAATGAGATGCTGATACGCTGATAGGCTGATCTGTGGGTGGACTGTCTAAATGAAACGTCTCAGAGAAGCTCACTGGAGTTTACTGAGACGTTTCCCCCTCATCACCGCCTCGCATCTTATTTTAAAGCCTTCAGGAGACCGCTTCACCGCGCCGCAGCGCCGAGGCGTGTTCACATAGATGGATATATGTATTTCCGAGGTTAAGCACAGCTGTGGGGACCTGAGATACTCACCCGCTCTAGAGTGATTTCCTCAAACTCATATTCAATTTCTGTGCCGTTGACCTGAGGAGACAAAGAACAGACTGAGCTCAGACATTCGCTCCATTTTTCAGTCAAACGCTGATTCGAAATGAAAATCCACATCAGCGCTGCTCGATAATGATATTGAGTTATATTCACAGGGGATGATGCTGAGCTCCACGCAGACTCTGCATACTTAAACTGAAGGTGACAGGTGTGTTGCAGAGCCTCTTGCACTCTCTGCGCTAAATGGGCTCCGCCACAAGGGAAACAATTTAAGGTGATGGTTAATCAACATTCGCTATTTCTGCAACATGGAGGTTAGCTGCTGAGGAGCGAGGCTCATCCTGTATCTCACTGAGATGATTAATTAGCAGCGAGCGCTTCCGTCATTATGCATTCATACAGGAATAGCACACGAGCATATGAGATGTTGCATATCATATTCCCAGTTGGGTCGCATCAGATATTATTATCTGAACTTCATGTGATCGTACAGGCAAGAAAAACCTGAAGACTAAATCAGCAGTGAGGGAAGCGGGTTCATCTTTGTTGACTTCATGGTCAGAACTGTTAAATACACATACGTGATGTCGTCAGGGAGAATAAAAAGAGAAAATCACCTTTAACTGTGCAAATTGTGGCAACAAAGCGACAGCGGCGTGTTATTTATCCGGCCTCTGCTCGGCAGCACAGCTTCATTTATTTGTTTTGATGTAAAACACTGAGAAGTGCTGGAGGTGAGGGTCTTTACAAACTCCTGCGCAGGTCTTTTATTCATGACGCGCATCAATAATTCAGCACAGCGACCTCATTTGTTTTACTAAGATAAGTTACACAATCAAACCACCGCAAACTGTCTCACCTCGAGCTCAGGGAAAGACTTTTACCGCATCGTGCGTTCATCTGCTCCCACTCAAAGAAAACAAACTAACAGATGCATTAAAAAGACATGAATCCAAACTCACGTAAGGAACCGACTCCAAAGTGTCTGTGTTGACAATTATCGGGGCAGGGCTGGCCTGTAGGAGACACACAGAGAGAAGAGGGGAAGAAAAGGTTGAGACTTAGTGATGCAGAGACACTGTCCTACTTTCCATAAAATGTATCCAGGGGACAACCTGGTGGATCTCTGCATCATCAACAATTTAACAGACTTCCATTTGCTGGATGGCAGCAGAAACACTCTGCACCGCGCCCGGCTGCAGTTATTATAGCTGAGCGCTTTAACATGAGAGAGGGACGAGGACACGAGTGGATGTGCAAAGTTTGAACCATGCAGATGTGAACATTCTGACACCGAAGCGTGGCGGCTGCAGATTGTGTGATTCGTGTTGAGTTACACCACCTTCCCTCTGTCGTGGAAATCTGACCTCCAGTCAGGTAATAATATTGCACTCATAAATTGTGGCGGCATGAAAATGAAACCAATGTCACACAGAGCACACAAAACATTTCCTCACGGCGGCCTGTAGAAAATGAGCAGATGGTTAAAGGCAGGGAGAGAGAGGGAGAGAGCGATGACCGAACATCGGATTAGCAGCTCGGTTTACGGGACTTTGGAAGACGGCGCTCAAGGATGCATTTGGAGATTTCTTTGAAATCCGTCCTTTGATTTTTGTCCCCGCAAGATGAATCGAACTCAAGGGCAATAATAAAAGAACGGCTCATCGTTCTCCTGCTAATAATTAGAATAAAAAAAGAAGCTAATGCATAACAAGTAGCGCGCCATATCGTGTGCAAAGGATGAGACACACGGACGTCTAATCACAAATCTAAAGGACATATTTCATATGTGGTATTATCACTGAGTGCAGTGTTGCTGTCTCAGGGCGTCACACACTGTGTGTGTGTGTGTGTGTGTGTGTGTGTGACTGACATGAAGCTGCTTGGTCATCAGTCCGCTGACAGCACACAACGTCGACAAGAGACTCTCCGGCCTGTCCGCCCATGTCTCAGTCAGGGAAGATGACGTAGGTTTCTCTGATATTTGACTTTCTGAGTTTTCACGTTGCATCTCGGACCAAATTCAACACGTCACCGACTGAACGAGGAGAAATAAAACCGAACAAGCTGAATTTCATGATTACTCGGACTGAAGAGAAGAACCTCACCAGCGTCTCCACCAAGAAATTATTTACAAGTTTACAAGTTTAATTACCACAAATTATCATCATTTTCAAGTCGGATGAATAATGCAGCGCGCCATCGTTAAAATACTTCCATCAACTTGTTTTCACGCTCGGTCTCATTCTGCTCTCCAAGCGAGCTCAAATCAATTAATCAGTAGGTTTTTTTTTTGCAGATTAGTGAATGTAAATTAAACCCAAGCTCGACTTGGGATATTTTTTTATATGAATAATAATTTTTAGTGAACTTCTGGTTCTTCTGCTGCCATAACTTCAGGCTCTTTTCTCCACGAAAACAAAAACTTCATCATGTTAAGATTAAAATAGAAAAATCCCATTCCTCAATTGTAGCGTCTTATCTTAAGTTGAATAATGATGCCGGTGTTCCTCCCAGCTTGTACTTTACGCAGTAATTGTGCCCAACTTTGACATTTAATTATAGATTCTACATTTAAACGCTCACGTCGCCTCAGTTTGTCTGTTCAGGACATTAATATGCAGCATTTACATTCCTGTGAATTATTGAATTACTGTGGCTCGTTCACATGAGCAAGTCTGAACATCACACACACACACACACACGCAGACTGTGAATTTAAAACAGAAAGAGACATTACAGTCGGCTGGCTGTGCGGGACTGCAACAGCAGAAACTGATTGAAGGAAAATGGCGTTTGCGAGTGGAATGATGAGACGGATTAAGACGCTCGTGCTCTCCGTGCACGGACGCTAATAACATGAATGAATTCACAGCTGTGCCGCCTGCAAGAGAGAAACATTGGAGCTACTGAGAATGTAGCAGCACAAGCTCTGCCATCACGTACGTTCACCGTTACATGTAAACTCCTCTGTAATGCATGTGGACAGAAACAGTGACTCGCAGCAATTACATAAGTACAGATCCCTGGAGTGGCCACAGGATGCAATTTGTTCCCACATTTTCAATATTTCATGGGCACAAGAGTGTACACAGAGAGCCAGCACAAGGTTTCCATGGAAATGAGGCCGACGAGCAAGCGGCAACCTCCGAGGCCGAGAAATGAAGAAGTGCTAAAAGCTGCAACACCACGAGCGGCCGCTTGAGGCTGGCTCCAGAAGTGAGTCAGTCTCCATAAGCAAGCTAACAACAAGCTAAAACGAGCTAACTACAAGCTAAGACAAGCTAGAACAAGATAACAAGCTAACTACAAGCTCACAACAGGCTAGCTACAAGCTAAAACAAGCTAACTACAAGCTAAGACAATCTAGAACAAGATAACAACAAGATAACTACAAGCTAAAACAAGTTAACTACAAGTTAAGACAAGCTAACTACAAGCTAAGACAAGCTAGAACAAGATAACAAGCTAACTACAAGCTCACAACAGGCTAGCTACAAGCTAAAACAAGCTAACTACAAGATAAGACAAGCTAACTACAAGCTAAGACAAGCTAACTACAAGCTAAGACAATCTAGAACAAGATAACAAGCTAACTACAAGCTCACAACAGGCTAGCTACAAGCTAAAACAAGCTAACTACAAGCTAAAACAAGCTCGAACGAGATAACAAGCTAACTATAAGCTCACAACAGGCTAGCTACAAGCTAGAACAAGCTAATAACAAGCTAAAACAAGCTAACAAGCTTACAACAAAGCATCAAACTGCAGTTCCTCTAACGTCCACTTGAGGCCGGTTCCCGAAGTGAGTCAGTCTCCATAAGTCCCCATGTTAGACAGCAGAAATAAACATGTTTACAGCCTGGTACAAAAACAGTTTTGGTCTCTGTAGCTAATTTCCCCGTTCATGACAACTGTACTGAGGGTGAATTTATATACAACTCACCTGTTCAGGTTATATTAAGGCTTAAAGTTATGCAGGATTAAGACGCTTTGATTGACGGGTAAATGTTACAGATGGTTTGTTTGGGCACTCATCAGGCATCATTCAGCCTGCTGATGATCCACGTCTTTGCTGATACGTTGATTAGCTGATTAGCTTCCTTCCATTGCTTCGTACATTTTAACTGTGCCGTACTTTCATACCCTAGAGTACCCAGTAACACACAACATGGACACCACTGCCACTACGAATCCACATGTATGCTCACACACAGAGCCCCGAGAGCTAATTGCCACTCAGCTGTGCACATAAATGACATGCTTAACTGCACTTAGGCTTCTTTCTCTCGTTTTTCATGCATCCCAACATGCAGCCACGTGACCAACTGCCTCCAACAACACATTAAGCCTGCGCTTGATATGTTAAGAGGCTTCCAGAGAGCGATGAACTACAACCAGTGATAACGTAGTAGTGTAGTAATATTGAATTTTCAATTACACTGCCAGCGCAGAAGAAACACGTTCACAGTTTTTCAGTGTTGTAATTAATCAGGTCAGCTCTCTGGTGGGTGTCAGGCCAGATGCCCTTCTACATGGTTAGAGCCTCGTGTATGTCAGTAAACAAACACACAACATGTGAGCCGCTGCGAGTACAAATCACCACAGTGTTGTGTATTTTGTCTTCTCTGGTGAACATCTCCAACATAAAGCTCTAACTGCATGACGAGGAAGGTGTAAAACGGTGAAAACAGCCAGCGTGGCCGATTTCAGATGTGACAGAGCGACTCGCTTGTACTTCTTCGGTCGAGTCTTGTGCTCTTACCGAGTTTTCCTCAATAATTCAGCGCCAACTCTATGTATAGTGGCTCATGAAAACAGCCGAGCGTATCAATAATTCACTGGCATCTCATGTAAAAATAGTCAACAACACAACGTGAGATGTGGGAAGCTTTGGAAAGTCTGGTTAGAGAGAGAGAGAGAGAAAATGGAGGATGGAAATGGATGGGAAAGATCGGCGAGAGAAGGGAGGAAACGAGGCTGAACAGGAAGTCTGTGCGTATTCCTGGAAAGTAATCATGAAGTACAACCAATTATGGTGTTAACGAGACAAACGAAGGTGAAAACTCTGAGACTTCAGGCTGTTTGAAATGTGTCAGCCGTAGTACGAGCGTGCTCCCCTCTCTCCCTCGTCCAGCTCTCCATCTTTGAAGGCAGAGAGAACAGGTAATGCCGGCTGCCCCCTCCATACATCCACCCCTCCAATCCCCTCAGCTCCGTGATGGATGGCCTCCCATTACCTCCCACTGGCCTCGCCTGAGGTAATTTCGCTCGTGCTATGGTTGCTAAAACGACTACACATCACAACAACCATCATTTGCTTGTTCTCTGATACACATGCAGAAATATGTTTAATTCCTACAGGACAGCGCCGATCAGTCGTAAAGCTGCTGTCAGCTCTCCAGTTTCATCTCATCTGACCATAAAAATCTCCATTTTTCTCTGCTAATAACCGTCCAGCCTAAAAGGAAACAGATGCTTTACTGCTTTTAGACATTTTTACTCGTTTACAGCTGCCGACGCTCCTCCTGAAAGGTAATAAAAGGTAAAACAGTGTCCTCCATACAGCCACATAAAACAGATACTGAGGTCAATAACGAGGTGAGCCCGGCTTATTGAGATTGAGAATATATTCAGGCAGACCCAGACGTCCATAATGTTATTACAGAGAGGAGCACTAAGTCATCACAGCTGAAACACACGGGCGAGGCCGACATCACGCTCAGGCCGCGTCCTTCATCATTTTAATGCATCTTTTTCATGAGTTTTTCACAATGTGACTCACTGCGCGTCTGCTGTGACGCTCACGGTGCAAGGCGGCGCGTTTTGTGCTGCGCCTCGGAGAGATCGCGGCAAGTTAACGTGACTTTTGAGCCAATAAAATCGCCAGCATGAACTAAATGTAGCCGCATCTGCAGAAGTCAGTCGATAAGAAGCGAGACAACAACGATCAGCGCCTTCACTGCTGCACAAAAGTAACGATAAGTTTATTTTTAAACTGGAAAATGTCCCGCTCACTGCATGTCTTGGTCATGGTGGTTTATAAAAAGTTGTTTTGCTGTTTATATGAAAATCTACCTGCTGACAGGACCGGCCTCAAAACTTCAGTGTCAGCCAGATTTTTCCATTTATTCCAACTACAACCACGAAAAAGTGTCTGCAGACGGTGGAAAAAGCTTCAATCACTGCTGTCATGACTCGAAAGAACGTCACCACATGTATTAAGCTCGTCGCTTTAATGACACACTTCAACACGAATCAGAGTTTCTTTTTTCCACATTCAGAATTTTTGAGAATCTCCAGAAATAAAATCTTCTCTGACAATCAGACGCAGATTAGCAGGATTTCTGATGAGATGAACTCATCTGTGTGTGTGTGTGTGTGTGTGTGTGTGTGTGCACAACAAAACAAAAACAGCTAATATGTGAGTGCCAGGAACTGGCAGGGGACTGAGTCCACCGTTTGTCCTTGGGCTTTGATTTGTAGATGTCTGTCCTCTTTAGCGGTGCCATTTCTCATGTTTGGCTCGCCGGCGTATCGTTGGGTTTGCCAAGGCGGCTCACATTGGAAGGACCCAAAATTCAGCTCCTGACCTCCTCCTGAAGCTGACGTATGATGTTAATTGTAATTCATAAGCACGTCTGCCATGGCTGTTTTGCTTCCTTTGTAAACTTCAGCTCACTTCGGCCGGGTCGTGTCACGTTTTTATTCTTTCTGCTCCTGAATGACTCTGAGGTGAAAAACTTCAGTCAGTCACAGATTAAATGAAGCAACGGTGACTCCAACTGAGTGAGTAACAAGTCAGCAAAGTCAATGCCAGTGAACTAACGCCGATAGAGACCCGTAAGTCAACGACAAAAACATGCAAACGCTCTCGATCAACTCTGCAAGAGGAAAATGTGAGACATCAAGTTAAACGCATCTATAGCTTCTTATCAACCTGGAGGGGGAGATCCTCCCTTCACAGGAAACCAAACTACACCGGCTCTGTGGTCAGGCGGTGAAACATTTCATCGTTCAAATGAAGTTTTACAGACGTTCCTCCCTCAAGCTGCAGAGTAAGGAAAGGATTCAACAAAGTGATGAGCTGCCGTCATCAGGAAGTCCAGCAACAAACTCTCCTGCATCATAATTCACCTTAATTCCAGATTAACACGTCTACACATCTGTCAGCGCTGCTCCTGTGGTCTCTGATAACAGCAGATTTTACCTGATAGGGCTCCTGCCAGCTCTGGACGCAGCCACACTCAGAGGGCCACAGGTCACAGCTGCCCCCCTTGGCTCTTACTGTCGCCAGCCGTCCGGGGCTCCTGGACGCGCTGTCTGAGTGCCAGGCCGCCGCACGCCCCCCCTTTCGGGGAAGGGTGGCCCCGCCGGGGACGGATCCACCGTAATGATACCTCTGGCACGGGTGATGGTGTTGTTGCTGATGATGGTGGTGCTGACTGTTGGGGTGCTGCTGGTGCCAGCTGAAGGAACATGGCACCTCCTCGCACTCCCCCCTTCCGTCCAGGTCTGCGAAGCAGCTCTGCTGTTTGCTCAGGTAAGCAGTCATGCCGCTGCCGCTGCTGCCACGCTACACTAACCTCTGCTCACTTCAACACTTTGTCTCCTCTCCGGGTTACTCGGACGCTCATCAAACACAAGACGCGACGCTGCCTGATGTGTGAGTCGCTCGCTCTGGCAAAACCCAAGATGAATGAACCGACTGGCTGCCTGGCTGCTGTAGCTGTACAGGCTACATAGGGTGTGTGTGTGTGTGAGTGTGTGTGTGAGTGTGTCAGAGCTTCTGGAGTGGAAGAACGATAAATGAGAGAGAGAGAGAGAGAGAAAGGGGAGGGAGGAAGAGGGAAGAGAGAGATAGAGACGAATAGAGCGAGATACTTGATGAGAGGGAAACTGAGTGAAAGGGAGGGAGGAGAGCTGAGTGAGAGGAGAAGGGGGGAGGAGGAGGAGGAGGGAGACGAATAAGAGAGAATGATGGGAAGGAAAGAGGCAGATAAGAACAGCAGGAGATGGAGAAAGAGAGAGAGAGAGTTGTCTGCGTTGGCTGCCAGCCCTCTGTCAATAAATGACTCAACTGGCAGTGCTGCTTGACAGCATCCGCACCTCCAGGCAGAGACAATTGATAGTCGTGCTGCTGGGAATTGGAGGCAATGGGAGCTCGAACTACAAATCCCCGGACTCACTCTGTGGGAGTGGCTGCACGTGACGGACGAGAAGATAAAGATCCTCCAGAATCCTGGGTTTGTTTCATCGAAGGTCTGTGGCACCGGCTCGGCACAAATAAATACATTTTCAGTGGATGTGTACAAACCCACAGACCTTCAGCTCGACTGACCTATTTAGCCTCTTTTAGCTTCATTTTTGTTTTCCAGCCGCTGAGCGGCAGCAGAAATCTGTTTCCAGCAAAAGTCTCGAGTAAAATAAATAATAATAAATAAAATAAACCCAGTAAACGCGACCTGCCCAGCAGCAGACAGCAGACATCCAAATCAGTGACAGTATGAAGTACGAACAGAGCATGCAACACGGCAAAGGCGTGGATCATCTGCAGACCTGAGGCGGCTGAACGACACCGGGGTGCTCCAATAAGTCATCTGTAACAACATTTACCTGCATAACTTTAAGCCTATATATATTGTGAACAGGTGAGTTGTATATAAATTCACCCTCAGTACAGTAAACATGTTTATTTCTGCTGTCTAACATGGGGACTTATGGAGACTGACTCACTCCTGGAGCCAGCCTCAAGTGGACGTTAGAGGAACTGCAGTTTTTGTTGCTCTGTGTCTGCTGGATGCACAAACAGGCTACAGGATCTACTGAGAAGTCTTAGAAATACAAAACACCTCCAACAAAAAGGAGTTCAGCCTCTAAATGCACACGACTATTTTACGCCACGTTGGATTTGCTTCCTTTTCTTTCTGGATCTTCTATTTCTCCAAGGAAGAGGGTTAAAAGTGCAACCAAACCAATCCCACAAGCCGCTGATCCTCACATTGATCCGGGCGTAAACTCACAGCTGAAGAACGGTGAAATGAAATCACGCGTCGCTGGAAGCATGCTAATTCAGTAAGTCTGATCAGAGAGTGCTTTTCTTGACTTCCACGTCTTCGCTCGGATGGAATCAGGGTCGAGGAGGTTTTCAGATGCAAGCAAACGATGTTAAAACGCATCCGGATGCTCCGGCGTCAACATCATCCGAGGTGTGAGAACAGGAAATGAGCTGTACGCTTCACGTCGTCGGAAACACACACACACACGCACTGTTCTTGTGTGGGGATGATGTCACCATGACAGAGATACCTAAGCTTTTTTTCCACGGCACACACACTCAGCACTGCCATCACATGGTGTGTTATGTGATGCTTTAGTATGTGTGTGTGTGGGCGTCATCATTACCCATTCCATCTACCAGAGGCGAGCGACGACGGCCACAGAACAGCCAGTGATGGAGAATAATACCTCATCAGAGCTGACTGAGGCAGCAAACAGCATGCCCTCGTAGGAGAGAGAGCATCAGTGGGCAGCACGAGTGTGTGTGTGTGTGTGTGTGTGTGTGTGTTTGCGATTGTAATAACAGATGAAGAGTGAGTAGGGGAGCAGGGGGCGCGGCTGGATGGATGGTTGGTCAGTTAGGAGAAAGCCCTCTCAGCTCAGCTCAGCCTTACACGTGTGCCCACATGCCTGACTTCAATGCGAGCGGCTCGTCGTCGCTCTCCACCGCACGCCCATACGAAGATGGAGGACGGCGAGCATCGCAAGCTGAGTCAGAACCAGCTGTCGACATACGATACGACCTTTAGATTTCACATTTACGACATTATCGGACGTTAAAAAGGAACCTACAGCGTCTGAGGGGGTTCAGAGGCAGCGTGCGGATCCATGACCTTTATTGACATTTATCAGAAACATCCTGAAACAACATTCAAACCTGAAACCTCATCATCATGCTCCACGGCCCTCTGCAGCCTGTCCGCCTGTCTGTCTGTCCACCTGTCTGTCTGCCTGCAGATCTGTCTGTCTGCTACATTTGAGGGATTTCGTTTCGAGAGACACTGGAGAGTCTCCAGCCGAAGACGCAGATGGAAATCAAAGCTTGGCGTTTTAAAAATGAAGCAAAGTCCGAGTGCTCACCACAGTTATGGTCTTTTTGTAACAGAGGGAGATTTATTTGAAATGTAAACATGCCAGTTTGATAAATTGATTCCCTGCAGTGAAATATGTGATTATATAATAAGAATTTTAATCACAATCTGGGAGGAAAGACTACAGTACACATGATGTGTGCTGAACAGAGGGAGGCCGACACTGAAACCAGTCAGTGCAGATGTTGATACAAGGACAATGCTGCTTCAATAGATATAAAATAACAAATGCAGCTTAAACACGATGATGCTGTGGAACCTGAACCTGCTGCAGAAGGAATATTTCCTCCGAGCTGGAGGCCGACGCTGAAATACAGCGCTCGTGGTGACACATTCGGATGATTAAAGGCAGAGGTTATTTCTAGGAAACACAAAGAAAGATCATTAGCCGTTGGCGAGGGTTCGTATCATCGAATCATCTCTTATATTAACTTCCATTAAAGTCCACAACATACACAAACACGCTGGTTTGGAGTCAGTGACTCATGCAGAAATCTGTTATTGTTCTTTCCACTTCTAATCCTCCCCTGTGCACGCACCGAGCCTATCAGGCGTGTTATATGATGTTAGAGGGTGACTACACTAAGTGAGACATGCCGTGAATCTGAGCCACAAAGTAACGTTAAAACATCGATGCTGTGTCACTGTTCTCTTTCTCGCTGCACTGTTTGGACCGGGCTACTCGCTCTCTCTGTGTGCGTCTGATAAAACAGTGCAGCAGATTTACCCCCGACATTATATTTCAGACTGCAGCGGTCAGTCGGCAGCAATAAATCAGAAGCTGCAGTTATTTGTGAGCCTTAAAATGCGTCCTGTATCTTTAAACGGGGTCGTATTTTTACACAGCGATACCTGATTTGCACCACAAGATGCTCCCCGGTCCATTCGACTGTGTGTGTTATGTGTGTGTGAGCTTCATTGTCACTCCGCTCAGATACCGTTTGACCTTTGACACAAAGCCCAGGATGAGCCAATCAAAATCTGACAGGTCATTTAGTGTGTCGGTGCCACTTGATTGAACAGCTCTCAGCCACTCTCAGCCTCTGTCACTAAGGAGCACAATCTCCTCTGCGCCCGCCGCCGAGGAGGAGAAGAACTCGAGGTCGGGAAAGTTGAATTGCTTTAATGGGCCCATTCTTCTTCTTCATTCGGTATGTGGCCTGTTTTTCATTCGTGGAGTATGATTACAGGACGCAGTGGCGTGATTAAAACAGTCAGGGCCCCCCGCTCACGTCCAATGAAATGTTTCAATCAGGATGCGTCACTGTGTAACTCAGGCAGAAACAGAGATTTAACGGAGGTACGATGACGTGGTGCATGGTGGCCTCGTTAGCAGTGAAATGTGATTAATCATATGATCATTAATCATAACAGGAAGTGGAGTTGGAATCTGACAGAAACAAAGACGAGCTCAGCTGCCTCTGAATTTAAGCTGCTTACTGTCTATTAGCACAGTGATATGCACTGCCTGTTAATGCAATACATCCAGCCTGCCACACGGGGGCACTTACAGCTCAGCATCAAGCTGCGGGCCTGACTAACTAGCAGCAGTTAAGGAGAGTATCCTTGAAGAAAGTCTGCAGCATCTCTTCACAAACATGTCTTTCCCAGGAGGAGGAGGGAGGAGGGAGGAGGAGGAGGAGGGAGGAGGAGGAGGAGGGAGGAGGAGAGGTGATGTTGTTTTAGAAATACAGCAGCCTAATGCAAACTTACAACACCTGTCGATGCTTTCACCTGTTTGTTTCGCCAACTCAAACGATTCAAACGGACCACGCAGAGAGACGCAAGAGGAGAGAAGACTCCCAGAGGAGTGGTCAACCTGTACCTGACATAGGCTGGTTGTCTGACTCCATGCAGGTGTGTGTATGTGTGTGTGTGGCTGATTTCCAAAGTGATTTCACTCCCTCTCCATCTCTCCACTTTGGCAGATCCTGCCTTTGTTTGGCATGCTGACGATGACAGACTGACTGTACTGGGCATTAACCGAGTGAGTGACTCAACTTAACAAACTGACATTATGCTGCATTCGGCGTGCTGCGACTCTTTCTCTGCATGGTTTGTACACTCTGTACGGAGTGGTTGTACTTATGCACGCGTCTGTAGTGCTCATACTTGGTAATATATATCATGAATGCACAGGTGACAGCAGGATGCTTTCATAGCTCGAGTCTCGTACGTGTGTGACACTGTTGATCTGCTGAAGTCTGTCACGAAGGCTCCGTGCGGTGCCTCTTGGTTTCACGTCTACATCTGACTGTCGTAGTAAAAATGTAAATAAAAATAACCTGCGCTCAGTTTTAGGCTGATTCACCGCTCGCTCGCGTTGTTTTTGCAAAACTGTGAAACGTAGTTCAAAGTAACATAACTGCACACACACATCAGCTGAGTCATGCTGCATCATCTGATATACACATCCACTGTAACGCAGCCACACACACGCACACACACACGCAGACGGTGTCTCAGGAATCAAAACATGGAACAGGAGACCCCAAAGGCGAAAACAAGTGAGCAGCTTTGATCAGGCGGCTCCAAAATGCCTCGACGCCGTCGCTTCCTGACACACAACCCTTTAACTCCCATTTAACTGATCCAATAAGGAGAAGACAGCCACCGGTGCGGTACCGGTGACAGCTCACAGTCACTTCTGGAAGGTTCCAGCTTTGACTTGTTTTTCTCATCTCTTTACTGCCGTCGCACAGTTTAGCTCTCGTGTGTGGACTCTGATATCATCCATCTCTCCCCACCTACAGTTTACCGATAGAAAAAACCTCCTGTATTAGAATTTCCAGCAGTACAGTCAATCAAGACGAGGCTGGAACACTGTAATAACTTTGCTCGATGGCCTAATAAATCCTGCTGCTACACAGTCTGCCTCAGTACATTTAATATCCAGCATTTTATAAAACTATTGACATACATTGAATAACTAAGAATGGACGGAGATCTGAGACATTTACGTGACATTTCAGAGCACGCTCTCCTGCTGCTGCTCCGTAATAAAAGCCTTCCAGGAAAGATAATTAAAGACGGTGATTGCAGCTCGTCTTAAGTCAATCACGCTTCAGAGTTGACCTAAATCCAAATGAAATTTCTGCTGCTGAGGCATTTTTTAAATGTCATCTGTGAGGAAACAAAAAATATTGAAATGATAACACTGGTGGTCACGTATTTACGGACTCCCAGACTAACCAGTTTTTTACCCGGTAACAGGGGTTTATGTATCCAGAGGAGCGGAGAGCTAACAGCAACCGATACGGCTGCTTAAAATATGCCACCCAGGTTTAACACGTGTGCACTCACAGCTGCTAACATCCGGGCCGAGCTGGTAACACAGGAGCAGAGCTGGTTTGCACATGGCAGCGGTGACGGTGCCGTAGATGAAAAGGTTCCAAAGAAAGAAGGTTCCTCCTTAAAGACAAACAACCGTCCACTTACTGACAAAAAGAGGAGACACGAGTAGCCAGAAGTTTTATCACCACCTGTTTGACAATGATGCAGAGCAGTGTGTGAGTATTTGGACAGTGACGCATGTTTTACTCTTTGGGCTCTGTGCTCCGGTCCGCTGGATCCGATAAAGAAACACTGACTTGAACCGGTGAGCTTTAACTCATCGCTCTGACCCTGACTGCTCACTCTTTGACTGACCGCAGATCCGAACATCTCATCCACATACCAGACGTTATCCCAACCTTAACCACTCTCTCCCTCTTTGTGTTTCAGCCCCCTTCTCTTCAACGTGGTGACTGTAGACTCGGTGTCAGGTCATCTGGTCCGACAGCACAGGCAGAGTCAACGTGATAATCAATACGCCTAACTCCACTCTAGTTTGAGCGAAGTCATTCTTTCACCTCACACGTCTGCATCGTGGTTAAAATACTGCACAGTATATCACAGGCCCAAAGCGCCTCGGGCTGTCCAACGACTCTCATCGCAGAGGTCGTTATGCAATGCAACATTTTACTGTCAGATCCGCGGAAGGCTGATCACAAATGTCTCCACTGCAGCGGGCGGTAACGTCGTCCATTGTCATGGTCTTAACGTCTGCTGCACAGATGAATGGACTGACTCACCGGGCTCGACGGTCTCAGCAGCTGAAACATCTCCATCTATAATGAACTGTGCTCTAGCATGTGCTGCACCCCGGGGGACATTACAGTCAGTTAGAGAGTCTTATGAAACATATTTTCTTATTCTCCCTCTGCAGTGCTCAGTCAAAGAGCTCCAGTTTAAACCCCGGTGCAGAATGGAAGGTACTGAATAAGTATTTTTATTATGACATTAATGACACAGCCCAGAGAGCAGAGGAAATAAAGTCAGTGAAACCTAAAAAACAGAAAAACACAATGGTTGTTTCATGTGACTGATCACCAGCCAGCTACTCCATTAACCGATGCAAGCAGAGTCTAATAGAAAATATCTTCTATCTAATGAATTCCATAAATTTAAGGAACCTACATTTCTAATTACGCTGCATATAAGAAATGCAACAGGCTGTGAAGCCAGCCTGCATGTAGCTGCTCTGCAGCTCAGTGTGTTTAAACCTAACCATCGTTAACGAGCTATCTTCGTTTAGTCCTGACGAGTAGCTTCGCCGTGCGAGCCTCCTGCTCCTCACTCTCTGTGTGTCTGCATCGTGTTTGTCTTGATTATCTTTCTCTTGCCCTTGAAGTCTTCCAGCAGTAATACCTGGCTGCTCCTATCTTACAAGTACACGGTTATACAAGTCCTGGTCAATCAGTCACATTAATTAGCTACAGGGCTTGAAAGAAGGGGGCAATAAAAGCCTGAACAATCTAGTATATAATTAAGACTTTCCAACACAGGAATGCCAATCAGCCTCCGAGCTTCCTAACCTGCGATTCGTCCTCAGAGCTACAGCGTCTCTTCTTCAGCTTCCCTGTCAGGTTTTGCTTCCACTTGCAGACAGTAACTAGCGAGGGCCATTTCACTGGACTCAAATTAAGATTGAGCCCCATGCTGAGGCTCCCCAGGTCTGGGGCCCAGCTCCGCAGGACGTCCATGGACAGCCTCTTCTTCAGCGTCCCGAGGCCCTCGGGTCGCGGAGGGGACAGGAGGTTGGGGACGCTCCCTCCATGAAGAGTGTAGCCCAGGGATGAGTTGTTGATCACGCTGTCCCACCGGCGCTTGACCATGAAGCTCATGTTGAACCGTTTTTTGTACATCCAAACGTGCTGAGACTGATTCACCGAGCAGGTCAGACAGCTTCTACAAACAGGGCATCCTGCTCTAGTGAAGAGATCCCAACGAAGAAAAGAAGTTCAGGAATTTCCCACAACATCTTCAAAAGTAAAATAATCCGTGGATCAGCTGTACCTCGAGATACCTGCTTATCCTGTTTTCAAAATCAACTTCTCAGCCATGAGCTGGAGCTTGTGTGGATTAGAGGCTCGGCAGTGGACACATCTGCCTCTTTACAGCTGTGCTTTGGTGTGACACGGAGCATGCTTTACACAGGAGGACTTTGGAACAATGGATGTAGTGTAGCTGTCGAGGACAGATGGGTGATATCGCTCTAGGGGTGGTGTAAGCAAGGGGAAACACTTGCGACACATACTCAATATATCTGATTGGGTGAGAGCTGCAGTGGCTGGGCCACAGACGTGGATCCGATTGGATTAGGCAGGGGAAGAGTGCTGGGTGCTGGAGCCCACTGATATAAATCACATGGAGGCATAATTAATGCCTGAGGGAAGTCAGCTCTGTCAGGAAGCCAAAACTAGATTAGAGACAGATCAATGGAGCACGTCAGGAAAAAGAGGTGGAGCAACAGCGGCCCATGCCAAGCAAACATACACCCATTCAAACACAAACACAGCATAATGAGCTAAAAACCAAATGGAAACAACAACACAGCCGCTGCAGTGGGAGGTAAATCAAATACAGTGCTGAACACTGGCTGGAGGCTAATTGAAATTTCTCAGAATAGAGTAGCTTTAATCTTTTGTGTCTCTCTTTTGTGATTGGAGCAATCAGACAGAGTTTGAGACAGAGCTGAGCGGCTTCATCTGCGCGTCTGCCTTCTCTCATTTTGTTTTCTCGGTTTCATTTGTTCATTTGTCAATGACCTCTTCCCCCGCTCGCAGCCCACGAACATCACCCACCCACACGCCGGCCTCTCATGCGTCTTCCTCGTTTGCCTGTTCTTGGTGGATCAGGCTGCAGGAAGGAGATGTGTTGAACGTGTTGGAACAGCTCAGGCCTCAGGTCCGCCCGGGCTGCCTGCGAGCAGCGACAGTCTCTGCCTCAGTGCTGGGTGACTGCAGGATTAGCCTTGCCTGGTGTGACACTGATAACAACTTGCAGGTACACATAAAACAAGGTAGAGGGTAAGTGAAATGTGGAAAGTATACTCTGCTCACAGCGGACATGTTGACAGGCTCAAAAAATATATATGAAAGATTCAAAGAGGAAAGCCCATCAACACACGGCCGCGTCTCGGTGTCACTCAGGCCTCCAGATGCTTGATAGCGGCCCTCTCAAAAAAAAAAAAAGCCCTCCTGGTTATCATGGTACCGGAGTGCACATCCATTACCCAAAGAGCTGGTTCCCACGCAGCAAATGGCTGCTTTGCCACCAGCATATCATGAAAGTAACTACCACAGGGGAGTGAAAGAGACGAGAGAGAGAGAGAGAGAGAGAGAGTTAATCCATGAGAACAGAAGTGAAGAGAGACGAGACACAAGATGTAAAAATCACTAACCGAAGCTTGAAGGTTTGAAAACTAAGCCAGCAAGAATTACACGTGAAGCAGCAGCTAAAACTAATCTTTGATATTTTTCGCTCAATCAACTGTTTGAAAATCCCTTAACGCAGTTTGGTTGATCGATATTTTTACTTCAGCCGAAGAGTTCTCACATGCTGCTGCTGAGAATCCAAACGCCGCAATCACAAAGTTGTTTTCAGTTTAAAAACTTGATTCCAAAAATGTGACGTTTGAGCGGAGCACTGAAACTCCCGTGAACAGACAACAGCTCGGCTACATGAGCCCAGTTTGGAAGTAAAAGTCGCAGCGACCCGGTCTGTCCTCCCGGAGAACTCCTACCGGGCAGCGAGAGCTGGTGAACTCCTGCTGTTTATCTACGGTGATTATGTGATGAAATATCTAGCAACCCCCAACAGTAATGTGGTGGTAGGTTGTGTCTTTGTCAACCTGTAATCTTTGAATTTATGCGGAAAAGTCAGCACGACCCGGTCAGCGCTCCCGGGAAAACAGCCTCCGTATCCAGCAGCGAGAGCCGGGTAAGTCCTGCAGTTTCCTGATGGTGAGCAAAACACTTGAACACACAATGTCTCCGTCTCTTTCCAGTCTGCACGGCGGGTCAGGGTGGCCTCACAATGAAGACTGTAAACCTGGGCGCGCTTTATCAGCAGACATTTAAAGATTAACAGTGGAAACCTGCCAAAATCATCAAGGTAACGACGTATGTTTCTGGTTCTACAATACAAAGGTTGATTTTAAAATCACGGGTGTCTGGAGGGTTGGAAAGGCCGAGGCGACAACCGCCTCCTGTTGGACACAAAACTTGATGGTGATGACTGGGTGAGTTTGATTGAAGATGCTTGAGGAATCTCAGGTGGCGCCGACAGTGAATGACCATTACGATTCACAGCGAGCGCGCAGCCGCTTCAAATCAAACTCCCCACTGCCACAACAGTTAAACCCTCCGACTATACGAGCATTCCAATTTCTGTTCATCTATTAGATTTTGCCACAGCGTACAGGCGGTGTCAGCACTTTGTTTACACAAAGAGTCTTTCTCAGCAGATTACCGGCGCCGCCTGCTCAAAGAATAAGCATACTGTATGAGTTTGGAAACAGCAGCTCTCTGCTGTCTTTAACTTTCCTCTCAACACTCGGCCAATGATGCAGCAGATGCCGTCTTCAGGCGCTCGCATGCATACGTTACACGAGAGAGAGAGAGAGAGAGAGACTTGTGATTGTGGTTGTCTCAGTGTGGGCTTGTTCTTGACCTTCAAGGACTCAACAAAAATGTGGATTTCTAAGTAATTCATCTGTAAAATGTTGACAGCGTTGCATCCGTCATCCCGTTACAGAGACTTGAACATCGAAAGGAACCGCAGAAAGCTGGTCCAGATCCTGTTTATCAGACCAGTCTCAGTCTGTGATGAATCCATGCACGTCATCGTTAGTCATGGAGTTCCACAAGGTTCTGCGCTTGGACCACAATCACATTCACACACTGATGTATAGGCTGTCACGCAAAGTGCTAACTGTTCATCAGAGAGGAGCTAATTGGAGCTATGTCCCATGGACAACCCGCTCTAACTTCTGAGCCACAGCTGCCCCTGGGGGCAGACACACCCTCCACACGGCTTGTTGGGTCTCTGTGAATGAAGAGCACGTTCCAGACCTGCTCTATGTTGAAAGTGTGACTTCTGTTATGATCTGGCACGTTATAAATAAAACTTGAATTGAAGTGAATCTCTGAAAATTCGGTATTATACAAATCCCCGCTCTGTCATATTCATGTACTACTTTGCTGGCTTATTTATGTGGGCTCAGTTTGTAATTACGATATCTCTAACAGCAGACAGCCATTCAACAGCTGTGGGGGTTGCTGTGATCCCGGCTAAGTCCTTTGAAATAAAGCAGAGTTTGCCGTGGACAGCTGTAGAGACAGATTAATTTGGGGTGTTTGGAGAGCAAGCTACCATTTCAAGTGGAGAGCCAGGTAGCCCTCGATGGCTCTGACTCGCCCCGTGACAGAATTACAGACTGTTCACACAGAGTGAACAGATACAAGGATACACACAGCACTCGAGGGAGTGTGGCATCATACTCAGCAACAGTTTCTCTGCGTTTTTAAAGAGACGTTTCTGCCTTTATTGGTCAGACGATGCCGGTACAGAGACAGACAGTAAACATGGAGAGAGACTAGCATGCAACAAAGGCCTCCACGGGCCGCGAGGATGAACGAGGCAGGACACACACACCTGACTTCCTGTTTGAGCACATTCGTTCTTCGGGAAAGCATCGTAACAACATCAGCTGCCTGACACCTGACTGAGCTCGTCGCAGGAAGCCCGTCATTTGGAGCTACGGAAATTAAATTATCCCGAGTCGCATCATTTGGCTACTCTTTGCTTATTTACTCGTCACCTCAGCGACGGTCCTGAAACACACACACACACACCACTGTGGTTTTAAGCTGCACACAAAATGATACTGCATTACCTGATCATGTCAGACAAAAAAACCCTGATCCTTTGCTCCATGTCAGCCGGTGACTCATTCCCTACCTCACTAGCACTGCTTTGCTCATCTCACCGGCCATAATATAACCTGATATCTGTGGTCCAATTTTAGATACAAACCCTTCAATGCTCCTTTTTCTCCCCATTGCGTTACCCTTTTGTTACCAAAATACTGGCACTATATAAATGTGTGCTGACTGCCAGTTTTCTGCTGGGACTATGTGGGGGACTGCAGGCTGATTACATGTGCAGAGATACTGTAAATAATAAGAAGAACATCCAGATAATGACGCAGCATACACTAACTCTACACTTTTAAGAACTCTCTACGATTGAAGTGCTCGATTTATTTATTATATATCATTGCTGAGAGGAGCTTTAAATAACTTTGTGTGGATTGCGGATGCCCTTATTATAGAAAGGTAATTATCTACAGTGGAAATAAGGATATTTAAACCATTTACAGCTTCTGGGATGGCAGCGTGGAAAAAAGTTCTTTTCAAATCTGATTTCAAAGCACGGCTGCAGGGACTTGTTCTGCTACAGGTGAGGCTTTAATTGCGACGGGATGATAAGTAATGCGAGGGGGAAATCACTTGTCCTGGAAGAGTAAAAGGAAAATAGAGAGACTATTACTCTTACGGCGCAAGAACATCTGATTTTACTGATACGGAAGGAGACCCGAACAGCAGCATTCTTCAGTCTTATCTTCTGTGTTTTGAATAGTTTGAGCTTCGATAGCAGAGCTTTATATTGATAAGTTGTTGCGAAGACAACAGCTGCGTGACTTTCAGTTTAAAAGAAGTGAACTGAATTCTCAAATATTCTACGCATAGTCAACTGAGGTCAGATATCCGATGTGCAGATCCTGGAGCGCGCACATGAAAACGTTGGTTTCAAATATCACACAGCTCCAATTAGTTGCTTCCCGACTGTGCTGAGGGAAGTCTGCACTCATGCGCCACTGTCAGTGCTTTACACACCACGATGCCCCGACACGCACATACACCCACAGGTCCACAACCAGCAGGTCATTTACTGAAGACAGACCTCCTCAGTAAGAGTGCTACACAATCAAGTGGACTCAAAAATCACTGCATGGACGTCATCGTACGAGGACGCCTCTGTTCTACAGCTCGCCATGTCACAAAGTTGGAGATGTTAAATTAAAAAATCTGCTCTGGAAGAACGATGCCAGCGAGGTTAGACAGACACATTCCTGCCAATCCTCCGTCATTTTGCAAATTCATCATCTCACCGTGCATCGTGTCCATTACCAGCCCCATTTAGGTAAAACACAAACACTCAACCTCCACCGCATCCCTTCCATACGCCGCACACACACACAAACACGTACACAAGCAAACACAAACATTGGTTGCTAAGCAGCAACGCTGCTTGTTCTTCATGTGAATGTGGCCTTGGCACACGAGCATCGGGGGGTCACAGATTACTGTAGTGCTACTGTATAATCAGGAGGATTGATGCTGCAATTATTGGTAAGTTGGTAGATAATGTTTGCGATGACAAAGGCAGAAGAGATAAGGAGAGCGAGGATTCTTACAGTAAGGTGCCTTTGAGCAAGCATGACCGCCGTGCAGCCAAATCAAGTATCCTCCAGTGACCGGCAGCGTACAATGAGTACACTTGTTAGCATCTCTCGCATGTAAATGAGCTCAAACTGAACATATGTGTCGGAGTGAAGCTGCAGGAACGCAGACTGATCAACCCTCATTGTATGAATCAAGTCTTTTACACCAATCCAGAAGGCAAGGGCACGAAGTTTGTGTCCGTCTGAACTTAACCTCCGATATCTTCTGCCATGCTTAAGATTCTCACTTCTACTTTCCCGTCATAACGCCCGCGCCTTGTTAATACCTGGATGCCACTGGATGCATGTCCCGGCGGAGAACATCTGAGGATTTAGTTTGGTGACTAAACCTGGCAGAGAATCAAAGGAGAAAGCCTCGCACGCTTTGTAAAACTCCACCAGCAGCCCCCAGAGAGACCGCTGAACTCAACACACCCCACAAGACAAAAAAAAGTGCTGCACAGAATAAGCTTACACACACCGACATCTTGGAGCCTGACCAGGAGCTGAGTTACAGTTTGTCCTGAGAGTGACACCAGAGGAGAGGGTTCATCCACTTGGGAGTGTGAATGCGCAAAGGAAATTTCATGGCAATTTGCCCTTTTGATTATGGGATGGCTTTTTTGCAAAGTTGATATTTTGCCCAGAGGGTAGTGCTCGGAGAGAACGTGGGGAGCGTCCAAAATGAAAAACAAAAAGTGTTACCCTCTAAGAAGCCTGAACGTGCTCAGGATGTTTCATGAAATCTGAATATTCCTGCAGACGAGTGGAAAACGAAGGAACGAATGAAATGTGTCGAGTGCAGACCTGACAGGACTAAATGTAGATCAGCAAGTCAGCAAAATATCTACAGCAAATTTGAAGATTTCCCCAGCACTTCTTGAGAACTCTGGACTGACGATCACCGCCAGCCTCAGGCCCTCGAGTCTCATTAAGTGTTTACATTTTACATTCCTATATTCAGCCACATCGTGCTCGTCGACCTCGGGCAACCCGTCGTACTCAAAACGAGTGTAAACACTGAAATACGAGTATCCATAGGCAACAGAGGAAAGCCCTCCTGTCCTTCTATAAATCTCCAGCTCAAAAACTTGGCTGAGCTGAAGGCAGATGACTTAAAAGATGTCGGGTGAAGGGAGCTGGTGCTCGGGGACAGAATGACTCGGGTAGGCGATCTGCTGTTGCTTAATGAGTTGAGATGGAGTGAGCTTCAGAGTTCCCCGGTCAAAACACGAGAGCTGGCAGGTCTGCGTCCCTCCTTTCTCATCCTCTTTCGCAAATGAAGCAGAAAGGAAGCAATCGAGCAAAGTCAACTAATTTACCCCCAAAGTCAAACAGACGTCAACAGCAGCGTTCATCATCAACAGGTGAAGTGAAGTAGCACTACCTGGTGCAGCTCTCCCTCCATCATTCATCTCGACTATAAAAAGCAACACCGCTCCCGAAAATGACTTCATCAAAGGATACGCGAGCGGAGCCGAGCTCGCAAGAAGTGTCTGTCATCACAAATCTGCCATGAAATTGTGTTTTCTAGCTGTTTGTCAACCCAAGTAAATCAGTAAAGCACGCACGGCACCTACCTTGTCTTTCAGCATTTTAGCTTTCCGGCTGTTCTGTACGAGTCGTCTTCCTAGCTTCTTGGCATACCAAATAGATGCAAACATAACGACAGGTGAAATAATAATGTTCTGTGGTCTGCAGTGACAGCTCGAACGGCTCTTAGCTGCTGCCCATCTGGACTGAGTGCTCCTTATCAGTGGACTGTAGCAGCACAGGCAAGAGCACAAAAAAAAAGAAAGAGTGTGGGAGGGAGGAAGGACGGGTTGATGCCGAGGGAGGGAGAGCAGCGTCTGCACAGCAAAGTCAGGTCTCTGTCAGCCACAAAAGCGTGGGGAGGGAGGGAGGAAGAGAGAGAGGCAGAGGGAGAGAGGTTAAGGGAGAGAAGGGGAGGAGGGACCAGCGCTTTCCACGTGGAAACAGCATCTTAAGCACCAATTGAAACCTGCTAAGAGGTTGTCGGCAGCTCCCAGTTTCCAGAGGTGGGGGTGGAAGGGAGTGGGTGATGCTCTGCAGCCACTCATCACCCGAAACGTCACATTCAGTGTTATTTTCTGAAGTTATAATCTTTAAGATTTTACTCATGACAACCCCCGTTTTACTTGTTACGGACACGTTTCTGCAGCGGCTGTAATTTGCCTGTCAGATTGCATAATTTCTGCACAGGAGGCGACGCATTCACATCCCAGACGCGCTGACACGAGTAACAATGCGCGCGTTTAATGTGGAAGGCGACGTTTTGATCACGAGCTCAATAGAATGCCGTGAAAAGTCTGCTCACATCAAAATGTGAGGCGGCGAACGCTCAGGCGACAGTTTGTTCGACTGCGCTGTTCTGTGACACCACTAAAACACACCTGACATCAGTAACCACAGGTGCTTCAGATCAACGCTGGCTGCAGAAGTGAGTCAGTCTCCATAAGTCCCCATGTTCAAATGTCCTCACAGCAGAAATAAACATGTTTACAGCCTGGTACAAGAGGCAGGACTGATTTAATGACAGGGGAACCAAGCTGTGTTCCAAACACAGCACAAGGAAAGAAAATTTGGCTTCCCGATAACTGATGAGATAAATTCAATAATCAATTTCTTTGTTACAGAAAAAACACACACCCACACTCACAGACACAAGGCTGCTGGGCATTTATCTCAAGTATGATGCTTCAAATTCACATTTCACTGATGACCAAAGCTCTGCTTACGATACAGCGCGACACTTTGCAACCTGCAGCTTAAGTTCTCAGACCGATCTCTCCTTTCTACGGGACAGGTCGAACCTCGGCCAGTCCGACATGTTGAATCACATGGGATAACTGTGAAGGCTCAGCTGCACTCCCAAAGAAGGGGCAGTATGCACGGTACATCGTGTTTTGCTTAAAACGAGAGCGACTCCCTTGATTTGCGTTCGAGGGCGGCTGCATCGGCTCCAAGTCGCTGCTACATGAGCAAACAATGACCAGGAAGAATACCTGGCCTGGAGAGAGTGGACCCAGAATATCAGGAGGTAAAGATGTGTTTAATTAATATGCCAGGCACTGACATCACACCTCATAATGAGCCATATTAACACTCCTGCCCCATGCATCACCGTCCTCTCTCTCTCCCTCATCTATCAACTCTGAACCCAGACGTTCTGCATTTTAGTTCTGGGCTTTAATTCAAAGCTCTCTGATCAATTGGCCGACTCGCTTTGCATCGAAATAACCACGAGCAAGAAGAACAGAACGAGGCCCCGGTCCTCCCACATTAGAGTGTGTGTGTGTGTGTGTGTGTGTGTGTGTGTGTGTGTGTTGACAGCGTTTTCCGGACCAGCCTCCTATAATAACACGGCTGCCCCTCCATCACTAAAGAGATGGAGCACTGCGGGCTAATTACCAGGAAAGATGACACCACGCAGCTGAACAATGATAAAATACAGGATGGGGAGGATGACGTGGCCGTGTTTGTCTCTCCTCTCTGGCTCATCCTGTCCTGGTTTGTCCTGTAACGCAGCTTTCTGTTTGCAATTACTGCAGATGGCCGCGATCAATAACATCTTATAGGACGCGGCTCTTTTGCATATCTTTCATTCCTCTGAGCGAAAAAAGCAAGATAGACTGTTCTGGGAGATGAGCGGGCAGTCAGGTGGTCGGCGTTAGCAGCTCGGATCCACTCAGCTTCTTTCTACACACAGACCAAGTCAGTGTTTCTCCCTGTAAATACAGGTGAGCTTTACTACACAGCTCCGAGACAATGATACAAAACCAAGGCCGAGATTCAATTACAGAGCGTTCCTCACTCGCGGGTGGAGGATTCAAACACGGAGTTATTCTAAGAACAAATAGTATCAGATCTATAATTACACCTCCTGTGCTAATAGTGTCAAAGCGTATATTTGAGTTTGTCAGCCCAACATTTACATTTTATCCAAGAGAGAGAAGGGAGGGGGCAGATGTGTCACGTCCAGCTGTTGGTAGTGTTGGAGGTCCTCTCTGAAGAGCTGGAGGTCTTCAGGAGGGTTGTGAAGGTAGAGAGGGACGCCCCTGAGCTGAGCCTCGCTCACCGGTACAGAACCGGAGACTGCTTTGTAGTCTGCATTAGAGACCTGAATCTAATCGTTCTGGATCACCTGAAGAGGTTTCACTGTGCAGGCCGGGAGCCCGTCAGGAGGACGTTAGAGATGCACACAGCCTGTGTCAGGAGCGGCCCGACCGGGCAACTGAGGCAACGTGATTAAAGAAGGTTAGCTGGTCATCAATCATGACCTTTAGGTAGGTTTGGCTGGAAGGGGCAGCAGTTCAGTTTTTGAGAGGTTCAAAGAGTCTTAGACCGAGTCCTAGAGTCTTAGACCGAGTCCTAGAGTCTTAGACATCTCTAAAAGACGGAGCAGCAGGTGATTACCTGCCATCATCTTCCAGACTTTTTGATGAGATGAGAATTTTCTCTAGAACGTGGCATTCAGGCAACACCTGGTGGTAAAGAAAATAAATAATGCAAATGATCCTTTGATTAATGCTAATCTCAGACTTCAGTGTATATCTTGGCTGACCTTAGATCAGCTTTCAATCAAGGAGATTGCTCTAATTATTAGAAAAGTAAAACGGCGCTGATATCCTCAGAACCTGCTGTGGAAAGGTTGTTATATCTGACATTTACTCCAACGTTTTCGGGAGCGTTAATGATTACGTTCCCTCTGCTTCATTGATTATTTATGATGCGTCTCAAACCTGGTACATGCTACTTATCTGAAAGCACACGCTTTGCCCTGTTTCACAGACGTCTCAGCACATTTGGAAACAGGCAGGGATCTCAGACTATCAGAAGGAACTTGTGTATCTATATACAGTGTGCTGTATTTGTATGTGTCTGCCACCAGGAGCTTGGCATGTCAAGGTTGGTTAGTCCAGGGTGGCTGGATCATCACTAACTGTGCAGGATTGTGATAGGCTGTCAGGCAGGGCTGGAGGAGCCTCG
Source organism: Nibea coibor (assembly GCA_023373845.1). Classification (NCBI taxonomy): domain Eukaryota; kingdom Metazoa; phylum Chordata; class Actinopteri; family Sciaenidae; genus Nibea; species Nibea coibor. The sequence goes on from CM041733.1 coordinate 22,469,847, forward strand.
GCCATCTGGAGCGAAGGGTCCCGGTGTCCCCAGGGTCGCACTGAATCCGTGTGCAGAAGGAAACACAACTTTCAGCCCTGATGTGTGTGTGTGTGTGTGTGTGTGTGTGTGTGTGTGTGTGGCGGGGAGGAGAACTCAGCAGGGATGAGGTCGGTCTCGTCAAGCCACCCTTGGCCTTGTAAAGGAGGTCAGAGCCGGCATTTGCATTCTGATTCTCCACAAACACGAGGCAGATATTCACAGGAACATTTTGTCTGTGGTTTATCTGATTTCAGATATCTGTGCATTAAATGCATCACAGAGAAACACGCACGCAGAAAACTACATCTGCACCAGTTCCTGTTGAGACCAACACGGATCAGATCATAAAAATATATTATAGAGTTTACTCCTCTTCTACTGTCACCTCTGGGAATGTTCAACTGCAGCAGTGACTCCCTCCTAACTGGAATAATCATGCAGCCTACCTGTGCGTCTGTGGAAAGGTAGACACTTCATTCATTCTGTCAAACCGCTCTGCCTGTTACACTGAGGTCTGCGGGCCGAACAAGGCTTGTTGCGCAGGGCTGGGCCGACTCGCCAACGCAACCAATTAGTAAATACATTCTTTCTTACAAGCTGCAGTTAATAAAAGTCACGATTATCTTGAAGTGTTTGAGAAAGAGACCCAACAACACGCTGCTTTGTAAGGACTGCTAATTGGAAATGGCTCATTAAAGCACTTCAGCAGTTCTGCATGAATGAAAGTGAAAGCATGCCAAGCTGGTTTGGTTCCCACAGAGGAATGAAATATATTTGGATTATGGAAAGGACGAATATGTTCCTGTTAGACGTCAGTTTAAATAGATACACACGTGGCTTACAGTCCGTTACAGATGTCGCTGTGTGAGTGTGTGTGAGTGTGTGAGTGTGTGTGTGACGGCTTGCCCCTCGCTGAATTTGCCAGCGATTATCTGAACTGCTCGTCACTCCAGTGATGACAGAAATCTGTGCGATGATCGTTTTCTCTTTTAACAAATACTGAAGTGAAACTGGTCGACACACGATGGTTAAATGAATCCGTGTCACAGCAATCATTTTGAATTTGAGGTCCAGAACTTTTCTGATCAGGCTTTGACAACTGAGCTCTATTATCATCATTAATACCACAACACAGACTCATTTTAACATTATCAAACATTATTCTGATGTTCTTTGTGTCTGTTCTGCAGGATAACAATGAAAAGCAGCAGTTTGACGTTGCCTCCATCTGCAAACACCAAGCCGATGTTTAACTTCCTGCAGGATTACAGGAGAGGGACACTAAAGTACAGAGTCTGATTGCGTCTTACACTCGGAGGTCTATTATGCCGGTACAGTCATGCAAGAGAGAGCTACAGCAGCTTCCTGCCGCGTATCCTGGATCTTGGCAAAGAGGAAAAGGCCCCTCGCAGACACAAACTGTGGATGAATGCACGCTGACGGCATGGCTGAGGTATCCGCTTAAAAATAGACCCTTGTTTATAAGAGTAAGGTGCACTGAGGTAATAAATCACTTAGTTTTATTTCATTTTAGTATTTTTTCTCTTTTGGGGGGCAGATGAACGTTTTCCTGCTTTTAAAATCAGGTCGATCGCAACAACTCAGCCACGTTTGCATTAACAGAGAGAGAGCTGTTACACCAAACCAAGAGCTCCAAATTCTTCCCTCAGTTGCATCAACAGATGTCAAGACAGCATCATCCCACATGAAGAGCAGCCCACGGAGGAGGAGGAGAAGACAAGACACGTTGATTCTGTGTGTGACGGAAACAGACACGAGTGTAACGGAGAAAGAAAAAGCTTTGAGGAAACAATAAATAAAGATAAATCAAAAGAGGACCATCAAAAACAATGTTTGTCAGAGCGCCACGAATTTATACAACCAACCTAAAAAGTAGGAAAATTTAATCAAGCTACCAAGGCCACAAACAAACCAAGTCCAACCTGAGACACTTAGAAACAAACAGATCCCGACAGAGAGCTGCTCCATACCTCACATGTTTAAGAATATTTCCCTTAAAGAGGCACTAAAGAGACGATGCAACACAACACCACCTCCATAGGCGACCGCCTCGACCACCAAACCTCAGTGAATCCACCTCGCTATCCTCCATTTCCCTGCTAGTGCAGACTACAGTAACACAGAGCAAAGCAGGCTGATTCCTCTGCTGTCGGCTGCAAGAAGCGACACAAAAGTCTTTGTCTGCTTCAGTCGTCTCAGAGGAGGACTCAAACAGATCTGCGATGTGTTCGTGGGGTGTAGGACTATATTCAGGCCTTGAGGTGTCGCAGCTGGACGCCAAGCTGATGCAGAAACACGTTGGCAGGCCGGACATTTCAGGAGTATAAGAACATAATGTATCTGATGAACATTAAAGCATGCAAACCTGACAATGAACCGAGAGAGGAGACCGCGCTCTCGATTCTTAGTTTATCCAAAATCCTGCAGCCCGAACAAAGGGCAGAATGAATTAGAATTTAATCACCACGAGGAAGATTACACAGTGTACTGGAACAGGCATCATCACTGTGCAACAGGTTGTCCTTAATCTGATTTTACACCAACAATCTACCATTCAGACAGCCGCTGTCTGCTCAGGAGCGTCACCAACATATCATAATAACATAATAATCGCATTTCAATCCTGAAATAAATATAATATTTCTCTAATCCAGACAGATTGATGAGTCAACTGCAAAACAAAGAAATGAGTAAGTGAAAGCTTTAGACACACACACACACACACACACACACACACATTCAGGGCTAGCTGTTGACAGAGATTGACATATCGGACTGGACCATTGACCTTGACTTGTTGAGTGATGTGCAATAGGCCAAACGCGCATTAAAGCACACAGACAGAGAAACACAGGCAGATGCACAGCTCAGTAAATACAAAATATATATAATCAAAGTTAAGCATGCACGAATCACAAACGAAGCAGCTGGACCGAGTTTCCTGTAAAGTCATTTTCACGTTAACGAGGCCACTAATTGATCATAGACGCTGTTATCGGCTGTGAATTCTGTCCTGAGCATTCAGGGTGCATCATGTGTGGACTCGGTCATGTCTGAGGGGTTGTTTGATGATGATGTAAAAGGTTTTAAGAGGGGCGGTAATCACGAGGCTAATGACCCGTTTTATCCAGAACGCGGACAGACGTGGAAGGGCTGATCTGGATTCATCTCTCTCGCCGCTCACCTGGATTATTGTCAGCACCGCCGGACGGATGGAGCAGATAAGAGCGAAATATGAGTGACCGACGTCGCTTATCTGTCCACGCGTCGGCCTGCAGAGTGTGTGCAAACATGCAGATAACAGCTTTTACAGTAGTGATGTGTGGGAAGCGTGTGGGGAAACAGACCACAGCTCCCACGGCGTAAACTGTTAGCTGATATTATTCCACTAATAAAAAACAGCTTTTAAGAGCTGATAGAAAAACTTCATTAGCGCTCAGTTTCCTTAGTAACGAGCACGCCGTGTCTCCCTCACCGCCTGTGTAAGAGATCCTCTTTACTGTGAATGCCACAGTCTGAGACGGCTTTGTCTCTTTGTAATGATTTCTTGCTTTTTTGAGGCTGAACAAGTCGAGATGTTTCACTCTGCGTGCCGCATCGGCAGTCAATCATCCGGCCGTTCAGCATTTGACTGGAAGATCCCGAGAAAACAACTAGAACAATAACCAGAGCACCACGAGCGCTCGGGTTACCTGTTCATTTGTTCGTTTGATTCATCTGTGAGCGCAGAGTTCAGGTCTGAACGGCCTTCAACACAAAAACAAACCAGAAGAGCACGCTCAGCAGACTGAACATCTCTGCCAGGCAACAGATGGTGAAGCACCGACTGCAATGCCACCACAACTGCCAAAAGCAACCAGCCGAGAGCTGCTGTAGCTTCTGTACAGTACGCAGCACATAGTTTTTACATAGATGGTCTTCTTTCAGATCCACAGAACAGTGCAGGGAGGACTGAAGAGAAAACATGAAGTCATTCATCTTGTATAAGGTCTAATTTTAGTGCATGGTTGCATATTTTGGTCTGTGGACGTCACTTTTTGAGCTGCGACAGGAGCCAAGCAGCCGAGGCAGGGCTGGCTTCTTGTTTCAGCCTTGCAGATGTTAATCCGGCCGGTTAAGAGGAGTGAGGTGAAGTCAATCAAGAAATGTGACTTAGTGCAACCACAAGAGGTCCTCGAGCAAACAGTCACGACGTGCACAAAAAAAAAGACGTTTCGTGTCCGACTAACCCTGAAAACTGCTTCAGTTTGCACGAGCTGCTGCACTTCCAGAACCTGCTTTAAAAACCGAGATGCTGAGTGCCTTTCATGAGGTCTTCCTCTAGTCTTTAGTCACATGACTAACTGAGACAGAGAGGACATCATGTCACAATTTTCAGACTGCGTAGCGTCAAGAAAACTGACTTTGACATTTATGTTTCTGCAAACAACCAGACCTACCATAAATTATTTATTACATTATTCCAAATGTTTCAGGGAACTCTGAGAACTCTGATCATAGACAACACCTCCCATGATCCCACACTACTTCATGATGTCATCAAACTACATCTTCTGGTATGTGTTGATGTGAGCGACCGCTGGTGGCAGACGCTTCATACTCTGCCGGCTCTCTGCACAGCTCTGGCTGATAAAGAGTTAAAACATCAGCAAACTGAATCTTGGACAATTTCTCTGCAAAAACTTTGATGAGCCGATCGACGACCAGTCAACACCGAAACATTCAGGACTTTGAACATGTTTGCTTTGACTCCATTAACGTTACTTATGCAGGTTTTAAAACTGATTTGACGACGTCTGGTTCAACTCAATAATTTCACATTTTGTGCTTTTTCTGCTGAACAGAGATGGACAATTTAGAATTCATCAGAGGCGAGCGCTGCTCGAATCTAATGAGCGGCCTCCTCGTGATGATTTAACAAAATGTGTTCCTGCAAAAATTTGCATAAGATGTTTTAACCAGGCTGAATTTTGACAGTTCAACGTTAAAATCAGAGGCCAAATATTCAGGCTGCTGCAGTCGGAAGGAGCAGCTGTTTCAAAGTGGAAATAATACGCCGTCATCTTCCCAGTATAAATGTGGATAAAATGCTCCTTTAAATATTCATTTAGGTCATGTGGCGATTATTTTGAGGTCGTCCCTCGCTGTCAGATGAATTCAAGTGCAGCTGCTCAGACAGCGACGACAACAACAACAAAAAAAATGTCTTGCTTGAGAGCCCGAATGAATAAAAAAGGTCAGCACACATTCAGCACGTCCCACATGATGCTCAGTCGCAGCCTTTCGGCTACAGTCAGACTCCATCTCATGATGAGACGCTACGACAACACTCTAAGTACTAATGGCTGTTTCTGTTTAATGGCTTTCCATTTCCTGTTCCCCTGTTTAAGAGCTGACCTCTTTTTTTTTGTTTTATCTCTAAGATGTTCCCTGGAGATAATAATAAATAAATTAACCGTTCAATATTTCTTATTCTTTGAGTGTCGCCACCTTTAATTCATGTTCACAGGCGGTTTTTCCATCAGCGAAGACGAGAAAAAACTATTTTAAGGGAAAATGGCTAAAGTGCAGAAAATTGACCTCTTACAGAAACCCACTAAGAGCAAATCAATTTTGGAGGATGCCATAGTGTGTCTGAGTGTAGACAGCGAGCGCCGAATCTTTCACATATACAGTAGATGGCGAGATCGGGTTATTTGCAGTGTGTCATTATGTTCAATCTGGATTTGACGGGAACTACTCGTCAGCCGGAGAGGAGGTCAGTCGCACACGCCGTGACATTCTGACTCCTTGTGTTTCTTCGCTCACTTTAAAGATAGTCTCAGCACCGGCGTCGGGTCATGGACCACGTAATGCAGAAACACATCTGTGAATGACACCACAACAAACGTCCACGCGCTCCAACCAAAGACCTCAGCTCACAGGAATAAATCACCATCACCACTTGAAGTTCCTGCAGCGCTCTTCGGTAGCGTTCAAGCGTTTTGGGGTTCTGTCAGCATTTCTTGTGTTCAACTATAAATATATATTTGTCCTTTTACAATGCCAGCAGCTTAGGACTGACCATGACTCATCTGCAAGTGGCCAACCCACTTCAACAGCTCACCCTCCGCTTCTTCAATCGACCCGAAAACCTCAAAGTGTTCATCTCAGGCCACCACTCAGACGTAAATCTGATGTCCGAGACTGGATCACGAAAAGCTTCTTGAGACTTTTGACAGTGTTTGATAGCAACATTATCTTCTGAGAGTCAAGTTTCCTCTTCCCCTTCTCCAATAAAAAGGTGAGCCAGATTCTGCAGAACTGTCTAAATGTGACTGAGGCAGATGGGCACTTTGATAACGGACTATCTCCAGAAGACGCGGAGACATTTTAAAGAATCTCTTTGATGACTGGGAGTCTAGACAGTTCCTCTGACCCAATTCAAGTCTAAAAAGTGCTGTTTTATCAACTGTGTAATGAATATTCAAGCATTTGCTGATGATGAATGGACTTTTCTGTGTAACCTTTAGATGATAATTTAATTTGAGTGAAGTTTTTTTACCCACATCTTCCCCCGTCTCTGCCAATGTTTGGGTCTCCTTGTGTCTTAATGAAAAGTAAGAATTATAACCAGAGCTGGTTCATTTACAGACAATTGAACTGAATCCAATGAGGTCTGCAAAACTGAAGCCACCAAACGCTCTTTAAGTTAAGCTGACAACAAAGTCAAACTATGTCAGCTGTTGGTTGGTTGTTGGAGGCTGGATGCAAACCATGGACCACACCTCAAACATGCCATGCTTAACCCTCTCCTCCTCTTTCACTCAGCAGACTGAAGAGCTCAAGCTTCACTCGCGGTCCTTCCTATTCTCGATTCTCGAGCTGCTCGGAGACGTCTTTGTGTCTTTTTGCACGGCCACAAGTATTTATTTGGAAAGTCTTGCAACTCAGTGCTCGCTTTATTTTGAACAACTTCACACACATTGGCCAAGGTCCTTCAGTTTTTATCGTTTTGATTTAAAACCAGCAGATTTTTTTCTTCACTTCATTCCACCAATGCATTTTGTCTTTTTTATTCTTCAGCTGGTGACCGTGATAAGGATAAGCAGTTATGTAAAGTGGATGGATGGATTTTTCTACTCAGTATGTCTGTGTCATCTCTGCAGGGTCTGTGCTCTCTGCGAAAAACTCAATAAAGATTCATTGACTAAAAAAAAACAAACAAAACAATTCAATTGGAGGTCAACACAGAGAAAAGTGTTTTAAAAGAGAAAGATCTTCACGTATTGAATCTGAAGAAGGAAGTGTCCGTTTTCCTCACGGGCACGCCTCAACCTGGAGCCTGCACGGTTCTGTTATCCTGCACCGCGGGCCACAACGGGCTCAGATATTTGAATGAAGGTCCTTCTGTCATGAAGCACAGTCTTTTATACAAACCTACATCAGAAAATAAATAAATAAAACAGAAATAACAGAGAGCATTTCCAAAAAGGGAACCTGCACTGCAGCATTTCGTATTGACTCTGTGACAGGAACAATGTTTCTGTGTCGCAAACAAGAAACAAATCCATAAAAGAAGCAGGAAGATAAAACACAATCTGTCCCACTCATATAAAAAATGTCATCTATATATTCCCCCAGCTCAAATCCTATGAACGCGATGAAATGGCCTTCTGATAGCAGGACCAGATTCAGAGTGATGGAGCTGTTGCCACGACATTCTGTCCTTATAATATTCAGCCAGTTTCAAGGACACTAGTCACTTATCAATTTGTTTTGCCCCGGCCCAACAAATAGATTCACCACCTAGAAGGCTTCGTTTCCACTCAGATATGATTTTCAGCTGGGAGGAAATACATTTCTTGTCCTTGTGACAACAAAATAAACCGCCCGGCATCAAAATACACCAAACTTTATATGCTTCGCTCCAAAAATAGCATGTCGAGATGAGTTAGAGTTTGAACTGGACACTTTTTTACTGCACTTAAAGGTCCAGAGTGTCAGATTCACAAGGCTCTGTTAACAGAATATTACAGAAGTATAATATAATATGCAAAACTCTGTTTGCATTAGTGTATAACCAACTGAAATGCTGTTCTATCACCTTAGAATGAGTCGGTAGCTACACTAAATCCTTAAACTATGGGACCTTTAAGTCGGGAGCTCACGACTTTAAACTGCACAAACAGTCTAATAACGAACACTGAGCCCAGCAGCATCAAGCACTTCTAACTGTCTCCTGTCCTCACTGTCGGTGGCCCATTGTGTGCATGAGAAGATAACGGAGGAGAAGCACGGGATGAGAGTTTTCCGTACGAACGTGCAGCGCTCTGACATCCGACGCCCGTCACCGAGCATAAATCACCGAGTGCCGCTGCGGCCTTCATTAATCTGCTATTTATTACTCACAAACTTCACCCTGTGTGATTGACAGAGAAGTAATTGCTGCAGAAAAAAAAGATGCATGTGTTTTTACAGGCTGATATTACCATGGAAAGAGGCTGGTGATCAATAAGACATTGCAGCAGTTAGAATCAATAATGTCTTCCCTGAGTCGCACTCTCCCAATCTGTGGTGCCTGATTTGGCCAGCGAGGGAGGGGTTACACTTCCTCTGGTCATAGACAAACCATAATTCTTGCCTCCCTGCTGCCTTTACAATTATACCGGCTGTATTAAAGCAATTTTTCATTCAAAAGTCCCAAGGCTGGGAGGAAACAAATAGGCTGAGCACAAAATTTGTGGTTCTGGGCCTGTTTACGACTCCCTCACACACTCATCTCTCTCTCTCTCTCGCTCGCTCGGCCTTTCCCATACTCACATTAAGGAACAAGTCAGGTCCACCTCTGAGCCACGAGGGAACCGGCCCACCAGGAAATTACACCCGCAGAAAGTCAATAGTTACCTAAGCAGATGTACACATGTGAGAACGTCGAGGATGGAACAGAAACGCTCTCGTTATCATCCTCAACGCTCCATCATCGATTCATCTTTCAGATATTTCATCAATTCTTTAATTGATAAAACGTCGAGAATAAGGAATAATCTGCAGCTCGAGTTAAAAGACGTGCTGTTCCAGAAAGTGTCAGAGGACAGAAAACTGTGTGAAAATCAGATGAAACATTTTTAATTCCTTTCAAAATAACGACGTTTCACTGTGTCTGGATCAGAGATCTGTCCTCAAAAGTTTTTTTTTCTAGCATGTTCTAGTAAAACCGAACAATAAATCATTGTATCTCATAAACTGTGCTTGAATAAATCTGGGTTATGGAGCATTTAATTAAGTGTGCGTCGATTTCAAGGGATAAACTTGAAATCAAAAGATACTTCACTTTTTACAGTGGGGATGTGTCTGCTTACTTTGAAACTACAAGGTCATTTAATTGTCATTTTACAGCGCAGGGTTGTATAATGAAGTTCAGTTTGCAGTTCCGTTTATGGTGCTCATAAAAAACTGAATATATACATATATATAAATTAGTGTTGGAGTGTATGCGTGTTCAAGTTTATGCTCTCAATTTTCTTTTAATTCCGACTACAAGTGCTCACCATAAACAGTTCAGATGAGCGGCTGCATCATTCCTACGCTCGCAGCGACTTTCTCTGCTTACTGTTATAAAGTGATGAGTCCTGTCCATTATTAAACGCAGTCTGTGCTCCTGGAAGTCTTTAAATACAATCAGTGATGAGTCTCACTTTTCTCTGGGCCGCTAAAAGCTGACAGTTAATGACCGACCTTGAGATTCCTCGACGGGATGAAAGCATTAGACTCATTACGGAGAGCCTGGACTCATTTTACACTTTACCCAATTAAACATTACTATCATTTATTGTAAGTAATAATGTTTAACCAGAGTACACACAGTAGAGCATGCGGTAACACTGACTTCACATTATTGCCTTTGGATATTTCTTGTTCTTATTCCCTGGACGTCCAATCCGGACGTATGCGGGAAACATGCAGTGTGACTGACCGCAGCTTTAGGAGCAGGCTGAGTCAGACATCAGTGAACTCTTCAACATTAATACATGACAGATTAACGACAGATCACAGGAACACCACAGCAAGCACATGGGATTCGCCGGCAAGCAAATGGGTCACGAACACGCATGTGTTGTTGTTTTTAACAAAGTGTGGCTATGACGAGAAAAGGGGCAGCGACCCACAAGAAAAAGGAAAGGCCGCTTCTTCAGGCAATGGATTGAAGACAACACCAAAACAAAGTCCATGCAAAGTCGAGAGGACATCAATCTTCCGGACACACAGACCCAGAAATAAGGGAAGAGTTTGAAGTTATACCAAAGAGATTGAATGAATAAATGCAGGGGAAGGAGACTCCCCGGAGGTCAAATAAAAATAAAATGAAATAAAACTTGCCATGTAGTTTGCTGTGGTCACACCCGGGTATGCAAGATCAAAACGGGTAACCAGTGCAGGCTGCAGGTAAGAAATGAAAGACAAGATCACTAGCCAGTAGAAAGAGAGAGAGAGAAAGAGAAGAAGGGAGCCGAATGCATGAGGATAAAAAAGCATTAGTAATAGTTACCCTGTCACATGTTGAAGGGAGGAGAAGGGAAAATGTTCAAAGGGGTTAGACTGGATGAGGATGAGGGGGAGTGGATCGCTCTGAGGCCTCCTGCTTTGTGTTCACACACAGCAGCGATCAGGACGGAGGCAGCGTCTCCGTCCACGCCTGCTAATTTAGCTGCTGGCACCCAGATTTCAAACACCTTCCTTAAAACACGATGGCTGCCAAATCCAGAGGTCGGTTTGAGGTCGTTTCGGCCGCGTGTCACACTTACATAAACGACGACCTCGTTAACTTTGAAACATTACGATGAAGATCATCAGCGAGACGTTTGGCGCGTCTCTCCTACCGACGCTTTCTTTAAAGCTGGATCATCGCTGCACCGACAGATATCGCAGGAAGGGGGCGCACTCAGAGCTCGGAGAGCTGCAGAATCGTGACATATCGTCTCTGTTCCTCAAGTTCGAGTACTCTGCTCCGTCACGTGGAAGAAGCAGCAGCGCATTCTAACCAACACAACAAGTTCAATCACTTTCACATCTGGGAACCATGTCAAGACAATTTTTAGATGCACGTGGAAAGACGTCAGATCTAAAGAAACGTATACACACCTCTCCACTCACAAGATCATCCTGACTTTCTTAAATATAAAAATTAGATCCATGCACATCAACGTCAGATTAATAACATCAGTTCTGCAGGTGCTGCTCCACGTTCTGCCTGTTCTTACCTGAAACAAACGTTCTCTATTCATGACACAGCAGCACTTCTCTTCATTTACAACACTGCCCTCTGCTGACCAAAACCTGACAGTGGAGACACGACCAAACTCTGTACACACACTCTGTGTGGAGCTGAGACCTCTACGTCTCTTCTTTCATGGGGATAGAAAGACACGGAGACGTTCAAGGCTGGAGACACACAGGAAACAAGACAATGCTGAGGGGACAAGTGTGCAAGGAATGGTAGAGGTACAGAGAAGGAGGGGTGTGAAGACAGTATTTGATCACTTCCTGTTCCTGCTCACTTCCCTGAGACCTTTGAGGAAGGCCGTGGTGGCAGTCGTTCATGCTGCTGGAGGGTCATGAGCAAAAAAAAAAAAAAAAGCCCATTGGTGGAATGATGGGAGAGGTCGGCGTGCTCACCTTGAGAGGAGAAATGTGGGAATGGGACACGTAGCCGTGCACATTCTCGATCTCAGACAGGTTCTTCTCGGACACGTGCACGAGCTCGGGAGCGCGCACTTCGTTGGTGAGCCGCGGGAATCCCTGGTCGAGAGGCGGCGAGTCGTCTTCATGGTAGTGGTATTGCTGAGGACGGGAAGAGGAGAGGAAAGGTTGGACAGACACGGACAAGGGATCATCAGTGCTTCCTTTCCTCGATGTCATCATCATACGATGACGAGGTAACGCTGTGCAGACGTCAACATGACGCATCGAGAAGCTGCAGATTCAGTTACAAGGTTTTAATTTAAACTTCATTTGTGGAATACCATCATTTATGAATGTGAAGTATTAATTATACACAGCGTAGTGACTCACACAATATATTGTGTTTTTCCTTCTAAGGTTCATTTAAAGACACAAAAAGGTTTGTGTTGATTTTCTGTTCTGCATGAAAAGAAACTGATTATTTTGAAATTGCTTTGTCAATTTTAACTTTAAAGGAAATATTCAGATTTAATGCAGTCCAACAGAACAGCAGCACAAACTTAGAAAGGTGCTGTGCTTCTAAATATGTATTTTTATCACGTACACAAGCAGTACACACAATAATAATAATAATATTTCTTCTATCTTGTTGTTTGGTGGGTGTATCATCTGTCTGCCCTTCATATGTTTAAAGTAAATGAAGTAATCAGATTAGTAGAAGCTCCCTGGTTACCGTGCAAACCCAGTGTTAATGTGAGAAATGTTACCAGTATAAATGAAGCAATAATAAAGATGATTCTAGTCACTAAATACTGGTGGGTGACCATCAGGATGATATGGGGTGAATAAAAAAACAAGCTACCCCCGTCCTCCCCTCTCTCACCCAGGGAGCGTTCATCAAGGCAGGGTTCATGCAGGGTGAGGGCTGGCCGTTGTGGGGTGACCCCTGTACAGCTGGTGGCCTGTTCTGGAGAGAGTAACAGGACCAAATGTAACTACAACGAGCAAACACAAACACAGGTCCATAAGTGATCAGTCATATCAAAGATCAGTCATACAGCCAGCACACACACAGGAGGAGGAGGAGCTCAACCAGACACTTACAGCACTGTAGGTGTCACAACAGACGTCAGTACATGCAGGACAGATGTGCGGACACAAACACAGATCGCACGATCATCCCGTGGCACGTTACACACCCAGGTGAGCTTCAGCAGAGATCGGCACTTAAAACCCGTTTAAGACTTTAAGTGTCACAATGTGAGTTTGGAGCTGGACCCTGCTGTCAAGGCAACGTTTGACCAAATCATCACACAGGACAGTAAGAGCCCGTCCACACTGATTCGGAGAACGAGGGGTTAAACAAACAACAGAGAGCGTGGCTCCGTGCATTGTTTGCTGAGATGCAAAACAACTGGAACGCTCCACTGATCACGGTTATTTCTGATGACGCCTGAAGGCAGAAATGTAAATAGATGCATTTTAATGTTAGGAGGACGCAGCTCGAGGTCAGCGATATATCAGCCTCCAGAAATAGAAATGCATTCTGGATTGTTCGGCTTGTTCGTGCATTAAGACCCAGGGAGAGGAATAAAAAGGTTAAATGACAAAGGAAGACGATTCTTTAGAAAGAATTTTCCGACCCAAGAGAGCTGGAAGGTGTTTACCACTCTGTTACATCACCTTCTCTAACGACAGACCTTTCAAATGACGTGAAAACTGATTGAAACATGTTGTAAATATGACAAAGGAAAGACTAAAATCATCAGCTGTTCAGCTAACAAAACCTTTCACGTTGACGCCTCCATACAGGTGCCTGAAGTTCAGCTCAGCGTCTTTGTGCTGCTGCTATTTCTGGGGGGCTATTAGGACGCAGGTAGGAGTTTCATTCAAGTCACTGAATGAGTTTTTCAATGCGCTGTGTAATTACTGCCCTCCAATAGGATTCATCATGAGATGGCAGAAGACAGAGTGTTTCAGCCTGACAATGCACGCGTGTACTGGACGTTCTTTTACCAATAAATCCATCTCCATCAAGAGCGTGTGTAGAAACACCTGATACCAGCGAGAAGACGGCGTTTCCCCTCCGCGCTCCGCCGCAGCGACGTGCAGGAGCAAATTTACAACCTGGTGTGTTTGTGTTGGGAGATGAATGTGCTACAGCAGCAGCTGCTCTGAGAGAGGCTGCAGTATCACATTCACTGACGAGGTCCTCATTGATGAAGGGACTGATTCAAACTAGGGTTGCAACGGTGGAAACTTTCCATGGGAATTTATGGGAATAAAAGAGAAATTTACAACATTGAAGGTTGGTTCTTTAACAGGGAAATTAAATATAGTACAGGGAAAATATATTTCAGCATAATCTTGACTAAAACAACCAGATTTCATGCTATTCCTCAGTCACAAAAGTCTGATGAAGACTAAAAACCAGCTGATGAGAAGCCTCCAGTCCACAAGTCACAGAGTGTCAGGTATTATCACTTTGCATCATTTACAGATAAACTCAGTTTCTCTTCTCTCCCTCTCACTCACTCTATCTCTGTATCTTCTCCTCAGTTCTGCTGTTGACACACTGATCATAAAAAATGTATCAACTTAAATAAAACACTGAACCTCCAGCAAACTGCACCTGCATGCAGGAGCGCCCGCGGGTCCGACAGTCTGGAGGAAAACTTCACCGAGCTGGAATCAGAGATGGCCGTCGGCAGACGTGGAGCAGACAGCCTGCACGTAAAGATTTCATTTTGTAGCAGAGCAGGTCGGCACACTGACATTTACATTTAGCTGGCACCGCGCCATCGTGGAAGTCTCATGCCGTCGTTGTCGTCCGTGCTCCAGGTGGGTCGCATAAGGCGGGACTGAGCACATGCTGGATTTACGAGCAAGCACGCACAGCTTACAGCGCTGTAAGCACACGTAGTAGGTAGATTTACTGGATTCACACAGACATGCAGTTTTATTACAACAGCAAGGCCGTCCACCTGCTGCACCACTGTCCATCTTCTTCAGCCTAAACCTGACCCTGGTTCCACCCTTCACCTCCAAGAAATGGACTCCCTGACGATGGCAGTCACACACACACAGAGTACACTGTGCACTCACTCTTTCTCAGCCGTCCTCTCAGAGGACACAGGTAGTTCAGTGTCTGTCTGCTTCGGGGCTGTATAGGCACTTCCCAAACACAGATGCCGTTTGCACTGGGGTGCTGCTGCAGGGCCGAGGAGGCAGGTGTCTGCAGTGACTGCTGCTGTTTAGCTTGGCATAGCAAAATTAATGGGCGACGGGAGAGATGGTCTAAATATAGAAACTCGCTGAAATGATAACTCTTCTTACGTAGTTAACAGTTCAACGAACGTGACTCATGTTGTCATCCTTCATGTCGGACTGACTTTGTCATACATGATCGGCTGCAGAATTTTAATGAGGAGCAGCGTCCCCTGTTGCAGCGCTGCGGACGGACTAACGAGGACCTCGCTGCCTGTTTACCTTTTGTACCTGTAACCTAGCAACTGCCCGCGAGGATGCACACCGACACACAGTTACTGCGAGATGAATATGAATCAGATCAGCCGCGTATCACGTTTAATGAAAGAGTTTACTTTGGTGACAAACTACAGAGACAAACCAAGATTTATCTGTTGATTTACATCCATTTTTCCATGAATAAACTTCCTCGATGACGTCTTTAAGATTTAGGCTGATCTATTGGCAGGAACTGAATATAATACTCATGTATAACCACCTGAAAATAAGAATTCTTGTGCTTTCATTGCCTTAAAATATATCTACAGTGAGAGCGGGTCCCCTTCTGCGGACTGCGGCCATTTTCCTACGGTAGCCCAGAGCAGACAAACCAAACACCGGCCTTTTGCTTCTACATGCTTGGAAGAAGTTGGAAGAAGACACTCAGCCTTCAGTCGAACATGTTGCAGACAACAACACATGAAAACCTCGACGGCTCGCTGTGGTTAGCTTAAACAATTTATCGTATTCATCATCAGCTTTCAGCAGCAATGCTGCTCAGCAGCGTTTATGATCTGTTCTGTTTTTAGTGTCACTGGCTTCTATTTAGGCCATAACACACTGCTAAGCAGCCAACAGTTGAATCGTTATAATGAGGTGAAATGTTTGTGCTAAGTAGACGAGGAAGACTCGGCGCTGAGGACCACATCTACTGTACCGATGCGAGGCCATTTGACCTCAAGCCTGAGAGAAGCCCAGTGACCTACAATATACCGTGTGACAGCATCCCTGCAGCCATGCTGAGGTTACACAACCAGATTAGACGAGTGACTGTGGAGCAGCATTGTTTGCTGTGCATGAAGCCTGGAGTGAAAATACATTCTTTTCATTTGAATGATGCGTAAAGTGATAATAAAGTGTTACAGCAACAGATTACATGTACGAGGCCTTCACGAGAAAGAAAGGCCAAAAAAATCAGATGAAGCAGACGCAGACGAGGATTACAAGCCGAACCTAACAGGGAAAATACAAACATAAAAATGAGGCATGCATCTTGTGCGCTTCATAACCTGTTTGTTGGGAACCTCCAATAAACCAGCAGGAGCTGAGAACAGTGTTCTTAAACACACAGTGCACAAGGGAGTTAGCGATGTAGCTCGGCCCTAACTCATTAAGGTCTTGTGTATGAGGAGGAGGAGGAGGAGGAGGAGATCAGAATCAGAGTTACAGGAAGTAATCTTCTTTTCGTTGGTGTGAAGAACTGTAATACCTTAACTTACTTTGCTGAGATCATTGAGTCAAGACTAACTGAGGCATTTCCCTCATCTGGTCCCAGCTTTCTGTTTCATGGACCATGTGCTCGGTCACTGTGCATGTAAAAATACTTTGTTTTGGTCTAGATGATGGCAGCACATGTCAGGAGCATTTTTAACTTTCAGCGGTGCAAAGAAACAAAGAGCGCATCGGCCTCTGGAACTGAGGATGAGTGAGTAATGCTACACGTGGAGAGAGATGGATAAAGCCTCCAAAAATCTGCTCATAAAAGTGTAACCAGGGTCAGGGGAAGTGCAATAATAAGATTTATGAGAGCAACACACTATCAAAAGGTAAAACGCTGACAGAGACTTCTCTTTTTAAAGACAGAGCAGAGAACACAGAGCAGGAAGAGAGCGATTAAAGGCTAACATCATATTTTGATCAGTCAGGCAACAAAGGAGCACGTTAGCTCGGAGGGTTCTGGTCAGCAGTGCGTGATTAATCTCTATAAGCAGATATCTGCATATGAATACAGAATCTGTAGGCCAACATTATTGGCACTGGTGAGCCCTCAGTGGCTAAATCGTCAGCAGACAATAAAAATCTGGGATATTGGTCCCATATTTGGGTTTGAGTAAGAATAAGACGAGATGCAGAGCAGGTGCTACTCTTCATGAGTATCCTCTGTCTCCACCTGAACCTCTGACAAGGTTTTATGACTGACCCTGCCTCCAAAACACTCATCTGCCCAGAGAATAACCTGAAGAGTGAACTGAAATTAAATGTTTTTTGTACATCCATCGTCCGGGTTGTGTTGTGTCATTGGAACTACAAGAAGAAGACGGCGACGTTTCCTGGAAGCATGCAGGACTGTGATTGGAGCACCACGTCGCCCGACCCGCCAATCGAAGGGGGTGATACTTACTTACTTGTGTATTACTGTGTCTGTACTTTCTGCATCATTTAAATTTAAATTTTTGTTAAAACGGCGAGCATCATCATCATCCCTCCAAACAGTGTGCTGCCGTGTTACTGCAGCAGCAACATATAGTGACTCTGATTCATATTTCACACAGCTGGATCACCCCGAGCTGTTTTTCTGTCAGGCTGAACTAAACACTGAAGACTGGAGGAAATCTCACATTAGTCACTCTTCACAGTTTTTAATTTTCCAAGAGAAAAAAAGTTGATTATTCCCCGTTTAACCGATCGGTTAGATACTGCCGTACTTCTCGGCGATGACGTCAGCGCACCGCGGACGCTCCTTCAGTGGTTTCTAATGCGCTGTAGCTGTCGGGCGACTCGTGTGCAAAGTGTAGCCGCTCACGTGTGGCGTTGTCATGCTCCAATGAGACGATCCCTCCTCTCTGATGTTCACCACAGCCCTAACCAGCAGAGTCAAGATGAGATGGAAATGTGGGGTGGCATGGCCGGAGGCAGATTCAGAGCCTCTGTGTAGTTTTAGCGTGGAATCTCCTAGCGGTTGTGTGCACTGACCTCTTTCTGTGGCTTTATATACCTACAGTTAGATTCTCTCCCCACTTATTCTCTGCTACAGTCCTAATTCCTGCAGACAGCAGGAGGGAGAGCTGAGCTATGTGAAAAAGAGCACCTGCCCTCTGCTTTACTTTCCTTTATAGTCAAACACATTTCTGTTGTGATCTCGTGCTTTTAAGCTCTTTTTAGGATTCCTACCAACACTGTCTGGTTGTATTTCCAGTCACTGTTGAATACTATACACTGTTATTCATAGGATTATATGGAGTAATCCTATAGTGCTAAACAGACTGACGCCTGCAGTCTGCAGGTTTGATCTACTGTAGTCGATACCTGTGATTTCTTTAATAGTTTTCAGAGTTATGTAATGCACTGTATCTTGCTGAGGATGCACAGTCAAAGCTTCTTCTGACTGCAGATCTAATTTCATCAGGCACTGTACAAGAGAGACTGTGTGCATACATCCGAGCTCTGCAAGCGTCTATAAGTGAACGGCATGAACTAAAAACAACAACATGAAGACATTTCTCAATTAATTCATCAATCCCCTCAGCTTTGCATTTCTTGCTCTGACACTGCAAAGTAATTCTCCAGCGGCAGGACAGACGAGGGAGAGGGAACAAAGTTGAGGTTTGAATGACCTCAGTGGACAATTTGAGCTGAATTACAGTCAGAAGAACGAGCATTTAAACGCACCACGCAATCACTGCACGAGTCGCTGTACCCGGATATCAGACTTCCTTTCCCCCAAAACGCACCACCATACTCTGTGTTACTCCATCTCACCTCAAACTTCACCTGCAGCTGTTTAACCGACCTGCTGAACTATTTCACTTCTCGGGATAATATTGCTAATATTTTCCTCCTCTCTTACTGAGCTCCGTTAAACGTGATGAAATGAATTCCATCTGTGCAGAAATATTCAAAACGACCTCCCACAGTTTCTGGTGACATGAGCTCTCTGTGAAAGTCGCTGTCAGCACTTCCACTTTCACAATATTAGCAGCTACCACTGCTTTCACATTATTGTAGAGCACATGGTGTACTATCAGCATCAATGTTAGCTTCCATGCCCTCACCTCTTTACCCGAGAGTTTAGTTTCAGGCAGTCTGCGCCTCTCTGAATGTTGTTCATGGTTCCTCTAAATCATTTCATAACGCTGACGGGACATTTAAAGACAACTTCAAGGTCAAAATCCAGCAAAACAAGAGACAGGGGAAGAGTTACAGAGTATTTAAGTGATAGAGGAGCATTTCTGACCTCTCGCTGTGATAAATGAAGGGATGCAGAAATATTGCAGTAGCTGTAAATATGCCCTCATTAAGCCCCAGTAAGCATTAAGAGAGCTTCAAGGATCGCAGATGGAAAAACAAAACTGCGCTATCGCTGCTTTTAAGACGGAAAACAGTTCCTCGCAGCCAAACCAGAGAAGTCCTGTAAGATTCTCATGAAACGCAGCAAAACAAAGAGAAGATCTGCGACGACTCAACGTGATGGAGGAGCTCCTCTGGAGCAAAGAGCGCTCGGTGACCTACCTTGCATCCAAACATCAACGACAAAGTGTTGTTGGTGCAGGCAACTTTGCAGTGGCACAGCAGCGGCGTGCACTCCGGGCTTTTGACTATGGGAGACATTCCTGTTAGAGAAAGACCCAGTGGATGGACGGAGGACGGACGGATGGACTTGGCTGTAGACTTCAAGGCAGAAAGACGAGAAGCTTCAGTCGGACCAAACAAGGCAGCTCGAGGAGCGATCACGCTTCACGTGAGCGAGGTTTTTGCATACGAGCTTCTGCTCACACACAAACACACTCACACTCTGTCCTCTCTCTCTCTCTCTCTCTCTCTCTCTCTCTCTCTCTCTCTCTCTCTCTCTCTCTCTCTCTCTCTCTCTCTCTCTCTCTCTCTCTCTCTCCACTCTACCTCGATCATCCAATCCGCCCCCCCCCCCCCCCCCCCGTTGTAGGATTAACTCATTACTGGAATAATCTGCCAGATTTATAAAGAAAGAAAAATACTGTCACTGTTTTTGTTTCATATTCAC
Organism: Nibea coibor; assembly: GCA_023373845.1. Classification (NCBI taxonomy): domain Eukaryota; kingdom Metazoa; phylum Chordata; class Actinopteri; family Sciaenidae; genus Nibea; species Nibea coibor. Next base: position 22,489,813 of record CM041733.1, read on the forward strand.
GTGCCGAGTGTGTAGCTGCTACACGATGGAACAGCAGGTCAACCAATCGGTCTCTCTCCAGCTTGATGTTGTAGGGCGCCCCCAGCTGGCCGAGGTGTCAACTGATGATTAAACTACATGCAGCTCCTCGGTGTTTCCACCTAAGCAGCATCCTGCTGCACTGGCGCGTTCATGTGTGGATGTTTAAATGTGATGAGAACATTCAAGGAAACGGCAAGGAATGGTTCGTTCTTGGTCGTACTTGGTCAGATCCGGCCGGGTACCCTTAAAATCCGATTATTAGGAAGTGGAAACTCTCTGGATCGTCTGTCGATCTTCATCTCAGAGATCTGAAACCTGGATTCAGACCACAGCGCACACAGTCTCACTCTCAGTCTTCGAGGAGCTCCGCTGGTGAATTCTTAATGTGCATTTGTAGACGCAGCAATAAAATGTGTTTACTGACAACGGTCTGCGCTCCTGAGCCCGTGCACTGTAGTAATGGCCCCTTACATGCAGATGTTAAATCTTTGAAACTGTCCCTGAAGAAACTTTGTTTAGAAAATGAAATCTTCTAATTCAGGTGTTTTCTTCACCACTTCTGATGCACCTGTCCAAACTTCAGCGAAGCTGATGAAGGTAAAGTATTAAATATACTGTCAGGTATATCACACACACACACACACACACACCTTCATCTGGCGCTCTGCCCCGGTGAAGTGCTGATGTGAGCATGCTAGGTGAGAATTACAAAACCGCAGTAGGTTCATATCTAAAAGTTACACCCTGCTCAGTGTCAGGACGTAACGCTGCCTGATCACCTGACTGTGACTTCTCCCGCACTGACTCACTCCACTACAGACCCACTGCATGTGTGTGTGATTCAATCACAGCATTCTTACTGACCGGACCAACATTACAGTCCAGAGTGAATGAGGGCTGAAGTCACAGCACTGTCAGTCAAACAGCCTCAAACATTTACAGCGCCGAGCTTTCCTTCGCGTTCACATGAGGTGCCGCCTCCACAGATGGCACGTGAGCCACGCGTGCAGCACGTGTTCACGGTTCGCTCGAGTAGCGATCCGTTACAACATTACCGGAAACATTAGTAGGCGTGCAAACAAAACTTCACTGAGTGTTAGCGGGAAAATGCTGCACACTCCTCAGTGCAGAGGAAGAACTGACTAATGAACAACAAAGAAATGAAGGCTGAATACTGTAAAATACAATCATGACACGCAGTTTAAGATGAACGACAACATCTGGCTGAGGCTGAAAGACAGGCGCCGAGCTGGGCTGACTGCTGTTGGACTGCTCTTTAATATATATGATGATGACGACTCTGCAGGTTTGGCGTCTAGTGTCTTCGACTCTCTGCTGCGACTTCCCTGTTTCCAGTCCACATGCAAAATTGATGAAATCCTCTGCAGCCAGGACTCAGCTGTAAGAGCCTGCTGCGTCTCGAGCTGGCTCAGTACACACACCAACATGTAACCCCGCTCTCTCTCTCTCATTAAAGGTCTGGTGACACTGAGTACTTACGCAGGACTGTGGATGAAGACTACAAAACGCAGCTGCAGTATCTGCAGTATCAGGCTCTTTCCAAACACCTTGGCAGGCACTGTGTGAACTCTGCATCCTGATTCGTCAGCACAGCATACAGTCATCTGAAGCTAAACCACTAGATGGAACTGTAACACTGAGGACTGCGAGTGGAGCACACGCACAGAGAGAGAGACAGTAAGTAAAAACCCAATTACAGCCCGCTTTAATAAACACTGACTTCAGGTCAGTGAGGATTAATTAATAAAGGAGCCGGTGGGAAACAATTCTAGGGCACGTTTCAAAAACAATAAAATCTGTGTCACAAACATGGAGCACAGAATGAATAATAAACGGGGCTTCCGGGTCTGAGCACGATCTGAGTCCGTCCGGGGCGACACAGCGCTCTCAAACTGTTGATGGAACATGAATCATGTAGCATCTTCCTCTGGTTACAAAGGTTCTCATAGCACGCAAAGACAGGGCAGTAAAATGTGTTTCAGAAAACCAACATATCATCAGACGTTAGGCCAGACGCTTCAGTGATACGCCACGAACCAGCGGGCGACGTTTCCATAGGTTCACACGCGAAAACAGCCACGGCCAATCAGAGTTCACACATTTCATGGGGCAGTTCATGGGACACTTGAATATCTGCTATTCCTCAATCACATGCACAGAGCACACTGCTTACTGAGGCCACGCCCCTACCTGCACAGGTGATTTCTGCACCTGGACCACACTTTAGAGCCGAGAGCACACAGAGACTATTGAATACACACATTTGAGCACATGGACTATGTTATATTGTTCAAAATTCCCCAATTTAAACTCCCATGGAAAGTTTCCACCCCTTTGTAGCCCAAGTCAAAACCAAAGTGAATTTCACTCTTCATCCTCAAGGCTGTCAGCTCCAATCCAAACTGTCCACCTGTCCGTCCGTCCGTCCCGGAAGATGGACTCCTCCCCTGTCACTCTTCCTGGAGTTACTGAGATTTATTCCATTTCTGTTGCAGGATAAAAGCTTTTTATCTAAGAATAGCGGAGGTCGAATGCTTTACAGATTCTAATGTCCCCCGAGGCACATTTCAGATTTGTGACATTAGGCTGTATAAATAAAATTGACTTGATTCTGACTCTGTAGCTTTTTGCTGAAGGCAAGAATTGTATCCTGTGATTCGTCTTCACGTCCGAGGCGGCTGGCAGGTAGATATCTCTGTCTCACTCCTACTTCAGCACCAGAACGCCCAAAGCTGACATTCTACATCCCAAATGCATTATACTGATTTATTACTGATGTTCCTCCAACATATTTTCATGCTGAAGTGAATCTTGGACGCAGATTTCCAGATGAAACCTCCTCCACCACACAGCACCCGTGACTCAGTGACAAACAGCATGAAGAATCCAAACTGTAAACTGAACCCACTCAGTAGCTGATGGATGATGTTTACACACAACACTTCCCCCTCACTAGGTTAATGATTCAATTACAAATATGTCTATTCAAGAGGGATATAAACACACTCGCAAGAGGCTGGAAATGTGTCCTGAATAAACACACGTGGCTGAACGTGACAGAGAATAAAGGCAGCAGAACAATGCTGCGATGTGTCGTGAATACGGCAGCCCGTAACAAAGGTACGGCCGAGCTGTTAGTCACTTTATTACAGTCGGTTTTCTCGTCACGTTTCACGGCTGCTGTGCAGAATCTCGTCAGCTTTGCCTTTTAAAACCGATGCTTTCATTTCACAGAGATAAGAAAGAGAACTCGTCTCAGAGGGTTTATTACTGTGAAAGCATGAAACAGGACAACATGTGCAGATACTGACGCTTTAGTGTTTGATTCAAGCTTTTCAAGCTCCACAGCAGTGTTTTGTGGGAACCAGTGAAGAGCATTTAGACGTGGACTGACGGCCTGATTTAAGAGTGTTATGATAACGACATGGCCAGAGTCTGGCTGTAAAGTGAAGCCAACACAGGAAGTGCCAAAAACTGCAGTTCTGCAAGTAACAGTAGTTATTAGTAACCAGTAGTAAGCTAACTACAAGATCAACAATATAAATACAGTACAAACTAGAACAAGCTAACTACAAGCTAGAACAAGATAACAAGCTAACTATAAGCTAACATAAAGCTAACAACAAGCCACAACAAGCTAACAACAAGCTACAACAAGCTAACAACAAACTAGAACAAGATCACAAGCTAACAACAAGCCAAGAAGAAGCTAACTACAAGCTAGAACAAGATAACAAGCTAACTATAAGCTAACATAAAGCTGACAACAAGCCAGCAGGAAGCTAACAACAAGCTACAACAAGCTAACAACAAACTAGAACAAAATCACAAGCTAACAACAAGCCAACAAGAAGCTAACGACAAGCTAGAACAAGATAACAAACTAACAACAAGCCAAGAAGAAGCTAACTACAAGCTAGAACAACATAACAAGCTAACATAAAGCTGACAACAAGCCAGAACAGGATAACAAACTAACAACAAGCCAACAAGAAGCTAACAACAAGCTAGAACAACATAACAAGCTAACAACAAGCTACAACAAGATAACAAACTACTAACAAGCTACAGCAAGCTAACAAGAAGCTAACCACAAGCTAACTACAAACTAGAACAAGATCACAAGCTAACAACAAGCTAACAAGAAGCTAACTACAATCTAGAACAAGATAACGACTAACAAGCTACAGCAAGCTAACAACAAGCTACAACAAGATAACAAACTAACAACAAGCCAACAAGAAGCTAACACAAGCTAGAACAAGATAACAAGCCAACAACAAGCTAAAACAAGAAAACAAATTGACAACCAAATATAAATCTCTGTGGCTGTGAAGTGAAGTCAACACAGAAAGTAAGCAAGCAAAAACTGCAGTCCCTGAAATGTCCAATTGAGGCTAGCTGCAGAAGTGAGTCAGTCTCCATAAGTCCCCATGTTAGACAGCAGAAATAAACATGTTTACAGCCTGGTACAAAAACAGTTTTGGTCTCTGTAGCTAATTTCCCCGTTCATGACAACTGTACTGAGGGTGAATTTATATACAACTCACCTGTTCACATTATATTAAGGCTTAAAGTTATGCAGGATTAAGAGCGTGGACGCTTTGATTGACAGGTGCGCTTGTTTGAGCAGCCAGGCATCCAACAGCACGGCCAATTTAACACTTAAATTGACAGTAAGGTTGGTTTGTGCCATTTGTTAATTGATTTGTGTAGCCTGAAGCTAATTTTAAGTGAAGTTATTTAGTTGAATACTTCAGAATTTGAGGAGAGACGTGTGTGAAAATGTGGTGCAGGGATTCATTATGCAATGTAACAAAACTACAAAGAATAAAACACAAATGAACATAAATCGGCTCTCATTAAATACCAGCTGAAGACTGGTTCTAATCCAGAGAATGAGGCCACCGTTTGATTCCTCGTTATGCTAACTAGTGAAAGACAAAGACGGCTAAAAGGCCGGGGGAATGCTTTCTGTCTCGTTCCCTTCAGTTGGGAACTGTCTTACCTTTCTCTTTCTCACACATTTCTACCTCTTGAATTCCCCTTTATCCAGCGCAGAGAACCAACGGGGCTTTCCCGCTGAACAATACCTGCATTCTAACAAGAGAAAGGACGAGCCAGAGAGAGAGAGAGAGGAAGACAGAGAGGCAGCCAGAGAGGAGGACGGAGACAAAGCATGAATGGGCTCGGAGGCCACTTTATTGGCTCTTCTGCAGGGAGGCCCCGAGACGGAAACAAATGGAGTCAACATGTTTTTCCATTCGTGATCACAAACAGTTCCCTCGCACAAATTAGACAGCTCCAGCTGGCTGATAGAGGACGAAATCATTCTGATTTTGTCGAGATGAAAGCCAATGTTTTCTTATATGACTAACACGACTGCATCTCAGCGTTTTAATAAAAAGAGTGCTCGCACACAGACGGCCGAGCCCGAAGCGCTAAAACAACAACTGCTGTTCAATTACAGAGGGACTGCAGACGCTGAACGAGGAGGCTGGAAACACACAGCGGTCCACGTGAAGCACACAGGACGTCCTAATCTTCCTCTGAGTGACAGCTCATGAGACGATGGCTGCCTGCCACACGAGCTTCAGAGGATTTATGATGAACAAAAGACACAGAGAGACCGTGATAAGCGTTCTTTTCATCAGATTTATAAAGGCTGCTGGGAGGCACGCTTCTGATTTATGAATCTCAATAACTGTCAAACTGGGAGCTCGTGCACGAGCATCGTTTCTACAGGACGGAAAAAAGACATTTTAGTATCGAGATTTGCTCGTTAGACTTCATTAGAAAGACAAAGACGAACTGATAACAGCTGTTATTAACAGGACTGACCTGGTGGAATGACCTGAGAACAATAATCATGTTTGTTTTTCTACATTAGACAGCGGCCATGTTGTTTTTACAGGCCATCATAGGAAGGACGAGGTGACAAACTACGTAAGATGCTACACGTTACAAACAAAGCAACAGCTTCTTTATCATTGTAACCACTTCCTGGGATGACCGAATCAAAAGTGAGGAAGCTGAATGACGCTCATGGCACAGCAACAACTGTGCAAGAAGCAGGAAGTGGTTCTGTGAGCTGTGACGGATGTTTCCAGCTCACCGTGCTGTCACGGCTCACGGCTCAGGTGCAGACCTGTCACACAGTCCCACATGTAGTTCAGATCAGTCTGTGCGCGGTCGTGTGTTTGTGTTCATCTGTCCACAGTTAATGTTGCTCATCACTGGTTAAAGACAGACTGAACTCACGTGTCGCCTTTGTCACGGCTCAACAACACACATCTGAAGAACGGTTTGGTCTCATCTTGAACCGGAGCGTCTGCGGTGAGCGTCCAATCGTGATGTTTTAATCGGCCACGTCGTCTGCAAACGCAGGAAGCAGGAGCAGGCTCGTACCTACGGTACGGTACACCTGGTGGAGGTCTGCACGCTTCTAATAACCGATCTCATCATGAGAGAGGAGGCGCTTCAGGCCAGCCACTTTCATCTGCAGCCGGCAGGCAGACACAAACACTAATTATAACGTGTTAGCACGTCTCTCCATGAAGTACCTGCACGTGCCGTCACCTGATCCAAACATACAGTCACACATCTGCAGCTGCATGCAAAGCATGTTCAGATCGGAGATACAAATGATGAAGAATATTCCAGCACACACAAAGAGGACCTACAGCACCTCGCTGCTGAGATTTACATATATGAATGATTCAGTGGTCGGGGTCTGTGAGCCTGTGCGGCTGAACCTCGCTGTGCTAAGACGTCAGTGAGAGTGAGAGCAGGAGACGACAGCAGAGAGGGAGGCTGCTCGGGCTGAGAAGGAACTGGAAGAAAATAGACTTTGCTGCAGTTTTCTGCTACACAGTTCAAGCTCCTTACCACCCCAGACTGCAGGGTGAGCTGGCAGCTAATCTACACACACTATGCACACACACACACACACACACACACACACGAGCATATACAGCTAGAGTTTCTCCCTCTCTCTCACGTATCACTTGTAAATACTAAACTGTGAACGGCCTTAAAGTCTTTCCTTACCTCCACGCTCTTTTCCTTCTCCTCCTGCATGCCTGTGTGTGTGTGTTAACTCAGTCTGTGTGTGTGAAGTGTGTGTGAGTGTGTGTGTTTGTGTGGAGATTCAACCAGCTATCTCCCTTGCTGGGAAGTGCTCTCATCAAACTACTGCCTGCTCTCTGGCAGCACTCAGACTGGCTGCTCATTGTGCTGCCGCGTGTGTGCGTGCGTGTGTGTGTGTGCGTGCGCGTGTGTATGTGTGTGCAAGTGTTGTGGAACAGCAATGAATTGCTTCCCCATCGCTGCATCGGCAACTGCGGCAAACAAGTTCCCTCCCACACCCCGCCCCGCTGGAGGGAGTTCAGCCAAGAGGGAACCACAGGCTGGACAGACCGTGCTGCAGCACGGACACTTCCTGGGGTGAGACACACACACACACACACACACACCAGAGTACAAAAAGTTGGATGTGATCAGTTAAATCAGTGGCTGCTCTGCTCGCCTCTGAATGAACACGCAGCTCGTAGTCTGGCTCAGGTGAAAACACAGCCTGACGCTGGATGAGCACAGCGCACAGTGTTTCAGCGGTAAACCAACAATGGATGTATAAATCTCTTCTGCAAGCGCAGCAGATGAAACTTGCCAACAAAAGTTTTTTAACCTTTCGCCTGCAGAGAAGAAAGTCACGTTTGAAAGTCCAGATGAAGTTACTCCTCTGGCCTTGAATGTATTTCGATTTATGAGGTCTCATTGCACAACAACAGAAATGTACCAAGAACAATCTGCTGTGGACAAACACTCAAACTATATGAAATATATCGGAAAATATTAAAAATCAATGTACTTCTGTAGATGTTCACCTTCACTGTCGTCACATGTTGACTGACAGTTTGTCAGTCTGTGCACTGGACAAGTTTGACATTTCTGAAATCTCTCTACCTTTCTTGTATTTCCTCTCGTTTCCTCTCCTCTCCGTGTTCATAAACCTGTGGGGGTCCAGGTAACGAAATCACCTGTGCAGGTAGAGGGGGCGTGGCCTCAGTAGCCCTGCAGTAAGCACCTGAATGAAATCTGGTTGTTTTAGTCCAGATTATACTAAAATATATTTTCAACAACTGTATTTCAGTTTCCTGTTAAAGGGCCAACCTTCAGTTTTGTTAAATTCACAGTTTATTCCCATAAATTCCTGTTAATTCCCATGGAAAGTTCCCAACTGCAACCCTTAATTCTCACTAACAAAATCACAATTAAATCTAAAATGACAGTAAGACTTTATTTAGACCTCCCACAGACGTATTTGTAGCATTTAAACTGCTTTGCTTCGTCTAAACCTGTTTAACATCATTTATAGAAGATCTGTGAGAATTCATGAACGAGTCTTTGTTTGCTGAATCTCAACAATCAGTTTAAAACTCTCCTCAAACAGCAGATGGACTTCCTGTGGTTGCAGTTTCCTCCTGCGGTCACTAGATGTTACTAAACAGGCACATGTACTGTCAGGAGCACCTGTTAGAGACGTTTACAGCTGCGCCTCATATGTTCACATGCAGGATCAGAAAGGTGGGAATGTTTAACAGAATACACAATTTACTAATCATTTCATCATAATGCAGTCCATGAAGACACAGAGGAAACTGACCCGAGGGATGTTCAGTGACGTAACACGTCTATGATGTATACTGTCTGCTGAACAAAGCGACACGACGTCGATCACGCGTTGGTGATGAAGTGCCAGGATTATTATAAAAGGGGAATCCCTGAGAGCCCTGCCGTTTTATATCTTCTATCTGTTCGACAGAATTTCCCTGCAGTGGTAAAACTATCCAACACAGCAGCTTGTGTTTGTCTCTTCGGAGAGAAATGGAGCTACTTGTCCTGCCAGAGTAATCAGACTACTACTCGTTTGGACTACCCCGATACGCGTGACAGAGAAAGGTTCGCGCGTGATGCAGCGTGCTCCTGTTGGCTCGTATAAATAGTGATGCTCAAACCTGCACATAGATTAAAATAGGCGGCGTACAACAATGATCAAACTGCTGCCAAGCCAGTGGATCTTATCGAGTAGCAACAGTTGCTAAGCAGAGTGCCCTGATTAAGGTTTTGTGTGGGAATATTAACTATTCATTAAAAGAAAGAAAAAACACCTTTTAGAATAATTCTGCTCTCACTCTCCAACCTTCAAGGTGTGCAGAGCAGATACAAACACGGGAGCACGTCAACATGTGGACACGAGGAGGGGATCAAACCAACGACCCTCTGAGCCACAGCTGCCCCAGTAACAACAACTCAAATGTTCTAATGCGCATGTGCACGCACTAAGCATGAGCATGTCGGCAGCTGTGAAACAACTTTCAGCTTCTCGCTTGTTAATCATAAATAACGACACGGCGCGTGTGATTACAGCGCACGCCGGTCTCACAATTAAACACCCACAATTACATCCAGCGCATTCAGAACGATGTGTGTTCTGCACGAGCGTACGAGCTCTCACACACACACTGACGCTCTCTCAGCTCTGGGGTTGCACGGGACGTTAAGCTCGGGAATTTTGGAAATATTCCAAATCAGAAACTCCATGGGAATTATGGAAATATTTTTTTTTACTCTCACCTCTGGGAAAAAGTCTGCAACATACTTCAACACATTCAGCTGACGCACGACGACGTCTCATCCACGTGAACTCATGACTGAGCATGAAAACATCACGCAGCTAATTTGTGTTTGTGGGTTTACTTCATATTCTTCACAACTCTTTCTACTCTTAACCACGACAGTTCTTTGTTCACTTAGCTCTTAATCATACTCTACTGTGCCATGATTACGCGTCCCTGACCTGAACAAACAGACGCGTGCTTAATTACCACAGACTGATATGACAAATTAAAAAGCTGAAGGCTCAGCGCGGCATCGACGCGCCCACAGTGAACGTTCTCCAGATGCTTTTCATCGACGTGACGATAGAAAAGAAAACGTCACCTCGTCGTGTTCTTGTCCTTCAAATATATTTAGTTGCATTCAGATTGGGAGGACTCTTTGAGCCGCAGCGTTTATCTAAATAACTGTATTTACGAGGTGCCCGTGTCCACAATATAGTTGTGCGTCGTGTATTAAGATTACTGCGATGGTACTCCATATTGCTACTTATGCACGCCGTGTGGAGGGTGTTATCTGTGCTGACTCTGAAGACTTTAAGCACACGCTGCAGTGACTCCTCCAGCTGTGCAGCAACGCCTCGACGCTAAACCTTTCTTAATAGGCAGAATTAGACTCAGTGAGATTCTGTCAAGTGCTGAGTTCCGGTTTGAAGTGCACTGAAATAACATTTCCACTATCATCGCAGTAACAGGCAGGCGTCACAGGCTGACAGACGTTTGGTGGGAATGCATCTCATGCAGCTTAATTCCACTTTTCTGCTCAGCAGCAGCCTGAGTCTCTTTTAGCAGAAGGATCACATGAATCATGAGGCTGCATCGTAGCTTTGGAGATACAAACACTGGTGCACAGTCTTTTTCTTCATTGCACGGTCCGGCTGTGCTGGGGTCAAGTTGCCGATAGAGAGGTGCTTCAGAGGTGTATCACATGTCTGAACTCATCGTGACTGATCGGCCTTCTACCTGCAGCACGGTGAAAACACCGAACAGAAAATAGGCTGGGAATAAATAACATCTGTATCCTGAGCGGCATCACCGATCTTCATGGAGGTTTGAGCAGAAAGCACAGCAGAACGGTGCCAACGGATTGATCAATTATTGATCACAGAGAACGCTCGTGGAGGGACAGTTTGGAAAGTGAAGAGGGAGGCAGGGAATAGGAATGGGAACATTGCTGAGTCGAGCCCCTCTGCTGTGGAGGGTAGACAACAAAGGCAGAGCAATGGAGAGCTAGTTAAATGTGATGATTCATCATCAGCCACTACTGCAGCATTAAACCAAATTAGTTTCAAGGTCTACACTGATACTTGTATTTGTCAGGTCTTGCTGGGCTGCAAGAAACGTAGCAGTCACATCCCCTGCGTGTCACGGCTTAAAGGAGCAGTGTGTAGGACTTAGTGTCAGCCAGCACGGAGCTGCTGAGTGCGAACCCGTCCACTTAAACGCTACGACGGAGAGACGCTGGTCCAACATGGTGGACGAGGACATGCAGCGTCTGCAGCTACAAACTATAAAATTATCATTATTATTATTATTATTATTATTATCATTATTATTATTATTATCATTATTATTCTGTCAGCTGACATTACAGGAATGATTTCTCCTGCATGCACACAGAGGACGAATGCCATAAATCTGATCAGCTGTTACACTCACAGCACACGGCGCACCTCATCCTGAGACCTGGCTGAATCTCGTCGCCTTCATCGCTCTGAGTTTGGATCGGATGAGCATACAGAACCAACTGCAGGGTTATTTTTAGCATTTTTACTTCTACCCTTGTATAAAACTCCAAACTCAACCACAGCTGTCAGAATGACACTGCTGAGCTGTATCATATTTGTTTAAGTAATAAAGAGACTGCGGGACAGGTAGGACAGGTCGGCTCTCATCGCCATGGCAATATGTTTTTATGTCATTTCAGTTTGAGTTTCCGTTCTGTCTTCAGGAGCAGATCATCAGATTCATGCAGAACTGTGACTTCACTTTATTCAGAAGGTAATTTATTATTTTAAATCACACGTTGTTCGATGTTTGTTCATTTCCTGAAGTTGTTGCCCTCCTGGGTCCCGTGCACGCCTCACTACAGACCCACCAGCTCGTTATATTCCTCCCTGTAGCATCTTCTGACTGCATGTGTAACTGTACGTGCCTTCACTCGTCACCAGTCACTTTATTCACTGTTCATAAGACAATTCCTGCTTCATCAGTGCCAGGAGGGAAAAATCTGATTAATTATGTTGTGCTGTCTTCAGGGCTGGATGAGCGGCGCTGTGACTCATCCCAGCTCTGATATAAAACACACCAGGAATGCAAACACACATCACGTGCGGCGTACACACACATCCTGATGCAGGAGTCGCCTGTGCGCCCGTGTCGTGGAATAACGCGGCGCGCTCGCTGTTGTCGGGCTGCCGGCTAATTCCATTGAGCTTTTGCAGCATTGAGTGATCAAAGCTCGCGCTGAGCCTCCTTAGCAGGCTGCGTTAAAGCCTGTGTGAGCCGAGGTTGAAGGTGGAGGTGACTACGGGTCACAGCTGACCATCAAACAGCGGCATCACATCAGCACTGTTAAAAATCAGGGTGGAGAGAACACCACCTGTGCACCTACAGCCCCACAAGTTTGCCTCTGATGGGCTTCTCGTGGAGTCACACACACACACACACACATACACACTTCAGGAGGTCCCTTACCTGCATGTGTGATCTCAGAGCACAGTAGCATGCAAAAAACATGGCAGGTTTGTAGTAACATGAAGGAAGCCGGGGGGGAACCGCTAGAAACAAGCAGCCGCTGTATCAGGCTGTAGCATCCCTGAGCGAGAGAAATACTCCGATTACTCTGACTGTACCACGCCGAGGTGGCAAGAACACTTTTTTTTTCTGTGGGGAAATTTAAAACACCAATAAGGAGACTTCACTTGATGCAACGCTCCATCGCAGCTCGCAGGCGGGACCGAGCAGTCAAGAGGGGGAGTGAAGATGTGTGTGCCGGCTGAGCGCGTTCAGCGTGCACGGGAAGGATCAGAGGAAACGTGCGGCGTGTGAACACACAGATCTGAATACGGTGTACTGTACGAGTGTGTGTGTTTAAATACACACAAGAGTAACTCTGAAGTTGTTGGATGTTGGATCAAATATTCTTTTCTCTAACCGTATAAACACTTATTGTTCCTCCCTCACACACACACACACACACACACACACACACACACACACACACACACACAATATTACATAACAGGCAGTACTCCACATGGTCACAGTGCTCTGAAGAAAAACAGCTCACTGTTTCACCAATGCAGGTTTCAACAGAGGCTTCTTCTGACAGCAAGCAGCAATTTACTCATTTGTATCATTTGCATAATTGACTGTGGGTCTCAGATACGACAAACACGGGTCGGTACCGGGAAATCTCGTCTAGTTTGTCTAAATAACGTCGCATTAACTTTATGTAACACTGAGCGAACACACTCAGGTCCCAGGTATGTTTAACAATACCTGAGCCATCAGCCAGCACTGATCATGACCATAACACCTCCAGCTGAGCCCGCTCACACTGCAGCACCGGCTCTGCTCCCCATCAGCAACCCCCGGGCCTGAAAAGCTCCTCTTCCTCTTCTTCTTCCCAAAACACCGGCGGTGCGAACACTAACACTCCCCCCAGAGGAAAGCAGATATCACTTTCCCCATGAAATATCAGGGAAGTGTTTGTGCTTGTTCTGGACCATGCTGACAGGGAAGTGGAGCCAAAACCGGAGCTGGACGAGAGGGGAATGTGACTCACAGAGGTGAGGAGCGGCGTTACTTCGACGTTACACATGAAGCGTGCAGGAGAAACACACACACACCAACGCGCTGCTCATGTTTCCACCTCTGTGTGTGCTGCGGTGTTTCAGATACATGTGGAGTTACACTGTTTACAGCAGCAGCGACGTGCATTCAGCTCTGGGAAGCGAGCGCACGGTGATGTATGTGAGGAGATGCACCAGACGGCAAACCGAATGTAGGGGGAGGTATTAAAGATGTTGTATAGAATATATTTTTGGTTCCAGCCTCCCTGTTACCGTGGTAACTGTCCATCGATTCAGCAGCATTAGTGAACAGAGAACCAAACAGATCCCCCGCCCCCGACATTCCTTATTTATTTATTTTTATTCCTCTGAGAGCGAAGTTAGAGCTGGAGGAGGAAGAAACGGGTACGACGAGGAGGAGTGGAGAGGGACGGTGGAGGAGGAAAATTTGGGGGTGGTTGAGGCTGGAAATGAAGTTGGCATCCTGAAAATAGCCACTGACTGCACTGCTGAATCTACAGGATTAAGCTAACGAGGTGGTGTATCTAACGAGACCTTCGCCTGCGTGGAAGGACGAAAAACAACTGCTGCGGGTCATTTTGTCATTTTTTTGTGATTACATAAATGCATCAATCTGACCTGCTTTGAGGAGAAAACTTCAAAAATAATTATTTACCCATGCCCACAGCCTCCACAGGACAAAACAAGACGACTATTATCCACAGTTATTATTGATTTTTACTCAGTTATAAGTCTTCAGTTTCATTTTGGGGTTTGGTAATCAATTTTTAGGCAGTACTACGTCTTTTATTCTGACAATAACACAAACATCCAGCCTTACCTGTACTGGAGCCTCTCCACTTAGCCTACGCCGAGGAAGAGTTCATGTTTTTTAAAGATTTATTAAAAATAGAAGAGTCAGGCCGATGTGGGCCGCAGCCGCTTTTCCAGAAAGAGCCGAAAAATGGAAACATCAGAACACACGAGGACTGATTCTGAAATGACGTGTGAAGAACGTCCTGCACTCACACACAGCTCCAACTCAACAAAAACCTCCAACATCTGTGAGTGAAACTGTATCCTGTTCAACTCATTCACACACGAGCGTGACAAAAGAAACTGAATCGACCCCGAAGAAGAAAAATCTTTACAGAGCAGTGAGCTGTTTGGATCCCTGCAGGTTCTGAGCTCCGGGCGAACCACTGAGACTGAATCTGTCAGAACTTACACACTGTTATATAATCTATAACCCAGTTATGACCTCAGTTATTGGCCAAATAATGGCGCTTTACATGCAGCATCTTTAACTGACAAATACGAGACATTCACGATGTTTCTATTCGGATAAAAAGGTTATTTTTGGCCTGTGCTCTCCAAAATGATGTGAAATCGTTCAAACTCTGCTTTCCTGCATTAAACTCGCTTCAGAAAATCACACCCTTGCCATTTCCTTTGCCAGAATGTGTGCTTCTAGGACAAAAGACTGAGGCATATTTACAAAGTTTGACGCAGATGACTGTCGGGGGAGCGTGCTGCCCGTGTCTGCTGCTGAACTCGGAGTATAAGTCGGCACTTTTTGGAGCGGCTTGCATGCATTCATCCTTCAAGAGAAAGGCCGTATGTGAGCAAATATTAGCTACACAGAATGAACGTCAGCAAAGCTAAAGAGGTGACTGTGGACTTCAGGAGACACCTTCTCATCGACGCTGGTCAGCAGCTTCAAGTTCCTCCATGTGAACATCACACAGACCTCTCCTGGACGCCACACGTGGACACTTCCACAGGCAGACCATCGAGTGTTAGCACAGGAACAGTCGTCGAAGCAACACAACACATAACACATGCCGGCCGTGCAGGACGTCTTTGGACAGCGGCGTCTTAAAGTTCTGCAGCCACTCAGCTCGCAGCTCTTCTCCTGGCTGCACGCACCAGCAGACCTGACCACGACTGCTGTTTACACTCCACTCTGTCCTCAATACTAATATTGAGGACAGAGTAATGCAATACATTTTATTTATATGGTACACAAACATAGTTTTCATCCCGTCTGTATGAAATGTTCTCATTTATGGTCTATAGTACTTATACATCTTTTATGTTGTTATATTTTATTTATATCACTCCAGTTTTTGTAGTTTTCTTTTTCTTTGGCTTATTTTTATCTTTGATATCTGGCGCTCTTGTTGTTGCATCTGGTGCTTTTAATGCTGCGCTGACCCGTTTTCCATTGTACCGCTGACCCCGCGCTAACCTACATCAAATAAAGCTCAAACTGTTTGTACAAATCTTCACTCCTTCCTCTCGCGTGTTATTCCTCTGAACAGCAGCGGCTTCAAACTCTTTATATCATAAAAATGTCAGTTTTGTTCCATTTCATGCCGAACCTTGATGTGACCCTTCAGTGAAATAAGGACAGAAGCAGACGAGGCCTGACGAGCTGCTGGAGCTCAGTGACACACTTAGAACTTCTTCACAAGTGGCACCTTCGTCCAAAGAAGATCAGCTGTCTCGGTTTATTTACAATGTAAAACTCAGAGAAATCAGACGAGTTAGCTGCCATCCTGGAGCAGAATATCCAAACTGGATGATGCTTTTATTGATCTGATCATAATTCCACATTTCCACATCAGCGGCACCAGCACCAGCGTGTTCCAAGGTGTCTTTGTCATTTCTGATCAATGTGCACGAGCCTGACAAACTTCACCGCCTCGCGACAATTATCCGACTTAAACACAATAAAGGATACGAACTAAATCACTGGAGATCGTACTGTTTGCCCTTTCCACAAAGTCTGTCCTCTTCACCCCTCACAGAGAAGCAGTGCTGTTTCCAGGCAACACAACTGATCACAAATCTTCGCAGCGGGTCGCCCTGTAGTGGGAGGAAAGTTTTATTACTGTTGCAGGGGACGTGCGTTCTACCCAGGCCGGCTCTAACAAGGAGCATTAGCTTCCTGCTGTTAAACTGTGTAACTCGCAGTCAGACAGATAGATAGATCATCACCTCGTCATACTTCCTGAGATATCAGGAGAAAGCAGCGCGTGAATCTGATGTTCTTATAAGATTTTAACTCGGCAGGCTTCAACAGAAACACGCTGACCGCGCGGCGCAGACACGGTCTGTCGACTGAGGCAAAAATAGACACGCTGAAGGTGTCGGGCGATCGCTGGTGCTTCAACATGCTCCTGTGTTGATGAAAAGATGCACTCGGTTGTGCAAACTGTCAAGCTCGCTGCGGTTGATGTGTGTCATGACTGGAATATAATATTCACCTAAGGAAGAATCGAAAATGAGACTTTTATATCTTCTTTCTTCGTCTGTCTACAGTAGCCCTGAATGGTCAAACTGAACACTGGCTCTGCAGGAGGACAGGAGGTGATGGACGGCCTCTTTTGACCCACGGGCCGTATGTTTGACACCCTCTGAAAAGACGTTAGTAACGTGTCCCAGTTTCCACCAGTGGGTCAGATTTGCTCCAGCAGACTTGAAGTGTTTCAGCTCGATGAGACGACAGTGTGAGCTGTGGCACCTTACACACACCGAACAATGTGGGCCGGCTGCTTTCATCACATTTCCTGTTCGATGCTGGTTTTTATATGAATGTTTTCATTGGATATTGTTCGCTCTTCTCCAGAGAGCTCTCTGTGAACTTGTTTGTGGCTGAGAAGGAGAAATTGCTTATTTGACTGACAGTTCTGCAGCAACGTGCTCCGATTTTATTGAGGTGTTGAGGGTTAAAAAGGTGCATGAATGAATATAACGCTGCTGCGGGACCTAAAGGACCCGCTGCCATGTGGACCCACCAGCACAGTCCATCAGGGGGGGACTGCGTGTTCAGAGCTCCAGTCCAGACCTCGGGATCAGCCTGTGTCGCTGCTTCATTGCAAGTTGATTAGTTGACAAAAATTTCATCCATGTCCTTGAAAATGATTAAACGAACCACTAAAATATCTGCATTAAAAATAAGATCACGGTTGAAGCCACTGGCCCGGAGCAAACAACCTCTATTCTGAGACAGTGGGCGAGTCGACAGCAGGATGCCTCAGACTCTATAGGGGAGCTGGAGGTCAGTGTTTTCAGCTCGAGGTCACATCGCTGACCGCACGGCTCTGTGAAAATGTTGAGATCAGCAGGCGACTCCAAAAAAAAAGAAAAAAAAAAAAGAACTCCAAGTGTTCTGGATTAAACCCAAGCTGTGATATTTTTAAACGGTAAATTGAGAAAAGGGGGTGAGGAAAGTGTTTGCAGCTTGTGCGGCGAAAATAAAATGTGTCGTTCGCACTCGGAGGGAATTTCCAAAGAGTGCAACACAAAACAGAAAAGGTGCAGGAAGAGGAGACTGGCAAGTACGCAGGCGGCCGAGGACACAGCAAACACCTAAAGATGGTGCCTGTACAGAAACAACACTCTGTAATTTGTGAATTAACGTTATCGACCTTCAACGAGGCCAAAGTCACATTTCAAAGGGCTGAAACTCGCTGATTATAGGAGGGAAGCGCACAGTGGTGCAAGGAGCAGGTGAGGGTGTAAGGATTATAAGGACTCCCCGAGGTCAAGGACGAGTCACACACCCAAACTGCACTTCTGCTGATCTGACAACACCATGTGTGCTGAACCATCACAGAGCATGGACGTTATATCTCTATGAATATCCATCTTAAAAACAAGAAGCTGGGATACTTATAAAAATAAAATTTGGGATCATTAAATGAAGCCAAACGCGTTCTCCGCCAACATTTACGCAGGGAAATGACTTGCTGGTTTCTGGTTGAATCCAGATGAGGGAGATGATCTAAAAACAGCAACAATGGCAGAGAATCAACACGCTCACATGTAGGAGTGATTTCTTCCTGTGCGTCTGAACACATCATGCCCCCGAAGCATTACGTAACGCGGCTATGTATATGATTATGCTGTGTGCATTCATTACGGAGGGCTGAGTACTCACAGCATCTCATGACAGAGCTAACTATGACTGCTGGGTAATGTATTCAAGTTACTCCTGACTGAGAGCTGATTGGTTTATGGCTGTCCTCCTCTGTCCTCCAGCGTCTCTCATGGTTTAGAGTTTGACTATCGGTCAGGTCGCTCAGCTGTGCAGGTAACCAAACTCAAACCTGGAAAGAAGATCGCCTCAGCAGGTGTCTCAGCACCGCTGCTGGATGAGCTGATGATAGTAACTTTATGGGTACCACAATTATTGGGAGACAACACACAGACAACTCTTCCTAGACTTGTGGAAGCGGTGATTACGGGATATTCACATGTTAGATTTCACTTCCTTCCTCTTGGATCAGCTGCTTTGCACATCTTCACAGTCAGTGGATATCGGCTGACACTGGCCATCGTACAGTGACACCAGGCCGACTGAGAGTATCAGGAGAAAGTTTGAAGTGGTTTTAGCAGCCAGTTATTATTCCAGTCAGCGGCACATCGGCTGATTTCACAGTAAAAGTGCAAACGGGCCAACTACGCGCCCGCTCACACCGTGCAGACTGCAGCGTCCGGGGGAAACTCCGCTGGCCGATGTGCCAACGTCGACTGAAAGAAAGTGAGTTATCAGCTCGATGACGTGAAGACAGTGACGCTCTCTCTCGTTCACCTGTCCAAGGACGCACGGTGAGTACGGCCATTCAAAGCTTCACTACGAGCGCGTAGTAAGTCAGCACAGAGCTGCTCGCCAGGCGAGTCAGCGACAGTCAGGTTAAAAAGAAATGCAGCGATTTGAAATGTCGCTCTTAATATTTTGTTTTTTACTTAATCGATAACTGGGACAATGAAGTGATTGACTCTGGATAAAACATCACCTCCCTCAGAAACTGGCTGATGTATTGGATTACGTAACAGCTATTGTGGCTTTGCTATGGATACGAACCCACACACATGCAGACACTCTGCTGCCTCAAACAGTGAAGCAGATCTGGATGTGAATGAAATCAAACCACCCGCAGGTTACATGTTATACTTCGAACCTCCGTCAACAAACCGCGCGCACGGTAACGTTACCACACGGACGGCAGCCGCTCACTTTGCACGAGGCACCGGGTGAAGCTCGGCTGGCCTGCTAATGGCTTCACGCAGAAGACAGTGTGAATATTTCACCACGGCTTTCAGGACATCGGCGTCCTAACTGACCGAAGGGGTCTCAGCTCCTGCCACGATCTACAACATACTGCACAACATGTGAGGACGAGAGAGAGAGAGAGAGAGACGTATGTGACCACCTTTAAGGTCTGCAGCCCGTACAGCGGGCGGGCTGGATGAAGACCTGCCTATACTTAGGCTGCAGAAAGCACTCAATGGAGATTTTTTACGCATAAATGGCGAAGAGAGCTCTGTCAGTTTCACTTAGGACGGTCGGTGCGAGACATCGGCGTGACCTCGGCGTGATGTGAAGAGCAGGCAAGTTTCTACTGAAGGAATAAACTGTGCACTGTCGCTACACCAGGAAAAATATTTAACATTTGCTACACAGAAATACAGCCGAGGCTGATGGGACGTCACTGAGGAATGAACGTTTATGATGAACTGTCCTGTCCTCTAGCCATGAACATGCATCATATTATAACAATGCAATCATAATATTCAGCTTGAATCCTCGGCTCTCTGCGAGGCGGGGGGGCTGCAGCGAGCGAGCGGAGCCACGAGCACGCTGACAGAAGTTCAACCCAACTTCTGCTGCCATATCTCCACAGACAGGCTGCTGGGCGCTCGCTAGTTTGCTGACATACACACATGCTGTAGTTAGAGGGAAGAAGTGAATCACTCTCACACACACACACACACACAGACTAAATATAACAAGTGATATGAACCGACAGCATCCTATAGCAAAAAGCAGGTTGGCGATGGGAAGACAGAAACGTGAGCACGTGCAAGCGTTCATAAATACTGTAACACATCCAGCCTCTCTGTCTCAGTCCATGTCTCCCTCTCATCCCCTCCTCCAGCGAATCATTCATGCGTGCTTTGTCTCTTACCTTAGTGGTGACAATGCAAAGACAATCCATGCTGGAGCTCTCAACCTAAGCTCAGATTCATCACCACCAATATCAGAAAAAAGAGCAGGAAGCTGCCAGAGTGAAGGAGCGAGGAGGAGAGATAAAAACAGGTAGAGCTTTCTGAAGAAGAAGAAGAAGAAGGAGGAGGAGGAGGAGAACACGCACACACACGCTCTCTCACTCACTCACACACACACACGCGCGCACACACACACTCACACACACTGACGAGGCAGAGAAGCCACGGCGGACAGACGTTACTGCATGTGGGCCCCTTGTGAGGATTGGGATGCCTCCTCCACAGCGCTGAAGGCAATCAGGATTCCTAACGCCATCTCAGAGCGGAGCGTGCGTCATCAGCCGAAACACACACACACACGCACACACACACACACACTCAAAAAAAAAAAAAAAAAAACGTTTAGCAGCTGGCCTGGCCTCCAAAAATCATTCCTTAGCTTCTCTCCCTCTCATTCAGCCTCTGTCTCTTGTTTTCAGTTCATCCTCCTCCTCTCCTCTCCTCCTCTCCTCTTCGCTTCCTCCTCCTCCTCCTGTCTCTGTCTCTCTCTCTCTCCTCTCTCTCGACAAGCAGCGTTCAGGGATGAGCGAGCGAGCGAGGGAAGAGAGTGAAGGACGCGAGCGTCAGCTCGGCTGGAATGAATTAGATTCCCATGCTCTGTGTCTCGCTAGCTGTTAGCTGCTGTGGCAGCCTGCTGGAACTTAATAATAACACACCAGCTTTAATTTCATCTGCAGAGGAGTTGCAGCACTGCCGTCGTGTGTGTGTATGTGTGTGTGAGAGGTCTGAGATTGGGATTAAACATTTTCAAATATTTGGAGCTGCAGAATAAGAATGACAGACTGAATAAAAAGCAGATATTACCTGAGCTTTCTGTTTCTCTCTCTGTGCTGCATCATCTCTTATCGTCATGCCGATGTATCAAAGATACATAAAGACTGCTGATGACAGCAGGAATGACACAATGAAACAAAAACCAGTGAGCGAACAGCGACGGGAAGGTGACGCGTTGTTTTTTGCCAATAAACTGACGACAGAGCAAAGATTCAGCTCAGTTCTAATAACTGCAAATAAAGACGCCGATCAGATCAAACCTCTGGATGGACGCATCTATGACTTCATGCATCTCGTCTTTTAATGGCTGAAACGGTTTCATTCAGTGAATCGCCACCTGCAAACACTTTGAATGCGTCTCCAGATGTGTATCATCATCACAAAGAGCCAGAAACACTTTAAAGTCATTTGAAATGTTCTTAAAAAACAGGAACGATTACATAAAAGCATGAAAGATTCTCTGTGTTAAACAGATGAAATGTTCAGTCTCACAGCGTCACAGAGCCGGACTGAAGGACTGAACATGAGACGAAGCTTTACTGATGCAACGTCTCTGTTTTTCTGTCCAGCGTTTGATTTTTAATATCAGCTGCTCTTTTTTCTTCCTTTCTACATCAAGAACAAAACTTTAAACTTTCTCTTCATAGAATCATTCATGAAACAGACACAACACAGACTTTACCACAGCCTTTATGTGACTCAATAACCTGCCACTCCAGCCTGTGAGATCCCAGATAAACCGCAGTCAATAAGCCTCTGAACTCCAGGACTACATTTCCCTCCACCTGAACCATCCTGGTACCTGTTCGCTGGCATCCCGGTGAAGCGCCGTGTTGCAGAATTTGACCTCGATGACCGCTCTCATTTGTGTTATGAAGCAGCGCCCGCGTTACGCTCCGGAAACGCCGGCTGTTCTTCCTTGACACATCGGGCAGCTCAGACTCTCTCTGGCAGAGCAAACAGGGCTAATCTTTTCAGGTGATGCAGCTCAGGCGGCTTCACCTTATTGCATTAGAGAGAAGGAGTGCCCTAACCCCCTTTGTCAGGAGGGCCGCCGCTCATTTATAGGTGTGACAAACTTGGATCCTTCTAAGTTTGTGAACAACAGCTGCTCAGCCCGCGAGACGGATTTACTGAAAAGCTGCTGTACTTCTTTGAGCTGGCCTGCAGCTGACCCTGCGGTGTCTAAGAATCATCAGAGCTGCTGTCCAAGTTTAATTTCACTGTAAAATGAGATAAAAAAGGACCGGCTCTTTGTCTTTATTAAAATGTAACACTGCCAACATTTCTACGGATGGATATGGAACTTTTCTCATGTAAGAAAACATGTTTGTAGAAAATACTGAATTTACACGTCCAATAACAAAGCTCCATAACTCCTCATCACTTCATATCATCTCCTCCTCCTCCCAAGCCAACAGGAGCTGCACTCACACACACACACAGTACAGCTTATGTCATGTCAGCGACGTCCACAGGGTGGAGATATTTTTGGTGCTGTAATCTTTATTCTGAAGCACACGCCGTCAGTCACTTCTGTGCAGTCATCGCTGCTGACGAGGTGAGACCAAACGAGACCAGACGGACGGTTCATGGAAACACAACGAGACTACGATCACACAGCTAACGCGGGACACACACACACACACACACAGAAAGCATGCATGGCCTGCAGACATAACTCACCACAGAGGTCTTGGTGCTGCTCTCTCCCGGCTCCATCCCGCTGGGATCTGAGCTGCTCTGCTCCCTCTGCTGGGAACAGCAAACAGGTGCATAAGTAACTCTACCCAACAACACAAACTGTACCACAACAGCACGACAGGTACCCGCAGATAGAACCACTGCATCAGCCTGCAGGTAATGAGGCGGCGCGGCGCTCGCACAGGTAGGTACAGGAGGTTTAACGCTGATGTGACAGCGAGCGCGTTTATTTTAAAAGCACACTGATAACAGGATGCAGTTGTAAGAGTTACGTAAGAATTGGCACCGACAGATAGATGGAGTCATCGTCGGCCGGCCGGCCTGTCTGTGCTGCTTCTTTGGAAAGTCTTTAATTAGAAGCTGAGATAGCGTAAGCCTATATGTGCCTGTGGCAACCAAAAATAAATCCCTGGCACACTAAGACACACTACAAACCCCGAGCACACGCGGGCCCGCCTCATCCCTCCCTCCGCTTATAGCATCAAACCCTTCCCACTGAAAACAGTGTACAGCATTAGGATGCAGACTGGGCTCTGCTGTGAAGTCATGACACTGACATCAATCCTGTTTATACTGTATAATGTCGCTGTTGCAGCCATTCATCTCTTTGGAACAGGCCTAATGCCGGTAAACACTGACGAGACGACCTGCTGCAAAGATAAATCAGCCACACTGAGCAGGTAGAATATCAAACATAAAACATCAAATGATGAACTCATTATGGACTGTTTTTACTGTATTTTGGGGAAGATGAAGATCCGCTGCAGGACTTGAACCCGGGACATCGCGGTCCACTCGGTCTTCCATCATTTGTTGCTTTATTTAATTTCATTCTTTGTTTTTATCCCATTTTTATGTCTTGAATTGTTTTATCGTTTTTTGTCTTTTGTCTCTGCTGCACCCTGTCTGTCTGTCAAAGCTCTTTGTAAACTCTGTTTTTATTATTATTATGATGATGTGATTGTTTATGATATTTCTGTGATTATTATTTTATTATTTCTGTTTCCATCATGCACATTTAAAAAAAAATCCATATTCATTTAATTCATCTTGCTGAGCTGAGCATGTTTTCATCTTTCATCTGTCCAAACAAAGACCGGGCCCGTGGACCCCCCTTTCATTTATTTGGATGGGGCCATCTGCCGTGTCATTATTTGACAAGACATTTGCCTAATCTTCAGAGGGCTGCTCGTGGTGACAGAAAAGGGGATAGAGCGGCAGTGTATTGATGACCTCGTGACGGGGTCATCGGTCTCCGAGGACTCTTCTAATCCTCTCCACTCATCCCCATCCTGGTCCTGCTGGATGACCTCAGTGAGGTGGATCAGCAGCTCCTGCTGTTACAGTGAGGCTATTTTAAAACCTGTACACACTGTGGACACGCGACACGTTTAAAAATATATAATCAAGCCCTTTATGATCAGTTTTTTACTGTCACTGCAGAAAATCTGTAGCTGAGGTCGTGACTGTAAAGACAAATAGGATTACTGCTGGATTACCAAACTGCTCCCATTCAAAGTCAAACATGCCATCATGGACGCGGCTCGTCGACGTTTCCACACACTTAAAAGTTTTTCTCTCGTGTGCAAACTTCATCCGCCGCTCCTTTATGTAACGATGTGTCACATTAAGGACTCTTCTACTCGTCCACACACTCATCCTCGTACTAAAGGGGATTGTGAGGAGGAAGTCACACACACACTGTGCAAAAACACAAAACACAACACTGTAATGGAGCGGAGGACGGCACGGGGTGTCTGACAAGCAGAAATCAACCACAGCTAATTCTATTTTTGCCTGATTAGCACGGATAACTCACAGAGAAGGAGTTGGTGTGAAATGTTCCGGGTCAGACTAGAGTTAATACAACAGACGGACAGAAACATGCTGGGTTTAGACACGAGGAGGACCAAGACTGGACAAGGTGAGGCAAGAATGTCAGCCAATCACGGGCAGGGCGGGGCGGGCCTTCACTGAGCCGAGCGGCAGTGACGAAGGGGAAAATATAAAGGAGTGAGGAGACAAGGAGTGAGGAGACAAGGAGCGAGGAGACGAGAGAGAGAAACAAGGCCATGAGTTCAAATTGACTTTTATTATTTATTTGATGTATTATTTATTATTTATTGAGTCCAGAGTTGCACTGAAAATAAATATTGTTGACATGATGCTGAGTTACAGCGTTCTTTGTTTGATTTGAGTCAGTTCTGCTTCAATATGTATAAAATAACTAACGTAAAAATTATAACGCAGCTTAAACATGATGATGCTGCAGAACAGCATCTTTCTCTATGTGGACAGAACATGTACTGTAATATATGTAGTAGAACATGTACTGTAATATATGTAGTAGAACATGTACTGTAATATATGTAGTAGAACATGTACTGTAATATATGTAGCAGACATACTCTGTATGTATAAATGGGATTAACTTCCTGAATAATGCAGCCTGTTCATACATTTTGTATTATCAGACTTGGTGGTTTTCGCTCTGATGCTTGTTTCATTTAAAGCTACATTAAAATAAATGAATTTCCTTATTTTTGTTGTTCATATGCAGAATATGTATTAATGTATGATAGGACTCATGACAGAGGACACTCCAAAGAGACACTGTGATGAATCTTTCTCAGTCCTTCATGGCCCTCAACCACTCAGCGCCCGCTATTCATTTCCCTTAATTAGAATGTCACAGTGTGTGTGTGTGTTACAACATACAACACACTCACACACACACACCAAAGAGCACATGCACTCTCTCTCACTGTAAATACACCCAGCCTGATGTGCTGTAGGTGACAGGACGTGATGTGTGTTCTCCTGCATTAATCCTGAAGATAAATTAAAGCTCACGTGTATTTGGGCTGATGAAGCTCTGCAGGGATTTAATATTTTTAAAGGAGACAGATGAAATAAGCAGCCAGTCGCAGCTTAAAAAGAATATCTTAAAAATGATCTTTCAGTTCTCATAAATTACTTAATAAGTTGGATCCTGCTGGTCGACCCGTATGAGACGCTTCAGCGCGGGTTCAGACGTACGACTATTAGAAACACCAGCTAGCAAACAATTTGAAATATTCCCCTTTAATTCAGGTTTTCTGTCACAAAGTGTCGTTCTCCTGACGAATCATCTGAATTTAACGCGTAAAGTTTCTGGAGGAGTCCTTTAAAGTAACGCGGAGCGTCATGAAGCTGACTGCACAGTGTCATGTTCTGTTTTTCTGCATGTTGTCTGTCATTCTGAGGTTTATTATGATGTCATGGTCATGGTGAACACCTTGTTGTCTTCTCTGCCATCCCATCATGCAGCTGACAGCTCAGCACAACCAGCACACCTCCCTGCAGTCTGCCCATCTATATAAAGGCTTTGACCCTCGTCTGATTCACGCTGAGATAAATTTATCCACCTCTGGCTTCACCAAACAGCCCAGTCACACACACACACACACACACACACACACACACACACACTCACCTCCTCCTCCTCCACTGGACATGCAGAGTGTGCCAGCTCGGAGTTTTGTACAGAAACGCTCTTCTCCCACTTGTCGGCCATGTGGTTGACCTCCTCCAGCTTTTGTTCACAGCTCTTCTGCGTGTTTAGCAGCGTCACTTCATAGAACTCCTGGATATCTGTGGAAATATAGTTATTATTGTAGTTAGATATTATTACATGACTCAGAGCCGGCTGACTCAGAAAGCACAGTCGAAGCAACATAGTGTAACTTTTCTCCTAAACTGTGAAATCATGTTGATGCTGCACTGACTGGCAGTGAACGGAGTCTCTGTCAGTCACACACCAACTATTTCACAGATTCTGGTGAAACTTTTGGTGAAATATTTCTTTTCCTGATGGACAGTGAAGTAAACTGTAGCTGCTGTTAGCTCAGTTTGTTAGCCGGGTTGTCCTGACCGGGAGCAGAGCTGCAAAGACGGCAGCAATCAGCCGCCACACACCACAACTCCTCTGGAAACTTTAGGTGACGTCATGGAGACTCTGTCCATGCTGGACTGCTTCAGCAGCCGAGCTGCGCGAGAATCTCCTGGAGCGATGGACTCGCGTCTGTTGGTGCATTGTGTGACTCTTTGTTTGGCATCCAGTTCAAATGCTATTGTCTTAGAAACGCAAACACATTTTTTCTGAATGGATAACCGTGTTTCTAACCAAAGATCTCCAACTACAACAAGTGATCCGCCACGCCGCGTCAGCGCCTCGGCTCCCACAGACAAAAAGACGCATTTACATTTAAATAGATCTCAACAAAAACAAACTATTAGCATTCAGCACCAGACACGGGATCATGTGTCTGTCCCACTCGTACACACAAACCATCCCGATCAGTTCTGTTTTTAGAAAGAGGAAATAAATGAAAATACATCAATAAATAATTAATATTAAATACTGACGGAATGAAAACAAACAAACAAAAAACAGTTCTTCTCTTTTTTTTGTAATTCAAATGAAATCAGGCTGTTATGAATGCAAATGAATACAGAAAGAAAATCTTATGCAAATCCCCAAAGGCTCTTGAATGGTTGGAGTACAGCTGGGTGAGAATGTGTGTGCTGCAAAACTATTATTTGTTATCATAAGATTAAAGATATGCAGTAAAATTAAACTTTGCCGCACAGCACGTGACACATTTCGGCTCATCTGTTAAAGAACTCAAAATGTTTCTAAAGAAAAGATCCAACCAGCTCTGAACTCCACGTCCACAGCTCCCCTCCAGAACCACCACTGTGCCCCTGACAATCAAAAGAACTCAGAGAAGTGTAACTCACAGTGCAGCAGAACCTCCCTGCTCTCTCCGCTCATGTTGCGTGGCCGCCACTGTCCCGCGAAACAGTGTTGTGCTGTGGGAGGACCAGATGCCTGGTGGCAAGCTACCAGCGAGCCTAATCCTCAGACATAGAGGCCGCCTGTTCCCTTCAGTTCAGACAATGACCTTACACCCGGCGTGGCTGATTTCTAATTCAGCTCTCCTCTGGGTAATGTGCTTAACACAGCCAGAAACTCTCTCCTTAATGAACAAAACTCCACTGCTCCCACGAACAGATGAAGCGCTTCAGCGGCTCATCGGCAACCAGGCGCCCAAATCGAACATCAATACGTGCGCCGCGGTCTTTAGCTGCAGCAGTTCTAGTCGTTTCATACTGTGTGAGAATAGATTGTAGATGTTTGGATGGATATTTATGTTAGTATATGATTTAATCTTGGTGGATGTCAGTGATTAAAAGTTATAATTAAGGTAATTCAGCTTTGTGGACGAGGTGTCGCCCTCCTCTGACTGAGATTATCTTTTATCACAGCAAGCGCTGAGCAGGCATCAGCTGAATTAAACTGTTTAAATATTTGCTGAACAAACGTCACAGACCGGCGTGTGCATATGTTCCTCGCAGCCCTCGGCTCATGGCTCGAGCCTTCACTGACGCTGTCAGTTATCGTGCGGCAGGTAAACCTGAGACAGGTGGACGCAGCAGCCGGAAGTTCATCAAGTTACATAACAGCAAACAGCAAAATGTTTATTCATGTAATTACACTTTAACAGTGGAAGCGTGGGTTAAGCCCTCAGCATTAACTGTTGATCCAGGATTTATCAGAAGATACGACAACAGAATCCCAATCTGCTGTCAGCTCTGTGACGGCCTCAGCACAGACACACACTGCTCAGCTGGACAGTTTTTTATTACCATGTATACAACAATTAGTTCAGACTAATAATCTGGCTGGACAGTCCATTAATGCTTTAAAATGAAGCTGCAAACAGCTGAGCCAGTGCAGCAGCATCTACACGAGCACAGGGCGTCTTCATTCTTTGTCTGTGGGAAAATAAAACCTGGTTTCTCAGGAAGGACCTCGACATCAGTGTAACTGCCGTCATCCTTTAAAGGTGCTTCACTTTCTCTGGTCGCGTCACCTCTTTTCGGCTTCCGAGCACTCGACCGTTTGCATGCTGCTCTCGGCCCGTTTTGGGTTTCCTAGGCAACCCTGCAGTCCTGCAGAGATTTGCATCCTCTTTGACACGTATGTTCTGCATACGACTTCACTGGTAGCTTCCTTTAACAAGCACAAAAACCCACTTACACAAAGCATTTTCCTTACAGTGAACACACACACGCTGTCACAGTGCTGATCTGCTTTCTTCGTGCTTATGTAACGGGTGGGTGGAGTGGGCTGGGGCTCACACTGATGGCTCCTATGTAGCTGTATCTTCTTTGGGGAGCGATTATTCCAGCTGCATCCCCTCCCTACAGCTAGCCCTCCTCCACAGTGACTAAGGTGCCAGCTAATCCTTCTATCTCCCAACACACACAGGCTACCAATTATTGGTAATACATCACTGCTCGCTCCTCTGGCTCTCACCTCCCTCAAGGAAATAACACTGTATCGTCAGATTGGTGGTGTTAATGTGAGAAGAACTCATGCAGGTTTGCAATATTCAAGTGCAGGATTTTAACAAGATCATAACTCGTATTTAGATAATGGTCATCACCTACCTGGCGAGGACAAAGAAATAAGCTCAGAACTGCAGCTTAATTGGGTATTTGGACAAGATAATAACTTCTGATGACCCCGTGTTGATTGATTTGGCATTTTCTGGCTGATTTATCACATTTTAATGACTCATTTTAGATAGAAATGATTGCACCAGCCTTGGACTAAAACTTTCAAGAAGCAATTTAAGTTTTTTTGCAGAATAATAAGAGGAGTGGTGGTTTGGTTCTCATTAATACCACTGAGTCTTGAGTTTTTGCTTGACTTGCAGAGCAGCAGCATCACCACTGGAGACAAAAATGTGAGCGTGGAAAGCGAAAGCAGTATCACAGAGGAACCGTGCGAGAGTGGGCGGAAAACTTTAGGTTTGACTCCAATTTGAGGGAAGAGTGAGAGGAGCGTTGAAATGAATGACTGCAGGATGGAAACGCTCCGATTTCCTTCATTTTATTTAACAATATGAACTAAATATTTGGTTTCTCTTTGAAGGAGGTTGGGTGGAGTCAACGTGTCTGAACTTTCTCCGAGTTATATCGAGGTATCCTGCTCATGGCATCTCCATGGAAACAAATACCAGTGCACTTGTGAGAAACTGCAGCAGTAAACTCTAAAATAACTCTGAGACTCATCAGAGGGGGAAACTATTTTGGTCACGCATGTACAGTAACATATAAAAATAAATACAAACTGAATCTGACTGATCAGCTGACTCTCTGCACATTTGTCCCATCCATTATTTCCTTTCGCTGATCCGGGATCAGATCGCGGTGGCAGCAGGTTTTACAGGATGTCCCAGCTCCTCCTGAGGGATCCCGAGGCGCTCCCAGGCCAGATGGGCCTCACAGTCCGTCCACCAACAGACCTAAGAACTGTTTCGTCCCCGTGGTCATCAGACAGCAGCACACTCAGTCATAGCAGGAGGGACAACAGACAGGGGACAAAATCTGTCTCTATTTGCACGACCTCTGCTAATCGCAGCGGCCTGGTACAACGTCTGCACCAATCCACCAATCCACCTCACACCCATCCCTGTGAACGAGATCTCCAATGATCACCAAAAATGCAAATCAGACTGACGCTGTGATAAAACAGACACGTCCTTAAATAGCTCGTTGGTCTTCCTGTAAACTCCCTCTGCTCTCCGTGACATCTGCGTGTGAAACCAGCAGATCTGACACAGTTTTAAGAGTCCGCATCCTTCGACGTTCCTTTAATCTCGTTCCAGTGAACATCGCTCTCACAAGTTGAGCACTAGCACATAAAAAAAAACTCGAGAAGACCACTGAGTGGCTGACAATGGAGCTGATCACATTATTCCATGAAACACTGAAGGAATGCAATTGTCATCAGCTGTGTTAGAGATGACTGGGATCATTGTGCCTCCAATGTGAGTACACTGTTATTAACACAGTGTGAATAATAAGACTCTGATTTTCCATCATCATGACTGTGAATTTATTTTAGCCTGTATGAAATCAGTGGGAGCTGAGCTTGATACCTTCGAGGAATTGACCAAAATAACTCAGTACCAATTAGAATGGAAACTTTCTCGGGATACCTGGTTTAGCTTGAAGCCAATCATCTCAGGCGTTCTTCAATTTAACCTGAGCGCTGCCACCAAGATGTTCGAAACTACACCCTTAACCCTACTGGATGGCCTCACCACCTGTTCCTCACCAACCAGTCAGCCCCTGCAGCATCACGACCGGTTCAACCTTCCACACTGTTTCGACTTTGAGCTCCCTGTGATCCAGACGGCCACGTCCAGCTTTGTTTTGTCTCCCAATACTGTTTTTTTTTTTGGACTTCTGCCACCACGAGCCCGGTACTCACTGAACTGTTTGAGCTAATTCAGGTCACAGACTGACGCTCTAAGGAATACAGTGATTTGTATTTTAACCAATGAAAACTAACCTGAATTAAATTAAAGTCTGATTCATGCTAGAGTCATAAAATAAACATGTTCGTTATAATTTTATAAGAACCACAAAATGTAATAATTTAGAGTGAAATATTACATATAGGCTGCGGATTATTACAAACGTGCCCATTAGTGCATAATGAGCTGTCACACTCTGACTTTCATCTACGTCATATTTAACCGTGAACATCGTGGCAGATACGGGGTGCAGTAACTGATGAATCATAACTCACAGCTTCATGTTAATTTCATGCCTGCACGCTGCGCCCCCTCCTTAGCATGATGTGCGTCTCTCTCATGCGTGTGCTGCTGTGAGGTCAGCCACGAGGCTGAGGTACAGCTCGGTCCAATGCAGCAGGGTCACATCGCTGTGTGGGTGTCTTTATGACCTCACACGCGTGGGAGGAATAACTAGCTGAGCGCGCTACGATAAAGTCCAGATATCTGCAATAAGTGCTCGCTGTGACGATCATGCAGTGTATGTATATTATTACATAACCAAAACTATTCACATTATACAACGCAGAGCCGTACACAGGTTCACGGCGGCTTCAGCACTGAAATCTGACACAGACCGGGTAGAAAAACAGAATCTGATCGCTGAACTCTGAATGATTCAGCTCGGAAATGAAAGATACAAACATCTTTTATCAGTCTGGACAAAAAAACAGCAGCCGTACATTCAGGCTTCTGGCTCCCTCTACTGGAGCTCCAACTCCACCTCCACATTAACTCAAGATCAAGTGAATATGTTGCAGACAGGTGGATTCACTACATGACTGATTGTACTGATTCACGCGTGGTTATTTTGCAGGTGTTTTACTAAATGAACGGGTCCAATGTTTATTCGTTGGTAGCGTGGCATGCTGCTGTCTCTTGGTCTGATCTTGAGGAGGTCGTATGTGTGTATTTGTTACAGTTAGGCCAAAATCAGCTGATCCCAAACGAATCTGCTCGGCTTTTAACAAAGACTAGATGACAAGTTCATCCCTGTTTTATCCTCTTCACTGGTGACCAGTTTTGAGACAGAGCTGCTGCCTGAAGACGGAGGTTAGAGAATCAATCTCATCTATTTCCAACATGTTTTATTATTGGTGTTGGCATCATTTTAACTGATTCACTGCAGTCCTGAAGAATCACAGTGTGGTCGCTCTGTTTATGTTGTTTGAATCTGACATGAATTTATAATAAATGCTGAATATCTGCATACAGGTGAACAACAGCCAGTGTTCCACATATCATGATTCATTTCAAGTCACCCTCTCTCTCCACAAGATGGCAGGCTTCTCTACATCAAGTCTTACTGTACTGTGATTACACTCTGAGCAAACACTGTTTCTTTCAGAGCCACTGAAATCACTGAAAAACACAACAAATACAGTTTTTCACAGAAATGTGCAAATAAAGTTGATCTGAACCATGAAAAAAATGAATGATTCCTCTGTACTTGCAGACCGGGCAGAGGAAAAGCAATAGTGTTGGGCTAAGACTCACATATGCGCTGCAGTTAAGCCTCCGCTCACAGAATGAGGGAACATATACAAACAGGAGTAAATGATTTTAATGTGCTCCAGCCGTAACAACTGCTCCAACAGATGATCTATCTGATCTAAAGCTCCGGAGAAGTCCCGTAATCCATTAAGTACACATGAAACCCTTTAAATCTACCAATGACACTCGTGACCTTTGACATGGCTTTGAGCTGGAAGAGTTAGACTGAGTCACATGTGGAAACGTGCCAATTAAGCAGCCGTTTTAAAGCGATACACCGCAGTGATTTATAACTCGGGCTCATAGTTCACCTCATTGTTAAACTGGACGAGCTGCAGCCTGGTGAGTTTGTCCTCTACATGTTCACTGTAAGTAAAGTAAAGGGTACGGTCACTGTTACACCTGTACCAAAACACGCGGCAACAACAAGCCTGGCTGTTGGTTTGGTAACAGTCAGACGCACAACAAACCGCGGGAATGTGCAAGAAGGCCGACAACAAACAAAAGGGGGCAATGCGACAATGCGACACCTCATTGTTTCTGTCTTTTGTCATAACGTCATGATCACAGAAATCCATCCATGCTTATCCCGGGACGGTTTGTGGTGGCAGCAGGTTTGGCGGGGCAATCAGACATTCCAGCTCCTCGTGGGGGATCGTAAGGCGTTCCCAGTCCAGATGGGCTATGTAGGCCCTTCAGTGAGTTCTGGTTCTCCACTGGGACGTGCCCAGAACACCTCCAAAGGAAGGCACCCAGGAGGCATCCTAATCAGACGCCTGAACTACCTCAGCTGGCTCCTTTCGACATGATGGAGCCTCTACGCCGGATGTCTTAGCTCCTCACCTTATCTCTAAGGCTGGGCCCAGACACCCTGCGGAGGAAACTCATTTTGGCCGCTTGTATCTGTGATCTCATTCCTTCAGTCACTACCCAAAGCTCATGACCACAGGCGAAGGTTTGAACGGAGACAGACGTCCCGCTCAGCTCCCTCTTCCCCAGAACAATCCGGTACAATATTCACGCTTCACCAATATCACAGAAATATGAAACATCCTTTCAGAGCGACATCACCCACCCATAACACTGTTTCCTTTTAGATTTCGTCTGCAAACAAACCAGTAACTGCAAACATGAAGTCATACAAACTGAGCGCATCATCAGCTCTATGTGGACCCATGTTGGGGACTGGCAGCAGGTCCTGTTCTCTTACACATGAGCTGACTGATTACTGCATGTACTACTGTGACGGTGGAACGGGACCAAGAAACACAAAGAGGTTAAGAGATGAATGAGCCCTAAATAGACAAATCAACACATTTATGTGACTACAATGCAAAGAGGAGACACAGATTTTCATTCATTCATGTCATTTTTTTGCAACCCATTACTGTGGCCCAATGTTAACTCCCACTGGTATTATCAGCCTGCCTGGGAAAGATTCAATTAACACTGAGAGTAGATTAGAGAAAATGAAGCCTCCCAGGAAATGATCTCTCTCAGACAGCAGAGCAGGGAGACTGTCTTTGACAGCCTTTGTTCATCAGACAGTGACATATCAAGCTCATTACCAACCTTTGTGGGGCATCCTGTCAGACAACGGTTATGAGATCGGGACCCTGTGAATTCGACCTGAGAGCCAGTGGAGCTTGTACAGGTACAGGAATGTAACCTAGACTAGTTCTACTGCAGACTGGACAATGTATCACCATCATCAATGAGTACATAGTTTAATTTTACAAAGATGTTCAGTAGTATTAGGTCTGCCACAGGATTGAGACTTGACTTGTGAAACAGACATGTACAACCAACCAAAAGCTGCCAATGCAAAAATCCAGCGATCCAAGCATATACTCCACAAACAAACAAATACAAGGCAGCTATTCTTAAATACCCACTTTCCTAAAATGCATTGCAAGTAGGTGGAACATAGAACAGTAAGCATTAACAGCTTTACAGCACAGCTTTTAGAAAATATGCTTCACTATGAGGTCAACCTACTGCTGAGTATTTAGTGCCAAAATATGCGCTGCCAATTTGCTGCTCATAAGAACTGAAAAGGGAATTTCTAGATTGCAGTTGATACTGAGTGAAAATGCCAAACATGAATGTGTTTTTATATTCAGTGTGTGTAAAGAGTGTGAAACAAAATGAAAGGTACACGACAGCCCGACTGTCTTCACTGGACATTGATTGCTGGCTGCTGATTATATGGTAAGAGTCAGATGACAATGTGATGCTTCAGTAATAATGTAGCTTAAGTTTGGTTTCAGCAAAATATTATCTATAATGTCTTCCTAAAACATTGAGCATGCCGTGTTCTCGGAACGACCGGCTTAACCTCGACGAGTCGACTGAAATTGCCCTCCTTGCCCTCACAGGGGAATACGAATAATGCCAGAGCCGCCTCCCTCTCCTACATCATCCTCCAGCTAGACCAGATTCTCCTCTTCACCATGAGGCAACACTTCCTGTTTATATCCACCCTCAAGGAGCACACCAACAGGGTAACTTGGAGAGAATCTGTAACTCAGCCTCACTACTGGAGTCCCTCAGGGTTCTGGTCTAGGTCCCCTCCTTTTCTCTCTTTACACAGAGTCAGCTGATTCAGGGCTTAGTCTTTTTTACTGCATTTATGCAGATGACACTAATTCTGCCTCAATGGATGTCTGCCCACCACCTAAACCTCAACCTCAACCAAACAGAGCTACTTATCCTTCCAGGGGAGGCATCTTCCATCTATGACCTCTCCATGACCATCTAGAATTCTGCGGTGTTCCCAGCTCAGACTGAAAGGAACCTGGGTGTGACACTGGATGACCAGCTGTCCTTCACTGCCAACAATAACCTTCTGTTGCAGATCCATCCTCCACAACATCACGGAGGATACGTCCATTTCAGGTTTGCTTCTCCTTTACTACAAACGGGGCCTAGCTGGCGCTCAACGTGACTGTTCGCTGTCCTGGCTCAACAATTTTGGAATAAGCTCCCCATTGACATCATGTCAGCAGAAACTTGCACATCTGCTGTAGCAGACTGAAAACTTAACTATTCAGACTCTGTCTCTTATTGTTTCTAAATGTAGCACTTTAAGCAGTTCAGCCTTTTTGCTGAAGTCGATGTATTTGCCTGATTCTTGAAATGTTGGGGTTGTATCCAAATGCACTATTTTTATAAACTGTAAAGTCGCTTTGGAAAAAAGTGTAAAGTAATGTAGCAGAGTTATAGGCCTACAGTACATGAAGGATTTGAACCTTTAACAATGACAGGAAGTCATTGTTATCACGCCAACGCCGCCAAAACTCGGCTGAAACATAAATCCAAAGTATAAATCCAATCAAAGCAGATAACACATATGATGAAATCTCACCGGCTGACTGAAAATAACTGTATTTATCGTGGATCTGTCACTTCATAGTGGAGTTACAAATCAGTACATGAGTAAAGTGCAATTGTGCGTATCTGACTGGGCACCACAGTGCCTCACCAGATGATGCTAATTACTGCTAACCACAGAGTTGTAAGGATGGGGCTAATGGGGATGTCATTAGTTTGCAAGACTTCAGTCAGAAACCAACTGAAATATCAACCCGATGATGAAAAGCCAGAACATCACCTCGGTAGTTAATCCTCGGATTCATCTTTCTCACACATCTGTACGTTGGCCATGAATCCAAGTGTGGAAGCGTGAAATGTGAAATCATTTGCAGCCATGAGTCTAACGCTCAGCTGTGATAGTTACAGGAAGTATGCAGCTTGCTCTGCACAACATCAGTAAGTCCTTCAACTGTGCAAATGAGTGACTGAGGAGCAGTGGGGATGATGAATGGGTTAATCCAAACACGGATCCACTCTGCAGTGATGGAGGTTTAGCTGGGGCACCCACGCCACTGGCCAGATTAGACTGCACCTAATGCTTTGTAAGATGATTACATCTATTTCAGGAGGCATTTATTCCATCGCGGCAGCGTTGTTACTGTGTTTGATTGCATTGCGTGGACCTATTGTTTCTCATCACCACCAGAACTGGAGAGACATTTAGGGTTCATCTTTAAGTGAGTAGCAACAAGTGTGTATAACAACGACAACGACACCAAAGACAAGATAACTACAGCTTGTCCTCACGAGGACTAAAACTGATGCTCTCTGATGAATTAACCATCAGTTTCCTAAGTGGCTCACTCTATGACGGTCAGCGCTGAACAATAATTCATATTACTTTGTAAGGACAGCTGGAAGTACATTCTGTATGCACAGCATCAGGATCCCAAGACATGAGCGTGTTCCTGGAGAACATCTGTTGCAGGATATTATGTAAGGATTCAAACATGGGATAAGATTATAAAATGTAATCCATACATTAAAGGAAAAACAAAGTCCTAATGGACTTTTTTCCACATGGTTCTTATTTACGGTCAAAAGAATATTTATCTGATTATTAGGAAACAAAGCTGAAGGAATAAAATAGAAAAAGTAGCTTGTTGATACATTTAGGCATTTTGTAAGTGTAAGCAGGATCTGTGTACTAATATCTTCAGTATCAATGTACCGTACGCAATTTAAACATGTCTTTTACCAATCATAAACACATATAGGCTAATAACTCAGCAGATGTATGTTAATAAGGTGAAATAAAAGTTGAATAAAGTAAATATAAAAGTTATTATAGGCCCGGCTTTGAAGGACCGATGGGCCTCTGTGGACAGGAAACCAGGGAGGCTTCCAATAATAGTAAAATCAGAGGTTTGTGTACGCATGAACACATGAACACATGATGACGGCATCATGAAAGAAGCACCTCTGTTCGGTGCACGATGCCTCGCTGCATTTTATCCTCGTCTCAGCTATCTCAGGTGACGTTTTGCTGCTTTACTACTGAACATACTGTGTGTGAGGTAACAGCAAGGTTTGATACATTTGCTGCCCCGTGTATACGTCATGAAGATTTTTAAATAGAATAAACCTTGTCAGGGGAAACAAACGGAGGGAGGAGAGGGATGAAGCTCCGCCACTGAAAGAACAAACAGACTAAGCTTCATTTTTCCAACAAACAAAGACGCTGGAAATGTTAATGCTGTATTAAGATGTCTGCGGGTATTCCCTCAACTAAAATGTGGATTAATGAACTGAAAAGTCAAAGTGCTTCTACACCCTCAGACAGGCAAACCGGACGCCGGCGGCGTTTTTCAGGGAGGCTAACCCTGACAGCAGAAGGTGCTAACTGCTCATCAGCTGCAGCGATACAGAGCTTCTAATCCAAAGCACTCATGATAATGCTATGCTCACCTGCACACACACACACACACACTCACACAGCCATCAAGTGGAATCTGGGGCTCAGTATTTTGCTCAAGGGCCGGACGCAGCCTTTAGATTACTAGACGACCTGCAGACTCACCTGAGCCGCAGCTGGTTGTAAATTATTGAGTTTTTTTCTTTTTTAATCAAAGTTTGTGACCCTTTGTTAAAAGATTTGGTCTTCAGTAAGAACCGATGTGCTTGGAGCTCTGAGCCACAGACAGAGAATTATCAGAGTATCGGTCGTTTCATCTTTTCAATCTAGATCACACAAGTTTTATTTTTAGAGCCCACAAACTGTCCAAGGCTTTAAACAACACATGCAAAGAGGGAGTTCAAGTATCTCAGAGCCTGAGATGGATCAGCAGCTTGGTGCGACGTTGGCAGACGTTCTACCAGACCGCTATGGAAGAGAGGGAGCTAAACCAGAAGGTGAAGCTCTCGATTTTCTAGTCCGTCTACGTTCCAACCCTCAGCTATGGTCATGAGCTTTGGGTAGTCACCAAAAGAATGAGATCACGGCTGAAATGAGCCTCCTCTGCTGGACAAGAGAGCTCAGACATCTGGGTGGAGGTGGTTCGGCATCTGATTAGGATCCTCCCTTTGGAGGTGTTCTGGGCACGTCCAACTGGGAGGAGATCCCGGGGCAGAACCAGAACCTGCTGGAGGGACTACATAGCCCATCTACCTGGGAACGCCTCAGGATCCTCCAGGAGGAGCTGGCATGTGCTGCTGGGGAGAAGAACGTCTGGAGCCACCTGCTATACCTGCTGCCACCATGACCCGACCCCGGATAAGCGGGAGAGAGAATGGATGGATGGTCATGCCAAAAATACGATTGTAATAACACACAAATGTAATCAGAGTATCTCGGTCACTGTTATGGGTTGAAGAAGGACTGGATGGAGAGCTCAGAGGACGGACGTGGCAGCTGGTGAGGCCTCATTATGCTAACCTGTCTAACATGATCTACATTATCATGCTGTTTGTCACTATTTGTCGGATGTTCGCCTCGTCATCAGCTCCCGTCATGCTCATCCCGACCACAGCAGAGAGCAGAGAGAGAGGCTTCCTCCCTGAATCAGTAACAAAGTCTGCATCTTGGGTTTCACAGGCAGGCCGCCGTCCCACTGTATCTGTCTCCCTCCTGCCAAGTATCTCAGCTGCTACTTCAGTCCCAGCTGCAATATTTGCTGCAGTGTGTCAACCCTCAAGTGGCTGTTAGGCTGAGTGGTAAGTCAGCCTGCAACTCATCACTGATAAAAGTGACAGGAGGCAACAAAGTGTGCCTCGGCTGACACAGATCCATGCATCTGCTGCTGCGCTGATGAGCCGTGCTGATCGTGTAAAACAAAGATTCAGTGGAATACGCAGCAGAGCGAGTCTAAAATTTCGCTTGTTGCAGAGAATTGCTGATGTTTGTGACCTTTGACAGAAGTCTCAGATTTCTGCTCCATGTTTAACATGGAGAGCGATGCCAGGTGTGCATGTAGCAACACAAACTCACAGGCATTGCATAACTTCTAGATACTGAAGGATGAAACACGGGACATGAGGAAACAATCAGAGCTTCACTGTGTGAAATATTTCATCCTGAAGCAGCTCGACGCCGTGCGCTCGTCCACGTGCCGTGACGCCGGGTCAGGCTTCAGTCACTCGTGCACACGATGATGGATAATGGAATGGGTGGTTCATCTTTAGGAAATGACAACTCCAAACCCTCAGAGAGGAAGGCGGTCAGAGCATTTAAGTGGTGTGGACATCACGAGTCAAACCACAGCTCCTGAGCAGGATCCTACAGACTGAGCACTCTAAAGTGTGATGACTGTAACACACGATGCACAGGGGGACCACAGCGGGGCTTCCAGTGGTGCTGAGTGACCTCACACTGTGAACCTGAAACTTACTGCAGTAACACGAACTCAAACACAGTCTGTGATATTCGTTGGAATGTTTGCGTCAGACGTCTTCATACAGAGCAGGCAGTGTTTCCCACAGGCTGCAGGTAGCTCTGAGTGCTGGCTAACAAGAGCAAGCAAAGGAAATATTCAGGCAGAAGAATACCGAAATAAAAACACAGTGAATTTCACAGTAAACAACTGGAGTCAGGTCACTTATCGTATGTGAACACACACCTGAGCAGCTGAGTCCTGTGACACGTGAATCTCCTGTTTTGGCCAGAATGCAAAGACTATCCAGAAGTTTGCGTCTGCAGGTTCATGTAGTCAGATTTCACACATGAGGTCTCTCCTGTTGTGGCCTGCAGTGTTCTCTGTGTGTGTTTTGCAGCAGGTTTTCACCCTTAGTGCAGAACGTGACAGAAATATCAGCTGTCTGACAGATCGGCTGCGACTTACCGAGAAGCGCCTCAAACAGGTTGCTTTGGAAAATCCCCATCACTCTCTGAATGGCAGTTTTGAGCTGCTGCTCCTCCGGTTTCCTCAGTTTAGTGCAGTACTCCTCCAAAAGCCCCAGAGCCCGAGCTGTGTCTGCAGAGGGGGGGCAGATAAGAGAGGCAGTGATCGGCGTAATACACATACATAGATCTGTCATTTATTGACGTGACGTGATGATTTTAAGCCACACCAGAGCTGTGAGGGTGATATATGGCCAAAAGTATGTGGACACCCTAACATCTCTGACTGATTTTGGATCCTGCATGCAGAATCTTCTCTTCTATTCTGCCAACTTAGCGTGATCCGATCTGATGGGAGGTGATCAAAAGGTGAAGGCAGTGAAGTTCTTCCACACCAAGCAGGATGTGGACAAACACAAACAGCTGTCGGGGAGCGGTGAGTGTCCACATACTTTTGGCTCATTCACAGGGTCCAAACTAACACCTGCTCAGTGGACTCACCTTTTTTTCTGATAGGCATGGCTGACTCTGTGTAAACTTCACTCTTGGCTAAGGCTTCCAGTTCAGTCTTCAGTGCATGGTCAAAAAGTTCTCTCTCGGTGGGACGACAGAAAAACTGCAACAAACTCCAAGAGCTCAGCGGAAAAACGAGTCTCAAAGTGGAGTCCGGGGACCACCGGGGTGACGCCCCCTGAGGAGGTGAGGTCCAAGGAGGTCTGAGCCCGGCAAAGTGAGGCAAAGATTAAATCCACCGGCACAATTAAATGATGTGATCACAAGTGTCTGTGTCCCAGATGACAGGAGTGAAAGTAATCTGCAAGGAGCTCAGATAAGAGTGTGTGTGTGTGTGTGTGTGTGTGTGTGTGTGCAGTAATTCAGGGTGGTTTAACACATTCTGCACGTGAGGTTGTGTGTCATGACTCACAACAACTCACAAGCAGACGCCGACGTGCTGGACACCGCATTCAGGAGCTCCACAGGCGGATGGAGAGGAGCTGCTTCAGGTGAGCTGAGGTGAGCTGAGGTGAGGAGGAGCCGGCCGGCCTTGGGGTTCACGTCCTGGGCTCGGTCCACAGCAGTCCTGGGTCGGTCCTCTATCTGAGGAGCTGGTCCACATGATGACAGTCCATGCATGAAGATGAAGTTTGATGTGTTCAGATGTCAAATGTGAGCTAACACCTGCAGAGTTTCTTCTTGTCTTATGGAGGGACGTGTGTGTGTGTGTGCGTGTGTGTGTGTGCAGCATGAGGCGGATAACGACAATTCATGACATTTACAGCAACACAAACAAACGTCTCCTGTTAATCAGAAACACACACATGCGTGCTGGCCGTGGAGTCAGCGTGCATTCATGCTAAATCAGCAGCATCCAGCCGGCGGTGCCAGGACGGAATGATGCCTGCTCCCCGGTGCGACGCCTGGCTGGAGGAAAATACCTGGCTGCCTGCGGTGGGGGAGAACGCGTGGCTCTCAAATGACTCCATGTATGTTCATGTTTCCCGTCAAACGGTGACTGAGCATCCGCGGGAAATTAGTCCAGGTGAGAAAACCGCGCTGTCCTCGAGCTGCCACATCTCCTCATCCTCCGAGCAGGTGGAGTTCAGCTACAGCAGCAGCAGCAGCAGCAGCGTTAGCCACATGAACTGACAGCATCACCCACAGTTTGAAGTGCCAGCAACAAGCTGCACACAATCACACACCTCACTTCCGTTTACACCTTTCAAAATAAAACGTAGCTTTGAAAAGAGAGTCGCAGCTCCAGCCAGG
This sequence comes from Nibea coibor, assembly GCA_023373845.1. Taxonomy (NCBI): domain Eukaryota; kingdom Metazoa; phylum Chordata; class Actinopteri; family Sciaenidae; genus Nibea; species Nibea coibor. Next base: position 22,532,213 of record CM041733.1, read on the forward strand.
AGCATAAAGACTTTTAAATGATTCATTAATAATATATTTTTAATTGATATGTGTAATGAAAAGACGGCCGGTGAGTTCTGCAGGTTACTATTACATATAAAATGTAAACAGGAACTGACTGCACATGGTGAAATTAAACAGCAGCTGGTTGTTTTTGTGGTTTAGAACCTGGACAGCAGGAAGGTTACAGGTTTGAACCCCTGTCTGTGTGTTTGCATGTTCGTGCACTGTGACTAAAACATTTTCCCCCACAAACAAAGCTGTGACAATAAATACTAATAATTTCTCTCTGAGGGAGAGAAAAATATAGTTATGTGCTATGATTACATAACAAATGTGACAGGTAAGTATCCGGCTCCGTGCTTTTATTTTGAAGGCCAACTCACCTGACTTCCGGACCGAATGACGTGCGCTTGACGTGGCTGTTTAACTTACCTTAGCAACGCAGAGGCCGGTCGCTGGTTAGCTGGTTCCCGGTTTGATTGACAGGACGCGACAGCCAATCGTATTTTGGGATTTCTTGTCGCATCAGGGCGGATCAGCCAATGAGAGCGCGTCAGACCTGCGCGAAGGTGAGAGTTGAAATCCTGCTGCATTAAATGTTCTGTGGGAAATGTGAGAGTTGTAGTTTATCCTGACAACTGACATTATTATTTTATTTTTATTTTATTTTCATGTTTAATGTATTTATTGGATCGTTCATTCACCTGCGTTCACAGGTGCAGTTTGTGACGTCACTTTAACTTTGTCTGTTGTCTCTGAGCTCGCAGGCTGCTGTCTGAGGGAATGTGTGATTTTGGACTGTGGGAATAAATTCGACTTGACTTGACGATGAGTTGCAGTTGTGCCTCAGTGGGAAGTTGCTGTCATTTGTTGCCCAACAGCAGACTCTGGTGGCGACCGAAGAAAGTAAAACATCTAATCATGGTGACACTGGACTGAAAACAGACACAATGACAGCACATGGACGATGATAGGTTAGAATAAAAGATAAAAACACATCCAGGAAGGGTCAGGTAGATATTTCCATGCACCAGCAGCTCAAATAAAACCATTATACTCACATCAAGTCACAATAATATCCTGTTTATTGAAGATAACATTGCACAATCACAGAAACAGGACTATATACAGATCATTAGTGTTCAGATCGAAACAGTTTGTATGTTTCATAACTTAGATTTCATCCTCAAATACAAATTGAACACATGGTTTGGACTACACTAAAGTACCGTGGGTATTATACACATTTCTCATGAAGCGTACAGCTCGTACATCCATCCCAGGGTACCTGCACGTAGTCTCCACGCACGCGCTGCTGTGCGATCTCACTTTGACGTGCTCTTTGCCATCACAAACATTCTCAGAGGCAAAACATCCTCCACCCATTCACCACCAGACCGCAGCATCCTCTGCCACAAACTCGCTTCATCTGCCGTCGAGTCCATCCACGCCACCTCCGCGCCGTAACTCTTCCCTGCACACGGAGACACAAAGAAATGAGGGAACACTTTCTACAAACACACAGAGAATGTTAGACTTCCTAAGAACCAACACCACCATGACAGACAACCCTAATTAGTTCCAGACAGATTAAGATTAATCAGATTACTGCTGTTGATTTGTGAATGGAACCAGTTCAAGAACCAGAGCGGAGGAAAGAGGCTCTGCTGATCACCATTTTTCTTTTTGGAGGCACGACTGCAGAGTTTTTGAACCATTCATTTAACCTCCACGCACTGTCTCACCCTCTGTAGCTTTAACTAATCACACACACAAAATATTCCTGAAACTACCTGAAATTTGTGTTTAAATGAATTCATTTCAGAGATTCCTCTGCAGCGAGGCTGTGGTACAAACACTGCAGCCATCTCCAGAGGGCACAAACTGTGTAACTGTAATTATAATAATCAGGTTTGTTCATTATGCAAGCTCAAATCACATATTGTGCCCACAATTTTCGACCTCAGAGGGTCATTTGTCCTCCACGGGCTCCCCGTAGAGTTTTGTTCCGTCCCTGTTGTTTCCTCTCTACGCCGACGATTGTATGAGTCAGCACAAGGACATTCTTAAATTCACAGCCAGTCTGCTTCATGGAGATGAATCATCACACGGGCCCTGTACAATGCGGCGTGTTGAGTCTAAAACTTCCATTTTCTCGGACAGATCCAAATCCAGATCACACTTTAACAAAATGAGGTCAAAGCGGAAGGATTCAGGCTGCAGGTGTGACCCTGCCGACGTGGAGCAGAGTCTCACCTGTCCCCAGCCCGAGCCTCAGACCACCGATGTAGTGATTGTTCAGTCGGTCGTGATCCCACACGGTGATCTCCGCGCAGGCCTCTTTCAGGTCCTCTGTTCGGAAGCCGTCGTACACCATGGTGTGGTTGAACATCGGGTTGGCCGTCCTCTTCACCACTCGCGTCTTCTGGCGGCTTTTGCGGCTGGTGTCGGGAAGCACGGTGCTGCACAAACATTCGTTAGTTATTTATTGAATTTTGAACGCTCCACAGTGACACCTGACAGTTTGGAGGACAGCCTACCATTTCACAAATGGGTCGATGATGACTCCTCTGACTGGAGGCAGATTCTTGCAGTCTTTCACCCAAATCTGCACCTCGCCAGTCTCCGTCCTCGACGTTCTCTTACCTGTGGATGCAGTCAGACCAAATTATGTAGCGACAAAACCAAAACTCAGCAACGAATTGATCAAAACTCAAAAGGCGCCGTCGGCTCACTGTGGGACGTCTGCGGCAGGAATCTCAGGGCGACTTTCATCTGTCCTCTGCTGTCCATCAGATGTGACGGAGACGGTGCCGACGTTTGTGCTGAGACCTGAAGATTGAGTCGAGGTGAGTACATGTGAGCCGGCCTTGGATTCCACATTCATCGAGTTTCCTATGGACTGATTTCTTTCCAGACGTCTCAAAGAAACTATCTACACCTAGTCTTAATAGAAGAACGTTTTATTCTGCTACTATCTGCTTACAAATACTCCCTCACTCCATCAGATACGACGGAGACGGTGTTCGAGCCTTACCCTGGCTTTTAGTGTATATTCATTTATCTGCGTGTTACTGAAGTCCCACTCCGACAAATCCAGATCCACCTCGCCGAGGAAACTGTTCCGCCCAAAAGTGTCATTGTGCCACACCGAGATGTTCAGATCCTGAGTTTTCAACACCTCCATTAAGATTTTAAACTGTGGAAGGAGAAGAAGGCAACAGAGACGCCTGTAAAATATCGAACTCATGTGATGATAATGATATATAAGACTACAAGAAGTCTTACCCGGAGGATTTCATTAAAGTTGGGGTTTAAAGTCTTCTTTTTGACTGTGGTCTTTCTCTTTCCCAGCTTTGTTTTGTCGGGGAGAAGGTAACACTTCACATACCTGTAGAAAGACAGATTTACTTTGCTGTTATAGAGATATGACGTCTGTTCTAACTTTAACATTTCGATCACGACTCTTACGGGTCAGAGCGGTTCTTCTTGGTGTCAGCCAAGGCCAGATCCCTGCAGTGCACCACAAAGATGTGCAACTCTCCGAGCTTCTGCGTGTAGTTCACTGCGAACTGGATGCTTCCCTGGACTTCAATGTCACCAAAGTAAATGTTGCTGATGCTGCCGCTGATCTGCTCAATCGCAAACACACAAAACCCTCTCTGGTTTTAACTGACTTGCTCTCATGAATTGAAAAAAGATGCATCAACAGACATACAGACGACATGGAGGCCATTCCAGAAGACAGACTGATGTTAGACATGGAGCTGCCCGTGTTTCTTCTGCCACCCAGGCTGTTCTCAAAAGTGCTGTCACTGTCGGTCTGATGTAAACACAAAAGCACAGAAGAACACACCGATCATTTATTGATTATGTGAGAGGTAAAGTTGACGGCTGTATCAGTAACTGTCGTGCAGACGCTGAATATTTGATACGAGAGTAAGTTACCTCGTCATGCTGAAGAGCAGGCACTGACGCGCTGGCTTTCATCTGCGCCGAGTTGGACAAAGTACCGGGTGATGGAGGAAGCGAAGAAACTGAAAGAAAGACATGACGCTGAATCTCTAACAGAGTGTTTCTTATGTTATATCTTTCTAAATATATTTACCGTCATCCATACTTTGATTCAGTTGATCGCTTGAGTTGTTTTGGTTCCTCTCTACATCTTAAGAAGAAAAGGGGCCATTAGCTTTACGACCATCAGCTGTCTTTATGTATGTGTTTGTAATATCTGAAGAAGAGTTCTGTTACTTGTTTCTGAGACGAGGTTTTCCACACTTTTGGATGAAGACATGCTCCTTAAAGATAATCGTTTCAGAGCTGACACGACGGGGTTAGAAGTTTCATCGTAACCTGCCACGAACGAAACAAAATCAGCTCTGGAAAAGAGACACCTCACCAGATAATAGTATGAATAGAAGTAATAGAAATAGAAGTTCATCTCAAGGCAAATGTAATGATTAGTAAATAGGTTTGCAGTGTTATTATAGTAAAAGTTTGGAACATTATTCTGATGAATTAACAGGAATATTGTTGTTAATAACGTCAGTCCTTATCGTAGAGAAATGCTTCCTCTAACAAACCACGTATCTATTGCATCAATTTTGTCTGATGTGATTTGTTTAGAAGAAAACATCACTATGGATTCATTTTTCAACCTTTATCTTGAAGGAATATTAATGGAGAGAGAATTCAAAAGCTCACTGCCTGAACTTGCCCGAGGCAGAGACCAGGTCGTTTTGTCGTGGCTGGAGTTTCCATCTTTCCGAGAACTGATTCTGGGAGGATTCCCCTCGGCGGGATTGTCGCTGTGGTTCCCCACATGGTCTCTGAGGGCATTTTGTGGTCTATGCACTACAGCACTCTCTGCAGCAGCCGCAGCTTTGTCTTGGTGAAAAGGAGGAACATGGGCTTTCTCCTGTGGCCCGAGGTAGTGCTCATAATCCTGAGGGATGAAAGATCTCGCAAGGGGCGTGCTCGTCCCCAACTTGTTCCCTGAAGCTTTTATGGATTGAGGTGAAGTCAAGCTTGAACTGTTCACATTACCAAAATAAGCCCCCCTGTCTTCTGCATGGACAGGGATTGGTTTAATGTCCTGCCTCTCTTCATAAGAGGGAGTCTTCCTCGGTTTTGGCACGGGCGTCACCTTCCCTTGATGCTCTTCAGCGACCTTAGTTTGGGGGTCGATGTTTATCGGAAAGGTTTTCAAGGGAGAGCCTTCCAGTCTGGATTTTGTAGGACTGGAGGACTCTCGAGGTAGGACTCTTGGGTGGCAGGTCTTAGATGGACTCCTCCTGACCACGTCTTCCTGGTCTTTTGATCTTGGAGTTGGAGATTTACTAGGACTGAGGGGCCTTTCTTGAGACTCTGCATCAGATGCATGTGACCTTTCTGGATTGATAAAACCCTTGTCTGTCACTTTTAATGATTTCAAGACAACACTAGACTTTTGTTGTACCTCACCCTCAGACTTCTCACTACTATCGAAGGATGTCTTCAGATCAGGCTGAGGGGAAACAGCTTTGTCACTGAGTACTGGGATCCTTGAGGCTTCCTTGGCTCTTGCAGCGATTACCTTGGGTTCCTTTTTCCAGAAATGCTTCGGCTCACCGATCTTGGCTGGCTTGTCCTCTTCCAGACTTGAAGTGGACTGTCTGGGAAGGGGAACTGGAATACCCCTCTCTCGTTTTGGAGTGTTGAAGGCTACAGAGGAAGGCACGGGAGTGCTGGGGTCTTCCATGGGTTCATAAATCTGTGACTCTGTTACTGAACCCGTTAAAGATCCATCCGTCTCTTCATCGATGACGACTGGATTTGCTCTATATGTGCCATCTTCTTTAGATGAATCTACAAAGAGGCAACTATTTTCTTGGGATGTGCCATCAGTATCCTTAACTGACATTTCAGCTTGTGGTGAGACGTTGTTGTTGTTACTCTCCACGTTAGAGTTAGTCTGAGGACAGTCTAAATCAGGTGTTCTCTTGGAGATGTCTTTGTGCCTCGTCTCTTCGCTGGTAAATATTTTGGGACCACGGTTTTCCCTCTTCCAGAAACCTTTCAAACTGGGTAGTCTCCCTGTAACAGCTCTGTCTTCTGGTGCCTCTATTTGAGCGTCTGCTTCTGCTTCTACCGAGGTTACAGCTTCTTTAAACGGAGTGTTCTGCAATGCTGTGAGTTGAAGCGTTCTCACCTCCATCGTCTCTGAGGGTTCAGCTTCTTCTTTGACGCTTACAGGTTTGTCCGTGGTTGTATCTGCAGCAACTTGAGATAAATTCTGGGTGTTGCCCGGTTCTTCCTGCGTAGATGTCTTCACATCTTCTTTTTGGGCAGGTTTATGTTTCTCTCTCTTAAAAAGTCCAAGCAGTCTTTGTCTAGCCTTCGGTGAAACAGCATGAGACGAACCTTTTGAGCTGCCGTTAGTTGATGGCTTGGTATCTGAGGTGGCTTCATCAGAGATGTCGGTGCTTTGTTCATGCAGTGTTTGGTGATGAATGATGTGTCCGGCTGGCCAGTTAACGGCCTGAGAGTGACAGTCGTCTTCAGGCTCTGTCTCCAGGTGAACAGGCTTACCTGGCTCCTGAACGGGAGATATTTGTCTACACACTGCTGGGCTTTGGAACTCCGACTGAGAGCGCTCAGAGACATCTGCAAGGACAGTAACATGTGCATTATGTCTGCTCTGCTTAATTAAAGTAGGACAATTCATTTAAAAAAGTCACTCTGCATAAGACTTCAAAATTGGCACAATTCATCTATTACAAGGCACGTTATAATACTTAAATAAACCAGGAGTCAAATTGTGAACCAAATCAAATTAGCAGATTATCAAGGCTTTACTTTAGCCCCATTGAGATAATTTGGGATTAGCAATGCCACACTTCATTTCACAGAAATGTATTAAACCAATGAAGAAGTCCAACACATGCATAAGAAAAAAAAATCAGGCAAATGTTGACATGAATCAGTCTTGAACTCAGAATCTTGTGACAGACTTCCCATAATTCCCAAGCAAGGTTGTCCTGACCAGAAGCAGTCATACAGAAATGCATATTTTACTCCATGCAAGAACATGCACAAGACGGACGGATGTAATGAAACGGCCTGTCCATGAATGTGAACACATGAAGGTCGTTGTTAGTTTGATTCATTGATTGGTTGTTAGTTGACTCATTGGCTTTCAGTAAAACTCTTACCACCAGGGACCTGGTGCTGGCCAGCTTCTTGCTCTTGGAGGATTTGTTCACCTTCCTGAGAATCCACTTTACTCTGACGGAGTAAAGGTCTAACAGTGGCACTGACGGTATTCTCAAGGTTCCTATTAGTCCCCACTTCAGAGGGAGCAATGGAGTCTATGTCCAGCAAACTGTACTCTCCGAACTCCTTCCCATCCTGCCACTCCCGGCTGCTCTGACCGACCATGGAGCTGAACCTCACCTGCTTCCAGGTCTCAGTAGGAGAATTCAGACTAACTGGACTCTGAGGGTCCGGACGGGAGAACGGGGAGTCTAATGGGCTAGAAGTGAACAAGTGCTTGAGGATGCCACGTGGAGAAGCAGGAGAGTTAGTCACCGTATCATCTGGCCCATCTACCTCCTGAGAACTGTTGCTAACTGAGCTATTTATGGGAACATATGCGTTCTGGGTGACTGGACTGGGTTTAGGGTCCTGTTTAAGGGTGCTAGCAAAAAAAATGGAGCTGCCAGATGATGGAAAAGGCTCTGAAAGAAACAAAAACAAATGAAACCAACAACACATCAGCTGTGTGTTTTTCTCATGACGGCTCTGGAGCTCTAGTTCAGTTTAGTTGAGGCTAGTCATGTTTGTCAGTCACACGGGCCATCGAACTGCAGAACAAGTGAGTCAAAATCTGGCCCAATTTTTTAGAGCAATTAATGTAATTATTGTGATTAAGTTTTCATGATTTTTATACTGCAAGAGCTGGTTGGGTACAGCGCCCACGGTGGTTAATATGCATGTGCACAACATGCTTTCTGTATCGCACAGGTATTGAGTAATCAATCCGTTTGTGCCTTGTCTCAACTGTCACTGTTTGTGTCGGCTGTTCCTTCTAATCGTCTAATTTCTCATACAAAAACATTGTTTTCATAGTTGCTGTAAAATATTTCCAACAGGCACAAGTCATGCAGTACAGATTAAGGCTTTGGAATGTATTTCTGCTTAATCCTCTGGCTAGTCTGGCAGCCTCGTGTATTTGGACTTCTATCCACTTTGACAACCCCTGGGAAAAATCTGTGGTCACAGCTCGCTGGCTCATTTCACAGAGACTGGAGAGAAAAAATGCTCTTAGAAATACTGCCAGAAATGCAAAGACCGCCGCTGTCAAATTATAAACTCAACAACAAAAACAACCAGTATCAGATGATAAAACCGTCAGACATGACAAGCGGGGACATGCTTTCCAATGCCATGCAACCAGGATTCATGCCCAGCATGCTTGAAGCATTAAGGAACCCAACACCTGCGCGGCAAACCGATAGAACGAGACTTACTTTGGCTTGTTTTGTAAATGCTTTCACGATTTGTCCATCCAGTTAAAAACATAACACACAATATGTCAGATCACGAGGCATAAAGTAACAATTCAATATTTAAAGTAGCACAAACTGTGTTTATGATAAGACTCACCCTCAGTCGGTGTCTCGGTTTGATCCAACTCATTTTCCTCAAGCGTGTCACTTGGAACGATCTCAGTGTTGAATGGATTTTTTCTTTGCTGGAACAAAATAACATTAACTCATAGAACACCTGCAACACTCTCATTTTTAAATAATTGACGTTCCCAGACAGGTTCCTACCCTTGTGGGCGACTGCATGTCTGGTTTAGCCATATCCAGCTGTGTGTCATAAAAGTTCTGGTTTGGATACCTGTGAGACAAACAAGATTACAACGTGTTGACGATTCCTCAAGACATGATGTGCAGCTTCAGACTTTGTCTTGCTTTGTGCATTAGGCTCCTTTCTATACAACAGGCCTGCTTTGATCAATGCTCATAATCATAATCTCATTACCTAAACAATGCCTGTTCTGTGCAAGCTGCAGCGCTTCTCAGCGAACATGTGTCAGGACAAATAATTCCACTTTTTTAATATCAGACTGGGAAGTCCTCGTCGCTGAAGACGGGGTGGGATGTGTGTGAGATTTTAAGTGCGATCACTCCTCGAGCAGCGGAAAACATAAACATGTGAGACTTGACCTTATAAGAGGATTACTGAGGAGTATGGAGCCGGTTACTGAGCCTCCACTTACTGCATGTACAGTTCTGCTTCCTAGCAAATTACACCAAGTAATCTACTCTACTCGTGAAGCATGTGACGGCGTCCAACACAGATAAATCTTTGTTTATGTAATGGGAAGTTCCTGTTTTCTGAGTGTGTACAGGCGTGAAGTGTGTACTCTGTTTTCTTTAAATATACACTGAGTTGAAAGTATTGAAGTGAGTACTGCATTAGAGAGTTTAGTTACTCACGTTTCATTGCCGCGCGGCTCCTGAAGGACTCCACAGAGAACAGGCGGCACGAACACTTCTTCATTTGCACTGCTGACAAAGCTGGGCCTCTCAGGCAGAATCTGGGAGCGCTCCACTGCAGAACACAACACACAGCTGAACTGTTAGGAAGCTAACCATTCACCTGAACGTCACCTGAGCGCTAACCCAGCAGTTACTGTAAGAGATGGATGTAAAAACAACTCGGATGTAATTACATGTTGTCATGGTTCAACATGAGGGAGAGAAAACACTGGCAGGGAGGCGTGACACAAACATTAAACATGGAGGGGAAACTTTGCACAGCTCAGTGAAGATGCATGACAACGAAACCAAACAGCTCAGACTGAAGTGACAAACTGTCCTGAAGTCTGACGAGCTTCTGTTTGGAAATCACGGACCGACCATCCGGTTCAAAAGCCAGCATCCGTGATGGTGTGTGGGTGCATGATGGGAAAGCATGCACGGATGTGAAATACTTCCTCACATGTTATGTCATCTGCACCCTGACAAAAATAAACCTCAGAGGCACTCAAACACTTGAAGAGAAGCACCTCAAACAGCTGAAATCTGTGAGAATAATCTGTGATGCACCAATACAAATATATATTTTCACAAAGAGCACGCAGACCGCTGCAGAGCCTGCGTTCATTCATGTGCAGTGACTGTGACCCCGTTCTTTCCCTCGCTCTGACCTTTTCGTCTACACTTCCCTTTGTTGGTCTCGAGGATTATCACAGCCACATGAAACATAATGACCAACTCCCACCATGAGCAGCGACAGTGGCAACTTCCATCAACCTTGTTGGACTTGTGCGTGTCCATGTTTTATACAGTCTGTGCTGATGAGCCTGTCAGTGTTTCGGGTTTGTGAGTTTGGTCTCGATAAAACAGACTCACGTATAGTCAGAGGTTTGTGTGTTTGCTTCATGGAAGCCCTGATGATGTCGGAGCCGTGGATGCGATCCTGATGGCGAAGCTGCTTGGCCTCGTAGAACCATTCTCCGGTCATGTACCTCAGCTGGTCCCTGTCATTGACAGTCCTCTGGAGGTTCCTGAGTGCAGACACGTTAGATGGGACATGTATGAACATTTGTTAAGTCATTAATGTGGACCTGGAGATGAGTCAGTGCTGGTGACACTCACTGGATCCGCTGCTCCTCGGCCTTTTTCAGCTCAGCGTCTCTTTTCAGCACAGACCGGATGGTCTCCTGCTCCTCCTCTGACAGGAAGCTCAGGTCGATCATGTCTTCAGCTGTCCACTGCTCGCTTCTAGTGACTGAACATGACCACTGATTCACGCCTTGTTCTGAGTTAAGTTAGTGTTTCACTGCGCTTTGTCCATCCTCATGTTTCCACTCTGCTGGTGCTGGTTCTGGATGTTTTCCTTCAGCCGGGCTTGTTTTACAGAGTCATGTTCGATCCTTTGTGGACCTGAAATAAAACAGCAAAACTTAAGGGGAAATTCCCCGACAGACATGCAGTAGTTTATGGAGGACTTATTTATGACTCATTTCCTCATCTCTGACAGACTTCCTCGAGATAAACAGAAGATTTAACAAACCACATTCTTCTGGTCTGCAGATATAAAACTTGTAACTTGTGCAGCAGATCAAGAAACATCAGCTCCTGCAGCCTGACGCATTAAAACCTGTCCAAGGCGTCATCGGTAAGATCATGTGTAGGCACATCCTGTGTCTCAATAAAACAAGCACCTTGGCTTTGACATGCACAGCTCACACACACGCATGAACACACTCCTTCCGTCATCTGACTGTCCACATACCGCAAACACACACTATCTACCAGGAGATCAGAGTGTGTGACGGAGATGACACACCTCTATCTGATAGAGGCGAGTAATTATACTGAAACCAGGATGTACGTCTGAGGTTCTTGGTCTCATTCGAGCTGCTGCTCCTCCTTTAAGAGAAGACAAAGATCTTTCTGAGGAATGCCTGCGTGTTCTGACAATGTCCATATTCACTCACATCCTACAGCATTGTGGGAATTTGTTGTAACTTTGATTTGATTGGAAAGAAGTGACATGAATGAACACTGAGCTGCAGGAATAACACGACTTTTCCTGCATGAGGAGTCCTTTTATGTTTTTCTTTACAAAGAAGAATGTTGCACGTCCGGCTCTTCTTAAAGGATAAGTCTACCTGAAGGACACAGGACTTATTTCCTTGTCATGGTAGCTGAGGTTTGACTTATTTCCTCATTACTGTCAGTCTTCCTTGAGAAAACTGAAGATTAAACGAGCTACATTAGTCCTAGTCTTAGTTTTGCAAATATAAATTCTGTAGTTGTGACACAAATCTTTGCAGCAGCAATGATTTAAAATGGTGCTAAGCTGGTAAATCTTCTCCAGCAGCTCTTCACTGTGCAGCTTGTATGATGCACTCACATAATGAAAAGAATAAACATAATGAGAGGTGACACACAGGCAGACGTCTGATCTGATCCGCACCATCTTCCTCTTGGAAGTTTCTAATATGTTCTAACAACCAGCCGACGGTCACAGGAATGAAACTTTGCATCACTGCTCATTTGGATCAGAACATGATTCGCTCTGACTTTCACTGAACATTCAGAACTACACGGACGCCTCGGCTCGCTCTGAACAGCGTGAGGATCACAAACAGAGAAAAGTGATTTCTAAGAGTGAAGTCAGAAAGCAGCCAGCTCACCTCTCACCTCTCGCTGTGGCTCCTCGCTGAGTTAAAGCTGAAATGCAGCAGGATCCTGAAGCTGCTGCAGGTGGGAGGAGCCGCAGAGAGCAGCAGGAGGAAGCAGAGAGCAGCTGGGAGGTCCGCCTCACCTCCAGCCTGCAGCACAGCCTGTTACAGAACATTACAGGGCCTCAGTCTCAGGTCCTCCTGCAGCAGGAGCAGCTGCATGACAGTCCAAAGTAAATACAGGTGGGTGAAACTTTAGAGGAATATTTCCCTCAAAGATTCACTGACGTTTTAAAGTTGAAGCACAGAACTTTGTGAATACAAAAAACACATAAATTGTTGTACCGGTCTCAGTCTGTCTCAGATTCACTCTTAAGACTGAGACCGGTCTCAAGACCAGTTTTTGAAGGTCTTGTCTCAGTCACGTCACCCAGAAGAAGCTTGACAGCCTGTAACTGATGTAACGTACAGCTCAGCAGTACAATACTGAAACAATAATATGTAACTTTGCTCGTTACAGCGACATCTAGTGGTTAAAAACTGATCACACGGGACAAAACATAAACAGCTGTCGGATTTCAAAAGCAGAAACAAAAAATAATCTCTGCTCGGTCGCTTCATGATTTAATATCTGGCACATTGTTCCTTTAATTAAAAAATACTTTTATTTAACGGTGCTTTGACCGATGTTGCTGCAAAGATGTGATGGTGAAAGAGAGCAAACATGAGCAGTTAGGGTTAACCCAAACCCAGCTGAAGAGAGGTCAGGTCGAGGCTGAACCACGGCCGACCGATGCGAAGTTCTTCCAGGAAATCAACCTCAGCGTTTTATAAAGCAGGTCACTGAAAATGAACCGGTTCAGCTCAGAGATGAACAAACAGCTCTGTGAATGTCAGCTCGGTCCTGTCACTTTCTAACACTGAGGACAGGCCAAAACCAAAATAAATCAATTAAATCGATCAGTTAACAAATAGACAGCAGCTGCAGCTGCAGACCACAAGGTGGCAGAGGAGCTCCATCGGGCTCTGAGAGTTTCTCTGACTCTGAGCTGAGGTGGAATCTGTCAGAACATCATGACAAGAAAACAAGTCACAAGTCTTTCAGCTGAAAGGTCAGAGGTCGTCACACACACACACAGGTTCATTACAAAGAGTAGCAGACTTCTATCTACTTCCTGTCCTGCTCCTGATGCGATCAGAAAACTTCAACTCGATGAAAAGAAGCTAAAGTTCAGTTCTCTCATCCTGACAGCTGAATCATTAAACACATGAAGGTTATCACGAAAAATACAGTTTGGTTAAAGGTCGACAGTGTAAGGGATCCATCGAGTCACCACATGAATCAGACAAAGATCTTACAGCGTTACAACCTTTAACCTTTACAGGTGACTTAACTCGACCTTATTGCAGAACATGATGTCGGCCATCTTCAGGCCCAGCAGACAGCAGTGCACCAAACAGGAAGTTTTTATCAGCAGGTTGAAGTAAGTCGACTTGTCGAGCTGTGATCAATGGTCACGGATACATGACAAATTACTGAGACATTAAAATGTTTTGATGTGGTAAACACACCACTGCTGAAGCTTTCTGTTGGAAATGAAGAAATTACTGTTGCAGGCTTCTAATTAAATGTTCACGACACAACAGCACTGCAGCATTTTACAGAAATCTGACCTGAAAGTCAAATATCTGGAACTTTTTGTGAGCAGTTCAACATATTTAGCACTTGATGTCGTATTAAAGTAATTTCTTTGTATCATCTTGCAGCTGTCAACTGTTTCCTGTGCGCTGACCGACACACCCTGACACACTTAATCACATCTTCCTTCGACAGCTGCCACTATCTCCACATTCGTTTATTCAGCGTCTAACTGCCGTTTAACGGGAGCCGGATGGTTCATCTGATGTGATGACGCCTTCAGACGCTGACTGATACCAGTGCAAACCTTTTACCAGCTCAAGGCTGGACCAGACTGAGGCTTCATCGTCACATCAGGACGCTCGTGTACTGCTCGGCAGAAGCAGAATATCTCTGTTAACAGGCACGTTGTTGCAACAGCTTTTGGCTGATCTCAAAGATCTAACATCATGACTGACGATGCTCTTCCAGCTCAGTAGTCAAATAAGGTTAACTGTGAATAGGAAGGCCTCAGTTCAACAGTGAGGCTTTTATTAAACCGCCAATTAATTCTATCATGAAACTCGGGCGTCTCACACAAACACACACTTTGCATCTTTCAACTGATGCATCCAAAATAAGGGGAAGTGGCAGCACAACAAAGACTCTTCTTATTGCTGGCGGAGAGACTTTGCCAAGCAGGATGTAGCTTTATATCAAGGTCTTTCTGTGTGTGTGTGTGTGTTGCACATGGATGAGCTGCTGCACCTGTGGGTTCAGCAGCAGAAGCCGCCATAATGAAAGAGACAAAGATTTTCCACAAATTCAGCTCCAGTGTTTCCTGAAAACTCCACAATGTTTTACCGACAAACCAAGTTTCCAAAAAGTCGTCCCTCTGTGAAACAAAAAGAAAAGAAACAAAATGTGATGATGTGAAAAAAAACACTCTGCTAGGCTGGTGAAGATAAGTAAACATGGAGGGTTCACCACCCTGTAAAAGACACACAGAGCAACAATTTAAGTATAATGTTCCACATCGTAAAATCACAACGAATTCGTCCACGGTTCATGAAATCATTCAAAGATTTTGATGCATCAAACACAGACAGGATTCTGTTGTGGACGTCACTGCATGGGCTGAGGAACACACTTCATCTCTGACTCCACTAATGACAGCTCAAGGGACGGCCTTACTTGATTCATCGAGACAATACCAAACCACATTTTGGACGTATTCAGCAGCATGGCTCTAAGAGTCAGAGTCCGGGTGATAAACCGGCCAGCCAGCAGTCCAGACTTCACCTCAAGTTTGATGCATGGAGACCTTAAATCGTTGGGCATCCCACATCAAGCAACAATGGGAGAACATTCCACTGTGAAGATCACAGCAGTCTCCTGAGTTCACAGACGCTTACGGAGAGCAAAACTCGACCCGGTCCGACTTTTTTGGGGGGGGCTGTATTAGTTTAGTGCCTCTTCACTTCATCTATTAGATATGAAAACAGTGGCTGAGTGGCTCTGAAGGAGAAAACGTCACAAGTTATCTCGGCTTGGGCTGAAAGCCCGGTATCAACAGGGGTGTGACGCCCGAGATTGAATTATGGGAAATGTAGGATTCAGGGTTTCTGCAGCTTGTGACAAGAAGTCAGGACATCACAACTTCTCCAACTTCATGAACACGTAATACAACACTATCCCTTTAAGAGACAGCTTGTAAAGGTCACATTATTTTACAGAGACGTGTGTATGATCGCCATGCAGGAACGACAAACCCTGAAGTCCCTAAAAAGAGAATATACGACACGTCTCGACATTTCTTAGCCATTTTTATTATCGTAGCTCAGATTTATTTTTGGTCTGAGACGGCCATGACTTCGCCTCCAGGGAGACTCAAAGGAGTTCCCATCAACTGCCCGCCAGCTTTACTTAACCACCGTGAGACCCCTCGGGATCCTGCCCTGTGAATTCACGGGCCCACACTTCATACCGATCTGATCCTTGACGAATAAACACAGAGCCAAAGTGTGGAAGCTTGCACTTTATTGGAAAAAATCAAACAAACAAAAATATAATCTGCAGGGACAATGCAGAAAATATGCTCAGTTAATGAATCAAGGGCCACTTTTATGTTCAGACCATCTTTTCATACCTGCACCCAGCCTTCCCTGTGATTGGCAGGATTAAGTTTTATATACACAAAGCACCGATCAACAGCGCTCTATTCTCCTGCGCACCCACCCGATCCCTCGACACCCAGCCCTGACCAGCCTCACATGAACCCACGCACCAGTGCTCGCCTGTGGAAACATGATCTGAGCATGAAAGCGACCCCGCACATTCAAGTTGGAAGAAAAAAACGAAAACGGGCAGCCAGCAGCTTTGTTAAATGTAAGAATAAATGGCATGCCAAAAGCGTCATAAGCATAAATGCAGATTTTCCTTTCCAATGCAATGTTGCCTCGATCACAAAATGTAGTGCTTTTATTTTATTTTTATTTTTTTTGCTGATGTGAAAAATGTTCCCGCGCCAAATTCATAGAAATCGAGCCCAACAAATTTGACGGCGTTGATGAATTATCACGTTCATACGCACGACCTCGCGAGCCACGGCCGACTGCACGAGGCGTCGCCCCCTCCCCCCAACAGCAAAACATGTCATCTCTTTAAACTTTATATTAACTTCTTCTTTTTTTAAAAAAAAATCATCTCAATCACTCAAAATCCAATTCTACAATCAATCATACCTATGTATATAAACCTGAAGACCGTCCACGAGGAGGGAGGTCGGTGACTAGTTACATTTACATTTTTTATGTCATCCTCTCTGCAAGTAATCATAAATAAATACAAACAATACACAAGGAATGTCTACTGCAAACAATACATACAAAAAGAAAGAAAACAAAAAGGTGTGTCGCAATTCTTTTTCCTAATCTGGGGATTTTCTTTACAAAGGTAAATCATGATTGATAAATCAAAAAGAAGTGACTCTCTCAGCCACGCCTGGAGAAAGAGGAACAAAAAAAGGCCAAACTCAGACAGTGTGACAACAACCCGACCCCCCATGAGTACAGACGGTGTCAGGACGCTCTCTTCCCGCCGGGCGTTGTTTCTCTTAGTCCAGGATGCAGTAAAGGGCTGATCCCCGTCCACACGGTTTCTGAATGGCAGCACGCGCTCCTCATCTCCTTCTTATGACTTAGACATGACTAGACGGGCACAATGTCCACTGTTGATGCGTCTCTGAGGCGGCCGAGCGGCTCCAAGGTCACCAGTGATTTTTATTCAACAAGTCTTATTTCGGCCTTTCGTTCTCAGAGAGAGAGAGGGAGGGAGAGAGAGAGAGAGGGAGAGAAAGAGAGAGAGAGGGGGAGAGAGAGAGAGGTGAGTTCATTGGAAGCAAACTGCAGTGTTTGCCGCTTGGATAGTTTGACTTTGTCATGAATCATCTTCAAAACGGGAAAGACTCCCGGCCCGTCCTCAGGTTACATAAACTGCATCTGCCAAGACACAAAGAAGAAAAAACAACGTCAACTCTTTTTTTTTGGAGCAGAAAATAGTTTTAGAGGCAGAAATCTGTGTGTAAACAAAGATTAGTGCTGCAAACAAAGACAGCATCTCTTCAGTCTTTACATTCGTCTGTGATGACTCACGTCATCAGCAGCCATGTTTTATTTCACACGATGAATCAGACGAGAAACTACGAGCGGAACTTCCCACATCTGACCCCGATTCAGCAGGAGAGAGTGTGTGTGCAGAGCGGGGACGCCCAGATACATCAAGCCACGATGGATGATGCTCATTGGATTAGTTTAGTAGATCTCGACTTCTTTAACGTGGAGACTGCACAGACTGAGCAGACTGCGGCTGACCGAAGCACGCTCTGGAGTCCGGTAACGTTTCTAGTCTCAGACGTTAGTGTGACTGATGAATGATTTATTCATTAATCACACGCTGATGTGACACAGTGTGACTCGACCAATCACAGCACAGCTCTGTATAATCTGATAAAACATGTCGGCACGCCTTTTATGACAGTTTGATTTTTATTTAATCTTATAAAGAATCTGATCCGACTTCCTCTGAACATTAAAAAACGCTAATCCGACACAACAAGTGGAAGTGAACCACCGAGGTGACGATCGCGTGTTAATGAACACGAGCTGGAGCGTGTCGAGGTTCGAGTGGGATGTCGTCGTCTTTACCTGTGCACCTGGATTGGCGCCAAACGGGTTGGCTGGCCTCATCACGGGCTGGGTGTACATCATGGTCGGCTGTGTCATCATCATGGAGCCCATGTGAGGAGGCTGAAGAAGAAAACACAGCATGGATGACTTCTGTCACCTCAACACACAAGGAGTACACTAGAGTGTGAGTGTGACAGGAAGTGACCTCGTGCTGAACACAGTCCCAGCTGACTTACCATTGCATATGCCATCATGCCCGTCGGTGTGGTTGCAGGGAAGGCCATGACAGATGGTGCCTGAGGCGACAAAAAAACAAGATGATGCCGTGTACGAAATCAGGACAGCGCGCACATTCAACGTTTGTTATTACGGGAAAAACAAAGATTCAGAATTCTATTCAAGACGACGTCATGGAGACTACGTCCAGGTTTTAGACAGTCTGCGGGACGTCACAGAGACTACGTCCAGGTTTTAGACAGTCTGTGGGGACATCACAGAGACTACGTCCAGGTTTTAGACAGTCTGCGGGACGTCACAGAGACTACGTCCAGGTTTTAGACAGTCTGCGGGACGTCACAGAGACTACGTCCAGGTTTTAGACAGTCTGTGGGGACATCACAGAGACTACGTCCAGGTTTTAGACAGTCTGTGGGGACGTCACGGAGACTACGTCCAGGTTATAGACAGTCTGTGGGGACGTCACGGAGACTACGTCCAGGTTTTAGACAGTCTGCGGGGACGTCACAGAGACTACGTCCAGGTTTTAGACAGTCTGCGGGGACGTCACAGAGACTACGTCCAGGTTTTAGACAGTCTGCGGGGACGTCACAGAGACTACGTCCAGGTTTTAGACAGTCTGCGATGATGATGAATGCAGCTTGAATTGGAGCGTGACGGGGGAAAATGTTTTTTGGACTGAAGTTGACCCATCGGCGCTGACTGAGGCCGATGTTCCAGGGCCTCCAGCAGATGTCACAAGTAACCCGGACACGAGTTCCTCTGCTAACCGATGAGCTCTCTACGAGCAGATAAGATACAGCTAAAACATTTCTACATGCTTTTTTTCAGCTGCTTCATGTCTCGGGAAGTCAGAGTATCAAATGTTCTGAAAGGCTGCGTTAAGTAAAGGGAGGTAAAAAGCCGAGGAGTGTGTCGAGTCCTGGGGGCAGAAGTTGGTCGGGGCAGGTGCAGAAGCTCCTCGTGGAAAGAGATTAGAGAGAAGAAAGTACAGAGTCTTTCTCTGAGCGCTCCTTGCTTCTCCAACAGCCCCTGCAGTGATAACAAACCCAGATTTGTCTAACACCCAGCCCTCTCGGGAAGGATACGTTTCATTAACTATTCAGTCGTTGGCGAGGGAGCCACAAGTGAGTCAGACGTGACGCCGGTGCCAAAATTGGCGCTTTCATCGCAGACTGTGCTTGTTTCATTGCAGAGAGCTCTCCTCCAGAGTCAGCCCTCGCTGACAGAGTGCGGTTTGTTTCGAGGACGTCTCTCTCTTGGTTGATAATGACACGATGAGACTTGATTTGTGTTGCATCATGTGAGGATTATCCTTTAATGACTGATGGATGTGTGTGTAGCAGCATTCTTCAGGTGGCCAACTCTTTCGTCGGCCTTTGGATCGTCATCTGACGCCTCGCCAGACTAATCCAAACCTGGAGTTCCCACACTTTTTAAACATCAAATTCAAGGTCTTTTCAAGGACCTGCCAGGCCCCAAGGACCAAGCATAATCTGAGACACAGATTAAGATTAAATGCTGTTACAGACATGATGTTCAGAACAGATTTTAAATTGTTTTTTGTGTTATTCATGTCTATCTCATGTCCGTCTCTCTAATAATACAAAATATTGGCTTTGAATGAGGACTTAGACCCTGGGGGAAACATTTCACTGCAATAAAATCATGCAGTGGGTAATAAATCTGCAGTCATGTGAAACAATAAAGAGAAGCAGGAAATGAGCCACCGGAGCTGTCATTTCATTGGCTGGCAGACACGAGCGTTTGTGGCCATTATGACGCCAGTTAAAGAGAGTGAAGGACGCCGGGGAGCCGAGACAGGCACAATAAATTTACAATTCAGGAAAGACTCAACGACCAACGAGGAAAGCTGCAGCTCCACAATCACTCAACACTTGGTAGAAAACAACAACGAGGCCGTCCACAAGACGAGCGGTTCAACTCCTGCACCAGTGATTCATTCAGCTCGACGTACAACAGGTGGAGCAGTCGACTGACAAACGGCACATCTATCTATAACAGAGCCAAAATGGTGACAGGCCATTGAGTTCCTGTTAGAAAAGGCCTGTTAGCTGAGCAGCCTGGACTAAAGAGGAGAGACAACGCTATGAGATCTGTCTGGAATTTCCCCGTATGGCATCAATAAAGTTTAATCTTATCTTTACTGGTTGGGGAATGAAGCGGGTGTAGACAGGCGACAGGCTCACCATGGTCGCAGGGTTCCAGGTGGTAGAAGGCGCCGTCTTGGGTTGCCAGTTGGTCCCACCTGTCAGCTTCTTCTCACCGGGCTGACTCCAGTGAAGATCGCTGCAGAGATCGAGCACAAGCGTCCGGTTCAGTATGTTCAGTGTGTTTGGTGTGTTTCGTATGCAGCGTCAGGGACAGGAAGTTAAACATTATGTGAGAGCGCTTACTTCTTTGGTGTTCCGTTGCCAATTCCCAGATCTAAAGAGGAAGAAGGCGAGTCGTGAAAGCACGGCCATGAAACAACACTTAGTTAGTTCACGATCTGGGTCGCGATCACAACTTACTTCCAACAAGATTGGCCAGTGACGAGTCGAGGTCGTTGGACACCAGTTTGTGGAGCTGCTGGCCATTCGGGGTCATGACCTGATTGGGTGAGGATGCCACTGTAGGTTTGAGGATGCCGCCTAAAACATCTTAATCAAAAGGGGGCAGGACAAAGGGAAAAGGAAGGGATGGCAGGAGAGAGGAGAGGAGGGGAGAGGAGGGCCCGAAACAAATGAAGACACGATACAACAGACAGTAACACGGCAACAACACACAAAGACAAACACACACGACAGTACGCAACACAAACACACAGAGAGAGAGGATGTGGATGAGGCAGGAAGCAGAGCTCACACAGAAAAAAAACTCATCAAGCCAAGACAGTGTGAGAGGAGTGTGTGTTCAACTCACCCAGTCATGCATATGCCATGCAAAAAGCCAAGGCGCCCCGCGGAGTGTGTGTCACCCCGGGACAAAGGACACAAGAGGAAACAAAAAATATGTGGTGAGATCGTGAGCAGCAGAGAACCCAGTGAGGGCGTGACACACTCGACGTGCTAAATGTAGCATCGGCTAGATTAACAAGGAGACACCGCGATAATTAACACACACTAATGAGGCAAAGGGCGACACAGACGTCAGTCACACTCTGGTGGCACCGTCGGCGAGAGCGTTTATCAAAATTAAGGATAATTTCTCTGAACATTGAGCTCGGCGGCACACACACGGTGTTAAACACACACTGCGAGTGTTTCAGTAACATTCATGTCATTACACCTTTGTCTATTCAAAGTCATTTAGATTTTAAATATTACACAAACAGACAATGATTAAGACTTATCAAATATTTTTGGGGACTTTGTAAGTTAGCAGTCGATGGTTTTGGTCAGAAAGGAACAGCTCCCACTGATGTCACCGCCTCATGACGATGTACAGAGCAGAGTGTGAAATCTATTTCAAGTCTTTACTGAACCGTCGCTGTGAGTTCAAACTGTTACAGCGTTTGCACGCTGCAAACGGAGATTCCACTTTGATTATTCTGCCTTCATCTACATGAAAACACTTCGTACTGAACAAAGTGCTGCAGCTGTCCGCCTCCGTGCTTGATATGGTGTTACTTACATTCAGTTTTTTTCTGAAATAAATCTTCCACATTTGTTTTTATGAGATGCCACAGGTGTGCAGTGAACTGCAAACTCAATCGAATATGCCGCCACAGATTGTTTGCATAGGTGCGAGCTGTAGCTGTGGCAGTGGGTCAACTGAAGGATGTAACTGGGTTATTTCGGTATCGGGTACAGATACTGAGCCCTGAAAGTTACCCACTACACCTGAATAAGCATGGGATGGTCACTGCACATCATGAGGATATATTCAACAATTAAAGGACAAAAAACGTCACAAAAATACGTAATAACACGGAGACATTCTCAGGGTTCCTGACAGATTCAAAGGTGGATTCATCATGAAGTATAAGCACAGGTTCTGGACTGGAGGTCTGACTTTCTGGAAAACCTTCTGTCACATTTAGAAAAGACACTTTCAGTCTGGTGATGATCATGAATGATTGGTTTAAACATCACACACCGACAAACAAATCAAACTCCATAACCACGACATGAACCAACCGACGTGCAATCTGTCCCACAAACCTTCAGGTGGCGGCAGAGTACACAACGTCTGCCGGCTCCTGAAGGCCAATGGGACGAGAAAATGGCAGCGTGTGTCTGTGTGTGTGTGTGGAGTTCAACACTTACCTGTAGGATCCAGATTGTTGGCGTTGGTGTTATTGCCAAAAACTGACTCAAAGTCGACGTTAAGGCCTCGAGAGTTCTGTGGCTGCTGGGGTGTCGGGGAGGCTGTAAACCCTGAAGAGGCAAAAAGAAGTTTCAGACGATGACACCTCAATAGATCTGCTCCTCGACACACCGCTGCAGGCAGGCAGAGAAGTCTGTCTAAGTCTGTTTTATCACATCTGCTCCTCAGATGATCGCACTTCCTGAGGACTGAACATTTTGGTTCCGACCCCAATGTGAAGATTTTCTGCTTTACTTTTTTATGTGCAGCAAACTGAAGCTACGAAAGATG
Organism: Nibea coibor; assembly: GCA_023373845.1. Classification (NCBI taxonomy): domain Eukaryota; kingdom Metazoa; phylum Chordata; class Actinopteri; family Sciaenidae; genus Nibea; species Nibea coibor. The sequence continues at coordinate 22,555,047 of CM041733.1, forward strand.
TCCCTCCACCTCAGTGTACCTACCTCTGAATAGACCAGCTATGGCAGGGGGCTCAGATTGGAAGAGAGGAGTGGTGTTGTAAGGGCTTGGCCCACAGAAGGAGTCTGACACACAGGGACGACAGCAGACGGGCAAAGAACGAGATGGAGAGAGAAAAGAGGGAGAAAATTATGAAGACACGAGGCCAGAAAAAAAGAACAGAGCGGTGAAAGAGCAGCAAGGAAGCCGAGCAACTGTGGGGAGGGCTTTTTAAAAACAGAGGAAGAACAAAGATCAGGATTTGCAGGACAAAAGCAGAGGAAGCCAGCACTCATCACACCGCTAGACTAAATACAGGGCAAAAAATTCAGGGAAGCCACGACTAGTGGCTGAACACAAAACAATGCAGGCTCACACGCTGGTTTGTGGAAAGCAGGGAAGGCGGCATGTTCAGCTGGGAACGCTCTGTAAGAATAATCTGAGACGCCATGTCAATCCAGCTCACAGCAGCTCACAGCAGCTCTACATCCAGCAGCCACACACTCTGGTACCTGTGATAAACGTCTCTAACTGTGCGGCAGAGTCAAGATCAGACGCCAGGGAAGAGCTTGAGTCAAAAAATGGATTGTAATGATCTAGAGACAAAGAAGAATGCTGCTGATGAAGATGGACAGTCATGCATCAGAGAGTTATGTCTTTTGAAATAACCAACAAAGTCTACAAGCAAATAAACGATTAAACCCAAGAATGTTAAGAGCTGAGGAAATAAACTTTAGGAACTAGGCCTGATTGTGGAAGGAGACAAATATTTGGAGCAGGGCAGTGAGCCAGAACTTTGATGGATGTGAGAAAAGTGTCAAGACACGGCATTCAGAGTGGCGACCCTAGACCACTTCAGGCATTTCCTCCATTTCTTTCCCTGCTGCTCTGAAATGTTCGAGTATGTTCTCACTCAGTACTCTGCTTAAGCTACAGACTGAAGCCAGCGTGATGTCGCATCAAACATGACTGTAACACGTGAAGAGACGCAATGATAGTGTAGGCTGTGAAAGAGAAGAGAAGATACAGCAAAAACAATCCCACCGAACACTTCATGGCTTGGTGTCCGAGAGGACAGGCTGCCAGCGTCCGAAGACGCTGTGGACGGGAAGACAGCATCGACAACGGGGAGTGTGAGGAAAGGGTTTGAGTTTGGAATGGATTCTTCCACGGCTTCTGCAGCAGAGGTGAAAGGATCTGAGGTGGGCAGAGGAGGGGAGAAACAGGAGTACAAGGACAAAAAGGAAGGAGTAGAGAGATGACGTGGAGAGAGGAGGTGGAGTTAAAAAGAGAAGTTTAATAAGTGCATGCAAGATGACAGGCAGGGAGAAACTGTTAGTGATGCAGGGGAGATACAGATACAGGCTGTTATCGGGACACGCTGCTCATTGGCCCAAATATCAGGCCTGAAGATCGACACCAACGCTTTAAACAAGAGTCGATGATGTTTGTGTTGAGAAGACGACGAACAAATCAACCACAAACTGTAATTATGTCATATAACGAGCCTAAACTTTATTTATTGATGTTTCCCCGACAAAGACAGACAACAAAAGTTAGTTCAAGTGAATAATCTTCAAACTGTACCTTCAGTTTGCTCGCTGATATCTTCATTTACATACAAACACTGCTGTTATCTGCATCAACCACATTATTGACACACACCGTTTGATATGAAACTCAAGTGAAAAGCACACAGCATTATCAGGAGATAAGAAGGCGCTACGCGAGTCTGGTGACTCGTGCTCGTGTGGTTTTGTTTTAACGAGGGAAAGGGACAGTAACGAATTCCTTCATGTACTCCTGCAGACAGAGACCTCCTAAAAACGAACCGTGATATTTAAATAAAGATCTGAAGAGAAATCCAGTTCACAGGAATACACCTGCTGTAATTTGCGGAGCAGACAGCGGTGATGATGAGGACCAGAAAAAAATAATTATTTGTATTCATTAAATAACATTTATACATAAGACTGTGTGTGTGTGTACTGTGGGGAATGTTTGAGAGGTGTGTGTGTGTGTGTGGACTGAAGAGTTGCCAAGAACAGCGCGCTCTCACCTCCCCATGTGTTGGTGGTGGAGATGGGCAGTGGCTGCTGGAAAGCCGGCTGCAGGTCCAGCAGGTCGTTGGCTGCCTTGGAGTTGCTGCAGGAAAAAAACAAAAGCAACAAGGGCACGAGGATAAATCAGTCACACACTGACAACACACCGGCATCGTGAGCGGCCATTATCGGACCAGAACTGTTTACAAATGTGAGTGCAGGATTGTGTAACTGTATCTCAATCTGTGTAGAAATGTCACATCCACATAAATACTGGTTTGTCTCTTTGCGTCAGTACTTGAATTTCTGTTGTGTTTTCTTGCACTGCATCTAATGTTATCAGTGCTGCTGCTGCTGCTGCTGCAGTGTCCCAGTTTCTACACAGGTATCAAAGTTCCATCTAATCTTAGAGAACCAAGAACCCGTGAAACCATTTTGAAACATGCAGTTCAGCAATCCAGCCAGCTCCACTGACCTAACTGCCAGGCCTTTAGGTGTGAAAGCACAAAATAAGCATCTGAACAGTCTTCAGCCTGTTTCTAAGTCGGTTTCAATGAGCCTGTGTTGATCTGCGTGGACGGTTTAAGATGAAGTCCTGTGGCTCACCTGTTGGTGGAGCTGGGGGTGGAGAAGAGGTCAATAGCAGGGGCTGAGTTGATGGTCCCGCCCATGGTGGAGACAGGGGAGGAGTCTGTGGTCGCCACATTGGGATTCTTCTGGAGCTCTTTCAGACGCTGCTCCTTTAACAATGAGGAGGCGAACGTCAGAAACACAGAGGCCAACAAGACAAACAGAGACTTGGAGACAGAGCAAAGGTGGAGACCCAAAGCTAAAACTGAAGCAGGGATGTTGGGATTACATGGTATACATGTCAGCCCACTGAACCACAGGAACGCACAACAACTCAAAATCTGGAACAATTGTTTTGTCTGTGCGTTTGATTTAATCACCAGATGCCGATCATGTCGTTAGGCCAGTATTTCCTGGCCTAACGACATGACGTCATTAAACTTTAAGGTGTAGTGAAATGCCTGCAGGAAAGCTGCATACTTTTAGTGCTTTTAGGCGAGCCTGCTCTTCTTCCAGGGCCGCCTGTTTTTCCCTCTCGTCCACTCTGGTGAAAGATATGCCGGTGTTGGCGAGGGAGGAGACGGCGTTGGAGAGGGTGCTAGCCCTGAACCGAGGCACAGAGACAGACAAACAGTGACTAACCAAGAACAACTTCACATTTTATCAGTGAACTTTCAAATTGTGACGCAAAGAAATAGTTCAACTTTCAAAATAACGTTCCACTGTGAAAAAAAAGAGAAAGGAATCAGTCCAATACTATCGAGTTACTGAAGCAAACATGAGCCTCTGCACAGAGTCGGGATCAAGTGAACAGAGACGAAGCAGACTTACCTGCTGGCTGCTGTCGAGTCTTTGACTTTCTTTCCCTCTAAAGAGGCCAAGTGCTGCTCCAGGGCGTCCAGCAGGCTGCTGGGGGCCTAGCATGAATGTCATTGACACACATTAAGTTTCAGAGACTGAGGAAAGCCTAATGCAAGACAAAAACAAGACACTGAAGCATGCCAAGTTATTGCCAAGAGTTCACAGACAGACCTACTCACAAATACAGAGACACAGAGAGAGAAAAGGTTCAGATACTTACACAAACTGTAAACTGAAAACGGAGAGACAGAAGGAAGGAAGATACAGAAAATAAAGGTGGTAACAGTCAAGAAGACATCTGAGAGAACGCTGCCTAATTCTGGTTCACAAAGTTCGACTACGTAACGAAGAGCAAAGCCTCCAGGTCGATGTGTTTTTCTTCAGAACGCACCACGTCAGCGGGTCACGGCTCTGTATGAGGTGGACCAACACTAGAACCCTTCGTCTACACCTTTATTTGCTGTATGACGTGCAAGGTCAGGAGCGTGTGTGAGCTGGAAGGTGTTTAGAAGTGGGCACATGCATGCATCGCCTGCCTAGCACAGCGCTTAGGTGTTAAAACGTGTTCGGCCTGAAGCTGCGGGAGGTTAGCAGCCTGTGGAAAGGCAATGATAGCCAAAATTTGGGAGTTCATGTGATGGAGGTCATGAAGTCTACAACAATGTAAATGCAGAGTCTGTCCAGCAGTCCTGAGCTCTCTCTGTAATGTTCCTGTGCTGTTGGATCAACTTAAAGTATATAATTAGATTCACAGCCACTGTCGTTAACCGCTTACAGTAATGATTAACTCTGATGAGTGATTTATAAATCTGAGTACCAGGCAGAGTCATTGAGTCATCAGTACAGAGCAGAGTGTATGTGTCAGATCCTGCTGTACATGTATGTATTATTCTGTGATCTACCCTCTGAAAACACATTTATGTGCCATGACAAACGGCTGCATGTTACGATCACATTGTATAAATAATATCAGATTTTGTATCAATCACCCAAATTTGGCCATTCTCCTCTTTTTAGTCAAGCAAAGCCAGCAAAGAGATGAGTGGTAAAGTAACTGCAGAGATGCCACAGACGGGCTTACCTGAGACAGATCTGGGATGTCCCCTCGATCAATTCCGACTTGCTGCAGGAGGAAAACAAAGGTAACGTGTGAGAAGTAACACTGCCAACCATCAACATTTCAAACTATTAACTGGCTGATCTCAGGTTCTGACTCACCTCTGCAACTTTGAGGAACTCTGAGATTCTCGTCATTCGTGTAAGGAACTTCTTGTAGATGTCGAGTCCTTCTTTGCACTGCACTTTCTTCATGTCAAAGTATTTCTCTGTGAACACAATGAGACAACACACTCGTTTCTGTTTTGTTGTTGCAAGGATGTCTGCAGTCTTTCAGCCCATGACCCGTCCTTCATTATCTGACCCCTTAATCATAATGCACACGAGCAGTAGGCTATGTCAACAGAAGCGCTTGTTGCTACCCAGCAGGTTGATGATTCCCTCGTTGTAGGCTGCAAACAGTCGGATCGCATCTTTGAACAGAAGCATGAAGGCTGCATTGATGACACCATTTGTCAGTTCGTTGGCATTGACCTGGAAGACGAGAGAACAATCGTTAGTCACCGACAACCATCCTGAAAAGCCGGCGATCGGTTTAGATGCCGAGCTGCCTGACACTCACATTGAAATCCAGCAACACGTCCATCTGATTCTGGATGATGGGGATAGTCTTGAGGAGCTTCTCCGTGTTCACGGTTCTCATCACTCCATCAGACCTGCAGCAAAGAAAGAAAAGAGAGTTTGTTATTTATCTTTCATGTTCATTATTCGAGGGCGTCATGCTGTTCCCCTCACTGGATCAACATAAAAACACATTCATAGGTAAATAAATGTTTTTGCAGTGCAGTGTTTCACAAATGACATATCTATGCACATGCAGCAGTCCTACAGTCTCCTCACCACAGCTCTAGAGGAAAAATACAAACTAAATCTTCTATTTGGAGTATTTTTGATTTTTAACAGGAACTTTTATGCAGTTGCATAAATCTGATGAGCTTATGCAACTTTTACCAAAGCTGTCACAACATATTTTGCAAGAAATAAAAATGTTATTTTCCAGCCCCGTCTGTCACAGAGCTAAAGGACACACTTCTTTGGGCTGATCTGGAGTTTCTGGAACAACAACTTTAAGCGTTGTGCCTCAGGTGAAAGTCAAACACAAACATCCCCGTCGGTTACAGTGGAAGCTCCTCACCCTCGTTTCACTTTAGTGAAGTCAAAGGCGACTTGTCTGTAGGACACAGCCTTCTCATTCAGGTAGCGGCTATACCTCCTTATGAACGTTGACATATCGTAGCCTGTGTTACAAACAAAGGAAGTAAAGTTGGTCATGACACGGCGGGTATCAGAGTATTCAAAGGCTGAGTGTGTGGTGTTGGTAACGTACCCTGTAGGCCACTTTTGTCCAAAAAATTGCTGAGGTTGAATAGTGTGTTCCTTGAAGCCAGATACTGTATAAATCTCTGCAGAGAAAGAAAACAAGAGGAAGTCAGATTGCACAACAGGCACAAGCAACCGACCAGAGAACTAACTCACTGTTGTGCAACCGGCGGCTTTAGTTGCACTACTACGAGCTAACAAGCAATCTCACAGGACACGTCAACCTCATCAAGAAACACGGAGTCCTGACCTCGTTCCCGTAGACCATGAGATGGTGTGTGGCGGTGAGCGACTTGAAGACGACCACCCAGCTGGTGTTGGTGGTCCTCTCGAACAGCGTGTCAGCCAGCTGAGGGATGTTCACATTCATCTCGTTTGTGCACTGAATCAAGTCTGAGGAGGAGAAAAAGAAAGAGATGGAGAGATGGATGAGATGTTTCTTTTCATAACACCATGCTGACCGCGATCAATAAAACACTGCAGGCCAATGAAATGCGGGTGAGGCAGAGTTCAGGTAAACAGACTTTCAGGGCAAACAAACGAAGGTTCAGGAGTATCTGACAGACTCATGATCAGGCGCTCCTCCTGAGAGTCGCCTGACGGGGCATACACCCTTAACATGGCTGCCATGGCAAAGCGCCACGACCATCTGGCCTGAAGAGAAGGCAACGCCGCCTGGTTCCTCTTTTCCATGAAGGTTACGGGACCGGTCATTTACGCCAGACCTCATCACAACGCCACACACACACCGACACACACACAACTGCAGATCTCATAACGTGAATTTGATGGTGCCACAGTTTTGGATCTCAGTTTGAGAGTTTTGTGGGAATTTATTGGAAGAATAAGTCTGCTGAAAATAAAAATGTTGTGTTTTTGTTTCATATCTACAGAGGGAGCAGGTCCTCTTCCACAGAGCCCACCGTGTTTCTACAGCAACACAAACTAAACACTAGAACACTCTGGACTGGGCCTTTTGCGGTTTTCATGGGTTTTTGCGGGCAGTGTAGAATGAAGCGGGACGAGGAGCTCAGCTGACTGTTCATACAGCAAACAAACACTGAAAAAACCCTGGACCGTGAACTCTGGCAGTTATCAAACGATGTCAGATGAGTCGAGGGACGTGATGTAATCAGATATTATCACATTTTTGATGAGACACCTAAGGATTGTCTTTATTTTGTCCTGTTCCAGAAAATCATGTGACGGACTGACTGTTGGAGAACGATGCCAGTTATCCAATATTCATACCGATCGGACGCCAGAAGAGGCCTGGCACACAATGTAAATAAATATTTAAGTGAATTTTATATCTGAGGGGACATGAACGATCCTCTGCAGAACACACTCATTCCTCAAGACATAAAATTAAGAGTGCATGCTCCATTTTTATATCCTTGTTGTGTTTTATTGGCTGTGGTTTTACTGTAGATATATTGGACAACAGATGAAGTGACATACTGTACATAATAAGTCACCGTACAGAACCACATCAACCGACCTGTTGAAGCATTTTGTTTAAGTTAATAGTTAACGTTAACTGTTGTGTGGGAGGCGGCTGTGCTGTCCCATGGAGGGCCTTGTTTACATGGGTGGTCCATGAATCCTCCTCAGTGTTTGTCGAGAGCCACACAAAAGGCTTTTTGCCTTTTACATACACAATAGGGCCACCCATGTGACAACAAAAAGCCTTTTCAGACGCCACTGAAACGCTTGTGCGGAGTACAAACTCACCACCGATTCTCCGCTGCTGTTCCTGCAAGTTTGTTTTGTAGAAAAAAGGACAAATTATCAGTCGTAACACTCGTCAGTGGACTCATCACATCACAGATAATCTGAACCCCGAGTACAGACAGACAAGGTCAATGTGGAATCTATCTGAAATTAAACTCCTCTCGTGACCTTCTGTTAGACGTGTTTTGTCTCCCACACACACGCTGATTTTCATTCCGTGGCTGTGTATATCAGAGCCTGTATAGCATGTCAGCGTTCTAATGTTAGCCTTCGGCTGAAAGCATAGCTGAGGCCGACAAATTACAGCTTACACTGATCAATCCTTTCCTCTGGTGCTGCTCGCTCTCCCACGGGACGAACGTTACAGTATTTGTGGCGACGACCTAAGAATAGCAAACGTCTAACGTATGTATGGTAAGTCAGTTAGTAAGAATAGAATCTGTAGCAATGTTCAACAGGAGTCATCTCCGCTTTGCACCGGTGGCTGCAGTGTTGGGACCTCCGTCCCCCCCCGTCCATGCTGCTAAATGTCGCAGACCGGGTCGAGCTACCTTGTGGTATTCAGAGAATGTGTCAAAAAAGCCGCCGCTCCTCCCTTGTTTATGAAATGTTCAAATATATTCGAAACCCACCGACTTCCCTAACATCCATTGTTTTAAGGAAACAGAATTTCCTCAGTTAACACAGCTCTTGGCAAATACTACATTTAAAGTCCTCTGTCAGCAAAAATTCTTGAGACGCAGTATGTCGGCCGGTTGAGACAAAAAGGACATTATTTCCTGCTGTCTCTTTATATGTTGGCTCGGCCGCTATAATCGCACATTAAAATGTCACTAAGTGCAACTGTAACAAGAAGCTTATAGAACCCACACACACTCTGTAGGCCGAGCGGCCTGCATACATTTCATCTGGCCAGCTTTAAAGTCCTCGCCACGACAGATCTGCAGAACAAATCAAACGCACGTCTGCACAGAAGCTGCAGGCCACAACTGTAGATTACACCGAGTCAACCTTTTTCTTGTGACCCAGATTCAAGCTGCAGGTCGTGCTCTCCCCCTCTGTCTCACACACACACAGACAGACTTCTTCATTTTACTGTCACTATAGGTGGAATATTCAGAGTTGGGTCTTCAAAATAGAAAGAAAAGGTTGCAGGCCCAGATGAATCTTGGAGATCATTTTCAGCTCTGCAAACATCTCGGAAGGTCGAGACAACAGGAAGCCAGAGAAAAACTCAGAGGAGAGATGAGCTGGATGGGACGCAGAGATAAGATAAGGTGGTGATACACTCGCAGGGCTCAATGAGACACACTTCAATAATCCAAAACTGAAGACCACACACGAGACTCTCAGACTCTGAGTGTGGAACGCCGGACACTTCTCGCCCTCACTGTGAACACGTCAGCTGCTGGAGCTGAAGCGTCTGCAATCAAAAAACAAATCTAAGTTGTACGTGTTTTACATTTTATATTGAGGCAGTCGAATGTTGGAGACGATGCGCCGCCCTGGTTAAGGAGAAGCACTGAAGTGTTGCAATCCTCAACAACAGCAAGCTGCTGAAACACCATGAGGTACACAGTGTACTACATAGAAGAGTACTAACAGAAGTATCCACACACAGCTTATGTCACACAGCAGCAGCTTCTTTTAAACCAATAAAGGCACGTATACATTTATGTTATCGTCAGGTTTAATGTGTGCGTCTGCTGAAGTTTAATTAAACATTAAAACACGTCAAAAAACATCAAATGAAGTCGGTTTCACAAAGATCGCTTGATACTCTACCGCTGACTTTTAATTAGTGATCTGTGGTACAAATTTCTGCTTTACGACACAGCGGTCGGCGCTTTAAGCAGCGTTTGCTAAATGTGTGCACTTCCTTTCCGAATGACGCCCAAGCTCGATTCCCAATCAGAGGCGGTGGAATTTTAAGATAACATGATCATAGACATGTCTGGGTGTTGTTGGGGCATTCCGGCGGCTCCGATGTGGTCTCTGGAATCTCGGATGCTGGTAATCAGCAGCGGCGTAATTGCCAGGAAACGCATCAAAAGTCTCGCAGCCAATCTCACATGTGATCAGCTCAGCTTCCCGGTGCTTTGGGAAGCGGTCGGGTTATGTAATGACTTCCTGTTGGCTGTTTACCCTTGGCAAATGAAAAAAGGCTTGCTTTAGGAACTAGAAGGACACTTCCTGCTGCAGGAAATGTCTAATGTGGGTGAAGCGCATATGGAGCCCCTGAAACCACTTTGTGATATTTCAGGGCACAGGAGCAGAGTACGTGCTGGTCATATTTCTGTGTCTGCACAAAATAGAGAAGCGAAAGTTTGACACAAATTGCCAAGAAACAGGCGACAGGCGCCTGTCACCGGTTTAAGACTTCTCCGGTACAGTGCTGTGGTCTCTGGTGGGCCTGCGGGAGCGAGCACGTCACAGCAGCCAGTTTGAGTTGTGCTATTGAATCTCACGGGCTTTTCACAGTTACAGTGGGCTCCATTCAGCTCAGCTGGTCGACGGGGTGTCAGCACTCTTTTTTTTTAAGGGCCGTCACTTGATGCCACTGCAGTCACATGCTCCTTGTGCAGCGCTGCATTCAGCGTGGGCAGAGGGAAGCCGTGGGGCCGGGCCTCTGGGAGGGTGCAAAGGTACATGTATGTTTCAGATGACACAGCTGAGCGTCCAGGTTCACCTCTGTTTGGAGATCTGAGGTGGTGAAACATTTTCTAATGATTTACTTAATATCACACAGTGAGTCACGCTCTGCTAATTTAATAATACTTCACCAGCAGGTACAGATAAAACAAACTGCTTTAATAAACCTGGTGTCCTCTCGGTTTACACTGCATGAATTATGTCACCATAAAACTCTGTTTCAGTAAAAAACTAATGGAGTAACATCTCAAAATGCAATCTGGTCACGGCATTTCCAATTCTCTGCTCTAAATATTTTACTGTTTCATTAATAGTTCATTCTCTGCTGCTGCACGGCCGGCTTCGGAAACCTCGTTTACATCCACAATTTCCACAATTCAGTAAAAATCAGAGTCCCACATTAAGCCGTTTTACAGAACAATGACTGCAGACAGCCGTGTCAGCTTCATATCAACCGTCACACAGCGGATCAGAGTAACTCAGAACAGGTGAGAAAAGAATGAGATCTTTTCAAAGTGCCACACTCTCATGCCATACAGATTTGCATGTAGGCCAGCGTGTGGGTGACACTGTCAGTGCAGCATAAGGGCCTCATTCAATCAGCAACAGTGGAAAACAGTGAAGACATGGATCGACCAAAGGTGGAAGATACATTCAGCCCTTTCTGCACAGAAACGTCACCCAGGCTGCAAACTTTGCCCTCTGCGTCACTGATAAGAGTCTCATCATTCAGTGTCATAACACAAACATGAGTATAAAACAGCAATACAATAATAGAAGCAACGTCTGCGACAGATAAATATGTATTAGCACTGCTCGCCTCTGCACCGTGTAACAGGAAGTGGTGCAAATGTCTCGTGCGAGGTGTCACAGAGCGCGTTCACACACAAAACCTCTGGCTGACATCCAGGAATAAAAACTGAGCGTTGTTACTGTAAAGCTGCTTCAGGTCATCGCGTCATCAAAACGAGCAGGATGATTCGAATATGCAAAGGGAAGTGGCGTCACTTCAGAAATTCCCCTCCAGCATGTGCACAGCACTAAACATGACACATTATTCTGGACGTTTAGCTTTAAATGTCGTGAAACTACTAGGTAATTATGTCAGACTGAAGACCACGTGACACTAATATGAATAAATAATAAATAACGGACCAAAGGACATCACAGGGCTCGTTGTACTGGAATTTCCTCGAGTCATGATGTTTGTGCGAGTGCAAAAGGTCGACAGCCGCTGCTGATTTCATGGATTCATCACCTCATGAGAGACCTTTGAGCACTTTAAGAGCAGTGTGTAATGTAATGGCAATTACCCTGTCTGGAGATTGCTGCCATGCGTTCAGGCTGCCCAACTCTCAGCAGAGGAAATACCATTCATTACACAACTGTGAAGACAACATGTCCAAAAGAATCTGCAGTTTCATACACCGCTCCAGTGCACGCTGTTCTTTAACCCACTTAGGTGCAAATTTTCCCAGCAGTCATTTCACACTTACTTTAAACAAACACACAAGTAAATAAGCTGAAGCTAGCAGTAGAGGTTGATTTTTCCCCGGCTGATAATTGCAGAGTCGCTTTAAAGTTATGTGATGGAGTTTATCTAGCGTGGCGGTGTTAAAGAATGCGAGCGACTGCAAACTCAGCGGAGAGGCCATATCTCACCTGCGATCCAGACAGGAAGAGCACAGGGAGACGGCAGCTAGACGCATCGCAGCACGGCTATATCTGGCCCCGGTCAGGAAACACCGAACACAAGTGTGCAGCCTTCAGCAGCCCTCTTTAAATACCTCGACCCTGAGTGAGATTCCTGCTTAGCAGCGGGTCTCTAGATTACCTCGGGGACGGGCTTCAGCTGAGAAGCTCCACAGAGGAGCAACAGATCACCTGGTCGTCTGGAAAACGGGAAGGTCACTGGGACACGGCCTTGTTACCGCTGATCAGCTGTGGTTACTCACGCTCTGTGACCTCCGCACTGTAACGTACGTCAGCGTGACAAAAGAAACACTCTCCTCAGAGACTATCATACTATTTAAACAACAACCTGCACCGACAGACTGCTGGACGGCTGCTATTCAAATCAAACTGTGATGCATTGAATTTGCATGTTAGGTGCACTGTCTGTTTACTGTCTGTGTCCTGATGAAGGTACGAGTCGCTTTCATTCAGCACATGGTTTATAAGATTTGAAAGAAGCTGACAGGCAGAGGAGGAGCTCGAAGTCAAACGAGGAAACAATGACGTGACGAAGAAGTTGTCAAAACAGAGCTAACCTACTTCAGCGTTCAGCTGCAGCTGATTTCTGGTCAGCAGCTTCGATTTTCAAAACAGATATTAATTTTAAAAGGAAGCAGCAGAGAGAGGCAGTTAGTCAGAACTCATTACAGCTTTCTCAGAACTTCTGTTGTTCATCTGTGCATCTTTTCTAGTCACACAAAAATAGCTCAGCATCCTTCCCTCAACATATTCATCCGAAGCCAAAACGGAGTCGTGTGTGTACGTAATCGTCAACAGATTATGGACTATTCTCTTGATGTTACAGCTCTACTTTTATTATTTTGATTCTCCAACAAGCCCGACAATAAAAAAATAGACATCCATTTACAACTGTTCCAGAGAAACAGCAGCTGTATGAGAGCTCAAATATTAGCAGATATTCTGGTAACTCATGACGACTCTTGGTGGATTGACTCGTGTTCCCACGTCACACAGCAGACACATGGCACCGATTATTATCATGCTGATTCTGTGTAACACTTGAAAGGCGTCACCGTCACGGCGGTGTGCCACTTCTTTTCAGCTTTACCTCGCCGCCGTTGGACCAACAAACAGAGCGCGACTCTTGCTCCACTTACAGTTCCTCAATCGACACACTTCCACCTGTAGAGGCGACACACAGGAACCGTCTGCGCGAGCAGCCGGACCTCTTCAAACGCACTAAAGACAGACTCACTGCCGCACAGATGCTGATATTAATAACAGCTCGACACTAAAATAACTGTATTGGACAGTGGATGTGGATACGACCCTGGTGTGTGTCAAAGTCCACGTCCTCACAGCCACTTCCTGAAATAAGAACATAAGATCTGCTGGCACACACAGAATATACAGCACCGAGCGGCTGTAGTTATGTATTACTCATATTTTAATGTAATTCTGAGAGACATTTCTAAATATTCAGGAGTGAAGAGAAGGGTTGCAGGTGTCACGATTTCAAAATAAAAGCACAATGAAGTGTGACATGATAACTTCATGGAAATACTTCTTAATAAGTCTAATTTAATCTCTCCTCTGGTGTTTGGATGTTAACAGCTCACACTGAGCCTCCAGCTCGGATTAAACTGTTTAAAGCGAAGTTATGTGAAGGCTGTCTGCAGAATGTGGTTAATCATTTCATGTGTTAGCGAGGAGCCGAGCTGCTGCTGGCTGAGGACAAAGGGGGTCAGTCGGGCTTCGGTGTGAGATGTAACGCGGTGTGTGTGCAGGTGAAGTGTGTGTCTGAGCAGATATGTTGAAATTAATGTTGCATGTAGGCCTCACAGCCTCAGACAGCCCTCAGCCGCCTCACCGCAGCTCGGTTCAAACATTTACCGGATCAGTAACCAACAGAATCACACTCACAGTCCAGATGTTTCTTTTTTGGCCCCATTATTTCGTGCGTGGTCGCCTTGCAGACGGTCTTGGAGATCGCCGAGCCGGTGACAGAGTGCTGAGCGGCGGTGATCCGGTCCGTAATGCTCTGTCCAGACATCCTGGAGCGGGTCGAGTGTGACACGGCCACCGGTACAGAAACGAGTCCAACAGCCCCGGAGTGAGTGTGTGTATATGTGTGTGTGTGCGTGTGTGTGTGTGTGTGTGTGTGTGGACGGTGTCGGTCTTCACCTGACAATACTGGAGACAAGAGACAGAGAGAGAGACAGACAGAGAGAGAGACAGACAGAGAGAGAGACGGCGGTCGGCAGCCGTTACATTTCGCTCGTATGCTAGCTGGCTAGCTTGCTAACAAACGGGCCCGTTACCGGAGCCGTTATTTTAAAAAAAACAGCTCGTGAAGCTACAATAAGAAGAAGAATCCACGTTCCGTGACTGTAATACAAACCCCGGTGTCTTTTTTAATCGGTCCCTCACGTCTCCGGTCTCTCCTCTTCCCGTACGAGTCTTCCTCACATACCGGAGCCGCTCACACAGACGGAGTAAAAATAGATGACACTTCCGGGGGGAGCGTTTCAAAATAAAAGCCACATTGAGGTAACGTTTGACAGAAATGTAATATAATATTCAGAAGTTTTCATTCGTGTGTAATCACCTGAAACTAAGAACTGTTGTGTCTATTTTACCCTAGAAAGAGACTTTTATATCTGCAGAGGGAGCGGGTCCTCTTTTATGGAGTCTGCCATATTTGTTTCTACAGCAGCCCAGAAGGGACAAACATACTACATACGCGTTTTCAAGTTTCACATCAAATTATAATAAAATAATAATAATTTTAAAAAATAAAATAAAGTATGTGTTAAATACTATGAGTAAAAATAAATAGCTAAAATAATAATAAATCTTCTGTGTACAAAGGTGTCCATAGTCAGCTGCAGACTTGCAGTCGTTCGCTCCATTACATAGACATTGACCTACAGTTGTCGGTTTTACATCCCTCCAGTTCACAGTTTATCATTTTCTTTGCTACTAGTAACAGAATCCTCAACAAGTCTAAGTCTTTGGAGAAGGCTCCCAACAAAAAACAACAACTACTAATGTTATATGTCAAATATTATTTCTGCTTACAGGTCTATCTGTGATTTAAAAAAATCATAAAAGTAGGATACTTTGGCTTCCCACCAACTGTGGGATCACTGAGTTTGAGATTTTATTTTGGAGTCCAGACATGTAACTTCCAGTATTACCTTGGTTAAATGCGTCCAGCTTGACGTCGCTGCTTCTCGCTTTTCTTTGGTTCCCACGCTGAACTCCGTCCAGTTTTTTTCACAGCGCCTCCCCCTGCTGCCTTTAAATCATCGTTTAAATGGACTGAGGGGGTTTGAAGGAAAATGGCGGGTCTATTTCCTGACCAGGCCTGACCTTTCAGTACCTTTGTACCTAATGCAGCATCAGTGATAACCTCCCGCTGAGAGCTTTGTTTGGGCTCACATGGCTGATGAGGAAGAGGTTTAATAGGTTCTATTGGCTCCAGTGATTTTCCATGTAATATTTCAGTTTTCAGGCCAAAGTGCTGACAGCACAATGCAGAAAAACCTGAAGAAAACTTGCAACTTTGGTACAATGTGCCCAAAGAGGCTCCACACTGAGCAAAAAGTAAAAATAAAATGAAGAAAACGCTGATGGGTTCAAAGTCAGGCCAAAAGGAGGTGGTTAGTCAGAAAGCTAGCGTTAAGCAAGATACAAGTTCTTATTACAGCAGAAATATGTGTTTCCTCAGAGCTCCAGTTATTCATTCATTTCACAACAGACACACACTTCTCTCATCGTATTCATCTGAAAATGGAGCTGTGTGGTGTTTGTACTGTTATTTCTACGGTAAAAAAAACTGTACCGTAATAAATATGGTATAAACCTTTGGTAAAGGCATATTAATAATGTGGATTTCATGTTCAAGGTTTTTTATTCCATATTTCAAAAAGTCTCTGGATTTTTACGGTGAAAAACCATGACAGTAATGTTAAAATGCTGCTTTATATTGTAGGTGTAGGCGTTTGAAATACGACAACACGTGAAGTCATACATAAAAAAAGAGTTCCTGTTTATAACTGTTACCCTAAAAGTGGGAAAATATACCTGAACCAACCTGAACCAACCTGACATGGTTGTTTTTTAATTATCATTAAGCCACTGCAGGGCCCATAGATCACTGACTATTCAGATGTACCTAAACTGATCATACTTGTATTTGGTACAAGTTTAATTCCCAGTCAGGAACGGAAGCTCTTCTTGCTGTTGGGGAAAACAACATGTACTGTGATGAAGCAGGGTTCCTCATCCATCTTCTACAGGAAGCGGTAACATGAAATGTCTCCAAAGTTTTGCCTCCTTTGAGAGACTTCTCTGTCCTGACTGCATGCACAGTGACCAAAAAGGATCTGGAGACATAGTTGGAGACTGTTGCTCGGGGGGGCTGCATTTGGCCTGTTTTGCATGTCAAGTGCTACAGAGCTATTTTGGGATCCAATGGAAAATATGAAGTGAAGGACATGCTCACAGGCTACACATGATGTTTTCTTTAAAGTCGCAAATGTTGAGAAAAGGGAAGCGGTAAAAGTTTACAGCAGAGTTTTGATTATTTGGGACCTACACAGGATGTTTCTTCATATTTAGGCCTGAAGGCAGAACCCAGACCAGAAGCTGAAACAGTAGCCGACAATGACTGAATCACTTTTAGCTCTGACTCAGTCCCTGTGTCATCTTCCCATCATGACTTCTTGGTAATACGGATACCAGAGAAGAAAACTTCCTCATTTAGCCACCCCCGCTGTCAACACTTAGCTGTGTGCTCTGTGTTTAATCAAGATTTAGTTCTGAGTTTTCCCACAGCACTTGAACATCCTCTCCCTGCCCCTGTCTCTGTGTTTGGTAAAACGTTGAGGACATCTAGTGGTCAGCATCTGCTATGTGGCGCTGCATGCACAGCACACACAACTTCAAGCCACATTTCAGAGAGTAATATATTATTTTGTGTGCACATATTTCATATTTTCTAAACTAAAATCATTTTTCTGATAAACATACCAAACATCACAATGTGCCGTAAATTGAAGGAGAAACGTGTTTTTGCACGTCGACCACTCATTAAAGAGTCATGCAACTGAACCGACCGAGTTGCATCAGCGAGGTTTCTCCAACAGGACCGGAGCAGCTGTGATTACGCACGACCATTACGCACGGCTGTGGATATTTATAGCGCCCGTACCCCAAATGCATCACACACGTTATTTCAAACGTCATTATTAAACCCCGATGATGAAGATATCAGAGCTCAGAGGGGAAAGGGCGCCTCTTTGCAGAATGCTGTGCAGACTGCAGCGTGAAACCAGCAGACGTCTTCCTCCCTCCGTGTCACCTCATCCATTTACCCGCAGCTTGTGTGTCTGTGTGTGTGACTGGAAAGGGGCTGTGCTAAGTTCAAGGTAAGGTAAGTTCACATCTGAGTGGCACTATTTATGAATATAGTTAACTGTATTGAACAGTAAACATTTAACATTATATGTTAGTTCATGCATGAGGCTTTCAGCTCACAAAAGGGTCACCTCCATCCCTCCATCCATCCATCCATCCATCATAACTGCTTATCTCTATCAGGCTGGAACCGATCCCAGCTGGCTTTGGGTTTGAGGCCGGGTACACTGGCTTTCGACAGGACCTGTCATGTTTTACAGCCTCCATAGTTACTCCTCCAGGAGGGAGAGGGTGCCATGAGGGGGCTGCAGTCTGCAAACATTCTGGTATAATGAGGCAGGTATGAATAGCTGTGCCTCCTCTGGTCCATGTTTCTCTCTGTATGATTGTTGTTTGTGTGCATTCATCGCCGTGTTTTAGCTTAGACGAGCTGGGAATGTTGCAATATCTATAAAAGTATGTCAAACAATATAATACCGACAGTGATTGTACTATTCCAGCTGGACTGGACTGAAGCTGATTTATTTTCCAGGTTAAGATCACACAAGTTCATCATGCTGCCTCTCTGCAGTCCATCACTTGACACATACCTGCTACCTTTATCTTCCACCTACGTCTTGCCCCCTAACAAATGACACATAATAATAATAATAATAATAATAATAATGATAATGAACTAATGAAATGAGCTTCTACACCTTCTGTCCTCTGTTGGTAATCCAGTCCTGGCACGATTAACGTACACTGTCCTGCCTCAAGGTTAGTGCTGCGTGCTTCCACCTGAAACAGAGACGCATCATTCATCCTCACAAACAACCTCACTGTCAACGCGAGGACGAGCAGGACGATATCAGCTGAGACAGTTTCTTCAGGTGATGGACAGTTTATGGTTTGTTTTGTCGATGACTTTCTGTCACCATAAAATCGTGTCCTTCATTCAGCAATAGGAGGCAGGAAGTTGTTTTGTCCCGGGTCTCGCCTCTCAGGTACATACAATAGGCTGCCCTACATAGGGGAGTGATAATTAGGCCACTGAGTTTGACACCATCATGAAAAAGTCGGTTTAGTGTTCACATTGATCAAAAGATAGACATAAGAATTATCTATATCTTTTACAGAATGTTTGTGTTTTAGTTCATTTAGTCATTTAATGTTTCTGTCTTTCCTGCAGCAGATATATTCTCGGGGAGAGAGCGCATCCTCCTCTGAAGAACGTATTTGTCATGTATATAATGGGTATGTCAACAGGGAGGACAATCGTATACAGGGATACTCTCTGAGGGACACTGAAAATGATGCAAAGACTACTTGTATGCGTGCCAAGTGATGACATTTTAGCCAACAAAAGCGGAGAGACTTGCCCTTTCATTTTGTCAAAGACGCAAAATTATTTGTGTGCCAATCAAACAGCTAAAGAGAGCTCAGTGTGACGGCACCCAGTCTAGATTGATTTCACTCCAGATAAAGGATCCTCAGATCTTATTCTGCTGACTGAGATCTCACTAGTTTTATCATTAAACCAAATGCAGGTCTGAAAAATAGGATGATTGTCTCATGTGGCCTTAGCATATCGGTATATTATCAGCAAAACCCAGAGGTCAATTATACATTTGACCCCTGAGCATTATCGTCTATATACAGAAGCTTAATTTGTCACTCAAGAAACGTGAACTCACTCTGACCTGGATGTCACACCTCATGTAAGAGCTCCCATGTGATCCATAGGAGAGGGATCTAATGTACAGTGCAACAAGGACAGCTGCAGGCGGGTGGATTCAAGTCACTGTCATCTCTATTCACAAACCCACTGTCACTCATGATTGGGTATATAGTTTGACAACAGTGAAAACAAAGCACAAATAAATATCAGTTTCGACTTGTCACCTACTGGAAATGTTGGTGAATTATGTAAAATGTGAGCAGACTCTTACATGCTTATGGAGAGCTGAGGAACACATGACCATAACCATCACATGCTGCTGGCATCAAAATGGACATATTAGAAATACGGTTATATCATCAGCGTAGAAACGGACATTGCAATCCTCTGTTATATAAATTCAAATGAAAACCTGAAGTCACTTCTATGCATCCATTTTCCTTCTGCTTATCCAGGCCGGGTTGCGATGGCTGCCGGTTTAGCAGGGCTTCCCAAACAGTCTGCTGCAAACATCATTTGCAATACTGCTGACGCCGCAACAATCCGCCGGTCAATCTCACGCTCCATTTTCCCGTCACATCTAAATAAGACCCCGAGATACTTCACCTCCTTCTCTTGTAGCAGAGACTCACTTCCAACCTGGAGACTCAGAGAGGAGCAGTGGAGAGTGACTTATTCATCAGGATATTATGATCGGTATGTTATGATAACATAACAGCAATTCCAGCAGTTATTGTGTCGTGAGCAGGTCTAACTTTCTGACTGCTCTGCTGAGGCACATTTTTCCTCCACAAAGTGGAGGTGTTGCTGGAGTGTTGCTGTGAGTTGATTCTAGGACTGTAAACAGACAGAGGAGGCAACATATAGAGAGAGACAGGTTAGGTAACAAACGCTACAACCTTTGTGTGAAGGAACACGAGCTGTTTTCCATGCGTAAAGTGGCATTTTTTATTTGATGAACATGGAATAAAATGACCTGCATTTACTGCAGTTTACTGTAAATATATTTGATTATTGGGGACAGCAGGACTTTTCAAATCAGACTTAACTGAGTGCTTACTTACTTGTTTGCATAAACCTCTCTGCAGGTAGCGTAACAAATTGTCTTGTATGTACTAAAGTTTTTCTGCAAAGGGAAAAGCAGTGACGGCACCTGGTGCATTAATGTATCCTTTATGTTACAAAGATCATAATTATACCCACAGGCCTATAATTTAAGACATCAACATTTATGCTCAGGTCTGAATAAGTCCTTCTATGATGGGAAGCATGCCGTCTCACAGTAATCTTGGTAGAGCTCGACCTCCTCTGTCCTCACCACCACCTCTCACACACACCACCCTGTCCTCTCTCGCCTGCCCTGCAGGTGTCAGTGTTGAGGCATTTTAATCAGAAATCAGAGTTTTTGCAAAGAGGAGATTTTATAAATGATACTGACATTTGATAATGGCTTGTTTCAACAATGTGCTCTTTTAAAAAAAAAAAAAAAATTTCCATCTCCCTGTTGCATCTAAATCTAAAAAGAGAAGAGCAGCAGCCTCCTCTGCCTCCTCGGTAAGAAATGAGCACCCAGTCGAGCAGGTGGAGATCAGGCAATTAAAAGTTTCTTTAAGCAAAGAGGGTGAGCTGTATATGCTGCCACTAGTTCTACATTCATTTGTACAGGTGTCCTTCCTGAGAGGTCACATGCTAATAAACTGACATTCATCATGTTTATGCTGTGCTGTCAGTGTCAGTGTTTGTACACCAGACGTTTGGTTTGGCAGGAACACTTGTTGACTATAGTGAATATAGTTGTATTGTATGTATAGCTGATATATTTGATTGTGGATATTTTAATTTGGACCCAGCTGCTGCCCAGAAATGGGATAAACAAACTATGAATCATGGGAAATACTGTGTTTTCTATTTCCATTCTGATTTATCATGAAAAAGCAGAGCACATTTTACAAACGGAGGCACAAATGCCAGAAAAATATATTAATTAGTTCATTTGATTGCAAAGTGTTGCACTCCAAATTGTACCTCGTCTGTGTTTGCTGTGTGAAATTACAGGTTGCTGTGTTGATTAAACCGCATGTTAGCTCGCCCGTCATTTGCTCAGTAACCTCCTCACGTGTTATTCTTGGTGTTTTTGCCACCATCATATCATTTCCATGACTCCTCAGATGTCACGGTCAGCCATGAACAGATGTGCATTCACATGCATCTTCAAAGAGCTCTCAAGCAGACCTGAGTGACGTGAGCTGACAATGTCGAAGGAAGGTGATGAAAGCTTCCAAAATGGTGTCTTTAGCCTCCATAGTCGCCATGTTGTATGGTCCAAGACGCTCTCAAACTGATAAGATCGACGGCATCATATAGAGTGATGAAATGAGTTCTGGGTAATTGAGGCGCTCGGGCACTCTAGATGGCTATCAGTGAAGAAACACACTATCTCCAGTTTTTGGCCAAGATTCTTGTAATTATACTTGATCTGGATTAGCAAAGTCATTAGAAATAAGACGTTGCTATTCTCCAGCTCTCAGTGCTCAACTTCCTAGACAAGCTCTCCATGAGACTATCAGAGCAGCGAAGGAACGCGACCGAACGTCTTGAGCTGCCGAGGGTCACTTCGACAAGAGGCTTCATACAGTGAGACACTGCAGGACAAACGCTGCCTGGACTCCCCTGAAGAGTGGATTTGATCTAAAATCTTCTGAAGACAACAAGATCCAGGTAAGAAGAACCAGGTAAGGGCTGATTAATTAACTGTATGTATTCAAGTCAAATATGAAGCTGTCTATCTGTGGTGATGGGCTAAGGTTAGGACAGACTCACAGAGGCAAGCCGGTTCGAAATGATCATGTGATGCAGAAGAGAGAAACCAAACAAGCGCCTCTTGTTTTCTCTTCAGCCTAAAGTGAGAAGTTTGCACGAAACTGCCACCGCAATGTCCTTTCCATCTCATGTTCCATATTCACACAATCCCTGTGTGTCCTCTGGTTCACACTGCGGCAAAGCCCGTCACATATACTGCTGTCCATATGGAAGATGGGACAGAGCGAGGACCCGGCTAATCCCCCCTGAAACGCCATGAACTTTGCTTTCTTTCTCTTTGCTCTCTTTATGTGTCCTGTAACCAGGAATCAAAGTTTGGGGGTCAGGTAGGAGGCCCGGCAGCAGCTCACAGCCCCACCGAGCAGATTGCCTGCTGCTGTGCTGACTGAGTGCTGCTGCACACAAAGCATGAAAAGTGTGGATTCCCGGGGCCAAGGGCCCGCGTGGTGGGTTTCTGCACTCCCTGACTGGCCTTGGGAGAAAGGAACGGCTCAGTCAGCAGGCCAGGGCCACTGGAGCGTTGAAAGGATAATTCTCCCCCCCACTGCCGCTGGACCTCTTGCGGCGTCAAACCATTTGTGAGCGGTGACACAGCCAGATTGGGCCGAAAGGATATGAGTGGGAAACTTCAAAACCTGCTCATGTTTCTGCGAACGTGAAAGGATTTGTATAACACATTCAGATTTGATGGACTTTCCCATGTTCGCTCTGGACAGCCCTTTTTTGTTGACATGTTCAAATAATGAATCTCTTATGTGTAGGATCCCTTTTTCCCCCCCTGCCCCTGAGTCCCGTTTCTAGTTGTCGGGGTAGGGATGCTGTGCGGACCATTCCATCGTCTGTCCCAAGCTTATGGAGAACCGCTGACTCGCTGGCTTCCAGGATCCAGGGTGAGTGGTTCTGCGTCTCGTAGAGCGATGGTCTTCCCTCTTTTTTTTACCTCAGGCTGTCAGCAGGAACTCCATCTGCTGCCAGGCCAAGGGACGCTAACTGCAAACTTGCAATTACTCCTTTAATTTAGCCGTTTGCTCCGGACTGAGACTCTGTATCTGTGACTGACGACGATTATGTGATAAGAAGGTTTCACGGGACAATGAGAGGATGCACACAGAGATAAGCCATTCTACTTTGTGAAATGAAGTAGTTACGAGCACATTATCCTTGTTTTGATGCCAAAGCTGCAGATATCTCAACGTGACATTTGTACACTTTGAACTGTTCTGGCAGGCGTGTGAAAGAAGTCCAAGATAACTGAAACTTTTGGGAAAAGTCTTCTGAATATTTTGGGTTTTTCTCAGCACAAAAACTGAAATTTAAGATTGATTTTATTTCCTGTTTTACCCTTTTTAAGATTTTATTTGCTGAAGCGGCAGAAGAATTGCTTAAAAAATGGATTTCACACATTAAGTTCAAATTGTCGCTCTGTTTCAGGTGCTGAAATGGAACATATACTTTTGATTCTTTTACTGTTTATTAAGGCCTTATCAGTTGGAGCTCAATTCAACGGATACAACTGTGACGCCAACTTTCACAGCCGCTTCCCCGGTGAGGAACTGACACAGTTTTAATGGGGGGTGATGACACTGATAATATCACACGGCTCATTTTTTATTTCCTGTTGCAGCCGAGAGAGACATCAGCGTGTACTGCGGGGTGCAGACCATCACCCTCAAGATCAACTTCTGCCCCGTCCTCTTTTCCGGCTACACCGACACCGACCTGGCTCTCAACGGTCGCCATGGAGACGCTCACTGCCGCGGTTTCATCAATAACAACACCTTTCCCACCGTCGTGATCTTCAGCATCAGCCTGGCCAGTCTGGAGTCCTGTGGCAATTCCCTGGTGGTAAGAGGAGCATCAATGCATGCGATCGGTCGACTTACTGATGACTGCTGGAGCTGAATCTGGTGCTGAAGCATGTAATATTGTTGTTAAGGTGAATAATAGCTGTCAGGCTGCAGCCTTGAGAAAATAAAAATCAATCAAGATAATAGTTTGTTGTAAAGAGATTCCAAAAATGAGTCATTACATATCTCCTGCTGGAAAATGTCATGTGACTCTGCAGTTATCTCTCTGACTAACAGAAAACTTAAAAACCGTCCCAGCAGTTTGTTGTAAAAAAGATCAGATGTGTCTTTTCTTTCAGCGAGCTGTCTCTCCTTCACTGTAGCCATGTTTTGATGTTGACAAGTTGCATTTATGCAGCATGGGAATGAAGTCCAGCAACTTGTTATCTCTGTGAAAGAGGGGGCTGCTGTGGAGATCCTCGAGGCCCTGTCAGGATGGTGATGAGTGGGAAAACAATTTCTGAAACAGTTTAAAGTGAATCTTTGCTGAGTGTGCTGTCGAGCTGAGCCAGATGGAATGGGACAGTTCCTGGAGGGTCTGCTGTCAGAGATGGAGGGACTGAGTCTGGGATTATTGACGGGCATTAGTATGCCCGGGGGGATGGCGGATCAGCTCCTGTGCAGAGTGTCCACTGTGAGATAATGTCGGTCGGTTAGGGAGTCAGGAGGAGTGTCACCCACGCTGATGCTGCTCTCTGCAGGTCTCCACAGCTCAAGGACCGAACGCTTACGGGAACCTGTCACTGGTGCAGATTGGAAACATATCAGGGTATATCGACACGCCCGATCCCCCCACCATCATCAGCTACCTGCCGGGTCTGCTGTACAAGTTCAGCTGCAGTTACCCGCTGGAATACCTGGTCAACAACACGCAGCTGGCCTCGTAAGTCTCACTCACCTACAGCCGGCCACCACATCGTTCATGTAAATGGGTGAAGCATATTGTGTGTGGGACTAGAAAACAATCATGGAGGGATATTTTAAAACTGAGAATGGACACATGCAATGATGCAAAGCACTGCAACAGGCTGACACAAGTCGTACAGACTGTGCAAATATGTGCCATTTAGTTTGTGTTGCTGTGAATCAAAGATACAAGTGTGGATTCATCGAATTTCTGAGGCTGTGGTGCTGCCTTTTTTTTCATTTTGTTCTTGTACAGTATTACTGTTTTTGTCTCACAAGGACAAAATGGACAAATTATAAAAAAAGCATAAAATTATTAAAGTGTAATACATTCATAGAAAACAGCTCCACAAATTACAGCCCAATAAATGCGAACGCTCTCAGCTTCACAAAGGTTTCAGGGCTACCTTAGATCATCGCACTTTACACAAGTGTTCAAGTTATTGTGCAAACCTCCTGCATCTGAAATTTAATAATTAAAATCCACTCTGGTTCTGAATTTTCCGGGGCCATTTTGTGCAGAAATGAGCAAATACTGATGTGAAAACAAGTTGAAGATTCTGCACAGTATAACATATTGTTTGTTAACACGTGCAGCAGTTTTATATTGTTTAATATTGTGAATTATTGATTTAGTATTCTTGCAGAATTATCTGATATGAAAAATGTCAGCATCAGAACAGCTCTGCCAGCGTCGATCTTTTTTATCTTTACTGAAGGTCAGCAGCTGCAATCTCAGTGAAGGACAGCAACGGTACCTTCGTCAGCACGTTGAATCTTCTGCTCTACAACGTAAGTTCACATCGTTAAAGAAGCTCTGCAGCTATTTTAAATGACTTTGCACCTTCTACATCTCTAATTGTGATGATACACCTGGGCGTGATACCACACTCAGAAACCCTTTCATGCAGCTTCTGCACTCTGCAAATTGCCTTAAATCCTGTAATTGTAGAAGATTATACTCAATTTACCTTCAGGTCATTTCAAACCGTCCACTAACTTAAGTCAGTTTGGCCCAGAATGAGATTCTGTGACGGGGATTCATGGGAATGAAACACTGTGTTTACGTGCAGGACTCATCGTACGTTCAGCAGCTGTCCATCCCGATGGCAGGGCTGACCCTGAAGACGCGAGTGTTTGCAGCTGTTAAAGCTTCTAACCTGGACAGGAGGTATTCAATCAATTTATTCGATCTGGAGGTCTTAGCAGAGGCAGAGTGCATCAACATGTCCCTTTATGTTGTCTGCTACCATCTGTGATTATATTAAAGGAAATAATGCAGAACAATACACAGGGCTGTAACATGACATCCAGGTGATGCACTGAAATCTGAATTTCTGGCACAACTTCACCTAAATGGTAAAAAGGAGAACTTTAATGTTAACAGTGTGAGAAGGACTTTCCAGTTTTATGATCAGCTGCTGTCGATGAAACATAGAGTCTGATCTGAACCCGTGAGCGAGCCCCTCCACTGTTCCACGACTTTCAGTCTGAGAGCTTTCGTGACCTAAACAGGAAACTCCGGGCTAACAATAAATATTGGCCGGATTTCCTCCCTGTTTGGGCTTCAAATCACCATCGAATGTAATTCATGTCGGGAAGTTGTTGGAAATTGTTCTGATAACAATTTTAGGATTCTTCAGGGAGCAACACGTTTCACGTTTGTGGAAAATCGCTTAAAAAAATGAGCTTTGACTAACAGATCTCCCCTTTTGTCGTCAACGTGACTCAGATTTAAGCATGTAAAGTCTTGTGGTTGTTTAGTCTCGCCTGTGGGGTGGATGCTGGGTGGAGGCAGGGTGTGAACAAAAGCACTATAGACATTCTGTTTATTCATTTGGAAACAGACAAATGTTTTCTATATTCTTTAATACTGAATGCAGAATGTTCACAGACATTTTAAAGTTTCAAAGTTTGTGTCTCGCTCTGCTCAGTGAACCTCAAACACCCAAGAAACATAAAGAAAAAGACATTTTTGCAGGAGGACTATAAATATTTAAAAGGCCAAAAGTAACACGATATGTACTTTATTAACATTTAACCACCATCTGTCCAACCGTAAAACTACAAGCAGGGCTGAGCGTGTGAACTCTGACGTCTGGTATCGAGGTTCAACATGCACTCTGCTTATTTTCCTATATGTAAATATAAATATGAGTCTTCTTACAGTACAAACAGCTCCAGCAGGAAGTAATTACATTCCTCTGCAAAACAAAAAAGCGTTCTGTCACATGATAGCTTTATCTATTGGAAACACGTGAGCGTTCCTTCACACCGGCTCTGTGAACTCTGACTCCAGCATCTGTGATGTTAAATAGGTGGAACATCCTAATGGACTACTGCTACACCACGCCCTCTGGAAACCCCAACGACGACCTCCGCTACGACCTTTTCTTTAGGTAACTAAACTCTGAAAGCAGATCTCTTGATATCTCTCTCCTGCTCTCCGTTCTCATAATGCTGTTATAACCCCCCCCCTCCTGAGCCAGCTGTGAAAAAGACCCCCAGACCACCGTCTTTGAAAACGGGAAGAGCCAAATGGGACGCTTCGCCTTCGAGGTGTTCCGCTTCGTAAAGCACAAGAACCAGAAGATGTCCACCGTCTTCCTGCACTGCGTCACCAAGCTGTGTCGAGCAGACGACTGCCCCATGCTCATGCCAGTGAGACTCACAAAGACGCCTTCACACACAACACGACAAACTCACAGAGCCCCGACTTCGAGCACTCCACTGTCCGCTACTGCTGCTGCTGTATCACAGACTTCACACACAGATCATAGACTCTGGACAGCAGACTCAATTAAATCATTTTTAAATCAATAAGTTGACACAGAATATTGATCTCTTAAGTAAGTAGTCACGTAATAAGCGGCATGTGGGCCGTGTGATAAATACAGGGACAATATTGCCGACACCGATACTTGTTTAGGGGAGAGCGCAGTGAATGCATCGATATGCAAATATAGGAATACTAATGTTCCTTTGACAGTTAAAGGGTTAATATATTCAGTCATATTCACATTTCAGCTTTGAGGTTTATATTCTGTCTGAATCGTCTATATTTAGACTCTGTCTTTAACATTAACTCACGATGGAGATGACGAAATCTGACTTGACCACGCTGACCTCTGTCTCCATGCTGGTTTGTGCAGAGAAGAGAAAGTGAAACTTAAGTATCGATCGAGCCTCGTGCTACATTATCTGTGACGTATTGATACTCCTAAGTTTCTAGTTATTACACGATCTGTCAGCGGATTCCATTTTTCTTTGTGTGGATGTTTTCTTTGTGCTCTTAATGCTGACATTTCTCTCTTCAAAGTAAAACATGATATTTTCTGTCAGTTCAGGAAAATGTCACATTTATATATTTGTCCGATGTGATTACAGAGCGGGCCTTTTTATAGTGACTGTCTGATGTGTTGTGGGCCTAACTGTCAGCAGCTGAGGACTGCCTGTGATCTATAAAAGTGGAACAGCTGCATGATACGAACACATAAATATCTGAATTATGAATGACTGAAGAGGAGGATAATTAAAGCCACACAAGCAGCGTTTGCTATTTTAAAGTCAAATTTTTTCACACGTCACATTTCACATGACAATATAACCCAGAAAAATACAGTAAAAATGTAAAATGAGCCACATGAACCAGCCAGTATGTGTCTCCTGAGCACATCAGGGGGGCTCCATCCTGCCACCACGTCTCCACATCTCTATTTTTTCCACAGATCTGTGGCAGCAGAAAAAGGAGAGACATCTCAGAGGGAAAGGAATCAAACGGCGCATCTGGGAACGCTGTCCTGACTGCCGGGCCCATCATCACTCGCAGTGGTACAGTTTGATAACACACCTCCTCGTCTTCTGTTATTCTTTTCCCTTAGCGTCTGTTTCACCACCACCCAACCTTCACTTCCTGACGTTAACCAAACAGCGCTGTTACATGAAACATAAAACTCGGGGGTGGAGTGTTAAATCTGCAATCATTAACAGATTGGATTATATTAAAAGCTTCTCCAGTGTGTCCGACTCAGAACTTGACACTGGGATATCTGGGGCGGCCTAGATAGACGCCGCCTGAAGGCATCCTAAAGACATATTTTGCACAAGAGATGAACACATGTACTGTAAAGCATGCTGTGCTGAATACAATGCACTAGTGTTACCCTTAAACACTCTATACTTTCCTTTTTCACAGATGAAACACCGACTAACAACTCTCAGCTGGGTAAGTCTTCACGTTCAGTCCACACGGTGCAAGAGTGGCGTTGCCTTTCAGCGATAACAGTAAAAACCTTCCACTTGTTCGAAATGTCTCGTCGACACCATTATCCCTCATTATCCTGCGACGCTTGATGTGTGACAGGAGTTTTATTAAATGCCCCATTTCCCGCAGGACGCCTTTTCCAAATCACACGCTGAGTTATTTTGCTACATGTGACAGAGCGACGGGTGAGAACTCCCACAGAAATGATCGTGTTCACACGAGTGGAGATGGATGAACTGATTGTAATTAAGTGTGGCTGCGAGCAGAGAGAGCGGCGCTCCGCAATGTCTTTGTCATATTCTGCTGTCTGACTGCTTTTAATGTCGGTTTCTCTGATTCTACTTTTCTCCTGATTCATGATAGTTTGGCTCCTGCAGCTGAGCTGGAAATGTCTCAGCGTGGTCCCAGAAGCTTTCAGGTACTGAAAACGTGGCGAAGATCTGATTGTTTCTTTGTGTTTTCTTCTTCTCCAGCTCATCTCAAAGCTCCGGCGTTCCAGATGAACACGGTGACCAGCGCGCTCATCTCGGGCATGATCATCCTGGGCGTCATGAGCGTCTGCTTCTTCATCTTCTCTCTCACCCTCCTCAAAGGCAAGGGCGCTCCCATCAGCAGCCTGTCTGGAGTCCGCAACCCAGCCTTCAACTGAACGCCTGAACCCGACTCACCGCAGACACTCCGACCACAACCGACAGTGCTAAGCGAGGGGCAAACAACAGATGTGACATGATGTCTGAGCATGTAGTCATTTTACAGAAGAGCTAAACGTTGAATTAGAACATTGTTAACAGGTCTGTACAATGTGCAGTAGTGTAGAAGTAAAGCAGGACTTTTTATATGTTGTTCTGTACTTTGTGTTTCAAAGGTCTCAACCTGCATGTGATCATTCGTCATGCAGCTTTAACCCACATAGCGGGGCACACTCATAACTTAATTCAATACCTCAGCTATACAGCTTTCATTTGCAGGGCATAGGATCAATTGCAAGGCTTACACAGCATGTTAGAGTAATGCATGATGTAATAAAACTCACAGTTAATATTAAGAGGCTGAAATAAAACTCGCGGGACCCAAAATACACACAGAGTTCAACTTAAACGAGCAAGCAGGAAGCCTGTTGAGCCTCTCATGACATCTAACTTTTAAAAGTATATTGATATAATTGGAATTTAATTTATTAATATTGCTACATATTAGAGAGGTAGTCGCTGTGATTAATCAATTACTTAAATATGTAGTTCACTCACTCACTTTAAATGTTTTAATGCGATGTGGCAGCAATAAACTTTATGATGTTTGTTAAGTTTCATTTGTACATGCACCCCGATGTAATTGTGTATAACGTACCCGTAATGTGTTTCTTAAAAATGCCATTGATGATCTATTCCTGAGATGTGCAAATTGTGTACAATTGTACATATTGCAAACATTGCACTTTGACTTGTGATTAAAACTTATCCCGGTGTCGTATTTCTAAACAAACAGTTTGAATTTCTTTCTGGAAACTTTCAGTCATCGACAGAAGGACAGCGACAAGGTCAGATGCTCTTCAATTACACACACATATATTATGTTTCCCCACATTTTAATGCACAAACCTGACCAGGACACATTTAGGTATAAAAACTGGCAAATGTACAAATCCAAAATTATCTGACGCCTGTTTTTCTGGCTTCAAACTGCAGCTCACGATCTTTAAATTCTGTAAAATGAACGTGAAAGATGTGACAGCGGATAATTGTTAACGTCTCTTCTACTAATGTTGCTCCGTACCTGCTGAATGTGTCAATAAGGACCTGCTCATGTCAGTGTCATGCTCACGTTTCTGCAGATTTAAATTTCTTGTAAACTTTAAAATCTTTCATGAATCAATCTTCATTAAATTTGGTGTTGATGAAGATATAAGACCGACCTACCTACAGCAGTTCTGGGGGGTTAATTAGAATCAACACAGTTTCCCTTTTCTATCTAATGAGGGGAAACAATCCATGAAATAATAAAAGGAAAGTATTTCCAGTGACTGGAGTGTTAGAGAACAGCTTGCAGGCTCCTGGAGTGCCTTAAGGTTGGCTCTCATAGTTGTTATGTGTTCTGAAAATAACTCAGAACATTGTCTAAGCCAACTGGAAAGAAACAGTTCAAAGCAGAGAGCCATGTCTGATGTTTAATTCAAACGGTCTTTTAACTCGGCGTCACAGGGATCCTACTGGGCAAACCATCTACACCGACTTCGGGTGGTGGGCAGAACAGCGGTCGTAGTTTACCTCTAAAGAACGCTGATGTATACAAATTTGTCAAAACCAGCTAACGGACTCGTACCGGTGCCCGTCTGACTGATTGTCACTGAATTAATCAGCAGCTTTTAACAGTCTCCTCACTGGTGAATGAGCCTGCCCAGCTGTGATGCCCAGTGCTCGTCTAAAACCTTACTGAAATAACTGTGATAATAATCAGAGGAGTTGCTTCATAGCTGGATACTTCTATACGAGCTCTGAACACTTTGAATGATTCTTCAGCTTTAAAGGGTCAAATGATTTGGATCAGCAAAGGTTTTTCCTGTTTGGCTAGAATCATTTTTACATTTCTGCTTGTGCACGGATCGTACAGATTAGAGTCTTTGCACAGAGCCCGGCTGGCTGTTTCCTCCTGCGTTCAGTCTTTATGCACAGTGGATTGACTTCTATGAATCCCAATTGGATCCCAGCTCACAGTTACTGCACCGACTGAAGAGTTGTATTTCCTTTCAACTCGCTCTCAGCAAGCATTTTCCCAAAACTATCAAACTTAACAGCCACTCTTCCACCAAGAGAGTTTAAGCTGTCTTCAATAACTGCAACCAGAAATCATTGCATTGATATGTGTCATCACAACATCAGATAATGGCCATCAGCAAACAGGGGGACTTACCCGGCTCTCCCTGCCCAGTCAGAAGCTGTTTTCTCGGGGAGAGTGGGCATGGAGGAGCGACCGGGTCAGCACACTGATTTTCTGTAATGTTGTCTGTTTTTATAAAGGACCCCAGACAAGTGGCTCACTTTGTTTGTCACTAATTAAATGAACTCTCTTCAGTCAGTGGTTGCTAATTAGTCATCTGCTGTGGTATTTAAAACACAAGAGGCAATTAGTGGTAATTACTCAGCTGTTAATGTTATTTAAAAAACACTTTGGACACATTTGGAAAGTGTGATAATATCACTTAATGTATTACACAGTGTGAAGTGACAGCCGTCCTCATGGCTCCACATTAAGGCTCCGTGCATTGTTTTGGGTAATCTGCTGGAAAGGTCACTCAGACACGGTCAGGTTATCAATCAGAGAGCTCCACCCACCTATCATCTTCCACTGCAGAGCGCTCACCGTGTGTCTTCTCACATTTTCCTTTGAGCAGAAGCATTTGTGTGTTTGACATTTGGCAATTTAAAGTAGCGACACTTCAGTGCACCCTGAGCACCGACAGTAACACATTTAGCAAAATGCAACAACTAAGGAATGTTAATCATAATGACTGTTCATAGGAAGGTCTGCAGTTTAAGAGACAAATGAGTTGAAATAAGTTGTAATATTATTAGTGGTATTTATTTATGAGTATTTAATTATCTGCTGTCGCTTTTAACTAAACATCTTTATGTTGTTGACCAGTTTGACCATCACAGAGCGAAGAACAGAGCTCGTGTTTGTGTTTGTAAAAGTCATGGAAGACTTGGATGCATTAGTTTTACATTTTCTGTAGTTTTAAAAATGCTGATCGGCCACAGAAGTGCACGACCTGGTCCGCTTAACAAATGAAGAACACACGATTAACTGTGACTTCATGTGTATTAACCGTTTGTGCTACAGACAAAACCTTTCTGAGATCCATTTTTTCAAATATTAAGCAACAGTTACAAGCAAATATTAAGCACACTCTGCAGCTTGAGCTGAGCTGTCATAATAAACATGTTGATTTGATAACTTAAAGGTCCAATGTGTAAGATTTGGTAGTTTCTTTTCAGGAATTAAATATAATATTTAATAGTATGTTTTCATTAGTCTACAATAACCTGAATATATGAATCATTGTGTTTTCACTGTCTTAAAATATAATTTGTTAGATTTTGTATTGGTTCCAAAAAGCACACAGAGTCTCTCACATAAACAACGTGAACACAACCCATGGTATCTAAACACTCTTCTGGTCCGTGGGATGTCTGTGTTGTTCATATCAGGGTGCACGCAGAAGTTTGGGATGTGAGGAATGCAACTGGAGTGTTTACCATAAGTAGTCATGTGGGTTTGCTCCGTGAAAAGATCATAAGCTGTGTTGATTAGCTATGCTAAACCATAAAGCATTTTTCTGACAAGGTTTAGACAGCTCCAGAGCTGCACGGAGTGAACTTAAAAGGTAAAGAAAAGAATGGCTATGAATAGCAGCA
Source organism: Nibea coibor (assembly GCA_023373845.1). NCBI lineage: Eukaryota > Metazoa > Chordata > Actinopteri > Sciaenidae > Nibea > Nibea coibor. Next base: position 22,588,388 of record CM041733.1, read on the forward strand.
GAATGAGTTTATGCAGCGATGATATACAGCGCGGCGCCCACGAAGGTGCCACCGGTTTCCCCAGAAATAATAAGAATTCTTATAAAGTTTGAAGATGATTTCTCTGCAGTCCCTTTTGTTGAGGAGAAGTTTGTGTTACTATAAAATTTACTAAACTATCTTATGGAGCATGTAAGAGGTCTGACTGTAGACAGACGGTCTATATATTCCGATTACACCTTTAAAACCAAAAGGCATCGGTTTGAACTCATTCCCTCATTAACACACAGGTGCTCTGACAATCACCTCCACCAACACTGAAGAAGCTACAGGGGAAATCATGCATCCTGCCCTAATTCCCGTTTAGTGAAATATCTTGTTGTAAAACACATCTGATCTTGGAAATATGCTCTAACTAGATCCGTCATGCTCCGGCTGCAGAGAAATGAATAAAGACATGAACATCAGCAAGATAAAATAAGCATGACGGTCTCTCCTGTTCGGCTCAGCCGACTGAATCTAGTGCCAGCTCTTTGGACCATGCGTCAATGAGCCACTCGGGTGAAGTGATAAGCGATGCAGCACCAAACTAAAGACTTTCTTCAGCAGGCAAAGCTAGAATTGGTTTATACATGTGACATTTTTCCATTATGAGAAAGATATTCACCTCTGCTTCATGTCAGCATGTAGGAATCAACGCCTCCGGTAATGCTATATTCACTCATTTCCATGGATACGCGCTACACTACAAGCAAACAATGGAGGACACCCTCGTCAGTAGAAACAGAGCTTCAGGCTGCACATACAGTACGGCCTCTCAGGCGTGCAGATGTCACTGACACAAAACAAAAAGCTGTTGTGTAACAATGGTGGCACTGAGAAACAATCAGTCTTCTTTTCTCGACGCTGTTAGTTGTCATTCAACCTTCAAATGAGAAACCCAAATCCATACGCACTATTTTTCTTTCCAATACAATCAACTGTAAGTGTCCATCCTGCAGTCTGTGTGGAATATAAAGTCTTTTAAAATAACTGTGTCAATCTCTGACCCACTATGTAGACTTCGGATACCAAGCGAAGTACCCGCAGTGAAATCTAGGATGTGGAACTATCCCAGAGGATCATCTTTGGGTCATGATAGCGGATATTACTGTTATTGTTAATACATACTATCACCTTAAAAGGGCACCACAGTATTGTGTATTATCTCCAGGGATTTAACACTTACTTCATCTTAACATTCTAAGGGAATCTGTATGTTAAAGAAAAGAAGCTCAGCCATTGTCCCTCATAAAGACTGACTGTGTAGGGTTTCAATAATTACCCTTAAGGTAAGGTCCATGGAACACCCAAAACAATTGTTCCCATAAAGTAAAGGTGTAAAGTTAAGGCGCCCCAACCAACACTGACCTTGTTTCTGTCCAATCCTAAGAAAGAGTCATAGCTATATAAGAATGACTGTGAATAAACATAGTTCGAATCAGTAGACAAGCAGAGAAGATCAGTGGGACAAGGTGGGTGCCAAATACGGTAACATCATCTCCAGAAACATCAGGTTCTTTTAACACATCATTATCTTTCGCTGTTACAGATATGCCTATACCAAGGAATGACAAGATGACCCTCCTGAGCTTTCTCTTCTTGGCATCCATGGTGGCCAAGAGCACTCAATTATCATGCCAAGATCACCTTCGGCGTCCAGGTACGGTATCCCAGCTTCAACCTGTTCTGATGTGTTATGCAGGTCCTGGAAAGGCATTTATGTTCTCATCCATAGTTTATGTCAAGCTCATTATTTCATTTTGGCCTGAGGACCTCTAAAGTAACAACATTTTGCCACCTTTTGAGAAAATTCTTCTTTTCTTCTATCTTCTGGACACGGATGAGTAAGATTCCTCGTGACGTTTGCAGATAAAGCTCACTGACACACCTTTCCTTCTCTTATAGAATACACCGACATCGCAGTGGAATGTGGCACGACCGCAATTACTCTGTCGATTCAGATCTGTCCCGTTGTCTACACCGGCTACAACGAGTCTCTGCTCATCCTCAACCACATTTATGACAAGCCCGAGTGCAAAGGGACCTTGGATGAATCTGTCACGCCGCCTGTTGTCAAGTTCACCTTCCCACTTAACATGACCAATGCCTGTGGCAGCAACTTTATGGTTAGTAGAGGTTGGAGGTGGAGAGTGGAGAATCCATATGTTTTCTAAAAGCTTCCAACTCTTTTGTACTCTGTGCTTGACTTTACCGTAAATGTTGCCCCCCAGACAACCAGTGCACCCGGCACGGGGATCTTCGCCGACTTCTCCAACATCCAGTCAGTCAACGTCAGTGGTGTGGTGCGTTCACATGATCCAACCACAGGAACAGTCACCTATAACGCTGAGCTCAAATATTTTTATTCCTGTGCGTACCCTCTGGAGTATCTCATCAACAACACCCAGGTGGACGTGTAAGAGCCTGCTTGTATCCCTCCAATGACCTCTTTTGAGATGTTTACTGTACATAACCGGACATGTTGAGACACGGGTAAACTTTGTGATGACTAGGACCTTTCTGTTGTGACCATTCTGATGGTAAGTAAAGGGATAGTTTGGTTTTTGATGTCTTCCGTAAAGACATGTTAAACTGTGATATTGGCCTAGTTTAGCCTAATCCTGGATTGTTGCAGCTTTTGTTGCATTGCAACAAAAATTGCAAATTAGATTATAACAAGACACTGATCTTTTCGTTTACATGTACACACTGCATGAGACAAATAAAGTCTGAATTCTTGGGATTTTTTGTTAGTTTAAACATGTGAAGAACTGAAGAGTCAGTTTTGCCTGTAAGACATACTTCTTGTCAACATCGTGTGGCTTCAAACACAGTAAATAAAACTCAAAAAACCAAACTATCCTTTTGTGTGTCACTGTGGTCGCTAAACCAGCCGTAACCAAGTATACTTTGGTGATATACGTGTGTCAAAATAAGATTTACAGGCCTTAAAAACAGCTTATCCTCCTCTGTTGGAGGAATTCTAATCCTGGTGTACAGTTACATGCAGTCACATGTTTCATCCAGCCAACTCCTCGCTGTGTCTGACGTCACCCCTTGTCCCATTTAGGTCATCATCTTCCATTGCAGTGAGGGATAACAATGGAAGCTTCATCAGTACTTTGAGCATGCAACTCTTCAGTGTAAGTTGAGATGTTTCGTGGTCAACTTAGCGGAACTAGATATGTCGAATTTTAGAAAGTTGTCTTTCTTGTTGCATGTCCACGGGCGTGTTTTGTGACAGACATTCAATAAAGTGACATTTATTCAAGCATTTTACGGTGAAATGGATTTTACTCTGGGTCCCTTGACGTCATTCAACACACTGAAAACACAGCAAACACATCGCACGACGTACAGATCAGAACGACGGTGAAAACCAGCATTTACAGCTAAACAACTCTACATTTCTATTGACAGGATAACGCTTTCACGACTCCTCTGGTCATACCACCACTGGGCTTAGAGCTGAGGACCAAGATCTTTGTCCAGGTCAAAGCCGCCAACCTGACTGATCAGTAAGAGACACAGTCCTGAAGCTCTGGTACCTCAGAGGTAACCCATAAGAAGAAAATAAACACGTATTTTTGCACCACCATCTGATTCTCTTCTTCCTCCACCAGGTACCACGTCCTCATGGACCGGTGCTATGCTTCCATTTCTCCTTATCCCTCCAACTCCACCTTCTTCAACCTGTTTGTCTCGTAAGTCCTCAAATCTCACTCTGAAGAGGCAAATTAAAAGTCCATGTTGGGCTGACACCGTTTTTCTTTTTCCTGATATCAAACAGGTGTTCTAAGCACCAGATGACCACCGTGATCGAGAACGGAGACAGTCACCACGCCCGCTTCTCCTTCTCAGCTTTCAGGTTCCTCGAACAGCAGAACGAGACCGTGTCCACCTACTACCTGCACTGTATCACCAGACTCTGTGAGATCAGCACCTGCGATGGCTTCAAGGTCAGTAATACAAAGCGACAGTCAGTGCTGGGAGTTGTTCAGTTTTTTGTTACATTGTTTTTTCCTTCTTCTACAGCAATGTAGCAGTAGCAGGAGGAAAAGGGATGTTCCTTCAGTTTCAGAAACTACCACGCTGTCTTCACAAATTCCCATTGTCGCCCAGAATGATGAATGTAAGTACAGCCGGTTGGTAACGCTCGATCATGATGCAGCGACAAAATAATAATATTGAAACTCAATAATTTGGAGAATGATATACCCATTTTGAATGTGAAACACTTTGGCAGGCCAGTTTAGCACCCGGACTCTGTGACTACAGAACCAGGCCATCACAGACGCTGGCTTTTGAACTGTGCACTGGTAATAAGCCGGATAGTCCTCCAAGGCTACAGAGGAGTCTCTTTAACCTTGGAGGACGCGGCATCCAGGATTTCACAGGACAGTTTCCCACTTCGCCTCGGGCCGTCTTAAATGAGCTTGGGCACATAAAAGGCGCCGTCCTCTTTGCATGGTGGACTTTCAACTGTTATTTGTGGATGCAGAGATGAAGTGTGTTCACAGCAAGCGGCTTTCAGAAGTGATCCTCAGCCCATGCAGTGATGTCCACAGCAGAATCCTGTCTGTTTGATGCACTGCTGTCTGCAGGGCCTGACGATCACGACCAGCTAATGTCGAGATTTCTTCTGATTCTCTGAATGATATTACGAAGCGTAGACAATGAGGTTCACATATCCTTCATAATCTTAGACCCACATAATGTTACTAACTTTCATGAAATGTGTTGCCGGCATCAAATTCAAAATGGGAATATCATTTTCCAAAATCAATTAACTTCAATGAAAACGGGTTGTACTAATTTATCTTCTCTTTCTTTCATCTCTTCAGCGCTGTACGACACAGGTATGATATTGTTTCACTCCATAAATCGAATGCATTTCTTAGATGAATTCATCAAATTCCAAGAGGAATATAAATGTTTCATTTTAATAAGTGCTATCTCTTTGGTCGTGAAATTAATTATTAAATAGTGAGACTAAAGACTGGCTTGAGGCGAATTTCTGCCTGACTGTGTACGGATCACGTTATCTGAGTCAATGTCTGTATCGTGTGCAGCAGTTACGTCCAGCAGTGACTCGGACTTCAGGATGGGCCTCGGCGTAGCTCTGGGAATCGTCTCTCTGGCATTGATGGTCTAGTCTTCTACAGATCCACAGCAGGCTCAGACAGTTTTAAAAGGTGAACAGACGCCTCTGCACAAGCTGAACTGTTGGATTCATTATAAGACGACCCACGAGACCTGCGATGCAGGAGTAGCATGTACATGTGTGGTTTAGAGGCCTTAATCTTGTAGTTGTGCTAGAAATGTGCCGTGTAGACTGTGAGATTCTTTGCCTGTTTCCAGTAGAAATGCTACATTATATGATGAGAAGCTTTAGTGTTGGCACTCGTGCGCTTTGGCTTTAAAAAGCATGAAAAGGGGAAGTGATAGTTTGTTATGAGGGTAACAGAATGACCTAGAGATTATTTTATCACCACACACAAACGTAATATTACAAATCTATGAAGAAATGTAATTCACGTGGTGTTCTACTGAGTTTTATGGAAGCAAAACTAAATTAGTGTTTCTGGGTCACTCGAATGTTTGACATTAAAGAGTGTGAAGCCACCAATCAATATATTGTTTTCTGTATTTATTAGGGTGTTGCTTGGGTGTACACCAAACAGAGAATAAAAAGATGCTCTAGCTTTTGTGTTTGTGTTTGTGTTACAAACCAGAGAGAGTGAAATCAACTATTTAAGGCAGATTTGTATAGATGTATCTAGTTTTACAGCAGACCACAAAAGAGGTCTCACATATCAGTGAAACCAGACTCTGGCTCCTTCTATACAAGCTGTCTTTAAAATGACCTTTGTGATGACTCATTAATACAAAAACATCACGCACGGTGAATCAAGTCCGCCACCTGTTTCCTTTCTTTGTGATGTCCGGATTGAAACCGAATACCATTACGTCAAAAACACAGCAGGTCAGACAATGAGACAGGTCAACCCTCATATCACCACGCATCCGCTTCACGGAGACACTGCAGCACCTCACTTTAAAGCAATATTAGAGATTTATCTTATTCAGTCCAGCTAACAAACTGAGCTAACATGAGCTAACAGCAGCTACCGTTGTCAGCAGTTCACTTCGCTGTCCATCAGGAAACTCTGTAAATCACAGAGTTGATTCTGCAGCAGTGATATGGAGAAATTACAGGTAACGTGGCGTGTTAGGTGTGTTAGGGCGGGAAAAAAATGTGAAAGTAGGACATGCATGACCGCTAACTCTGGAGGGAGGACACACTTCTGCATCCTCTGCATTCATTTAACAGACACTTCACAGACTATTTAATGTGACAAAATCGACATAAATGATCATAAATAAACCAAAAAGTCACTTTGAAACACTTAAACTGACCTTAAAAGGAGCTTCCTGTGCTTGCATGCTCTCTATCAGGTAAATTCCCGCAGTTAAATGCATCCCTGCACAACAGGTGACAAATATTAGTTCCCACCTGGTGCACAAAACAAATCAATATTCATGAATAATATAAATCACATAAATGATACATGGAAAGCAAAATATGAAACTAATTACAGATCATATTTATGGCAGCTCTGTGCGCATTAGAAATGATTAGCTGTGACTCTGATGAAACATTTAAACTGCCTGCTGAATGAGTGCACAGCAGCTCGTGTCAGATAAAAAGTGATGCTGCAGAATACCTCGTCAGCTTTAACCGAGCCGCTGCACCACACGAATGAAAATGAAATGTCACTGCTGGGAAATCCTCTGCAGTGACTGAGCTCTCAAGTCCTTTAAAGCTTCTACTATTAGACATCCCATGATGCACACCGCTCGGTTAGAATCGTGAATACGATTATTTGGAGGTGTGAACTTGTGACCTTAAGTACAGGGAGACCTCGCTTTACCCACGAGCACAGAGAGCAGGAGAGGCTGTGAACACCGACATGTCACGGCGGTTGCACTCTCTCGGCTTCATTTTTAGAATCACTTAATGGGATGATGGAAGGATTGTGCTGTGTTTGGGGTTTTTTTAGGAGATTTTATGACCAGAAGAGTCTCCACACTGTGTTTTGCAGCATGCATAATCATGTTCTAATCCAGTATGTAATGTGAAACAGAGTTTAGATCTTTGATAGTTAAGTTGGGAAATACTGGAGCAGCTACAGTAACCAGTAGATACATGGTGCAAGCTTTGCAGCAAGCTCTCCATATTCCATGTAAAACTACGTATGTGTCCTCAAATTCATATGTGAGGCAGTCAGCAGTGTTTAGCTGTTCTTTTTCTCACTGGCTTCATGGTTAAATTAGGTGAGAGTCCTGGTGCGTACGTGTTCTCTGACTGCGTGAACGTCCCTTTGAAATATACAGCAGCCTTATGTACGTACAGTTACCCTCCACGCCTGCCAATCTGACTCCCGTCGCTTTGTGTTTCTGAAGCTGGCTTGCTAACTTCAGCCGACCGGGTGCTTGTATTTGCACTGTTTGCCATTTCACTTTCATCTGCATGACAAGCTTTGTTTGACTCTGCCTGGAAATAATAGGATGGAATTTCCTTTTGAGTTCTGCTGAAAACTGCACCGTGGATTCAAAGGGAAACTCTATCAGCAAGATGCTCGGTTACTGCGAGGGAGAGAGAGGAGTCGGGGTGTTGTGTAAGAATGGATGACAAGAGAATCATTGGGACTTTGAACTCTGCATGCATGCAGAAGCGGGCAGCAGGAAGGCTTCAGAGCAGAAAACACCTTTCTCTGTCTCATGCACGCACAAACACACAAACAGCAACAGGAGGAGTTCAATAATTCTCATTAATTTAGGATAATGAAGTGAAATCATTTCCACGAAGGCAGGAGTGTGTGTATATTTCATGCCAACGCCTCCTTCTGCAGTAATTCCTCAGGTGAGCCAGTAGGAGGCACTTTAATCATTCCTTTTTGCTTGTGTCAGTTTATATAATTCATCTGCTTTGCCTTTAATACAGTATAGCCATTACACACAGTTATTAATATATACCCCCTGTGTGTGTGTGTGTGTGTGCTGAATGTTAAATTCAGGCTTTAAATTAAAACACTCTGCTGGGGGTTCAAATCTAAAATGAGAATCACCGACTTCATCGGTTTGCACTTTAAAGTAATAGTAAAGATTTAGAGTCTATCGACTTACAATCTATCCCTGAAGCAGATAAAATGATGATGATTGAACCGATGACCTCCTGATGAACTGAATACTTTACGGTATTACATACTGGGTTTCTGTGGCGCACAGCTGGAGATGTGTTTTCCATCATCGAGGTGTTTACTGCCCCATTTTTACAAAGATTCAGGCCTGGCCGCCGCAGCCAGCCCCTCTGCATGCCACCCAGTTTCACAGCTGTCACCATCAAAACAAAGGTGCCCCTAAAAACTGCTAACAGGTAGTGGCTATGACCTAATGTCAGCGTGAACAGCCGCAGGAACCAGCAGGGAGCGGTCTAACAGTGAGCACAGCGGCCCAGCGAGGTGGTTTTCTTGCTGGGTTTGGCTCCTGGCATGCCGGGCTGAGTCAGTTCAGTTAGCACCCTCAATTAGCGGTTTACTACTTAGCAATCTTTCCAGCAGGAAAGTCCCTTCGGTAATGTAACATTATTCCCTGTTGGTCCGGTCCAGCTGCCCGGTTCTGTTGCCTGCTAACGGCAGATTCTACTTAGCAGAGGTTAATTAGTGGTTATCTACTGTAGCGAGTAGTTAGGCTAATGCTATCTGTCCATCAGGGAGCTTCAGAGGGGAAAAACCTGCGTACATTCTGTATGAGTAATTAGCACTTTAATTAGTGAGGCCCGGCCATAGATGCATGTAGCAGCCTTCAGAAACAGGAAGCTCACCGCTCCAGCGGCATCATAACCTAGAAAGAGTTTCATTGGCTGAAAAATTAGTACACGCCCCCGAGTGCAGGATGAGTCATCAACTATTTTTCTGGTTTATCAGGAAACACCATGAAGAATACCTGAAAACACTGAAATGTACGTGGACTGTGTCTGGCAAAAGGAGGTCTGGACGGAGTTATCAGGCGTCTACAGCAACAAAAAAAGCTAAATTTGCACTTTTTAAATGACATATTTAACAATTACCACAAGCCTAAACCCAAACACAGAGCGGCAGAATGCAAAATGCCAGTCAGACTGTCAGTGTTTGTTCTATCTGACATACCCGGAGTGTGTTTGTGATAAGTGACAGCAGTCTGGAGATATAGCCTGCTATACACTGCACTTCTCTGTCAGTGCATGTCTGCCAACATGCAAACACAGTTATCTATGTTGCAAAATGTGTCTAACATGTGTGCTTTATGTTTTTATGAGCCAACATGGAGCGGACCTGACGTGGCTTCTTTGTTTTCGTGGCTCAGTGCTGCTGTCAGCTACACCCGCACCATCTTCTTATCTTCTCCGCTCAGCCTCAGACTGGTTCCTGCATAGTCTCTGTCCACATCAATTTTCCCCCCTCATCCGTCCGCCAGCTGACTTGGAAATTGATCGGGTGTGCCATCATCACAGACGTTTCAATTTTGTTAATGTATGTCTGAGGAGCAACAGAGAGGTACAGACGAGGCAAGGAGGGCTAAAAAACAGATGCACCCTCACCTGTCATGCCGCACCTGTCCACTAGATGTCCCTGCTTCTCTGTTGAGCACCTGACTGTCCTTGTTATCAGGTAGCTTCCTGCTCAGCTGCTCCTCATTAGCTCCTGTACATACAAAGGAGCCAGTTTCCAATGTTAGTGGCAGACTGGATGTTGTTACCTGAACTTGGTCATCATCAACAGCTTCTATGCCAGCTGCTGGTTCTGTGGCAGCTTCAGGGTCTTGGTGTTGATCTCAAAGACTTGTAAGATTGTAATTTGGCACACAGATATCAAATGCATAAAAAGTTTTTGCTCTCTGTGAGGCCTCATTTGGAGCAGCGGCACAGTTTCAGTCCGGCGGACCGGCCTTTTGTTGCCTGTGCTCCGCGAAGGATCTGACCCCTGAACTGAGGCACAGCTGCAGTGTCTGAATTTGGGTCCAGGTTTGCTCTCGCTGCCTGTCTCAACTCTGGCAGGTCGCATGTGAAAGGCACACGGGACGTGACTACACTCCTTTATGTAAACCCGTGGCTTAAAGTATGCAGCACTTGTGGAAATGACGCTGTTCCAAGGAGAAGTAAATGTCCTTGCGGGAGAAGAATTACAGTGAAAAGAGAAGTCTGACCATTCAGAAAACACTTAATGGAAAAGAGGTTTGAGGGTTTAGAGACAGCAGTCTGAACGAATACATAGAAATCAGTATTTACTGGATGTGTTGCCTCCAGTTAAGTAAATATGTTCAGCTGTACTCGAGTATTTGTTCTGATTGCATTACTTATGATCAATCATCAGCCAGGTCAGCAGCAGCTAATGTCACTGACTAGTCCAGCAGCAGTCAGCCCAGCTCGGCGTCTGTCTTTCAGCCTTTTATTTCACCAAGCTCTCACCAACCACTAAAAGTCAGTCCCAGATTTACTCTTGTGTACTTCCCGTGCCCGGAGCACAAAGTACGCCTGAATACAATGAATAAAAATCACTGTAGTACCAAATGATTTAAAATCTGATGTTTAACAGTAAAGTTTGTAGCTTTAAATAAAGAAATGGATAGTGATGGTTTTTTTCTTGGCAGCCGGAATAATAATAACCCCAGTGGGTCTAAAAATAGTCCTCATGTATCACTTCCTCCCGTTTAAGTAACATTTAGTAAATACTACAGCAACCAGCTGCTCGAGGCGTCTGCTGGGCCTGTTTTAAAGTCTGATACAGACATTAAACCTGAGGAAACAACCAGCTCGAGGCCGAGACACATTCTAGCATCATGTACGCTGTCACCAACCAGTGACACTTTATCTGGAGAGCCTGCCAACAGATGGTTAACATTTCACCTGTGTGTCTGTCTGTGGATGTTTAACAGATTATCGAGCGCATGTGACAATTCATGAAGTCTCAGCTAACAAGCTGCTGAGATGTTCCAGACACTGCATAAACAGTCTGTACGCAGACTGTCCAAATAAAGTGATAAACACGCGACAAGCTGACAAAAAATGCAGAGGAACCTTCAGCGCGAGCCGCATTCTTTAAGAGCCTCTGCTAACGCTCATCAGTGGCAGGTACAGAGAGCAGCCTGCAGGAATGTTGGCTCCCATCTACTGTATAAACTCTGTACTCGGGCCTATGATATTTAATGAGTTCACATTCTTTCAAATGTTCACCATGATCTGCTCGGACAAGGCCGTGCAAATCTACTGCTGCGTTTCTTTTCAGGCACACTGTTTACAGGTTTACCCAAGGTGACCTCGGTAACAACGACGCCGGCCTTTCTCTCAGTTTTCGGGTTCCCGCTGTCAAACCCGCGCTGCTGAGGTATCCTTGAGCTGCTGAATGCGGCTGACTGACCTCTGCCCTCCCTCTGCGTAAATATGGGAGTTAAACACAGCAATCGATGGAGCTACATTATCCACACAATGTGGAGGAGAGCGCAGAGAATGAGTTCTATTGAATATCGATGGGATTTCATTCAAATCCACGTCAGCTGCTGCAGAGTTTAAACTGGGAGAGAAAAACCTCGTGCACGGTGCGGTGCATTCATAACACATTTATTGAGCGCGAGCTCTGCGTGAAAATAAAATAGAAACGTATCAGCTGTCAGCTCAGCGCTTTTATCAGCTCCCAGGTAAATACAGTCAATGCACATTATTATTTCATTTTGGATTCCTCAGTGAAGTCCCTCAGGACAGTTTCATGTCCTGTTACTGTGATGTGAAGCCACACTTACAGTAAACGCTGAATCATCTTTCTGTTATAATCAGACACAGCATTACTGTAAATAAATCAAATTTACAGTAACATCACAGCAGTGTACTGTGTTTCCGTGGTAACACAGCCACAATAGTACTGTAATATTATTGTAGAACAACATTATTTCGTAGCTAAGTCACAGTATTGTGAGTACTTTATGTTACTTTATGGTAACTGTACTTTCAGTTACCTTTCAGTTTCACTTCAGAGAGTGTCATTTTTACAGCGTACACAGACAGCTGAAATATTAAGTTAGTATTTACATATAATACTGTAAATATGTTAACATGCAGGAGGCAGCTGGTGTGCAGTATGAATGATACTTACATTGTTTAATGAATGTACACACGGAGTGTAGTTCATGTGTGACAGGCAGAGCTCACAGTGTTAATCAGTGACAGCCTGCAGGAAGAAGCTGTTTGTCAGCGTACACACTGTGTACAGTGAAATAACACCTGGCCGCAGGTAACACCAACTCTGACGCCTCATTTTAAAGTCACACCGTGTCATAAATAGTAATCATTCTTCATATAATAGTCTTATCTACAGACGTCCCATCATGTATGAGGTTTTATGAGATCATGTTTAGGTGTTTCCCTGCTCGGTGTCACAGTTGCAGCAGGAAACTCCCAGAGGAGAGTTCAGAGTTTAACTCTGTGAAATGAATTATGGGGATCTTCTTTTTAATAACAGCTCATTGTTGCTTCTTGAAAACGCTGTAGCTTGAAGAAATGGTGCTTTCAGGGACGACTCGTAAAGTTTCCAGTGAGTCGGTTTTTTCTCGCGCCTTAAGGCAACAGTACCTGCAGCAGCAGCCAGCCAGGTGTTTGAGCATGCGCCGACGGGACGAAGGAAGAGAGGCGATAATAAATGACCGCAGGGGGCAAAACAAAGTGACACGAGCTTAATGTCTTTCTATGATTAATATGACTTCAGACTTTTTATGAAACGTGGTGCCTTCAATGACAGGTGACCATACCGGATCATACCAGCCTGTTGGAGTCCTCAGTCCTCAGTTTCACCTCCGGTTTGTTCCCGGTGTGATAACCTGCTTTCACCGTGAATCATCTTTATCACCTGACAGATACTTCAGAAGTTTTTATTGGTTCACCAAAGATTGTTCACTTCCGCCTCTGTAAAAAAAAAACAAAAAAACACACACCCTCGTGCTTTGTTTGCTCACCTTCCGCGTGCATTTCTAGGGGAGTGTCCGTATTTCCCGACGGCACCTTAAGGCCACATAGAGGCAAAAAGCCCCGAAGAGGGCTGGTCTCCTCCCCCTCCTCCCCCCTCCTCCCCCTCCTGTTCATACACTCCGCTCAGCTCTCTGTATTTTACCTGACACACACACACTCACACACACACTCTCTCTGTGGTACGTTTCGGACTTTCCGCAGCTCTCTCTCTCTCTCTCTCTCTCTCTCTCTCTCTCTGAGGCACACACACAGCAGTGTCACATTCACGGGCTTGTATTTGAACGTCTCACACGGACTCCCGATCTGAAGCTGAGAGGACGCGTTCACAGACCCGCACAGATACTTTTTATCCGTTAAGGATGGATTCGGCTGCGTTCCTGTTGCTGGTGTGCGTGAGCGCCGGGACCCTTCTCCGAGGTAAGCCCCGTTCATAACGTGTGATGACACCGGAGCGCGCGCTCTGTCTCATTCCTGTAATAACTCAGAACCGGTTCGGTTTGATGTGAAATACCTGCGGCGTGAATCAACTTCACACCTGAAGTTACCTGAAGCTCTCATCCTCACGTGTTATTACGCTGCAGTGACACAAGAAATAGTCCGCGGAGGTCTGACACACACACACACACACACACACACAGTGTGTATTAATGATGAACTTTATTTTCACGTGCAGTGTAAATAAACAGGTGGGTGAAGTGAACACAGGTGGGGCAGTTTATTTGAACCCGGAGGCAATTAGTTTGAATAAAGCCTGAATAAACACCACCTGCCACAGCCCCCACCCAAATTCTGTTGTAATCCAAGCCTGTGTTTGTGTGAGGCTGTGTGTGTGTGTGTGTGTGTGTGTGTGTGTGTTTGAATGGGCACACTCAGGGTGGGCCCTCTGAATGATTCAGATTTCATCAGATTCGTCACCTCGAGGGGGGAAGTTTGACGGGAAGCTCCCTGATGGTGGCTGTGCTGTGGTTGAATCGGTGGTTTCGCCCTCTGTGCGACTCTCTGACACACACTGACTTTGTCTTGTGTCACTAACAGCAGAATAAATAGTTTCTCTCCCAGCTCTTATCTCTGACTTGTGTCTGTGTCGCCGGCCATCTCGCCGCTCACAGAGCTGCTCTTTGTCAGGGCGGCTGGAGGGCGAGCCTGTCTGATGCTGGCGGCTGAGTGGGTGTGGGTGTGTGTGGAGGTGGGTGGGGAGGTCATTGGTGGTCGCCACTCAACACAGCCAGGGGCACCATCCCCATCTCCCCACCTCTTGATGCTATCTGCTCTGTCTCTGGATCAGTGAGTCCACAGGAGGAGGAGGAGGAGGAGGAGGAGGTGGAGGAGGGTGCGCGTGTTTTTTCTTTATGGTCACATTGCATTCATGATGAAATCCATATTTATCCTCCACATAATGACAGATAGCAGCACAGTAGATAGCAGCTGAAGTCAGTTTCCAGCTTGATCTGTAGCATTCCTCACATCAAAGCGGGGATTGCTTTCAAAGGGACTTTTCAGACTCAGAAGTTTGAAGCCACGGGAGGCTTTTCAGGGTGACTTTACAGCGGTAAACTGCCAGCACAGATGTGAGGGGATACAGCAAAGAAGTGTGGGCTGTTGAAAGATGTATGGAGGAATGGTAAACACTGTTTGGAAACGTCATTAGTGACAGAAAACGGCATTTTTAAGACGCATAAAGAGATTTCTTGTAATTCCTGAAAGGCTCCCAGCTGTGTTACATCCACGTCTCTCATGGAGCCTCCTATAGACAATGAGAGCGCTCGAAGGCGTGCTGTAAAGCGCCTTTAAACACACTCTTAAGGGTGTGTGGTTAAGCGCTGGCCATGCTGCAGAAGATAGGCAAGTTTATTTAGCGAGTTTCGACCATGATGGCAGGAAGAAGGCTCCATTATTGAGGCTGCAGCAGCCCTCATTCATTTGAATGGCACCGGTCCACTGACATACCAGGGGAGCCGATGCAGAGGCGTCCACAAAATCAATTTGCCACAACAGAAAGCACCCTCACCCTCATTCAAACGGAGGCTACACATGCACGCAAGCGACACATTCCTGGTTAGATTAGCTCTCTGCGCCGACTGTTTAGATTCTGATTGTGGGAGAGCGATCGACGCCGTGATTCAACTTTCCCCAGTTGTAAACTGTCTGATTGTAATTCAGCCACCGTGCAGTGTTTCGTCTTCTGCATTCCTGCAACATGTTTCATGTTTTACTGGTTCCTTAAGCAAAACCAGCGCAGCCCCATCTGCTGCCTGAAGTCTGCTGCTCTTTGTATGATTGAGGCTTTTGTTCCACTAACATAAGGAAGTCGAACTATCCAGCACAGCGGCAGAGACCTCTACACTGAAATCTAGTCATGTTTCTGCTTTTTTTTAGAAACTCTGAATGGCAGAGCATGAGGAAGTGAAACCATGTGAACAGAAAATAACCTGGAAGTGACGCAGTGACTCTATTTGTGTCTGACCAAAACAGAATTCATCAAACAAAAAAGGGTTTTTCAAAGAAAGTTGAGCTTCAATGAATCATTATTTATACAATCCGTCCTGCTGGGCTCCATCCCAGTGAAGTGGAGTGAAGAGAAGTTACATCATAGTTTCAGAAACATTTTGTGCGGCCCGTCCTGCATTTAATCATCCGCCGGTCCACTTTCAGTACTGGTACTGGTTGCATGGCAACTAGAGGCGACCTCATGTTCTGTCATCAAGGTTCGAGGTGTTAGCATTGGGTTAGCTAAGGTCAGTGACTTTGCTGCTGTTGGGCAGAGGAGAAGAATGAATCAGCTTTTGGTTGGTCAGACGTCGAGGGTGGAGGAAGTCATCTGTCCTATCTGCTGTCCGGTGAATTTGTTGCTCAAGAAGTGTAATTTTAAACACCGTCATGAGACCAATCACAAATCCCATGACTCTCTTATGCTGGCTCTCTAAATTGGCACCGTCATCAAAACTTTGAGAACTCCTGATCTAAAAAAACAAAGCTTCCTACCTGCCAGATTTCTCTCACTGAACCCAATCACAAATCCACCAAACTGGTACGTTGCCAGATGCACAAATGATTAATGAATCCTCCACGACGGCACGGCGTCTCTCCGTCTTATAGCATTATGTAAATTTCCCCATCTTTCATTTGGATCACGGTACTATTTTCTCAAAAGGTTTCAGCCCCCATTATCATTACATGAGTACCTGAGTCCTCTGGTGTCAAGCTTTGATCCTTTTAGAGCACAGGTTATAATTCATTCCAGTCAGGCTGTAATTAGACTCCACACACACACTTTGAAACTGACCTAAGTAAGAAAAGGTTGAGGCTGATAAAGCGATCTGTCCTCTCCTAAAAAACAAAACAAAGCGGGGGTTGATGGCTGAAGCCGGGGCAGCCAGACAAGGTAATGGGTGTGGTATGCAGTTGCACTTAAAACTGCTTTAGCTCGGGGGACGGGACAGTTAGAAATGCTATCTCCATCTGCCCCGACATGTAAAACGTCTTTTTCTGGAGGGAAAATACCTTAGTGGGGGTCGACGGTGTGGGAGCGGAGGGGAGTCAGAGGGAGGGGGAGTTCATCCAACATCACCCAGAAGCTGATTTTCTGAAAGGTCACAGTCTGTTTGAAGCTCCACCTTAAATCTTTCTGTCAGATGGTTTTAGTTTGATCTGTTATTCAGAGAGAGCCCCCACCCGACTCCTGCCACTGTTCAGACACGTCCCATTAAACATCCCATAACTTGCTATTGTCACATGGAAGGGGTTAAAGGTTTACACGCTTCCACAGCGAGGAGCTGCGGTGAAATCCAGACTTTAAACTCAAGGCTCTTATTTAAATTCTGAAACGCTGACATTCAGGAGTAACGAGGGTTTCACCTGCGAGCAGCGGTGACATCTTAAAAAAGCCGAGGCAGCCGAGGGGATGTCACGACGGCATCAGATCACCGATCACCAGAAATATAAGAAATAAAAGTTTATGGTAAGATGTTTGTAGTCCTGAGTGATACTACTGATTCAGCGCTACAGTTTCCTCCCCAGAGGGCCCGGGCTGCATTAACGCTTCAGTCAGCAGCCTTGACAGTCAAAATGTGGCTCTATTTAATTCATTCACTTGTTTTCGGGCCTCATTCAGATGTAAATGAAAACATTCTGTCCAATAAATAAAGATCCCGGATGGATGGTGGCTGAAATGCAGACGTCTTTAATAATCCGCCCTTTCACTGCGAGCCGCATGTTTCTGCTGTGACCAAACAGGTATTTAAAGAAATACACACTTAGGGAAGCACTTCATTATATTTTAGTTACAGTGATACATTAAAACATCTTCAGGAGGATCTGGTATCCAGGAGGAGGTTGAGTACTGATAACTGCCTCCAGCAGTAGAGTATCAGGTGTCAGTAAACGGCACAGAGCCATTGTGTTTGCCAAGCTGGCCCGGCCCGGCCCGGGCTGGGCTGTGATGCATTACCACAAAAGCCCATGATGTAACCCGTCATCACGTAGCTAATGTTGATTGGACGCCGTGTTCTGGTGCGCTGTAACAGAGAAAAGCTGTTAAACAGCAGGGGGAGAGCAATGAAAGAAGGACAGCAGAGTGAGAATCTACGCTTCCTCCGTGAGCCTCTTTGTGAAGGTGAGAAGTGTGTCTAATGTCAGGGGGCCTCCCCTCACCTCCTGCAGAAAGCACCGTGCTCTCACCGGATTGTCCAGTAGCTAGAAGGAGTGACCAAAAGTGAAACTTAATGAGATCATGGGCACACACACACAGTGACTCATGCATTCCACTTATATCCCTGTGGTGAGTGTCGGGCTGTTTATAGCAATCTGTATCTACAGTAGTAATGATGTTATGGAAAGTCATTTGACTTGTCCTGTCAAGCATGCATCATAAAGTGAAGTGAAACTCCGGGTTTGCTCTAACTCAGGTGGAGAGCTGACGCTTTGTTTAATGTGACGTCCGGCTCGGCAGGAAGAAACTGAAAGCAGCTGAGTATCGTGTGTGATCGATGCTTCAGCCATTGGATTTATTGACTCCTGCGAACAGGAGCGGAGCGGCGTGCTCTTAATTGAATCCACGGAGGAGATATGGAGGATTGATATTCTGTTCATTGATGGGAGGACCGGACAGGAGGAGGCTCAGGAAGAGAGTCAAATATAACCCGGTTAGTGCAGAGTTATTAGATTATCTGTTAGCAGTGTCATTAGACGGTAATGGGGAGTGACAGGAAAGCTTGGACACTCGGGGGTGGCGGCTGCAGAGCAGAGCGCGTAGCCACAACAACTAAAGCAGCGTGACAGCGTGAAGACGCCTCTTTTATTTTGAGCATTCTTCAGCGTTTCAGGGCCCCGCTCCTGTCTGAGTGCTGCCTGACGGGGCCTTCTATTAGACTTTGCCAAATTGCCTTAAATACCCTGAAACCACATAAAATGAAAGTTTTATCACGGAGATGGTTATATTTTTAATTGGCGGTTGAAGGAATGTAGCTCCTTTTCTTTTTTTTTTAGTATTTGTATAGTTGCTGGTGCCAGTCGTGGATGGAGCGAGCATGCTGTGTGCAGAAACACTATTATTTATGTAGATAAGAGATTATTTCTACCCAGAAGCCCGAGCCATGCGGTGCAGGGAGGGCCACCGAGAGGCTCCGTTAGATAAGCTTTAAATAAAAGATAGAATAAATGTATTTGCAATGTGCTGCTCACTTTGTAGTCGCTGAATACATTACAGGCGACTCGTAGAGAGAAGTGGTGGAACAGAATGTGAAGACACTGATTTGTTCGGCGGGCCACCCCAGAGGACACACACACTTATCAATTTGATGAAATTTGGCTCATATTCTGGACTGAAACTGAACCTTGAACTCTTGATACCGAAGACTGAAACAACTCAACGACATCATGAGCTGACAAGTCTTCAGCCGTCACAGAGATGTTTGTGAGGCTCCTCTTTTATTCCAGGCCGGACCACTCTCTCTTGTCGAGGCCTCGCTGCTGCTGCTGCTGCTGCTGTTGTTGAACTGAATGGTGAAAAACCTCCTGAGATCCTGTTAAGACTCACTCAAAACACAAAAAAATCAATAGCCATAAAAGAAGTCTTAACTGGGCTTGGACTCCTATAACCAGTGGTCATTATTGCAGCCTTAGACGTCAATTAGTGGGATGCAGCTTAGAGTGGCTCCTAAAAGGAACGAGAGAAGAGAAACAGCTCTATTACCTCCGAGCTGAAGGGAAACCTCTCAGCAGAGTTGCCCTGTCTGGAGAGTTCATGTGCTTTTTTGACTACATCCGAGCCCGCGCGCTCCACCCCGCGAGGCAGAATCAACTCAGAAGCTGCAAACATAAAGGGAATAGTTCTGCATTCACGCTCTGCATCTATGAATTCACAGAGAAACGCAGGTCTTGAGATTAGCATTGAACCCGAAGCATCCAATTACTCAGCTGAATAGACATCCCTGATGCATTTATGGGGGATAGAATAGCCTGGGCTACTGTCATAGACCATTTAACCACCTATTTATCCAATGAACATAAGAGAGATGAAATACTGCCCAGCATAGACACTGCAGGAGAACTCCAATCTGTGAAATTGAGTCTGAACAGCACAATAAGTAATCACGCACTCTCACACTCTCTAACCCGCCGGACACAGTTGTTAAAAGTTAATTGGGTATTCTCTTGTATGCCTGTTAACTTCCAAGCAGACTGTAGCAGTTTTACAGTCAGCTCTACACACACATACTTGCATATTTATGAACATAAGTACGCTTGATACTTGAGAAGCAGGTATTTGACTTGTTGTTTGACCTGCATTCCTGAGAGGTTCAGGTCACCCAGGTTCTGTGCAGCTAAAAATGAGTCCAGCTTCAAGCTCACCACGCAGTTTGTATGTTTTATCTGCCTCCGTCTTATCAGGTGGTCAAAATAACTGTGGCATTTTAAAGAAGACACCGGGCCACTCTTTTAAAGATAATTGGATTTCTCAGCAAGACGTCTGCTCCGCTCTGCCACTTCCTCCAGCTTTTATTTCACAATGTCTCGTTCCTGCAGCAGGTTTCATGCACACTCGTCTTGATCGTCTTGAAAGCAACTGGATGTGACAGAGAGGCATTTCTCTGCATGCCAAAGGATTGTGTTACAAAGTGTATATGTAGGTAGGGTACGAACATGCCTTTGGGGGGGCAGAGGGCACGGAGCTGTGTTTTGGACTAATGCTGTGAAGGCAGGGGAGTGCGTGCGTTGCAACTTCTGCTTTTCTGACGGAGAGTGGTGGCTGACAACACGGGCACAGAGGAGACAGGAAAGTGGGTCATGTTGACATTGTTTGCTGCTTTTAATTGGTGCGTCCTGGTCGCCTCACAAAGCGAGCATTCATCTCCTGTTTTCCCCTGAAGCATCCTAATGCCTGATGAAAGCTCTACAGTTGGACATCACCATGTTTGTGTTAAACCTCTTCCAGCTAAAGTGTCTTGTGCCACCTTCCATGTCAGCAGCATACAGCAGCCCAGCTTCTGGATTCTTTGCAATCATCAGAATCACGATGCTGCTGCTGCTCTTGATTGTTGTAAATTAACAGGCAGGATGCTGTGGACTCAGCAGACTGACTCCAACGAGGCTGGAAGAGTTTGAATGACAGCTCAAATGCAGCCTCATGTTCCCTTAATTGGGGTATTTCACTGAAAACGTGGTGAATAATTTCTAATTTTCTTTTACTGTGAAATATTTTCTCTTGCTTTCATTGTCGTGCAGAGAAAAAAGAGATGCTGAGGGAGAAGGTACAGCTGCGCTCCGGATTGGAAATGTTGGTTAATTAATGCAGTAATTTGTGTGGAGGGGAGCCTCGTTGCCTAACAAGGTCCCCGTGTGAGTGCAAATGCAAGACAAATCTTAGAAATGTAGAATTCCTCAGAACAAAACCAGAAAATGGAAAACAAGTAGGTCAGGGGAAGAAAATTGAAAACGCACTGTGCTGTATCTTCGGTGTTGTTTTATTAGAGAGAGGTAAATCTCCTCGTGGTGGTTGTCTAACCGCAGCACACGAAGGATAAACACACCTTGATGCACGGGGTAGTTAACATCGGGATGAGAGGAAGGTTCAGCTGCGTAAACATGCGTCTCCTCATTTCCAAAGATGTAGACCGTTGAATAAACACTTCTCTGGTCTCGGAGAGGCTGAAGCTCGCTGTGTACAGAAGCCTGGAACAAACCTGGGAATAAAACATTTAGATGCACAAAGCTACTGACGTTTGCCTGCAGCAGCGCCGTGCAGTTAAAGGAAGTCAGATGAGAATTTCAAGTGAGACGAACTGAAAGTCCTGACCTTGATGTGCAACGGGAGGAAAGGCTAGATCCATCTTCCTTTAATTGGCTTTTTTGGTTTCATTGTGGTCTTGACATAAAAAGTATTCCGGCGGGAACTGGACCAAGTGTCAGACGCCGCGGGTGAATCCGTTACGGCCACTTGGAAGAGAAAAGGCTTCACTATTAAAACTGTGAAAGATTTACTGGCACCTAGAGGTGTAGCTGCTGATTGCAAACCGATCGTCGCACCTGGAGCCAGGGTTTAGTTTGTCCAATCTGGGCCACTGTAGAAACAGAAATGGCAGATGCTTTTATAACAAGACTTGTGATTATACAACATGTTCTGAGTCCCTGAACTCTCTCACACCGGACCTTCAGAGCTTTTGTTTGTTCCCAGCTTGCATTACCGTGAGCGCCAACATTTGCAGCCCTCTGAGCCGAGTGCAGGTGTGTGCACCGAGCGCAGGTTTGGACTTTCTATCTTGTGAAACATTTAAACACACACAGTTTTTAAAAAAACACAAAGCACCCAGAGAAATCCATTTAATTCTGACAAAAAGTCAGATATAGCTTTAATATTACAAGCTCAGAAAGTATTGAAAAAATATGATTATTCTCTGGGATTCATGAGGCGTTTTGCAGCCGCAGCATTTGTGATGTTTGTAAAATCCCATCCTTCACTAGAATCTAGCGGCTGTATCTTCTTGTTATCCCCCCTGCATGCTGTTTCTGCTGGTAATCCTAAACCGTGTGCAGCCTGGAGCCCAGGCTTTGGTTTTAAAGCTGACAGCCACCTCTGTGCCTGTGAAGCTGTTGGTGGTTCAACACGATGCTTCACATATGACATTAGTTGTGGATATCCAAACGCCGTCGACCTGCTCGAGTTTCAGCGCCGCCAAGCAGGAATGCCGTCGGCCTCATCCTCGCATTCACACGATCTGCGGGAGATTCAAATTAATACATTTTTAGGGGGATTAACACTCAATTACAGGCTTTGAAGTCTGATATTACTCCGCCGCAGAACATTTAGTCCTGTATTTACCGAGCATTAAGCACTTGAAGGGTTTGAAAATGGCTCGTCCATCCATCTAATCTGTGCTGACACGTGGATGTGGAGGCCCCATGGAGAGCACAGCGGAAAAAAATGAAAAATGTGTCTGTCACAGCTGCTACGAGCGCCATATTTTAATATAAGACACACCTGAATGTCATAATTGAGACGATTATTCTTTGTGTCACGGTTATTGTTGCTGTGGCATTTTCAGGACAGAGAATGAACAGGGCATCCAGGAGGATCCATAGGCTAATTACATTTGAGTGATAGTTTCGGATTTCAGCCATTTAACACGTTTTATTCTCCCTCCATAACTATTGTGGTGCACGTCTGAGCTGATGGAGCGGTCTTAATGGACCGATGTGGAGGATTTATTGGCATCCGCGGCACGACGGTGCAGCGCAACCGGGACCTTTCTGCATGGAGTTTGCGTGCTCTCCAGGTTTGTAGGTGTGACCCTGAGTGATGTCTGTCTCTATGATGAACTCCCGATCTGTCCGGGGCCTCTCGCCCGATGTCAGCTGGGATCAGCTCCAGCCCTCGCAGCCCTGCAGTGGGTGGAGATAATGGAATGAAGGATGGATGGATGATAGCGGTGGAGTTGCTTGAACCGCTTCGCCTCAGTGTCTCCATCGTAGCATTACAGAGAAACTACATGAAGAGCAAGGCAGCAAAACTGAACAATTCTCATTGATCATGTGACTGACAGCGTGCTCGTGCATGTTATATTCACTGCCTGCCTCGTTCTGTGAACAGCGCCCCCTCAAACGGGCTCGCCGGACCTTCAGGATTAGCATTCTGTCGAGGTTTTGGTTTCAGCTTTGAAATTTGAAGAAGTGTTTAAGCCGTTTGTGCTGTGTCATTGTTTTAAACCGTGGCTGAACGTCTTTAATATTAATGCTTCATGCATCATATTGAAATAATGAATCAGAAATGGAGTGCTGCTCTCTTTTCTCACTTTTATTGGTTTTATTTTGGCCGCATTTGTTTTCTTCTTTAGTAAACCTCTCTCTCTCACACAGCACGTACTCCAGCCTGGAACAGCGAGAATTACAGGTCTTAAGGTCTTCGTCTCGAGCGACGCCCGCCAACATAAGGATGCGAAAAGTTCCACGGTACAATTGATTTTCAATCAACAAAGTATTCTCAGATCATTGTAAAAAAAAAACGAAAACGCGCTCTGGAATTGGAAATGGTTGGCCTCTGCACCCCGCCGTCCAAAATTAGTTTGGCATTCTGCTTAGACGTCTCCCTCCGCCGGAGCTCCGCTGTTTGTTTACAGTCCATGCAATAATTGAGAGATTATTCCTTTGAATGCTGCTAAGAGCCACAGTAAACCGGCATTGTGCCTGTTCTAAAGTCGTGTTTACAGCCATGGGCTCGTCTCAGTGAATCGACTTTGCGAGCTGGGGGCGTTGTTCTTTTTCCATTTTCCGACGAGTCGCTGTGCCTCCCGCGTCGCTCCGCCACAACACGGACCGACTTTTTTTTCTTTTTGCTGATCGGAGGAATACAGTGTCACGAACTTTGCAGTTTCAACTGCTGAAGGTTGTAGAAAGTAGAAAGTCTCTTTGAATCCGTCTGCCCTCCCTTTTCTCCTCAGATGAACCCTACCATTAACCAGTCACGCTGGTCGTGTAGGAGAGCCAGAAGAGGCCTGGTGCAGGGCTTTTTCTCCCCCCATGAATTTGAAATATGTAATTAGGTTTGTTCTTTTGTTGTGCATCAGAGCCGCAGCCTCGGGAGTACACTGCAAACCCATCCACGGCTTCCCTTTCCTCGTTCATAATATTAATTTAATGCTTTATTAACTCACGCAGACTAGAGAGTCTGTCCCTGACTTCCTGAGCAAGTGAGTGATGAAGTTGGAGAGTTTCCTCATTTACCATTTCAGAATGAAAAGGTGTGGACGTTAATTAGGTACCGCAACTTCAAATTCTGTGAGTATAGACTATCGCTGCAGGGTTTATCTCTTGCTAAAGATTTTTAGTGTACGCCTTCTCCTTACCCCCACGTCTGTCTCACCTTGTCTGCAAGCTGAGCTGTGAGAAGACAAAAAAACAGCTAGTTAAAGGAAGTGTGGGCCCCACCGATGTCTGCGCTGAATCTGGAGTTATGGTCCATAACTAATGAATCAGCAGTGGGATTAGGACATGCAGGATGTGTCCATGCACATGCACTGTAAGAGAAATCAATAACCAGCCCATAGTCAATGCGTCACCGTCGCAGTACGGCGTCGGGATTATACATCATCAGAAGGCACAGTGACAGCACAATGCCTGATACTCACCGTGAGGGAGTGAGACTGGGAAACAACATGAAACCTGCCGCTGGGAAGCTCAGAAGATGGTTACCCTCGCAACAGTCCAGCACAGAGCGAGAGGGGAAGGCGAGAGAAGAGAGAACACAAGTGAAGCAGCCAAATAACAACCAGCACTCGGTGCAGTGAGTCAGAGACGTGAATGAAAGAGCCGGGCAGGTAATAAAGATAATTATAATAATTATAATAAAATTCTCCTTCAGGTGAAACATGTCAAGTAACTGCACTTCTAACATTTATGATGCAAACATGGATTAACCGTGTCACGTGACACGCGGCTCCCGTACACGTTAAGAGCAAACAGAGCCGATACAGAACACACAGTCCCCCCGTGAACCAGACTCCGGCCTCTTTGTCTTCGGGGTCAGATGCAGAACAGCAGCCCTGGAGCTGGTAGTTCAGTATTTTGCTGGAGGACACTTGAGGGAGCTGAACGTCTCCAATGAAGCAGTCCTCCAGCTGAAGGATAGTCTGCTGCAGCACTGCCGTGCACAGTGTTCCTCTATTACCGAGGAATAAGTCAGAATCCCCAGAGGTGCCGTGTTTCTCCTGGCTAAGACTTCAGGTAGCTGCTGCCAGACGAGAGCACAGATCTCAAACTAGTGCAGGTTTCTCCTCGAGATGGACGTGTGTGTGTGTGTGTGTTTAACTTCCTCTTCACATTTTTTTTCAGAGCCGCTTTTAGCCCACACTCGTTGCATTTAAGGTGGTATTAAGATTTCAGAACCCTGAAGGCCAAGACAAGACAAAGCACGACACATTTTCAGCGCCCTGTCAGCACGCACCATATCATTCATTAGCACGCAACAAGAAATGTCCAATTATCTGTGATCCCTGAAAAACAGCCCTACACCCTGTTACCTGACTGAAATGCTAATCATGTCAGAAAATTGTCATATCAGTCCCGAGAATGAGGCATGCAGCGTGTGAAACTTTCCGTAACACAATTCTCATTTCTGGAATTGACTCCTTGCTTCTCCTTTCTATGCCCAACTGAGCGTACAGATGGCATCGTCTACAGTTTCTGTCAGACGCTGAAAAATGAACCCACCTCAGGGCCGAGCAAACGCACACTTTGAGTGCTTAAACGCCGCCGCCACACGTGCAAGGGAGTGTTATTAAAAATCATTAGCTGTGAACAGACAGAGCGCCGGACGGCGGAGACGAGCGCCGCAGCACATCGACAGGTGGATTATTCCAGACTTCAAACTTTGCCTGGAGATTTCAGACAAATGAAAAAATAAGCTCCTGAGTTTACATAACGTCCGGTTCGCCCGGTTCATCTTTGTCCTCGTGTCTGTATCATTCTACATAAACCAGCTCATGCACGGTGACGGGGCTAACTGAGACACAGCCTGAAACATCACATCATGCTCACTGCAATGATTTCAAATATTCACAAACGACGGTTTATTGCTGAGGCAGCCTTCAGCTCCTAGACTGCTGATCTAACCACACCTCACCTCGGACAGCTGGACAATAACATCGAGTACGCTGGACGACCGAGCGCCCAACAGAACAAACACGATACATAAAAAGGGAGCGGCCAGCTCCGTCCTCACCGCGGCGCGGCACAGAGGTGAGCGTCTTACTCGTGTGAATCGAAAACAAACTTCCCGGACGCCAGGATCGGGCTCATTGAAGAACTGCACAGTGAATTCTAGGCACCGCGCCAAAGCCTGGAATTGAGTCAAGACCAAATAGACACGATCAGTCGGGAATACAAATCACTACAACTCTTACCACCTAGTTCATCTCTCTTATCGCTGAAAACAAAGCCTCGGAAAAAAAAGAGTCATTTCAGTGGACAGATTAGTTTTAACGAGGAAAGGACGTAACCCTCCGGCTCAACAATCATCTCCAAATACGACTGGAAAAACAAGACAGCAAGAATTAAATTGGCTGCTCTACAAAAACACAAGGAGGCCTGGAAGCTCCACAGTTTGTACCAGATCAGCTTTTAGTATATGTTCAAGTGAATTGGCT
The DNA here is from genome assembly GCA_023373845.1 of Nibea coibor. Lineage (NCBI taxonomy): Eukaryota > Metazoa > Chordata > Actinopteri > Sciaenidae > Nibea > Nibea coibor. The sequence goes on from CM041733.1 coordinate 22,615,100, forward strand.
CCAATCGCTCAGATAACACATGGCCACATATAAATAAACAGTTTCAGGCGTTCAGATTAAGGAACCGCCAGCGAGTCTATCAAACGGCGTCCACAAAGCATTAACAATAGCAGCTGCTGTGACAGCCTGCTGGAAATGAACCAGAAGCACAAACAACACTTTAACACTGTCTGAATTCAGCCCATCTGGAATAACCCTGATTTTCTAATTAACAAGAAACCACTTCCACACAAACGAAGACATCACACACGTTAAACTTACAGTATCTTCCTTAATAATACCCCGCGCACAGCCCAGATGGTCCACAAGGATCGTGAGTAAACAGTTTTTTGGAATATTTGCAATTTAAATCATCCGTCCAAACAAAACAGGAGAGCCACCAACCCAGATCCTTCAACTCTGGTTAATTAACATCGCTTGCAGACACTTGCCTGGTAAAGTTTGACTACATGCGGCTGTAAAGATATTAGATTTCGTCTGCAACACACAGCCAGGTTCATTCAGTCAGATTCTTTTTCTTAAATGCGCGTGACTCCTGGAGGTTACGTCGTGTTTCAGGTCTGGTGATTATGCATGAATCATCAGAGTAAGGCCTCATGACAAAACGCTGTAGTTTACTGTAGTGAAGGCTGAAGCCAGCCCAGACCTGCTGTACCCTGATGTTCTCTGCCGAGGCCAGGGAGGCATTAACATCTAATTTTAACTCTGAGGCTGGATAGCAGCCGCTGGAATCTCGGCCTCTTTTGGCCTTATTGAGGAAATACCAAGGTGATCTCCTATGGACCAGCCGGAGATAACACCCACCTCCACCAAGCTGTCTCTCAGGATAGTCTCAGCACTCAGGTATTTCATCCTGGACTAACATCTCTTTGAGACAACACTCTTAACATCGGCTCTTGAATCTCTGACATTTCTCACTCTGTGCCTTTTAACCTGCTGCTGAAGCCTCCTGCCAGGATCCTCCAGGCGTGTTTATCACCGATAAGAAGGCACGGAGGGATTTCTCTTTAAAAGGACACTTTTTTGGATGATCTTTATCTCTCCCCCACCTAGTGGAGTGAGACAAAGAACACACACTGTTGCAAAGTTGGCTGATACTGAAACCGATGGTACGGTTTTGCCGCATGCTGCCGTGACCACTGAAGAAGAAGAAGAAGCAGAAGAAGAAGAAGAAGATGATAAGCCTGTGCAGGAAAAGACACGACTTTCATCATTTATAAGGCAGCCCACATAGCTGCAGTGCAAAGGTGCAGCACTCACCAGCCTTTCCTGTGTCTCAGGCTGACATATACAGCAGCTAATAAAGCTAACCCCAGGCCACTGAGGAATTGGCTCATCCCCTTCCTGGACTCCCTCACTGCCTCTGCTTTGGCTCACACTCGGCCTTTCTATGGCTCTCTTCTCCCCTGTGTATAGTACACCGCTCTCCCTTTTATTCCAGTGCAGCCATTCAGCTATTGTGTTCACACCCTCTTGTTCTAGCTGTTTTCCTGGTCACCGGAGAATGTGGTTGAACTTCCTGTCCCCTTTCCTAAACGCCACCGGCCGCCTTATTTGGGAAAAACTCATCCAGTCAGCGTGGCTGTGCACGGGCTGTTTCCACCACAGCAGTGACGTTAATTTGATGTTAGCAGGACGGTGCTTAATGCTCAGATCCTCCACAGCTGTGTCCAAAGCAGATTTAAAGATCTGCTCAAGCTCCTTTTCATAATTTATGCTTCAAAAACTCCAGCTGCTTTGTTCGAACACGGATCAATCAGCTTGTCAAGCTGTCCGTCCCACGCGGCACGCGCGGCGTGATCGCGGGTTGTCGTTGAGTTTGTTTCTTTTCACGTTCGTCTACCTTGTGTGTGTGTCTTGTATCTCTGTAACCGCTAAAGGCGACGCAGCGTGAGGAGGACGGTGACAGACCTGTCATCTCACATATTTAAAGTTACAAAGGATCGCTTCCATCCACGGAGGAAGAAGAAAAAAAGAAAACGGATATGCAAATGAGCTGAAAATGCAGGATAGATAACTTGAGGCTTTTCAGCTTTGTTCTCCCTCTCCACCTCCTTCACTCTCCGGGCTCGAGTCGTGACATGCAGCTTTGAAGAGGGATGCTTTGGCACAGTCAAGAAGTGTGACGCCGACTTGATAGGCTCGTTGATGCTCATTGAATTCAGTTAATCATGCGCAAGATAAATAAATAGATACCCTGGAGAGCCGAGTCATTCCAATACATATTTCCTCTGAGCTTCGCGACATGAATTAATAGTGGCTGTACTGTACGTGGCTACCTGGAGGAATGATGAGTAATTTAGCATATGGGCCGGCTGTGGCAGAACACGGTGAGGACAGTATGTTCTGTTTGTCTGGCTGGAAATTTCCAAATAGATTTTTTTTTTTGGTCAAGTTCAGACTTGCAGAGTTCTCTGAGCTGATCAGAGAAAGAAAACTGTGGCGAGCGCCTGAGGGCAAAATTCCAACTCGTGTTTGGAAGACTAAGAGCAGACCCCACCTCCAGTTTCTCAGTTTAAACACACTCGAAGGCCCCAGGAAGTCAAAACCAGTGTGTTTTTATCATGTATATCTGATGCAGGGTAGCAGAAAGTTGGAAACTTTCCATGGGAATTTACAAAATCGAAGGTTGGACCTTAACAGGGAATTTAAATGTAGTTTTTTTCCATAATTTCCATGGAAAGTTAAAAAATCACCAGCTAAACTTCTCATGGAAATTTACCGAAAAGTTTCAACCTTTTACAACTCGAATTTGGTGCCATATGTGACATCATCCAGTGACGCCGCTGAAGCAGCTTCCTGTTTCACCTGACATTAGAGAGCGATTGCCACCACAGGATGAAGCCTGTCTGATGAGTTATTGAGGGTTGTGACATGCTGGAATCAAACCCAGGATGTTGTGGTTTTTATGCAGCTCACCAACACTTCCCTTTTTCTATACATGCCTGTTGTTTGACAGATGAATAATAAATACCTGCTTTGACAGATTATTTGACGTCTTGGAAAATTTGAGGCAGATCAAACACGCGCATTGTTTTTTTGATGTTAACTTGATTCTAATGGAGCTGAAAGAGTTTCAGATTTTTCTCTTCTTTTGATGTAGCAGCTCTTTTCGAACTGAGCGAGCTGCTAGCGTTAGCTGTTCAGTAGCATCCTATTAATTCTCACCGTGTCCGTATATGAATAATGTCATCACGCACTTCTCCAGCTTTACTGGAGCCAATCAAGGTTAGAGAATAGATCTAACAGACAGAGGTGCTGAGCATGGGAAGGTAGATGAAGGGAAGCCTTTGTGTGTCAGATAGCTACAGTGTGTCTGGCAATTATAAACATTTGAGTGTGAAATGTGCAGGCTGGCTCTCGGAGGAGATGTGAAACTTGCTGCGATTCAGGAAATGATGCTGATTATTTGAAAGACTTGGACTGGACAGCCTCTCATTTTCATCTCATGTGTATTTAACGCCTCAGACAACACTGTTAGGCGCTATTCAGACCGAATCAGCCATTGTGGAGGGCTGAGGGAGGTAACCTTCATGAAACAATCAGAAAATAATCAGCGCTTCCTCGTTCTCATTCAGTGTCTACGTCGCTCGACCACTCGCTCAAACAAACCAAAGGTAGACTGAGAGTTCAGAGGACTGGTGCTCCAATCACAGAGATCTACCTGCAGCTGATCGGCTTGATCAGGACTGTGTCATGGACGTTCATCCATCTCTTCTCTGTAGCTGCTCATCCTCATCAGGGTTTCCCCGCTGACACCGGGCCAGAGGCGGGCTACACGCTGGTTCAGTTCTATATAAAACCTCTGAAATCTCTCGTAATGATTCGAAATGATACTGATCGTGTAATATGATGAAAACTTGCCAGAGAATAAGATCATTTTATCCAGTCAGAATAACCAAATATGCTCCAAACACACGTATTAAATATTTATCTGTCTGAGAGAGCAATATTAAAAAATCAGAGCTGGAGACACAGTTCACATCCAGCCAGTTTCTCACCCGATAATGTGCAAGGTGAGAATATTCTGCACAGGAAACCCGTTAAACACAGTCAACATATTCTTCAGTGATGTGAGGAGTTTTTATTGATATCAATGCTGATTATCGATTCAGCTCATCGATCCGGTTCTTCCATTGATTCCTGATTAAGAGTAGACGAGCACAGGTGTTATTGACTTTGAGTCTGAACTCAGTGTGTGCAAAGTTCATCTGTTTTCTTACTCAAAGAAAAAAACCTGCTAATCCAGTCTGCGTGGCGCCAGCGTTACAGGACACTAACCCCCCATTAACGGACGAGACGCTCGGCGTCAAATACAAAAACATTCATGGAATTCAGGCCCGTGTTGGGCTGGAAGAAGTTTTGCATGTTGCTGTTGTTCCCAGACTTTCACAAACCGACACTGTTACGTTCTCCACCATGAGGGAGCGTGGACGAATCGATCCAGCCGTTTTATGACTCATGAAGATGTGACGTTCTGCTGTTCATGCAGCATTAGAGAAACTCTGTCGGCCCGTTTGGACCCCCGTGTGCATCAGTCGCGGCTGTTCTCATTTGTACGAGATTGTTCCCCGTGAAAACAAATAAATCATGCTCATGAATTCACGTCTGCCTGAAATAAACTCTGTCATTAGCAGCTGACACGGGTCCTTAAATCACCCTCTGCCCGTCCAATCACTCCAGAGGAAATTATTAATCTTAATCTTGCTGCTGGTGTTCTATAAATTGGTGCCATCACCTCGAGGATACATCTTTTCGCAGCAGAACAGATTGCTGCCAGCGAAGCTGCTGATTTTCTGTCACACACACACGGACAAACCTGAAAAACGCATGCTGCTACATTCCTGCCATGCAGGCGGTGTAATTCTAGTCCCCACCGTGTCACCTCTCACACGTCACGTGGCTGAAAAACCTTTTTTCTCACCCCCTCTGCAGCTAAAAGCTCCATTGTTTGGCCTTTGTCCTACTTCAGACCTGAGACTGTTAAACACACGTTACACTTCATTCTTAACATCTTAAATTCAAGTCATATTTCCATCTGTAATGAGCTGCACACTGTAACTTGTTACTTTGAAAATTCACTTAGGCTGTCTTATTCAGCTGATGAAAAAAGCTCGTGAATGTTTCAGATCTGGACACGATAAAATATTTCTGCAGCCAAAATCGCTGGATTCCTTTAATATAAACAAATTAAGATTTTACTGTTTCAGGTTAGAAAAACATCATAAAATAGCTCGTTATCTATTAAAAGGCAAAGACACCAGTAGCTCCGGCGGTAAGTAATGGTGTACGGAGAGCATGACATCAGCTCCCCGTCAGTTTGAAGCCAGGAGATAAGACGGATGACTGATGCTTTATCATCCTCTGAAAGCCGAGGCAGACGGAGAAGCCGATGCAAAGACGGTGAAATCGGAGTTGAACTGTTTAACACCTGCAAAGCTCCAACAGGTTCTACATCACTCGCTCTCTTCGTGGAAAAGCTTGTTTTATAGAAGCAGATAAATGGCCGCAGCATCGAAAACAAGGCAGCCGATAGATTTGTGCAGATGTTTTTTTTCCCGGATCCGTTCCAGGCGAGCCAAGGTTCAGTCAAAGACAGAGATTTCTGTTTTTCTTCTTAAGTGTCCCACAGACACAGGCGACAGCGCTCGACTCTTTACAAATTCCTTTTCATGCTATTTGATAGATAACGTAATCCTGTTGATATCTACATAGCTTTCTGATAAGGCCGAGATAGGCCCGCTTCCACGGCTTGATGGGATTCTTAGGGTGGATTTGACGTTTTTTTATCGCTGTGATAACGGGCCCATTCACGGCTCTGTTTAGTGTCTCTTCCTCCGTATCTGCGGCGCTTGGAGTGCCCGAGTATTTAGCTGCTGATAGACTTTTTTTAACCATTTGCTGGAGAGCATCTCTTGACAAGCCGTGTCCATTAATACCCACTCTGATAAACATGGAGTGCTGCCACGAGTTGCTGCCTCTCTGCGTTTCTGGTAATGGACCTCCACTGAGAAGGCAATTGTCCAATTCACTTTCCTCAACTGGCAAGTGCATGCCTTATGCGTGAACACTAACAAGCATAACGACAGGGCATCCGCTGAAGGTCAACATTTCCTCCTCGCTCTTAATTGCTGCATTCGTCTCTCAGACTGTCTCTTCAGCTCGGGAAACAAACGCATGCAGTGCACATTGTTTTTTGGTAAATTAAGTGGTTAGTTACTAATGAAAGGCACTCGGCTTTATTTTTTTAACAAGAGGGTCTAATGTTTGTGTCCGTCCCCGCTGACGAGCAGCATAATGCTGCTGTCCAGACATGCTGGTGCCTCCGCGGCCTGCTGAAGCAGCACAGGGGCATTTTTCCATGTAGAATGAATTAGCTGAAATTCTCAAGGGTACTCGCCTTTCCATCTCCACCTCCTACTGGAGGGCACCACACATGGGGGCACGCAGAGGCCAAGTTGCAGCTAATCAGGAAGTTTATATGAAGTGTGTGTGTGTGTGTGTGTGTTTTTCACTGTGGGAGTAGACCATCAATAACACATGGTTCACCCCTCCTGAGGGATGCAGAGGCAAAGCTGATGGAGTTTTTTAATAGCGATGGGAAGTTCAGTTCTTTTTAGGGAGTCGGATCATTCGACTCGCCAAGAAGAGTCGAATCCCAAACACCTCTTCATTTCACAGCTGTTTGGACTTATGATTTGTACGTGTACGCCACACTTTGGACTGCTATTGACTGTCGGATGTGCAGTCCTCATGTGTCTGTGAAGGCTGTTTGTGCTTGCGATGGGAAGTTCAGTTCTTTTTAGGGAGTCAGATCGTTCGACTCAGCTCACCAAGAAGAGCCGACTCTTGATACCTTTTATAATTCAGCCAAATTTAGCACTGTTTTGACTTCTGATTTATATCTGTACATTTGTAGCACTGACGCATCACTAGTTCCTCGTTCTGTCTGACGTGTTGGCACATTTTATTTTTTTTTAGTCCCCAGAAGCCAGACTGGCACAGCATCACTTCTACATTTAGTTTAGACGTCAGTGTTAAAAGCAGCTGAATAAGCAGCTAGAAAGTTTTTTTTAAAGGAAGCGTTTGGCCTGTTCGATGGAAAAAGGAAAGTTTTTGTTCATTAAAGGAAGAAAGTGACATCTGAGAATGTTACATGAAATTTCTATTTGCTTAGCTCTGCAGTTCCTTCTTTATCCTGAGGTTCAAACTGAGAGTTTGGTGACTCGTGTAACAATCTGTTGCACATTCTCTAAATATTTAACCCCAAAATATCCTCCAGAAGCTTTAAATGCCCAGATGCAAACACAACCTGACACTTTTTATTGCTTCGGCCCCACTAAAGGTAGAGATCGATGGTTTCTGTGTGAGCCTGTGCTGTTTTATAAATGTCTTCCCCTCCTCAGAAGGAGTCTCGTTGTCTTCATCCTCGCATTTTATACTCAGGTCAATTGGTTTTTAATCACATTCGCCTTTTGTTCTGGCTTTACTTAAACCCCCAGGAGTCCCTTAATCAATCTCTCTTTCTCGCTGTCATGGTTGAAATATAAATAGCCGACCCCCGCAGACATCAGAGTGGTCTGCATTCCTCGGCAGATACATGTGAGTAATAAGGAGCGATGAGCATGAAAGGACAGTAAGTACGGCAGGAAAATAGACCCTCACAACCCGCCTGAGTTGTGTGTTTAGTCCCAGGTAGCATGGTAATGACAAAAGCAGCTGTCAGGAGGACGTTTCTAAAGCAACTCCACCCCCGACCCCCCCGCCGAGGCACTTCAGTGGCACTGGGAAGAATTTATTTGACCTCCATGACCTATCCTATCCATTTGGACTCACGGCTGCAGGGATAGACTCACAGAGAATATGGCTGTTTTGCTCCCAGCCACCTGTTCAACATTTTATCTTCCAGCACCGAGTGTGTGTGCGTGCGTGTGTGTGTACACAGTCTATATTTGCACAGCCAATGTTCTTCCTTCACCAGTGAACTGCACAACATCGTTTGAGCTCATGGTAAAGGGGGCTGTTTTTCCTTACTTAACATTGTTCATCTCCTCCGGCTACAGCGATGGAGGGAACAGCAGGGGAGGAGAGAGCGCTTAAGGAAAACTCATTTCTTCTCTCGCTGACATCAAATTAAATGTTTGGTGTAAATATGTGCTCGGATGAAAGTGAAAAGTGCCGGTGAGGTTCAGAAAAAGTACAATGGAACATCAGCGAGACGTGTTGTGTTTAATTCTCCACAAGTAATTGAAAAACAAAGCGTTTCATTGTGCGACACAAAAATGGATCCATGTTCTGCAGAGTAAAAATCACAAACATGACCGAAGCTGAAGACTGAGACAATAAAAGTCTTACATTGAGTCTTTTGGAAGGAAAATAACTTGAATTTGTTACGTAGACGTCACCGTCATGTAAAATCTGTCTTTTAACAAACAAGTCAACCTCAGAAATGAGATTTTAATCAAATCCTGAGCTGCTCTCTCATCATCAAACAACATTTTCAGATGAAATTGAACTCTTCACATTTAAATCCAGCTGAATATTCTTTTGAAGCGTTCTCTCCCCGACTGTGTTATTTACTGCGCTAATGCCGAATGTGTTTTGGCAGCGGCAGGTGTTTGTGGGAATGAATGAAATGTGATCTCAGACAATAGTAGCTGATGGAGGAATGAAAACACTCCAAACACTCGTGGCCTCCGGTCCTGTTGTTGCTGTCCCATCGCTCGCAGTCCTCCGACGTTGGGTCATGATGATTTGTAGAGGAGGACGAGCGCTGTGTTGTTTTTTCTTTTTCTCTTCTGTCTGAATGTAGCTTCGAGTCAAGGCCATGGTCTTCCTGGAATTCCTGCTGATGTCTGCACACACACACACACACACACACACACACACACACAAAGAAGGTTTATGGGCTATTTTGAGTGCTTAAAATTTTGTTCAACAGTGTGACCCCGGTACGATTCTCGCTCAGTTTTTTCCTCCTTAAAGTCTGTGTGAAGTCAGAAGAGGGTCCTGTGAAGCCACGCCCACTCCTGGGGGTGGTCGAGCGGCCATTTTGAAGCGACTGAAATGTGTCGAGTTCAGAAAACGACGTGACTAACTTTGAAACACTCTGAGCTGAGATGAAGTCATCTCTGCCTCTCCGCTCTGGGCGGCCTCAGCGTGTCATCGAGCCGCCCTTTAAGGACCGCCCACAAAATCCTGGGACTGAAAACTGGTGAAAAACTGTTTGGACGATATATTGCTGAAATGTGGAGTTTCAAAGTCTTTTCAGCAACTATTTCTCAACACAATATTTTCTGAAAGAAATGTTGGAATTTCTTTTTCAGACTTAAATCAGCAAACCACTGAAAAACAGAAACTGACAATCACAAGTTGTTTTCATTAAAAAAACACAACTTCCACTTTAATTTGACACCAAATAATGACACAGTTTTCTAGATTTTTGTGTCTTCACGTCTCTTTCCGCGATGCACGGTGACTCAGGACTTCATTTCCTGTGTTTTAACACACTTGGAAAGACGCCCTGGGGGTCTGAAGGGTTAAATCTGAAATTAAATCTAAAACTTGAGTGCACGAGGACAAAAAGGTCCATTTGAAATGTTCAAGGACTTTGTTTTCGATAAGAAGACGTGATGCTTCCTGTTCCACACACACACACACACACACCTCCTAACAGGAAAATGACTGAAGTGTATATGATTGTATTCATTCCCTGATATTTGTGTCCAGATAAGGTTTCCAGGCAGGGCCCAGCACAGTGCTGGCTCAGCACCGTGTGAGTCAGGTCTACCTTTCAGTCGAGCCTTATCGCTCTCTTCTCTTCACCTTGTCTGACTGTCCAGCTGCCTCCAAACCTCGCACTGAAGAAAAGCCTCATTGTTTCCTGCAGAATTTTTGATTTTGATTAATGGGGTTGAGGACAAGGCAGGTACTGAAGTGTGTGTGTGTGTGTGTTTTAGTGCATGCCAAAGAAAGGGGATTATGAACTGTCAATCAATTTGCTCCCAACTGTAAAGTTCTCAAGCAGCAAGGCCAGGGATTAGGGCTGGATCAAAGCACTTATTCAGGCTTTGGTTTAAAACGGACAGGAGGGGAGGGCGGACTGAAGCGTGGAGGGAGGGAGGGCGGGTAAAAAAGGCAGCCGGGTAATGATAGGCCTTGCGCTGTAACACCTGCAGCGGTGGGAGAATCTTTCACAGTAGCTGCAGGCGGTGAGCTGCTCTGAAACAACTTAATGCCCAGTCAGAGTCCAGATGAATTGCATGAATCTGCAAAAGAAACCGTGTCTGTGTGTGTGAATGGATGTTAGAGCCGAGCCCCGCTGGGGAAATAATTCTTTTTGTTGCTGTTTGAATGTAAAAAAAAAAAGAGAGAGAGAGAGAGAGACAACCACATCCTTATTTTCCGTGCATCTCCAGCAAAAGGCTTGCGTAACTATTTCTGTATTTATAGTGCAGTAACTGTGGGAACAAGGGCAGTGTGCTGGACTCTCAGGGGCATTTGATAGGCGATAGGCCATCTGGCCGTGTACCCATACAACGTGTGGCACCATAATTGTACACTGGTGCTCATTCGCCGCCTCTCAAACAGCAGTGTGTGTTTTTCCACTGCTGGCTCGGGAGGGGAAAAAAAGGAGGCAGAGGCCGAGATATGGACGTGGATTCTGCCTCACAGTTTTCAGGGTTTTATCACTACGAGCTGGACGTCACTGATTCCAATCGCAGCCCCGCGTAACGGTACACAGTTAGGGTTGTAAAGTTAGTGAGTGTATTTCATGGTAGGGCTCTAAAAATTAATGACACGGCACTGAATCGATTGAGCTTCGTGTTTTTCTTACTTTAGCTTGAGACAGAGAGACATCTGTGCGTCTAACAGGCTCATAATCGACGTGCAGCGCTCTGCTGCGCCTCGAATCAGTCAGCGCTGTCGTCTGATATCATCAGGAGTGTGTGTTCTGCAAGGTTTGAGTACTTGAAGACCTCATCTGTTGGTTTTTTGCCAGACTGAAAATAGTTTAACTGCATAATAAATGTATTCATATGCAACTTTCTGCAGGTACCTTTAAGTGGACACGTGTCTTCAAAGCGCTCAGGCCGTGGAGCCGTCCACACGCTGCTTGCTCTCATTTTCTCTTTGTTAGGCCAACATTGTTCAAGCAGAGCTGTCCATCACACGCGGCCGACAGCAGGCCTCTCTCCAGCGTCGGTCCAAAGTGGAGCCAAAAATACAAATTTAATCGGCCCAGTGAAGCGGTGCCACGCTCCCTCGCTCGCTCGCTCGCAGTATATTCATTTAATTTACAGAAAATGACTTGATGATTCAGCCCAAACAGGTCTTCATCATCAGATTGCAAAAACAGATTTGGCTACAGACTTTAATTACACTGCTGAGAGCAATCTTTCTTTAATGGAGGTCAAGCCGGATCCTCCTCGCGGTGGGAGGAGTGAGGACAGATAACAGAATGCACACCAAAAACACTCAATCCCTCGTACCTGCTCTCCTGCCACATATTGTGGAATGCTCTAAAAGTTGGTGCAGTGCCTGAAGGCTGCGCTCAGCCCGCCCGCCCTTTATCTTGTCTTCTCAAAAGCACTGTGTGTGTGTGTGTGTGTGCATGTCGGAGGTTGCACTTAGCCGCAGACTAACAACTGCTAATTAGCCGGGTCCATAACGATCCGTAATAATCAGGCAGAAAGAGCCGCTCCAGCCGGTGATGTGCCACTGATGGTCTATCATTTAGCTTAGCCAGAGATGGATGGAGGGAACGATTGAAAGGGAGGAAGCCATTCATGTCTGGTGAAAGCCGGTGATCTCTCCCTCCCCGGAGACTTTATAGCCCTCTTCACCCCCCTAGACCTTGTCCTCCCACCACCAGCTCTCTGAGGCCCTATTGTGCTTAGCTCTGCTGGTAATGCATCACGCTGCAAAGCCTGATTGCAAAGAGCACTTATGCCTTGCAGACCGGACAGAGGAGTAACGTGCCCAGCTGAGATGTTTGATCATCTTTTTTCTGATGTATAATCTTCAGCAGATTTGAATGGACGTGTGAGCAGAGCGAAGGAAGGCGGCCGTGTCCATATTTATTCCGTCCTCGACTCGTTTTGGTTCTGCTCGTTGCGTCACATCCCGGTGTGAGAAGCGAAGCGGGACACCACCCACTCTCCACTGTGCACTAATCAGTTTGTTGTTGTTGTTACAGTCGATATTTATGCTGCTTTCCCTTCACAGTTTTCTACTTTTGTCTTCAGAGAGTCCAGCGGGGCGAAATTACATGACACAGTTCTAAAAGTGACTTTGGATTGGAAAGGTTCTCCGAGGAAAATCAACTCCTTTCTTCGGCTTAATTCCAAGTTTAAATCGATCGATGTGCGATTCGATCGCTCGGGTGTGTTTGATTTATCCTCCCGTCGTTTGCTACTTCACGAAGACGAGATGCAGAACATCATCGCGACCTTCTTAACTGAGACTTCACAGGAGTTTGCTTCTGTACATGCACACTATGGATAAATTCATTTTATCTGTTGATTTGGACGGCAGCAGTTATTTAGTCAAACTAAATAACTTCAGACAAACCTGCCTTAAGCCAAACAGATTAAATGGAAGACACACACACACACACACACACACACACCTAAAATATCTTAACAAATCATTTCATTTTCATTCTCTGAGCACTCTTTGAACAAATGTTCCAGGTGAGTGCAGCTGAACAGAAATGAATAACTTTTCTCAGCAGGCGTAGACACAACAAACAAAAGACAGATGCACACACACACACACACACACACACACACAGCAAACACAAACACATATCAGTGAACTCCAACAACAAAATATCCAGTACAAGTGCTCATTCAAAGGGCGTCCATGTCTGCAGCACATCCTGTCTGGCTCCATTCTCGGCTCAATTTTCAGCTAATATCACAAACCTTCATCTGCTCAGAATTCATGAGCGGGTCCGTTTGGTTTAGACATTTAAATAACACGAGCAGCGTGCGAGGAGGAGAGTGCATGTGAACTCTGAATCTGTAAATCCAAGACAGCGTTTTAAAGAGGCGCATGACATTGTTTGCAAATCTTTATATTCATGTGTGCATGACAGAGGGAGAGCAGGCGGGGATGCACTAAACGTCTGCCTTAAATAAAACCATGCCGCTGGTCATAGGTAGTAATTTCAGCTCTGTCAGAGCCAGAGGAATCCACCGGGGATTCACGAGGCCTTTACTGACCTCCATGCCACAAGTTACTGGCCTTGTCGTCCTCCTTCAGATCCAGCTGGCAAGAAGAAGTCATGGTGCCTGCGAGGAGATTTTTTTTCTCAAGTGCGCGCCGTAAAACCTGAGCTGCCCTGCCAAAGGAAACCTTCTGGGCTCCTCTGTAGTGGCAGCTTTAGGGTAGTTTTAAATAAAGCAAAGGTAAACAAAGAGTATTTTAAGACTCTCTCTGCTCCCCTTTGTTCAGCAGGCGCACTCAGCCTTTATTATTCTTAATATTCCCCTGTCAGCACCGAAACAGAAACAATATATTCACCTTAAATTTTCATTAAGCTCGTCTCAGTTTGCAGAGATGCTGTTTGAAAGCTTCATCGAGACGCCTTCTTGTTTATCGCCTGTCAGGAAGTGACTGCAGTCACACAGCTGACCTCAGCGTGTGCCACGCCCCGCTGCTTTGAAAACACGTGTTTAAAGGTCGCCGCCGCTGGATGACCTCGACTCGGTCCGGCTCTGTTCACAGAATATGGAATATGACATGCATAAATACGTTTTCATTAGCGTATCGTCATCTGAGAATCAGAATCTTTGTGCTCAGGGAACAGGTGGGGAAGGTAAACACCATGTTTGTACGGTAGCCCAGAAGGCCAAACACCGTAGCTGCATGCATCAGAAAGGTTTGTGGAGGGAGCTGCGCTCCTGGATGCTGCTAACTTCAACACACCGATGGTTTTATTGATCTGAAAACAGAAACAAACAGAACTCTGGTTCCAGGTTCAAGAGCTATCTCCGAGCTGCATCTTCAGCTGCAGAGGATTTAATGATTTTTAGAGCATTCACAAACATCTGAGACTCCCTCAATTGCATTCAAAACCTCCTACACGCATTTTTGTACTTCAACAAAAGCTGTGATTAGCCTGACTGTTGGTTTGAAGCTGTCTGTGTGTGTGTGTGTGTGTGTGTGTGTGGTTACAGGGGCAGGTTTCAAGACAGTGATTTTACAGCTCCCACTCAGAAACAGCTCAAAGGAAAAGTCCAACCAAAAAAAAAGCTTCTTCTTGTTATTTCCACGAATAAAACGACTTTATTCCACCACAAATATGCGACAGCATGTGAAGTTTTCTCCTTAAAGTGGAATCCTGAATACAAAGGCTGTGATTTCTTCTGTTCCCTCAACGTCGAGCTGAACACGCTGCACATACTGAGCCGAAATGAACACAAGCTAATGTGAAGCAGTGTGTACCTGCTGCTGCTTGCAGACTGTATTGTATGTACATGTTTGTAACTGTACGACGATGGGAAATGTGAAATCAATGATTCCTGAGTGTAGCCTGCTAAAACGCTGAGCAGACTAACTGACTGCACTTTACCGCGCCCGTTTAGTGAAGGCTTCGTGTCGCTGCTAAATGATACAAGGCATATTTGAGTCGAGCAGCTCTGCTGCCCAATATAGAGGCTAAGACTCGAGCACTTACACGGCCTGAACATCGCAGTTACACGCAGATTCAACAAGAAGCTGCAGCACAAAGAAAGCTTTTGTAAACTGTGAATCAGTTAGAGTGAGACAAAGTAACCTTTGCAAACACACCCTGGGGTATATCACGTAAGGCGTTATGACAAATGATGCTCGGTAACGTGAGCAGAAACACATCGACTCCCGACTTTAACGTATTAGCTTTTAGCTTGGCCTCGGATTGAAACAGATGGCGCTGCTGGCAGACATTGACGGGCACATTGATGTGCATATGGCTTCTTGATTGCCGTTTTTGCCGGCGACAAATTATCTGTTAAGTGCCAGCAACTCAATCCATTACTGACGCTGACCCTAACAGCTTGACTGCAGGCCTCCAGAGGTGTAGCCTTACACCGGGGTGAGGGACCCTGCAGATGGTTACAGGACGGCCGCCTTTATGTCCTGATATTGTATCCATCATTCTTACCTCGGAGAGTTATCCCAAATCCCTCAAGTTTTAACCCGGGATCACTTGGAAGGAAACCAGCGTGCATCCATCCCGAAGTGAAAATGGGGGTTACAGCTTTGTGCAAAAAAGGTTGGATTGTTTTGAGCTGTTAAATTTAGATTTATTTCACAATCATCATGACAGGCAAGATTGAAGATGTTTTCATTCTGTTCGCTGGCCGTTTGACCTTGGAAAAAATAATTCATCTCACCCTCTCTCGCAGAGCGTCTGATCAATATGCCTCGCCGAGTCTTTCGGGACTGGGGATGCATTTTAATGATCGAAATAGTTCAAAGTGGACTGCTAAAAGGAGGATTTACTTTGGAGGATGGGGAAGTCTTCGTTCAGACGTAGCTTCGCATTTTGGGCAGAAAAGCTCAAATTATAACGTAAACTGCAGGATCAAGATGTCTCCCCTGGCTGACACAGTGTTAATGTGCTGGAGCCGGGCCTTAATCTGATCCGAGGATCATGCTGCAGCTAATTACCATCTGCTCACTTACACTTCCTGGCCCAGGCACACTGGCTTGTTTTCAATTACATCTCCCAAAATAAGATTACAGCTTTCATTTTTATTTTTGGCGAGGAGGAGCTGCATGGCTGCATTTCCACCAGGTGACGACCATTATGTGCGACTGGAGGAAGCGCCAGATGCTTATTTTCCCCACTGCGATGATGGCGGGGTTGGAGTTGAGGACTCACACCATCCATCCAACCGTTCATCAAGCCGGATCATCACAGAGCTGACACACAGAACACATACAAACAACTGTGCACGCTCACATTCACACCTAGAGTCACCAATTAACCTGGTGATTATGACCATTAACCTGCACGTCTTTGGACTGGAGAGATAATTCTTCACTGTGCCGCTGGTTCACACCATCCATCCATGTGCAGCTGTCAGCTGCACGTCTCTGGACGGAGGAAGCTGGAAGGAACCCATGCAGACATGGAGAGATCATGCAAACTCCGTTTTTCAGCCGGCATTGGCTGAAAAATGAGGTACTCTGCACAAATCGCCACACAGAGGCAAACAAACATTCACACCTATGAGAACTGAGAGCCACCAATTAAGCTGCAACCGGCCGAACACGTGCAGACATGAGGAGAACATGCAAACTCCACAGAAATATCCCAGTGGGCTGCAGGGAAAGTGCTAACGTGGCAGCAGTGAAGCTGAGTCCTCATCACAGATTCATGCAGATTTGGACCTTTCATCTGCTTCCTCAAAGCTCCAACATCTTTGACTTGTTTGGCTGCGGCTGCTCTCGGTGACAGAGCATCGTGCCTCGTGCTTTTATTCCTTCCATCTTAAGCTGGACATCACAGAGCCGTGCACTCAGCACCTGCAGCAGGTCTGCAGTAGTTCCAGCTCTGGCAGATGTTGCACCATACATGAAGCGTGGATGAACTGTGTCCAAACCTTTAAATCTGTTTCTCGCTGCTCCCTCTTAATGATTCTGCTTCGCATGGTCGAGGATTTCATTAGCTTCATGAGAAACATCTCTTTGGGCTATGTCTAATTGGGCCTTATGGATTTAAAGTGCAGAACATTAAGACGGAGTACGGCTGAGTTAGGAGTTTAAAGCGTTCACTTTCCCTGTTGATGAGCTCACATATTGGAAACACATCGACGCTGTTGGCTGTGAGAGCAGCAGAGAGGAGCGAGATAGATAAGTTTGTTCTTGGAAATGTGTAGTGTAACATAATTATGATTGTAAAATCGGTGTTGCCGCGGGGACTGAGGAGAGCTGCACTGTAAGTTTGTGAACCTTTGTGTCATATTGTTGCAGTGGTGTCACGTACGTCCTGGTGTCGTACGTGACACCAGGACGCGTCAGGTGATCCAGGTAAAGCTCAGCAGAACATTTGTTAAGCTGCGTCAGAGATGACAGCAGATTAACGTCAGTGTGACCAGACGGACAGTTCCACTTGAAGACGGTGTCTGATGAAACATTTTCAGGCGTCTCGTGCGTGACCTGATGCTCGAATCGCCAATAAACACACCGGCTCTCAGAGGCTTTCAGTTTTCCACTGAAGCTGTCCGCATTAAATTCTTTTTATGATCGATAAATGAGCAACAATCAAAGCTGGTTTGGACAGAAGGCGTCCCGTGTGTGGGCAGGTTAATGCGATCTGACTGCTGTCAGCATCCGGTAAACAACTCCACGGAACGAAACCGATGATCGTGCATGGAAATACGTGACATCGTGTTTCCAACAAAAACATGAAACATAATTAAACATGTGGACTCCATAACTCAGAGCGCTATCTTAAGAACCTGTCGTTTTCAGATGAGCCTGTACGTCCAGGAATCTTTTAAAGGAAACTTATCGGAGCGTGGATAAATCTGAGAGGGAGTAACGTGGGGGCGTTTTCAGATATATGAGTGTAACACAAAGATGTACGTGTGTTTTCGGAGCATGACTCATGCTGGAGACTAAAAGTCAGGACATCTCGGTGTTTGCTGGACAGATTTTGACCCCCTTAAAAATAGAAATGTGTCTCTCATTAATCTCCCGACAATCCAGCTGAAAGCAAAGAAGCAGCCAGGTTTTGTATTTTATGTGTTGTTGCTCTGCACAACAGCAGCGGTGCCATCACTCAGGACACATGTTGACACTAGGTGGGAAGGAGGTCTGAGGCCTGTCAAGGGGGAGAAGAAGTCTGCTGGTACATATCTGGCTACAGACATTTTGTGGGTGAGGTATAAACATCTCCTCCTACCTGCGCATGCTGATGACACACACACAGTCAACAGACAGCGGGATCACTGCTTTCCCCTCAATCAAGCTGCCATTTTTAGCCAGCCTACAGTCTGACTTTCAGTCTGCCTTTGATCACCGCCATGGCAGAAACCCTTTTGATGACTCATGCAGATAGGCGCCCATGCACCGGCTCAGCCCCGCTCACACACACATGTGGTTTGGTGTGTCGTCGAGAGGCCCGGGCGGCATGTGATGAGCAATTTAGCCAATTTAGACGTGAACAGTCGTGTTTACTGCTGATTTAAGGTGTTTGTCGCTCCGCTGTGACACTCAGCGTCTTCTCTGGACTCTCTCTCCGTTAATAGATTTTTTCCTGACGTTCTCGTTATGTAACGTGCTCTTTGTTAAACGCGAGTTTAAGGCAGCGGAAACAAGCCGTGACATCTCAGCATCTTGTAACTTGATATGGAGAAGTTGTCAGCAGAAAGTTGCTTATGTACACATCCAGCATGGCAGCCGTTGTTATTTATTTGATGAATGGAAGTCTCATTTTTTAGCTCCGTGTGCGGCCTCCACCGACTCCTGAGGGAAATATCTTGATCTCTAGCTGCTAAACGCTCCGCTGTGTTCATCATCTGTGTCTGTTTCCTCTCTGCAAACAGCCGCCTGCTGCAGCATCAAACGTCACGGTGAGAGCAGCGAGGGCGCGGCAAACAGGGAAGTTGCAGTCAGACGGCCAATCAGCGAGCTCAAACTGGCTGCGAGGCTTCAGACTGAGGCACATCAGATTTGTTTCTCAAATCAGATTTTTAAGACGGGCTGTCCGCACTGTTGTTATTTGCAAGCGATCCAATCGGATTAGTGTGTCCGGACTGCACGAGTTGCCGTGGTAACGACACAGCTAGCAACAACTTGAATAATGGAGATGAAGCGTCCGCAGACAGATTCTCCCTGTTTGCGTCGTTCTTCATCGTGCCCTGCTCAGACCTCTGACTGCACCTCCGTCTCTGGATTTGACGTCGCTGCCTGCTGAAGACGCGTCTGCAGAAATCCGATCACATTTCAAATCACCTCTTGGATCCGATTTGCCTAAAATTGGATTTCTTTGTGGTTTTAATCCAGACTCTGAAACATAATCTGGATTATCTGAATAACTTGAAGAGCGACACCGTTAATATTTCCCACTTATTCTCAAAAAATATTGATAAAAGCTGCTTTAAGGACAGCGTGGAAATCTGCCTTGAACACACTGATTTGGAAGTTTTGGGTCATTGTGGTTCATTTATTATTCAAACAGATATTTCACATTAAGAGATCAACGTTCACTTTCCCTCTCGAAGCTGCTGCATAACAGACCATTACTCATTCATCCTGTGTCAAAGCTTTATGATTCTGTCTCCCGACGTCAGGACCAAGGTCTCAATCATCTCTAATTGTGAGCCTTTAACTACAGGCTGCACTGTGGCAGCATCTCTTCTGTTGACCCAGTACAGTTTCACAGCACGAGGCACAAACACAGCATTCAAATAAATTGCAGTTCTCAGCGAGAAGCGAGCTGTCCACCCATCACAGCAATGTCAAGCTTTTCCCATTATGCTTCAGAGTAGAGACAAGTGGATGTGTTGTTATGCTAATGCATGTTAATCAACTCCTCGCCTGAACGAGCGCTTACCCTCTAACATTTCAAGATATCGGCGCAACGGCAGACATGCAAATGTTTCCTCTGCTGTCGGCGAGCTCGATAGAAGCCGAGAAAAATGATCATGGTGGCATTTTATACATGAATGCTCCGACACGGCGTCCGGACAGGTTGATGAATGAGGCCGGCGGCGTGCGTACTGTGCAGACGCCTTTGTTCTTCTAACAGAAAAGGGTGTGAAGGCATCAGTAAATATGCAGACCTTAAACACACATATACCTGTGTACACACACACACACAGGGAGTCGGCCTTTGCTTTTGATCTCATCTTTGTCTTTCGCATTAAGTCGGACTTCGATGTTTACAGCATGTCCAGAAGACACACACACAGTGTGTGTTCTCGGCCTCTTAGGACGCTGATGGATCCTAGAAGAGACGTCTTAGTCTCGATAAGTTCAAATCAGATTATTTTAACTTGATATGAAAGAGAAAAATGATCAAGAGTCACTTCAGTTAGTGGATTTTATCTTCACTCGTGGCCTTTGTTGTTGACTGACTACATCACACACACCTGACAAAGCGCAGAGTGAGCTGTGACACACCTGCTCCACACACTCCGCTCAGCTGAGTCTTGTCATGTTTGCTGTTGGCACTGATAATGGATCCGGCATGTTTATCGACGCTCCGCCGTCCGACCTGGGCCGAACGTGTGTTTTTATGGGAGAGGAGGAGCGCGATCACGGCTCCGGCTTGATTTGCTTGACACAAAGAATCACATTTCACTGCGACAGCTGCAAGCTGGCATGCTTTGGGGCGATAAATACGCTCTTCATACACACACACACCCAACTAATAGTTTGACTGGCTCAGTGAGGCTGACTGGGATGAATGGTTGCACGCAGAAGTCTTCATGCTCTCGTTAGTCGTCCTCGCTCCGCGTGGCTTGTTGCATGCTCTGCCTGAACATTAGATGTTATATGAACACACGGTTTGTCCAGGCTAGCTCAGGGGAGCTCATTGTAACGCTGATGCTCATGTAGGTGTTTTTAGTTTAAGGACGTGTGAGCTCCAAAACATGAAATCAGTCAAAACACCGCAGGGCAAAAACATCTTTGCTTTTCATTATAGAAACTGTTTTTAGTGTCACTTCAAATCCACGTCTCTGCATATCCTTTACAGTTCTGAGGAGATGTGAGAGGAGGAAAGAACATCCCAGCTGGATTTGATTTTGACTCATCGGAAAAAGTGCAAAAAGTTCATGAAAACATCAAGAGCTCGAACTTTAGAGTGTCAGCCGAGGCGCTTTTGTCGTGCTAAAGACTGGAGGTGGGCACCCCTTAGAAAGGTCTGTTTTCATCTCTCCTGGAACGCATTGTTCAGCTGCTGGATAATCGCGAGATAAGACGAGCCGTGTTAAAGCTGCCACAGCAAACAAAACCGAGCCTCCAGGACAGAGGAGAGGGTTGCAGGTTTTTTTGTTTGTGAAAGGTGTTTACCGAGCGTGGCAGAGACAAAAAAAAGTAGGATGTTAAAAATCCTAAGCAGCTTTGCAGCCAAACTGAGAGGAACTGTGCCAGCGTGTCCATGTTAGACCGACAGATAGCAAACCCCCCGAATGTTTGCACAGAGGAGAAGAATGCAACGGCGCTGATTATTCAGGATTTCTGGGAAGAGGTGAGACGAGGCGAAAAAGGGAAAAAATGAAAAGTTGGCAAGTTTTTGTTGCAGTAAAACAAAGTGAAGACAGCCTGCTGCCTGTAACCACACTCCCACTGTCTCCTGTAATGGTGAGATCTAATAAAATGATTCCTGCAGATTCATTAATCAGCTGCAGACAGTTTAAAGCGTGTATTTGTTGTAGCAACCCAATGCAGACCATTCATGCATAATTAACTGGAGAAATCTAATTAGTATCTGAGAGTTAAACTTTTCCTGAAGCTGAAAAACTTTAGTGACAGGATGAGTTTCAGGTGGACGGATATCGCACCTCTTTGTCGGGGTAACACACAAACCAACCCATAATTTGATACCTAATGCGGAAGGCCACACACACTCTCCTCTCTCTGCTCCTTTAAGCTCTTAATCATCGAGGCTAATGTGCGGTTAGCGCCGTCCCACCTGCCTGAACAATGCAGCTCCTGGCTCTCTTACAAAGATTTCTCTATTGTTGATCCAACACGGCTGATACTGGATGACTTATGGGCTGTACCCGGGAGAGATCAAGTAGACAAACGGCGTACTGTACTCTTCGTCTTAGGTGCTGGTAAAAAGACCCATGACCCTGAAAAGGATTGAATTACAAAGAAAGAATGAATTTGGTAAATGTAATACAAAGTGTTTCCAATGAGAAAATGTGGAAGGCGGCGTGGTCACATCAGGATCACATGAGCTGGCAGAAAGCGGCTGCGCCTGTTTGTGCAGCGCGCCGCAGCCCCGACGACACCGTGAACAAAAAACACGAATTTAACACGATGAACGCGTCGATCGAAGAATCTCCTCCTCGTGACTCCTCGTGTGTTTGCGTGCCGGCCTGCAGCAGACTGGAACAATCGCGGAGTTCATTTTCTGATAAAAATGACTTTAATCAAACGTTATGCGCGGCATGTTTATCAGTTCTTTACTTAACGACATTTAAGTGACGAAATCTGAACTGCACAAACAAACAGGCTCCGATTTTCTCATCAGAAAAATCCATTTCGAAGTGCAACGACGTCAACGCTCAGACTTTATCTTAAATGCAAATTCTTATTTTGTCTCTTTTTGGCCACCAGTCATATTTACTTAGTTACTATTTGGTGGTAAAAATGCACACGTTCGTATTCACCCGAAATCAGAACAAGAAACTGGGCAGGGGAACAAAGCGCCGTCTCGTTCTCTCTAAAATTAGAGAAGTGATCTCGTTTTCATCCTGCTTCTTTCGGAGCGCACACATGCTAATTGGCCATCCAGCTCGGATTCACAGAGACGGTTTGTTTACTTCTCCATGATGCTGTTACGCGATCAAAGATGATAAATTTAGCTGATTCTTTGAGCCGTGTTCCCGTGTGACTTGTGTCTTGCATTACCAGAGAAAACACGCTGCTTTTTTTCCTTCACACTCCTTTAATGACTCGTAGACACAGTGCTTTAATTTGAAATCAGCTTTGTGTGTGTGTGTGATTTCCTGGAAAAATAATAACTGAATGAGGCTTTCTGTCACTGGAAAATCACCATCGATGCATTTCTTTATATATATACACGTTGAAACGACGTGGGCGGCTCTCTGCTTGTGAACTGACATTATACCATAAGGAAGAGGACGATCTTCCAGAAACAGAGGAGGCCACATGCTCGCTGTGACACGGAGGGCAACACACTCCCACTAACTGCTGAATGTGTGATATAATTACTGATTATTAGAGTTATAAGTATCAGAAAATGAGAAGAAGTGGCCTGAACACATCTACTAATAAGATGTTGATGAAGGTTAATGATCACAAGTGAAATTAAGACAGACAGAAAACAGGAAAAGGTTTGGGGCATGAACAGAGTCTCTACGGCTCCTTAAATAAAACTAAATTATAAATACAGACACAAAAATAGATTTTTTTCCAGTTGGTGTCGTTCCAAACTCTCCTATAATGAGTTCCTAAGAATTCAGCTTCTAATCTCGCAGTGGGAAGAGTTCAGTTTATATCCTCCCACACTCAGGGAGGCTGGTTCTGTTCAGTTTTTTTAATCCAAGGTTTGGATGAGCCAGCTCGCTATCTGCAGCGTGCTGGAATTCCAGAAAAACCCGACCTTTAAAAAGTCACGAGATGAACTCTTCTTTACATTCAGCAGAGACACTTTTAGTCGACTTCAACAGATTTGAACATCCAACATTTACGATCAGCGAACAGTTTGTCTGTCCTGTTTTCTCTGATTTGGTCGTTTTGGTCCAAATCTCAGAAAATGAGCTCCAGTTTGTGGTTCTGATACTGATACTCATACCACACTCACATTCTGTGGTCCTGCCCCGCCTTACAGCCCTTCTGGACTCAAACTACCACAAAGAGATTCCTCAGATTTGATGTTGAGGGACGAATATTTATGAAAAATTCTAAAGGCAGCAAGTAAAAAAGGAATAACTAGAAGCTGCTGCCACTTTGAACCAATGGAAAAATGTACTAAATAACATTTTCAACTGGTGTTGTTGCCTTCAAACTGTAGTTAAAGGTTAGCTGTCAGTAAAAGCCGCTCAGACCTGTGAAAGGACGAGCAGGCTCGGCGTGAGCGAAACCAGCCGCGTCAGTTAGCAGCTGCACTTGTCCGTTTTCTGGCCTCATCGCTCTGGAATGACCAGAATCTGAACCGCTTCTTGTTCTGCCTGTTTAGCTAAAAGCTCAAAGAGAAAGAGCTGAAGCGTGAAGACCTTTAGTGTCCCCTCCACCCTGCTCCCCCCTCCACCCTCCATCCATCTTCCCTCTGCCCTTTTTTCTCCCTCCTCCCACGTCGCGCATGACTGGGCCGTGCCACCATAGCAACTACTCCACTCCAGTGCCCCCTCGCTTTGTGGACAGAGTGAATGATTCTGCGGTGGCGTCGCACACGGAGGACTGAGCCTGACCTCGCCGAGCCTGACCTCCCACACCTTGAAATGTGGTGTCACGACATTTGGGGTGACAACAGACTGCGGTGCAGTCGCTTTGTTCACACCCATTCATTTGGAGACGTTTAGGCTCGGGAGGAGCTGCGCGGTCTGACCACAGTCTGCTGAAAACTTTGAGATCAGAAGGACGCGAGCTGTATATTTTGTCTCAGTCTTTCTGCCATTAGCACGGATGAAAAGCTCCAAATCAAGTCATCTAAGACGCGGCCTGATGTCTTTGTTTGTTGCTGTGATGTCAGACATTTGTAACATTTTAACACGGCTGTGCTGGAACATTCAGAGTTCCCCAATAAAACTGAATTAAAAACATATTGAACATTTCATCTCCCAGATTCGTCCGGTGAGGTTCCTCAACAGCAGCGCTCCAAACAAAAACTCCCACTGTTGTTGTCGCCGTGTTCAGCCGGTCTTGGATGCTACAGTATATTTTCTGAGTGACACTAACAGTCTGTTGCCTTCTGTGTTGTTGCAGCCTGGGGCTCAGACAGCATCACTGCCTTGTATGGAGAGACCATCACCATACCATGCAACGGTGGAGCTGCGGCACCAGAGGACCTGATGTTCATCAAGTGGAAATACGTGAGTCTCTAAACTGTCTGTGAAGCGTTTCAGGCATTCAAAGACATGAAAGAGGAGGAAAGATGTTTGGAAGGCTGGAGGTGGAGGTGGAGGTCGTGGAGGTGGAGGTAGATTTGTGGTTAGTTAGTGACTCGATTGAATCACGACCTCTCACCTGATGTGACCCCGATAAAGAGGTCATGGAAGATGAATGAAATGAGACTCAGCACATCGTTTTTCACACTCGAAGGAAAGAACTCTGCACGCCTTCAAACATATAACCACCCGGCGGGATGCGAATAACCAAACATGTACAGTGTGGTCAAATACATCCATAGTTTTAGTCAGAATATTAGATAAACTGCACGAAAGAAGGAAAACCAGACACAAAGTAAATAAATAAAATAATAAAATATTTCATATCCAACAGTGTCATGGACCTTCACAACATTTTAAAGATAATATTTAATTTGCTTTCACAGATTTTCACTCATGCTTTGCTGCAAACGTTTAACTCCAGTCAGGAATATAATTATATAATCTGGATAAATATGGATCTTCATAATCCCGAGTGTAATTAGTCAGTATCACTGAGATCAGATCTGCTGGATCTGCTAATACTGCAGTACATGTGTGTACTTCTTCGTATTAACATCTGTTTCCAGGACGTTACAGCTTCACACAGACAACGCGTTTAATGCCGCGTCATGGTTTGCTGCATCTTGATGCTGACAGATGACGGGCCGAGGATTCTTCTCTAACCCGTCTGTCATTCCCGTCACGTTTCAGGAGAAAGAGGACGGCACTCCTGGAGATCTGTTGATCAAACAGGCCCGCAGCGACCAGGCCACCGTTCAGGCCACGGACGATTACGCCCAGCGGGTCAGCATCGACGACAAGTACAACCTGCTCATCACTGAGGCCACGCTCGGCGACCAGAAGATCTTCACCTGCATGGTGGTGTCGGGCGCCAACCTGATGGAGTACTCCGTCACTGTCTCTGTTAGCAGTAAGTTCAACACTGACACAAAGCATCATCGTGACTGAAGACTCTCAGCTGCAAAGACTTTGACCGTGACCGGGTTCTCAGTTTCACATGAGGAGCCAGATATCGTGTTTTGTTCCGTAACCGTAGTTGAAACGTTGACTAGAACGTATCCTGGACAGAACAGTCCTAACATAAAAATCTATTATTCAAACTGTAGCTGATTAACATGTACTGTCGCTGTCACTGTTCAATCAAAATTATATTATGCACAAATTAAAAAAGTCACATGCAGTCTGTTGATCTGCTGAACACAGAACAATACACTTTTTTAATTTTCAGGCTATTTTGGTGTCATTTCCAGGAACTCACCAAAGTGGAAAATCATTAACGCTGACTAATTTACTCCAAAAATATATTTGTCAAGCTTATTTAAAAATCCGCGGCTGACACATTTGGATACAATTCTGCTAACAAACAGCTCGGATTTAATTGCAGTAGGATTCAATGTTATCTGCTGTGGATTTATCCCTTTTGTTTTCCTCTTGTGCTTCAGGAAATGCTCTGAATCTGAATTTCAACTCCCCAAAACTGCTCATGTATCACCTGCTAATGGGCTTTGCAAACCCAAGCGTGAAATAGGAGATGAAGAGACCAGCTCAATAGGCCTTAGAGAGAGTATTAGGTTGTAGTTAACAGGGGGGGGCGAGTTAAAATGATGTCCCACAGCTTGAATATTAACAACACAGTAAGTTTGTAGCAAAGCATTTGGAGCGGCCGGGCTGGATGTTGTATTTGTGTGTTTGTCTGCGCTCCTCACGCCTCTGCAGGAACGCTTTAGAAGTTATTCACAGGAGAAGAAACTTTATGCAAATCCTCCACATGCAACTTTTACGGCTCCAAACCTGATTCACTGCTTTTGTGTTTGCAGAGAAGCCGACGTCAGTGGAGATCATAGACAAGGCCGACGTTTTGCAGAAGGACAAGCCAGTAACGGTAAGACTCAGCGCAGATGAATTCTGCACACGTAAAGGCGTCTATAGGCTGAACTGTGCTACCTGTAGTGTTCAGCACTGAATATAAATATTTAGCCACTCAGGGACTGAACTGTTTCTTCACTTTGATTGAGCTTTCTTTTTCTATTATAAGCAAACCTCTGCTGGTTCACGGTGAATACGTCTCGGCGCGGCGCGGCACGGCTCACAGAAAACAGTTGACAGTTATTGCATGAGTTGACACAGTGGTCTCAGGCTGGGGGCATGCAGGAAGCTGACATGTTGGATAATTTACACAGTCCAAGACCGAGCAGCCTGAGGCATTAGAGGAAGTCAACAAGAGGAGACAAAGATATCTCCAGACACAAAAGTTTGAAGCTCTCGTGCTCGTTTGCACTCACATGACGTTGGTGCTCATTTGGCCCGGCGTGGTTAAACTTAGTGCGGGCTGCTTTACAGGCTCAGCGGTGGTGCATTCAAGGACGCCCGCCGCTCATTAATGCTGCGTTTTCAATTAAACGTCAGAGTGTGTGTGAATACATCACCTAGGCCAGGTTTGAATATGGTGATCTGCACGTGAGTTTTCATACACAGCCACTGCAACACGGTGAGGAATCAGGCCGGGTCCAATAGTAATTATAGAATAATAGATGTGGAGACAGAAACACAGAAACATTTTTGGCATTGTGACTGGAAGACGTCTCTTTCAGAAGAAATAAACCGACTTGTAAATATAAACTTTAATTATAATTATTAATCATCACGCTGAAGCAGAATCCATTAGAGAGGCTGATCTCTTGAATGTGGAGGCCCGTCCGTCTTGTGGTGTTACCCGTGTGCCTCGGTGCTTATGCACTTCATTTTCTGGCGATTGTGTCGGGAGTAGATGATAAATTTGAGATTCAGCCGCCGTGGTGAAAGATGACAGAATCAAAGCATCTCTTATGGTCGCTGCTAAAATGCTTTTTTTTGTTGTTGTTGTTTTTTTGTGCGGGAACACGGATATGAAAAACCACAATAAATGTCAGAATGTGACAGCATGTGTACAAATGTGTCTGTGGGCTTTAGGAACAATGCATACGTTGCAAGAATCTTTCCTTATTTTGCTGTTGTTTTTTTCTTTCTTTCCATTCCCTGAACACACAGCGTCTCACATCCACTCTCGTACGAGGATGTTAGAGAGAAGAAAACTTTTGGAAAGCTGTGGGCAGCACATTCACAGCGGTCATCTCCCTCCTCTTCTTCTCTAGCAAGCAATGCACATTTTCTTCCACCGCATGCGGCATACACAACATTTATTATGGATCAAGTGAATACTGCTGCCTCTACTGGCATTCCCACCTAAAAATTCAGGTGCTATTGAACAACTGAGTATTTTGTAGGAGGAGAGAGAGAGACAAGGAGTGATGTCGAGAATATATATCTAAAAAAGGGTGGAAGAGAGGGATTTCAGCTCTGATAACTTTGCAAGAGGGCGATGGAGGGCACGGCTGCTTCATACTCAACTGAATTCCAAATTAGAGGAAAGTGTCATGTTGAGTGGTGGAGAACCGTCTCAGCCGTGGAGAAGCAGAGGTCATATTCTCATTTGCTTTCAAAAAGTCAGCCCGTGTGCGTTTTCATAAAGAAATTAGGCGAGCCGCGCAGCCGAAGCCGAGCGTTTAACTCGGATGCTTCGTAAATGAGAAAGCGTGTACTGTAAAATCTGCTTCGGTCTCTGCAGGAGCGCGATCTAACACTGTGGAAGCAGCTCGGGGCCCGACAGAGGCAGGATAAGGCTTCACCTCAGAGCTGATTAGTCAGTTAATTAGTCACGTAACAGAAAGGGAATTCATTGACAATCAGTTAAACGTTCGGGTCTTTTCAGGGTAAAAATACTAATCGTGCAGCAGAATGCATTAGACAGAGCAGATAGGGCAGCTCGGTGATTTAATATTCAGAAGCTGAAGGTACATAAGCTTACAAGATCGTGAGGCAGACAAGGGTCAAAACCAGGAGGCAGCAGATAAATCCAGAAAAGGAGCAGACGAGAATCCAAAACGCTCAGAAAGACGGGTAAGGAGGACACAATTAACGGACACGAGACGGAAAGAAAAAAACGTGTGCAGGTGTTGGGGAACAGGTGTGTGGATGGGCGGGGCAGTCTGGTGGGAAGGAGGTGAGGACATCTGGTGGACAGGTAGAGGATCACGGCGTGCTGATATTCAGAATAACGGCACGGCCTGCGGTGTGGTCATCAGCTCGTCTGTGTCACGTATGAACCAGTGAAATGAAACATGTTTAATATTAGCAGACGGTCGAACAGGAAGCAGGAAACCAGGCGGTTATTTTGGTTTAAAAAAAAAAGCTGACGTGTTTTTAACGGACACGTAATGAATCAGTCAGGTGTCATATTTCTTAAAGGGACAGCGCAGGAAGCTTTAGATCACCTCAGACTGATAATATGTTTATTTTGGAAGGTTTATTATCAGCTTGTCGCATTCAGCAGGAAGTGCCTTGTGTTTTTTGATGATAGCTGTCATTAATTAATTAATAATTAATGTAACAATCATTTAGAGTAGTAGTTAAAAGTCTCAGTGCTGTTATTGTCTATGGAAACAACAATCACACACACACACACACACACCTGGACAAAGCTAATTGACTGAAAGTGACGGAGCGAGCGCGAGCACACGTCTGCGGAGGGACGGTTGTTTTTGCTCTTTCAGATTCACACACTCGCTCAAACAGAAGCTACAGAACCGACAAACTCTGTCGGGGGAGTTACACCAGATTCATTAGGAGAGAGTGCGACATCTGCAAAGGTTAAGTGCCAGATAATGTAACAGCTCATTAGAGTGCTGTAATGACTTACAAAGGGTCACACAGGGTCACATTTACAGTTACTGCTCTCCTTAGCATATGCTAAAAAGCCGCAGTGTGAGGAGGCATTGAAGTAAATTGTATCTTGTTAAAGAGCAACACACGCTACACCACCCACTTTTAAAGCATGTTTAATGAGAGGTGGAGGAGATGAGGTAGCTGGTCTGTTTTCCACTGAATGTGAAGGTGGGTGATGCATTCGGGTTGTTATCCGCTTGATCTGAGTCAGAGGAAAAAACTAAACATGCACTTGGATGGATGCCTGTGCTTTGTCTGCCTCCGTCTCCTCCCGGACCTGCAGCATGTTAAAAGCTCTCTGCATTATTGCAGAGTCTGTCGGCGATGGATGGCTGCTGAGGGATCTTTTATTTTTTGTTATCTGACTCAGACTGCACATTCAGGTTATCGTCAAGTTTTCCTGGGCTGAAAATTTTGTTCAGAAATCTGACTTTAAAATTCAGAATATTGAGTTTTGAACTTTTCATCCGTTCTCTCGTAAATGTGCACTCAGCTCATAATTCCTCTTCCACATCACACGGTGATCATAATAAATCACCTGCAGGGCTTTCACATAGGTTTTGATGAATGCCAACAACTCGACAGTTGCTTCAGTCACTTTGTGCTTTGAAAGAAGAACGCTCACTGCGCTCTGCGTTTCCAGACATTCACAAAAGCTCTCAGCCAACAGCTCGGCGATGGACGCCGCCGCGTTACGAGCCAGAAAATAATGACATTTGTAGAGAAATCAGACGTTTTCTAAGAGTCAGTGTGTTGTAATGACCTATGATTTCCGAGAACGAGGAATTGTTGCGTTTGCATGACGTACATCACTGACAGCCGTCCTGATGGGCAGCCCCCAGTCTGAATGTAAAGCAGAGAGCGTGTTCAAATGGAACGAATGGAAAGAAGATGTACAACCGTCGGCCTCGGTTAAGGGTGCAAAGATGAGTCCCCGAACCTGTGTTCTGTTTGTTGTTCCCTCGCTCGATGTTTGAGTTTCGCCGTGCAGAATGAGGAGATAAGGCTGAAAGTTTCTGTTTCTCACTTTAAGACCTGGATGTACCTGCAGGATTCCTAACACCACAACGAGTTTAGAAAGCAGCAGCGGTTCAATATGCAGCTTACACGAGTCAGATGTGGAAATGTGAAACTTCAGCACATATACGGCGAGAATAGATTTTTAAATTGAATATTCAGTCTGCGTTTCGATGGCCTGTGGATTATCCAATGAGAGAAAACACACACGTGTTCAGCTGTACTCGAGTATTTGTTCTGATTACATTACTTATGATCAAAACCTGAGCTGACATTAGCTGACAGCAGCTACAGTTTACTTCACTGTCCGTCAGGAAAGTCTGTAAATCACATCAGCACGACTTTAACATGTTCACGGCTGATCAACTTGTTGCTTTAACGAGTAGACATAAACAGACACATGCTTCCACTGCATGACGACTGCTCAAAGACACATTTGTGGTGAGTCACGTTGACTCAGAGATGCAGACCGCCGTACAGGATATGAAACCAGGCGGGGCTGGAAACAAATGGGATGTTCTTGTGACTCCTTATCTGGTTCACACACGGCATATCTCCACTACCGTTGCTGACCTTCAATCCCGAAGATTTAACAACGAGACACGGAGGACGGCGAGTTTATGAACACAAAAACTGGTTCATTCCTGAATGAGACAGTTGTTTGTCTTTTCTGGCACGCGTCCAACATTCTCCTGTTAATGCTGGAAAGCACACATTACATTATTTGTCTAGTTGCAGAGAGAGAGAGAGCGGGAGAGACATGAGGGCTGCAGTGGTTTGGGTTTTAGGGGGTGTTGATCAGCTCAGTTGGTAGAGCGTCCGCCCCGTGGACGAAGGCTCAGCAGCGGCCTCCGATCTGACCTGCGGCCCTTTGCTGCATGCCGTTCCCATCTCTCTCTTTCTGTCTCCATGTTTGTGTCACTCTTCAAAAATAAAGCTTGAAAAATCTCTTTTTAGAGTGAAGCTGCTAAAAGCAGGTATTTTATGCTTTGTTGCATACACAACCATTAATTTCAGCCTCTGAAATAATAATTAGACGAGCACCACGTTTAAAAAAAACAGGAGATAATTTTAGGCTGATGCACTTTTGTGAAAATTGTTGCATTAGAATCAGTTTTATCGTTTTGTGTCTCCTCCAGATCGGCACGTGCGTTGCGACAGATGCAAACCCCGCAGCCGAGATCACGTGGACGAAGAACGGACAGCTCTTGGTCGCCGATGGGAAAGGTAACTCGTTACACACCCAGGAAACGACCCACCGGACAGGACACACACACACACACACACACACACCTCTCTGGGGACCAACAAGTGTTTCTGTACAGGGAGAGTGACGTTCAAGACATAAATCATTCCCTGTTGTTTACTCGTGTCGTTTGATTTGAACAGACAGATTCATTCATTATTTGATCAGCCGTCAGGTTCTGCAGCTCAAACAAAGAAAAGTGTGTGACGCCGCTTTGTTGTGGACTTGTTTCTGCGTGTGTGTGTGGTTGTTCTCCTGCAGCTGTGGTGATCACCCCGAGCCTGAAGATGAATCCAGCCACGGGCCTATCCACCACCTCCTCCACCCTCCAGTACGTGGCCACCAAAGAGGACGCTGGCGCCGTCTTCACATGCACGTCCAAACACGAGCTGGTCACCGAGGACGCTAAACTGGAACCCCTGGCCGTTCACTGTAAGTGGAGCACAGCGCAGCCATCATCTGTTCTTCTCCTCGGTGGAGTTCTTCTTCTTCAGAGTAGTTCTCATACTCGTCTGGTTGGTGTTTTAATGATTCGACACTTAGGGGATATTTTTTATGGACGCTAAACACAAATTGTTTTTGTCTTTACGTAATAAAAGACTGAGGCCGAAGGTTTGGTGCATTTAGAGCGGAAACGCTGACGATTGCATGTTTGGCCTCATGCAATATGTATTTTTCGGGTATATTTCTATTCAGAGGTGCAAAATATGGGCGGAGGAAATGAAGATTTATTTAAATAACTCGCTGCGCCTGATTTATCACTGCTGACTGACCGCTGCAGTCTGAAACTTAAGCAGGTGTGAAATCTGCAGCACTGTTTCATCACACACACACAAAGGCAGAAGTAGATAGGTCTGTTATACTATGATGAAATGAATGCAGACGTGCAGTTACTTCAATCAATAGTCAAAATCAATATTGATATATATTGTATATATATATGAGTATGCAGACTTTCCTTTCTTTATATATTATTTGTTTAAGACATCCCACAATTAAAATTCATAGAGATGCAGTATGGTTTGAATTTTCTTTATTTTAAGTTGTTGTCTGTGAACATTTACACGTCACGTTGATGCAGCTGAATATCTGAATGTGAAATATAAAAACTGCCATAAATTATTCACACCAAATGCGTCACGATCCGAGAAAAGAACAACGCTCCTCGACCTTCTTTCTGATTAGTGTAGCTGAACTGAATACAGTCATCTCCATGCCGGACCCGATCGCCCGACAACAGGAGGCGACTTTCCAGCTCTGATTAGCCGAGCGGTCAGCGGCACGTCCAGCTGTGAGATGTCGAAGCAGTCGGTGTGAAACTGAGATTTAAACCTCTGGAATAAGACGCTTCAGTGTAGACAGCGTACAGTACCACACACACACTTCTCCTCCGTCTGATCCAGGATCAGACTGCTGTCATATGCACAAACAACATATCAACAGTACACACTGAGCTCTGCTTCAAGGACAACAGGACAGCAGAGGTTTCACTGCAAGGCGTGCAGGTGGAATAGCAGAAATTTAATATTCAACAAATAATTTATACAGACACAGACACAACAGAGGTTACCTCAGGATACTTTCACATAAAGCACGTCTAGACTCTTTATATTACTTAGAGAAACTCAACAATTACCACAATGGAGATGAATGATGCTGCTGTGTGCAGTCAGACATCAGTCAGTGCAGTTTTGTTTATATAGCGCCAAATCATAAAAGTTAACACTTTCCATACAGAGCGAGACTAGACTGTACTCTTTATCATGTTATTTAACAGACCAACAGTTCCACCAAGAGCCAGCACATGGCGAAAAACTTCCTTTAACAAGCAGAAACTTGATAGGAGTTACACTAGTCCAACCTAGAAGTAACAAATGCATGGAGTAGTTCTTCTGCAGCCGCAGATGCATCAGATTTTTGATTTTTGAAGGTTCTGTAGGTGGAGCAGGGCGACCCCGTCTAAAGTAACTAAGACTCTAGAAAGTTTTAACTTGCAGGTCATCGGCATAACAGTGAAAACTAGTGGAGTGATTCCTAATAACGTTCCCTAAAGGAGGCATATATGAGCTGAATAGAAGTGGTCCTAACGCAGAACCTTGTGGAACTCCATGACAGACTTTGGTATGCGTGGAGGATTCATCACTGACGTGAACAAACTGAGATCGATCTAAGAAATACGACTTAAACCAGCTCAGGGCGGTTCCTTTGATCAGATGTTCAAGTCTCTGTAAAAGAATCTGATGTTCAATGGTGTCTAAGATCTAAGTACAGAGAAGGAGAAGGTCATTTGTAACTTGTGACATCCTGTATATAAGACATAATGTCCTTTCTGTTCACCCCATGCTGGCTTCAGATAGTTGTTGATGGAGCACAGGGAGGTGGTGCAGGACTGAACAACTTGTCGTAGGAGGCATTTATCACGCGGCTCCACCAACTGCACATAATGACGACTCCGTGAACAATGTGTTTGCCGAGCTCTGTGCTGCAGGCCGGGAAGGATTTAGCGGGATTTGAGGGGACTTCCAGCAGGGAATTACAGAGAGTACTCTTTGTGTTCCCGAACACATCCCTGGAGTTTACAGAGCAGATGGAGTGGGAGGCTCGGATCAATAAATGAAAGCGAGGGGAACTTGAGAGGAATCTGCAGTAGCAGGCCCATGGTGGGATTTCCGATTTGTAAGCTATTACTTTTTCTCAGTTTATTTCCGTGTAAGGAGGGTAGTCTACAAGACAGGTGACAGGGTCACCTTTTGAAATGTTACGGGAGATGATTTCACCTGGTTATTGGATCATTTCTAAAGGAAGTGAACGCCTGTGATGCTTTGGCATTCATGCTTCCTGTCTGTCTGCCCTCTGAACCTCTCAGATCCATCCGAGACGGTTAGCCTCCAAATTATGTCCAAGAAGCCCATCGTGGAAGGAGACAACGTGACGCTGAAGTGCAACGCCGATGGCAACCCTCCACCCAGCTCCTACTTCTTCCACCTTAAGGTCAGTGGGAGTGCAGACTTCAAACCTCGAGCAGCGCGCTGCGCTCGGCTATTATTATTATTATTATTATTCAGAATTCAGCTTGGCCGTCCAGACTGCGGCAGCCACTTAGCACAAATTTGAATTTCCTTTTCTGAAATTGTCTTAAAGTGGGAAAGATTCCATTTAAAATCGACGGTGAGGGTTCAGTTGTTATGCATGCTTAATTTGAGGTATTGCTGCGCCTTTTTAAAAGCTCTATACGTCTGATCAGTCCAGTCTGTGTTGCAATCCTCTTCTGCTTCTCTCTGCCTTTCTTTCTCATTTCCTGATATTATATCAGGATGACAGAAGCTAATAGCTCCTCTCTCCTCTCTGCTCTCTCCTCGCTCTCCTCCTCTTCTCTCTCCACCAGGGCCAGAAAACGCTGGTGGAAAATTCGGACACCTACACTTTGACTTCCATCAGCAGAGAGGCTGCGGGTGAATACAAATGCACCCTGCCTGACAACGAGAAAATGGAGGACACCCAAAACATTGTTGTTAGCTGTGAGTACTCATGACACATGCAGGAGGCTCAGCACGCCGTCCACAAAAGCACCGGACACAAACCTCCGCTCCCACTCTCTCTGCGATGACTGAAAATTCTTAAGCTCCTATACGTAACAAGGCACTTTTATTCACTGTAAATAAAGTCATGGGAGCGGAGTAATGGTAATCGAATTCAAACCTTGAGAGCGGAGCCAGGCGCGGCGGCGGAGGCAGAGCGTGGAGTGCCAGGCAGGGAGGAGGAGAACTAATTAGAAATTTCTGACATCGAGTGAGCAAAAGTGACAAAGTGTTTGGGTGGGCGAGGAGCTCAGGCAACTGATAAGCTGTTTTTCCCCCCTCCTACCATCCTCCAGCACTCCCTCAAGTAATTACTCCCTTCTTCCCAGGTGTATGTTTCTGAGCCTTCAGTTCAAATGGGTCCTATCATTATAATAAAAAATAAGTCTGACACATTCTCCCTCCTCTCTGTCCCTTATTGCAGCTTCAGTGCGTTTCACACATCTTAAACAAAGAAGTGTTTTTCCAGCTCCCCAACTTTTAAATTGAGTTTCTGACTGAGGAAAGAAAAACAATAGCTCTCTAAATTGGAAATTGTTTAAGATATTTTTGTGACTTATATTTTGTTTTTGTCTCGAGGGAACGTGCCCTTGTTGGAAAAGGAGTAGAAAAAGTTGCTGTTCCTTCAGCCGGCTGGCAAAACGCGAATGTCCTCTGACGGCGAGCAGCTAAACATTTAACGCTTCTCTTTGTATGATGCAATTTTTCCCTCCGTCTGCAGCCAAAGGAAGAAAAGGAGGCTTACTTAAACCGCCGCCGGATGAGCGATGCATCATTGTGCTGCGCTGTGTTTACCGGACGCACAATGCTCTCTGTTTATTTGCAATAATGGTGAATAAGATTAAAAACAAATGAGACAATTACTGACATTTCCTGGAGAAGTTCGAGGCTGCTGCTGATTAGCGTTTTCACAATTAGCACACATGCACTTAGCGTGGGAAACACTGCAAACTAATCAAGCAAACAGAGGAAAAAGTGGATTTGTCCCCGCTGAGTCGTGATCACGAATTCACCTGATTAATTTGACTTATTTGACTTTCAACGCGCTTTAATAATCAGCGTTCTAAGTGTGCCATCGTGGGTGCATCTCACGTGGAACAGTTCTAACCTCAGGGCAGCGTTACATAAAAATAATTCCCCACATAAACAGTCTTTGCAGCAGCAGTTGACCTGTAAACCTCGCCTCTGTGTTTCGCTCATTTCGGCTGATTTTCGATACGAAATTGAAAATTGTGACACCCCAAACACGTCAGGCGACTGAATTCACAGCATTTGTGTGACGGGTGTGTTTCAGTCGGAGGCTCGTACAGTTTGTGACACCGCCGTCACCTGGATGCAGCACGGTGTCACGTTCACGTTACATCTGATTTAAAGATCTTCCAGTGAAAACATGTCAACCTCCGGCTGATAATTGGGCTTACCGATAGCCGGCTATACGCGGCTGTGACATTTGAGCGCGGCATCATTGCTGCATCGTGTCAACACAGATTGAAAACATCTGAATGTCACTGCTGAAATCAGACAGATTGAGTCGACCTCTCAACCCTTTCCATTTTCAGTCCATTGGAATCCATCTTTATTATTTGATGTATTATTTATCACTGCATGTAGCTCTCGGAGTCCAGAGTCACACTGAAAACAAATATTGTTGCCATGACGATGAATTATAGCTATAGAAAGCTCAAGCCTATACCCACAGATCAATGCTGATGTAGGAACTGCGAGGAGGAGGTCAACAGATAGTTGACCTGCACGATACCAGCACAAAAAGACTCGCTTCGTTTGCTTTTGTTCATCGATGGTTTGTGTTGGAGAGAAACGAGTCGGCTCTTCAGAAAACACGACACGACAGAAAAGATCTGAAAAGAGACCTCGTGACGCGTTCGTGTCGTTCAGGGTTACCTCGCCGCGCCGCTTTGTAGCTGAGAGGGAACAAAGTGAACATGCTCGTCTGTACTGAACCAATAAAACATCCTTCCCTTTTCTGGTTTGTTTTTCCAGATCTGGACCTGAACCTGAGCCTCAGCGGGACGGTCGTGAAGAAAGTGGGCGACACCTTGTCTGTTCAGACGGAGAAGAGCGGCTCGGCCGACGTTAAAGTGTCGTGGATGAAGGTAAGAGAGAGAAAATTAAAGATGATAACTTAAACTGTCTGATATATCAAAGCTGACAGACGCTGAGCTTTTATATACAGCTGCAACCTGATGATTCCTTTTCACCTCCACAGTCTCTGCAGCTGCATGGCAGTGTCAAGCCATTAATTCTACACCGCATGCGTCTGACAGAGCTCAGCTTAAAGCACAAAAACACAAAGAAAAAGCCATTAAGCTGCATTTAGAGAAGGGATGGGAGCCGTAGGAGAGTTCTTAAAGGGAAACCATCGTTCAGACTTATCTGCAAGCTAGAGGAGAAATCTGTGTGAGATACGTTTGATATATTGGTCAGTTTAGTCTCGTATGAAACATAAGAAAAGGTGATTCTTGAGTGTGGGTCACTGCAGCAACAAAAACAGGATAAACTACCGACAGTGATGAAACACTGCAGATTAGATAACGGCGTCCTCTTCACGTGGAGATTTCAGCCGGTTGCTGAGCTGAAATGAACATTCCTCTGACCCTGAACGGGAGGAATGGACACAGAGAATCAGACTGTTGTAGAAAACGCCGACATTGTGACTCTGGTTTTCAGGACGGAAAGGCGGTGAAGGAGCCGCCGGCCAAAGAGCTGAGCTTTGCCGACGCGGGAAATTACGTATGCGTGGCTTCCATACCTGGCGTCACGCGACGTAAGGACTTCCAGCTGGTCGTAGAAGGTTAGTAAGAGTGTGTGTGTGTGTGTGTGTGTGTTGTGTAACCACCTTAACTGGCCCAATTAGAGGCAAAAACCATGTAAACACTTAATCCAGTCATTTCTGGGTTTTGTTTCTTATAAGAGTTATAAAAAGAAAACACGGCGCGCCGCGGTCTGAACCAAGAGGGCACTTTATACTGCTGCGAACAGCGCTGCACCGTCTATGATAAAAAGCCTGCAGTGCCATAATAAATGCTTAACTTAAGATTCACTCGGAGCATTTCACTAAAAGGCAACTGAATAAAATATCTTACAGTAACATTAGGTATCGTGAACATGCAGGAACTCCTTTTCTTCTTCTTCTGTTGTATTTATGGCAGAGTAAAAGCTTCACAGCAGGAGGAAGCACTTTGGACCTTTCAGAAAAGGTTCTGTGAAGTGCTTTGGAGACCGGAGACAAACGTCTTATTGGATCAACCGGGTCGAAGGAATACTGTCCAACTCTTGTTGGATGTAGTGAAACAAGCTTTTACATTTCACAGGTTTGCAGCAGCTTTGGTATTTACATCAACACATGCAATAAAAGAAAATACAGGAATAAATAAAGGAGTGAAATGAAAATACAACTTGGACCAGAAGATAGCAGAGGAAAGTTGCAGCCTGCAGGTTTATAAAGGGCTCTTCAATCATCCTTATGTGGCCGACTAAAGGCCTCAGCTGTAAATATCTAAAAAGAAATTCAGTCCTTGGAAAGATAAACTCCTAAACTCTCCTACAATGTCTTTCTGTTACAATACTCCAATATAAAAACCTCTAAACTAGAATAGCCAACATCATAAGATCCATTAACGCCACTTTGAGGCCTCTCATGCTGCATCTCGGCTCTCTAGTGCGTCTCTGTCCTAACTGAACCTCGGCCATGAGTTTAAACCCAGAATAGCAAACCTGCTGTCACCCGGATCCTGACATTTCTTTGGTGAAAGCTGGAGGTCACGTAATAACTAAAGTAATGACGTTGTGTGTTTGCATCAGGAAAGCCTGAGATCACCAGCCTGACCAAACACCGCGCCGACGACGCCAAACACAAGGTTCTGACCTGCGAGGCCGTTGGAGTCCCGGAGCCCAGCTTCACATGGAGCGTCAACAGCACGCACGTAAGTGTCAGAGCGTGTGTTATGTCTGTTATACACGCGTGCTCCTGCTCAGGCCTTACACACGATCGACACGAGGAGACTCTCGGGTCGTTCCCATCCTGATCTATGTGCTGTCTCAGAAGCGTGATGGACAGCATCATCGTGCATGTTGTCCGTGAGAGATTGAGAAGAAGGCGTCTGGAAACTCTTCAACCTCAGACTGCAAAACAGAAAGTTACAAAACTTCAGGATCTGATTTCTTTGGATGCTTTAAAATTCATTTTGGAAGACAGAACGGCTTGTACTGCACTTTTCCTTTTAGAGGTTATGGGCTGCAATAATTTCTCTTTTAATGTACTTGTTCTTAGTTTGCCTTGGCCGGGACTCCTCTGAAAAGAGACTTTATTTAATCAGGAAAGGACTCACTGAGAAGAATAGTTCATTAATAATAACAATAGATGGTTGTTGTGCTGTGAAAGTGTACGGTATATATGTGGTGGGTCCTGAGGGAGTACGGGGCACCGAGCCATCCGGTCCTTGTACAACTGAAGTGAGAGTTGCGTCTGTACTCGGATCTTCGGTGAGGAGGGTTCCCGGGTTGGGAAGCTCAGAACGGTATCTCTGCGGTTTGCAGATGATGTGGTTCTGTTCGCTTCATCAGATTGTACAGTTTGCAGCCGGGATGAGAGTCAGCACCTCCACGTCTGAGGCCATGGCTGAGAGCGAGTTACTGCCCCAAACGAGGGAGTTTAAGTATCTCGGCGTCTTGGAAACGCGCTCCTGTAACGCCTCGTTGTTTCAGCTTTGTGGGTTCAGCCAAAGTGCAGAAACACTTTTCGCTCTAATAACTAAATGTTCTCATCAAGACGACTTCCAGGCCTCATCACGAGCAGGTAACGTTCTCACAATGAGACAACATTTCTCTGTTGGATTCAGACGTGTTGGCGTAGTAGA
Organism: Nibea coibor; assembly: GCA_023373845.1. Lineage (NCBI taxonomy): Eukaryota > Metazoa > Chordata > Actinopteri > Sciaenidae > Nibea > Nibea coibor. Next base: position 22,655,388 of record CM041733.1, read on the forward strand.
GGATATTTTTGTGTTTGCTTGTGCATTCAGGATCGGTTTGCAGTTTTGCATTTACCGACTCCCCCGGCTTATTGAGTTCAGCTCCCCTGTCTGATGTCAACATTTGCAGTATTTTCTTCCCATTATCCGTATTCCCACCGTCCCACAGTTACCCACCTGTCAAGCAATATACAAACTATCCAGTAGAATGGAAAAGTCGATAATGTGTGTGCAGCTAAAGAGGCTGCTGCTCGCAGACTTTTGAAGCCTCTCACACCTGTGTGTGTTTTATGTGTGTGCTGTGCCTGTAGGAGGAGAGCTCATACGTCAACAACAAGGCCACCCATAAAATCACTGTGATCCCCAGGGTGAACTTGACTGTCACCTGCATCGTCAGCAACAAGCTGGGAGAAGATGTCAGGACCATCAACGTTTCCTCCGGTAAGTCAACAAACTTGAGTCTGTGGGTTTTATTTCCAGCAGCTCTGCGTCTGTGTGGTGGAGGACTGAGGTTACAGCTTTGAGAAGACAAATATAATTTCACCCGCTTCGCTGTGGCACTGTCTTTTGTTGTTTCAGTTAATGCATTTGGTTAATTAGGCTGATAAGGCAGCATTAGTCGAAAACAGAGAGAGACAAATGAGTCAAATTAAATTAAGCTTAACTCCAGATACAGCCATTAGCTTTCAATGTGCCTTAAAATGTGGAATCAGAGAAATTTGCTGCACACTGACAGCTTTTCTCCGCCGGTAACCTTGTTTGGCATCGACGCGTCTTGTTTATCTGCAGCTGCAGCTCTGCAGGAAACAAGCGTGCTGCCCGGTGACCTGATGATTGTGTTTCTATCAGTGTGACGGAGCAGATCCTGCAGGAGCCTCATTTTAAATAATGAATGCTCATTGTTACGCCGCGATTCTTATTCTGCAACAAAATGAGTCCCATTAAACAGGACAGCATCTAAATACAGACTGCCTGCAGTTAAAGGCAACTCACGCTGCTGATAAGGAATAAATGGACTGGATTCAAAGTAGAAAAACAAGTTTGGAGGATTTAGTGCTATCTGACGGTGTAGACGCTGATCGCCACCCCTTCGCTTCACCCTCTCCTTCAGAATGAGAGAAACTACGGTGGCTGTGTGATGTACGAAAAACATGAAACACCCAAATCTAGAGCCAAAAAACTGCAGTTCCTCTAACGTCCACCTGAGGCTGGCTGCAGACGGGAGTCAGTCTCCATAAGTCCCCATGTTAGACAGCAGAAATAAACATGTTTACAGCCTGGTACAAAAACAGTTTTGGTCTCTGTAGCTAATTTCCCCGTTCATGACAACTGTACTGAGGGTGAATTTATATACAACTCACCTGTTCACATTATATTAAGGCTTAAAGTTAGGCAGGATTCAGACGCTTTGATTGGGTGTGGTTACAGGTGTCTTCATTCAGTATCTATATGAATATACCAAATACTGCATGTAGTTAGTACAGTGTGTGAATGATATTGACATCTACAACACTGAGTTCGTCCTGACAGATCCCGCTTCAGCAGTAAAAACAATAGCGATCAGCAGTTTTCACATTTTCAGCTCACATCATAGCAGCGTTGTGGTTGAACAGTGGGAATAGGTGGGCACTCCAATCTGACACAGTATTGATCTCTCTGCTCATCACTCTGCGATTCTGTGCAGCTTCACTCCCGTGAAGAAAGCTTCTCGCTGCAGATGTTTTAAGACCAGTGCTGCTGCTTTTCTTTTCCTTTTTCGGCACAACAACAAAGAGAGCATACTTTTATACAACACACACACACACACACACACACACACACACACACACACACACTCACACTATAATAATCATACCTTGCCACGTCTGCACTTTGCCCTCAGAAATGAAATCGATATCAGCAGGTTTTGGGAGGTTTGTGGTGGTAAATGATGCAGTTTTCTTGAGTTTGAACCGCGGCTACGTACGCTGCATGAATGTGGAGACTCTCTAAGTCGTTTTTCTTTCCCCTTTTCCTCTGAGAGCGATGCATAATTATACTTTGTTCAGTTTTCTACAAGACATTTAAACCCATTATCAACAGCAGTTTTTTGCTGAATCAAACTGTTGCAGAACGTGCTCGCGAGGAAACTTGCATTTTAATGTGCGGCGGCGCCGGCGTGCCAATTACACTCAAACACAACAAACAAAAGAAAAGTGGATATAATGAGGAGAGGACGAGGCTGTCGTAGGCTAATGCTGAATTCCTTTCATTTCATACATGCTTTGCCATTGCTGTTCCTCCTCATTCTCTCTTTGTCTGTGATAATCCTCCTTCCTTTGCTCACCGTCTCCGGGGTTTAGCTGGATTTCTTGTTTGTTGGGGTGCTCAAACTGTCCCGCTCTGTCAAAGCGTACTGTAGTGAAGTGTTTGGTTATTTCGAGGCACAATCAGTAAAATGTTTGATTTGATGAGACGAGGCTGCACCCGGCCAGACTTCTGCTCACGTTTTTTGATTTTTGTTATGTTCTGTTTGCATGTTTGGATTTTTCTTTTTATGAGTTCTAATTTATTTATGTTTGATTTCAGTTTTTAGGGAAGAAAGTGAGAAAAAAGGTAAGAGTTTGTTTTCCTTTCTTTTAAAGAGAATCTGTCCAACCAGTTTCAAGGTTTTAAAAAAAAAAACATGGTGCCCCAAAAACCCCATCGCTCTCTTCATGTGTAATCAGACCCATATTCATCACCTCACCTGCTGACCGGCTCTCAGAGTCAGATTAAAAAGGATTATCAAGACTGCCTGATGATTATTCAGCGATGAAAACACAGCCATCAAACATCCACGTGTCACGCTCATGCCATCATGTGTGCAGTGTTTAAAAGATGCAGGTCTGCGTGGTTCATTAACCGCGTTAGAGGAGTAATCATGTTTCTGTCAGCTGCACACGTCTCCCATCACCCTCCACGTTCGCTTCCTGCCAACAAAACAAGTGTATCACTTAATTATGCTGTCCGCCTACAGAACACACAGCACGCACGCCACACCTCCGCCCCCGCTCTCCTTTCACTGTCACAGATCGCGTCCTTCGGCATCTGTAGCGCAGCAGCTGCCATTCACCCGGTGAGACGATGGAGACTGATGTCGAGTCAGACGGAGTAATAGAAATGTGACAGAGCAGAACGTTACGTTAACGTCACGACGGTTTGCGGACGCTCTGACACGTGTGCAGGTTCCACCATCCTGACCTGAGCTTTGACAGACAGGTGAACTCTGCTGTCAAGTCGACTCAGACCCGCCTCCGAAATCACACACTTCCTGTCACGCCTTCTCTCAGGCGACCAGGCCGGACAGAGGCTCTGGATCGACCCCCCAGAGGCCTGATGATGCGTTCAAGACCCACTCTTATTCTGTGTTTGACTGCGGGAAGCACTTTGGTACAAAAACTGTTTTGTTTTTAAAAGAGCTGCACAAATGAAACAGATTTGAAACCAGGCGTCATCTTCCTCTAAAATATCCAACATCTCAGCGGACACCGCTGATATTTCCCAGAATATAGACTCAGCTCGACGTGGCTCCAGTAATAAGTCGCTCCTGTAACACAGAGATGATGTAACAACGTTTAAAGTGCTGAATATAAATCAGCGACAGCAGAGGCGAGTTTGAGAAGAATAATCTACCGGGGACACGTGTTATGATTTTGGTGTCTGTGTTCTCATCAGCAGCTAAGTTAAAAATTCCTTTGAGTACTCTGTTGGAAAGTGTGTGTGTGTGTGTGTGTGGAGTGTGTGTCAGACCTGCAGCTGAAGCAGAGTTGCTGCTCTCTGTTTTCAGACTCTCAGGAGGATTCGGACGACCAGGCGAAGCTCATAGTGGGCGTCGTGGCAGGGCTCCTCATAGCTGCTGCCGTGGTGGGACTCATCTACTGGCTCTACATGAAGAATTCAAGGTACGGAAACCAACACACTCACACACACACACACACACACACACACACACACATTTGCATTTCACATTTATATTTCAAGACCCTGCTCAATTCCTGGTCGTGCTGCTCTTGCTAACTGACACTGCATTCCAACCAGGAGCAGAAACCCGGAGTTTGTACTCGAGTGTGAATTGTGGAATATTAATCAGAGGGAAGCTGGTCAAGGGTTACCACCACAGTCTCTGACAGCAAACATGCCTGTACATCCTTAAATGATCGCATGTGTCAAAGTAGCGATAGCAGCTGAGGATGGTGGCGAGAGTTTTCAGAGCACGTAGCCAAAAGGAAGATGGAGCAGGAGGAGGTGTCAGTTCAGAGGAGGAAGTCGGAACGTGGCGTGTGCATATTGAAAAGAGATGCGACTGTGCTGTGTGGAGCAGGGTGAGAAGGTTATTCTGTAGCAGGGAGTCCATCACGCTTTTATAATTCTGTATTCACCACAGACAAGGGAGCTGGAAGACCGGAGAGAAGGAGGTGGGGACGTCTGAGGAGAGCAAGAAACTAGAGGAGAACAATCACGCTGTTTAATGAGGCACTCAGGCTGAACTACATGGGATGAAAGAGGTGAGAAGAGTCACTTTCAAACATACACAGAAACACGGTTACACCGACTTCAGACGCTGGTTTGAGTGTCGTTATACTCCAGTTATTTTATCAGAACTTTGTAGCTTTGGCCATGAATGAATCTCTGAGATCTCATAACTTACACGACAAAACATCTTAACATGTTCCCTGAGCATTATTGAGCAATATAACACGTGAGGATGTGCTTCAACATCGTTATCGTGTCAATGACACTGTCGTGCCAAAATTAAACAATAGGGTGTGTTTTAACATTGTTAATGGCACCGCCGTGCCAGTATTACAAGAGAAGGTGTGCCTTAACATCATAATTGGTACTGTCATGCCAATATTAAACGAGAGGGTGTGCTGTAACGTCATTACTGGCACCGCTGTGCCAGTATTATACAAGAGGATGTGCTTTAACGCCGTTATTAGCACGATTATACGAGAGGGTGTGCTGTAACGTCATTATTGGCACCGCCGTGCCAACATTTCACTAGAGGGTGCTACAAGTTTGTCGTATTTGATAAGACCGATGGCCAAAACAGAACTGGAACGATCCTTTAAGATGAATTTATGTTTGTGTTTTTGTGCATCATGCATTATTTAAGTGGTTTTTTACTGACTCTATCTCCTCTGTATGTCTCTATGGGTGAAGCAGCCTTGCAACATTAAGAATCCAGACTCCCAGTTGGCTGCCGAGGCGCTCTCTCCGGCTCCAAAATAAGCAGCAAACAACCCCGAGTCATTTTTCCAACGCAGTCCTGCCCCACAGCCTGCTGTCCCACCTCACTGTTTAAGTCTGCACTGAGGCCGACTCGTGTTACTGTGTCATTTTGTCTTTTGTGTTCCTGGTGAATGCTCCCTGTTCTGTTCTGTTCTGTTCGAGCGATCCTGTGAGGCTGTGTGGTGGGGTCGGGGGTTTTTTGTTGGTTTTTTTTGCCGCTTATTTCCTTTAGGATTTTTTTATTTGTTTGTTTGTTCTCGAATTTCTTCAAAGAATGTAAATTCCTTGTACACTTTTTAAGACCTGTATGAAAAAAAGAAAAATAATCAGAATTATGCGTGTGCCCTGGCTGAGCATGCCAATGTTTTATTTTCATTCTTGACTTATTTGTGCGCTGTGTGTGGAAAAAGCCTTTGGCTGTGCTCAGAGAAAAAGACACTTCACTGCTGTATAACCCTACTGAAACTGTCCTCGAACCTTTCAGAAGATAACCTCAACATATCGTAACCTCCTGATTTATGTTTTCTGGTTTTTTAAACACTGGCAAACTTGATTGTCTGCATATGAATTGTTAACGGACGCCCACGACAGTAGAGTTGTAGCTACCGTCATGATTTGAAATGAGGAACTGGATGTGCTGTGATTTCTACACATGCAGTTTATTTTAACTGTGACCCCCAAAAATGAAACGTTACCGTTTGTGTCAATGCGAATTGGACGTCAGCATCACGGCACGCTCAACCACTAATTACCGATTTTATTCCTTTATGTTGCCAATAATTTGATCTGAAAAAGGCATCGGAAAAGTGCGACTTGTAAGAAATGCAGAAGTGTGTTCTGACATGAGTTCATGTTAAATTTCTTTTCTTTGTTTGTTCACCTGTAATTTAGTTTACTACACTACATCGTTCACGTCTTCGCCCGTCTGCTCTACGCGTGACATCCATCTGTCACGATGTGACCGTGCGCTTGGAGTGGATTTAATATTTGCTGTTTTTCATTTTTGGAAGAGCTTTACTGATGCCAGGTCTGAATTATGTCCTCTTTGTTTTTCTCGTTGTGTTTTTTGATGTATTTATATTCTGCGTGCAACCTACCGAGATGGCAATGCTGCAGCATGCAAGATTATTCTTTTTTTTCCAAGCTTGCGTGGAGGGCATCATCAAGTGTTGAAAAGGAACTTTATGGTGAGAGAGCTACATGACAATGAATGAATAATATCTGTGCTCATTCTCTGCTGTATTATTATTGTTAGGACGTTATTTTTTATCTCAGTGGTGCGAAGAATAACACAAACTGAAGATGTTGGCTCTCTGGATTTGCATCATTCTGCTCTGGTTCTCTGACAACGCAACACTGATGACCCACCAAAGAGAAAAAGCATCGATAGGATAGTCTGACAGGAATCATAACACACTCAATTTAGTTCTCGTCACAACAACATGTAAAGAAAACGTCCACACACTGTATTTATGACATAGTTCTCAAATAACTCGACTGAAGACGAATCAACCTTCAACTAATGTTTCTGAGAATCAGTGAATTCTGACCAGAGTCAGACTCAAAGGCAGGAAACACCTTGTGATAATTAAGACTGCACATTTCATTCCTAAACCAACACTCGCAAGAAAATAGCAAGAAGTGAGCTTTACGCGAGCTTCAGATGTAGACGGAGGTTGATCACAGAATATCAAGTGTTTAACTTGAAGGAGCCGTGCACCAGATGACCTTGCGATTGTCTCTTTGGATGTAGCAAAGAGATGACATTCCATTCTCTCATATGAATTCTTTTTGAAACAGTCTGTCGACGTTGAAGCGATGCAGCTTCAGACATCCACGCCCACCCAGCGTCTTCTATGTACTGTGGGATGGTTATGAAGCTGCATTGCATGAAAGTAGTAGGTCAACATTAGTTCACTGTTCTCTCATTGCCTTTTGTTCCTTTTCAAATAATCAGGTCAGCAGTGAAACCAAAGAGGGTTAGATGAGAAGGCCATAGTAGTGTTGTAAATACAGACTTTTGTTTTTGTACTGTTGTTGACAATAAAGTGTACATTTTGAAAAAATGTGCTGCATATCTGTGTCATATTTTGTGGTTGGTTGTGGAGAATAAAACAACATATTGTGACAAGAAGCACAGAACGAGGACGATGACAGGAAACAGCCCTGAGCGACGTCGACACGCGGGACGGGAGCTCGGCGGCGGCTTTAGGCTGAAAATCAACCTGATGATTGTGGAAGATCACGACTCCCCGTAGAGCATGATGTTCACGTGCAGGGTGGTGTCAGCGAGTTGTCTCTGTGTGGATCATCACGTGTACACGCCAAGAAAAAAAAACACATTTTGATCCCCGAGTGAAATGAACGTACTCCCCACTGAGCCGGAGAACATTTCAATTAAAACAACATTTACAAAAACCCATTTTACTCTGCAGCCTGTATCATAGCAGGGAGGTTTAGTTACTGAACCGTTTGGGATTTGTAGTCCAGTAGTAAACTTTGACGCAGGAAGCTTTATCCAAATGAAGAGGTACCACATGGAAACTTTAATTACTCCCTCGGGAACACAAAACAAATGAAAAGCAGCTCAGTCCAGACAAAAGTACTCATGAAGATCCAATAAATAAAATTCAGAGGAAAGAAAGAAAACCTAGACATGAATAAGGCCGGACAACGAGGTGCAGGTGAGTCCAAACGAGGCACAGGTGAAACTAATCAAAGGGTGGCAGGAAGTGGAAATACAGACAGAGAGAGGGGAGAACTACAAAATAAAACACGACAGATACACGGAGTCGTACATTTGTTTTTAAGAGACGTGTTCAGTACACTGTGCTACATAGAAGTGCACCAAGACACAGCAGCAGTGCAGCCTTGTCTCGGTCTTGATACACTCTGGTCTTTGTTCTGACTTGGTCTCAGTTTAGACGTTTGTACTGGGTCCAGTTTTTGGCCTCTGTAAAAAGATGTCAGCAGCCCCCATTAAACTCTGTGTTCAGGCCAGGACTGCTGCAGACTGGAGCTGCTTTTCCTGAGATAGAGTCATTCCTCCTGTTTCTGCTGCCGTCGTCCCCTAAACCAGATCAACAACTTAAACCCCAGCATGAAGACAAACAGATGACACAGCTGTAACATCATTCGAGTGTTTCACACACTGATGTAACCTCGTCTGTTGGATCTCTGCGCTTAATTAGCCGGTTGATGTCTCTGCGTTTGTGTCATCTCCAGGCCACTCGAGATGTGAGGCGGGGTGGTGGTGGTGGAGGACGTGAGGCTTGTGTGAGAGACACAGTTAGTGCTTCTGCTTCCTCAGATTCACTCGTGCTCAGCGTCTCTGCAGCCTGTGCATGTGATTCCAAGGCGGTGTGGAAATACAGCACTTACTCTGATCAGACACATTCTCTGGATTATTCAGGCCGGAAAAAAAAAAAAATCACTGCCTCCACCTTTTTTGGTTTTGGCATTTCAAACCCAACATACTGTCCAAAGCATTTGCATAGCTAATAAGTGTGCTGTAGAACAAATCCTACATCTGATGCATTGAAACAAACAAAATGGGCCAGACTGTGTTCACGCCGCGAGATCCAATCCATTTCAGCTGCTGCAGTATGTGAGCACAGGGGAAAAAAGGCCTTAAGAGATTATGTTTCCCAAGAAATTCAGCTCACTGAGCCGCATATTGGAAATGTTTGGAGGTGTCATTTTTTTTTTTTTTTTTGAAAGAGCATCCATTTCACTCCAAAAAAGATTCGGTCTGAAGCCACCAAAATAAAGGTTTAAGGCTATTTAGGGGCATCTTAGGGTCCAATGTGCAAGATTCAGGAGCTTTAGTGTCAGAATATGTACTGTGCACTCATATATAATATATATATACACATGTATATGTATATTTTAAGTGTATAATCCCCTAAAAATAAGAAATGCTGCAGCTCTCGATGGACAAAGGGGTTTCAGTTGCCACTGTCGATGCTGTTTCACACTTAAAGGGGAGCGATCTTTAGTTTGGTGGGTAGGATTAATTTTCTCTCTGCTGTGAGATTAAAGGAGCCCAAACGAAGGCGTCAACCTGTACAGGTGACTATAGTGAGTGAAGTTAGTGAGCAAACTCTCGATCACAGGAAACACACACAGAAGCACGGGGACGCAAACCTGCACGGGGTCTTAAATAGGCCACACCCTGATCACCTGGATTCACATCACCTGTTGGTCAGTCAGCACCTGCACAAAGATCCTCACACACAGACAGGAGGCACGCTCTGGATCAGAACAAAACAGAATATAACGTGTGGTGAATAAAGAAGAGTGCACACCACAGCAGAGAGGAGCTGGTCATACTGATAAGTTATATGGACAGACGTGTCTACAGCTCCGAGCTCTGAGCTCACAGTCCGGGCTAACAAACGGAGCTAACATTATCAAAAAGCAGCTAACACATTGAGCTAACATGAGCTAACAGCAGCTACAGCAGTTTACTTCACTGCCCATCAGGAAACTCTGTAAATCACAGAGAGTTGAGGCGGAGCAGCTGGAGGACATCACTTACATTTCTACTTGTAAGTACTTTCATAGTTGTCTGTGTAACATCGACATGATTTAAAATCTGTTATTTTATGGTAGAAAACTTCCAGAACGTTCCTTTAGTGCGATAATATCAGTCCATAATTCAGTGTTTTCAACAGCGGAGCTGTGGCACAGAGGAATAAATATATCAGGCTTTGAGACACACACAGTTCTTGTTAGTAGGAAACACTGTCGGCACGCTGGAGTCCCTAAAATATAGAATATCAGCAGAGCTGTCCTTTAACGACTTTGTTAATAAACGAGGACTCCTCAGCGCAGTGAGCATGGACTGCCACCGGCATTTCTGCTGTTAGTGTAGCTCTGTAGGTGAGTTCACCGACGGGACAATCTCTCACTTTCTTTCATGACTTGCAGTTAAATTCAATATTCTTTTAAATCTCGAGCGCCTTCCATCAGCTGTCAAAGAGCTTTCTCCCCATCTTCTCGCTCACGGGCAGAGCCTCCTGAATGGAGGCGACACTCTTTTTGTTATTTCTGTTTCATTACCGGAACAAATCAAACCTCGCTCGACTCGACTCACTGGAAGCTTCTTCTGCTTTTTATGTAATGTGTTTAATGCTGGAACAAACTGTCACTCACACACACACACACACACACACACACACACACACACACACACGCCAAATAAATCAAAAGGAATCGTGACTTTTTTTTTTATTTACGTATCCATGAAAATAACATATCAAGAAAAAAAGCATTAATAATGTATAAATTAATTGCACATTAATCTATGCTTTACATGTTATCAACACTTTTATTTTGTCACCAGAGCACATTAATACGAAAATGGAATTAGAAAATAAAAACTGCCCTTTTACTTTTTTTGTTTGTTTTCTTTGTTGCAACCTAAGGCCACTTACCCCCTTCACAAGGGAGTCCAATGGAATGGACAATTCTGAGCTCCGAGTCGTTCAAGTTCGAGAAAATGAAATGAAAAATCAGACCAGTGCAAAAAAAACAAAAAAAACAAAAGTGAAGCCTCAAGTTGAAGGAGAAAACCACTGAATTTCTTTTTTGACGTGTGCCGGCTCGCTCAGCTGGAAAACGATGCGGCGTTGTCTAATCTGCGAGCTGGAGGACGAGCTCAGTCTTGCAGATTTCTCCCTGGGTTCATACAAACAGCACAGTCACAACACGGACGGCATCTGAATATTAAAATGGAAATAAATAAACCTGCCGAGTCCAGAATTTCTGAGCTGATGACGATGGGTGTCATTAACCACGCAGCCAAATCTGAATGATTAAAAATATCAACGCGTTTGACTTTGAAACACTCGGAGCTGATCTCTGCTCAGGGCGGCCTCAGCGTGTCATCGAGCCGCTCTGTAAGGACCGCCCACAAAATCCTGAAAACTTATTTACTTATTTTCCAACATATTTCACGTGTTTTGCCTTCACTTGGACTTTAATTTGTTTTTATGTGTGTCTGCACTGTGGATGTTAACGGAGATGAGAGACTTTTCACGGGGTCGCTCATCGTCGCCACCGCTGGGCACCAATTCTAACATCTGTACATTTTAAACCACAGTGGTGTTCCCCTTTAAAGTGCTGCTCGAAACAAAGGGAGGGATGGAGGTGGAGACGTGGGTGGGGTGGTGGATGGTGGATGGTGGGGTCATTCCATGTCTAACAGATGAATTAATAATAAATAAAATTAAACTTTGAAGCCTGTTAAAGGTCCAGTGTGTCGGATTCGGGGCTCGTTATTTACAGAACATGACTCAGAACTGAACACTGTTTTCTTCGAGGAAGGAGCAGGTGGCAATGTGCCGCTGAATCGAACACACCGGCCCTTTAAGACGCCCGGTTTATTCCTCCACTCGAGGGTGTGAAAGTGCTTTCTCTCACATTATGAATACATTTGAATAAAAATAAAAAAAGTCAGTGAGCTGGATTATTAGGACGGGATCATCGTCTCCTCCTGCCGAATTATCAGGATGTTCCAACTGAACCTTTTCATTCTCTCTTTGTAGCGACGCTGTTCAATCTTTGCCCAGAGAGACTCTGACTTATCTGCTGTGAGGAGCCTCAATCACAGGGGGGAGAAAACAACAATACATCATCGGAAATTAATTTTTCATAGCCGGATAATGGCGGGAAAAACGAGAGCGTGAAGGTGAAAATGGTGCGTGTTTGTTCAGCTCGTCTCGGTCCACACAGACGGAGGGAAACTGTCTGACCTCCTACAAGCAGAGAGACGCTGCACAGCCTCCATCAGTTTGCTGCTAATGCAATAAAAGTTAGACGGCAGTTCGACCACATCATATTGACACATCACATTGTACTGGCAGAAAAGAAAAGATCCGCTCTGCTGATCGAGCGACACTCCGGCGCGTCGGCTGTCTGCTTCTGTTAGCCCGACGCTCCCCAGACAGGAAGTCTTGATTCTGACAAAGATTTGCTTTCATGATGTCGCTGTCACGACTTCTATGGAAGCAAATATCACTGACGGACTTTCAAATTTTATTTCCAGACTTTAGAATAATAACTGAATTATTTTACAGCCTGGGTTTTAGTTCCACTCCCGTCAGTAAACCACTGACACTGAAAAGAAGTCGGTCTGTGATTTCGATCATCTGTAGGCTCGTTACGATCTGATTATTCTGATCTGATCAGACTTTGCTGTAGTGATGTCACTTCCAGATCTCTACGTTTACTTTGGTGAGCTCACAATCTTCAGAACGCAGCGGTTATGATCTGGCAAGGATTCATCCTCTGGGGGCCACGCACGGCCAGCGTTTCAGGAGGACTTCCAGCTGACACATCCCTGCTAACCTCTATAAACACACATCTGCATATGAACACGGTGACAAAGCTTCAGCGTCAGGGGTGATCCGCCGTCCTGCTTCTCTTCCTGCAGATTTATACGCAGACGTGCGTCTTCATGGAGATTTGCTGAGTGCAATGTAATCATAAGATGGCCAAAATAACAGAATGATCCTGTTGGTACGAGAGTAACAGCATGTAAACATAACCCGTCTGACACAGATCTGCCAGCGTCTTGCATACCGTTGTAAAAAATCAAAACAATGCTGATACGTCTGAGAAGATACTGTGGGTGCATAGGTGAGGCGTGTTGCAGTCATGAGGGAGATACAGCTGATTCCAGATTGTGAGGTAAGAGGAGGAGGAGGGGCTTTAACTTCACCTGCACAGTGAAGGTCTCATCTGTCCGTCTCACTGCGGAGCGTTCCTCAGACACGAAGGGGACGTGGACATCCACCATGATGATGTGGAGCTGAGGTGGAGGCTGCAGAAGCAGACGGCGTCTGGCTCGCTGATCGACACAACGGGTCCATCCTGACGTTTAAATGCTCGAGCTGAATACAGGCGCGCGTCGCCGCTGGCTTTCTGACGTGAAAATAAAATTCAAAATGACACAAACATTTTCCACCGCTTAATCACTTGAGGGAATAAATGGGAGCCTGAGAGGAGCTCAAAGTATACAAAGGTGTAGCTCACTCATGCAGAACAAATACATTCATAGGCTTGCTGTCCACAGATGAAGACAATAATTATAAAAAGTCCCCAGCTGATTAATCCTCCGGTCTAGGAACAGAGAGAAAGAGCGACACTAACCCTCCCACCCTCGCTTCCTGCTTCACTCTTCTTGTCCAAATAAGATACCAAGTCTAACAAGAGCGCTCCTCTGGAGCTGTCATACAGTTTTCTCCAGGTCTGGGGGAAACGAGTGAATCAATAAGGCATCCTCTGGCTTCATCTAACCACTCCCAACTCACCAGACCTTGTTAAGACCTGCAAGTCAGCCAGACTTTGGGCAAACAGTGGAGTATTCTCTAATGGGCAACACATGAAGGAAGGAAGGAAGGGAGGGAGGGAGGGAGGGAGGGAGGAAGGAAGGAAGGAAGGGGGCTGAACCAGAGGAACGAGAGTCGGAGGAGAGGAACAGTGGAGTCTGGCTCCCCCCACTGGTTGTACATAAAAACTACCTCTACCAACTGGCTGAGCGTTGAAGCTGAAATGTCTTCTTAAGGAACAGTAGCAGCAGGAGCAGGATCAGGGCTTTAAAACAGGCGCGCGGTCCGAGCGCGTGAACACCAGACGCCAGCACCGGCAAAGCTCACTGTAAACAACAACAAGCCTGGTTCTTTCTTTTTGTTTCACAGGTTAAAATCTTTCACAGACGTCTGTTCTCCCTTTCTTTAACTCTGATTTGGTGTCAGCCACTTTGTTGTGCGTTGTCACGTCGTGTTCTGCAACAAAAGGCGAGTCTCCCTTTAAATAAAATCATCGTTGTTCCGACAGTCCGACGCCAAGCGGACTGAAGAAGCCCTTTTAAAGTCAGTCCGTTCAGAGGCACAGCTGCTGTGTTGTGCTCCCCTCTCGCTGCCTCTGATTAGAGGTTCAGTCTCGGGGCCACTAAGGCAAACTCTCGCAGAATGTTTCGGGCCACGTCCACTTTGTACTGGGCGATCATCAGCGCCCGCTTCACGTCCTCGAAAGAGTAACCCTCCCCCATCAGCTTGGCGATCTTGGCGTCCACGTTCTCCGACTCCAGGCTGTGGGATTTGCCCGACTGCCCGTCCGGAGGGATCTTCCTGGGCAGTGGCTTGGGCGGCCTGGCAGGAGCCTGCAAACAGTCCATCGATACTTGGAGAGAGAGCAAGAGAGAGAAACCATGTCAGCGGAAAATTGTGCTTGGCACACAGGCAGAAACTTGAGAGTGTTATTAGTGGTCAAGGAGAAGTTTGTAGACTAAACAGCGCCTGTCACAGAAGCAGAGCTCTGACGTTTTACCAATACCTTCACAGAGACCTTTATCATTAAGTCTTTCATAGCCGGCAGCAGATATCGAGGTGTTCACTGTGCATAAGTCTCATCTGCCACCACAGCATGAATGTTTCAACAAAGAAAAATCCAATTTCAGAGGCTACTTAAGCTTTTTATGTTTGTGCCCTGTCACAGCGTGCAGACTGAGGTCTAACACAGAACACACACTCGTATTTTCCGTGTTTCCGTGAAGTGTTGTGTGGATTTCGTCACGTAATGGTTTGCAGAGAAGGAGATGTTGCTCTACCTGGATTGGCTGGTAAGTGGTCGTACTCCAGGCAGCCTCGGGAGCCTTTGACATTGTCGGCGTGTCGTCTGACTGGAGGCAGAGGAGCGGCACTGTTCAGCATGTCAAACACTGTGTCTAGACCGATGAGATGACACAGAGAATTCAGGTAAAGCTCGCTGCTCTCCGTCAACAAAGTAATGCTTTAAACGACGTGACACATTTACACTCTGAGTTAAACAAACGTCAGTGGGCTAACCGGGGGTTAAAAGCAAGTGCTCCTGTCCTGAGGAGGGCCTGTGTGGTCGTGCGATGACAGAGGAGGAGGAGGAGGACATGGAGGCGTTGCAGGACGAGGACGACGAAGACGAGGAGGAGAGGTCGATGAAGCTGTGTCGCGCCGGCGGAGGAGGAGGCGGAGGAGGAGGCGGCTGTGATGGAGGGCGGCTGTTGAAGGGGTCTTCTAATGCTGAAACACAACAGAAGCCACAGACGACAGAGAGTGAGCTCTCTGCTCTGAGTCACAGCTTATACTTATTCCACCAGGAGGTGACCGACGCTGCTGTAAAGTCTCAACCAAACGCAGGCCCAACTACAGGAGGAGGAGGAGGAGGAGGGGGAGGAGGAGGGGGAGGAGGGGGAGGAGGGGGAGGAGGGGGAGGACAGGAGGTGCTGTCTTATAAATATGATTAGGCTGTGGTCTACTTTTAAATACTTACCCATGTACATCGAACAAATGTTTGAGGTCTGTGGTGACAAAACTGAAACGTCTTCGCTGCAGATCAGTTCACTGAATTTCAAATAAGACCCACGTGAACTGTTCATGCTGCGCTAAGTGAACCAAACGCAGAGTCCGGTCTATAAAAATCACGAGTAGATGAACTGAATCAACTCAAGACTGCAGGTTTGACCCTGGCTGAGACAGCTGGGGCTGCTGGGTGGAGGGATGGTGGGTGGTGGGTGGGTGGGGATGTGTTCCAGTCGGGGTAGGATACCTTGGGGGGGCAGCAGAATGTCATAGTCGGAGGGTGTCTTGTTGGTGCTGAAGGGGCAGAGGGAAGTATGTGCCGAGCCTCTGGCCGACTCTGAGTGTCCACCTGAGGAACACAAGCAGAGTTCAACACAAAGCAGCCACTGCGACGCCTGCAGCATCTGTCTTATCTCAAGACAAAGCACTGAAACTATATAAATATATATGCAGAGGACTCACCAGGCTCGGGGGGCCGGGGCTTCTTCTCCTCCATGGAGGGCTCTGGAGAGCCGTTCTCCAAGTGTCTGAATGAGAGAGAAAGCAGCAGCTTAATTAAACTCTAATGGCTTCATCATCTCTGCGTCACCATAGTAACTCTGCAACACACAGAGAGAAGTCTGGTACCTGCTGGGTAAAGAGATGCAGACGGGCGCCTGACTCAGGCAGAGGTTGGATGACGGGATCTGATACTCGTCTTCCAGCCTGTCCATCGCTCCTCGCTGTCGTTCGACTGCAGGGCCGCTGAAAGGGTTGGAGGGTCTGTGAAGATGACCGGAAACTGTAAACACTGATACCTTCACAGTTACGAGGAGGATCACAGGCTGCAGGAGGATCTGCAGAGCAGCGTGTCGTGAAACGTCTTCACAGAAAATAATTACAGATTCCTGTAGCGAGACATTTGTGGCCACGAGAGCCATTTGCACTTTTGGACAAATGTTTCTCTTCCTTGCAGACAGACTCAGTAATCCACCTCAGGCCGGTCCACAGTCCAACGGAAACATTTGAACCTTTGACTTAATGATGCAGCTGAACAACACGGCCACGCTCGAGGAAACACTTTGTTCAGCTGAGAGGCTGCAGTGAAACCTTCCAGCTCTTTGTGCTGATCAGAAAAAGATGAGCCGCTCTACAGAAACTGAAGCCAGTGTGTGTGATGAGCTGTGTGTTACAACGTTACGACGCCGCGCAGGTTCAAAGTACACCAATCGTAGGCATTGATTAAACGAGGCAGTGAAGGAACTGTGCACGAGTCAGCTGTGTAAAGGAAGTGCGTGCACATCGCTCCAACAAGCTCACAATATTTTACAACGTGAGATTGTTTTCAGTGGAGCCAGAGCTTCCTCTTTCGGCTCACGCTTCATCAGAAGTGACAGCTCCATCCCCCTGCCTCCACTACAGCCTGATACACAGAAATACCTAATCTAATTCTGGCTGCAGCTAAAAGGCTATTAGACATTCAGACATCATTTTTCAAAGCTGCTTCCAACCAGGACTTCTCCCCGAGGATACAAGACCTCACTGGTAGAAGGTCCCTGAGTCTGAAAGCCACAGAGCGAAGAAGAGAGGAGGGTCAGGAGCTGGAAGTGCAGAGTAAAAAGACATATCTGAGAGGAGGACAGGGTCACTGCAGACTGAGCCTGATTAGGGCTGAACACAAGAAGTGAGTGGCTGGTGTTGAAGTGAATGTTAAGTCCTCGTTAGGTTAGTGCTCGGAGGAGAGAAGCAGCTTTAAAATGCAATGAAGCTGAATTTATTTAAGAAATAAGGCGTGCTGTCAGACTGCAGACCACACGGACATTTTGTTCTATTCCTGCTGCAGCTCTGCAGCCAACTAACCTTGCATGGTCTAATACAGGAAATGAGATAGAGCCGAGTCTTGAAGAGATTTGGCATGCATGATCTGTTGATTTAACAGACTCTGTCTGGCATTTAATCACATTTTTTTATGATTTACAGACGTTTACTTTGATGCGCTGTTTTCAAACCTGCTCATATCAGCACAAAGAGACGTACAGACAGTCAACAATGCCCAAAGTTTTCCAAGCAAACTTGCTGGATAAATTATGCATGTGTGTGTGTGTGTGTGTGTGTGTGTGTGTAATACTCACTTGTGGCTACTGGCAAGTGTAGACTGCGTCGGCGAGTGCCGGGAGGGAAGGATGTCATAGTCATCGCTGATTTGCAGACCGTTGGAGAAAGGCTGCACAGACAGAGGCAGACAGTGAAGGAGAAAGTTTAAAACAACTGGAGAAGATCCTGATGACACACAGCCACAGACACAGCACCTGTACGGCTCACCCTAACTCACCATGAAGGACGCCCTGCAGTGTTCTGAGCAAGATTTTTAAGATTTGTTGCCGCACGTTATCACAAATATTGCTGAGGAGGAATGCCGTGTGCCGTGACTGAAGATTGTCAAAAAATAATGTGCATTCATCTCAGAATGTAAAGCAGAGACACATCTGCTGTCCCATGACACAGAGCTCACAGAGACGCTGCTCACCCAGTGTTACAGCGTCTCATAGAGCTTCTACTACGACTGGATTGGTTTATTCGTTTGAGAACTGATTTTAAGATCATTTTATTAGTCTGATGCTTCTTAGATCTGCACCGTGCAGGCTGTGGCCCTCTGTGGTCTGCATCTGACACTTCTTCTCTGCTGTGTTTAACATTTTACTGTTTCCAGGTCTGCCGCTGTCACCAAGAGCTCGCTGATGCTGGGAACTGCTGAGTCTGTAAATAAGAGCACAGTCTAGACCTGCTCAACTTGGAAACTGTCAAAGTTTCTGTCTCTTCGTGTTTTTACTGTTTGCTCTGTGGGCTGCGTGTTTGATTTGACCTGCACTGCTCGACTTACATATTCCAACATATGAAATATATTCCATACACACCTTTGAATAGAAATGCGAGCTCGTCGATATGCACGACTAAAAAAGATGCAAATAACCACGGCAACTTCCTGAATATTAGCAAAAGTGACAAAGCTCTCCACAGACGACTGGAGGCCTCTTTGTGATCAAAGAGGAACTCCTGAGGGAGAGCGAGTGATTGGCTGAGCGTGCACGAGTGTGTGTGTGCACACACTGCTCACCAGGCTTTTAAATTATGAAGTGGAGAGTGGAGAAATTATGCATTATGCTCGGCAGTGTTCGGGTAAATGTGGACGCGGCGCCTGGATGATTTGTTGGTTATATTTGAACGGCCGGTGCAAACAGTTGGTTTCAGTTAAATCACGGATTTCATTATTTAGCATAGATTATCATATTTATATTCCACACTTCAAGTATGTATTTACTCATTAGGAGAGCGGCTGAGCAGCTTATTAGTCGTGTGCCTGCTGCATGTTGTATCTGCAAAGCGGCTGCCAGAAAAAAGGCTTTCATTCTCACTTTTTTCATCTCTGACAATCAGAGCGGTAAACCGCACGCATGAGTAATTAAATCAGGCTGGAGGAATAAAATCTGCACAAACAATAAACAACGTGAATCATTAAACGAAGCCGTTTTATCACTGCAGACAAAAAGACGTGAAACTCGTTAACGCGGCAGCGCGGCATGAACAAACGCACGTTATCGAGTGAGCGATGGTCGATGGAGCCTCGCTGTGCAGGAAGCAGTTATATTTGGGGATTATGTGCCGAGCGCTGTGAACCACAAACCTCTGGTCACAAACTGACAGGAAACCGCTTGAATTAAAAAAAAGAAAAGCTTATGTATTCTGTGAATCAGTATCACGTATCAGGTACACGGCACGCTGCTGCTTTACTGATTCGTACGGTAAAGCAGAAACTTGTTCAACCCTTTAAAACCACCAGCGACGAGCGCTAAAGCACATCACCATCTGTAAACTGTACCTGGGTTATAGTGCATCGGGATCTGGTCTCTACATGTTCCACTGGTGTGAGATAAAAGCATGTGATACCATGTGATGTCCACTTCCCTTAAATATATATATAACAAACACTTGAGCATCACATGGACGTGTCACACAGCGCTCAACACTTTTGGCCACAGTCTGCAGTCACAACGTCTAAAAAATAAACTGAAGTCAACGCATTACAAATCCGTATGCATCCATGAATAAAACATTTCCAAATGAAGCAACATACACAAACAACCAGGACTGAAATCTGCAGAGAAATGTGGTTCTCAAACTAATGCAGGTCATTCAGACTTTTGGGGGAGATGATTCAGTTATTAATTCCTGTGACCTTTCTGAAATACAGATATTTTCTGTAGGATGTTAGTGAGCATGCAGGCAGCTGCAGCAGGTGTGTAACACACACATGAGCAAACATGGGTGGTGCTGACTTCAGCTTCTGGACTGAACTAACAACGAAGCAATGATTCCTTTTCATCCTCAGGGGACCATGAACGTCTGAACCAACTGTTGTCAAGACATTTCACTTCACACCACATGGAAAGGGCCAAAGAGGATTCATCCTCTCAGAACCATGAATGTCTCTGTTACATACTGGTGTTGAAGTCCTACCTTGGAGCTCTCTGAGTTTCCCGCTCCGTCCATTCTGTGATGTAACCTCACAAATCCCCCCGACGGACAACTGAGCGGTCTTCCGTTGAGGTGCGAGGGTCCGCCGCCGGGGCCCAGCTGGAGCGGGTGATCGGATACAGTCCTGTGGGTATCTGCGAGGTGGCCGTCTTTGGGACACCGCGTCTCGTGATTCATCTGGGAGTCCGACAGCGTGCCAGTAGAAGATGAGATGGACGAGGACAGCGAAGAGGAACTGGGGAGCCAAGAGTGGCGTGACTCTGGGGGGATAGGTGGAGGACGCTCAGGGGGAGGCGGTGGAGGTGGGTCCCTCTGCGGGGGCGGTGGGGCTGGGAGAGGCTTGTCCTGCTTCCTGGACATGCCTGGCGAAGACTAGAGAGGTGATACAGAGGAGATGCAGCATGAAATGTCGACTGAAATGATACCTCACTTTTTGGTGTTTAGTTTGGTCGCAGATCTTTTTTCTAACCTGTAACAGTTTCCTGTGTCTACATCTGCGACTAAATCCTCCTGACACCTCACTTTTGTTTTAGGTGACTGCTCTGACTGACCTTCGGGGAGACGGTGGGACTGGCCGACGGGGAGCGGATGGCGCCCTTCTGGATGAGGTCGAGTCGCGGTGGGACGGGGGGAAGGCCGAGGTGCTGGACGCAGTGGCCCGAGTCTCCTCCGTGGGCTTTTCTGTGCTGGCTGACGGGTGACGAGCTCGGAGACACCATGGGCGAGTTCTGTCGCTCAGCACAGTGCTGAGGAAACAGGAAATAAAGAGACGGTGAGCAGGATTCAGTGAAGGAGAATCTACGGTGGAAGGCCCTGTTAGTATCACTGAGTGTAATTCTTTGATTCTTTTACCTTCCTGATGTTTGCCAGCCCGTTCATGACCAGGCAGTCCTCTCTGTCCTCCTCATCATCCAGCTCTAACATGGGGCAGCTGTGCTGGTCCAGGAAGAAGCACTTGTTGCCCTCATTTCGCGGGTCAAACGGATCCACGATTATGGGCTCGGTGCCTTTGATCTCGCAGCGACAGAACGGACAACCCTGACCGTCCGATTCCTGGAACAGATAAGAGAAAAGCTTTTTATAAAAACAGGATATTTCATGCACGCAGTGACATCAGGAACCCGCAGACGTCTCCGAGATCGAATGATCTGATGACCCCGGCCTTGTCGCTGAAGTGTTTGGGGAACATAAGGAATCACTTGGACCACTAAGCAGGAAGATCTTTGGTGCACACAGCTGGGATACACATGGTTAACGTTATGTGCTTCACTACGACCCGACCCCCCCCTCCATTCATGAAAGGACTCTGGCAAAGTCGACTGGACACATGCTCATGTAGATCCACTCCAGGGAAAACTGTTTTGCAACTTTACAACATTCATTGGCCACATGTACATATTCCACATGGCAGCCGCTGTCAAACAGGGGTCATAAATAAGAGAATAAAAGAGGTTTTGGTTTTCAGTGCGTCTCTCTCCTCTTACTAAGGGGCTACAATCAAAGGCAGAGAACATTTACAGAGAACAAAGCTGCATTTGTGGTTACCATATGGTTGGGGACTTGGCAGGGGACACACCAAAGGCATGTTTGAAACTTAATCCTAATTAGAGTGGGTCGAGAAGGGAAGGAGTGGGAGGTTAAAAGGAAGGGAGCCCAGATGGGGGAGGAGATTCTGTGATGGTCACAGACGATGAAGAAACCAGCAACAGACACGACCGAACCGACAAACTAAAACAAACGGCTCCTGAACTTCTTCCTCGGCGAGGCGAATAAAAAACCTTCACCGGCTTTACTCCGACTCTAAAATAGAGCGAAGCCGGCATTTAAAGGCCCAGAGCGTAGGACGGCCCCCTCGCCACACCCTCTCCTCACTACCATTAAAGAGGGACGATGGTGGCCACGAAATGCAAAGACAAACACAAAAGGCCCCATCGAGAGCCGAGTTACTGTGCAAACACGACGGAAAAGGACCTGCAGCGTAATATTCAGGTGAATAAAAACATAGTTATGCAAATTATCTTCCACTTCTGCCAGATCTGACACACCGTGACCAAGTGACATTACTTGGTGGGTTTGTTTGGCCACTTGGGGGCAGCAAAAACCACGCTGACACTTAATAAAGTTGATATGGTGGAGACAAACTGTGAGCACGATTCATCTGGAGTTATGTTTCTATCCATCGAAGAACATTTTCTCTGTTTACGCTCTCTGACAGTCTGTGTCTGTGCGGTGCTGAGCAGGCCGCGTCCAAAACAAAGAGCTGAAAGAAGCTAAAATGCAAGAGTCCGATGATAATTCTCCGTGGGTTTGTCACTCATTCATATTTATTAGAGCATCTGTGAAGAATTAAACACTGTGACTGACACATGATGTCACATGACACAGCAGCAGCCGTCTGCAGGCCGGTCTCTTCTGATCCTCTGCGTCCGGCCGCTGTGTGACGGCACGTGAATGCAGCGCTGCCTCATGACAGTGTGTGTGGAAACCATCTGCAATGCTTCATCTCCCCACAAGGAGGAGCAGGAAGGAAGCTCAAACCTTTCACTGACATCACACTGATGCAGAGTGACCATTTTACTTCACTGATGACCCACGGAAATCAGCTGCTCGCGTGGATAAGGGACACAGTTCATAGGAAAGTGCTTATTAAGATCATAAGTCATACAAATATTACACAGTCAGCCAGATTAACAAGTTTCTCCTCTGTGACTAAATGCCCTTTGGAAAGGAGAAGCAGAACTGTGCTGTCTGAAAATAACTTTGCATCTCTCTGGATAATGTCGACTTGATACTTTGTGGAAAGAACTAGTTGCTAACGCTGTCGACAATCATTTGGAGGACGCAAACGTTGAAACCAGCAGCGTGGTTAAAAACAAGACGCCCCCTCCGTGAATCAGCGCCGGGCCTCGGTGCGTCGACGCAGGATGGATCCAAAAACACCAAAACAAGGGAACCCTCGCGCTCATTTACCCACACACTGTGCAGACATCAAAAAGGGACATTAGAGAGAACAGGAAGTGGAATTACAAAGATCATCATCAGCCAGCTGTGAGAGCGAGGAGTCTATACGTGTTCCACCCCAGCTGACTAATATGCAGAGCGAGAGGAAAGTCAGGGAACCACCACTGAGTCAATGACCTGAGCAGACCGGTGCCGGGTTACTCGCTGTCACATGGTTAGAGGGCGCCCTCTCCCTGTCTGACTCACAGTTTCATTAATGTGGAGGGAAATACTTCATTACTAAGTACACACACATGCACACGCACACGTCACTGAATCACTGGCTGAGGTTGTGGAGGAGGCGGGGTCACGTAGAGTTGTCATAACAGGAAGTATGACAAACAAACACAGTCGTGGGTGCTGTCTGTTTACGGAGCAGATGAGGAGGGGGTGAGCTCTGCTCTGGAAAGACTCGCCTCATTTGCTAAATGTACAGCGACAGTATGTTCAGAGCGGAGCCACGCCAAGAAAAAGAACGCTGTCCAGCTCTGCAGCCGTGAAACTGAAGAACAGAGTGTGCACGCTCTTAAATCAGAGTTTTCCCAACCTTGAATTTAAACTCTGCGGACGGCGGCTCCACGAGAAACAATTCAAGACTCAAGACTCAAGAAGACGTCTGAGCATCACTTCCTGTGGCACAGACTCCATCGCAGAGAGACTTTCGTCATGAAAATGTGTTCCACTGCTCGTTCAGACGTCGATTCTTCTGACTAACGCAGAGCAAACAAAAGAACTCGATGATGAATGGAAACGATTACAACGTTTACTCAGCTCGCTGCTTCTCCCTCTCCTCTGAATCATCTTCCATGTCCTCCCTCGCAAACAACAAAAAACCTCCACTGACAAACATCAAAAGTTTGAAAAGGCAGAGCTGAGACGTGTAAAAATGTCAAACTCAAGGTTGGAGTCTCTCTGCTTTTACCTGCAGACAACAATCTTCTACATATTCAAGAGCAATGTGAAGATTATTAAATGAGGCCTGATGTGTCTCCTGTCTCTGACAGTCAAACGTTCTTAACTCAAAAAATAACCTTCATACACAATCATGATTGCAAGACAGGTTTTTGGGCTCGTGTCCAGGTCTGCAGAGAGTGTGTGTGTGTGTGTGTGTGTGTGTGTGTGTGTCCTTGCCAGACATCAATAACATCAGGGTCAGTGCGAACACGAACATGTCTGGAGAGCTGTATCTCCGCGACTGCGACACAGATGTCCCATGCAAGAGGAGTGAAAGGAGGAGGTGGAGAAGAGGGAGGAGGAGGAGGAGGAGCTGGACTCCATGCTAATGACTCATTAGAGGAAGGTAATTACAAACACACTTTGCTGGCACGGCGTCTGACACACAAACGAGCGCACGAGCACGGCGGGCGCAGCAGTTTGCAGCACGGGCAGCGTGCCGGGGGGATGCACAGCAGGAAGCAGAGAAACACATGCGAAAACACTGGAATATAGTGTGTGTGTGTGTGTGTGTGTGTGTGTGTGCTCTCAGTTTTCACTTCCGTTACTGACTGATATGTGGAAATTTGATTAGGACAGATACAAGGACACAGGGAGGAAGTGAGGGAGGGTTTAACCATGTATCTTGTACTGGAGGCTAAAAGCTGCTTCTATTATTCAGCAGTCGTGTCTCACTTACAGGCGGATGCTGAGAAATCTTCCAGCCAGATTCATAGAAAAATAAATGTGATGCACAGATTCGAGCACAAATGTCCCACAAACACACGTGTAACTCCGACAGCTCTGGGCCGAAGCCGCAGACGAGCCCCTCGCTCCGCTCGGCGAGCTCGTGCAGTCTGAGTCGTTGCCATACCTGCCAGGCCGTGAGACAGGAAGTGCACATGAGGTGACCGCAGGGTTCGATCTTCACGTCTTTGTCGTTCTCGGCGCAGATCTTACAGAGCTGGAAGGTGGAGCCCATTTCACAGTACAGCTCATACTGCTCCTGTTCACACAGAGAAGACACTGCCCGTTAGTCATCCACGCAAGCTTCACAAGGACTTTCTGTCACTCATTCATGACTTCAAATTCTCACATTCGTATCTCACTGCAGCAGAATCTGAGTAAAACAACGCACGTATGACTCATCTCATATGCTAATATTCACTGACTTCCCCTGTTTGAGATTCAAGTTTTTATTCAGCATCAACAGACAGAATATCCAGCCACATGCAAAGTGTCTGCATACAGATGATACCGTCCTTCTTTGGTCATTTTAGCCAGCGTGGATTCATAAGACGCGACCTCTGACATAATTTAACGTCTGGGCGCCTGACCTTCTCTGATTGGCTGGAGAAAGTCACATGATGGAGACATGGGGCGCCATGGAAGTGACCATATATGGTTAAGCCCGTTCTACGTAGTTTAATAAAATCTATGAATTATCTTCCATGTCGCCCGGCCTCCGCCTCACTCACATCGCAGAGTTTCATTTCTTAAAAAAACGTCATCGTGTCAGAAATTGTCAGGTCAGGCCGATAAAATCGGGCTTGAGAGAGAGATTATTAATATCAGGTCGTACGATGCTGACACCTGATTGGATGACACACGACTAGCTGCGCTCTCATTGGTCATTTTTAACCTGGAAAATTTTTGGTGGCAGGTCTGGAAAAAAAAAAAATCAGCTTCAACATGCAGAAAAAAAAAAACTGTTTCTGTTTCGATTGCTTTTTTTTTTTTTTTTTTTTTAAACACACACACACACACCACACACACACACCACACACACACACACACACACACACACACACACACACACACACACACTTCACGATCAGTCAATGAACATTTTCCACGCTTTAAATGTCACGAGCGACACGTTACGTGATGTATTCTGTGAGGCGAAGAAATTCCATGAGCGGTGGGAAGCCTGAACATTAACTGTGCTGATGCTCCACATGTTTTCTTAGAAACACACACACACACACACACACACACACACACACACACACACACACCCACTTGTGTCACTTTGATGTGATCATGAGGCGTCGGCTCACATAAACCGGTGAGGTCAGGGTTGTAGCTGCGGCCATCGGGGAACAAATAACTGTGAATGAGAAACAAAAAAACAAGTTTGAAGAGTCAGAAACTTCGTTTGTTTCCTTGTGTTTAACCGTCTTAAACACAAAAACTAAAATCAGTCTGCGCGGGATACAGAGTGAAACAGACATCAGAGACTCTTACCCACTTAAAGTCACTTTCACAAATCAGTTCAGCATTTACGAGTCTGTGTGTAACCACGATGACTGACATTTGAAAGAGGGCCTGACGGGAGCTGAGCCTCCCCCCACGGCTGCTGGGGTCTCCCCCGCTTGATCAAAAACAGAGGTGCTTCAAACAGGTCCTCCCCCTCCTCCCCCTCCTCCCCCTGCTCCCCGGCTAACAGTGGACTTGTAAGAAGACCCGGCGCTCCTCGGACAGCTTTACCCGGGCTGTGATTGACGGCTGGAGCGAGATGCTGCACACTAAATGGGGGGAGGGACGTTTGATTCGTCTGCGGGCCTGTCAGATTATCAGGTATGATGGAAACAGATGTTCTCGCGGAGCGACTGGAGGCTCAAAGACGTCCTCTTGTCTGTCTGAGTCAAAAAACACATTGTTTCATCGAGAAAGACGAGTTCCCCCTTCAGGGACCGCGCTCCGGCCTGCCAAGAGATGTTTAAAGTCTATGCAAATCAGACGAGCTGTGACAGACTGAGACACGGTTGATCACTTCTCATTTGTATACAGAGGGAGAGTTTAGCTCGGCCGATCAATATACAAACAGAGAGTGTGTGAGTGTGTGATGCGTCACGTACAAGCCCTCCCTGTAGCCGTCGATGAGGGCCTGGAACAGAGGTTTGTTGTGGGGGATGGTCTGCAGGATGTTGCCATCATTGGTCACATAGCCGATGGCCCACTGGCCCAGCCGTGTACAGCTGAGTCTGAAGATGTAACTGTTGGAGAGAGACAGAGAAGAGCATGAAGACACGTTTCCTCTGCGTGTTTTATCACTTTGAATCAAATAAAATCACATCCGACTTCAGCTGCTCACAAATAAGCTGCTTGTTAACCTTCAGAAATGTTTTAGGACGTGTTATTTGTTGTTGGAAGATGAGACAGACTTTATTTAGCTCTGGGCAATCACCCGCGTGAAGTACGTCACGCTTCACGGCACCGAGTCACACACCAGCAACGATTTCACTGATTCTGGTGAAACTGGATCAGATTTTATGGAGAAAATGTTTTCTGGTTTTCCCTCTGATGCCCTGTGATTGATGTCTGTGATTTACAGAGTTTATGATGGACAGTGAAGTACACTGTAGCTGCTGTTAGCTCAGTCTGTTAGCCGGCTGCTGTGAGCTAATGTTGTGTCGCTCGCTTTCATAGCTGTTTTCACCACGCTGTCGACTTTAACCGGGTTCACTGTCATGAAACGTGCCACATGAATACAATTCACTTCCTGCCCTGAGGCTAGCTTTAGACGTCCGTCCTCAAACTGGCAACTCAGACGAAAACACAACAGGAAGAAACAAAAACACCAGAGAAGAAGAAAGTAACACAAAAACCCGATGACAGGCATCTGACCGCACGCGTCATCACAGCTTCCCAAATTTCTGTCGTCCTGTGAGCGTTTAAATGTTACGCAACACGTTTGATTTCTTTCATTAATGCTGAGAGGAGACGATGTCAGCCCTCTCTGACTATAAATACACTGCAGTGAGCGATCATCCGCTTCATGGTGACTCTTGCAAAAACAGAAAAAAGGTCATGTGAGGTCAGAAGTTGTCCTGACACGGAGTCAAACAGCGTTTTCAGGTAATCGTTTGCTCACTATTCAAATCAATTAAAATACGTCTCGTTATGTTTCAAGCAGTCCTCAAATCTCGGAGACTCGTCACGTCACCGTCAGGTCCACACGACAGACGGCGTCAGGAGCTACGACAAGTTTGAATCTTTTCAGTCACACGCTCGTACGTGGTGTCCGTGAAAAGCCCCTTCAGCGATCAAAAGATGAGCCATGAGTGAGTCACTGACACACACACACTGCAGTCAGACCTCCATACCTACTGCTCCTAATCCTGTGTGTGTGTGTGTGTGTGTGTGGGCTTTGAAGACTGGGCGTCAAAAGAAACCAGACCCCGGGAACACAGGACTTATGGTTATCATACATTAGCTAATGGAGGTCTAAATAAATAATGACACTCTTGAATAAAAGTTGATGGTTTGTGGTCGAAGTGACAGCAAACGGCCTCATGTTGCACACACTCGACGTGATCGGGTCTGAGTGACGGTGGGAGAGACGGACGAGATGATTAAACTCATGATTCAGTCAAAGAAAGAAGAAATGAAACGAGAACGACAAACAGAAAAACTGTAACAAACACACGGAGTCCTGGGCTCGGAGCTCGCCTTGACCACAGCGTGCTCCACCTCCAACAGCAACAAAGGCGACGGGCTGAATCCAGCCGAGCTCTGACTGAAAGGAGCCGACGTGGGAAGGCAGCTTGAGAGTCTCAGACTGTTTCTCTGATGCTAATAAGCTGTTTCACCTCTGATTGGAAGAGCTGCGCCGGGGACAGGAAGCCCCGACTGTGTTGAAATAATGAAACGCTCCAACAATCACACGCTGATCATCGTGATGAGCATGTTTGTTTCAATCCAGATACGATCGATGGGTTCAGGTTTCATCTGTGAGACTGGGCTCATCCCATGTGCATACATAGAAGAGTGTGTGTGTGTGTGTGTGTGTGTGTGTGTGTGTGTGCTAACATGTCCTCTGATATGACTGCCCTCCCCCACACAGTGTGTGTGTTCGTCTCAGTGTTGGTTCAGAACAACGGCATTTGCATGATTCACTCTGTGATCAGAAGCATATACATTTGCATAGTCTCACACACTCACACACACACACAGTTTCCTGTCCTGTCATTATCTGCTCTGCTGTACCATGCCTCCACGCAGGGCCCGGGTAATCACAGGGCATGCATGGCTCAGCTCAAGGCTACACGAGCTGCTCGCAATAAATTAGCACCGTTGTTCTCGGGGTACTTTTCTTCCCTCCACCAGCCGGTAACTCGCTCGCCATGTGGAGGGAAAAAACCCTCAAAGACTGGCACAACACCAAACACCGCTTGACAGCATTCGCTTCGGAAACTAGTGTGTAGGCTACAGCTACACACACACACACACACAGACGTAAGACGGTGTCCATTATTTTCTCTTT
Organism: Nibea coibor; assembly: GCA_023373845.1. Classification (NCBI taxonomy): domain Eukaryota; kingdom Metazoa; phylum Chordata; class Actinopteri; family Sciaenidae; genus Nibea; species Nibea coibor. The sequence continues at coordinate 22,684,677 of CM041733.1, forward strand.
GGATGCAGTGATGATGCATTTTTAAAACCGCGTCTGCGTCTTGATTTCTTCAATGATTCCACGGCTGGCTCAGCTGATCCACGCCAGCTGGGTTTCCCTCACTGGAAAAGATTCCTGCTGCAAGTTTACGTGAGATCACACACACACACACACACACACACACACACACACACACACCCAGCTGCTATCAGGAGCCTTCAAACAAAGATCTGACGTGTTTTATGAATATATCCAACAGTAATAAGGAGCTTTGAGGAGTCTCAGAGGAGTGACAGCAGAGCGTGACCTGTTTATGACACATTTAATCCCAAATGGAAATTCATAAACATCCTTTATTTCTGACTGATATCCCCTCGCCTTTCAGCCTGAGCTCTCCTCGCTACGGCAACCGGCGTCTTGAATATTCATGAGCATATGTGCAGGGCCAAGAAGATCAATGGTTACATCCGTGAAAATTGGATCCCAAAACATCACGTTGACTTTCAGACCTGGCTGTGCGACGGCACGCGGATAACAGCGGGCGGAAACTACGAGCGACCGGCGGGAGGGGTTCAAGAAGTCAAGGGGAAACAAGTCCGGACGTCGTGGCTCGTCAAAGAGGCGGCAGAAGGTCCGACGCTCAGTTTAAAGGCTCCGAGGACTCCATCAGCATCTTATTATGAGCGAGAAAGTCCGACGTGAACACACGATAAACTGTTCATGAGATGTAGAGAGAGAGAGATGGGAACGACACGTAGCAAAGGGCCGCGGGTCGGATTCGAACCCTGAGCCGCCGCTGAGCCTTCGTACAGCACATGGAGCGGACGCTCTACCGATGAGCTGAGCTAATCAACCCCACAATGACAGTTTTTTTTTGCATTGTTTCCAGTCAGTCGATCAACCACAGCAACACATCCTGATGAAGCAGATAAACGTTCTGTGGCCAGATTTGTGCGTGTTTGCCGTCTCTTCTTCCTTCATCTGTCATCAGCCGTATTTCCTCCTCCTCCTCCACGGTGAAGCAGAGAAAAAACCCTTATCTCACCTAGGCGTGCCCTCTGATGTGCGGCTGACAGTCACTAAGCTCGTTAAGTTAATTAGTGTTGAAGGTGACTTTTGCATGAAGTCTGAGCAGAGCTGTGCAGAAAGACCCGGTCAGAGCGCAGTGACAGTCACATGCTGCATTTATAACAACATGCAAAGGTTTACTGTAAAAGGTTCTCCCTTCTACAGCGAGCCTTCCGTGTTGCCATAGGTTGGCGTGCACGAGTACGTACACGTTAACTGTTAAATGCAGCAAAGAAGAAGAAGAAGAGAGGTTACACGAACGTACTTCATGTGTGATGATTTCAAACTGAAATGTACGTCCTATCTTTGGATCAGGAGGCTTCGATCTCCCTCGATCTCTTTACAAAAAGCTGCAACCTAACCGTCCTTCAGGTCGTCGTGTGATGAACGGCGAACAAACAGAGAGGCTCAAACTCTGCTCGTCGTGTTCTCTCCTTCACGCAGCTGCTGAATCACAGAGTGTGTGAAGTGGGTGTAAAATGTTTCGTTGAGTTACACAAAAACTGCTCGAGGGGGGGCGGCGTGTAGCTCAGCGCCCCGCGTGTGAAGGCTCGGGTTCTGGCCGCGGCCGCCCAGAGTTCGAATCGGACCTGCGTGTCTTTGCTGCGCGTCATTTCCCGTCTCTCTCTCTCTCTCTCTCCACGCTCCTGTCAGTCTTCAGCTGCCTCTCAGAAATACACACACATTTTATAGCTGGATGATGCCTCTGTTTGCATTACAGTGTGTACTACCCACGTTACCACGGCAACCGTCACACACACACACACACACACACACACACACACAGCTTTGTTTTCACAGTGATCGTATTTGCATCTCATTATAAAGCCCAGACATGCTGCCATCAGGACTTTACAGTTCGGTTGATCTGGTTTGAATCCAGGTGTTCAGGTCCTTGAAGTACACACGGCCACCTTACCTGCCAGGCTTATTGATGTACTTGTGCAGCCGAGCTTTGACTTCATCGTAGGTGAGGAAGGCCATGTAGCCGGGGTGTGTCACCGCCAGGAAATTCCAGTTCCTCAGAATCGATCCCCACGGCTGAAACAGACAAAAGAGCATGCAGCTGCGTTTAAACGACAGATCGTGACGTGTACAGTCATTTTTCATAGCGTGGAGTCATGTTGAGTCAGCGTTTCAGCCACAGATATATTTCAGCCACATCATATTAACAATCAACAAACTGAGAGAGAACCAGAGGCTGCTTGAACGCTGGTCACAGGAGGAACCAGACAGAGGCTCCTGCAGGAGCTTCAGGGTTCTTCCAGGAACCTTGAAGCACCTTGAAGCCTCCTTGGGCCCCCTGTTTGGATACGTGAGGCTCGTCTGGTTCTTACAGTGCGGGAGCAGCTCGTGGACGGCGTCCAGTTGTGTTTGGCTTTGTTTATGGCTGGTTTGAGACACGGATGCCAAACACTCGGTGTGGAGAAGAGCTGGCTGACACGCTGCTGAGGGGTGGAGTCTGTTTACTGAAGACTTAATACACATATAGAAGACCGTCTGACTGCAAAGCACGAACATCTGCGATTTTCAGGAAAAGATTAAATTCAATCAAATGAGCGGCCAGCTGAATGTGTGTGGGTGTTTGTTTCCCGTCTAACAACCGCACTTGTTACTTCTCCTCTGAAAAATAACACTGACGGTGCAGTTTGCATCAGATTCCTGAAGTAAGAGCGTGAAGCTGCGGGGCATTGTGTTTGGAGGGCTTCAGCGGCTGCCAGTTGGCTCCACACGGCGCCAAGTGCCACAACATTCACCCTCCATCCTGCCTGTTAGCTGGAGCTCACCGGGGGACAACAGTCTGCTGCTTTAACTGTGCGGCTGGTTGGCAGAAAAAGAAGAAGAAGAAAAAAGCTCATGCATACTGGAATTACTGGCCTTTGGGCTGAAATGGCAGCGGAGCAAGCCCTAACCACTCTGTGAGTTTGTTGATTCGAGCTGCAAACTGGAGATTGGCCCAGCCCAAAGAGGCGAGGAGACGGCCAGATGGAAAAGAAAACACTACGGACACGACTGCAGAGTGTGACACAGAGCTGGAAGCGTTTAAAACGCCGTCCTCTCACTCTGATTCTGCAGATCTTCACGCCAGATCAGCTGCAGCTCGTCGAAACATTACTCAACGCGGTGACAAAGAAAAGAGCTGATCCGCCCTGCAGCCTCATCTGTCATTAGGTTGGACACATTTACCTCCTTTGTTCACCCACTCATGCTCACCCACTCCCCTCGCCTTCATCCAGGATTCCCGAACAGTGAATCAAGCAGGCCGGGGGCACGAGGCCGACCGCAGAGGGCTGCTTCAACTCACACAACCTGGAAGTGGCTTCTCAGGACGCAGTCAGTCGATGGCAGCTCCTGCCCACGACGAGATCTGCTTCAGTAAACCGTCTGTGACCACCCGAGTTCCGCCATGAATCACAAACTTTCTGATCTCTTTTGTTGATAGCCTGCTAAGAAACACAACGCACGACTACCGCGTCACTAATCCCGACAAAATCATTCATCGAGCGTTCACCGTCTCATGTTTCATGTTCTGAGTAAGCATGCAGAGCAGAAAAGGCTCTGCCAAAGTAAAACATCGCTTTAAGGCCCCGCCGCCCACACACACACCATCTTGAAGCCACATGGCCAGTAATCTGTCAAAAGGAGGGCACTGAAGCCACACACACATCCAAAAGCCTCAAACAAGCCCTGAAATAGAAGCAGAGAACATCAAACAGAACAAATATTTTCTGCAGCTCGTTTGCTCTCTCGATTCTGCGTGTGCTGCTGATTATTCAGCTCAAGTTCAAGAGACGCTCGCCCCTTCCCCGAATCACCCGAGGGGTCGGAGCTAAAGACTGTCACACTAATGGCAACGTGTCAAATTTCAAGAATCCATTCAGGTGCACGAAACCAACTACGATGATCCAAGGATCAGATACGAGCCACTGTAAGAGCTCTGCAGAGTCTAACATCATTATTTTGTCTTTTTAAAATATTTTCTTGTATTTTTAATCAGGAGATTCAATATTTGGACTTTGCAGACTGATACTGGTACGCAGGTCAGTGTTGAGATCTCACAGCAAAGTCTGACTCTAGTTTAGTTAAACTTCAGTCCCCAGCACGTCTTTTCTCAGCGTATCTTTGAGTCTGTTTGTTGGATGAGAGTAAATTCAAATGTTCAGGTGGCCTCTTGACAACTTTACAGCATGTTATTGCTTTTGCTTTCATTTTTAATGCGGCTTTAGTGCAGCTCATGATTAATCATTGACGTGACCTTTGGTAGACAGATAGCTGCTGAGTTACACCTGAACGTGCACTGTTTTTTAACCGGTGCAACCATCCAGCTTCCTTCTGCTGTTTGTCGCTCCGGTGAGGAAACAGCTACCCCCTCCTGATTTCCACGACACGTTCCGGATAAACTGGCGCGCCTGTCATCGTGCTGAAGGGTGTCATTTCTAGCAGTGATCTGACAGCGTGTGTCTGCCTTGTTAACGCTCATCAGTGGGAGACTGGAAAGTGCAATCCACAGTGGAACAGATACCTAAATACATAATAAAGGAAATGTGGAAGAAAAGAACACGACAAAACTGGAGGCTCTGCATGCAAATGCCAAAAAAACTGCTGCACCTGAATGCATCATGAGCTGAAAGTTTTTTTTTACCAACCTGGAAGAGGCGTGTGAAAATGTCGAACTCAAACACAGAAATGAAGTCGTTGCAGGTGAGGTCGATGGTGGATTTGAGGGCCATGGCCTCCAGGCCCGAGCTGATGAGATGCACTTCGTGAAGGCACTGTCGGAAGATTTTCCACGGCACGATCGTCCTGCAAGAGAGCAACAAGTCTGATCAGCAACAGCAGCAACGAAAGGAGACAAAAAAGTGTTTTTAATCAGACAGATGCAATGCAACAAAGAAGATTCAGAGATGTGGTTTGACTTTTATCTGCCCGTGCTGCTGTTCCAGCTGCAGATTAGATACAACAATGAGGAGATATGAAACATTTTCTGCAGAGTTATAGAGCACATTAAAGTCATGATGAAGTCTGGTGGCCCAAACTGAGGAGGAGTGAAGTCTCTCACCAATATTTGACATTTAATCTGATAGGCTGATGGGAAACGAAAGTATCTGTTTGGTTCTGCCAAATGTCAGATTACCAAATCTTTGTGGTGACTGATGAGCAGCCTCAGTGGCCTTTACACTCGGCTGATGTTAACCCCACACTTATTTATCTTGCTTCCTGGTGTAGTTAAAAACTTCTATCTGAAATGCACCACAGCTCAGAAGAAGAAGCACTGAACAAACAGGCGCCGTGTTTTTGTAGAAGATGGTCGTGAAGTCGAAGCGCTGACGCAGCGTGTTGTATCTCGTATCAAGGTCTCCTTAAGATAAGGGAGACAAACAACAAGCCTGCCCTGCTGATGTAATCCATCGAGATTAAAGAGTCACAAATATGACTGTGAAGGTGAGAACTCCACGCTGAAACGAGGAGCGGCAGCTTCGTTACGAGGAGAAACGTCTGAACATTTCCTCCTCGAGTTTTTTCATTTGACCTCTCGGCCACGAGCGGCCGAGTGTGGAGGCGCGTCTGAACAAACCAACGCCTCTCCTTGAATTTCTACGTCTCCAATCATTTAACGTGATGAATAAATTATTACTGTGCCGATCATTTAAATTTGGACTTTTAATTACAGTTAAAATGTTTATCAATGTTTCCAAATATGAAAATGTTTTTAATTCACAGGTTCACTCGACAATCTTTAGACCAAAGTTTCAGCTCAAACCTGAGGAGTTAAATCAAATTAAAAAATGTTACAAAAGATGCTTAAAAGCTCATTTAAGTGCTGAAATTCATGTGACTGTTATTATAACTTAAATAAAAAGTGTTTTTTCCACGAGCAGTTTGTCATTACTTTATGTATTTATATTATTCTTATCTAACTCCAGCTGGAGGCTTTAAATGTCCCTCCCTGCACTTTACATTATTTGTAATCTTTGCAAAAAGATACTCAGATAACTCCGCCCTGTGCCGGTTTATAGAAACCTATTTTCTAAAGACAGCGTGTTAATACCGTTTACAAAAATAACTCATGTCATTTCCCTCTAATCAAACAGGAAACAAGTTGCACCTCAGATAAATTTAAACTTTTTGAGCTTTTTATCCTCTCGACTGTTCTCGAGCTGAGACAAAAAGGATTTTCTGTATCAGGACTAAATGAATCAACAATAGCTGAAAATGTGCAACACGAATCATCTCACGACAAACGAGGCCGTGATCAGGCAGAGAGCAGATCATGGAAGGAGAGGAGACACCTCAAGGACGGAGAGATGATGATGAAGAGAACACTCGAATGCTTCACGACCTCAGAGCAGAATTCAGTGTGATTGTAATCAAGGCCGCTGACGGGAACGTCACTCTCTGGTTCAACGCATGGTCAACCACAGCTTTAATATTCAGCTGCTTGTATACATTAGCCTGTCTGACACCGTCTGACTGGAACACACAGAGAATCATTTCCCGTGAGAAACACGTCGCAGCACCAAGTCACACACACACCGACTATTTCACTGATTCTGCTGAAACTGGATCAGATTTTATGGAGAAAATGTTTCCTGGTTTTCCCTCTGATGTCCTCCGGCTGCTCCGCCTCAACTCTCTGTGATTTACAGAGTTTATGATGGACAGTGAAGTAAACTGCTGACAGCTGGAGCTGCTGTTAGCTCATGTTAGCTCAGTCTGTTAGCTGCTGTTAGCTCAGTCTGTTAGCAGCTCGTGTAGCAGTACACGCTGCTGGGTGTGTGTCATTACATTTAATTCTAGAGTTTTAAAAATAACCGTGCACACTATTTATACAGGGTGTGGTCACAGAGTCCAAATTTATCAACCTGCTAAAAGAGAAGAAGATGCTGCTCACACACACACACACACACACACACACACACACACACACACACACACACCGTTTAACATCAGAGGCTTCAAATAAAAATCTGATGTGTCGAGTTTCTGGTTTATTCGTCCTGTGCAGGTCGACGATGTGATGACACAAGAGGAACCGGCCAGCTATAAAATATAAAATAATATTAGGTAATAGGTAATAATATGAGGATTAAAGACACTATGAAATGAAGCTTTAGGACGAGGTGACACATCTCATGCCGTCGTCATCGGTGTGTTTGGAAAGTACCAAACGAGTTTGCCGTGTACCAGAACGAGAAAATCAAGAAAGTCTTTAAAATAAATGATCAGACACGATCGGCCTGACTTCAGGCGTAACCGACCAACAACACAGGTGACAACACATTCACCTGCATCGTGTCCTGGATAATACAGCATTACACAGCTCCAGTCCGGTGCACAGTTAGACACCTACATGTCCTTACAGTACGACACACTGAAAGCTCTGGTTTTCTTTTGTAGTCTGTGTTTTATTCACTGTATTTAGTTTAATTTCCCTCGTCTGATAGACGCATTTAAAGAAAAGTGTTCCTCTACTTTAGCTTCTGCTCTTATTTTAGCAAAATAATAAAACTGCATTTTCAAACTGATCGATGTGAATTTGGAGCCTCGTGCGAGCAGAAAAACGCTCCGTGTCGGATACATGCAAAAAAAAAAAAAAACACAAAGACCTGAAAAAAGTTGTACGTTTGTCTCTTTGCCCAAATGAAGTGTCGCGTGTGGCCATTGGCACGGCAAACAGGAAGTGATGAGCTGAAATTTAGTCAGATCTGCCTGCCACTTCCTTCAAATTGAAAAGAAAATGTTGTCATTTAAGGAAGCTGCCGAACACGTCGACCAAAACTCTCATACACACACACACACACACACACACACACACACACACAGTCTTTCTGTTTCTGCAGCCACAAAGCAAAAGGTGACAAAGAACACACAACGTCGACGAGAGCGAGCGAAAAGGGAGAGAGGGGAGGTCAAGACCTTGTCTCAGCTGTGTGTGTGTTAGTGAGACAAAGACTCAAACACAGCAGCTGCTCTCAGCTGTGTGTGTGTGTGTGTGTGTGTGTGCTCAGTGTGACAGTCTGACACCGTCTTGGACCCGATCCAACACGGGAAATCTCTCCGGAGTGTCATTATACGGAGAAACAGCACGAGCATGTTCGAATCATCAAGTAAGTGACAGAGTGTGTGAGATTAAAGAACAGGAAACATCACACACACACACACACACACACACACATCACAAAGGTCCTGACAGCAGACTGAAATCTTCATCTCCCAGAAAGGAGGAACATTAAATCAAAAGAAGACGGTGAAACTTACTTTTCTCCAAAGAATTTCCTCCAGAAGTCGGCGGCGTCGGCTTTGGTGATCCTGAACGTGTCGCCCTGGAACTGTCCTCCGGGGAAGATGGCTTTGATTTCGGCCAGCATGTGGCTGAAGATCAGAGACAGCTTGGTCAGGTTCCTCCTGCAGAGACGAGAGGAAAGGACCGGTGCATCATTAGAGCCTGGCAGACATCGCGTGGAAGTTACGTGACCTTCAGGATTCAGGGGATTTGGTATATTTGGCACTTGCAACTTGTAATCTGTACTCATTTGTAATCTGATACTCATTACTTCAAAGTATGGAGGCGGTTTACCAAAGCAAACCTGAAGAAACACAAACATCCTAAAAAATGTCTCAAAAGTTGAGAAAATAAATGATAAAACAAGATTTTAGGGAGTCTGTCCAACGTCACTCATCACATCTGTCACATCGCTGATGAAGTCACGCGGCGGCTGCTTGAATCGACGTGTCGCTTCTTGTTCTCAAAACATATTTAATTGTAATTACACCTCGTTAACCGTCAGGACACGAGGCAGGTTTGAATGGAGACGTCGTGTTCCGGTTCATTCCTTCGTCTGCGTGGGCGCGCAGACGAACACGGCAAATAAACTTCACTGACGCGGATAACGTGACATATTCAATAATAAATGATGTAGAAGAATAATGTAATAGCGTCTAAGCATGGAAGTGAAGCCAACATAGGAAGTACCAAAAAAAAACTGCAGTTCCTCTAACGTCCACTTGAGGCTGGCTCCAGAAGTGAGTCAGTCTCCATAAGTCCCCATGTTAGACAGCAGAAATAAACATGTTTACAGCCTGGTACAAAAACAGTTTTGGTCTCTGTAGCTAATTTCCCCGTTCATGATGACAGTTTTTCACGTTTGCAGCCATTAAAAGTGTTCAATCAGAGATAATTAAAAACACTGACTGATCATTAAATCAATCATAAAATATTCATTCATTTCCTGTCTCTTATCCTTATCAGGATCGCGGGAGGGCTAACAGGAAGCCCGGAGAGAACGCGGGAGAACCCACCCGGCTCGGGGAGAGACGGCGCCGTCCGCCGCGCCGCCCCATTAATCAAACATTTCACTTCATAATCTGGGATTTTTTTTAGTCCACCTCTTTAATGTAATTTGCATTTTAATTGCATTCAGCCAGAGAGAAAAAATAAATAATTAAAGAGTTGAATCTGTGAACAGAAGTCAGACTTTGAGGCATTAAGGAGGAGAGTGTGAGATTAGTGTGACGGTGTGGAGAGCACAGCAGCCACAGAGAAGTTCGCCTCATTCCTAAATCCTGACGCTCCTCCGGTTATTTCAGCTCGTTCTTTGTGAAGTGTTGGAGGTTCTCGTCTCCGTCTCCTCCTCTGGGACGGGGATTTGCCTCCAGCTCCCTGCGAGATTAGACTGTAGGCTCGTAAACACTCCGGGACACACACACACTATAGACGGGGTGACTTTGCCCGAAGGTGTGTGAGTGTGTGTGTGGGGGACAAACACAGCACACACTGTCTGTGAGCTGCTGATAACAAGCTTTGTGTGTGTGTGTGTGTGTGCACATCATCCAAACTTTAAATTCTTCTTCAGACCTGCACAGAAACCGTCTAACAGCTCGTGAGTTGTGATTTTTCTTTTTTCAGATATCCATCCAAACCCAGCGTAAGCTTCCCCGTCCGCCGCCAGAACAAACAGACGATCAGCGCCGGAGCGGATCTTAACGGTCCGCTGTGCGAGATTCAGGAGGATTTACTGGCAGACGTGGAATAAAATATGCATAACTCTGTTTTCATTAGTGTATTATCACCTGAAAACAAGAGTCACTGTGTTTTTGTTACCTCAGGATGAACCTTTATGTCTACAGAGGAGCCGGGCCTCCGTCACCGGAGCAGCCAAACCAAACCGTAGCTTCTCTGGATGGGAGGGTGAGGTCAAGGACGTACTCAGCTGGTTGCAGTCTGCAGCTTCACAGCTAGATGTCAGTAAATCCTGCACGCTGGACCTTTAAGTATTTTTTCATCCAGCAGGGAAAAACAGAAAAGATGGTCGTCTTCTTTAAAAGGTACCAAAGGTCCCGCTCCAGATCCATGCAGCTCCACCCACACTCCACCACCTTCACCGTGATTAGCTCATCCAGCAGCTGGAGGCCGGCGCCGAGCAGAGGCACCACGTTAGTCCATGATCTGCTCTTTGCATCCCCGCCCCTCAGTTAAAACATGAAATAAATGAATTGAATTCCTCTTTAAGCCTCTTTTACTAACTAAGCCCGTCCTCTCCATTCTGTCAGCGAGCAGTCCAACAAACCTGAGCTGCAGAATCAGGCTGCTCTTATTCTCCAGATGAACCTGCCTTTGGTTTCCACCGGGCTGCTGACTCATGGTGACGGTGCCGAGCTGCAGCACGGCGCTGCCTCCGCTCCTCTGTTTTATACATCGAGATGGTTGTTACAGAAGCGAGGCAGGCATGATTTATTTATGACTGCGATGTGTTATTCTTCTGATAGCAGGCTAAGAGGATCAATCTCGGTGCCATTCGGGTCAAATTCTTTATGATAGAGCAGCTGCTGTGTGCTTTCCGTCCTTGACCACGCGTGCACGAGGTTCTGCGTAGCTCACGGCGACGTCGCTCGATTGATGACCGTGACTGCGAGGAGCGCGACTCTCCCGGCGACGCTCCCGTCGCACGAGACTGATCGAGATGTCAAATGATGCAGAGTTCCCGCGCGTTGCCCTCGCAGAGGGGTGACGGGAATTAAGCAAAGAGGGGAACAACAGCAGTTTAAAGAGGGATGAGTGAGAATCACTGCTCTGTGCTTTGAGTGTGTGTGTGAGTGTGTGTGTGCTGACAAAGCCAAGCCCGTCTCAGTAATTTCATGCTCTCCAGTCACCATTAGGCCTCTAATCAACCAAAGACCAGCCAAAAGCTCTCCATTGGGATGCAGAGGGAGGGAAAGGCTGCAGATGCTTACATAATGGTTGTGATTTGAACTCAATTTCCAGGCTTGTTGTTGTGTTGGAGCAGGAGGAGGAGGAGGAGGAGGAGGAGGAGGAGGAGGAAACACGCCCAAACAAACAGAAAACTGGGAGCTGTGTGATGGTCACAGAGCTCGCTGCGTGTTGGTTTGCTGCTCTTCCTCGTGTGCCCTTGCCGTGCCCCGTGCCATTAGACCGGTTGTGTAATCTCCCTCGTTTGACAAGCGCCCTCAGGAAAGCCGGCCCCTTCATTAGGGCTAATGTACTGAGAGTGTGTGTGGAGCCGACACACACTGACGGCTGCTGCAGACATCCTTCTGACGGCTCCAGCACCAACATTTTTGCAACAAAGTCTCAAACTTGCCGGCGTCACGTCGTTGTTGTGGTGACACCTGCAGTCGTGCAGCTTAACCGCCCACTGTCTCCATTCCTACTGGTTTCCTGTCACCTGAAGCCTCTCTCAGAAAAACTGTTTCTGTGTGACGGCGTACGTTTCCTCCTCAAACATCGGGCCACGATGAAACACGACTTCAATGAAACTTTCCTCACTGTTAATTTATGAGAATCTTTCCCAGCTCAGAGCCGTCGACCCTCGCAGTGATCTCACATTTGTCCCGTCTGTGATTATGTTTTTATGATTATTGTGTTTGTACACCTGGGATAATAAAGTCTGACCTTCATCATCAGGTCTTTGTGTATAAAATATAAACATCAAATCATAAAGTCATAAATAACATCATAAATTTCACATTGGGGGCAAAGAATGGATTCAAACTACACACACGCTTCAAATTCAAGTGTGGTCTGGGGCTGGAGATAGCTATGGTGATGAGGCCCACAGGTCAAAGGTCAAAGCTGGTGCACGGGGGTTGATCAGAAGCTGCATGGAGGGAGGGAGTGTGTGTGTGTGTGTGTGTGTGTGTGTGTGTTCCTGCAGCTGACAGCACAGATACGGCGAGAGCAGAGTGGCCACGAGGGACTGTAATGGCTTCTCAAAGGGACGATCAGACAGATGAGATGTCTATCGCTGCGTCTCCTATACGCTGCTACCGCCGCTGCATGAGTAAACCACAAGGCAGGTGGAGGCCAGCCGGGAGAACAAACAGCAGCGATGAGGGTGGAGATAAGACTACAAGGAGGGGGGTGTGTGTGAGGAGAGCAGGAAGATGGAGGGTAAACCGGGTGGAGAAGGGGCACTCAGTCAGCGGAGCTGTTGATTGAATTGTTTCTTGTTATTAGCATTAATTATTCAGGCGAGTCGTTTGCAGCAGAAAAGAGCTGGTCCATTAAGGCGGAGACGGACGGAGGACGGGCAGGAAAGCAGCGATCAGGAGCAATAAAAAGAAAGAAAGCTTGAAAAGTTGGGAACATACAAACCCGGACGAGTGTGTGTTCACGGCTCAGCCCAGCCGGCCTGACTCAGAGCCTCTGCTCGTGTAATGGATGGGTGAGGAGGAGGAAATAACAGATTTCTCCTCCCTCTCTCAGAAGGGGAATACACTGACGAGAACAGACGGTTGTACTTAAAATGCTGGCTAATGCTGAGAGTTTGATCGAAGCAGCTCGGTCCATTAGCTCTGCAGGTCTTTAGAACTCGATTTTTAGTGTCTGCCTAATGAAACGTCTTCAGCAGAAACAGGAAAGACACGTGAGAACACGTGTCAGCGCCGGGCAGGAGCGCCGGTCAGTGGGTCGATGGTCGACGTCCTGATGGGTTAACTTTAATGAATAATGAATACACGATGCATTTTCTGAACGGGTCACCGCAACGTCCGTAACATCTCGTCTTTTATCGCGGCCGTCGGGGGGCTGGAGCTGACCCTGACCCACCTGCTCGTCTTTGGACTCCACACGGAGAGATCCCGGCCCGGCTTCACCCAGAAATCACCCTCGCCGATACATCAGATGATTTCATCTTATTGCAGATTCATCTGTGTGCATGTGGGCTGATGGGGAAGCATTTAGACAGAACGCTGAAAGAAGTTGAACTTTAAAATAGTTCCTATACTTTTCCACTCTGACTGTTTTTGTGCTTCTGCTTTTTGTCAGATGATAAACTGACTGATGATGAACTGAAAATCACGAAAAACCGATTATTATCTTATTATCGATGTCAGACAACTACAAACGTTTGCCCTGAGCGAGGACGCGCTCGACACAGAGGTCACAGCCGGTCGGCCTATCGCGTGTCGCTGTCTGTCCGCGTGTGGGCGTGAGCGAGAGGTGATGGAGTTTGTATCTGTAATCATTTCATGTTCGATGTCATGAGCGGGCCTGTGAAATATTTGTGATACTCCTCCGTGTCCATTCCACACGATGTGTGTCAGCAGGTTGAGACAATCCTTAGTCAGAGTCAGTGAGTAAGCCTAGCAACGACCCCTTACCACACTGACACACACACACACACACACACACACACACACACACCTCCCCCGTGCTCTGAGTTTCTCTGGTTCCAGACTGAAGCGCTCTGGCTTCCTCCTCTGGTGCTCCACTTCCTCCCCAGATGGTTCTACTTTCTGGAAGCTTACTCATCTCAGCCAGGGCTCGTTGCCTTTTTTACGCTTTCCATGGGAGCGCGTGACATCATCACTTCAAAGTTTGGCTCGCTGGCGGTGACGTACCGATGTGATGACGTGCGGTGCGAAAAGTAAATTTCTCATGAAAGGTGAGACGCGTTTCCTCGCCGGCATCAAAGAGCCGCGAGCGCTGAGGGAGCTCGATGAAATGAAAGAGGAGCCGAAGACAGAGACTTTTCATTCACACACTCAGGATGAAAACAAAAGAACAAACGTCAGCGATGCTGCAAAGTGATCCCGACTCAGGACGCACGCCTGTGTGTGTGTGTGTGTGTGTGTGAGAAATGTGGTGAGATTATTCAACCAGGAAACACTTCCTGTCCTTTCAGCTCAGTTATTCAAGAACATCGCTCCCATCCATCCATGAAAACACATGAAGAGCTTTAAATCAAACTCGCTGCATGTTTTATTGTGAAAGGCGCTCACGTCTTCCTGTGTGTGTCACATGTCTGTGATGAAGATGAGCTCTGATTTTCCCGCCTCTCGTCTGAACTAAACGCAGAATCTTCACAGCTACAGGAAAGCTAAGACGTGAGATTAGTGCAGCTACGTGTCACCGTGTCTCTGCTCATCGCGCAGCGCTGAGACGGACGTCTTTGGGATCATGTGACATCTTGTTTGTGCAGTTTTGCTTGAAGTGTTGAAGTTAGCGGACATGCACCAATATAAACCGCCTGGGGGTTTGAATTGTGTTTGGTTTGGGAGACAAAGCTTCGCAGAGACTTCGAGCTGAGGTTCTCCCCGTCGTTTTGGTACGTGACATGTCAGGACTGTGAAGGCGGCTCTCGGACTTGAAGGGGTTAAAAACGCTGCTGTTCAGGTCCTCGCTGCAAAAAGTTACAAAATAAAGAGCTTGTTCCTCCAGCGTGTCTGTGCACCGTGAGTCAGGGGTTATTCACAATCAGACAGGGCGGGCGGGCGGAGGAGGGGGGAGGGAGGATTGTCTTTTATCTGCAACACTCTTCAGCTTCCTGGCAAAAAGAAGAAGTGCACTTTTAATCCAGCTGATTTAGAGACAATCACTTTAGGAAGCTGCTGAAGCCACGCTGGTCAGGCCCGGCCATAAAACGCTCCGCTCTGCAAATCACTCCTGATGTGCCGCACGGTGAGAGCGCCGTGCAGCCAACACACGTGCTACAACATGAATATCACATCATCCGTCAGTAACAGACCTGAAATAAATGAAATCTACATTCAAGGCCCCGTTCGACCTTCACTGTGAACAGCTGGCAGCCGCTGAAATCATGTAATTACTCGATTTGAAGCTAATTGACTGACTGAGAGCGTTTTCATGAGATCACCCTTAAAAAACACAAGTGAGCCGACGGAGGCAGAGCTCATTCAAACAACTTGATTTCTTTTTTTTGCCCGTCCACGTCTCGGGCTCTGAATTGATCGTGGGCAGGCGGTGAGTTATGAAAGCCACCGCCTTCACGTTTGTCAATGTCATTTTATGCTGCGGTTGCAGGTCGCTCTCCTGCGAAGAGTTTCCATCTGGGAAAAGATTAATCTGAGCGTTAACACGCGTGACAGAGCGAACACGGCAAACCTCACCCCGCCGTCCGATCAGCTGCAGCCAGGGACTGTCCAGGTCTCACAGCGACAAAGGTTTGCAAAGACTTCATTAAAATAAAGTCAAGGAAACCAGTTTGACTAATTAAATAAAAAAAACCTGCAGATTCAAAGAAGCTACAAAAGGAAAAAATAGTTTTTCAGGCTTAAGTGGCAAATGCAGCCCCGAGGTCAGACGTAATTAACTCAGAGAGACAAGAATGTTTAAAGTAAGAACAGAAGTTCCTTTAAAACTCGGAAACGTCGTGCAGCTGTTTGTAATTTTCTCCCATTCTTTAATTTCCTAATTAATATTCCTATCACATCCTCAGCGGGATCAGATGGTCAGATGTGGAGACTGGAACAATGAAACAGGCCTCGGGGACGGAGGGTGGAGGGTGGAGGGTGGAGATGGGTGATGCATGAGCATCAGATGGCTTAAAACAGGGTGCAGCCCTGGGGAAAGGTTACCCCCCCCCCTCCTGACAGCGATCTCAGCAGTTAATCAGGCGTATGAAACAGACTTGTGCGAGACGGGCTGCCACAAAGACGCAGCGGGCCACATATGGGCACCTCACCGTCCCCGGAGACACGTACGACACCAGATGTGAGATCACTTCGCCGCCTCCTCAAAGAGAATTTGTTCCTTTCATGCTTTGTCTTTGTCGGAGGATCTCGCGCGCGGTGTAAAACATTATTTACGCGCTCGCACAGAGCCGATGATAAAACACTTCCTCCCACTTCACAACGAGACTCTGCTCTGATGAACTTCACCGTAACACAGAGCCAGCTATTAAACCCAGCCTGAATTAAACCTGAATTATTTGCTGGATTGATGCACAGTTACCTGAGGGACGGACACACACTTTTTACTTTCATTGAGAGAAGTGAAGCTGCGACGCGTCCATGGAGTTCTTTCTCTTTCCGTCTGTGGGAGTTCGCTGCTGTTTTTTGGTCAAGGTTTATTTTAAATTGTGTTTTTATGTGGGCTCCGGTTGCCTGGAGATTAGACTGAAAGGTAGCGGCGGAGAGAGAAAAATGGACTTCATTGTGATTAAAGTCATTGTTGCGCTGCCAGTATTACATGATCGTACTGAGGGGGTGAAGCAGCATTCTTCATTTCTCCTTTTTTTCCAGCTTTGACTGCATAATTTTGTTTTGTGGTCGGGTTTACTGCAGCTATGACACATGAATTATCCTGTGGTCTGACTCTGACTCTGACAGTTACCATTATGTGTAATTAAATGAGAAGAATGCTGCTCTGACGGCAGATTACTTCGATGTAAAATACTTTTAAATGACTCCAAAACTTGAAGAAGTCTTTGCGAGCGAGGCGTCTGCATGAAGGACGGCCTTCCTGTCCGCCAGGACCCCCTGCTGCCTCCAAAATTAGCCACACCACAGCCTCAAATAGGAGAAGTAACAATGTCTGTAAGTGTGTCAGAGCGGTGGGGGAGCTGCTCAAACACTTCTCACTTCGTCTCTTTTGGCTGTTTTGTGGCGTCCGGCAACAGCTGCCCACAATGCAACAGCTCACGCTAACGCAATAAAAGCAAATGCAATAAAGTCAATAATGAAATCAAACTGTGGACGCTCATACTTATAATGCAATAACGCGTTCGTGTAAAGCAACGTCGTCTGTCTGTTAATAAAAGACGAGGTGTCACGTCGACGCCGAGGCCCGGCGTGAACTCAGCGCGCTCTGAACCACGTCAGCTCGCCTCGCTGCTCGGCACAAAGAATTCCCATCATCCATCAGGACGGCCGACACATCCGGCGTGACTCTTAAACATCTCATGCATTATGAAAGCTTCTGCAGGGGGGAGTGACATGTATGCCTGCCTGTAAAACCTGCCTGTTTAAACCTGCCTAAAATGTGAGAGGAGGAGGAGGAGGAGGAGGAGGAGGAGGAGGAGGAGGAGGAGGAGGAGGAGGAGAGCTGAGCTGGAGAAGCTAAAGAAGAAACTGAACTGCAATTAACTCTCTGAAGCTTTCAGATGTTTCCTCTTTTACTGGAAGGACGTCAGCGATGTGCGGCGCGATAGAGCCGACACAAGAAAGAGCCAACCTTTGAGAATTAGACGAGTTCACACACATCAAAACCTTTGCTGAGTGTCTATTTCAGAGCTCAACCAGAGAGGAAATATATGAACAGGATGTAAAGTGCGTGGGGATTTTCCCTCTGCTCGGCACATGGCGATCAGAGAGAGCTCCTCAGAGTCGCTGGAGTCTTCTCACACCCTCAAACTGTTTATTCGTTTTAGAAATAAGGAACAAATTCAGCTTCTTCCTCCCAACGTCTCTTTTTTTGAGAAATATGTATCATAGCATCCAAAACACACACCGGTCTCTCTCTCTCTCTCTCTGCTGTGTTTTACTACCATTCAATGCAATGTTATTACTCAGTAGCTCCCATTCATCCTGTCTCATCCTCCGTGCATCCCCTGTTCCAGTCAATACTAAGTGATGGTAATGTGTTTAGGAGGAAACTGTGTAAGGCCAAAGCAAATTCACTCGTGATAATTCAAAATAAATGCTGGGAAACAGAAAAATCTGTCCATAGTTTGGTTGACGTGACGATGGCAAACTTCCAGTGAGCGATGTCAGCAGCTCGACGCGCTCTGGCGTTTGTGCACGAATGCATTTTCTAACGTAATGCACCGTGAGATAAAGTACGAGCAGCAGCATCGGCTGCTTTACACAGATAACCAAAAAACCACTGCCACATTTTTATTTTCTGCTGAACACGCCGCTGCCTTTTCTTCTTCTACCCCCTCCAACTCTCCGATCTTTTCACTTCTCCATCTTCACCTCCCACTCGCTCTGAAATCTGAGTCAGTCAGGCTCACGTCGAGCACACAGCATCACAGTGGGCTGATTTAAAGTAAAGATGACACGCCAGACGTTACAGGCCGCAAACACAAATTTGCGTTTGATATATCGCAGCTTGTAAAGTGTGTGTGTGTGTGTGTGTGTGTGTGTGTGTCCTTCCTGTAACCCCGGTGAAATGGGCAAACCTCTCACTCAGGATTACCATCATCATCCTCATCCTCACTGTCACCACAGCTGATGGGCACCGTGTCAGACGTGCGCGGTCTGACATGAATTATCACGTCTAAAATATCAAATGAAATAAAATATAATCCACGAGGACGTCACTGTTTTCTGACAGAATGCTTGCTCATGCATGAGAGCTTATTTAACCAGCTGAGACCCGGCACAGACGCCACATGAAGAAAGTTCTAGACGACACAACAACCACAAGAAAACTCACAAGACACACGTTAACGGGATGAAACGCCGGCCGAGCTAACTGCTGCTGTGGAAGGTGAAACATGGCTTCCTTCAGTTTGGATGAAATGAAACATTCACACACACATTTTCCATCAGCAGCGGATCAGAAATAAAGACGCCAGGTTGAACTTTCAACACGTGAACACTTCTTCTTGCCTCTGGCTGTCGGTGAATAAGTAAATGAGACGTGACATCCTGTCGTGGAAGCCGAACAGCAGCGTTTTCTACCTGCAGCAGCTTCACGCTGATCATCAGGTCGAAGTCAAGTCATCGCCACAAAGTGACAGAAAAGTTCCTCCTACCTGTCCTGTGACTGCTCCTCGTACATCCTCTCCTTCCCCTCTTTGAAGAGCCGGATGGCCCGTTTGGATTTCTTCATCAGGCTGTCGATGTAGATTTTAAAGTACTCGTTCTCGCTGAGCTGTGTGAGTCTCTGGTTCTCCTCATATTTGCCCAGTATGAGCCGCAGGTGCTGGTAGGCGTCCGGTAAGATATCCAGGATGTACGGCGGGCTGTTTTTCAGCTGGAGTCTGGGATTCTGGCAGAGGCGGACCTGGGAAAAAGAAATCGATTAGTGACCGGCTGTGCGGTGTTCACCAGCCGAGCAGGATCAGATACGATCTGCTGATTTTTGATATGAACTGGAAAAACACAGGCGGCTTTAATGAATCCGTCTCCCGCTGTGTCACTAATGAGTTATCGTGTCGACTCTGACAAATGTGTGTAACATCAGAGGGTATCAAACCAGCTCCTGCTTTAATTACCCTCCATCAGAAAACGAGCACACGTGCACCCCGTTAGCATTCGCTCCACCTCCTCCATGTGCAGAAACATGACTGATGCTCGCTCTGCTCCATCTGGCAGACAGCTTTGATGCTTCATCGCTCCACACTTACAACTTTATCCATGAGCTTCCAGGTCTTCTCCACAGTCCGCCGGTCGGCTGCCGCCTGCTTCGGTGGCCCCACCGCATCCCGGATGTCGTCGATGAGGCCTAAGATTCGACCTTTACTTCGGTTTGGTCCACGTCCGCCAGGGTTTCGGCCACTGAGAGCAGTTGCCATTTCCTAAACAATGACACACACACACAAAAAGCATGATGCTGAGTGACTGTCACTCCTCAGCACGAACGCTGATGTGCACACACCTTAAAGGTCTCTGTGTGTTTGAGTGGAGGAGCAGCAGGAGGTCTCAGACCGTCCTCTGATGCTCTACAGCCTGTTTACTCTGTAACTTCAGGACTCTGCTCTGCAGCCAGTCAGAGCGTGTTCATGTCATGCTTTAATGCATGCTGTTATTGACATCACTGTAATCAGATTACAGCAAAACAAAAAGAGCTGGTGGCACTTTGCTGTGATCTGCTCTCACTTGTTTACAGGCTGATGAGCTCCGGGAGAGTTTTACTGTTATTAAAGTACCATCCGACAACCACCCGACAACCACCCGACAACCACCCGACAACCATCCGACAACCACCCGACAACCATCCTATAATGTTTCCTGTGGGTTGATTTTTTTTTTTCTGTCCGAGCTGCCTGAGTCCGGAACAAGAGCTCCTCTCCCATCCACTGAGCCTCATCTCATTTATTTATATATTTATTTTCTTGACTCACATGAATCGATTAAAATAAACACACACACACACACACACACACACAAAGTCTTAACTTACCAAACCACCAGGGAATGTGTGCTGGGATCCCCGCTGAACTCCGCACACATCCAGCACTCACAGATCGAGGAGTGTCCGAGTGAGAAAAGTGTGTGAAAAGTCCCGCGTGTTCGAGTCCTACAGGAAGAGAGCAGCCTCCATGTTCTCACGGTGTGCTCGGTGAAGCCTCTTCTCCAGCCCGTCTGTCGGAGTTGGACATACGCGGAGCTGGGAGGTCTGTAACGTATGTTTTGTACGGAGGCATCAGAGTAAAGTCAGCTGACGCAGAAAACACCACATCCAGCTGCGCATTTCAAAATAAAAGCTCCGCTAACGAGCAAAACAATTAACATGAATTCTGCCTTTCACGCTCGAGCTTTTATTGTCTTTTTATCACTCAGTTAAAAGTTGAATTGATTAAAGTTATTCTCATCTCTTGTCTGTGTGCGCGTTCCTCCCAGGCACGGTGCTTCTCTGTCTTTTATTTTGAAGGCTGGCAGGTGACTTCCTGTGCCGGCTGTCTGCGTCCTGTCTGGCTTGATGCAGCTGTTCCAGCGGTGGGAGGGTCAACGGGAGTATGAAGCAATATTTTCCAGGAACCGACCAACGCAATGACAGACGCGGTCACGCAGCCATTGGTGCTCAGCGAGGATGTCACTGATGTCAAGACGGACGGAGCCAGACAGGGACGGCACATCCGGTCTGCTAACACAATAAAAGACTGGACATGGTGACGACACCAGCTTGACCAGCTGATGTGATGATGTGGCGTCACATTCATGATTTCAAAATAAAAGTAATTTCTTTTTTCTTGTTTTAATTTATTTACTTTATTTATATCACGTCAGATCATAAATGAAGTTATGTCATGGCACTTTCCACACAGAGCAGCCTGCACAGTCTAATGATACTACTACTATTACTACTATTACTGCTGTGGTGGGTGTGTAGGACCACAGCAGCAGGCGGAGCATTGATCCAAAGTTACAGTTGTAACTATGTTCAGCTGTACTCGAGTATTTGTTCTAGTCCAGCAGCAGTCAGCCCAGCTCGGCGTCTGTCTTTCAGCCTTTTATTTCACCAAGCTCTCACCAACCACTAAAAGTCAGTCCCAGATTTACTCTTGTCCGGCGGCTTCTTGCTCGCTCACTCTCTCCGTCAGCGTCCTCTTCACTCTCTGCTCCTCTGCCATCGCGTGCAGCTAACAGCAGCTACAGCTGGCAGCAGTGACTGAGTAACTCTGTGAGTGGGCTCCATTAGGCATTAAAACATCACACATTTGTATTTTTTGCAGTAGTCTTGTACTTTTATAGTTTGTGCTTTTATTTTGAAGGTAAACCGCCCTCCGGTGTCCTCCCTGCTGCATGCTGGTGTCTTGATGCAGCCACAGAGGAGACGGACAGGAGAAGAGCCGCTCCCAAATAAATTCACTCCTCTCACTCTGAAGAAGAAAAAAAATCTGTGTTGTCCCGGAAATGACACAAGAAGCAGTGTGGGTGTCAGAAAAATGCAGTTATTAATACTGCACTTATTAAGAAGTCATAACAACGGAGCAGAGACACACAACATGACAAATATACAGCCAGCAAAGTCACAGGACAGGACACACATGGACAGACATGTGAGCAGAGTCTGACATATATGAGAGTGTTATTTGTTGGTTTGATGATGTTAAACATCAAACAGGTGACCTCAGGTGTATCCTCAGGTGTATCCTCAGGTGTATCCTCTGGTGTAACCTCAGGTGTATCCTCTGGTGTAACCTCAGGTGTATCCTCAGGTGTATCCTCGGGTGTATCCTCAGGTGTATCCTCAGGTGTATCCTCTGGTGTAACCTCAGGTGTATCCTCTGGTGTAACCTCAGGTGTATCCTCAGGTGTATCCTCAGGTGTATCCTCGGGTGTATCCTCGGGTGTATCCTCAGGTGTATCCTCAGGTGTATCCTCGGGTGTATCCTCTGGTGTATCCTCAGATGTATCCTCGGGTGTATCCTCAGGTGTATCCTCAGGTGTATCCTCGGGTGTATCCTCTGGTGTATCCTCAGATGTATCCTCGGGTGTATCCTCAGGTGTATCCTCGGGTGTATCCTCGGGTGTATCCTCAGGTGTATCCTCAGGTGTATCCTCAGGTGTATCCTCGGGTGTATCCTCAGGTGTGAAGGTGTTCAGGTCAGTGAATATCTCCCAGGATTGTTCTACCTGCTGACGGTGACATCATGAACGTTGGCAGCTGGTTTGTTTACCATGACATCACCCGTCACATGCTGTCTGTCATGTTTTAGATGATGTTTTATGGTCTCCTCATCAGTCGCCTGCAGAGATAAACTTTAATCTTAACGAGGCGCCCACACACTGATTTATTATCGAGACCAGAGCTGGTGTGACGCTGAGCAGCATGGACTGCTGGAGGAAGTATTCAGATTACTGGAGGTTACACACACACCACGCTCCCGGCCCAGCAGAGGGCAGCGTGCTGCAGGATGTGAGTATATCAGGAAACATGCACAAATATGACTCCACTCTTTGAATGTGGATCAAAGTGCATGACACATCTGTAGAGAGGTATTAGCCACAATGTCTGTCAGATATTTTGATATGTTATTATTATTATTATTCAGTTCAGTTGATTTCACTCTCTGAATGACTCATCGAGTCGTTCATGCGAGAGGCGGCAGATAAACAAAGACATAAATGAGAAGCTTGAAAGTTCATCTGAAAAATAGTTTCTTTTTATCCATACCCGGACACATTCTCCACCCAAATCTTTACACGGAGAGAAATTAGACTCAGATATATTATATAATATAACATATTTAAACAGTTTAACAAATGCACACAACACAACACGAACAAATATTCAAATATTCATATTTTAGGTGCAGATAGCTTCTAAAAACTGGTGATATGAACTCACTGTATGAGTCTGTGTATGAGTGCAGTTTATATTCTCCATGTGAGCTGCTGCCTGCTCACGTACGTCAGCACAGCTGAGGGAAACCCGCGGGTCACGTGAAGCTCGTCCTTATCAGCTGAGAGCAGACAAGATGTTTCACCACCCAACATCACCTTCCACCCAACCGTACACACACTCACCGAGTGTCACAACCAGACCCGGTGGTCAACACACACGTCTGCATGGAGTCATACAGTGTTCTGAGGACAATAGTGCCAGCCGGCCTCAGACCTGCAGATCTCCAACACCTCAGCAGACCAGCTCAGACTCAAACAACTCCATGAGATGGTCCCATGAAGACAACAAAAGGAAACTGAGGTGAGAAAATGTGTTTCTGTATTTACTATTACTATTATTATGTTACATGATTCCTCCTCTTATGGGTAACACAGTGCTGACTGTAACAACAAGTCTGTATTCTTCTATGTATGAATGGACATTTTAAAATATCACCACCAACTGTTGCTGCTGGTGCATTTTCAAAAGATGAAGGCTGTAACACTAAAAGAACTTTAACAGGATCAAATAAAATAACCTGATCCCAGAAAGAAAGACACAATGAGTGTCTGCATGAACACACAGAGAAACACGCTGTAGAAAGTGATATATAAATACATAAACAGGCCCAGCTGGCGTTGTGGTATCTGCATGGTTCTGATGTCAGCCACATCCCAGCTGACGGTCCACCCTGCCGCAGTGATAAGTTATCAGGGATTGGCCTCGGCCACGCGTCAGGAGAGAGACACATTAATATCAAAGAGACATAATAACAAGTCAAACATCCTGCAGAGAAGAACAAGAGTGTTTTCAGCTGAGTTAGCCACGCAGTGTTCAGCAGGGAAATACATAACTGATTAAATATGTGCCAGAGAGTTAGAGAGCTAAATGTATTAAATATTTAACTAACAATTGTGTTTAATAACTTATTATATTATATCAGTTTTGTCCAGTTAAACACTGAATATAACATGAGTTAAAAGTCCACAACTCGTGTTGTACAACTTGATCTAATAGTGAATTTATTTCTCAATCAAACTGACGTATAATCTTTAATTTGACTAGGATGATGCAGGATGTTCTTGCAAAGCTGGATGTAATGTTGCTACAATGGGATCTAACAGTGGATACTATTTGAAAGTGATCGCATGAAGCGTCAGCTCTGGTGAGGATTTCACATATTTCTAACTTTCTGTTCAAAGAAAGCAGCAAAGTCCTCGAGGAGAGAGGAGAGATGAGAGGAGAGGAGAGGAGAGGAGAGGAGGACGCAGCAGGGGGGAGAAGGTCTGAAGAAAGTTTTAGGGTTTGAAACAGAGTGTGTGAAACTTGGAGTGATAGAAAGCAGATAAACATGAGACGTCCTCGAAGGGTTCAAGCTACATATGTCAGTATGAGGTGAGTCAGACAGGTGAGGTGAGCGGACAGAGGTGGTCCAGGTTAGGGTGGAGGATTCAGGGAGAAGGAGAGAGAAAGATCTGATGAAGAGAAAGAAAACAGGAGGAGAGGTCTGCAGGGTCTTTCCTTCATCTACTAAACACACATTTAGTGTTGGACACTAGTGATACTTTGTTGTTTTTTTGACCAGCAGATGAGACAGCAGACTACAACTGGACAATGGAAAACTCAGAGCAATTAGAGGACAAACAATCCAAAATGGAGACTATTAAAAGACAAAAACAAGTAACATGTCAAGTTATGGAAGAGCTTGAACAACTATTGGAAAAGACGCAAACTGAGAGGAATGAAATCGACTACCTGAAGACAAAGACGGAGCAGCAACAGCAGGCCATCGACACGCTGACCGCTGAAAAACACGAGCAGTCCTTCTTGATAAACAGACTGAGATCACAGATGGAAAATGTGATCGAGAAACTCAGAGAGAACAAAAACGAAGCCACTCAAGAAAAACTTCAACTCCAGAAAACGCTGGCCGAAATCTACCAAGAAAAGGAAACTCTGGAAAGAAGATGCAACGAAATCATGAATGAGCGACACAGGGTGGAAATGATCAAGTACGAGAAGTCAAAGTCACAAAGAAGAAAAGAGCCCGTGGAGCAGGAGATGATGGAGAAGCTGCTGAGTCTGATGAACCACAACAAGAAAATAATGCTCGAAGCAAAGCAGGCAAAAGAACAAATGGAGAAAGACATGGCGGACGTAAAGCAAGAGCTAAAGAGGAATAAAAACATCATCACACAACACAGAGATGAAATTGAGCGTTTCAAATGTAACATGAGCGTAAACGTTAACAAGATGACGCAAAGGTGGACGGAAGCTCAAACACAGAAAGAGAGAGAGACGGATGGAGAAGACAGCTTTGGCTCCGTGAGGATGAAACTCAGAAGATGTCGGGAGGAGGTGGAGAAACTTTGGGGTGCACTGGAACAACAAGAGCTGAAGACAGACACTGACACACGTCTGCAAAGGCAAAAACAAGACGTAGAGAACAAGCTGGCACAGGTTCAGTCTGAAAGAGACGCGATAGAAAGAATGAAAGCTGAAATAGAGACGCAGAGAGAAAACAGCGAGAGAGACGGGCAGTTAGTTAAAGCAGAAATGGAAGCATTGAAGTGTTTGAGGGAAGGTACTGAAAGGCAAAACCAGGAGCTGGATGACAAGTTACAAATGACAAGGAAAGAGATGAGAGAGCTGGAAGTTCTAAAATCAGAGGTTGAAATAAAGAAAAAAGAGCTGGAAAAACTGATCAGAATGAGCCGGAGAAAAAAAGAACATGCTAAAGAAAACATGGAGGTGAACGTTCAGCGACGTGAAGAAGAAGATGACGGCACCATACGGGGAGTGATCCACGAAATAGAAGGACTCAGGAAGATGCTGCGAAGTGTGAGAGAAAATACAGAGCAGAACAGGAGAGACACGACAGAAGAAAAGAGCCACATCAAATGGATGAACTTTCAAGCAAAGAAGAAGAAATGGGCGTTGGACCAACAGCTGGAGAAGATCGTGAGAGAGAGGGACGAGTTAGAAATCGTGAAGATTAAGATACAACGACAAAGAGACGAGGTGCAGGAAAAGCTGGAAGATGCAGTGGCTGCGGTTCGGACTCTGGGCCAGATGAAAGCAGAAATAGAAAAAGCTGTTGCAGAGATGAACCACACCCGGGAGGAGATGCTCAAAGCCCAACGGAAGATGGAGGAGAACAAGGGAGAAGTCCAAAAACACAGGGTGAGTAAATCTTTCTTTCCACACAGTAAAGACTCAAAGATTAAAATTAAAGAAGCAGGTTAAGATAGTTAAGTTAACACATTTCACAGTCCATACAACAAAGATCTAAGCATCTAAAGCAGGGGGCTTCAACCTGTGGTCCTTGACCCCTTGTGGGTCCACCAATTATGATAATTGACAATTTTCGCCAAGAAACTGCAAGGTAAGTTCTTTGAATTGTTGAAATCTGAGTTTCTCTTTGTGTGTGTGTGTGTAAAGGATCAGCTGACTTCCATGAAAGCTCGGCTCAGCCGATGGATATCAGCAGAATCTGCAATCAAAAAGACTTTTTCAGTGAACACATCTGAACTTCAAGAAGCACAGAGAGATCAAACATCAGACGTTCTCACAGACCAAGAAGAAGCAGAAGATGAAACGAGAAAAGAGGCCACGTCTCTGCAACAATCCACGACTTTAGAAGAGCGCAAACAGAGACACGAACTCAGTTTCACCGCAGTGCATATTAAACAAGAGCAGAGTGTTTTCTTACAGACAGAAATCCATGAAGAAACATTAGTGGATGATGATCAAACAGCAGCAAATGAAAGGGAAACGATAGAAGTGGAAAGCCAGATATCTGAACTCAAGGAGAGAGAGGAGGAAATAAAGGAGCAGTTAACGTATGCAATGAAGAACATGGAGAACAGAAGTGAAGAGATTAGAAGACTCATCATGGAAATAATTGACCTGCAGAGCCAGAGGCCAGAAGCTGAAACTGGGTTACTCAGGGAAACAGGAAATGTGGAGGAAAGGGTGACCGGACTCCTGAAAGAAATAGAACAGAAATACATTTTGAGGACAAACGTTCTCAAACATGAAGCAATTAAAGATGAAGTGCAAGAAGAAGAGAATGATGAACAAACTGACGAGTCTGACTTGATAAGATCGGGCGCTGAGAAACAAAAAAGGTCGAGAAGAGATATACAGACACAAACTGAGAACGTGGACGAAGGTTATTTTAAAAAGGACACAGGAAGTGCTGAAAGACTTAAAGAAGAGATCTTTAAAACACAAGAAGTCATGAGATCAGTGAAACTAGAACTCGAATATGAAGCTGAAGAACGAAACGTCCACAAAGATCATCAGGATGAAGGCGGTGAAACTGAAGCATTGGTCCAAGACATGAAGCAGTTCCAAGAGCTTCTGATGACTGTAAGAAGAGCAATGAGGCAAAGTGAAATGCATCTGAAGGAAGAAATGGAGAACGTGAAATGGATGAAAACTGCAGTGAAAAAACAGAGAAGAGAAGTGGATCAAAGGTTGGAGAAAACCATGCGAGAGAAAGACGAATTAAATCTGTTAAGAATAAAAATGCAGAGACAAACTGAGGAAAAGTTGGACAAACTGGAAGAAGTTAAGAGTACTATGGAGGAAATGGCCGTTGAGACTGGAAAGAAAAGTAAAGACATGGAGATTATTATGAAGGAGACCGACGTGAAACTGAGACAGCTAGAAGACCTGAACTATACGATAGAGGCTCGAAATCAAGAACTGGAAAACCGATTTCTTTTAATATCTCAGGAAAGAGACAACCTGGAAAAACTCAAGACTGAAATGAGGCAGCAAAAGATGGAAAATACTGAGAGAGACCAAAGAAAACATGTTGGAATGGATGAAATGGACAAAACAGCAACAGGAATGGGTGAAAAAATGGAGCAAATGGAAAATGCAATCGTCAGACTCAGATCAGAAAAGGAGAAACTGGAGGAATGTAACAAACTGGCAATGGACAGTTTGGATCAGAAAAACAGTGAAATTGAAGAACTGAAAAAGGTAATAACCGAGGAAGTGGAACAGAAAACTGAGCGGACCGAGACGGAGATGCTGAAACAACAAATCCAAGCAGAGCAGGAGAACGTGAGAACAGCAAGACAACAAGCTGAGGCAGAAACACACGAGATGAAGCGATTAAGGGAGAGCATCGAAAGACAGAAATCAGAGCTGGATGACAAAGTGCAAACAACCAAAAGAGAAATGAGAGAAATGGAGCTGCTGAAGTCCGAGCTGGAGACAAAGAAAAAAGAAAATGAACAAGTGTTTAGAAAGAGCAAAAGAAAAAAGGCAGAGAGTGAAATGATGTGGAAGGAAATCCAAAGAGAAAAGCAATCACTGAGGAGAGATGCTGAAAAGAAAAGAAAAGAATTAGACCAAAGACTGGAGAAAACCATGAGAGAGAGGGATGAGTTAGAAATCCTGAGGATAAAACTGCATCGACAAAAGGAAGCGCTGGCTAACGAGATTACTCGTATCCAAGAGTACACAGAGAAAGATGAAATGATGCACCAGAGTTCAAAAATCACTAATTCCATAAGTGCACTTGAAAACATGAGACAAAAGATACAGGAACATTTGGAAATAATTAGGGGGGAAATGGGAATTCTCGAAAATGTAAATGTACGTTTAGAGAAACAAACAGAAAATCTCAACACATTAAAAGCTGAGAACAAGACCGTGAGAGACAACATGAGCAAAATGAAATCACAGATGGACTTTCAAAAAATGACAATACAAGCACAAACAGAGAGAGATGAAATGATCCGGATGTGGGATGATGTCCAGAAAGAAAAACAGGAGCTTGGAATTCAACTAGAGAAGATAAAAAGAGAGAGAAGAGAGATGGAAGTACTGAAGTCTGAGTTAGAAATCAGGCAAAGAGAAGCTCAACAGATGATCCGAAAGGGTATTCGAAAAGAGCAGGAAGTTAAAGGGGAAAAAGTTGCCCTACGGAGGGAGACGGAGAAGAGAAAGAAAGAGCTCGACCAGCGACTGCAGAGGATCATCAGAGAGAGGGATGAACTAGAGATCATGAAACTGAAGCTGCAAAGAGAGAAACACAAGAGCAAAGTCGGAACAGAAGAGTCAGAGGTGTCATCCAGCACGGAAACTCCAAATCAGATTCAAAAGCAGTGGGAACAACTTCAGACATGTTTGGAGAAATGTGAACTCATGAAAAAGCACGCTGAAGATTTTAAAGAAGAAATTACAATTGAAAAGCAACTCATGGACGCCCAGGTGAAGATGATACACAGAGCAAGAGAAGAGATGGAACATACCACAATGGAGATGAAAAAACAGAAGGAAATGGTGATATGTGCTTTAAAGAACATGCAACAAAACCTAAAGCAAGAGGAGGGAGCTGAGATTACCACCGTGAAAGACAGGAAGCCGATAAAGAAAGGAAAGGAGGGGATCGTAGACGAGGCAATGATGCTGAAGCTGAAGATTGTTCCAGAAGATGAAGATCTTGGAAAGCTGAAGGCAAATCTACAACAAGAGAGAGAAGATCTGGACAAAGAGAAACTGGAGTTGGAGCTGATGAAGTCAGATATCCAGAATCAAACTCACGTACTAGAAATGGATGAACAAAATATAAAAGAGGAAAGAGACAAGTTGGACATCATGAAGTCTGAACTAGAAGAGCAGAAGGAACATGCAGACAGTCTGTTATCTGAGCTGAACCGAGAGAAAACCAACATTGAGGAACTGACCCTTCAGGTTAAGAGCGAAAGAGATGAACTTGGAGATGTCATGAACATGATTACCTTAAAACAAAAAGAACAAGAACTGAAGGAAGAGGAACTGGAAAGACTCAAACAAGAACTGGAAACCAGTAAGAGTAATGTGCTGACAGAAAGAGAAGAACTAGAAGAACTGAGGAAGGATCTCAACAAGAAGAAAGAAGAGGTTGAAACAGCCATGAACAAGATCAGTCTAGACAGAGAACAACTCATTAAAATGGAGACTGACAATGTGAAAGAGAGAGAAATGTTCTCCAATGAAAGAGACAGAATGGAAGATGAAAGATCTGAGCTGTTGTTGAGAGAAGAACAACTCATGAATCAAATGAAATCAATAGAAACTCTGAGGGTGAAACTTCAACAAGTCAATGAACGAATGAGTGAAGACATGAAAAACAAAATGGAGAGTTTACAACTAAACATTGAAGATGTTCAAAAGCTGTGCACTGTATCTGAACAAAAGCTCGCAGAACTTGATGAACAGAAAGAAAACATTGCTGGTTGCAGAGAGGTGTTAGACAGAGAAAGAGAAGGTCTGATGGGTATACTGTCAGACATGGCCTCCAAGAGAGAAGACATGGAAAATCAACGGAAGCAAAAGTTTGAGTTGGAAAAACAAGATCTAGAAAATTTGAAGGAAGAACTGAAGCAAGAGAGAGAGGATCTGGATAGAGTGAATGAGATGATGAACAAAGAAAAGATGGACTTGGAGCTGATGAGGTCTGACATCCAGAAACAAACTCACATATTAGAACAAGATAAACAAGTTATACAAGAGGAAAGAGACAAGTTGGACATCATGAAGTCTGAACTAGAAAAACAGAAGGAACATGCAGACAGTCTGTTATCTGAGCTAAACCGAGAGAAAACCAACATTGAAGATCGGACAATTCAGGTTAAGCGAGAAAGAGATGAACTTGGAGATGTCATGAACATGATTACCTTGAAACAAAAAGAACAAGAACTGAAGGAAGAGGAACTGGAAAGACTCAAACAAGAACTGGAAACCAGTAAGAGTAATGTGCTGACAGAAAGAGAAGAACTGGAAGAACTGAGGAAGGATCTCAACAAGAAGAAAGAAGAGGTTGAAACAGCCATGAACAAGATCAGTCTAGACAGAGAACAACTCATTAAAATGGAGACTGACAATGTGAAAGAGAGAGAAAGGCTTTTGGATGAAGGGAACAGAATGGAAGATGAAAGATCTGAGCTGTTGTTGAGAGAAGAACAACTCATGAATCAAATGAAATCAATAGAAACTCTGAGGGTGAAACTTCAACAAGTCAATGAACGAATGAGTGAAGACATGAAAAACAAAATGGACAGTTTACAACTAAACATTGAAGATGTTCAAAAGCTCTGCACTGTATCTGAACAAAAGCTCGCAGAACTTGATGAACAGAAAGAAAACATTGCTGGTTGCAGAGAGGTGTTAGAGAGAGAAAGAGAAGGTCTGATGGGTATACTGTCAGACATGGCCACCAAGAGAGAAGACATGGAAAATCAACTGAAGCAAAAGTTTGAGTTGGAAAAACAAGATCTAGAAAATCTGAAGGAAGAACTGAAGCAAGAGAGAGAGGATCTGGATAGAGTGAATGAGATGATGAACAAAGAAAAGATGGACTTGGGGCTGATGAGGTCTGACATCCAGAAACAAACTCACATATTAGAACAAGATAAACAAGTTATACAAGAAGAAAGAGACAAGTTGGACATCATGAAGTCTGAGCGACATAGAGAGAAATCCATCATTGAGGAACTGATCCTTCAGGTTAAGATAGAAAGAGATGAACTTGGAGATGTCATGAACATGATTACCTTGAAACAAGAAGAACAAGAACTGAAGGAAGAGGAACTGGAAAGACTCAAACAAGAACTGGAAACCAGTAAGAGTAATGTGCTGACAGAAAGAGAAGAAGTGGAAGAACTGAGGAAGGATCTCAACAAGAAGAAAGAAGAGGTTGAAACAGCCATGAACAAGATCAGTCTAGACAGAGAACAACTCATTAAAATGGAGACTGACAATGTGAAAGAGAGAGAAAGGCTTTTGGATGAAGGGAACAGAATGGAAGATGAAAGATCTGAGCTGTTGTTGAGAGAAGAACAACTCATGAATCAAATGAAATCAATAGAAACTCTGAGGGTGAAACTTCAACAAGTCAATGAACGAATGAGTGAAGACATGAAAAACAAAATGGACAGTTTACAACTAAACATTGAAGATGTTCAAAAGCTGTGCACTGTATCTGAACAAAAGCTCACAGAACTTGATGAACAGAAAGAAAACATTGCTGGTTGCAGAGAGGTGTTAGAGAGAGAAAGAGAAGGTCTGATGGGTATACTGTCAGACATGGCCACCAAGAGAGAAGACATGGAAAATCAACTGAAGCAAAAGTTTGAGTTGGAAAAACAAGATCTAGAAAATCTGAAGGAAGAACTGAAGCAAGAGAGAGAGGATCTGGATAGAGTGAATGAGATGATGAACAAAGAAAAGATGGACTTGGGGCTGATGAGGTCTGACATCCAGAAACAAACTCACATATTAGAACAAGATAAACAAGTTATACAAGAAGAAAGAGACAAGTTGGACATCATGAAGTCTGAGCGACATAGAGAGAAATCCATCATTGAGGAACTGATCCTTCAGGTTAAGATAGAAAGAGATGAACTTGGAGATGTCATGAACATGATTACCTTGAAACAAGAAGAACAAGAACTGAAGGAAGAGGAACTGGAAAGACTCAAACAAGAACTGGAAACCAGTAAGAGTAATGTGCTGACAGAAAGAGAAGAAGTGGAAGAACTGAGGAAGGATCTCAACAAGAAGAAAGAAGAGGTTGAAACAGCCATGAACAAGATCAGTCTAGACAGAGAACAACTCATTAAAATGGAGACTGACAATGTGAAAGAGAGAGAAAGGCTTTTGGATGAAGGGAACAGAATGGAAGATGAAAGATCTGAGCTGTTGTTGAGAGAAGAACAACTCATGAATCAAATGAAATCAATAGAAACTCTGAGGGTGAAACTTCAACAAGTCAATGAACGAATGAGTGAAGACATGAAAAACAAAATGGACAGTTTACAACTAAACATTGAAGATGTTCAAAAGCTGTGCACTGTATCTGAACAAAAGCTCACAGAACTTGATGAACAGAAAGAAAACATTGCTGGTTGCAGAGAGGTGTTAGAGAGAGAAAGAGAAGGTCTGATGGGTATACTGTCAGACATGGCCACCAAGAGAGAAGACATGGAAAATCAACTGAAGCAAAAGTTTGAGTTGGAAAAACAAGATCTAGAAAATCTGAAGGAAGAACTGAAGCAAGAGAGAGAGGATCTGGATAGAGTGAATGAGATGATGAACAAAGAAAAGATGGACTTGGGGCTGATGAGGTCTGACATCCAGAAACAAACTCACATATTAGAACAAGATAAACAAGTTATACAAGAGGAAAGAGACAAGTTGGAAATCATGAAGACTGAACTAGAAAAGCAGAAGGAACATGCAGACAGTCTGTTATTTGAGCTGAACCGAGAGAAAACCAACATTGAAGATATGATAATTCAGGTTAAGCGAGAAAGAGATGAACTTGGAGATGTCATGAACATGATTACCTTACAACAAAAAGAACAAGAACTGAAGGAAGAGGAACTGGAAAGACTCAAACAAGAACTGGAAACCAGTAAGAGTAATGTGCTGACAGAAAAAGAAGAACTGGAAGAACTGAGGAAGGATCTCAACAAGAAGAAAGAAGAGGTTGAAACAGCCATGAACAAGATCAGTCTAGACAGAGAACAACTCATTAAAATGGAGACTGAAGATGAAATGGAGAGAGAAATGTTCTCCAATGAAAGAGACAGAATGGAAGATGAAAGATCTGAGCTGAAGATGAGAGAAGAACAACTCATGAATCAAATGAAATCAATAGAAACTCTGAGGGTGAAACTTCAACAAGTCAATGAACGAATGAGTGAAGACATGAAAAACAAAATGGAGAGTTTACAACTAAACATTGAAGATGTTCAAAAGCTGTGCACTGTATCTGAACAAAAGCTCACAGAACTTGATGAACAGAAAGAAAACATTGCTGGTTGCAGAGAGGTGTTAGAGAGAGAAAGAGAAGGTCTGATCGGTATACTGTCAGACATGGCCACCAAGAGAGAAGACATGGAAAATCAACTGAAGCAAAAGTTTGAGTTGGAAAAACAAGATCTAGAAAATCTGAAGGAAGAACTGAAGCAAGAGAGAGAGGATCTGGATAGAGTGAATGAGATGATGAACAAAGAAAAGATGGACTTGGAGCTGATGAGGTCTGACATCCAGAAACAAACTCACATATTGGAACAAGATAAACAAGTTATACAAGAGGAAAGAGACAAGTTGGACATCATGAAGTCTGAACTAGAAGAGCAGAAGGAACATGCAGACAGTCTGTTATCTGAGCTGAACCGAGAGAAAACCAACATTGAAGATATGATAATTCAGGTTAATCGAGAAAGAGATGAACTTGGAGATGTCATGAACATGATTACCTTGAAACAAGAAGAACAAGAACTGAAGGAAGAGGAACTGGAAAGACTCAAACAAGAACTGGAAACCAGTAAGAGTAATGTCCTAACAGAAAGAGAAGAACTGGAAGAACTGAGGAAGGATCTCAACAAGAAGAAAGAAGAGGTTGAAACAGCCATGAACAAGATCAGTCTAGACAGAGAACAACTC
This sequence comes from Nibea coibor, assembly GCA_023373845.1. Taxonomy (NCBI): domain Eukaryota; kingdom Metazoa; phylum Chordata; class Actinopteri; family Sciaenidae; genus Nibea; species Nibea coibor. The sequence continues at coordinate 22,719,442 of CM041733.1, forward strand.
ATTAAAATGGAGACTGACAATGTGAAAGAGAGAGAAATGTTCTCCAATGAAAGAGACAGAATGGAAGATGAAAGATCTGAGCTGAAGATGAGAGAAGAACAACTCATGAATCAAATGAAATCAATAGAAACTCTGAGGGTGAAACTTCAACAAGTCAATGAACGAATGAGTGAAGACATGAAAAACAAAATGGAGAGTTTACAACTAAACATTGAAGATGTTCAAAAGCTGTGCACTGTATCTGAACAAAAGCTCACAGAACTTGATGAACAGAAAGAAAACATTGCTGGTTGCAGAGAGGTGTTAGAGAGAGAAAGAGAAGGTCTGATGGGTATACTGTCAGACATGGCCTCCAAGAGAGAAGACATGGAAAATCAACTGAAGCAAAAGTTTGAGTTGGAAAAACAAGATCTAGAAAATCTGAAGGAAGAACTGAAGCAAGAGAGAGAGGATCTGGATAGAGTGAATGAGATGATGAACAAAGAAAAGATGGACTTGGAGCTGATGAGGTCTGACATCCAGAAACAAACTCACATATTAGAACAAGATAAACAAGTTATACAAGAAGAAAGAGACAAGTTGGACATCATGAAGACTGAACTAGAAAAGCAGAAGGAACATGCAGACAGTCTGTTATTTGAGCTGAACCGAGAGAAAACCAACATTGAAGATATGATAATTCAGGTTAAGCGAGAAAGAGATGAACTTGGAGATGTCATGAACATGATTACCTTACAACAAAAAGAACAAGAACTGAAGGAAGAGGAACTGGAAAGACTCAAACAAGAACTGGAAACCAGTAAGAGTAATGTGCTGACAGAAAAAGAAGAACTGGAAGAACTGAGGAAGGATCTCAACAAGAAGAAAGAAGAGGTTGAAACAGCCATGAACAAGATCAGTCTAGACAGAGAACAACTCATTAAAATGGAGACTGAAGATGAAATGGAGAGAGAAATGTTCTCCAATGAAAGAGACAGAATGGAAGATGAAAGATCTGAGCTGAAGATGAGAGAAGAACAACTCATGAATCAAATGAAATCAATAGAAACTCTGAGGGTGAAACTTCAACAAGTCAATGAACGAATGAGTGAAGACATGAAAAACAAAATGGAGAGTTTACAACTAAACATTGAAGATGTTCAAAAGCTGTGCACTGTATCTGAACAAAAGCTCACAGAACTTGATGAACAGAAAGAAAACATTGCTGGTTGCAGAGAGGTGTTAGAGAGAGAAAGAGAAGGTCTGATCGGTATACTGTCAGACATGGCCACCAAGAGAGAAGACATGGAAAATCAACTGAAGCAAAAGTTTGAGTTGGAAAAACAAGATCTAGAAAATCTGAAGGAAGAACTGAAGCAAGAGAGAGAGGATCTGCATAGAGTGAATGAGATGATGAACAAAGAAAAGATGGACTTGGAGCTGATGAGGTCTGACATCCAGAAACAAACTCACATATTGGAACAAGATAAACAAGTTATACAAGAGGAAAGAGACAAGTTGGACATCATGAAGTCTGAACTAGAAGAGCAGAAGGAACATGCAGACAGTCTGTTATCTGAGCTGAACCGAGAGAAAACCAACATTGAAGATATGATAATTCAGGTTAATCGAGAAAGAGATGAACTTGGAGATGTCATGAACATGATTACCTTGAAACAAGAAGAACAAGAACTGAAGGAAGAGGAACTGGAAAGACTCAAACAAGAACTGGAAACCAGTAAGAGTAATGTCCTAACAGAAAGAGAAGAACTGGAAGAACTGAGGAAGGATCTCAACAAGAAGAAAGAAGAGGTTGAAACAGCCATGATCAAGATCAGTCTAGACAGAGAACAACTCATTAAAATGGAGACTGACAATGTGAAAGAGAGAGAAATGTTCTCCAATGAAAGAGACAGAATGGAAGATGAAAGATCTGAGCTGAAGATGAGAGAAGAACAACTCATGAATCAAATGAAATCAATAGAAACTCTGAGGGTGAAACTTCAACAAGTCAATGAACGAATGAGTGAAGACATGAAAAACAAAATGGAGAGTTTACAACTAAACATTGAAGATGTTCAAAAGCTGTGCACTGTATCTGAACAAAAGCTCACAGAACTTGATGAACAGAAAGAAAACATTGCTGGTTGCAGAGAGGTGTTAGAGAGAGAAAGAGAAGGTCTGATGGGTATACTGTCAGACATGGCCTCCAAGAGAGAAGACATGGAAAATCAACTGAAGCAAAAGTTTGAGTTGGAAAAACAAGATCTAGAAAATCTGAAGGAAGAACTGAAGCAAGAGAGAGAGGATCTGGATAGAGTGAATGAGATGATGAACAAAGAAAAGATGGACTTGGAGCTGATGAGGTCTGACATCCAGAAACAAACTCACATATTAGAACAAGATAAACAAGTTATACAAGAAGAAAGAGACAAGTTGGACATCATGAAGACTGAACTAGAAAAGCAGAAGGAACATGCAGACAGTCTGTTATTTGAGCTGAACCGAGAGAAAACCAACATTGAAGATATGATAATTCAGGTTAAGCGAGAAAGAGATGAACTTGGAGATGTCATGAACATGATTACCTTACAACAAAAAGAACAAGAACTGAAGGAAGAGGAACTGGAAAGACTCAAACAAGAACTGGAAACCAGTAAGAGTAATGTGCTGACAGAAAAAGAAGAACTGGAAGAACTGAGGAAGGATCTCAACAAGAAGAAAGAAGAGGTTGAAACAGCCATGAACAAGATCAGTCTAGACAGAGAACAACTCATTAAAATGGAGACTGAAGATGAAATGGAGAGAGAAATGTTCTCCAATGAAAGAGACAGAATGGAAGATGAAAGATCTGAGCTGAAGATGAGAGAAGAACAACTCATGAATCAAATGAAATCAATAGAAACTCTGAGGGTGAAACTTCAACAAGTCAATGAACGAATGAGTGAAGACATGAAAAACAAAATGGAGAGTTTACAACTAAACATTGAAGATGTTCAAAAGCTGTGCACTGTATCTGAACAAAAGCTCACAGAACTTGATGAACAGAAAGAAAACATTGCTGGTTGCAGAGAGGTGTTAGAGAGAGAAAGAGAAGGTCTGATCGGTATACTGTCAGACATGGCCACCAAGAGAGAAGACATGGAAAATCAACTGAAGCAAAAGTTTGAGTTGGAAAAACAAGATCTAGAAAATCTGAAGGAAGAACTGAAGCAAGAGAGAGAGGATCTGGATAGAGTGAATGAGATGATGAACAAAGAAAAGATGGACTTGGAGCTGATGAGGTCTGACATCCAGAAACAAACTCACATATTGGAACAAGATAAACAAGTTATACAAGAGGAAAGAGACAAGTTGGACATCATGAAGTCTGAACTAGAAGAGCAGAAGGAACATGCAGACAGTCTGTTATCTGAGCTGAACCGAGAGAAAACCAACATTGAAGATATGATAATTCAGGTTAATCGAGAAAGAGATGAACTTGGAGATGTCATGAACATGATTACCTTGAAACAAGAAGAACAAGAACTGAAGGAAGAGGAACTGGAAAGACTCAAACAAGAACTGGAAACCAGTAAGAGTAATGTCCTAACAGAAAGAGAAGAACTGGAAGAACTGAGGAAGGATCTCAACAAGAAGAAAGAAGAGGTTGAAACAGCCATGATCAAGATCAGTCTAGACAGAGAACAACTCATTAAAATGGAGACTGACAATGTGAAAGAGAGAGAAATGTTCTCCAATGAAAGAGACAGAATGGAAGATGAAAGATCTGAGCTGAAGATGAGAGAAGAACAACTCATGAATCAAATGAAATCAATAGAAACTCTGAGGGTGAAACTTCAACAAGTCAATGAACGAATGAGTGAAGACATGAAAAACAAAATGGAGAGTTTACAACTAAACATTGAAGATGTTCAAAAGCTGTGCACTGTATCTGAACAAAAGCTCACAGAACTTGATGAACAGAAAGAAAACATTGCTGGTTGCAGAGAGGTGTTAGAGAGAGAAAGAGAAGGTCTGATGGGTATACTGTCAGACATGGCCACCAAGAGAGAAGACATGGAAAATCAACTGAAGCAAAAGTTTGAGTTGGAAAAACAAGATCTAGAAAATCTGAAGGAAGAACTGAAGCAAGAGAGAGAGGATCTGGATAGAGTGAATGAGATGATGAACAAAGAAAAGATGGACTTGGAGCTGATGAGGTCTGACATCCAGAAACAAACTCACATATTAGAACAAGATAAACAAGTTATACAAGAAGAAAGAGACAAGTTGGACATCATGAAGTCTGAGCAACATAGAGAGAAATCCATCATTGAGAAACTGATCCTTCAGGTTAAGATAGAAAGAGATGAACTTGGAGATGTCATGAACATGATTACCTTGAAACAAGAAGAACAAGAACTGAAGGAAGAGGAACTGGAAAGACTCAAACAAGAACTGGAAACCAGTAAGAGTAATGTGCTGACAGAAAGAGAAGAAGTGGAAGAACTGAGGAAGGATCTCAACAAGAAGAAAGAAGAGGTTGAAACAGCCATGAACAAGATCAGTCTAGACAGAGAACAACTCATTAAAATGGAGACTGACAATGTGAAAGAGAGAGAAAGGCTTTTGGATGAAGGGAACAGAATGGAAGATGAAAGATCTGAGCTGTTGTTGAGAGAAGAACAACTCATGAATCAAATGAAATCAATAGAAACTCTGAGGGTGAAACTTCAACAAGTCAATGAACGAATGAGTGAAGACATGAAAAACAAAATGGACAGTTTACAACTAAACATTGAAGATGTCCAAAAGCTGTGCACTGTATCTGAACAAAAGCTCACAGAACTTGATGAACAGAAAGAAAACATTGCTGGTTGCAGAGAGGTGTTAGAGAGAGAAAGAGAAGGTCTGATGGGTATACTGTCAGACATGGCCACCAAGAGAGAAGACATGGAAAATCAACTGAAGCAAAAGTTTGAGTTGGAAAAACAAGATCTAGAAAATCTGAAGGAAGAACTGAAGCAAGAGAGAGAGGATCTGGATAGAGTGAATGAGATGATGAACAAAGAAAAGATGGACTTGGGGCTGATGAGGTCTGACATCCAGAAACAAACTCACATATTAGAACAAGATAAACAAGTTATACAAGAGGAAAGAGACAAGTTGGACATCATGAAGTCTGAGCGACATAGAGAGAAATCCATCATTGAGGAACTGATCCTTCAGGTTAAGATAGAAAGAGATGAACTTGGAGATGTCATGAACATGATTACCTTGAAACAAGAAGAACAAGAACTGAAGGAAGAGGAACTGGAAAGACTCAAACAAGAACTGGAAACCAGTAAGAGTAATGTCCTAACAGAAAGAGAAGAACTGGAAGAACTGAGGAAGGATCTCAACAAGAAGAAAGAAGAGGTTGAAACAGCCATGAACAAGATCAGTCTAGACAGAGAACAACTCATTAAAATGGAGACTGACAATGTGAAAGAGAGAGAAATGTACTCCAATGAAAGAGACAGAATGGAAGATGAAAGATCTGAGCTGAAGATGAGAGAAGAACAACTCATGAATCAAATGAAATCAATAGAAACTCTGAGGGTGAAACTTCAACAAGTCAATGAACGAATGAGTGAAGACATGAAAAACAAAATGGAGAGTTTACAACTAAACATTGAAGATGTTCAAAAGCTCTGCACTGTATCTGAACAAAAGCTCACAGAACTTGATGAACAGAAAGAAAACATTGCTGGTTGCAGAGAGGTGTTAGAGAGAGAAAGAGAAGGTCTGATCGGTATACTGTCAGACATGGCCACCAAGAGAGAAGACATGGAAAATCAACTGAAGCAAAAGTTTGAGTTGGAAAAACAAGATCTAGAAAATGTGAAGGAAGAACTGAAGCAAGAGAGAGAGGATCTGGATAGAGTGAATGAGATGATGAACAAAGACAAGATGGACTTGGAGCTGATGAGGTCTGACATCCAGAAACAAACTCACATATTAGAACAAGATAAACAAGTTATACAAGAGGAAAGAGACAAGTTGGAAATAATGAAGACTGAACTAGAAAAGCAGAAGGAACAAGCAGACAGTCTGTTATCTGAGCTGAACCGAGAGAAAACCAACATTGAAGATATGATAATTCAGGTTAAGCGAGAAAGAGATGAACTTGGAGATGTCATGAACATGATTACCTTACAACAAAAAGAACAAGAACTGAAGGAAGAGGAACTGGAAAGACTCAAACAAGAACTGGAAACCAGTAAGAGTAATGTGCTGACAGAAAAAGAAGAACTGGAAGAACTGAGGAAGGATCTCAACAAGAAGAAAGAAGAGGTTGAAACAGCCATGAACAAGATCAGTCTAGACAGAGAACAACTCATTAAAATGGAGACTGACAATGTGAAAGAGAGAGAAATGTTCTCCAATGAAAGAGACAGAATGGAAGATGAAAGATCTGAGCTGAAGATGAGAGAAGAACAACTCATGAATCAAATGAAATCAATAGAAACTCTGAGGGTGAAACTTCAACAAGTCAATGAACGAATGAGTGAAGACATGAAAAACAAAATGGACAGTTTACAACTAAACATTGAAGATGTTCAAAAGCTCTGCACTGTATCTGAACAAAAGCTCACAGAACTTGATGAACAGAAAGAAAACATTGCTGGTTGCAGAGAGGTGTTAGAGAGACAAAGAGAAGGTCTGATGGGTATACTGTCAGACATGGCCACCAAGAGAGAAGACATGGAAAATCAACGGAAGCAAAAGTTTGAGTTGGAAAAACAAGATCTAGAAAATCTGAAGGAAGAACTGAAGCAAGAGAGAGAGGATCTGGATAGAGTGAATGAGATGATGAACAAAGAAAAGATGGACTTGGAGCTGATGAGGTCTGACATCCAGAAACAAACTCACATATTAGAACAAGATAAACAAGTTATACAAGAAGAAAGAGACAAGTTGGACATCATGAAGTCTGAACTAGAAGAGCAGAAGGAACATGCAGACAGTCTGTTATCTGAGCTGAACCGAGAGAAAAGCATCATTGAGGAACTGATCCTTCAGGTTAATCGAGAAAGAGATGAACTTGGAGATGTCATGAACATGATTACCTTGAAACAAAAAGAACAAGAACTGAAGGAAGAGGAACTGGAAAGACTCAAACAAGAACTGCAAACCAGTAAGAGTAATGTGCTGACAGAAAGAGAAGAACTGGAAGAACTGAGGAAGGATCTCAACAAGAAGAAAGAAGAGGTTGAAACAGCCATGAACAAGATCAGTCTAGACAGAGAACAACTCATTAAAATGGAGACTGAAGATGAGAAAGAGAGAGAAATGTTCTCCAATGAAAGAGACAGAATGGAAGATGAAAGATCTGAGCTGAAGATGAGAGAAGAACAACTCATGAATCAAATGAAATCAATAGAAACTCTGAGGGTGAAACTTCAACAGTTGAAAGAACGAATGAGTGAAGACATGAAAAACAAAATGGACAGTTTACAACTAAACATTGAAGATGTTCAAAAGCTGTGCACTGTATCTGAACAAAAGCTCACAGAACTTGATGAACAGAAAGAAAACATTGCTGGTTGCAGAGAGGTGTTAGAGAGAGAAAGAGAAGGTCTGATGGGTATACTGTCAGACATGGCCACCAAGAGAGAAGACATGGAAAATCAACTGAAGCAAAAGTTTGAGTTGGAAAAACAAGATCTAGAAAATCTGAAGGAAGAACTGAAGCAAGAGAGAGAGGATCTGGATAGAGTGAATGAGATGATGAACAAAGAAAAGATGGACTTGGAGCTGATGAGGTCTGACATCCAGAAACAAACTCACATATTAGAACAAGATAAACAAGTTATACAAGAAGAAAGAGACAAGTTGGACATCATGAAGTCTGAGCAACATAGAGAGAAATCCATCATTGAGAAACTGATCCTTCAGGTTAAGATAGAAAGAGATGAACTTGGAGATGTCATGAACATGATTACCTTGAAACAAGAAGAACAAGAACTGAAGGAAGAGGAACTGGAAAGACTCAAACAAGAACTGGAAACCAGTAAGAGTAATGTGCTGACAGAAAGAGAAGAAGTGGAAGAACTGAGGAAGGATCTCAACAAGAAGAAAGAAGAGGTTGAAACAGCCATGAACAAGATCAGTCTAGACAGAGAACAACTCATTAAAATGGAGACTGACAATGTGAAAGAGAGAGAAAGGCTTTTGGATGAAGGGAACAGAATGGAAGATGAAAGATCTGAGCTGTTGTTGAGAGAAGAACAACTCATGAATCAAATGAAATCAATAGAAACTCTGAGGGTGAAACTTCAACAAGTCAATGAACGAATGAGTGAAGACATGAAAAACAAAATGGACAGTTTACAACTAAACATTGAAGATGTCCAAAAGCTGTGCACTGTATCTGAACAAAAGCTCACAGAACTTGATGAACAGAAAGAAAACATTGCTGGTTGCAGAGAGGTGTTAGAGAGAGAAAGAGAAGGTCTGATGGGTATACTGTCAGACATGGCCACCAAGAGAGAAGACATGGAAAATCAACTGAAGCAAAAGTTTGAGTTGGAAAAACAAGATCTAGAAAATCTGAAGGAAGAACTGAAGCAAGAGAGAGAGGATCTGGATAGAGTGAATGAGATGATGAACAAAGAAAAGATGGACTTGGGGCTGATGAGGTCTGACATCCAGAAACAAACTCACATATTAGAACAAGATAAACAAGTTATACAAGAGGAAAGAGACAAGTTGGACATCATGAAGTCTGAGCGACATAGAGAGAAATCCATCATTGAGGAACTGATCCTTCAGGTTAAGATAGAAAGAGATGAACTTGGAGATGTCATGAACATGATTACCTTGAAACAAGAAGAACAAGAACTGAAGGAAGAGGAACTGGAAAGACTCAAACAAGAACTGGAAACCAGTAAGAGTAATGTCCTAACAGAAAGAGAAGAACTGGAAGAACTGAGGAAGGATCTCAACAAGAAGAAAGAAGAGGTTGAAACAGCCATGAACAAGATCAGTCTAGACAGAGAACAACTCATTAAAATGGAGACTGACAATGTGAAAGAGAGAGAAATGTACTCCAATGAAAGAGACAGAATGGAAGATGAAAGATCTGAGCTGAAGATGAGAGAAGAACAACTCATGAATCAAATGAAATCAATAGAAACTCTGAGGGTGAAACTTCAACAAGTCAATGAACGAATGAGTGAAGACATGAAAAACAAAATGGAGAGTTTACAACTAAACATTGAAGATGTTCAAAAGCTCTGCACTGTATCTGAACAAAAGCTCACAGAACTTGATGAACAGAAAGAAAACATTGCTGGTTGCAGAGAGGTGTTAGAGAGAGAAAGAGAAGGTCTGATCGGTATACTGTCAGACATGGCCACCAAGAGAGAAGACATGGAAAATCAACTGAAGCAAAAGTTTGAGTTGGAAAAACAAGATCTAGAAAATGTGAAGGAAGAACTGAAGCAAGAGAGAGAGGATCTGGATAGAGTGAATGAGATGATGAACAAAGACAAGATGGACTTGGAGCTGATGAGGTCTGACATCCAGAAACAAACTCACATATTAGAACAAGATAAACAAGTTATACAAGAGGAAAGAGACAAGTTGGAAATAATGAAGACTGAACTAGAAAAGCAGAAGGAACAAGCAGACAGTCTGTTATCTGAGCTGAACCGAGAGAAAACCAACATTGAAGATATGATAATTCAGGTTAAGCGAGAAAGAGATGAACTTGGAGATGTCATGAACATGATTACCTTACAACAAAAAGAACAAGAACTGAAGGAAGAGGAACTGGAAAGACTCAAACAAGAACTGGAAACCAGTAAGAGTAATGTGCTGACAGAAAAAGAAGAACTGGAAGAACTGAGGAAGGATCTCAACAAGAAGAAAGAAGAGGTTGAAACAGCCATGAACAAGATCAGTCTAGACAGAGAACAACTCATTAAAATGGAGACTGACAATGTGAAAGAGAGAGAAATGTTCTCCAATGAAAGAGACAGAATGGAAGATGAAAGATCTGAGCTGAAGATGAGAGAAGAACAACTCATGAATCAAATGAAATCAATAGAAACTCTGAGGGTGAAACTTCAACAAGTCAATGAACGAATGAGTGAAGACATGAAAAACAAAATGGACAGTTTACAACTAAACATTGAAGATGTTCAAAAGCTCTGCACTGTATCTGAACAAAAGCTCACAGAACTTGATGAACAGAAAGAAAACATTGCTGGTTGCAGAGAGGTGTTAGAGAGACAAAGAGAAGGTCTGATGGGTATACTGTCAGACATGGCCACCAAGAGAGAAGACATGGAAAATCAACGGAAGCAAAAGTTTGAGTTGGAAAAACAAGATCTAGAAAATCTGAAGGAAGAACTGAAGCAAGAGAGAGAGGATCTGGATAGAGTGAATGAGATGATGAACAAAGAAAAGATGGACTTGGAGCTGATGAGGTCTGACATCCAGAAACAAACTCACATATTAGAACAAGATAAACAAGTTATACAAGAAGAAAGAGACAAGTTGGACATCATGAAGTCTGAACTAGAAGAGCAGAAGGAACATGCAGACAGTCTGTTATCTGAGCTGAACCGAGAGAAAAGCATCATTGAGGAACTGATCCTTCAGGTTAATCGAGAAAGAGATGAACTTGGAGATGTCATGAACATGATTACCTTGAAACAAAAAGAACAAGAACTGAAGGAAGAGGAACTGGAAAGACTCAAACAAGAACTGCAAACCAGTAAGAGTAATGTGCTGACAGAAAGAGAAGAACTGGAAGAACTGAGGAAGGATCTCAACAAGAAGAAAGAAGAGGTTGAAACAGCCATGAACAAGATCAGTCTAGACAGAGAACAACTCATTAAAATGGAGACTGAAGATGAGAAAGAGAGAGAAATGTTCTCCAATGAAAGAGACAGAATGGAAGATGAAAGATCTGAGCTGAAGATGAGAGAAGAACAACTCATGAATCAAATGAAATCAATAGAAACTCTGAGGGTGAAACTTCAACAGTTGAAAGAACGAATGAGTGAAGACATGAAAAACAAAATGGACAGTTTACAACTAAACATTGAAGATGTTCAAAAGCTGTGCACTGTATCTGAACAAAAGCTCACAGAACTTGATGATCAGAAAGAAAACATTGCTGGTTGCAGAGAGGTGTTAGAGAGAGAAAGAGAAGGTCTGATGGGTATACTGTCAGACATGGCCACCAAGAGAGAAGACATGGAAAATCAACTGAAGCAAAAGTTTGAGTTGGAAAAACAAGATCTAGAAAATCTGAAGGAAGAACTGAAGCAAGAGAGAGAGGATCTGGATAGAGTGAATGAGATGATGAACAAAGAAAAGATGGACTTGGGGCTGATGAGGTCTGACATCCAGAAACAAACTCACATATTAGAACAAGATAAACAAGTTATACAAGAAGAAAGAGACAAGTTGGACATCATGAAGTCTGAACTAGAAGAGCAGAAGGAACATGCAGACAGTCTGTTATCTGAGCTGAACCGAGAGAAAACCAACATTGAAGATATGATAATTCAGGTTAATCGAGAAAGAGATGAACTTGGAGATGTCATGAACATGATTACCTTGAAACAAAAAGAACAAGAACTGAAGGAAGAGGAACTGGAAAGACTCAAAGAAGAACTGGAAACCAGTAAGAGTAATGTCCTAACAGAAAGAGAAGAACTAGAAGAACTGAGGAAGGATCTCAACAAGAAGAAAGAAGAGGTTGAAACAGCCATGAACAAGATCAGTCTAGACAGAGAACAACTCATTAAAATGGAGACTGAAGATGAGAAAGAGAGAGAAATGTTCTCCAATGAAAGAGACAGAATGGAAGATGAAAGATCTGAGCTGAAGATGAGAGAAGAACAACTCATGAATCAAATGAAATCAATAGAAACTCTGAGGGTGAAACTTCAACAAGTCAATGAACGAATGAGTGAAGACATGAAAAACAAAATGGACAGTTTACAACTAAACATTGAAGATGTCCAAAAGCTGTGCACTGTATCTGAACAAAAGCTCACAGAACTTGATGAACAGAAAGAAAACATTGCTGGTTGCAGAGAGGTGTTAGACAGAGAAAGAGAAGGTCTGATGGGTATACTGTCAGACATGGCCACCAAGAGAGAAGACATGGAAAATCAACGGAAGCAAAAGTTTGAGTTGGAAAAACAAGATCTAGAAAATCTGAAGGAAGAACTGAAGCAAGAGAGAGAGGATCTGGATAGAGTGAATGAGATGATGAACAAAGAAAAGATGGACTTGGGGCTGATGAGGTCTGACATCCAGAAACAAACTCACATATTAGAACAAGATAAACAAGTTATACAAGAAGAAAGAGACAAGTTGGACATCATGAAGTCTGAACTAGAAGAGCAGAAGGAACATGCAGACAGTCTGTTATCTGAGCTGAACCGAGAGAAAACCAACATTGAAGATATGATAATTCAGGTTAATCGAGAAAGAGATGAACTTGGAGATGTCATGAACATGATTACCTTGAAACAAGAAGAACAAGAACTGAAGGAAGAGGAACTGGAAAGACTCAAACAAGAACTGGAAACCAGTAAGAGTAATGTCCTAACAGAAAGAGAAGAACTAGAAGAACTGAGGAAGGATCTCAACAAGAAGAAAGAAGAGGTTGAAACAGCCATGAACAAGATCAGTCTAGACAGAGAACAACTCATTAAAATGGAGACTGACAATGTGAAAGAGAGAGAAATGTTCTCCAATGAAAGAGACAGAATGGAAGATGAAAGATCTGAGCTGAAGATGAGAGAAGAACAACTCATGAATCAAATGAAATCAATAGAAACTCTGAGGGTGAAACTTCAACAGTTGAAAGAACGAATGAGTGAAGACATGAAAAACAAAATGGACAGTTTACAACTAAACATTGAAGATGTCCAAAAGCTGTGCACTGTATCTGAACAAAAGCTCACAGAACTTGATGAACAGAAAGAAAACATTGCTGGTTGCAGAGAGGTGTTAGACAGAGAAAGAGAAGGTCTGATGGGTATACTGTCAGACATGGCCACCAAGAGAGAAGACATGGAAAATCAACTGAAGCAAAAGTTTGAGTTGGAAAAACAAGATCTAGAAAATCTGAAGGAAGAACTGAAGCAAGAGAGAAAGGATCTGGTTAGAGTGAATGAGATGATGAACAAAGAAAAGATGGACTTGGGGCTGATGAGGTCTGACATCCAGAAACAAACTCACATATTAGAACAAGATAAACAAGTTATACAAGAGGAAAGAGACAAGTTGGACATCATTAAGTCTGAGCAACATAGAGAGAAATCCATCATTGAGGAACTGATCCTTCAGGTTAAGACAGAAAGAGATGAACTTGGAGATGTCATGAACATGATTACCTTTCAACAAAAGGTACAAGAACTGAAGGAAGAGGAACTGGAAAGACTCAAACAAGAACTGGAAACCAGTAAGAGTAATGTCCTAACAGAAAGAGAAGAACTGGAAGAACTGAGGAAGGATCTCAACAAGAAGAAAGAAGAGGTTGAAACAGCCATGAACAAGATCAGTCTAGACAGAGAACAACTCATTAAAATGGAGACTGACAATGTGAAAGAGAGAGAAAGGCTTTTGGATGAAGGGAACAGAATGGAAGATGAAAGATCTGAGCTGTTGTTGAGAGAAGAACAACTCATGAATCAAATGAAATCAATAGAAACTCTGAGGGTGAAACTTCAACAAGTCAATGAACGAATGAGTGAAGACATGAAAAACAAAATGGACAGTTTACAACTAAACATTGAAGATGTTCAAAAGCTCTGCACTGTATCTGAACAAAAGCTCGCAGAACTTGATGAACAGAAAGAAAACATTGCTGGTTGCAGAGAGGTGTTAGAGAGAGAAAGAGAAGGTCTGATCGGTATACTGTCCGACATGGCCACCAAGAGAGAAGACATGGAAAATCAACTGAAGCAAAAGTTTGAGTTGGAAAAACAAGTTCTAGAAAATCTGAAGGAAGAACTGAAGCAAGAGAGAGAGGATCTGGATAGAGTGAATGAGATGATGAACAAAGAAAAGATGGACTTGGAGCTGATGAGGTCTGACATCCAGAAACAAACTCACATATTAGAACAAGATAAACAAGTTATACAAGAAGAAAGAGACAAGTTGGACATCATGAAGTCTGAACTAGAAAAGCAGAAGGAACATGCAGACAGTCTGTTATCTGAGCTGAACCGAGAGAAAACCAACATTGAAGATCGGACAATTCAGGTTAATCGAGAAAGAGATGAACTTGGAGATGTCATGAACATGATTACCTTACAACAAAAAGAACAAGAACTGAAGGAAGAGGAACTGGAAAGACTCAAACAAGAACTGGAAACCAGTAAGAGTAATGTCCTGACAGAAAGAGAAGAACTGGAAGAACTGAGGAAGGATCTCAACAAGAAGAAAGAAGAGGTTGAAACAGCCATGAACAAGATCAGTCTAGACAGAGAACAACTCATTAAAATGGAGACTGACAATGTGAAAGAGAGACAAAGGCTTTTGGATGAAAGGAACAAAATGGAAAATGAAAGAGACAGAATGGAAGATGAAAGATCTGAGCTGTTGTTGAGGGAAGAACAACTCATGAATCAAATGAAATCAATAGAAACTCTGAGGGTGAAACTTCAACAAGTCAATGAACGAATGAGTGAAGACATGAAAAACAAAATGGAGAGTTTACAACTAAACATTGAAGATGTTCAAAAGCTCTGCACTGTATCTGAACAAAAGCTCGCAGAACTTGATGAACAGAAAGAAAACATTGCTGGTTGCAGAGAGGTGTTAGAGAGAGAAAGAGAAGGTCTGATGGGTATACTGTCAGACATGGCCACCAAGAGAGAAGACATGGAAAATCAACTGAAGCAAAAGTTTGAGTTGGAAAAACAAGATCTAGAAAATCTGAAGGAAGAACTGAAGCAAGAGAGAGAGGATCTGGATAGAGTGAATGAGATGATGAACAAAGAAAAGATGGACTTGGAGCTGATGAGGTTTGACATCCAGAAACAAACTCACATATTAGAACAAGATAAACAAGTTATACAAGAAGAAAGAGACAAGTTGGACATCATGAAGTCTGAACTAGAAGAGCAGAAGGAACATGCAGACAGTCTGTTATCTGAGCTGAACCGAGAGAAAACCAACATTGAGGAACTGACCCTTCAGGTTAAGACAGAAAGAGATGAACTTGGAGATGTCATGAACATGATTACCTTTCAACAAAAGGTACAAGAACTGAAGGAAGAGGAACTGGAAAGACTCAAACAAGAACTGGAAACCAGTAAGAGTAATGTCCTAACAGAAAGAGAAGAACTGGAAGAACTGAGGAAGGATCTCAACAAGAAGAAAGAAGAGGTTGAAACAGCCATGAACAAGATCAGTCTAGACAGAGAACAACTCATTAAAATGGAGACTGACAATGTGAAAGAGAGAGAAATGTTCTCCAATGAAAGAGACAGAATGGAAGATGAAAGATCTGAGCTGAAGATGAGAGAAGAACAACTCATGAATCAAATGAAATCAATAGAAACTCTGAGGGTGAAACTTCAACAAGTCAATGAACGAATGAGTGAAGACATGAAAAACAAAATGGAGAGTTTACAACTAAACATTGAAGATGTCCAAAAGCTGTGCACTGTATCTGAACAAAAGCTCACAGAACTTGATGAACAGAAAGAAAACATTGCTGGTTGCAGAGAGGTGTTAGAGAGAGAAAGAGAAGGTCTGATGGGTATACTGTCAGACATGGCCTCCAAGAGAGAAGACATGGAAAATCAACTGAAGCAAAAGTTTGAGTTGGAAAAACAAGATCTAGAAAATGTGAAGGAAGAACTGAAGCAAGAGAGAGAGGATCTGGATAGAGTGAATGAGATGATGAACAAAGAAAAGATGGACTTGGAGCTGATGAGGTCTGACATCCAGAAACAAACTCACATATTAGAACAAGATAAACAAGTTATACAAGAGGAAAGAGACAAGTTGGACATCATGAAGTCTGAGCGACATAGAGAGAAATCCATCATTGAGGAACTGATCCTTCAGGTTAAGATAGAAAGAGATGAACTTGGAGATGTCATGAACATGATTACCTTGAAACAAGAAGAACAAGAACTGAAGGAAGAGGAACTGGAAAGACTCAAACAAGAACTGGAAACCAGTAAGAGTAATGTGCTGACAGAAAGAGAAGAAGTGGAAGAACTGAGGAAGGATCTCAACAAGAAGAAAGAAGAGGTTGAAACAGCCATGAACAAGATCAGTCTAGACAGAGAACAACTCATTAAAATGGAGACTGGCAATGAGAAAGAGAGAGAAAGGCTTTTGGATGAAGGGAACAGAATGGAAGATGAAAGATCTGAGCTGTTGTTGAGAGAAGAACAACTCATGAATCAAATGAAATCAATAGAAACTCTGAGGGTGAAACTTCAACAAGTCAATGAACGAATGAGTGAAGACATGAAAAACAAAATGGACAGTTTACAACTAAACATTGAAGATGTCCAAAAGCTCTGCACTGTATCTGAACAAAAGCTCGCAGACCTTGATGAACAGAAAGAAAACATTGCTGCTGGCAGAGAGGTGTTAGAGAGAGAAAGAGAAGGTCTGATGGGTATACTGTCAGACATGGCCACCAAGAGAGAAGACATGGAAAATCAACGGAAGCAAAAGTTTGAGTTGGAAAAACAAGATCTAGAAAATCTGAAGGAAGAACTGAAGCAAGAGAGAGAGGATCTGGATAGAGTGAATGAGATGATGAACAAAGAAAAGATGGACTTGGGGCTGATGAGGTCTGACATCCAGAAACAAACTCACATATTAGAACAAGATAAACAAGTTATACAAGAGGAAAGAGACAAGTTGGACATCATGAAGTCTGAACTAGAAAAGCAGAAGGAACATGCAGACAGTCTGTTATCTGAGCTGAACCGAGAGAAAACCAACATTGAAGATATGATAATTCAGGTTAATCGAGAAAGAGATGAACTTGGAGATGTCATGAACATGATTACCTTGAAACAAGAAGAACAAGAACTGAAGGAAGAGGAACTGGAAAGACTCAAACAAGAACTGGAAACCAGTAAGAGTAATGTGCTGACAGAAAGAGAAGAACTGGAAGAACTGAGGAAGGATCTCAACAAGAAGAAAGAAGAGGTTGAAACAGCCATGAACAAGATCAGTCTAGACAGAGAACAACTCATTAAAATGGAGACTGAAGATGAAATGGAGAGAGAAATGTTCTCCAATGAAAGAGACAGAATGGAAGATGAAAGATCTGAGCTGAAGATGAGAGAAGAACAACTCATGAATCAAATGAAATCAATAGAAACTCTGAGGGTGAAACTTCAACAAGTCAATGAACGAATGAGTGAAGACATGAAAAACAAAATGGAGAGTTTACAACTAAACATTGAAGATGTTCAAAAGCTCTGCACTGTATCTGAACAAAAGCTCACAGAACTTGATGAACAGAAAGAAAACATTGCTGGTTGCAGAGAGGTGTTAGAGAGAGAAAGAGAAGGTCTGATGGGTATACTGTCAGACATGGCCACCAAGAGAGAAGACATGGAAAATCAACTGAAGCAAAAGTTTGAGTTGGAAAAACAAGATCTAGAAAATCTGAAGGAAGAACTGAAGCAAGAGAGAGAGGATCTGGATAGAGTGAATGAGATGATGAACAAAGAAAAGATGGACTTGGATCTGATGAGGTCTGACATCCAGAAACAAACTCACATATTAGAACAAGATAAACAAGTTATACAAGAAGAAAGAGACAAGTTGGACATCATGAAGTCTGAGCGACATAGAGAGAAATCCATCATTGAGGAACTGATCCTTCAGGTTAAGATAGAAAGAGATGAACTTGGAGATGTCATGAACATGATTACCTTGAAACAAGAAGAACAAGAACTGAAGGAAGAGGAACTGGAAAGACTCAAACAAGAACTGGAAACCAGTAAGAGTAATGTCCTAACAGAAAGAGAAGAACTGGAAGAACTGAGGAAGGATCTCAACAAGAAGAAAGAAGAGGTTGAAACAGCCATGATCAAGATCAGTCTAGACAGAGAACAACTCATTAAAATGGAGACTGACAATGTGAAAGAGAGAGAAATGTACTCCAATGAAAGAGACAGAATGGAAGATGAAAGACCTGAGCTGAAGATGAGAGAAGAACAACTCATGAATCAAATGAAATCAATAGAAACTCTGAGGGTGAAACTTCAACAAGTCCATGAACGAATGAGTGAAGACATGAAAAACAAAATGGAGAGTTTACAACTAAACATTGAAGATGTTCAAAAGCTCTGCACTGTATCTGAACAAAAGCTCACAGAACTTGATGATCAGAAAGAAAACATTGCTGGTTGCAGAGAGGTGTTAGACAGAGAAAGAGAAGGTCTGATGGGTATACTGTCAGACATGGCCACCAAGAGAGAAGACATGGAAAATCAACGGAAGCAAAAGTTTGAGTTGGAAAAACAAGATCTAGAAAATCTGAAGGAAGAACTGAAGCAAGAGAGAGAGGATCTGGATAGAGTGAATGAGATGATGAACAAAGAAAAGATGGACTTGGAGCTGATGAGGTTTGACATCCAGAAACAAACTCACATATTAGAACAAGATAAACAAGTTATACAAGAGGAAAGAGACAAGTTGGACATCATGAAGTCTGAGCGACATAGAGAGAAATCCATCATTGAGGAACTGATCCTTCAGGTTAAGATAGAAAGAGATGAACTTGGAGATGTCATGAACATGATTACCTTGAAACAAGAAGAACAAGAACTGAAGGAAGAGGAACTGGAAAGACTCAAACAAGAACTGGAAACCAGTAAGAGTAATGTCCTAACAGAAAGAGAAGAACTGGAAGAACTGAGGAAGGATCTCAACAAGAAGAAAGAAGAGGTTGTAACAGCCATGAACAAGATCAGTCTAGACAGAGAACAACTCATTAAAATGGAGACTGACAATGTGAAAGAGAGAGAAATGTACTCCAATGAAAGAGACAGAATGGAAGATGAAAGATCTGAGCTGAAGATGAGAGAAGAACAACTCATGAATCAAATGAAATCAATAGAAACTCTGAGGGTGAAACTTCAACAAGTCAATGAACGAATGAGTGAAGACATGAAAAACAAAATGGACAGTTTACAACTAAACATTGAAGATGTTCAAAAGCTCTGCACTGTATCTGAACAAAAGCTCGCAGAACTTGATGATCAGAAAGAAAACATTGCTGCTGGCAGAGAGGTGTTAGAGAGAGAAAGAGAAGGTCTGATGGGTATACTGTCAGACATGGCCACCAAGAGAGAAGACATGGAAAATCAACTGAAGCAAAAGTTTGAGTTGGAAAAACAAGATCTAGAAAATCTGAAGGAAGAACTGAAGCAAGAGAGAGAGGATCTGGATAGAGTGAATGAGATGATGAACAAAGAAAAGATGGACTTGGAGCTGATGAGGTCTGAAAACTCAGGACAAGATATCACAGAGTTGGAGATCACAATAAGTGATAAACAGGAACAGCCTGATTTCACTGTTGATGAAACAAATCAAGAACAATTGCATCAAACAGAGACAAGTATTGAAAAGATGATCGTGGAACGAGAACTGTATGAGCTTAAAACCAGAGTTGACCAGCTCACCAGTGTCATTAAGTCAATGGGACACCTGAGAGTTAAACTCAAACAGCTGAGTCAAAGGGCAAATGAAGACTTTAGAAAAAACATTGACATATTAGAGCAGAAAAAAGGAGATATACTCCAACTGAAATCAATAATGGAGCTCAAGTGTGACGATCTTGTCGAACAGGCAAGAAGAATCACTGCTCTCTATTACCTGATTCAAGAAGAGAAGAACGTTATGGACACAATGAAGTCTGTCAAGTTGGTACAGACTGAAGTCATGGAGTTTGAAGGTGACAGATATATCCAACAGACAGATGTCTCCACCCAGACACTTGAACATCAGTGGAAGATGGAGGAAGATCCAACACGAGACGACCTCACGGACGGGAAAACGTCCAAAAGAGATTATTTGCGAAACATGTGGAAGGACACTCAAATAGAACGGAAGGAGATCGATCACATGAAGCGCAGAGGTCATGAAGTGAGAAACAATCTGGAGAAAAGATTACAGGTGATCAATCAGTTTGTCAGGAGAACACTGTTACAGAAAGAACCAAAAGAACCACCTGAGAAGACGAACCTGGAACAAGGACCCAGTAAAGACACCACATGTCACGCTGACTGCAAGATAGACCACGATGCACTCGATGAAAAATACGCAGAGCTCGAACAACTTAAAGTTCGAATGCTTAGTGAGATTGACAAACTCCGCATCAGGGAAAAAGCGTCTGCGAGGACAACTAGCGACAAAGGTAATCAAACATTCCAGGTGGATGCAACCACAGGGGATGCAACAGTGCAGGTAACAGAACAAGCTTCTTCTGCCATGCATCAAGAAGCGGACAAAGCTCCAGAGACGGGCAGTGGACTCCTCTGTCAGATCCGCCACTACTGCTATCGGTGCTGCTGCCCTTGCTGTTCCTGCTGTCAGCAAGTGTGCCCAGAGGAGACGTGAGGTGACAAGTCAGGTATGTTCATCTTAAAAGACAGTACTTCTGCTCAGACAGCTATTTCACTAAACTATATTCTTCATTCATTTTCCTTAAACACTCTGTCTTCATCAGGGTCTGGAGCTGATCCCAGCCAACATTGGACCAGAGCATGTCTGGCAACAAAGGCCACTGCACCACCATGCTACTATACGCAACTATATGAAGTATATGGAAAACATAAATACACCAGTTTATAAGGATTGCATGAGACGATAGTGCTGAATGTGTGAGGTGTGTGTGTTTCGATGATGATGATTTGCCTTTGCAGCATATTTTATTTTTGCATAATATTTAATAGTGTACCTGAAGTGTGTTGAATGACAAAATTTAAACATCAGTTCTTCATATTGCAATAATAACCATAATCTGCAGAGAATAAAGACATATCTTTAAATATCTAATTGTAACTTGTATCATATACTCATATATTAGAGTCTTCTGCTGTGCTCTTGCATTGTATTCTTTAATATTCCATTAAATGATCATCAGTTGTTTGTAATACTGTGTTTGTGGGACTATTTTCAGCAGCGGATTCACTCAGAGTTGGAGTATTTCTGGCAGCAGGATCGTGTGTGTCCCTTTAAATCCTTCCTTATAACTTTGTTTCATAAATCCTGGACTGCCACCTCCTGGTGAGAGCTGTGAACTGCTAATAAATGAAATCTCTGTCTGAGTTTACCTGGTCAGTGAATGCGCTGCGGTGACACACAGACCAGGAGCCAAAGACCCGGGATGATCCTCTTCCCATCCCAGAAATCCCCCCCCAAATTTTTTTAACCCAGACGACAATAAAACTCTGTTTTCTGTCATTTATGATTGATCTGTTTGATTAGTTTGAGGAAAAACACAAAAACGAATTATTAAAGTTTTATTTAAGACAGAATAAATCTCCAAATTAGAAGTCAGATCCTGTTTTACCAATAAACTGAAATAATTTTGAATCAAGTTTAATCAGAACAACATGATGTGTCCGGGCTGAAAACAACTATAGCTATAATATTTAATAAGAAATAACCTAAAAAGCATTTGTTCTGAGTTTCTTCAGAAACCTGAGGAGAAAATTAAAGTGTCGTCATCATAAAAACAAAATAAAAACAGATTCAGAGTCGGAGCAGATTTATTGTATGAACTCGAGTTTGACAGCGTCCGTTTCTTTTGTCCTGTACCTGTTTATGAGTTATGAGCGTCCCGTGTGTACAATCCATCCGACAGAATGAATTCAGTCTCTGTAAGCGAATGCATGTTTACAAGCCGAAGCACGACAGATTCATTTACACTCACGAATACACAGACACACTCCAAACATCCAAACGTGACTGAGGGAATCAATAACACAAGCAACAATCTGATTCTGATTATCATCATCACTGAGTCAGTCTGTCTGTGAAACCACGGAGTGTTTTTAGGTGTTGACTTATCAAACCTGAACTTCCACAGAATGTTTCAACTACAGTGTTTCACGACTATTAACAACTCTCTATGTGCTCTACGGACAAAACACCTAAAGCCGCACGTCGCACAGTGAGTTTACCTGAGCGTCCTTACGAATGAAAATAAAATGATTATTCATCAAAACTCATTTGATCAAAATGATACAAACAGCAATGAGAGACAATTGTGCAGAAAATATGGACTGAATTTACTGAAGATGCTCCATGACTCTAAATATAGATTGTTTTTATTGGAAATCTATATTCATACAACATGAAATCATTGTTGTCAATGTAGTTTACTGCTGTGTAGCCGCCACAAAGTTGTTTTTCATTCAATATATCAGGCCTGTGAACCTGAGCTGCAGTGATTAAACCAAATATTACAGTGACCACTGTGGCAATACTCGTGAAGTAATTAGCAGTTATGTAACTGCTGTTGCTTTGCTGATATGAAGTGTGGTGCATTCTCAGGACTAAACATGTGATGGAAGTCTTCTGCATCTGTGTGAACGGACGGAGACGGTAAAGAAAATAGACGCCGAACTGAAGAGTCACTTCCTGTGTTTGTGTCACGAGGGTTTAGTCACTGCCGCCCACCTTTCAGAGACCAGCAGCAGGTCCTTCAGGCCTCACGTTCCCTCACTGGAGAGAACGTGAGCTCAGATTATGATTCATGGACTCGTTTTTCATAAGCTACATTTTCTCTGAACATTGACACTAAAATTGTTTTTCAGACAAATCGGTCTGATCTGAACTGAACGAGAACTCTTTCTGAACCGTCTCTGGTACAATGAACACCTGAAGTGAGAGAATCCCTGACTGAGAAGTAGGAAAATATATCACTCATGTTCAATTTTAAATGTCAATCAAAGAAAAAACTAACACATCATCATTCAATCCTTTCAATCCGTCAAATTCAGTTCTGCACAGTCCAAACTGAACACATGCTCTCCTGTATTGCTCGGTTCACATGTTGCCCTGCCAGTCATTAGAGGTCCGTGTCCTTCTCGTGTCCAGGAAGCTAGAGGAAATAGTTATTGTGCATTAAGCTCTCCGGCCACATGGTGAGATCACTTAAGTTCTTGTCCATGACTGCTTGTCTGCATTCCTGCTCAGGGACAGACCTGGAAAAAGAAACAGAGAGGGAGGAGGACAGGGGGTCCAGAAGACCTTCAGCATGCTCTCTTTCTTCTGTGTCAGGTGACGGAGCAAACAGCGGAGACGGTGGCGAGGTTCCATCGTCTATGTTGTGCAGAGACACCACCTGAGGTGTGTTACTGTGCGTCTCGGTGGTTCTTATGTTGCTGTCCTTCTTTTTGTCTTCCTCGCTTTGAGTCTTGCTCTGCTGTTGGTGGCTGCTGCTGAGAACTTTCAGTTGTTTTAAGTCCAAGTTGGGGTAAGAGCCCGACTCCGTCATGGTCTGGAGGAGTTTGTCGAGGCTGTCGGAGCCTTCGGTGCACGTGTTCTGGCTGGCCTGGGCGGCCTGGCACAGGAGGTTAGTGTGCTGGCGGAGTTGGGCGATTTCTCTCTCGGTGGCGGCGTTCTCCTTCAGGAGCTTCTTGGTGCGTAGTGTGATGGCCAGCAGGCCTGACTGGTTCAGGATCTCCGCCGTGTTGAGGAAACGTTGATGGCGTGAGGATGAGCTGTCCGGAGCCAGGCAGTATGGGCTGTGAGCCGTGGACGAGGAGGGAGATGAAGAAGGTGGAGAAGAAGATGAGGGGGAGTCTGAGGAAGAAGGTGGTGAGGGTGTCTGGGAACTGGAGACAGAAGGTGAACCCACGCTGTTGGAGCCTAAGCTTTGGCGGCAGTGGTGGGACTTGTATTGGGTGGTGGAGGAGGCATGGCTGGGCAGCGGGCAGTGAGATGAGCCGTGTCCTCCTCTGCCTTTATACTGGGACTGGGAATGGACTCGACCTTCTTTCTGCTGCTGTGGCTTCTGCAGGTGGCTGGTGGTGGATACAGCCTCCCGTTTCTCTTCTTCAGTGCACACTCTCTTGCTCTGGCTCTGGCCTTCACTGCCACTCTCTTTAACTCCCTCCAACCAGGTGGCACCCTTGCCCTCGAGGCTTTCCTTCCTGGGATGGGGGGCGATGCGAGGGTACGAATTCAGGATGGGCAGGTATGAGTTCTTACTGCCGTGGTTCTTGCTGCTGTGGTTCTGGTTGCTGCGGCTGCCTCCTTTCTTAACTTGACCTTGCGGTGCAGCCAGACTGGACGAAGGGGTCGGTGTAGAGGAGGAAGGGGCGGACATTGCCGGCTGTTGGATCAGCAGGAGCTGGGTGGGCGCTTTGGCATTGGTAAGGCTGTGCCAACCTCCGCCCCACGCCAGGGGGCCATGGAGAAGCTGCTCCGGTCTAGACTGTACCACCAGGAGGTTGTGAGCGGGGTTTTATGTGAGCAGCAGACCGAACCAGAGTAAAGAAAAGAGCGAAAAAGATGGGGAGGAGGTTAAAGTCACAAAGAAATAAGCAGCAGGACTCAAAAACATCTCATTGAAATTTCTCTAATAAAAATGGATCAAATGATTGTGTGATGTGGCTCATGGTTTCAGTTTCTACGGCTGGTTTATTGTGTCTTTGTTTGCAGGCAGCTCAGTGAAGAACTCTGACAATCCAACTGTTCACTACCTCAACTGCTCAGCACAGATAAAGTCAGCCCTTCTTTGCGTTTGTTGGGTGTGTGTCAGGTGAAACTGTTTCTGCTGCCCCCATGTGGCCATCTGCTCCTGCCGTTCTTTAGGCACTGTATCACATCTGAGTTACCCGTTCCTTGATACATTGTGCTGGAATCTCTGCACATGATACAACAAAGCAGAATATCTGGAAAGGTCGTCATGTGTAACTGAATGTCTCACCAGGTTTTTGATGACGTAAATGGGGGTGAGGTCCTCGTAAGGAGGCATGTTGTGGCCTGCTGCGGCATTGTTCACGCTGTTGTTGCTGCTCTTGTTTGAACTTTGCCGGTGAGGTTCGCTCACGCTGCTGCGCTGGTCGTCTAAATCAGTGTGCACAAAGTCCGAGCCGGCCTCTGATGAAGAGGAAGAGGAGGTTCAGCATTGAGGTTAGTGCTCAGAAATGTAGGAGACTCAAAGTCAGGCTGGTTAGCACAGAACGACAAGAGGCAGCGGAGAAGTCCAACGCTTCTACTCGATCATTAAAAGACACCTTTGCTCACCTGAGTACCCCGAGTCTTTCTCAGAGTCCTTCTCCGAGTCACAGCGCAGCATGCGGTTGCTCATGTCACCCATTCCAGATTGCACCCTGTGGGTACCCCCCTGGGACGCCCGCAGGGTGGCACTGTTACTCTTATCCTTGGCAGTCTTTGAGGTGCTCTGCGCAGCCCGCTCCTGCCCCGGTTCCTTTGGCATTCCAGATCTCTGAAAGCAAATGATCAAATGTTTACTGCCAGATTCACAGAATGGATTACTGCCTAAACTCGACAGCCGAGCTCTACTGGCATCACCCAAGTTTTCCTTGCCACTGTTCGTTCGAATCATTGAGTTACATTGTAGATAGCTGCCCGCTGCTACAGGTTACATCAACGTTACGTCTACATTACGTTACATCACTGCACCTTTTAATAAGATTTTTTTGGATCACGAGGAGTTGCACTCGAGCTGGCATCGGCTCCACGTGTTTGTGTAAATCCTGATGATCCATGTTATCCCGGTGTGATTTGACTACGTTCCAAAGAGCTTCTTGTGATATCCCAAAGATGCTGTATAAATATATACGCACATTTATCATGAAGGTCCATGACTGTCAGGACTCTGTGGTCTTCAGGTCATTCTTCCAAAGCTTTGAGGTGTGCTGGCTCATCATCCAGAGCAGACAGCAGACCACAAGACTTAATCTCTCCACCATGTTTCATTGAGTTCATCAGTAAATTTGACTTTCTTCGCCGGTGGAAGCGGTTTAGAAACTGCCACTCATCCTCTGAGACGACTACAAGACCGCTAACAGACGTCTGACTTCAATTTTCTAATTGTTTGATATTTTCAGCCTGTGCTCAGATCTTTGGACCCTGTAAATAATTTATAATGTTATGCCATCGGCTCTGCTTGTGACGACCTTTTTAGAACAGAATCCATCTGCACTGAATCAGTTTGTGTGCAAACAGTTAACAGGCTCCGACACGAGTCGAGTAAACGCCTGACAAAGGCTGCAACTGAAAAACTGGTGTAGTGAGTGAGACAAGACAGAAGCACACAAGAGCTCATCTGAAAGACAATCAAATGAATCTGACGGTGAACACACACAGTCACGTTATTAAAGGGAGATCATCTTTCATTACGTGTCTCCACACGGGCGGTCTGACTCAAACTCAAGCTCAGAGTTCTGTGTTGAATTAGTCGGGCCAGCTGCAGGCGGCACTCACTGAACTGAAGGAAGTCGCAGCACACACGAAACAACAGAAGAAGATACTGTGTGTGTGTGTGTGTGTGTGTGTGTGTGCGCACACCTGCCGACAGACATCTGACAAGCAGACTGACGACATTGAAGGTGTGACGTGAGCACCGACACTCAAAGACAACAAAGTTTGTGGAGGACGTCTGTCGGCCGACCTCCAGATCAGCTCCTGAAGGTCTCCACCTGTCTGTCTGTCTGCCTGTCTGTCTGCCTGTCTGTGCTACACTCAGACTACCTCTCATGGTCCAAGACACAGAATCAGAACCATGAATGTATGACCAGTGTGATCATTTCCAAATCTTCAGACTGAGGCTCGGCTACAGTTTGTCTCTAATACAGGAGCAAGGACTTTTTGTTGTGCACATCAGAGGTCACATTACTGTAAACTCAGCGGGACTGATCTGATTGGTCAGCAGACATATTTATAGAGAGATATAGAGAGATAAATATAAACTCTGCCTCAGCACAAACTTCAGTTATCTCAGTGTCCTGCTGTGAAGCCTCCAGTGTAAACAGGAACTTGATAACACCGCGCGGTCCTGCCCCCCTCCTCCACCTCCTCCACCTCCTCCACTGTTATGTAACACACTGCTGTAAGTCCACATGGCAGCTCTCCATCCGCCGCCTGGAAGTCACTCTGCACTAAAAACACTCAAAGCCGGGACATGTCGTGAAAGTTCCACGCGGGAGGAAGTGAAGTTCAGGCGAGACTCACCTGTCAGTGTCTGATCCACAGGAGAGGAGAACACAGCTCGCGGGCGGCAGCAGGAAAACAGAGCATCTCCTCAGTCAGGCAGGAGGCAGGAGGCAGGAGGCGGCTCTCTCCTCCGGTCCACGCTTCACACATCCATCCCGGTCACACACACACACACACACACGCGTATGCAGAGTGTCCATGTGATGGTCTGACCGGCTGTCCACCCGGAGTGTCCTCCCTGCTCTGATCACGTAGTGAAAGGATCCATGATGTTCATCTGGGTGGCGCCACGCCCCCTCCTCCACCCTCCTCCCCCCCCCGCCCCCCCCTGAAAACCATCGAAATATTAATGAGTCCTCCGGTGACGTAACAGCAGCGGTTGGTCCAATCCCGTGCCGAGACACGTGTTTAGGTGGTGACGCGGTTCCACGTGAGGGGGGGGTGCGCTGGTTTAGCTCGTATGGTGCGTTCAAGTGCAGCAGTGATTTACAAACACGGACGGATAAACAGAGTCTGTCTGTCTGTCTGTCTGTCGCTGTTGTGTTCACTGTACCTGTAAATTATTTACTCTCACTGTATCTGCATACAGCAGTTTGTTTGTTTACCTGTCCAGCCTGTGTGTGTGTGTGTGTGTCGTCTCTTCATGTTTTTATTTTTGCTGGTTTAGATGAATCTGTCATCACTCTGCAGTGCTGCATGTCAGATCAATATCCCGTGATGCACACACACACACACACACACACACACACGTGTTCCTGCAGCCCGAAGCTGCACGAGGAGCTGGGGGGCACCCTGATGCTGCGTTCACGGACACAGGTGAAAGAAATGCAACTTTACAAGAAAATCTAAAGACAGGCTGCAGAACCATAAAATGAAGTTAATGACAGTTTACAAATCTGAGTGGGTTAGATACAACCACCCGCAGCACCTGCACAGGTACGATGATACAAATTTAAACTTGCTATGGGCCACACACACACACACACACTCGTATATAAGAACAACAATAACATGTATGTTGTTTTCCCCTGTCTACCCACGGGACGTGAACGCAGCGCAGCTGACAGTGGATGTGTGCGGCGACATGTGAGCCAGGCGGGTGGAGGCGTGGTCGCTTCCCGCCAGCACATGTTCCCTGCTGGGGGAGTGCTGAAGCACCGTGAGGCTCCCGTGTGTGTCCTGACCGGAGCACACAGCAGCTCGGCTCGGCTCGGCTCGGACAAACAGACAGAGAACAGGCACCTGATTATGTAACTGCAAAATTGGTTCATCCCCTGAACATGACATAACTTACAGGAGGGCTCAGACTGAGAGCTGAGCAGTTCCTCTGTGATTACATGCAGATGAAGTCTTCTGTGGAACCGGTTCTGGTTCTGGTTTCTCTTTCATGACAGAGCTTATATAGAGCTGCTCAGGTGAGTCCTGGACCAGCCTTAGTTCTGCTGCTACAGGTCCAGACTGCTGCACGATGCACGAGCTCTTCTGTCCCACTAAAGGTCCAAACAGGGCTGACATGGAATATAATATTAATAACTCTGATTCATGCATGCACATCAGAAACACAGTATTTCTGCACACCGGACCTTTAAAGCATCTTACTAACTTTCTTATGGATCTGTGTCCACTACAAAAATCAATATTACAAATATTAGTCATATCTCAATTTCATAATTATAGTAATAACTGCTGCTGTCTCTCTAAACTCATCCGGTTGCAGCAGATGTCCACATGATCTGGATTCTGCCTCTCAAAGGTTTTTCCTCGCCGCTGTCGCAGAGTGCTTGCTCATGGTGGGAACTGTTTGTGATAACATTTAGAGACCAAACAGTTCGACGGTCTAGACTTGAATTGTTCTCAAAATAGACCTCGTGGACGGTGCATGTGATTTGAGTTTGTGCTCGGCCACACGCTGGAGAAGAGAGCGAGGCTTCACATTGTTGGACGGACCTGAAAACATTTCCTCGAGCCCCGCCGTCTGATGAAAGCTCACATTGTTTGATTCACACCTCTTGAACACTGCTGCTCTTCCTGCTCTGACATCAGGTGACTGTCACTCAGTAAACAGACTCCTCAGTGGGAACAAGACAGAAAACTCACTGACATCAGATTTAGAAAGATGTCTGGGCGGTTATCAGCCGGCCTGCTGTGGTTGTGGCTACGGTTGCAGCGTCACCAAGGCTAAATGTTGGCAGCTTATCAGCTCTGCTTCTTGTCATCTGAGATTGACTAATGAGAACATTGTCCCTGGGGCTGTATGTCTGCTCAGCACCTCAAAGAATGAAGACACAAACACGAGGGTGTATTAAGACAGTTAAAAACGTGTATTGGATCATTGTCTTTCAGAATTACATTCATCAACAAATAGAAATGAATTGTTTGAATAGAATAATGTAACTGAAAACACAAACATTTCTCTCAGCCTTGATGCTTTTTCTTAATTTGAGACCATCAGTGGAGGGTCAGGGTACACGAAGGATGAAGGATGAAGGATGAAGGAGAAGACGACGAGTAAATCCAGACGAAAGAAGAAGAACGAGACAAAAGCAAAAAAAAAAAAAAAAGAATAACGGAAACGATGTCAAAACAGCATTTGTGGTAGAAGGCTCTGTGAGCGACGGGAAGTCGAGCAGGTCGTCTGCACCGGCTCTTATTTATCACCAGTGACTCAGCAGTGTAGCACCAATACGACGTTGGATTCATATACAGTATAACACCCAGTATTGCAAATCTTACCAGTACACCAACTCATTTATCGATGTGCAGCGATTAATAATAGATGGGAAGAGTTGAAAATTATTATATATATATATATTTTAAAAAAAGACATCCTTGCAAGTCACCATTGCACTCAAACACAAAAGCTCAGGATGGACCGTGTTCGTGATGTACGCAGCCTCCCTGGATGACCGTGAAGCTCTCCAGCTAAGGACCGATCACAGCGACACTTCATCGACGGATGAAGTGGAACAGCACAAAGACCGACAGGCGACGCACAAAGGTGGAGGACACAAAGTCTCCCCGTGGGTTGAGATGGTGAAAGACAACTTTCACAGAAAGACTCGTAGAATCTCGAGTTAGCTCTGAATTAATATGACACTTCAAATATGAACAAAGAGATTTCAGTTCAGTTCTGGGACTGTTCGTCCGTTTTAAACACCCAACTACTGTCGACACACCCGAGTTTCAGTACGAACACCAAAACAACCGTTTCCTGATGTTCTTAATTTGAGGATTTCAACGAGAGACGAAGCTGAAGTTCTCAAATGTTGAAGCCGATTGTGTTCAGACGTGTCCAATCACATCGAACAGTTCGGACAGAATAAAGACCGACAGACGCACGATGGTGGTAGTTGATGTATGACTTACAGCTACGAGTGAACTCACAATATTCTAGAGTTAGCTCAGAATGCTACTTTAAATACGAACATGATTTCTCAAAGTGCCGTGATTTCAGTTTTCTACTGAGGCTGGCTCCTTTTTTCACCCGGGGTTCAGTACGAAGCGACAAACAAGAGACAAAGTTCTCAAATGTTAAATGTCGCCTTAACACAATCAGCTGAAGATCTGACGGCGGGCGTCGACGGCCCATTTGATGCAACTTCTGTCCTCGCACGTGTGCGACAGACACGCATTTCAAACACGGATCCGGGAGGCTTCGAGCTCCGTCACGAACACGTCGTCCATCTGAGAAAGATTAGGTCTGCTTCAACTCACTAAGTGCTTATTAAGCCTCTTCAATCACATGGCTGGTGTGTGTTTTTGTTTGCTGATCAAGAAAGATCAAAAAAATGTGTTAGAATTAAAAAAACCTTGTTTTAAAAAAATAACATATACACCTTGTGCATTAAGGTATTCCCAATTCCCGTTAATTGCTGTCGCACTTGATCTGTTACCAAAGATCACATTCTGAGATGAGAGCAAACTAATATACAAATGATTTGTTTTCATTGCTTACAGTTTTTTTTTTAAAAGAGGACAGCCTCTGTCCGACACCTTCACTTTTTTTTTTTTGTCGAGTTGTTCCTGATGCATATCGGGGCAAGCGTTGTATTAAGACACACACACACACACACACACACACACACAAATCCTCATGCTCTCGCCAGACACACTCCGATTAAACCGATGACGTACAGTTTGGATTCGATGCCCCCGTTTTCTCAAAGCAAAAAAAATGATGAAGAAATAATCCACACACACACACCTTACAGAAAAACACACCCGACAAACTGCCACGCTTCCTCCCTCGCATAACAAACCCGTCTGTCACCGGCGGCAACAGCGAAGTTCTGAAGAAGAGCACTTGGAAACTCGGTGAAGAAACTGTATGGCTTCTCGCAAGACCATAAAAAAAGAGAAGTGTTGTTGTCAGGTAATGTGTCGTGATCTGAGAAAGTCCAGTTTGATACAGTACAGCCAGTGTGGCCAGGCATTGCCCGTAGTGTGGACGAAGGGGTTTCTATAGAACAATATGGCCACCAGCTGAGGCACTTAGATCCTGACGGGACCAAAAAACCTCATGGAGGTTTCGGTCGTTTGATAGCTGTAAAGGGTGTTCATGCCTCGTGTATTTTTATGTGTTTGTGTGTTTGTTTGTGTGTGTGTGGCAGAGGTGCTATCACTCTCTTATGCTGGCAGAGTAGGAGAATTGGGGGAAATGTGCTGGCTGGCTCGGGTCCTCGCAGTCCAGACTGGCATCTGCAAGAACAAGGCACAAGGAATGAGCTGACGCTGAGCTGAACGCTCCGCCACAGTCCAGACGGTACCGGGACACTTACACTTGTCTGGAGGAGTGAGTGTGATGGTCTGCGCTGTGAACTCCTCATCAAAGTACCGGGTGTCTGTCTCTGATGTCACTTGTGGTCTGAACAGTGGAGTGAGCTGATGCAGGAAGAGGAGAAGAAGAAGAACTGGTCAACTAAAGTTTAAGGGAGAAGTTTGGACTGTCCTGAGCGTACGAGCAGAGTCGATCATTGGAGGAGGTAACATGTCTGTGTGAGGACGTTCAAGAACCGCAGGTTGCTTTGTTGTAATTTGTGTCAGTGAGATTGTTTCACGGTGGTTAAATTACAGACACGGCCACAACGCCTGATCCTGTGAATGCACGCTTACTGGATTCATAAACGCACAGTTCACAGGTACATGAACATTTAAAGATAGACCCACTAGGTGGCAGATCAGAGCTGCATCATTCCTTACTGAAATCCTTCTCGAGTGTGTTACAGTTCTGAACAGTATCACTGCTTCTAAACTTTCCACTGTTGTTATAGTCGTTTGCTCTGAGTCTGCCGAGCTTAGCCGTGCATTAAAGGTCAGTGTACGAGCTCTGTTGGCTGCACTAAGACAGTTTAAGAGATATGAAGTACGTATGTTTGTTTAGAATCAGTAAATCAGAGAGTATTTCTTGGGAGATGTTCAAAGAGGCGTTCTTTGGTTTGGTTTTCTGTCTCGTACGTTTCCGGAGAGCTCAGCTCGGATTTTATCTCCAAGCGTCTGAGGCTGACAGCTGATGGTTACTAAAGCTCGACCGAAGCGTCTGTGATCTCAGACACAAAGGCTGACTGAGCAGGACGTCCTCTGTGTCTGTGACTGAAAAGCAAACAGTTTCACTTCCTCTCATCTGGTGAGGTCTTACCTTCTTCTGCACCACATCCTGCCAGTTGATGGTGATAAAAAATTTGTGACTCATTACTTCTTTGGCATCATCAGGACCTCCACCTAACCTGTGAGTGTAAAGAGTGTGTGTTAAAGCAGTGTTTCCAAACAAAACACACACAGACGGAGTCAGTCTGGTTGAATTACCTCTGTTTGGGGTCTTTCTTGAGCAGACCGGCCAGCAGCGACTTGGCCTCGGGCGAAAGATTCCTGGGGAAGCGGATCTCCTCCATGAGGATGAGTTCAAACAGACGCTCGTGGTCCTGGTTGTAGAAAGGCAGACGGCCGCACATCATCTCATACATGACGACACCCAGACCCCACCAGTCCACTGCCCGGCCGTAGTCGTTATCTTCGAGGACCTGAGAGACAAACACACGACGGATCAGGTGACTTTGAGCGAGCAGCCCTGAATGTATTTAAATGATCACTTCCTGTGAGTAAAACAGTTTCCCATCATCGCGTGGTTTCACACGTCTTAAAAACAAAAAAACAAGTTTCATACGTAATAAATCATCGCTCATGTGGTCAACGTGACGAACAGAGAGGCTGATATGGCGAGAAAAAACTACAGCAGATCCTGTCGTAAAATGGCGTAACATGAGTGATTCATGCGTTTGTCAAAAACTGTCCTGATGCTCCCTGATCGAGCCGGATTTCTTCGACACATCTGGTCTAAATAAACGTGGAGTGTGTCAGTGGATCTCCCGCCAAAACTATAATTCTGACAGCTTCAGCAGTGATATCGCTGTGTAGCCCACGAATTTTCCTACGTTTCTATGTAGAAATTATTTCTGTAGACTGACATTTGTGACCATGAGAGCCGTTTGGAAATGTATTTTCTGACAAATGTTTCTCTCCCTCTGCACTCTAGCTCTGGAACATTTTACCCATTGTAAACTTCGGCGTGGTTTTTGGCGATTTTTGGCAAAACTGTTTGGCGAAACGTTTCAAAAAGTCACAGCACACCATTCCCGACCGAGCCCGTCGTTTTGATACCTTTTTTTGTCTGTGCGACCAAAACTGCAGGAGGAGTAGCGTGACCTGAAATTCCTGGAATGCGTCAGAATAATAAATATGGAGAATAGCGAATAATGAGGGAAATCTCACTTTATATGGGACTTAAATATCAGTGAACTTACATCATAGACATGTACTTTTGTCCTAGTCTTGTGCTTCTGTCACAGACTGCATTCAATGCATTCCTAACACGATGGGTATGTTTGTGTGTGTCTGTAATGTCTCCACGAGACAAAGGAGCGGCAGATGGCAGCAGCAAACGATGTGCAATGTGTGTGTGTGACAGCTTCTGTGTTTAACGTGTGCCTCACCTCAGGTGCCAGATATTCAGGAGTTCCACAGAAGGTTCTCATGGTGGCGTCAGGGGTGATGCCCTCCTTGCAGAGACCAAAATCAGTGATTTTGATGTGGCCGTCTTTGTCCAGCATCAGATTCTCCAGCTGAGAGAGAGAACAAACACACACACACATCAGATACGAGTCTGATGATCATCGTGGACGTCACGACAAACATAAACTCTCACTTTGCTCCTCTCTGTTTCCAGGGACGGAAACATCTTCAGGTTGTTAATGTTTTAACGCCGTGATTTAACAGTTATTATAAGTTACTCGTTGAGAGTTACTCTTCAACTATACATGAGGCGACAAAGGATGCACGACGTAGCTGTTCATTGTCAGAGAAACACTGTGACTGACTGATGCCACTTTCAGACTTTACATTCAACACAGCAAACATTGGTTAGTATCAGTACTTTTGTTTATGGACCTGAACCAAACCACATCGTAGCTACACCAGCCGAGCCTTTGTCTTTTGAGTCTGTGGGTGACTTGTGAGACTGCTGAGTTTGTTGTGGGTTTTTCCCAGTATGTGAGAAGTTCGGCGATAAGATCAGGGTAAAGTATAACAGATACTGAAAGGCTGCGCGTTGTGTTTGCTGCCACAGGAAAGAGAAAAAAAAAGTTCCTGTTTATTTATGAAGTTATCGATGCGGTGCATCTTCTTGTACTCATCATGGAAGAGTTGAAGCTAGCTAACGAGCCTTTCAGGCACAGCGAGGCGATGGAAGCACCGTGTCTGAAAAGCAGTATTTTCAACGGCCAAGAGGTTCTAAAGCTGGAAGCTGCAGGCAGAGTAACAAATGTGATCATCAAATGAATGACTGTGTTTTGTTATGGGATTTAAAATTTTTAAAATAGCTCCCAAATAATCTATAAAACTTTTGAAGAGCAGGGGAAGACACCAAACACAGGGACTTATTTATTTATTTAAATCATGTAAATTATATTTCGACTGGACATTTTGCTTGAATTGATTCACTTCTCGTCAAATCAGAGAATTCATCACATCACCTTCTCTAGAGACATAAACCTACCTTCAGATCGCGGTAAACAACGTCACGTGAATGGAGGTACTCGAGCGCCGATACGATCTCTGCGCCATAGAAACGAGCCCGGTCTTCTGTGAACACTCGTTCCCGTGACAGGTGGAAGAAGAGCTGAAAGATGGCAA
The DNA here is from genome assembly GCA_023373845.1 of Nibea coibor. NCBI lineage: Eukaryota > Metazoa > Chordata > Actinopteri > Sciaenidae > Nibea > Nibea coibor. Next base: position 22,754,794 of record CM041733.1, read on the forward strand.
GAGCAGATGGGAGTCAAGCGCTTAACCCGTGTGCACAGCAGGCTGCTGACACCAGCTGACATATGCATCTCCATGTGACTGTAACGTATGTATGACAGGCCTCACCTCGCCTCCGTTGGCGTATTCCATTACAAAACAGAGCCGGTCGTGGGTTTGGAAGGCGTATTTCAGCGTCTGCAAGAAAATTATCACACTGAAGATCACACTCTCTACCGTTAGGTGAAAAGACACTGCTGACACCACACATGCGATCTCAAATATCATTTCATTTGTCTGCATTCCTGTTAAAGTGAACGTCTGAACCAAACTACATGTCAATCCATGCAATGGCTGTTGAGATATTTCAGTGGATTAAAGACCGATTTACACTATGTGCAAATAATATGTAATTCATGCGAACAGGTAGTGACCAGCAGAGCTCCGTTACAGCTCGACTATCGAATGTGTTCTTACCGTGAGGAAGGGGTGCCGTGTGTTCTGCAACACTCTGCTCTCTGTGACTGTGTGGGCCACCTCATCCTGCAGAGAGACGTATTATCGTCAGACGTATTTAAAACACGTAGCTTTACTTAAAAAGAGGCAAAAGAAGTTTAAGAAAACACAACAAATGTCTCCTTCACACTACAAAGGTGAGGGTGAAGCACAGGGCTTCCAACCTGCAACTACAGAGCTGGACTTCACTAAATCTTACACCACAAAAAGCACGTGGTTAAAATCGTCAGACACGACACTGTAAATCAGGCCTTCGATTCTTTGCAGATGATGCCGCCCTCTCTCTCTTACCTTGGCTATGATGACTTCTTTCCGCAGTATCTTCATGGCGTAATGAACTCCGTGGGACTTCTCTTTGACCAGAATTACCTTCCCAAATGTTCCTTTGCCGAGCAGCTTCAGATATTCAAAGTCACTCATAGTCTGTAAAGTGCAGAAGGCAGAGGTGTGAGGATTTATCAGGGTTATAGAAGTCTGGTGTGTTTTTTTTTTTTTTGGATAACTCTCTCTCCAGGAGCTGATTTGATGGACTAACATTCCCCTTACCAAATCTTTTAGATCAGATCAAACGTCAGCTCAGTATCTCACCACTTTGTTGCCGCTCTTGGACATCGCCACTTCCATCTCCTCCAGGCTGCTTTCGCTGGGTGAGCCGAACATATCCATCGGTTCCTCCTCCTCGTGTTCCCGCATCTTCAGACTATTTGCCACAGACTGGATGGCCCACATCCACTCCTCTCTGAGGTTAAACACATCACACATATTGTCAGGCCTTCCACCAAAAAAAAGCACAAAGTTTTAGGGAGCCATCTGGGGGCATTTTAGCTCGTTCTCACCTCTCCTCATTGCTGTCCACGTGAAAGGTGCGTTCAATGACAGTAGTCCACTGTAAGCAACGGATGACGAATGTGTTGGCTCGGGGTCTTTCAGTCTTCATTAACTGGCATTCTGAAAAACACAATGCCGGTATGAAGATTTACTGTGTGTAACTAAAAACATCAGCCTGTGTTTTAAATCAACGGTTATGAAGAAAGACGTTTGTTTTCTGACCTGCCACTGAGAAGTTGTTGAGCGGCGGTGAAGTCTGGTCGTTTAAATCGGGCTTCTCCTTGTAGCCAATGAAGGAACCGTCACTCTTCAGGATGAAATACCTGGGCCTCCATGTTTTGATATATTCACCTGGTCAGAGTGACACACACACAGTTTTAAGAGTTAATCCTACATGCTGATCCAATGAGTTTCCACAAGCAGGCCTTGTCCAATCAGAGCATGTGACAGTTCGTTGGCCCAACCAAATGACTTCATACTCGACACTCAGTAATACACCTGCCAGGTGTGAACTCGTTGGGATGGATGGTTCTCAAGATATGCAAAGCACACATGTACAAATTCATACAGGGAGAGGAGAGATGATGTCGGTACAGCACCACCTACTGGCCAGATGACAGCAGATTTGTTGTGGTCGCTCATACAGACGGAGCTCAAAGACTCAAATCTGGTGAAGACTGTTCAAATTCTGTAGGAGTGGTTATACATTTATAGTCTGTGACAGTTCGACCGTTACGTGATAATAGCTCACCTCTTTTTTGGAGCCAGCCCTCTCTGACTACATTAACTTCATTCATGGTGAGAGACATGTCTCAGAGAGGGGTCAGGAGCAGGAGGTCGGGGAGGGGAGCAGTGGATTTCTCGCTTGGCCCGTTCAAGTCTCTCAGTTGTGGTTATCAAAACCTGAACAGCACCTGCTGAATGAAACAAGCAGGAACGAATGAAATGAGATCATCTTCAGACACTTTACACAGTGTGACGGAAACGGAGCCGTTCGGACAGTCACATGTAGTTTATTAACAGAGCCAGTCAATAATTGCAGATTTTAAGCTCAGATTTGTTATGATTATATTATTATTTATGTCTTGCTGCAATCCAGTTCTACTCAGAAAACTACTAGATAGATATTTAGATAATATAAAATATATAAAATATAGAAATAAGAAGTTTTACTCCAAATAGATAAAAATAACTATATATAATTGTGTTAAGGGCTGCAGACAGTGAATTAATGTACTAATAAACCTTGCAGCATTAATCTGCATGATTCAGACACACGTGGAAAAATAACTGTAACTAAATTACATTAATTTTCAACATAATGTGGCATAAAAACACATTTTGAAACTATTCAGACACTTGATGGCAAACAGTGACTCTTAAGACAGACAGTCATCTGTCTGTTATATAATAACAGTATGTAATAATAATAATAATAATAATAATAATAATAATAATTTTATGGTTTCAGAGACAGAAGTTTTGCAGCTGTACTTGTGTAATCTGGCCGCCGCTTTAAACTAACACCTAACGTTAAACTAACATTTATCTAACGTTACAGGAACATATACGGACCAAATAAACCAGCTCTAAAGTTTAGATGAGTCCAGTCTTCAGACTTTACCGGACAGATCGACGTTAAACGAGCTGCTGCTCTCGTTGTTGTTGTTGTAGCTGTTAGCTGTTAGCTGTTAGCTCGGCTGCCATTTAACGTCAGTTAGCGTCAGTTAGCTGTGTGCTAACAGCCAGCAGGCTAACTTCAAACAAACAGCTTCACGGGACTTCTGGTTATGTAACATTTAGTGTCAAACATTTAAAATATACAGTTCATAACCCGCCGACATCTGGATTTACCGAGCACGACTAACGACTTGTGCTAAGCTAACATAGCTACATGTCATGTAGCCAATTAAAGCTGAATATCACGCATTAAGTTCAGAGTTCATTAAATAAAAACACACGTGGGCTCCCGGTAAGTGTCTCCACAGTGAGTTTAGCACCGTGGCGTCACGTTAACTAACGAATATCTGACCTCCGCACGCTGCAAATGTTTGTTTATTATTAGTAAACAGTCTAACGTTACCGATCAGTAATGTTAGCCTGAGCTAACAGCGAGGCAGTCACATAACTCTGCTCACAACCCGTGAATTCACCTCACAAACTCTCCTGACGCGGCTAATCTGACCTGTAATGATAAAACAGCGACTTTTAACGCACATTTTTACCGACTTTGTCCCACGTTGCTCTCGTTTCGATGCAGTTTTGACAGGCTGGATCCAGAGCAGGCAGGCCGTCCACCCAGGAACACACCGCGGACTCTGTGCGCTGCTTCCTCCGCGTCAGAGAGCGAGAGACACGGAGCCACAGCGACGCCCTGCAGGCCAGACGGCGCAACTGCACCCGAGTCCTACAGTACATTTCCGTTTTTTAAAAATCTACAAATCAACAACAACAAAGCTGCTACTTTAGATATTATCATCAATAATATCAACAACAAAGCTGTTACTTTAGATATTATGATCAATAATATCAACAACAAAACTGCTACTTTAGATATTGTGATCAATAATATCAACAACAAAGCTGTTACTTTAGATATTATGATCAATAATATCAACAACAAAACTGCTACTTTAGATATTATGATCAATAATATCAACAACAAAACTGCTACTTTAGATATTGTGATCAATAATATCAACAACAAAACTGTTACTTTAGATATTATGATCAATAATATCAACAACAAAACTGTTACTTTAGATATTATGATCAATAATATCAACAACAAAACTGCTACTTTAGATATTGTGATCAATAATATCAACAACAAAACTGCTACTTTAGATATTGTGATCAATAATATCAACAACCAAGCTGTTACTTTAGATATTATGATCAATAATATCAATAATGACAAATTACACCCATATTTTTACAGATAAATGTGATTTATATAGTATTTTTTTCTGATTTCTTAAATTACAGACAAATTCATGTAAAATGACACTAACTATCTTCACTTAAATATGTGGCTCATTATACAATTCAATAAAAAATGTATTTATATGAGTTATGTCATGATATTTTTACATATAGAGCAGGTTTAGACCATATTTAGACTCTATTCCCACCATGAGCAAACTCTTGATGATACAAATCTTCATGTCCTACATTTTCTTCACAATTTTAAGGTAAATCTTAGTACTACATTCAAACTCTGTGACTTAATTTGTGGAAAATAGCTACAAATTATTACAGTTGTATACAAAACTCTGTAAAATTACAGACATTGTCTGTAAATTAACAACCAAACTGTTGTTTCAAACATTACGTCATTAATAACAAATTCAAATTATTTATTTGAATTTCCTTGAGTATGATGTTGGACCCTGATGACTGCTAAGGCACGTATATTGTGTGTATACCTGAAGGTGTTTTTCAATGAAAACATTGTATATCAAGATATATACACGTTCTGAGACTGGTCTGTATATAAATATATATATGTCTCTAATTTAGATTCTGAACCTAGAAGTTGTTCTTTTATATTTTAGATGCACCAGCTCAACAAAAGCTCTAGTTAAGTCAATGTCAGCTGGACGTATGGCAACTACAATTTTTAGGCACGTGTACTTTCCTTGAATGTTTTATATATTTCATGTATACTTCACTGTCTGATGTGACTTTCAAACAAAACACATGAAGCAACACTAAACTTCTGCTCACACATTAAAGCATTCATAATCATAATATGATAACATACGTCAGAACACCATTCTTTGTGTTGCAGACGTTAATTCTCTGCTTTTACTGAAATAAAGTTTTTAGATACATGTACTTGAGTACTTTTATAAAGTACTCTTTTCATTATCATCATTCTTTATTTTAGAAAAATGCACACAGAATTTATTTTTCTGCAGAACTGGACGAGAATCCTTCAGGGGAGAGTTGTGTAAGAAGAGCGTTCAACATTCCAACACGGCTCCTCGCATGCTTCACATGGCAGAATTTATTGTGGGCTGTTATTGTTTTTTGTGTTCTTTATTTATTGCCGTGCACGTCGTGCCTGTGCGTACCACAGTGTGAACAGGACAGTGAGGAGGAAGTACGATGTTTGTTAAAGACAAATACAATGTGTCTGTCTCACAGGCCGTTAGCTGCTGCAGAAACTGTCCTGAGTAACAAGAAACTGGAGAAATACAAAACATGTTGGAGTTTGTAAAAAAATAACAATTCAGGGGAAAATCTGTGAATTTTTTCAGCATCGCATGATAAAACATTCACATCTGTTCATCATTTTCTTGATCTGTTCTTCAGCCTTTTTCAGGACTCTTCATCCTTCGGCTGTCCGTTTTGCAGCTCCTGGAGCAGCACTGCAGGAGAACAACATTAAGAGTCATTAAGAGGCAACAAATAATCATTATTCAAGCATTATGCACGCACTGTGGAGCTTCAGAAGACGACCCAAAGACCACAGATAAAAGTCAGAACTCACCTTTGATAATTTCATCTTTCACTTTGTGAAGTTCTTTTTTCACGTCGTCAATAATTTCCTTCAAACACACAAACACACGTCGTGTTACTTGAATTAAAATCAGTATTTCGTGTGTATCGTAAAGCTCCAGCTCTGCAACATGACCCCATTTTTAGCGTGTCTGCTCATCATGAATAAAAGCCACAGCATTTCCTGTCACACACAAAACAGTCTGCAGCTTTTGACCAATTAAAAGTCACGACATGAAAACGCGCTCTGATGAATCGAGCTGCAGGATACAAACCTGTTTGATTTTCTCCATGTCGATATCGCTTCCTCCACCTCCTCCAGCATCTGAGGTCTTTTTCACCACCTTCATCCTGAAATAAAAAGATCCACGTTGACCTTTTGACTCAAGGAGGGCCGGGAGAAGAAGCATGGTTCATTTCAGACAGAAAAGACATCGAGCAAAGCTTCTCAGCCAGTTTGTGCAACAACAAATACTTTTAATGCAGCTGTAGGACGCCATTGAAGCAGAAGACTGAAGGTCGAGAGAAGTTTCAGACTCTTGAGTTTCAGTCTATAGTTAAAGCCACAGACAGAAACCACCAAATGTCAAGCGTAGCCATTTACAGGCAGAACAGGGCGAAGCTCGTCTCAGTGACTCAAAGTGCCGGCACGCAAAGCAGAGAAGCATCTCGGGTCGGGAGGCGACTGATACCTGGAGGAGTTAAAGGAGGGAGAAGAGCTGGGACCCGAGACGGAGTCCCTTTGATTGCTGGTTAAGGATTTGGGCCTGTTACAAAAACATGCAGCTGTTGATTGGGTTGCATTTGAATTTGTGTGTGAATCAAATCAGTCACGATGGATCGGGCTCTTACCTCGGCATGGTGGCAGATTTTTCTTTGTTTTCTGGAGAAATCAGATCACATGCATGATTAAACCTGTGTTAGATGAGATACTAACACTGCTGCAGCACATTTACACAGCCGAATGCGGCATTACTCACCTCCTGGTCCTGAGAACTTTGACACCGGGGAGTCAGGACTATCCTGTGGTCACGTACAGACATTGTGAAGTTGTTAAAATCTTACAAATATATATAAATATCATGAAAACACAGGCAGACTCTTACTTTGGAGGGTTCTTCCTTCTTGGCAGCAGGACTGTCAGCAGCTTTCCTCCTGATTAAAACAGCCGTATTAAAGATCGTGTTAAATCTTCGTCTGTCGTCTGTGTCTCTAAAGTAATAACGTACCTTCTAGCAAGGATGGCACTCATTTCTCCCATTAGATCACCTCCTCCACCTCCACCAGATGAGGCTGCTGGTTTGGGGGCTTCTCCCTCATCCTGGATACACACACACACACACACACCATGTTTCATCAGTTCTAAGAACACGTGCGGCGATCATAAAGGAGTAAATGTATAAATATGGATCACACCTGCTTTGGTGCTGTTTTACGAAGTTTGGCTCCAGCCAGAGCCGCAGCCAAATCATTTGCCCCACCTCCACCTCCACCTCCACTGGAAGGCGGTGGTGGAGGTGGAGGCGGAGGCGGAGGCCCTCCAGAGGATGGCGGAGGGCCCGGAGGTGGTGGTGGTGCTGGTGGACCGCCTGATGGAGGAGGAGGAGGGGCAGGAGGGGCAGGAGGGGCAGGAGGAGCAGGAGGAGCAGCAGGGGCAGGTGGGGCAGGTGGGGCAGCTGCAGCAGCGGCCTGCCTCTCTCTCTCCAGACGCTCCTTCTCCTGCTGCTCCTGTTTCTGACGCTCTAATCTGTAACAATAAAAAACGTATTTTTATAATTTATATATTCATATTGAACCCTGATGGCTGTGATGACCCTGCAGACCTTTAACTGAAAGACAGGGCACGCATGGTGTGAATGCATCAGCTGAAGGTGTTTTTAAGTTTCACTCTAATTTAGATTCATTGGTTTCCTGTCTAGTCTGCTTATCTGTGTCCTCTTCCATGTAACTCTGCGGTTTTTGACCGACTGACACTCATGGGGGATAAATAAAGTTCTTATCTTCGTCCTTTATCCTCCGTCTTTCGTCCTGCATTAAGAGGCAACAAAGAAGCAGCATGTTCTCTCGACATGCCGGTGTGAAAAATGGATTATTTGCATCAACCGGTTCAGGATTCGCTAACAGGCTCCTTTTCTGTCAAGCTAAATCTCTAATCTGAGCACAGATCGACAGGTCAGCGCTGCAAACGCTGTGTCAGCGTGAGACCTGCAGGGCTCAGGGACATTTCTACCTGTGTCAGGACGGAGGAGAACTTAAGCATGAAAGCCAAACAGGTTCGCAGATGTGACATCTATTTACGGGAATGTGAAGGTGGCCTTCAGGACACGGTGACATTTCTCACTTCGATCTGTGATGAAAATAAACATTTGTTGCAGCCTCGTATCATTTCTAATGAACAGTACCTCCTCTGCTGCTCCAGCTCCTGAGCAGACGGTTCATTATGAGCCGGGCCTGGACAAAAAAAAACACTGATGAGTGTCACAGTGTGAGCAACACATGAAACACTTCACACGCTTTCATTGGGGTGTTCACCTGCGTTCAGACACTCCAACGCGTATGTCATGGATTTGGCGAATTGAGCAGCGTCCTCTTTGCTGCCAAAGTTCAGCCCCCACACCTGTCTGGGATCCCGCCACTGGTGGAAGCTTGGCGTGGCTTCGTTATACTTCATCCCTTTGACAATGGGACAGTTGATCACCACCTGGTTGAACGGGCAGAGGATGCTGACTCTGAATCTTAACACTTGTACAATGTAATGCATGTGAGGTGTCAGTCATAGATGTGGGTGCAACTAAAATCCACTAGATGGGGATAATACTTCATTGTTCATCTCAACAACTTGAGCATCATTATTGAAGCATTGCACTGGCAGAGTCTCACACTTGTACTCACACTGTGTCTTACTCATGGACATGGGGTCAGTATATATTAGTGAGAGAGTAAAGACAGAAATAGAAATGCAGAAACAAACCACTCAGACACAGAAGTCCTCGTCTTTCTTTTTGGTAGAATTACAGGAAAATTGAAATATTGTATGCATGTACAACCAGAACACTCCAAAGTAATTGTCTGCTCAGCTGTGTGTGTGTGTGTGTGTGTGTGCATACTAATCGAGTACCTGCTGGTCGGCCTGCAGTTTGCGGCCCACCACTCTGAAGGTGTTGGTCGCGGCGTTCTGATAGATCTGCACGCGGCTAAACGAAGGACTGTCAGATCCGGCCGGCACCCATCGTTTGTTGGCGTCGTCATACATCATGACCGTCGCCCTCACCTGACAGATACTGGACTCACTGTTGGAAGGACAGATGATGAGATGCAGAGACAGTTCACCGTGTTCTTTGACCATCGCCCTTTGACATCATACCGCCATGTCGTACAAAGATCGTTTCACGGCCTCCTGATTGTGTAAGCGATACAAAATCAGACACTGAGCCACGAGATAAAACAACATCAAAACCTGTTAGCTACCACTAACTAGCTAACTAACTAACTAACTAACTAACTAACATTGCAGCACTCTTTGTCTTCTCAGCTCCTGACACGACGACGGCGAACATAACATTTGAGCTTTTGGCTCCTTTTATGATAATAAAGTTTTTATTTTTATTTATTTCTTTGACACGTTGAAGCTCCTCAGTGCAAAGCATGAAAAAGGTTTTAGTGGCTCGTATCGATGGATGCAGAGCCGGCAGCGAGTGTGTTGAAAAGATGTTGTTTGTCGTTTGTCGTTGTGACACAGAGGAAGTATTCAATGAAATAAGAACAGGAATACCACAATGTAAAAATACATGATATTACAGGAAAAGTCATGCATTTAAAATGAAGTCAAAGTATCTTTAAAAAACAGAAGTATCAAAAGTCTCATGATGCAACAGAGAGACTAATGTGAGTGATCAATTATCTACATGTACATTTATATATGATTAATAATACATTTTATTTAGCGGTGCCTTTCATGTTTTAATGTCGCATCACATGAAAAAAACCCAAAACATCAATATGAACAAAACACACAACAACTGGACTCAAAATACAGGAAGTTTTAGTGAGGTATTTAGGAAGATATTAAAATAAAATAGAATAAAAAAATAAAAATGTGTTTTGAGAGCATTTATTTGATAATTATCACTGATACTGATTTAAAAAAAAAAACTATTTGGTTGGTTTTCATTCAGTAGCTCTCTGGCAGATGTGGTAAAGTAAAAAGTACAACATGTCGCTATGAAATGTAGTAAAGTAGAAGTATCTCTGAGTTGTACTTCAGTAAAACTTCAGTAAATGTTCTTTAAGCTCCGTAAAGTAACAAAGATGTTTTATGAATCCATCATTTAAAGTGTTTCTGGCAGATGTGTGCACACGTTTCCAACACAGTCAGGCCTGTGTTTGTGGAGACGGAAAATCAAGATATTCTTGCAGCACGTCTGCAGTTATTTATTTCTATATGAGACTTCGCGACTGTGAGTTAATTTAAACCTGCTTGCTGCAACGTCTGTAGACATGGGAAATCTTTACTTCCTGCCAGAAAGGTTTTCATGCGTTGACCACTTCCTGTGCACAGTACGATGCTGCCTAATATGGGCTCGATTATGACACCTGTCAGTGATATGGACTAACTTCTTAAAGTCGTCAAAACTGAAGATTTAATGAAACGTTCTGTTAAAACGGCACCTGAGCTCTGACATCGTGATTTTAACGCGTGACAGCTGTAAAACAGAACACCTGCGATGAGTCTGAACAGTTAGCATGTAGCAGGAAATGTAGTCAGAACTGAAGAGAGTCAGACAAAGTCAAAAGTGAAGTTTAAAGGAAGCAGCACCGTCATGCAGTTTGTCAGTTATTCATGCACGAGATGTTCAGAATGATTTGGGAGGAAACAAAAGCATCTTCGAGCTGATTTGAAATAAAAAAACACTCACCCCATATTTCAGCTGCAGTGTCCAAAGCTGCTCACTTGCTTTTGTAACAGCGTCCTTCTCCTCTCACTATTCGTCTTCGATCAAATGAAACCTGCGCTCATTCTTGCCTGCACACCTCCGTCGCACTCTCCCATGACATTGTTTAACACCAACCACTTGCACTTCTGCCTTTGTATTCTCATTTCCGAGAGGTTTTTTTTCGCTCTTCCTGTTCTCGTCTCCTTCACTTGTTCTTTTTCAAATTTTAATTTTCACACCTCCCCCGCCTCCTCTTTGCGTCTCCCTGTGGCATGGCTCTGATTTTGTCTGATTTGGTCCTTTACTTCACACAGAACTGTGTGTCTGGGGATGGAGCATGGAGAGAGTTTTTAATACAAAACTATGCCCGGGTATATCTCTCCCCGTCTGTGCGTGTGTGTTTCAAAATTCACTTGTACGCAGGTCATGAGTCCTCATCACAAAGTTATTTAGACTACCTCAGATAAAGAGTTGGAAGTGTCACATGCAGCGGTTCGATGCAACTTCCCGTGCTGCACGCAAGACGAGTAGCAGGCAGCAGAAAACAGTTCTGACTGACTTTGTTAGGTGTGTTATCAAACAGCAGATTTAACTCTGACTCAAACTGCAGTAGTACTGCATGTAGAAGTGGTAGTACTAATAGTAGTAGTATGAGAAACAACAGGTACAGTCGTGGTATCAGAGGTAGTAAAGGTGAGCCACAAAATGTTTTGAGTCATCGCCCCTAAAAAAAAAAAAGGAACTGCCAAACTTTGAAATGACTCAGTCATTTTGGTGAATGAGTGTCGGGTGATCGATGCATGTAGAAAAGTTGAAAAATGTAGTTTTTATTTTGGGTGTTCACAGCAGAATCACAGAGCTGGTCGTGTTTTGTGATCTCAGATCTAAGATTTAGTGTTCAGGGTTAAATGTGTGTCACCACGCTGCTAACTGGCACTTCACTTCCTCCTCGTAGAAAGAAGAACTGTGAACTTCATTATTTGCTTCTGAGGCAGCGAATAAACGTCAGTTCAGAAAAAACGAGGAACACAAATGACCTGCTTTCAAAGACGATGATGAATGTGTTTCAAATGACTCGGCCTCGACGTTACAACTTAGAACTTGACATCGTTTCTATGTGGCAGCATATTTAATATCATGTGTGTCATCTTCAAAAGTAAAGTAACACTCTCAAGCTGTCACGTACAAAAATAGAGGTAGGTCTGTTTTCGGGTGTATGTTTGTCACATTATGAAGCGCTTGTGCGACCTTCACTGCCTGTGTGTGTGTGTGTGTGTGTGTTTGACACCTTGCCTAGCTGTGTCCTTTCTATAGCCATCTCATGTGTTCATTTCCTCTTACCTCTCACGATCACGCTGCAGTTCCTCATTCTCCTAAAGTCTCTACAGGAGGTAGAAGCTCTGCAGCTGCACCCCACATTACTAGACAGCAGTGTGCACATGATGCAATATGCAAATATAAACAAATATACATAAAATAAATAAAAATAAAATATATAAATATATGAGTGAAGTGAACAGTCACTGATATGTCACCCCTGATCTGATGGATGGTTGTGAAATGTTGAGGTGTCGATATTCAACATTAGCCGTGCTACAGCCGAGGAACTTGTTTTGGTGCCTTCACTCAACAGAAACAAAGAGAGACACATCGGGACCAGAGGGAGAATCACTGATCCTGCAGGTCCAGCAGGAGATCAGAGACATGTGTGGGACTGTGCAGGAACTACAGCTCAGTGACGAGGCCAAGATGTCGCACAGCTGATCTGGATGGAAACAACCAAACGCTCTGCCTGTCACCGCTCGTGAGGCGACGTTCTGACCACATTTCACCTTAATGTTATTTTTGTGTTTGTCCTCGTCAATGCAGGCCGAACCTTCTTCAACTGCTCTAATCGTGACACGATGTTTACAAGTGCAAACAGCTGCTAACGTCAGATTTCATCATGCAAATCATACAAACACAAAACAGTGAACAGATGATGCAGCTGTGGCACACATGATGTTTAACTGACTTTGATTTAAAATGGCCACATGGCTCATTTAGTTAAATTAAGTTAAAGGCTAATAATGCATGATGAAGACCAACAGACTAAGATGGGACTGAGTGTCTGACACATGGTACAACTGACACTGATACAGAGGAAACCACAGACAAACACAAGTGAGGATAACAAGGTGCAGGTGAAAACCAGTCAGCATGCAACAAAGACAGGAAGTTACAGACATGAGGTGAGGGCAGACTTACAAAATAAAACAGGAAACCAAAAACCATGAAACCAATTCAGAAAATCATGACACCCCTAATGTACGAATATTAAGGACGGTCCAGGTAATCTGAAGTCCCCAGAAAGCATGTTGGGGTTAGAGTCCTTATAACGTCCTAAAGACAAGGATGTCTGTGTATGATACATAACAATGATACATATATAATTTTATTTTTTATTTATCGTTTCTCTTAAAATAAACAGACATAACAAGTCTCTGTGTCTTATTTCCTCTAACTTTTGCTGACAGAGCTGCAGCAGACGTACTCGGCCTCCTCTTTGCTGTTCAAACAAATATATTAATAATATATTTATTATGTATTTATTGATTTACTGAAGGAAAATACAACTCACAGCTTCATATTTTTTACATGTGTAAATTGAAATGCCTCCAGACGGAGTAATTTAATGCTCATTATAATAATAAATCCCCTAATAAATGAATATGTGTGTATATGTGTGTTAGCGTTTTATAAACTGCCTGCAGGAGACTGTTGATTGTACTGTGTGTGTTGTTGCCTTCCGGAGCTCTAACTGTATGCAAAGCACCAGCCTGTGTGCTGCAGCATGGAAATGAAATGGTAAAAAGGTAGCTCCACTTCACTTTGTCCTCGACAGAAAACTGGCCCTTCAAGTGACACGTATCTAATTTCAAGCTCTTTGTCGTCCGACTTGAGTTTAACCGCTCGACACAATGAGCTGCGTTGACTTTGGATCAACGACCAAAGAAAGAAGAATTGTATTTATTGAAAGGATTGTGTATTTTAAAGACAACATTAATATATATTTTAGGTGAATGTGAATTAAAGAGCCACAGATGAACTCCTGTTCTGATTTAACTTTATGTTCCACAGTTAAAATGACTTTCCTGAGGCATCGACCTGAACAATGAGCTGGAAAGAGTTGTTCTTTTTCGATTTGTTTCACTTCAGGTGACGACCAGTCTGGACACGAACCACGGGGCCATCTTTAACTGTTAATGTTCATGGTCGGCCACGCCCTCGTCGCCTCTTACAGACAGATAATGGACTGTTTGCTCGTCTGAGCTGATTTATGCCGCGCTCTTCTTTACCTACTTAAATAAACAGAATCCTAACACTTTACATACTAGGAGCTTTGTAACAGATACAATTCAGCTTTCATAGTGATCCAGTCCTTATATTTGTGTGACAGCTCTCCTTTAGTTCATTTTATTTCATTCAATCAACTTTTAGCAATATATATATATATATATATATATATATATATATATATATATATATATATATTTTTAATAGATATTGATGGTTATAATGGAAGTAATGTTGACTTCGTTCAGCAGGAATACAGCAGGGCTGCCTTTAAACTACAAACTGTACAGTTTGTGCATGATCCTCCTGATGTTCTTGGAGTGACCTCTATTGTTATTTGCATGATGGGGTTTAGTCTCGGGCTGCATTTGTATTTGCCATGCAGAATCCAGTGAAATAAGATGCACGCAGTTCATTTCCCCCTTAAGCTTCCACTGACTGTGCAAGACAAGGTTGTGCAGTTGACTTTCAAAATGTGTTGTTGTTGTAGTAAGTAAAATATCAGTAAAAATGCTAGAGATCATTTTAATCGTCTGTCTGTCAATCCCAGCATGCACGAGCCGACGGGACCAACACAACAGGACAGAAAGTGCCTGCAGGTATGTACAAATACGTGAAGACCACAGTCAACGAACAGCAAGTGGTTGACATCTTTTCTGTGTGTGTGAATGGCTTTTGTATACATATTTAGAAGCTCTGTAATCCCACCAAACAATTGCAATAGAAAGAGGCCAGAAAAAGAGAGAAAGGCCTGATTTACCTAGCAGTTAAGGCTGTGGCTCCTCTGTGCTTGCTCCTGTTACTCAGACCGTGCCCTTTGTCTGGGGCCAGGGCTTGGTAGGGGAAAGATTTGCATGCCAAGGGCCACTTGAATGCGAAGCTCCCCGGATTCTCACTACCTGACATGCAAAACCAGTGGGGGACCAGTTAAAATGGTCCACACGCACAGTCAACACAGGTGTACTCCAGTCAAAGCGCTGAACCTCCTACCTCCGCCTCCTCTGAAGCTCCAAACCTTCACCACTCTCCCCAGAGAGTGTTATGGAAATGAGCGCTGTGATTTTGCTGGGATACTGTACCTGCAGGTCGACGAAGAGCGAAGGTTGGATGTAAGAGCTGGGAGGACGGTGATATCTAGGTCCATCCGTAACACAGCAGAAACCTGTGTGGCATTCGAGTGCAAGGGTCAGAGGTTGAGGGTCGGTTAGAAGATTTGGTGAATTCCAAAGATGCCGAAGTCTTTCCTTGTGAAAAAGAAACGTGGGGCGTGCGGAGCGTGGCAATGGAAAGAGCCAGAACAGCTTGAGTGGAAAGAAGACGACGTAGTGGGTAAGAATTCGAGAATCTTTAAATTTATTTTCACTATGTTGTTGATTTATTTAAACTGTTGTTTCCTTTATCACTTTTTAGTGAATGATGCTAAGGAGGAGGACGCCCAGCAGCCGGCCACCGTGGCTCAGCCAGCAGCCACCTTAGGATGTGGGACAGCAGCAGGAATAAGAGTGCCAGTACCTTTGGGATCAGGATCAGGAGGACCAGGACCTGACACCAGGCCAGACTGGTCCACACTGATGCTCCGGGGCTCCTTCTACCATCCGAGTACTCTGGCACTTGTCAGCAGGGCGAAGGTAAGGTCTGACTTTTGTTGGCATGTTGATATGCAGGCAGCTTAAAGGTACTTTAGAAATACCTGGTGATGGCACAGCTTGTCTGATACTGATGATCAAATATCATTGATGTATACATCAACATGTATACATGATCATTAAGCAGCAGTTTGTGAACTTCTCTCCCTACCAGCCGCGGCCTCGTACTTCCCCCGGCTCAGGTGACTTTGTGTGCTCCGTGTGCCACAAGATATTCCCCCTGCAGCGCATGCTGACTCGCCACCTGAAGTGCCACAGCCTGGTGAAGAGGCATCCATGTCGATTCTGTGGAAAAGGATTCAACGATACCTTCGACCTGAAGAGGCATATGCGAACACACACAGGTCAGGAACACACAACGAACCACGTCAGGAAAGTAAACGGTCCTGTCGGCCATGATGTTGTGGAAGTGGAGGAGTGCTTGATGTCTTATTGCTGTTTCTACATGCTTTGCCAGATGAAATGGCAAGAAAAACACAGTCAGCACAGACCGGTGGCGTCAGATTGCCAGTTCACACGTGGTTTGTTGTGCTGCCTGGAGGTCCTGTGCGACATAGCAGGGGCAAAGCAGAAGTCCGTTAACATCAAGGCCGTTTGGAGAGGATATAGACTACTTTATGAACACGATTACAGAAACAGAGACGTTAGTTAATATGTAACAGTGGCAGGCTCAGTTGTCACACAGTTTCAGGTGTACATACAAAAACCCTGTTTCGTTGCCCCCTGCTGCAGGTATCCGTCCCTACAAGTGCGAGCTGTGTGAGAAGGCCTTCACTCAGCGCTGCTCTCTGGAGTCTCACATGAGGAAGATTCACGGCGTCCACCAACAGTACGCCTACCGCCAGAGACGCTCCAAGATCTTTGTGTGTGAGGATTGTGGTTACACCTCGAGCCGCCCTGACGAGTACTTCCTCCACGTGAGACAGTGCCACCCGGGTAGTCCCGCCCTGCGCAGGTACTACCGCCGCCAGGCCCACGAAAACAGCAGCTTCGCTTCAGCAGACCGTAAACTCAACCCCTATTTGCTTTACTCGTCTCCTGCGTACTACATGTAGGATTTAAATTCTGAATCACTGTAAAACATCCACAAATGAAAATATCATGTTAGTTTAAATAAAGTATTCAACTGTGTAAAATTTACTCCATGTATGTACAGCGTCTGTGTTCTCTCAATACTTTTTGTACTCCAGTATGTTTACTGTTAAAATAAAAATGAAGGATCCAAAATAATTCTTCACGTTTCGATCGTTTTATTAAATGCAAAATGATGATGATACCTGTGATGAGATAATAAATTCACTTTTTGGCCACCAGAAGGCAGCGAAAACAAGTCACCTTCATCAAGTGAACTTGTTAAATAGTTGGTTATTATTTACACATTCAGCTGTTACATAATCATTCATCTGGGGTAGCATGCAGATATATTAGAAAATATCTAAATACTCTGCTATGTTTGGGTTGAAGGTCAAGACTTCAAGTCATGACTCCCTGGTTAAAATGATGTTTATGTTTAGTCTGTGTTGTTTTAAAAATGTCGAGTTATATCCACGAAAACAGGGCCTCATCTTAGCTATCTAGTCTAAACAACAGAACCCAGTCTCCATCCAGCGTACCAAACTGACACAAGGTCTGAATCTCAAGGTCGAATAATCTTTCAGTCTGAACCAATCACCACGCCGATGCACCGAGGGGTTTCTTCCACACTCCCTCAACTGTGGGAGCAAACTGTGAACGAAGGTGAAGAAACGAACTTCTCACTTATTTGGATCATAAAACATTTATTAATTCCACTTAATAATTCAGATTATGTTTGCCTCTCACCTGTTAATAAAGGGATTTGTCATTCGTTGACTTACTCAGGCAGATCGTTCGTCACACTGAGGTCGAGTCCACGATTAAAACCATTTATTTAGCACATGCTACGATCTGCTGTCACTCTATCAACCATTCTTTAACCCTTTACATCTCTCATATAGTCTTTCTTTACATTTGTCCTGGAGTACATCAAAGCACTTTCTAAACACATCTGTTTAATTTCCCTTAAATATTTTTGAGAACTCAGCAAAGCGCCACAGAAACCACAAAGTCTCACGCAGCCGGACTTACAGTACGTCCACAGTTTGTTGGAGAATCTGGCTGCACCTGTTATCGTTCTGGAAGAGGGAAAGTCAGACTGCATAGTGGCTACACCTTTGCCACTCCGGGACCACCTGTGAGGAGTTTCACCTCTGTAATGGAAGTGATTACATTTCTGACAATGATTCATTGAAGGTCTTACAATACATAGAGCAAAAAGAGGTGAGTAATTATGCAGCAGAGTGCAAATGCAACACGAGTGCAGTCGGTATCGTGATGTGTCGTCTAATGAAACTCTCCAGTTCTTTTTGCAGGTCGGACACTCGCAAAGTTTTTGGGGATCTTTTCTGGAGAGGTTTGTGGAGTGAGCGGTGGCAGCCAGCAGCGAGGGCTGAACGTGCCACCGAGGAAACAAACACATCCTCAGTATGAGTTCAGCGAATTATAAAGAACCTGAGAAACAGTTTACATTCTACAACTGCAGCGTTTACATCGATAATCTGGTAACTTCCAATTCTTAAATGTGCCAAAAATATAATAATAAATCAAAATAAAGAAATTTCATATCTCTGCATCAGCATTCCTCGTCATGTGCAAAAGGCTTTTAGACAAACGTGGGTCACACTTTATTTGGATAGTTTGTAACATTTCAGTCTCTAGATGTTATATAGATAGATAGTATGTGTGTGTGACAGTTCACAAATAATTAATGTTGTTTTGTGCATGAATGTAACTAAATCTGAACCACATGGTGTCACATCAGAGAACAGATGCTGGATCGAAGCTGCTGAATTGTTCAGAATCAAAATAAAGTGTTACCCAATCATGTCGGAGAAAAACATTAAATAGTAGTCATATTTGGGGACTTGCACGAATGATGATTGATGTCGTGACTTTAGTGTTCTGCCTCAGTTATCTCTGCGCTCCACACTTGACTTTATGCACCTTTCACACTCAAACATCCAACACCTAAATTACATCGGGCACGGCTGACTGGGCTGGTCTTGCCTATTCTAGTCGATGCTTGTGATTCATCAGTTAGCGCCGCAGCTACTGTCGCTACAGCTGTAGCTTACTTAGAAGCACATAAACCAAGACAAAATGACCAAATCTGAGCAAGTTCATGAAGTCTGGAGGGCTGCACGTCATGTGGAGAAGAAGCAACCACTCGCCACAAGGTTACAGAGGACGCCCGGTGGAATTTAGGAGAGTCATAGTACGGCCTAAGTTAATATACAGATATCATTATTAATAAACATTTTAAATACTAGAACAGGCACAGCAAATACATGCCTATAGTAGTGCAACACAAATACAAACCACCCCTCGGTGCAGATACATGGTACACAGGAGAAATCTCATTGAGTGATTTTTCTGGCCTTCTCTGTGTCACTCAAACATCACTGTCATTGTCACACGCTGGTGCGAGTTCTGAGCTGAAGTCTGGCAAGCAGGCAAAGGTAGGTCAGAAGACGTCCTCCTCACGTCTTCCTCATGAGCTTCCAGCAGTCTGACGAGCCTTTGGCAGCCTCTGCGTTTTCCTCTGTCCTGGGAGGTTTGGGGGGCTGAGGAGTGGAGCAGGCAGTGAGCACAGAGCAGAGGCTCAGTCCTTTGTACTGTTACAGTGGGAGAAGTCGGCATGTGCCGCCATAAGGTGCATTTAGGAGAGCTCAGTATAACAGTGTCTCTGCCAGGCTAGGAGCTCCCCGCCTTCTGCACACACCAGCAGGTACGACTCACTCCTCACCTGTGGCAGGCGAACCTGAGGGACGAAAACAGACCATAACAAGGTTATTTCTCTGGATTTGGTCAACTAGCAGTCAGCCCAGCTCAGCATCTGTCTTTCAAACTTCACCAGTCAGTCCCAGATTTACTCTTGTCTGGTGGCTTCTTGCTCGCTCGCCCTCTTCTCTTGTCTTCTAAGCTTCCTTAGCTAACAGCAGCTACAGTTGGCAGCAGTTTACTTGACTGTCCATCAGAGAGCTGAGGTGCAGCTCAGAGGGAAACCAGAACATTTTCGGGAAGCCGGGTGAAGCCTGGTCACCAAACTCCATGACGTGCACACACACACACACACACACAGAATAAATGGACTTGTATTTATATAGCACCTTTCTGCTCCACCAACCACTCAAAGCACTTTTACAACACTTGTCACAACCATCTACCCTCACACACACACACACACACACATTCATACCCTGATGGCAGAGGCTGCCATACAAGGTGCAAACAGCTCATCAGGGGCAGGTTCCTATCCAAAGTGATGCTACACACACATTCACACACCGACAGCACAGCCGCTGGGAGCAGTTTGGAGATCGGTATCGCGCAAATGTCTTCGTTTAATTTTCAGATATGCAGTTAATGCAAAATGCTGGAGGCTGAAAGACAGATGCCGACCTCGGCTGACTGCTGCTGGGATAGAATATCAACGGTATAAAAATATCAGCGTTGCATTGAAAATCCCGCATTGGTGGCACCCAAAGTGAATTCTGTACCCTGTAGAACAGGAGCAGGTGGCGGTGGAGAGGTATCACCAGCGGGTAACGGCAGGCTGGGGGCGCTCTGTCCCTCTGCAACACACACAAATCAACAGCAGCTTTTGTAGAAACACACACTGAGGCACTGAATAAGAGCTGGAGCAGCTGGATTTCATGACATACTGGGAAACTCTGTTTGCCCATTAGCAAGTCTTAGTTACTCACGCAACAACTCCAAAGCTTCTGCAAATGAATTAGAGAATCACACAGGTTACATGCTGTTTTCAAGGTGCTCCACTTCACACAGAGAAAAAGAATATGAAAGTGGATTAAAGATAGGCTTACATCCCCTGGTGCGTCCACACAGTGGGCAGGCAGAGCAAGAGATGCTGGGCAGATACTCAGCTCTGTGATTGGAGGAGAGAGAGGAACATCAGACGTGCCCATGATGTGTGCAGCGGCGGCGCTGTTGCAGGCATTCCGCCTTTGGGGGGCGCTGCTGGGCCAGCCAGATTTGTAATAACACACAGAAACAGAACAGAACCAACAACACGTACACATTGTGCGGTGATGAAAGGGGCGATGGTGTGAGTGTGAAAGAGGAGAGAGAAGAGAAGTGATGAAGAAAGCAGTGTGTGAAGGAAAGTTTGCATCGACACACACGGAGCGAGGTGCGTGCTTTTTGTCCGCATGCTTCTGACAGGAGCTGTTCTCATAATTCATCCAGCAGAGTTCAGCAGCAGGAAGACCCCTCAACACTGCCTCTTTTAAAAGTGTATGACACTGTATTGATTCATTGAAACTGGCATCCAAGTTCCTGCATACCGGGGCTATTCTTAGAGAGGGTATTTACCACCATGTTCTGACTGAGGCCTCCAACATAAGCAGATGCTACTGGGACTGTGCAGCGCTGTGTTTATTCAGAGTGGCTCATGTTGTCTGGAACTCATTCCACCTCACGTTTATGTAGTTCTTAAAAGACTGTAAAGTTGCTCTCAGCGTGTGTGGATGTCTTTGTGATTAGATAATGCTACTTTTTTAACCAACTGGGTTAAATTTAAAATAAAAACAAAAGTCACGTCTGCACGGCCTTTAAAGTCCCCATGAGGTCAAACTAAACGTCCAGGTGCTGTCCTCCGTCCTCCAGCGTCTGTCCAACACTGACACAAAGTGTCTTCAGGTGTTCTTCGTGGAATTTTAGTGTTTGTCATTTCAGAAAAAGTTGTTGATGATGTGATCCTGCACTCGGGGGGCGTGTACTAGTTTTACATCCAATTAAACGTTTCACTGAGTGATTGCAAGGGCTGCTACTGGCAGCTAACTGCTAATTAACTGTTGCTAACTGAATCTGCCGTTAGCAAGCAACAGAACGAGGGTCCGACCACGACGAGGGTCCGACCACAGCCTCACAGGGGATAACATTTACACACTTTCCTGATGGAAAGATTGCTAAGTAGTGAACTGCTAACTTGGTCAACTGTGTAGCTAACAAGGAAACCACCTCGGTAGGCTGCTGTGTTCACTGTTGGACTGGATAAAGCCGGTTGTGTTCAGTCCTGGGTTTGGCCGTGTTACTGGAAGGTAAATAACTGATGCATACTCATAGCAATAGCGGTTTAACACTCACTCGCTATTGGCTACTGTAAATGCCAATCAAAGTGCCCTTCCTATGTGACTGTTTTTACAGCAAACCTGTAAAAACGAGGAAGTAAACAGCACACTGCTTCCTGTTTCATGGGGACTTTAATGTTGTTGTGGATTTCACCAGCATTTGCATGAATATTTGGTACTTTATGTTTAGCGACAACATTAAAAGGATGGCGGTCCTTACTGGTGTGGTGTCATGGCATTTCTGCATACAGTATAAAGTGAAGTGAAATGAAGTGAAGGATGAACAGAAGGCTGTATAGATGGATGATTATGATGATATTGGCATGACGACGAAGCAGGCGAGTCGATCCCTTGCCTGTCTCCTTGGGAGCTCTCCAGTCCTGCATCTCCCCCTTCAGTCGCTCCATTTCTTTCTCCAGCTCACAGTATCTCCGCTCTGCTTCTTGTAACCGCCTGGCAGATAGAAACAGAAACAATACTCCTCAGCACGGGTCGGCTCACCTCACATGGTTTGGTTAACGATGGGATTAGCGTCAACTGGTACCTCTGCAAGTCTTCATTGAGTCCCGATATTTGGTCAGTCTCCTCCTCCTCTTCCTCGGTGGTGGTGTGGGTGGATGCAGTCGGATCTTGCTCCAGAGTGAGTGGGAGCTCCAGCAGTGGCGGCAGGTCGTCTGGTAGAGCGTCTGTGAGCTGCCACAGCTGGCTCTGAATTCAGACCACAGGGAAGATCAGGCCCGACATAACAAGGAAAACACACACGATGAAAATATATTGAAGTTATAAAGGTCACTGCCAGACAAATGCCAGCCCTGACATGTGCCCGGTCTTGGTGATTTACACACCAGTTTCTCTGGTGTATAAAGAGTCTCACAGTCCCTGAGCCTTGTGTGGTCGATCTGCATCATGATGTCCTGACTGCGGTCGATGGCACCCGTCTGACTATAAAAGAGACACCGATTAAACAATAGAGGAAGGCTCCATATAAAGGCCAGCTGATGCACATAAAACATTAATCATGCATGTTAAGTTTACCTGGTAGCAGTGTAAGAGTATCCAACAAAAGCCAAGTGTACTCCAATCGGAGCTCTGTCCATGACATCAGATAACGTCTCCTGCAGAGCACAACAAGAACCGACAGCCACTCGATGAAAAAACATAAAACAACGAGAGGTTTCTAACATCCTCATCGTGACACAACAAGTCCTAGCTCAAAAGATAAATACCATTTCACTGAGACAGTCGTCCAGGATGTCAAAGTTGGAGGTATCCGTTGGGTTGGATACTTCAGGCAGGTAGGGAGCAGGGAGTTTATGCAGCGAACTCCAGTCCAGTCCACAGAAGAACGGATGGCTCCTGAAATCACTCGAGCCTTTCCTGCCCAGACGGACTTCCCTCTCACAGATGAGCCCCGAGATGAAGGAGCGAGCATTGTCTGAAATCTCAGGGCCTGAAGACGGGAACTCAAAATACTCCTGGAGATAAAAAGAAGAAATACTTAAACCACCACATGACCAACATCAGACTGAAGTCTGGAAGAAAGATTCTACGTTGGATACAGACATTGTAAGTCTGGTTTTGTACCTGGAAGTGGATTATCTTGGCATATGTTTCAGAGATTGACTCTGCATAGAAGGGTGTGGTCCCCAGTAGCATCTCATAGGCACAGATCCCAAGAGCCCACCAGTCGCATTCAGGACCGTAACCTCCACCTCCCTCTACTGCCTTTAAAATCTCTGGAGACAAATAATCAGGCGTCCCGACGGCTAGAGACGAGTGAACCTGCAACGAAACCAGTTGGATTTTTCTGTTTGTGTGACGCTCCTTTCTGTCTTGACCTTTTCTGTCTTGACTTGAAAAGCTGTTTGAACTGTGAACGGTCTCACCATCCCGTCCTCCAGGAGCCTCAAACAGGAACCAAAGTCTCCCAGTCTGATGTGTCCATCAGCTGTGAGCAGGATGTTGTCAGGTTTGATGTCTCTGTGTAAGAAACGAGGCTTCATCAACCAAAAGCAACATTTCAAACTGACTTTGTAACGTCTGTTCAAATAAACCAACAAATCAATGAAACAATAAAAAATAAAAAGAGACATTTTTAAAGAAAGCAGTCTACCTGTGGACATAACCCAATCTGTGGACTGAGTCAATGGCCATGACCATCTCAGCCAGGTAGAACTGAGCCATGTCTTCAGGGATCCGGTCTCCAAACTTACTGAGCAGAGTCAGCAGGTCCCCTCCTACATAGTAGTCCATCACAAGATACTGAGGAAGGATCAGTGGATCAGTGAGGAGAATGGCTTCAGGTTAAAGAGAGACTTTGCCTTAGATTGACATAACTTTGTACCAGGTAGTTGTCATCCTGAAAGGCGTAGTGCAACTCTGTGATCCAGCGTCTGTCACCTCTCAGCAGAACCTCCCTCTCCTCCTGGTAACACGCCGTCTATAAAAGACACGAACAGACGGACAGATTGTTTCTTCCATCGCGTTCACAGTAAGGGATCAGTCGTAGGTTTGTGTCGGTGTGCACGGTACCTGTCCTCGTCTCAGCATGTCCCACTTGTTCATGATCTTCAGAGCGTACACTTGTTGTGTGCTTCGTATCCTCGCGACAGCGACCTGCAAACAGCGACGACACATAACTACAGCCACAATAACAACATGCATGCACGCGCAAAGTGGTTGCATGCATTACGTAAGACTTTAAATCCATGCATGTCGCTGTTGCTCATAAAAAGACAAAGAATTGCTGAAATGTAAATGTTAGAGCTAATGCTAAAATAAGCGCCTCACCTCGCTGAACGTGCCTCGGCCGATCACCTTCAGGATGTGAAAGTCTTCTCTTTTGATGCGAGTCCTCTTCACCTGCCTCACGAGGGGCTCAGCTGTGATCGGAGAGGAGAGTGTGTTCAATAAGCCTTACATTATATTAGAGAGCTTATCTTCACAAATTCAGGCAGACCGTAAGAACTGTGGAACGCTGCATACTTCTCACCCTCATTGGTCGCCATTTTAGCTACGTAGCTGAAGAGAAGGGACCACCGGCATTGTACAAATGGCGGCTGAGGAAGCTGCTGGAGCTGAAGTGGTTGCAATGAATACCTCAATATACAAATGGAAGTAGTACATATGGTTTATATTTACGTTTTGGCAGTCAAACGTTGGTGCTAATGCTCCACCCGTTTGCAATTTGCATGGTATCTAGATGTTTTAATGTAATCATGGTGGAGGCTCAGAGACCCAGGACATTACCACTGCAAGAACGACCCGGTTAGGTAAGCTGGATAAGGTGTGTACACATCTGTACAGATGATGTGACCTTGGGCTCATCCTGAGCCGTGCCTTGCTGCTCTTCCTTTTCCAGATGTGCTAATTGTCTTTCTGGCCTCCTGTGAACTGTGTACATGCATGTTTGCTCATTCCAGAGTTCTTCTTCAATAGAGTAACTACTCTGCGCTGCTAAAAATAGCGGCCATCATTCATGGATCGAGGCAGGTTTTCCAGTCCTTTATTTTTATCTTCATTCCTCACACACTGAGAAGGAATGCGAGTGAGGCAGAGGCATAGTTTAGACTTCTCTTAGATGAAGAGAAAGAGCAACATAGCAACATCAGACACACACACACACACACACACACTGCCTCACTGTGTGTGTGTGTGTGATGATCCTGTGAGAAGGATCTTTTATCCACTGCGAACATCCACAGTCGCCCTGGGTCAGAATCACTGGGCCTTCCATGTGACCGGGGCTGTGTCACAGTCTCTGACTGATGAATAGAAAGCTTTCACTTTGTTGGGATACAGATCACTGACCCTCGTACATTTACAGTTCATGACAGTGTAACTCACTTAGATCTAGGTCTTTGCAGGGTAACAGCAGATTAGGCAGAGGTAGCCCAGATGTGCCACATCCTCCAGGTCTTCCTGGAGCATTTGGAAACATTCAGTGAGGTTGGATATGTAATTCCTCCGGCATGTTCTAAGATATCTAGAACAAGATCTAGATATCTAGATAGCTGTCCCATAATTCCAACAGCACTGTGTAACTTTGGGCTGCAGGTCGGCAGAAGTACGTTTCACTGTTTTGTGGTAATGTAATCAGAACAAATACTCGAGTACAGCTGAACATGTTTACCCCAGCGGCAGTCTGGTTCAGTTATGGAGACAAACTCATTAATAATTAGTGCACCACCTTTGTTACTTTCACTTTTGGGCGTGAACGTTCCTCAGTTCCTCTTTGCTCTAAAAACTAACAAAAAAATTCTGTTTGTCTCTGAGCAGGAAACGGGCATCACCGTCTGTCCTGTTCTTTGGGCTTCCTGCAGTTATATCCTTCCAAAAAAAGCAAGGTCTGTGGAACGGTGTGGCTGTGTGTGTACACATTATGTGTGTATATCCTGCCTGTGTGTCCGCTTGTGTTTATTCAAGGCTACCACCATAAGTGCTCTGCCAGCCCCTCTGCCAGCTTCCTGTCCCGATGAACGGAAATTAGTCCCCTCCATGACGAACGACAGCGACGGAGAACCGAGCCTTAACGAACAGATCGATGAGAAATGACTCCAATGGGTCGGTAAACATGGGCTGGGGTTTGTCGCGGATATTTCAGCGTGTCGATGTTGTAAAATAAGACACGAAGACAGTTCAGAATGGGACAACTGCTGCGAACAGCTGAGGTGTCTTGTGATAATATCTCATGACTGCACATGTCGATGACTAAAGGCTATTCATAAAATCCATCCTCATATGCGGACAACAAATGTCATCTTTCAGTTTGGAGCTGAACGGCTTCCTGCTCAGACTGCTGCTCTTATTTTTATGCATGAATTCTGTTATTGAGATATTTTATCATTGTTATTACAGCGTCTGAGGAAATTATCTGGTTCTGACAGCATTTGCTTGCTTGTTGGATAACTTGTAAACTCTGATGATATTTTTGAGGCCACAACAAGAAGAAAAACAGCGACGGAGTCACTGCTGGTTCCTGCAAATGTTGACTCTGGCTCCGTACCCGTCACTGACCTTCCCTGTTAGGAAAGCCATGTAGGGAGTGACTAGACCATGAGTAAACCAGACACGAAGCAGTCGGAGGGAAAGCTAAATGAAAAGTATTTTTATTTGTTATAAGCCTATAAGATCCTTCAGCTCGTTGAGTTCAACGCGATCCTCCGTGAGACGCTCCTCCGACAGTCTGGCTCAGCTCAAAGTCTCTCCACTTAATCCAGCAGTCCGTCTTGTCATAGCAAAACGGGACTGATCAAACTTCGCAGAGCGTGCAACACGTTCAATCACGCTAACGCTACGTTACGCAGCTTTTTCCAGCTCGCGTCACGTGACATCTCCTTTACTACTGACAACAGCGTCTATGGGTTGTCCAGAGTTTTCTGGTTCCTCACAGAACACAAGAGCATTGCAGGATGGATTCTCACATGATTTCATGAAGTCCAGGTATACCTGTGTGTTTGGTTTGAGGTGCGTAGCACTGAGACGTCTCCGACAAACAATATGTGAACACGTGATTATTGTTGTTTCTGTTCATGGCAGTCTGCCCTCCGTATCGTTCTTGCCAGTTCGAAGCAGCCTCAAGTCCAACTAAACCAAGAAATCTGCTTCATCACCGATGAAGGCCGGCCAGCTCTGACACTCGATCCTCATTCCTGGACACATGGTGTGGTTAAATTTGGAACGCCTCATCAGTGAGGACACTCGATAGCCCCTCTTGGCTACTGGACAATACAATAGGTGCACACACAGCCCGTCACATGCATGGACGGATGAGGGAGGACGGGCGGATGAGGACATGTCAACAGATGTCAGTCAGAAGTATTACAGTGTGCAGCATTTATGAGTCCTCCATCTTTTATTTTCTATCCGACATGTCACTCATTGAGTCATGGTGGTCTTGGTGACATGACAGCAGGTCAAAGGTCATGAGGGACGGCAGAAAGTCAGCAGAGGAGTGTTGCCTTTCATGACCTTGTAGTCATCTAAGCACAATGCATTCTGGGTCGTGGCACAGAGGTGACTGGGGCAGGTCGGTGTGGTCTCCCGGCTTAGATCTGAATATCTCTCTTCACATCCTGCATCCAAAACGGTGAGGCTCGTTTTAGAGTTGTGAAGTCCAGTGTTTTCATGGCACCGTGATCCTTGGAAAGTGTTGACCTTGCCTGTCGGTCAGCCTTTAAATGGAGTCCAGTGTGTGTTTAAATGTAGATAGTGATATTATTCCTATCAGATTTATTATTTACTAATTCACATATTTCAGAGGGCAAACACAAGGAGAGACAAGTGACGGGATGACATAAAGTCTGTAAATCACCTCAGTAGTGTAACGTTATTCCCTGTTGGTCCCCCCAGAGACTGTCCTAACCTTTTCTTACGTTATGTCAGTTCCCGGGCTCCATAAACATCTTGAAATTCTTGTTCTGTCCAACTAAAATCTTGTAAACAAGCAAAGCAAATTCTCCCGTCCTGTGAAGCAGGAAACAGATGTGGGAAGACTTTATCTCTGTCCCATCCTGCCGTGGTACAAACAGTTACACCCGGATTAGAGCGCCCCACCTGCCAAATCCCTCTTTAACCCCACTATAGTGTATGTAATAGTGTATGTAAATATTAACCCCACGGTGTGTCAGAATTTGTTCTGTGGAAGACTAGTGAGGTTTCACAGTTTGATTATTAATAACAGGGCTGCAGCTAATTATTATTTCCATTACTGATCAATCTCTCAGTAATGTTTTCATTTGTTGTCTGTAACATGTCAAATATTGGAAAAATTTGGAGCTAACAACCAACAGTCCAAACTTTTATTACACTTCCTGTGAATTTAAATGTTTGGGATTGTAGTTTGATCAATTGTTTGATAAATCGACAGATTATTTATCATCTCTATATTTCTAATGTATAGAAACAAAACAATAATGCGTTGTTTATATCACAGGGAGAACTGAACTTTAGCGTCCTCCATTAGGGAAGCACGTGCCACACTGTTTCCAAGTGCTCTGATGTCCACTCTTCATTGTGTATAATTCCATGGAGACTCGTTGCCAGAGCTATTTTAGCAAGGACCGAAAAAAATACAATCTTAAAATAGAGGATCATGTACGCACCGAGAGGGCGGCTGGTGGACGGATAGATCGTACGTCAACTGGAAAATGAGCAAATGCGCCGTCTGACTCAGCTTCTGGCAGCTAATGTTTCTATACAGATGTCAAAAACACCACAAGGGGGATGAATAAACTCTCACATCGTGGCACTGGTATGAACCTCAGATGGCAGTGATAAGCAAAAATAATAATAAGAAGAAACTTGCAGTTACAGTGATTGTAGAGGCGTGACGTGACCGATCGATCCAAGAACTCTTCTGTTGACCCAAATGGCTCTAGTTGCATGATGCTTTGTTCCATTTATTTGAACGGGGGAGTTTTGGCTCCAGTGGTGTGGGTCAGACGGGTTATGAAGAAGTTGACCCAGATTCAACTTTTGGAGAAACGTAACCTGACGTCACAAAATGTCTCTGAAAAGTCCGGATCTAGTTGGAGTTCATGGACTAAACTTTGATGCTCTGTCTGTTGTGTTCTGGTTTGTTCTTCTACAGAATCTGTGCATGGCTACTGCAGGATGGTTAAGAATAGGAGATGTTGGTTATGCTGTGGAAAAGGTATCTACAGGGAGCAGACCCAAAACAATGACAGTATCAACAAATCTCCGTGGTGGTGTTCTGTGTGATGAGTTTTGGGTTTTGATTGGTTGATTGTTCCTCCCTGCAAAGGAACATGTACTTTAGCCAACCCGGTGTCACGTGTTGCCTCGCCTAGGTGTGGCAATGTCACGTTTTCAAAACACGCTGGTAATTCAGTGATAATAAATCCAGAAAAAGGAGCTTGCTGAGGTTGCAGCTTGGTTAGGTTTAGTTTTAAAACTGGACCTGAGCAGTGGTCTCCAAGAAGAAAGTCCAGTCTTTGTTTGATTTATCCATCCACCTGACCTCAACTGACTAATGTGGACTTTGTCACTCCTTATAACTACTGCTGGTGCTGCACCTTCATACATGCAAGTACTTTTCACATCTAGGTGAGGCAGAACGTGACAACTGACACTGGTTCCTCTGGTGGATCTGCAGGTCTATTGCATGCTACGTGAGACTGGGCTGCAGGAGCAGGATGAACTTATTTAGGTCCACATGTTCTGATTCAGTCGATTCATGCATCAGTCGAAAAGAAGAACACTCACCCCATTCCAGAAAACCAGAGACGTACTTCTCCCTTGCAAAGGGCGAGGAGTAAAACTCCTGATAGACGCCCACCAGTAGGTCCAACAGGGTCTGGAGCCCAACAGGTCCCCTGGTCTCGGGGCCCTCGGCCAGGTCAGGTGCACCAAGGCCAGGGCCCGTCGACATGACGCCCGGTTACGGAGGGTCCTTGTGGTTTAGAGTCGTGGTGAAGCCCTGGTGTCCATGGTATGTTGGCTTCACGGTGAGACAAGCAGGATCTTCTTCTGGGTTTACTGAATCACATTTACAGTAACAGCCCACCCTGACTCTCTACACCACCCCCCTCTCCCATAACCCCCCTTCACCCCGCAAACACACTCACTCTCTGGATCACCACCTAACACCACCACCACCTAACACCACCCCCCGCTGCACCCTTCCTGACCTGCCTTTTCTTTCTACCGACTCTGCTTGATCCGGTGTGAGTTTTCTATGCAAACATCCCCTTTTAACAGTTCGTGTTCGGTCTTCTTCTCTGTTTTTTGTTGTTTACAGTCACTTGCTCTCTTTTTCCTCTATTCTGTTTGTCATTATATGTCACTCCCCTCTGTCTGTCTGTCTGCCTGTCTGTCTGTCTGCCTGTCTGCCTCTCTCCTTATTCTTCTCTCTCTTCCCCCTGGCCGTACAGCATCTGTCAAGCCCTGCAGTTTCTCCGGCTCTGACTCCAGACCTTTTTTGGTGTTTGAGTCTCTCCCTCTCTCTCCACTCCCTCTATTCAAAGTGCTCCAAACTTTTCTACTACAGCAGTTTGAAGCCTAACAAAGTACAGAGTACACGCTCTGCAACATTTCCTCTTTTCTTTTTTCCATTTGTCACCTCACTCTGTTTTATTACCTGTCCTTGTTTGTCCTTCTTCCCTTTTCTCTCCCCCCTTGTGACAGAACAAACAGGAACCGCTGACCTGAATCATTGCGAGCTGTCGCTGTTTTGAACAGTGCAAATCTCTTATTTTGTCAACCGTCCCTTCCACCCCCCTCGCCTCACTCTCCTCTCCCCTCTGTCACCCCTCTCTGTCCTCCTCATGTCATATTTTCCTCTCTGTCTCCCTCGCTCACTCTTTTTCAAGGATGCAGAGTTCGTTTCCTCTCTCTGAAAATCCTTCAGTCTCCGTCTGTTTATCCGTTTACTGTCCTCCTTCCCTCCTCAGCTGCAGCCTCTCTGTGTCTGTACACTCTCTTTCACTCTTCCCTCTTTTCTCCTCCCCAACTTTTATGTTTTGGCTTTTCAAGTGAACTGCCTCCTTCCTCTTCTCTCTCTTTATAAATACATCACAGCTGCTGCACACCGCTGCCTTCAGCGTTTAATTCTAAAGCTGCTCAAACTGATGCACGTGAGCGTCGTCGTGTTCTTCTTAAACTAGAAATGAAGCACGAGTTTCTGTGTTTTAATCACATGAGCATGATAAAGTTATCTGTTATGAAACACAACTAGGTCAGAACCTCGTTGGCCCGTTTATAAAACACCAGAGGGCTTTTAATTTGAAGTAGATACAGGAAGTGGTGGCATTCAGCCATCAAACAGACTTTTGTCTGGACGGGAACAGCACGGCCAGACAGAAGGGAAATAACTGAGAGGGAAATATATTAGACACTGATACAAAACATAAAATGATTTAATGTTTTCTTGGAAAAAGAAACATCATGTGACTCTTCTCTGATAATCAACCTCTGTGACCTCCTGTTGACCCACGCTGACCTGTGATCAGGTGAACGGCTTCCCTCTGATGTCCTCCGACTGAACACTCTGTGATTTACAGAGTTTATGGTGGACAGTGAAGTAAACTGTAGCTGCTGTTAGCTCATGTTGGCTCAGTTTGTTAGCCTGACTGTGGGCTCAGAGTACCGGGGGAGTTCACAGCTGGGAAGAAGAAGAGGAGGTTTTCAGGCCTGGCCTCTATGGACATGATGGCAGAGGATAAGAGAGTGAAGAGGACGCTGACGGAGGAAGAAGGGCTGTAATTAAACTGTTCAGAAGTGAAAGGTGAGGAAAAAGAAAACAAATTCATGTTCAGTGCAAACTAAATGTGTGAGCTCCTCCTGCTGGTTGGACTAGAAACTGTCTCCTTAAAATATCCTGACTGAGTTTGCCTCATCACACTCGGCTGGAAACGTAAACTCAGCTCTGATCGCAGAGTATGACACCGAGTCATGTCTTCACTTCTCTGTCAGAATGATGAATAACCGGAGGGGTTATGAATGCGTCCAGGCAGGACAGCTCGTGTTGATGCACACTCACATGTTACATCACAGCTTTGTTTGTAATTGGAGGTGATGTTAAGCCTGAGTGTGCAGTGTGTGCGTCACGACGGGACACTGTGGGAAAAAAGTGAAGGGAGGGGAGGAGGAAAACAGAGGAGGAGGAGGAGGAGGAGGAGGAGAAGTCTCTGAACCTGCGACTGAGGAAGAAGCAAAGAAACCTGCCCGACAGTGAAGTCGACGTTCAGAAAGAAGAGTCCAGCTCTACAAAAGAAGACAGGAGAACATCCTCGTCTTAGCCCAGGAAAGATGAGCTGTATTCCCGCCTCGCACAGGTAAGACGCGTCGTACTGAAGAGGTGTGTTACGCCTGAAACTAACCTAGAGCTGCAAATGAGATTACACACCATCATGAAGCCAGTGCAACACTTTGTACACTTTGTTATGGAGTTTATCTCTGTCGTGTCAGTGTGTGAATACAGCACAAAGCTGGGATTCATTCAGGTCTGTTATCACCTCACAGGTAAGTACTGAAGTGCACGATAACTTCAGTCTTCATGATTCTCATCTCAGGCCTCCTGTCCTGTTTCTTTCCTCCCTCTCTCATCCCGTCCTCCCTCGTTAAGGAGTTAAGCAGTCACTTATTAAGCCTGTTAAGTTATTTAGTGCTTACCTGCAGATTAACATAAACAGAAGGAACCCCCCCCACCACCACCTGCACCATCACCACTCCATCCTCATCCACACGGGCCGGGGGGAGGGGGAGTCTGCTGCAGCAGGTTTTATATCTGAATATATCCAAGTATCACATCCAACAATGTGTCGATCGCCGACTGACACTGAGGTTACAATGATGTGACAAATATTGATGATTTTATGTTTGTTTGTTGAGCCTGACCATCTGAAGCTCCTCATCTTCTCGTGATGTGATTTCATTTATCTTAACGTGGCACTGTTTGTCCTGCAGGTCCGTCCTGAGCGTTTGACCTCAGTCCTAAACAGGCTGAGTGTTGACAGGGACAGGTGATAATCAGCCTGTTACACCGAGGCTCTTTGGAGCGATGCCGAGTGGTTCCTTAAAGAACCATCGAACATGGTTCCTCATGTTCTGTTGGAGCTCCAGTTTAACGTGTGTCTGCTTGTGTTTGCAGTCTGAACACTATTCTCAGTCAAGCAGAGTCTCCGCTGGAGGATCCAGGTCAGAGGAGAGGGAGCAGAGCCTACCAGGTACGACTGGGTGATCTACGTTCTCTGTTTATGAGGTTTGATGCAGGTTGCTGCTTCAGCTTCAACATGAGCGTCAAAGTTTGACTTCACGTTGGATCTCCTCGTGCAGATCTTCCCTGAGACCAACACGAATGACGACGACTCCAGCTCCTACCCTGATGACTTCCTCTATGAGAGGGAGCGCCTCCCCTCTATAGTCGTGGAGCCCACGGAGCAGAGCGAGGTGGAGGACGGGCAGCCGCGATGGCCTCCACGGTGCCTCAGGAGCAACAGCGTGGAAGGGGAGGAAGAGGAGGACAGTGGAGCTGACACCACAGAGGGGTGTGTGGATGGAGAACAGCAGGAGGAGCTGGGGGCGGAAGAAGGGTGAGGACCAGAGTCTCCACACATTGAATTACAGTTCATTCATCCCTCTGCACCACCTGACCATGTCTGTCCACTGTTGCAGCTCAGTTGCCAGGAAGTCTTCTATCGGACCGTCCCAGAGTCAACTGTCCCTCTCTCGGCTGACCCCACCCGCCTCGCCCACCCCTCCCGAGGCTGCCCCGCCCGGCCTGAGAAGTTGAACCAGTCCGGACTATAGACTGAGTATAAAGATGGACGACACATCTCCTGATACGCTGCCACTGCCGTTTTTTGCACAGGTTAAACCACTTGGAGGAGTCTGAGGAGTCGTGACTGCGGTCGGAGCCGCTGCTGACTCGAGCACGAGCTGGGCTCAGCTCTCAGCTGCCGGGCAGCGGTGGTAACGTTAGAGCACTCGGACTGCTTCACAAAGTTAGCTTTGCATTATTTAGTTACTCTTTCAAACCGATGTGAAAACTCTGCTGCCACGAAAAAAAAAAATCTCAGACTTGCACGTTTGTGTTTCTTTCTTACTTCTCGGATGGTGAGTAGTGATTTATTGTTTTCATAGTGGCGGCTGTGCCTCATTTAAACTTCCATAGCACCTTTAATGCAAACACAAAGTGTTAAAACTGAAATAAACAGAATTTAGCAACAAGAAAAATATAAATAATAATATAAATAAAAATAATTAAAAAGAAAAAACAGACCAGAAACCATGAACCAGTTTGAGAAATGTTACAATAAAGTGTAAAAGAAGTGTCAGCGAGGACGGAAAGATGACGAGGCACCTTAAATAAAGTCAGATTTGTCTTTTTTTCTTTGTTTTTTGTGTTTTAAAGTCTCGCCCGCGTCAGCCTAAAGGCCGCACGTGTCACCAAACTCTCAGCAACGACTGAAAGTCTCGTCGTCTGGCTCGCTCACGTTAAAGTTAACATGAGTAAAGAAATTATTTATCCTGCTACTGACTCGACAAAATAAAACCAACGTGTTTGAGTCTGTGTCCACCTTTTCTTCATGTACCATGGATGGCTATCATACAACAATAAACTCATTTATATCCACGTTTCTTGTGCAGAGGTTCATTATACGAGTGACTACATGCTGTATGTGCTGCGGTCCATTTAAAAACTCCTTCTCCCTCTTACGACTCCTCTTTGCAGTGACTGACAAGTTAACAAGTCAAACGGGTCGGCGGCCGTTAATGTAACCTGTGTGTTAACTGGAGGGTCATTAACCTCTGAAAAATACAGAACCCCGATCAGGTTACAGCGTGTGATGACAGCACCTGGCCTCTAGAGGGGAGCAGAGCAGCACACTGATCACACACAGTGTAATTACATCATGTAGTATGATGTTATAATGTCTGTATAATTATTATTTATTTGTAATCAAAGAACAGTGAAAAGATTTTGTCTCATTTACTTTTATGTTCTTAAAATGAGTGACAGCCACAGGAAGTATGCAGCTAAACTCACGGATCACTTCATGTTTCTTCATGCACGTCACGAAGCCATCACGTCTAAAAACAACAAAAATAACTATTGAAAATGAAAAGAAAAGTTTAGTTCAGACTTTAACTGAAATTCTCAGGAACTAACTGGCAGCTGTAACTTCCTGTAAATGAAGCATGAAAATCTAAATGTTGATTTCTGAATCATCTCTTTGTTATTTTAGTCTTCTCTATTTATTCTGAGCGAGGCCGAGTTTATTTAACTCAAACAGACTTTAAGTATTAAAACCAGAGGATCACTGTGCAGCGCTCTCATTGTTCAGTTTAAATCTTAACCTGGTCAGACTCTCACAGTGTTATTATGTATATGTGTGCAGACCTGTGGTCAGCTCATCACGCAGCTGATGACAGTGTCATGGTGAAAGCATCCGTCAGGAGGAAACAGACTTTCACAGTAAAGTGAAAGCTGAAATGACTGACTGCAGCCGATAAATCTAAATTTTAAATGTTCAGGTTTTATTGAGGCTTCACACCGAGTCAGCCGCTTCATTCATTTCCCTTCAGACTCTCAGGAAACCTCCAGTCAGCAGAAAGCTGACAGAAAACGTCTCTGACATCTGAACATATGAAGTAATAACACTGCGGGTCGTGTGGTCTGAAACTGTTTCACAAACACTGATATACGTGAACGTCTGTCTCTCTTTGTCTGTCTCACGTTTATCAGAGCTGGATTTAAAGCTCCTGGGGGGAAGGGGGCCCCGGGGAGGAGCTGTCAGAGTCCGGCTGACGTTTCCCAGAGATTGGAGAAACTCTGACACTGTCTCAGACTTTCGCTCTTTGTCTCCTCGCCTGTCGTCCCCTCAGGACTTTGGTTGTTTTTACATTAATCGCAGACTAAACATCAGACTCAAACGTTTGCGGTCGACACAAAAGCAACGCAATTTGGACGACGCGGCCTGCTCAGACCCGCGTGGGAACGTCTGTATTTCACCAACACTGGTAAATTATCACAAACACAAAGCACCAGGATTAGATCTTTAAAAACTCTGGACCACAAACAGACTTTTAGCTGTAATGAGGAGAAAGTTGTTGGAGGAACCAGCGGTGGCTGAATCACCTCCAAACTCTACAAACTCCACCACAGTCACAACGTGCATGTTTACTGAAACTCTGCAAAGTTTGTGAAGGATTAAAAATGATGAAATAAACTGGTTTACGTGGCTGTAAGCAGCTTTTTCACCTTCAGTTTCTAGGTAACAGATGGATGTTGGCCAGCTTGTTGCTATAGCAATCTTGATTATACAATTGATGATGAATTCATACTGTTTTCTTAATAAACTCCTACCATCATTGATGGTTCGGGCTAAAAATAAGCCGCATAACGCCTCACATTCGATGTCTGATCTTCAACACTGAGCAGAGGACAGAGAACGCGGCGTGTGCGAGTGAAGCCCGACTGTGTTCAGAGGGGAAAGAACATAGAAAATGGTGGAAAAGAAAACGGGGCTGCACCTTAAACCCCCCCCCCCCCCCCTTGTTGCTTTAGTCTGCAGAGACGGCGGACGGCGGAAGTCTGAGACAGAAAAAGTTGGTGGCAAAGATTCGAAATGTGAATGAAGCGAGAAGACAAAGAGGAAAAATCAAAGAGGGAGGACGGAGAATAAAAAATAGGTCAATCACTCTGAATCCCCAAAAGTGCCAAAAATAAAAGCCCCTCTGTCTCCTCTCTCACCATCACCCTCTCTGTCTGCCTAATCAAAGCCAGATGTATGCACACGAGGCCTTCACTAACCCTCCCTCCGTCCTCTCACCGTCTCTCTGTTTCTCTTTCTCTGTGTGGGTTTCCTCCTCCGGCTCAGTGCCTCTCTGTTCTCCCCCTCGCCTCCTCCTCCTCCTCCTTCTCCTTCTCCTCCTCCTCCTCCTCTCTCCCCTCTTTGCTTTCTGGCAAAGCAGGAAATACTACAGGTTTCCTGGCCCTGAAGGGAACACATTTCTGCTAACCACTAACAGATGGAGGGATGAAGAAGGGAGGAGGGAAGAGGAGATGGATACGAGAGTGAAAGGATGGTGTCTGGGAAAATGTCGGTCACACTGAGATGATCGTGAGATGATGAAGAGCTTCGATGTTGCAGGAGTTGAGAGGTTTCGCTCTTTCCCACGGGAGCATCGGTGACTTACACGAGCCGCTCCTCCTCCTCTTTTCTCCTTACGCTTCTTTTCCACTTTAATGAACTGAGGCAGCTGGAGCTGAATCCTAATGTCATAAAACACACACACACACACGTCCCCGCTTCAGCCAATCAGCAGACAGCTTTTTTAGGCGAGAAACATTGAACATAAGAGTGGGCCTGAGTGTGATGGATGAGTGGTCTGTGAGTGTGTGTGTGTGCGTAGGCGTGATGTAGTATGTGAGCTCAATGACTTTTTCAGGTTTATACTGTATGTGGTGTTTATTGGTAGCATTACACTGGTATTACTTTTACAAGTAGCACTATTAGAAGTAGTTGAGTAGTTTTAGTATCATTGGATAACTCAACGCTGTGATTTACAGAGTTTACGGTGGACAGTGAAGTAAACTGCTGACAACTGTAGCTGCTGTTAGCTAATATTAGCTCAGTTTGTTAGCTACTGATTGCTAATGTTAGTTCAGTTTGTTGGCTGCTCTTAGCTAATTTTAGCTCAGTTTGTTAGCTACTGATTGCTAATGTTAGCTCAGTTTGTTAGCTACTGATTGCTAATGTTAGCTCAGTTTGTTAGCTACTGATTGCTAATGTTAGCTCAGTTTGTTAGCGTCTCTTAGCTAATTTTAGCTCCGTTTGTTAGCTGAGGAGAAGGTTTGCAGGCCCAGCAGTCAGCAGCTTCTATGGACATGATGGCAGAGGAGCCCAGAGTGAAGAGGACGCTGACGGAGGAAGCTAAGAAGAGAAAAGGAGAGAGTGAGCGAGCAAGAAGCCGCCGGACAAGAGTAAATCTGGGACTGACTTTTAGTGGTTGGTGAGAGCTTGGTGAAATAAAAGGCTGAAAGACAGACGCCGAGCTGGGCTGACTGCTGCTGGACTAGAACAAATACTCGAGTACAGCTGAACATAGTTACACAGTGGGATTACACTCTGAAACTGGAGACAACAAGTTACAAAAATCTGTTTCTACCTGGTGTTACTTTAAGCAAATGTTCCTGTTAACTTCCCACTTTAATCCCTCCTCTCTCTGTCACCTCCTCCACTCCCATTCTCTCATACTTTTCAGTCACTCAACACCTCCATGACTAACAGCAGGGCTGTTGACTGGTGAGTGTGTGTGTGTGTGTGTGTTACCTGTCTCACAGTGTGTGGTCTGCCTGAGGGCATTTACATGGGCCGGCCATTTGGTAACACCTAACATGATGAACTGAACAAAAACCTCCACTGACTGAAAACTTAAAGAGAAACACAGATATTATTTTGATGTTTTATTTTAAACACTTTAATTTCATACACTGCATTTTGTCAAACAAATTTCATACAAAAAGAAGCTAATAGTGAGTTGGCTAGTGCACTTTAAACGATAATACTGTCAAATAATCAAAGTGACACTGTAATGTTAAATACATTCTTTGGGCAGGCACATTTCTATTAGTCTGCAAGTTACCTACTATTAACATTAAAACAGTAAAAAACTGTTGCGACTCAACATTTTAAAAAAGGTCCTTCAAGAATACTTGAGCGAGACGTCTGATCTCACCGAAAAGTTTCAAAGACGCTTTAAATATTGCTGTATGCGACTGTTGCTACAGTAAAATGTCGAAGATTCACAGACAAATCAGTTCTTTATACAGATTGAGATTCACGATCTCAACCATCGATTCAAGGCAGGCGTGTCCTGTCAGACAAAATATTTCATCGCTGTGTGTTTGAAATAAACGTATGAAGCACTAACGTTCGGTTGCTTGTCGTAACATCTTAATAATAATAACAGGTATGCATCGTTTTAGAAACAAAAGAGAATTTCACAGTCCAAATATACGGAAACCGTGACCTGTCTCAACACTGCTGACTATTATATTATCAACAATAAGTGTCCAATGTGCAGAGCAGGTATCTGTACATAGCAAAGAGTTGGTTACGCAAATCTCCCAAATGATTAACTGCACTAAAGGCGTGCAGTTAAGACAGTTTGGTGAATCTGACTTGTACGAACAAGCCACACGAAAAAAGTACGAAAAGTTTAAGATAATTAGAGACTCATCGTCCCTTAAAATGGTGAGTATATTAACGATTAATCTGTAACTGGCTGGGAATTAAAGTCATGAAACACAAGTTCACATGTCAGCGTGGACTATGACACTGCATACTGACTGAACTGGCGTGTGCATGTGGAGATATTCAGGGGCCAATGTGGCCAAATTAGAGTACCTTTGGCAAACCGTGAGTCATCCGTAACATTTTTAAAAACAGAAAGGCTGATGTGGTGGTTGCCATTTCCTTCAATGCTTGTTGAGGGCGATCTAAAACTATCCAATCAGTCCAGTCAGCCAAGATCATGGTACCTGCACAGATCATGCACAAACTTATTTTGTGGTCCAATATTTTACATAGTCCAAAGCTCTGCAGCTTACACACAGTATTCCACTTTATACAGTGGTCATTACTTTCAGTGAACCAGTGCGGAAGCGCAGGATCTTCTTCTTAAGGGCATGCGAGGCCTTAATCTTGACAAAAGCCTTGGGCTGCAGGGGTGCTCCGGATGGGGCAGGAGGTGATGGGAGGGACAGCTGAGGGGGGAGTTGTTGAGGCCAAACCAAACCACCGCTCTCATCTGAGTCACTGGACAAAGAGCTGGAATCTGGAGAGTCAGCCTCGCTCATGCTTGACTCAGACTCACCCTGACCTGGGTGAGGGTAGTCCTCACTGGGCTGACACAGTGGCACTTGGTCCCCCTCTAACTGGTACTCCATGTGCTGATGATGGTGGGGGTGGTGGTGGTGTTGGTGGTGGTGTGGGTAAGCGTACGATGTATGTGTCGGGCGAGATTTGCGTGTGCGCCTTCCACAATGGTCTTTTTGGTTTGAAGATGAGGAGGCTTGCGCGGGAGCCTGCATGGCTGGCTGGTCAGCCTCGTCTTGGCTGAGCTCCAGGGTGGACTGCCAGCGGCGATAGCTGCCGCCTCCTTGCTGTTGTTTCTTGCTTCTGGATTGACTACTACGACTTCCCCTTCCACCACTTCCACTTCCTCCACCATCTCTCTCTACCGTATTGTACTTGCGCTCGGGAACCCTTTGCAGGCTGTTCTCTGACTGGGACCTACATGCCTTCTTTCCAGGTTTCCTGCTGGCACCACTTTTGTCTTCGTTTGAACGACACTTCTTTTGGCCCCCTCGGGACCTGGAAGGTTGGATCTGAGATGCTGTGGGCTGCTGTGATTGATGATGATGATGGTGGCCTCTTTCTGGAGAATAGGTGCTCCGGTTGGGTTTGGGCACTCCAGAGCCCTTGTGAGGATTGGAGTGCTGATGAGCGTAAGCTCTGGTGGAGGCTCGGCAAGGCTGGGCTGGAATATACTCTGCGTTGACCAGCTGCTCATCAGGGGAAGGCTGCTGGTGAGGCTTCGACGCAGCCTGAGGGGAAGGGTAGTTGTGGAAATGTTGGGGTGAATCAGGCTCGCTATTGCTGGAGTCTGGTTGGGGTTGCAGAACTCTGAAAGATGGATAGTCCAGCAAGGTTGAGCGAGAGGTGTTCATCATGGGGGCCTGCCTGGGCCTGTGATAAACCACTGGTTGATGTGGGACACTTTGCTGGAGATGGTGGTGGTACGGTGGTGGTGCCTCTTCAGGAAACCCCGTCCCGTGGTAGTGCTCCTGATCAATGTTATGGCACGCCTGTGGAGCAGTTGCCTCTGGACACTGGGACGGACTGGAGATCTCTTGAACAGACGCCTGCTTCGGTGGATGTTGCTCCTCCTTGCGGCATAAACTACTCTGCCTCACTACACTGACAGCTCGGGCATCATGTGCCAGGCTGGTGCGGGGCTTCGAGGGGCGCGTTGGTAGGGCTCTGCGCTGGATCAAACCAAATATATAAGTCTCTACCTTTTGAGCTTGTTGATAATCTTCCTGACTGGGTTCAACTTCCCTCATCTCCCCCAAAACTTCAGTAACCGTGGCCCGTCTCACTGGGTCTGACAGCCATGTTTCTCCTGCCTCTCCCGTCTCTCCAGTCCCCTCAGGGGCCGAGAGGGAACGAGGGACCACAGGCTGGTGGTTTGACTCAGGGAATCTAATTTGCTTGGCGACAGGGACATCTCCTGACAAACAGAGCAAAGACAAAGAAAGTGATCAGTCTAAGCTGGCAAATCCTGACCATTGCAAAAGTCTGTGCATCAGTGTGACCAAAGGTCGACAGCTTGGTGTGCATGGATCAACAACAGTCAAGTATCTTTAGCTTAATGAGGCGCTGCACTGACAAATATGGATTCCCAGTAACAAGAAAAAGACGGATGTATAGGATGAATAGACCTGCACGGCATGCTTGACATTAATCTCATACTATTCATATTACTTCATGGACAATAGCATTTAGAAATTGTGTATTTATGATTAATACACTAAAATATGCAACATTATATTTCAGGAAATGGCAAAGCAGTGCAGTTGAAATATTACTAGATATATCATAGTATTCATAAATTTGTTCTACACACAGGAGAAAGTCACTGGCTTCCTCTGTTAACTTCCAGTACAGCAAACACACATTTCAAACCATCTGCGGTCTTACCAGACACGAGTATATTTTAATTATGGTCATGTATAACCAGCACCATGAGATTACCATGTACGTGGTGCAACAGACAGGACGGTTTGTCCTCTTAAATCCCAGTGTGCTCAGATTTGTGTCTTTGTGCTACGCCACGAAGGACGTGCAATAGATTTGTCTTCTTGATGTTTGTTTTCCAGACACCAAAGTGCATTCTTAATGACCTCAACGTCTGCAGCTCGGAGGGAGAACCATCGCTCCTCATAATGACTCTGAGTCAGACGGTGCGCTTTGTTTTGGGGAAACTAGAGCACGCAGTAAGTAAAGCTGCTTTCATGACGAGCAGAGCTCATCCTTTATGAATGAAGTCAATATTTTAACAGATAATAACGAGTCATTAATTCTTCAAGGTGCCGGAGGATGTTTGTTCTGCATCTGTACACAAAAGAGACAAAAGAGGCGACACTATGCACAAAATTTAAATATTTAACACTTACAAAGAGCTGAATCTATTGTTTATATGTCATACAGTGTAAATATCAGAAATTTAGAGAATATAACTCAAATTTTAAGTGTTCCTCTGTATTTTTTACAGTATAATATAAGCAAAGATGTGAATTTATGTCACGGGTGAAGCAGAGTTGATGATTTTACCTGAGTTGACTTGACTTTCCTCCACATCAGTTGGAGAATCAGCTGATTTGACCTTCAGCTCTGCCACCTGCTCCTCTAAAGACACCTTCACGCCCCACGGCGAAGACTGGAGAGCGCTCTGAAATCCACAGAGAGGGACAGGGCGACGTCAGAACGTTGAACTCAAGCAGGAATACGACTGAGCGAGCAGACAGGATGGAAACTTCATTTTTAATACGTTACACGAGCATCTCTCAAAGATCTGTTCATTGTTTCAGACACACCCTGCGCCTCAGTGCTTCACAGTAACGCAGATCAACAATTTCACTTTTTGTACTAATGGATACAGTTACAGCCACCTATCCACACCCTCAAACCACAGCGGGACAGTGATGTGAACACATCAAAACACACACAGATCAGGAATGCACATCGAGCCTCTGTTCCTCTGCCAGGATGAGAGGTAGAGACACTGAGAGCAACAACCTTCACATTCACAGACAGCTATGACCACAAGCACTTATTATCAAAACACTGGAACAATAACACGGCATTCTCCCACACACACACACACACACACACACACACCGAGTCCGAACCACCCAAATGGAAGCTAAAGGACGGAACAAAAACTGTTATGTAGGAGTTGAAGCTGTCTAAACAACAGAGAACAGAGACATAGAAGGGAATAAAGCTGAACAATCGTCACTGAGGGACTGAAGACTGCTCCCATTCTGTGGAAAATCAAAGATTAAATCATGTTGATGCTACACTGACTTGTAATCAGGAGAATGTTGTCTCGTACGAAACTCTCTGCGGTTTTACAGAGTCTCCTCACGGACAGTGAGGTAACATGAGCCGGGTTTGCAGGCCCAGCAGTCAGCAGCTTCTACGGACACGATGGCAGAGGAGCAGAGAGTGAAGAGGACGCTGACGGAGGAAGCTAAGAAGAGAAAAGGAGAGAGTGAGCGAGCAAGAAGCCGCCAGACAAGAGTAAATCTGGGACTGACTTTTAGTGGTTGGTGAGAGCTTGGTGAAATAAAAGGCTGAAAGACAGACGCCGAGCTGGGCCGATTTGCTAGTTTTTGATCAGAAGTAATGACGCTAACTGCTAATTAACTGCTGCTAACTGAATCGATCCCAGGAGCCAAACCCGGCAAGAAAACCACCTCGATAGGCCGCTGTGTTCAGTGTTAGACTGCTCACTGCTGGTCTGGAGGTTGTTTTTCCTGGAAGGTAGACGCTGTCACTACAGCGATAGGTGGTGGAGGTGTAACGTACACTCGCTAAATGCTCATCAATATCTGACTGTTTTTACAGGAAACGCCTAAAAAAGTCTACTTCCTGTTTGGTTAAATGCTGACTGTGATATAAATGAAGACGTTCTGATGTCCTCTGGGAGGAACATGTACCAGCTGAAACAAAACAACCAACAGTCGACTGAAGAGACACATTTGGTGATTTAGTGCTGGGCGAGTTCATCAACGGGCCAGGCTTCAAAGACCTTCTGTATACTGTATTCAATTAAGGCATTCAGCCCACACACAATAAATTGAGTTGGAGCGCTCACATCTGCGGTTTATCTAACAGTTACATCATCAACATCAGAGCTGAGAAATTGTGTTTGGAATATGAGCGAGCGTATGAACTCCAGCAACGACGCCTTCTTCTCCGAGAGCGTCTCACTCCGGAGCGAGTCCGAGCTCATCAAAGTTCCTCGTCACGTTTTAAACTCTGAGGATCTAAAACTGACTTTCTCACTGCACGCCGAAAACTAACTCACTCTGCGTGTCACAAGACTCCTCAACACACACACACACACACACATAGGATTCAATGTGTGTGTGTACATGCAAAATTA
Source organism: Nibea coibor (assembly GCA_023373845.1). Classification (NCBI taxonomy): domain Eukaryota; kingdom Metazoa; phylum Chordata; class Actinopteri; family Sciaenidae; genus Nibea; species Nibea coibor. The sequence continues at coordinate 22,799,413 of CM041733.1, forward strand.
AGATGGGCTTATGTCAGGCATGCACTGTATAAAAGAGGCTGTGTGTGGGTTTAAGCAGCTACTTATGTGAGACCACACTGGTTCAATGGCTGCTTGTTTCCCTCTTGTGAGTGCACACACACACACACACACACACACACACACACGGTCATCTCTTTGCATAGACAGACACACAGTCACGCATGAATGCACACACACACTCATGCATGCACACATGTACACACCTTCGGTTCTACTGAAGCTTTGAGCTGTAAAGCCGATCGTCGATCAGCCGCTAAAGAGCTGCTGCGACTGCATCCGAGACAATTAACTCTCTGTGCAGTCTGCCCGATTCCAGCTCGCTCGCTACGTGACGCCGGCCAACTCAAGGAAGTGAGTTTGTGTGCACAGTTTGCAATGTTTTCTATCTACAGGAACCTTTCAGGGTCAGTCTGACAAGAATAACATTCACTCAGGTTCGATACGCAGCCTGAAGACTTCATGCATTCATGACATGAACACTGCTGACTAATACGACCTGGAATTACGACAAAGACTGCACATAATGTGCATTCCACAAACACAAGCAGTCTGCCTGCAGGAACGAATCTGATTTAACGTCACAATGACTTCAAAGACAGACGGATGAATTCATACAGCAGTGAGAAACTGTAAAACTGTGTCAGCTACAGTGAAAGTGTAACTTTTTCTACTATGCTAAAAAGATGTTTTGATTTTTGTATAATTAACTGTCTCTGATACAAAATACGAGTTTATTTTGTGTGAATTCTGTTAAAATAGCAAATAAAGGTTTTGAAGTATAACCGTTCACCGTTTGTCATTTTAAAATATGGAATAAAACACCGACCTTATGCAGGAAACATCAGCTGACAGATTTTTATTTTAAAAAGTGAATTATTAAGTTAAAAGTGTGAAGATTAGTGGCTTTATTTTAACATGTAACGAGACTTTGACGGATCTGCTGTGCTCAACTCAAAACAGACTGAAATTTGAAATGTAAATCCAGACGAGCCCGTTTGAAAGACGAGCACAGATAAATAGATAAGTGTGTGTGTGTGTGTGTGTGGGGGGGGGCAGGAATGTGTTTTGAGCAGGCCGTCTCAGTGAATGGTAATTTCATGGTGGTGGACTCGCAGTTATGCAGCATATGTATTTGTGTTTGCGCTGATAAGAGCCCTGAACTCCAAAACTAAAAATATTTTAGAGATGTGTTTGGAAACCAACAAGCAGCTGTCGCCATGACAACAAAGCGGCAAAAGATGGAGAGGTAAAAGGAGTGAGAGAGGAAGAGGAGGAGGAGGAGGAGAGCATACGACAGGAAACGTGGATTAACGGGGTAACGTTTCAAAAGAGTGAAAACAAACAGTGAAAACAAAGACGAGCTTTCAGGCTTTATTTCCTGTGATCAATAATTCAAGCCATTACCCGACGGCGCTGTAAAAACACCAGAACTTCACATTCTCTATCTGCCTCCGGATCACGAGCCGCACTGCGTCTGTTTACACTGAGAACAGACAGATCAGGCTGACGGGAGCCCGAATGACCTGAGATCATACGAGCTGTTGAACTTATAATAATAAGACGGAGACTTTGTGTTTTGACTTTAACTCAGCAGCTCGTGATGCTGTTAAATTGTTGAATTCTATCCTGGTGTAATCCTTTCATAGCTTGATTTCTGTGAAATGATCCATCACACATATCTGCATCCTTGAACATGTTGTATATATTATTGTGCATGTACACATGCCGGCAGCTCATTAGCTTGTTAAAGCAGCAGGTGTTGGTGTTTCCGTAACCTTGAATTGTTCTCCAGTTAATTCCTGGCTGCGAGCAAACGCACTACGATGCCCCCAAAATATTTCCATGAGGAGAAACGTGACGAGACGAGATGCCAGTTCAGAAACATGTTAGCATCCAAAGCATGCACATGAACAGCCAACAGTCTGCAAACACAGGAATGATCCAAACACACAAATGCAACAGGAAAACACTTCAGATCCAGTCAACACGTCAGAAGCTCTGCAGGCCTCGAGGACGAGCGCCGAGTGGAGCAGCTTGATGTTCGACCCGAGAGAGAGAGCAGACGACAGACGAGAGTGTCTGGATGTTCAGCCTGTGTTCAGTTTCTCTTGGAAACATCTTCCTTAATCAACCCCAACACAGCAAGACAGTGAACGCACCACTGTCACTCTCGACTCCTCGAACATTTGCTGCTGGCAAAGGCGCTGATCCGGTCTACGAGCGACTGCGAGGCTGCTACAACTGACTGAATCTGCCATTAGCAGACAACAGAACCGGGCTCAGCAGTTGGACCGGTCCGGGTTGAGACCAGCGTTACACTACTTTAGTGATTTGCAGATGGAAAGATTGTTAAGTAGTGAACCACCAACTGATGCCAGGAGCCAAACCCGGAAAGAAAACCAGCTCGGCAGGCTGCTGTGTTCACTGGTCTGCTCACTGCTGGTCCGGAGGTCGTGTTCGGTCCTGGGTTCGGTTAGGTTCGGTATTCTGCCAGGCAGGAATTAGCGAACCGCTAACTGTTGTTAGTTTGGGACATTTTTCTCTTCTTCTGCATTCGACTGTGAAGACAAATTATATTTTGAAAAATCCCCCAGAAAGCTTTGCTCACGTTTCTGTGTACACGGGACAGAACAAGCAAACAAGCTGAGTTTACTCAGCAGCAGTATCCAATAATGTCTGTGAAATGTTGAAACTAGATATAAATACATCGTCATTTAACAGTTTTTATAAAATCACTCCACATGAAACGGCTGAGAGCTTCGTGTTCGGCGTCACGCTGGCATGTTTGGACCGCTGCACAGTGCAGCTTTGTTTGAACGAGATGTGAAGGCGCACTAACGCCGGGCCAAATATGGTTTCCTGTTCAACGTTGCAGGCAGCGCGCTCCACATCAGCCTCTCCGGGTTATTTTATTTTCACGTGACGAACAAGCATAAAATCAAACATCCAGCGGGCCGGCTCAGGTTTCACAGCAGAGTTAAGGCTGCGGTTGCCAGCTGTTGTTGTGATTTAAACAATATATTCAAACGCAGTCAGAGGACGCTCGGAGGAATCTGATTACCTCGAGCTGAAGGCTCGGTATCTGCCGAGAGCTGCCAGCTGTACAGCCCAGCGCCGGCTCTGCCCAGGATCCACTCGGTGACTGTTTTTAACAGACTGCTTGGAGTTTATCAGAGCCACATGGAGCTGCTTCTTCCTCTATCCACTGAAATTGAGTTGATCCCTTCTTGGAAAATATATATTGATTACTACAGGAAATCTCCTTCTGTGTCCTTTGCTTTGAATTGATTAAAGGCAGACAGTGACTACATGCTGTGGCTGTCAGATGTATTGATACTGTGACCGTTTTCCATAAGAACACATGGGCTGAATTATGCTGTGACAGATCTGTGTTTTCTCATTCTCCTCTGTAACGCACTGTGTTTGTTACTTTGTTGCTGTTCCTGGATTTAATCTGAGCTTCAGCTGTTGTTGCTTACACGATGTGGATCAGGTTGTTAATCCTCAGCATGACTGAGGTTTATTTAAAGATGTTTTACATAGTTAACGCCATCCATCAGTTTCAGGGCAGCAAAAAAATGTGTCTTGTTTAACTCTTGGTAATGGTGTGCGCCGACCCGTTTGCGAAGCTCTCCGTGAGCCCAGTTTGAGTTAGAAAAATCTGTTTTTCTAAGTTCACTTCACATTCCTGCCGAATGATGACGGCTAATAACAATTTGCAGAAATAAATCAGCTGAGAAATCTCAAAGCACAAACGGTGGAGTCAAAGCGCTGACCGTGCAGACAGCAACTGCAAACGCTGAAGTCGAGAAGTTTGATGTTGATTTACAGAGTTACCGCTAACTGTCATTAGCTCGGTCAGCTGTGACTCAGCCCGGGATGCCAGGAGCCAAACCCGGCAAGAAAACCAGCTCGGCAGGCTGCTGCATTCACTGTCAGACCGCTCACCGCTGGTCTGGAGGTCGAGTTCGGTCGTGGGTCTGATTAGACGTTGACGCTGGCTCACTCGCGGTGACGAGTCCAAGAGTTAAAAAGAAAGCTGTCTTCATTGTTAAACATCTTTAAACCAATCAGACGCTGCTACAGGTGTAATCAATCATCCAATCCACACAGCTCAAGTCTAACTACAAAAAAGCGATTCCTGCCATGGTGCTACGCAATAAAACACCAAAACTAAAAGTTAGATCTCTGAACACGTGTAGATGTGTCAGCAGACCAGTGTGGCAGTGTGACACACTCTCAGCAGGAATACACAGTAATTATGAACTCAGAATAGGACTGAAGAGAGCACAAAAAATAAACTGTGGCAATTTAAAAAGGTATCAGACACAAGTTTAAAAGTTAAAGTCTTCGTCTGAGAGCTGAAGTAATGTCTGCAGCTGAAAGAACGTCAAATTCAAGAGTGTTGAACAGGATGTGAAGACGCTTCTCACATTCAAAGAACATGGACAAAGCTGAAGATGAAAGATGAACATTTTTATATTTGAACTGTTTCTGTACAGTGTTCCTCAAACGCTTCACACCGTGCACCAGCCAACGGGCCGACCCTGCTCGGCTACAGAACCAGTTCAAGAACCTGATCCAGGCTTTCCTTCGGTCATACCTGCAGTGTGTTTGAACCATTTCAGCTCGTGGCTGTTGGTGGATGTGCGTGACTGTGACGTGACCACGGGGCACGACGATATGGAGACAGGATTTTCATTCATATTCTTGTATTAAAAGTTTCTCATGTATTTAATTTGAAGGTCATGTTTCAGAGGCTGCTCCGTGTTAAACTGCTGGTCTCAGTTTTCATCTTCAGCTCTTCACGTCGTTTGAAGACGAAGCTCCATTTCGTCGGTAATCATGATGTGTTTATCCGCTCTGTCCTGACTTGCACTAATGACTGCATTTTTTCCTCTTGACACCCCTGAAGCTGCACAGCTGTGACTTCAAGTAACCAAGTGGTTAGTTTTTGTTTTGGAGACCTCACAAGTGACCAGGTATCTTAATGAATCTCCCCTCCCCCTCCCTGCAGACAGTGTTTGCCCAGCTCAGCGAGCTGCGAGGCGTCAGCAGAACCGTCCTTACAGTGGAGATGTTTGTGTTTGACAGCTGTTTCCACCGGAGACTGACAGTATGTCGGACGACAGCACAAACACACCGACACTGTGAACGCGGCCGCAGCGTTGGACCGTTGGAGCGGTGCCTCGGGTCGGTGCCTTGCTCGAGGGTAGCTGAGCAGCAGCTGCTGAGGAAGGAGAGTGTCTCAGCTCACTTTTTGTTTGGTCAGCCGCGTTGCTGCTCCAGAGTCCCGAGGAGCTGGAACTCAAACAGCTCGACACAGAAAGAAACTAACAATCATAATATGTAACATTTAGAAGTTTGATCTGATGAACCGGTCGATCCTTCCTCCGTCTGGGCAGTGAGAGCTGGTAAATCTGATGTTGATGAACTCACAGTGTCTTTGTGTCAGGATCTCCCTCACAACACAATCTGACAACTCCAGAACACTGGAAACCGGGTGGGAACCCGCCAAAATAAAATCACAGATATCAACGCAAAGATTCAGATTTCCGCTTCTGGTTACTGACAACGATTTGAACGATCTAGAGCACAAAGATCAGACTTCACTTCAGCGTTCGCTCTGGGCTCTGAAGGGTTAAACACTCATTTTTTCAGTCTCATAATTATCAACATTCAGATCATCAACATCGCGAGATGAGATGATCCAACTTATCTGACTATACGGGACACACACACACACACACACACACTCACAGGCCACATTTCAGCGTGCCTCTCATTAGTCCCTTGACGTACAGGAGGCCACAGTGGAGGTTGTGCTGCTTTCCCAGCTGCTGTCAGCTGTCACATGGCTGTCAGCAGCTCCTGCTGAGGCATAAATACACATACTCTCCCTCATACAGACACACAAACACATGCATTCTTTCCCTGCCTTTCGCCTGGGACACAGACCTTTTCCCTGTTTCACCTCACCCACACTCACAGCCCTGAATCGAGATGATCTAAGCTAGCGTGCACGAACCTTTAGAAGGTTCAAGCAGCCTGAGAGGAGTTATGAAAGGAAGCACAGGCCAGATGCAGCGAGATCAACAAGGGGATAAACTGATCTATCGGTGCAGCTCATGTGCTGTGTGTGCCCATACATGCCAAAAATGTGCTCCAGAGTATCAGATTATTTACCCCTGGGCATAATCCTGTGATGAAGACTTCATGGAAGTCACCCTCAGATCGACCCTGATGAATACTAACTGTGATCATTAGAGTTATGAGAAGGGAAAGGCAGATTTTGAGGTGACTCAGCAGAATGAAATGAAGAACAGATAATGCTTTATTGGAAATAAGATACGAGGGGATGATTATTTCCCGTAATTGAGCTGCCTTACTCAGAAACACATGACGAACAGAGGGAGGATATGGTGAGGCAGAGAGCATCGTGGTAGCTGCGTCCTTCAGCAGGTCTGAAGCGGCGCCTGGCCTCAGAAATGAAACGATCTGCTGCTGTGGTTGAGGATTTGAAGCTGGCCTTGGAAACCACCAGAGTCTCAGAGGGAGCATAACACCCCAATGACCAATCAGATCCTGTTCCAGACTGTCTGACTGCGACCGCTTAGAACTTTTATGACTGGGAGTAGATACAGTTTGGCAGCGTCCAAGTTTTTAAAGAAGTCTGAATGATTTTATCAGAGTGCAGCGACTTCCTGAAGTCGCCGCTGGACGCCTGGCAACCGAGCGACCGAACACAACCTCCAGACCAGCAGTGAGCGGTCTGACAGCGAACAGCCGCCTACCGAGCTGGTTTTCTTGCCGGGTTTGGCTCCTGGCATCCCGAGGCTAACCGAGCTAACAACACTTAGCTGTTCGCTAGTTCGCAATCTTTCCATCATGAAGTCTGTAAACCTCGGCAGCGTGACGTTATTCCCTGTTGGTCTCAGAGGCCGAGGTGCAGCCCGGCTGCTGAGCCCGGTTCTGTTGCCACTTAGCAGTTAATTAGTTAATTATTAGAAGCTGAGCAGCTGGAAGACGTCAGAGGGGAAAGCAGCGAATATAATCTGGAGGGTTTGTGTCCTCTTTCAGATTTCTATGTCCATGAAATATGCTGCAATGAAAGATAGTAATGTAATCAGATTACAGCTGTTTCCAAACACTTCGAGTCTTCACAGCAGGAATTTCTGACATTTCAAGTATCCATCAGTCGCAGCCTGAATCAGAGCGCGTGTCATGGCTGACGCATTAAAAATGCTCCTTAAAAGACGGGAAGAAGTTTATGTGGGAGGACGAAACACGAGCATTAGTTTCCATGAACACTTGGACTTCAGTGCTACGATGCCTTCTTTGGCTCGCTTCCAAGCTGCAGGCAAACATGTCGGAGTTGGTTGAATTCTCTTAACAGACGAGAAGTCATAAGATGGATGTTTCCACCTCCAGCCTCTGTGTTGGTTCTATAGTTTCTATGTTTTTCCAATCAGAGGCTAAAAAACATCAGGCTGCACTTCAGATATTTCCTCATCGAGACTAAAGACTTAATGAATCTTGCATCAGTCCTGCATTGCTCGCTAATACAGTCACTGGGGAGGGGTCATTCCCTGCGCGCCCCCCTTTGCACCCCTCGCCTGCACAATGCTGATGGACTGCAGGCTCAGCGGCTTTCGGGCAGGAAGCTGGAGGTATCGTAGCCAATGGCTGCTGCTGCTGCTGCTGCTCGTCCTTCACACGAGTTAGCTCATTTGAGAAACAGCTGAAAAGTTGACACCGGACCAACATTACACTCTGACACAGATCCTGCCTCATGCTTCCCTCTGTGCTCGGCGCCTATACATTCACAGTGCAGCACAGTTGCTATCATTTACATAACTCCTGTAAGCAAACATGTCAGTGTTTGTTAGAGCTGTAATTGAAAATCAACCAGGAGAGCGTCCAAGTCTGAAATTTGCTTTCAGAGCTCGCCCAGAGCCGCAGTGTGAATCAAACTGAGGTTTTCTTTCCATATTCTGCATCTGGCAGAGGCTCGGTGCCGTCCGATCTGAGGCCTGTCTTAAATATCAGGAAGCATCATCTGCTGAGGGCATTAAGCTGATTTAAAAACAGGCGGACGCTCTTTGTCTGTTGATTTTGGATGTTTGGATGTAATCTCGACCAAATCTGGAAGCGTGACAAACAATGACCTCATCAACTGAAGTCAGAATCTGTCCAAACTCAGAGGAATCGAGGTGCCTGGACGATCCACTGTGCTCAGCATGAAATGGATAAAGTTATGAAGCTTCCCCAAAACTTGTCCTTAAATGGTAATGTGTGTCTTTAGGGGCCCTCCTGACTCTGCACACTGAGGTCAATGACAGCTCTAAGGTGGTTTCCTTCTCTTTTAATTTTCTCATTCTTACATGCAGTGTTTGGTAATCCAATCCACAAGAAGGTCCAAGGACCTCCAGTGCTCCAAAACAGTGAAAAGTCATGGCACAATGAGGCCGGAGCCTCGCTGCATCTAACCCAAACCTCACCAAGTCTCCCTCTGTTGTTAAGAACAGGACACACTGTCCAAACTGCCATGAAACCCGCTTCAGCACAAAAGAACCACGATCAGACACTTACAGTCTGGAGCCGTCGGTTGAAGTCCTCCGACGCGTCGCCTTTTGGTGCGTCCAGGGCGCAGCGTGCCGACCGCAGAGACCCCCAAGGCGGACGCCCTGGAACCGGAGAGTCCCCGAGGCAGAGCGCGCTCAGCACCCGACATTCCTGCCTCTGTTTGAGGAGCTCCAGCTCGCACAAGCCGGCCAGACTGGCCTCCAGCCGCTCCTTATTCCGACTGCGCTCTGCTTTCATGGGCAGAGAGAACGCTGGGAACATGACTCCAAAAGAGCCCGGGAGCTCCTGCAGAGACATCCTGCTTCACGGTTCCCGGACGAATGGACGCTAAATAAACCCGACGAAGGCTGGATGCGCTCTCTGGACACCCGCAGCGGAGAGGCATCGACTGTTGGCTTCAGCTGCTGAACTCTGCGCCGTCGGACTCGGACCCATTCCCCTCCTCTGTCTGGCCTGCGGTCCGCTGTGCAGTCTGACTTGGACAGCTGCTGGTGGAGCCTATGAAGGAAGGCAGCCTTTTGTTGGCGGAGCCAGACACCCACAACCGGCTGAGGCCACTGCAAGCCTCCAGTTAGAGTCCATGAAACCCAACCGGAGCATAAAAACGGACACTCACTCAGAAATGAACGCAGACGTTTGTCATCAGATATTAAAGTATTAAAGCTTCATTTAAATTATGTCAAAGATGTTTCTGACCAATGACTGTGTGTGTGTGTGTGTGTGGACATGCACACTGTGCGTGCTGCAGCTGTACACACACACACACACACCTCTTACCTGTCACATGAACAATAAACAATGAGTCCAACTTTTCCAACATTTCAGAAAGTCACATGCAGCAGAGGAAGGACGCCACCTAGTGTTCAAGAGGGTGAACAGCTCAACTGATCTGCCATGAAATACACTGAAAACACTGAAAGGTCCAAGTGGGAAGGTTTTAGCGCCACCTAGTGGTGACGTTTCAGATTGTAACTGACTGAATATCCCTCACCTCTCACGGTAGATTCCTGGAGAAACTACAGCGATGGTTAAGTCCTTTCCTAACCACTTTTCCTTGCCCTTGATGGAAAACGTCAAAAGGTCAAGGAAAGATGTGAAGGAGAGGTCATAAGGAGTTAGGAGAAGTTAGACGACGTCATGAAGGAAGGAGATAAGGAAGAAACAGAGAATTCAAACAGCTCTTATCACGGCGGCTACGTTACGCTTCATTTCACACACTCAGATTTTACACTCTGGACCTTTAAGTAAATGAAATGAGTAAAATGTGACCTATTCTACAGAGTCTGTGCTTCTTCAGCTCACAGATGAAGGTTCTGTTCAGTTTGTGATCCAACAAAACTCCGAGATGAATTCCTCGTAAGTGAACACTTGACATTAAACATGTTTCTGATTCTCCGGCTTCCTCCCGCAGTCCACAGAAGTATTTCAGCCAGCGGCGGCTGCTCATTTACAAACAGCTGAGAAGCTGCACATGCACTTTAAATACCAAACACCGTGACACACACACACATTTCCTGTCCTCCAAAGTGCAAAACACAAACGCCCGACACACTTTCCTCTTCGTGTCTACAGAGGGCATCACAGCCGCATGTGCCGGTTAGAATTATTCTTTAAGTCGGCGTGGCAGCGTTTGCTACAGCGCTAACTTCAGGCCTGCAGGTTGGTGACTCCTCATTGTTCGTCTCAGCTGGACCTTGGTTCTCGCCCAGTGTCAGCTGGGATTGGCTCCAGCGGCCTGCGACCCCGATGATTGTAAAACATGAAACTCACAGATTGTAGAAAAGGAACTTTTGCAAGCTCGAGTCAGAGCTTAGAACAGACGACACAAAGCCAGACGTTTTATTCATTTTTATTCTTTCCTCTGTGTCAAACTATATTTTCCCTTTTCTTCCTCAAGCTACTGCCAGAGTGGTTTGAGCCCTTATGATCTGTAAGTCGACACGACAACATCCAGTACATCATCACATCTGTATAAATATCTTAGTCATATATGCAGACCAAATTAGGTTTCCAAAGGTCACACACAGGAGGACGCTACACCACGAAGTGAGCTGGATGAAGGCGATGGAGGAGGTGCTGCAGGTGTGCGAGTGTGAGCTGAAGCTGACGTTACATTTTCTTGTGATCGTCGTTGAAACTTCCAAACACAGATTTGTGACTTTGTACCTCCACGCGTGGCGTGACGCTTCAGGATCTACTTCTCAGGGTCGGCTACAGTGTTCGCACACTCATGCGTTAAAATAAACCCTGCACTATAGATACACGAGGTTTGACGTGATACTGAAGGTTTGCATGAACAGGACAGCCGTGCATTTCATGTACAGTGGAGGAGATTCAGTGATTTAAACATCTGCATTTGAACTGATCAGTTTAGCACCGTTAACCTTCTGATTTGGACATTTTCAATATTTCAACAGCAAAAACTAAGAAAATAACAATAATGTACACACAGCTCTGGAAACTGGAAAAATAACTCGCAGCTTTCAGGCGGCTTGGCGTGCTCTCCATCAGCAAAGTCTGAACTAAACTTGCACACTTTTCTTTTCTTACTTTTAAAGTTGGACTAACTCTGTCTGTTTTTAGCATCCAGCTGCTCCTGTTGGTGTTTTCAGACTCGTTAAATCAGATTTGGTTCAGGCGATCGCCTCATCAGGACCTCAGCAGCATGAGGTGTGTAGATTTCAGAAACATACACGGCGGCCTCGTCATGTTTTCCAGAGATGTAGAATTTACAGACATAATGAAGGTTTGGGGAAGAAATTTTGAACACGTGTGTCTGAATATTTGTGCATATATGAAGCAAATAAATCGGTGTACTCGATGGTTTCTGTAAGTTTCTGTAAATCTACCTGATTGAGACACTGAACAAGTTCCCTAAAACATCCGTCAACAGATGCACAGATGTAGATTACAACAACAAGTTACTGAAAGAAATTAGTTTAAATTTAGTCTGATGCACAAATATTCAGAAACGAGCTCTCCACTTCACAAAGTCTTTACAATTAGAAATGAAACGTGTTAATAATAAATACACTTTTCTCTCCCCTCAAACACACTTAAAGGAGCTTTTTGTCTTTTAATTCAGGCAGATTTTCTTCTATTGAAACTAATGAACTAATTTCTGACATCTTATGGAAGACAGTGACAGTGGCACCTTTTCCTGCCTCCTTCAACACGAATGAAACATTTCATGACATCAATTCACAGATTTTCAGGCACAAAAACTTCTACTGTAAGTTTACAAATCACCAGGTCGAGATATCTCAACTTCAACTGGGACATTTTAGAGGAGTACTCATGTTTAACAGTGATAAAGCTCCAGTGTGTCAGATTTAGTGTCTCTGGTTACAGAATATGGAATAATATATCCATCGCTCTGTTTTTATTAGTGTACAATCAGCTGAAAAAAGAATCATTGTGTTTTTGGTACCTCAGAATGAGACTTTCATATCTACAGATGCTGCACATCCTTCACAAGGGGTGTAATCTGCAAACAGACACTAGATGCCACTAAATCCCACACACCGGTCCTTCGAGGCCAACTCTGCAAAATACAATCTGCACGTTATCACCAGAAAGTGAAAGAAACATTTCAGGATGTCGTCCATCTGATTTGATAGCTTCATCCTCATGTCAGAAAATCTCCTCACAGGTTGGACGAGTTTGAAACAGTTTGAAAAAAGGCAAACGTGGTCTTACAGGATTTCAGACAAATGCTGCGACACCGACCTCTAAACAGTTCAAAGATTCAGTTCTTAAAGTTCTTAAAGCTGCTGACTGGATGAAACCGAGTCACTGCCTGGAAAACAACACTGAATAAACATGAAGCTTGTTTTAAAGTAAACGCTGGAGTCAACAGTGAACGTGTTGTTTTGTCAGGCAAACATTCCCGTGACAGCTAAAAGTTTCTCTAAAACTGAAGTCAGAGAGGAACAACGGTCAGACTCTGGTCTGCTGCTCATGTGACGACGACTGGTTACAATGAAGCAGTGACGCGACCTGAACAATCTGATTTAACAGTTGTTTAAAAGCTGCGTTCACCACATCAGGCAGACACGAGTTTACTCCAATATATACTCTGCCTTTGGCTCGCTGGCCTCTTCCATGTCCGTCTAACAAACCCTGAACATGATTTGACTGAGGAGCTATTCACAGGGTGTGGAGGTGTGGGAGTGAACGGGCGTGCACATAACGCTATGAAACAATCAAAAAATAACTTATCATTCTGCTGATTCACAGGCTTCGTCATGACCAGCAGCTCCCTCTCCTTACTTAATCTCGTCTCCCCTTCGCGTCGTTTAGACGTGGAAGCCGGTGCGTGAAGGAAACCGAGGTAAAGTCACACATGAACTGATGCAACACACATAAAAGGCTTAAATAAAATTCAAGTTACTGACTTGCCTTGGCAGTGATGAAGCAGTTGAGATGTTTCTGAGCAAATCATTAAAACACTGGAATGCCCTTAACGGTTGGCTGTGAACAAACATTTCTTTATTCCCTTGGCAACACATTAGGAAACTTGGAGCCGTGCCACCTTCAGCTATTCTCTCTTCTCCTTATCGACATGTCGCGAAATCAAAAAGCTGCAGAGCGATGCCCGAGCCAGAGTTCAGAATATTTTAGACAACATAAACATACAATGTAGAATCATAAAAGTATGGCATAAAGTCTCAGGGAAACCAGCCCTGATCTGCCAAATATGCCTGGTAAAAATAGCCCTGACTGCTGTATACACACACACTCTCTCTCACTCACACACACACACACACACACACGTACGCTGTTACATTTTGATTTGAAATACTGCAGATTCGTTACAGTGAGTCCAGAAATGACACAGCAGCTGTCGGAGCTCCTCGAAGGGGAAGAAGATGTGTCTGCGTGTCGTTTGCAAAGTGAAAGCACAAAGTTCAGGATAGATCTGGAAACAGAAGCTGCATGCTTTGGGTCAGAAGAAAAAAATACTTTGTGATGCAGCACAGTGAGGAGGAATGTGGATGAACAACAGAAGTAAAGCTACAGACACGTCCTGCCGGCGCTTTTGTCTCTGCAGGACTCCTCGTGGTGTCGACGTGCACGCTCACCTGCTGCAGGTTGGTGAGGTCACTGACTGAACACTCTCTCTGTCTGTCCACAGGCTCTGAGAAAAGGTAGGCTGAATATTGCACATCATGTCCGCATGCCTTGAGATTATCGATCAGTGATGCTGGTTTCTTCTTTTTTCAGACTCAGGGTTCTGGTCCCGGATGCCAATACTCTTATGGAGGTTAAGAAGGGAGTTTCTTAGCTGGATGGAGACGTGAGAGAGAAATAAGTCAGATACTGTAAAAAATGCATTTAAATTTCTGTATTGTTTATGAGCACAATGACCAATAGGGGTCGCCAAAAAGTCACAAGGGGCTGCAAGACTTTCTTGGTTTGGAGTGGACTGGTCCCGGTCTCAAGATGACTTTCTAAAAGTTTTAAAAGAGAAGGCCTTTTCTCGGACTCAAACAAAGAGGACTCTTGGTCTTGTCTTGAATTTTAAAATAATTTTATCGTATGTCTCTACGTTCATTCATGCAGTCCGGTCTTGATCTCCACAAACCCCTCAAAGTCTTGGTCACAGTCCGGTCTTGGTCATGACTCGTCTACAACAATGGCTGTCATTGTGAGGGTGACATTCCTGCATTTGTTTTATGGCTCTGCAGCCAGTGGAAAACAAAGCCAAACATCAGCGACTCAGGGTTTTTCTGTGGTACAAGCCTACGGAAGCATTTCACCATGAAGTACACAACCTGCGTTCGACCTGCTGCCTCACCTTATCGAGCAGCAGCACCGACGATTTGAGTATCTCTTTCCACTTCTGGAGCTCGTCATCGCGGTAACGCTGCTGGGAGTCCAGGAGCTGCACCCATTCCAGCTGGGTCTCCGGAGCTCTGCTAATGAGACATAAACAACTACAGTCACCTCATCAACACCTGAAATAAACTGTTCAATCATATTAATATATATCTCACAATCTGTATGTCACCACAAGAGTTAGAAGAGTTCTTCTTCCAAACGTGTGATTACCTTTCTTCTGGTCTCAGTCCCTGTGATGCAGCGAGGCTCTGCGTGGTGTGCTCCAGCATCCAGAGCTTGTAGAACAACATTACGTTGAGAACAATCAGCAGTATCAGGCTACAAACAGAGAGGGAGAGAAAACACTTCACAAACGAACATCAGAGACTAAGTCACTTAATGCCAGTTACTGAAATGAATCAGGGTCACGTGGCATGAATGGAAATACCTGACACAGATCCTGTGGGACGCAATGGAAAAGATCAGAGAAAGAAGAAGAAGTAGATTACAACAGAAGGCAACGACACGAAGACAAAGAAAGAAAGAAAGAAAGATGGAAAGAAAGAAAGAAAGAAAGAAAGAAGTGAACATCCTCTAAAATTTGGGCGATTCGTCAGACAAACGCGACGTGAAGGTGTCACCTGACAGGGAGTACTTTATACAAACGATACCACAACTCACACGAGACTGATGAGCAGCAGCAGTTTGGATAAGTTGTAAAGTGCGAGGCCGCCTGGAGCGTCGGGTATGTGTCTGGTCTGCGTGGATCCTACAGAGAACAGAAGAAAGGACTGTGACCGAAGATCTTACCACAAAGGATGTTATTTCGCCGTCAGTCTTACAGTATCTGCCTGACCACAGACCATTTGTTGACTTCTGCTGGGCTGACCTGCCACATGCTTGATGTGCTGGTTCTCCTCCTCATCCTCAGGCGTGGTAACGGGGCTGAAGGCCTCGTCCATGTTTCCCGGCGTCCTGACCAGCGTCCGTTTCCTCCTCCGGCCGGTGCCCGTCCTCAGAGCCTTGGTCTTGGGTGAATGTGGATCCAGCAACACCACATCCAACTTATTCAGCTCCAGTTCTAGAAACCAGAGAGAGAAGAGTGGAAGATCTGATGGAGTTCATGGGGGTCACTGCAGTTAACTGCACAATGGCTGTACTGGAATTAAAACAACTACACCAGACAGGACATAGTGTAACCAGAATACTAAACGATCAGGGGGGGGTTCACCTGCGTTTACTTTGATTTGGACTCAAAATTCAAGTTTATTGGTGCTAACCTAAGTGTCTGAAGTACTCATCCAGGCCACTCCAGAAGTTCCTCTCGATAAAGCCCTTCACAAGTCCCCACGGCTGCTTCCTGTAACGAAGCTCTGTGGAAACCCTGCAGGACAAACACACACACACACAAACACACACATTTTACAGCTGCAATTACTGTATCTACATTCATGCTGCTGTTTCACCCTCCTTACCGAAGACGACACTTGTTCTTGGACACTCTGGTCAGCATGTAGCGGTTGAGAGTGTAGAAGTAGTCGTGGTAGGGAACGTCATGGGCGATCACCTCTGCATCGATGATGTAGCACTCATTCTCCTGACTCGCCTTGTAAAGAGTCTGAAGTTACAAAAGAACATAGTCAGATACAGAAGTACTCTACTAGGCTAGAAATGATGAAACTAAATGACTCGTCCACCAACCTGCGCCTCAGTTACTGTGGCCGCCTTGGGAGCCAGAGGATTATTCAGGGCAATGGTGTACATGATCTCTCGCGTCTGGTCGCCCTCATGCTCTTTCCTCCACGGGTGATACACCACGTCTGCAAGAGACCAACAACACTAACTAAACACAGTGTTCTCATCATTTAGACATTTTAGAAGTGATGGCTCTGATGGTTAAACTGTCTTGGAAACTGAAAGGAGAGGTGTGTGTTCTGTGATTCACCTGAGAACCTCCTCTGCTCCCGAAAGTCCCTCATGAAATCCGACTCGGTGAAAAGTAAGTTGTACATCTTGTCCACACCAAACTTGTACACCCCGTTGATATACTGCCTGCCGCTCAGGTCTTCGTGGAACGCCTGTACCTCACCTGCACAGACAAAATGCCAGTTTCACACGTCGGGTTATGTCTTGTCTCATGCATCTAAAGTCGGTGTTAGCCTTTCTGTGGTCACATACACTCGTCATGCGTCTCGGATGAGTCGCTGAGCTCGGTGGGCAGGTCCTCGTCGTTGGCGTCCAGTGATGGTGAAAGAGCGTGGCTGCTGTTCTGGCTGCTGCGATTCTCAAGCATCGGGAGTTTCAAGAGGTCTGCGTCAGGCAGAGGGCTGGCTTCGTCTTCCACGGGGGGGAGGTCATACTGCTGCAAGATTTACAAGGCGAGGTAAGGTTCATTCATAGTGAATCGCACTGTGGTGGCTCGGGATCAGCACAGGACACAGTCCCGCCTACTCACAGCGACAGAGGAGTCGACGCCGGACAGCTCCGGTGGAGCGCTGCTGGGGAAGACTTTGTGGGGCAGGAGCGGGCTGACATCTGGCTTGGCCTCGGTGTTCTTGGCGAGGGTTTCGCCGGCGTCATGTTCAGCGTTTTCCTCCACGGGCAGCTCTTCACAGTACCTGCACCACGGAGACGGACAGCAGCTGTAGGTCAAGGTTACCTGCTTGCTGCACACTGCCCGTACTGGGCTACACACATGCATGGGCATGTGATGGAGGTGGTGATGCTGGTTTTATTGATAAAAGAATGAACCGTCCCTGAAGTTCTCTCATCTTACATAGTCTTCAGTCTTTGACTTACCTCTCCATCACGTCAATCAGCTCCTTTCTTATTTCCTGTTTTTTTCTGAGGAGGATTTTTACAGACACACATGCAAACCAACTTAACACAAGAGGTCCAACTCATCAGGACTAGACTCTTACACCTCAGAGACGAGCGACAATGATGTTGAAACAGGAGCCAAGCAGAATATCTTTGTGTCACATGTAATGGAACATATGATGGAAGCACATGTGGATTTGAATGGATGTGTTTTAAACTCACCCCATGGTGTTGAAGTCCTCATCAGGAGGGACGTAGTCCTCGTCATCACTCGTCAGGCCAAGTTCGTTACCGTAACACTGATGGACAAAGTGCCACAGCTCCTTCGGACATAAAGGCTGAGAGAAGAAGAACAGAGTGTTGTCATATTTAAAGCTACAAACCCAGAAACAGAGATGTGGTCTAACACGTCTAACAACAAGAAGGTTGAAATCAAATCAACCTTAAATACGGACGTATAGACGCCGCGTCCTCCGGGACCGTCCGGCTACATGTTACAAAGCGTTTTCTGGAAAATGGGACGTGACATCAGCAGACAAGAACAATGACAGTACAGTCAGTCTCACCTTCTCTAGGAGAGCGTTCTGCCACAGTCTGAACATCATCATGTATGTCCGGTCCCTCGCTCCAAACGAGGTGAAAAAGTGCTGAAAGCAGAGCACAGTGAAGAGGAAGATGAAGGGTAGATTCATGAGTTCAGAATGAAGCAACTGCAAGAAACCTGGCGCCTAACTTTACCTTTTCATTGTCGGTGCAAAGCTGAATGGCGTTGGGGATGAGGCGGGCGGTCTTCTCCTTGGTCATGGAGCAGATGTCCTTCAACCGAACCATCAGCTTGAGAGCAAAGAGCAGAAGTTTTCACTGCAGAGGTCGATTACCTCCAAATACTCTTAGTTCTAATCATGTGTCGACAGTACGCTGTCCAAGAAAATCATGTTGGAACGCTTACACATCTTAAAACATCCGTGTCTGCAGTATCTAGGGGAGTAATATCATCAGTGAATGTCAGTTTGTGTCCTCACCAGGGTTTCCCATCGGAAGATGTTGCTGTAGAAACAAATCCAGTTCTCGGAGAGGTAGAGGCGTCCCTGCAGGAGGATGTCCCGCTGCAGGGCACAGGAATAGTCTGGAATGAGTTAAAGGTCAAAGGTCAAAAGAGAAAATGCACAAAAAGTACCATCGCAAGTTTATTTATAGCAAAGAACAACGAGAGAGATCATTTAGGTCATGTCAGCAGTTTTTTTTTATTACTCACCCACAATGAGGCGTTCAGTGTCAGGCAGCTGCTTGAAAAGCTTCCTGAAGTCCTCATTGCGCTGCTTGTAGGTGGGACTCAGTACCTGCAGAGGAAACACAGAGACAGTGACAGAAAACATGTCAGTGCACATCGCACCCAGACCTAGCAGCCTCTACGGACGTAATGGCAGAGGAGAGGACAGCGAAGAGGACGCTGACGGAGAGAGTGAGTGAGCAAGAAGCCGCCGGACTAGAGTAAATCTGGGACTGACTTTTAGTGGTTGGTGAGAGCTTGGTGAAATAAAAGGCTGAAAGACAGACGCTGAGCTGGGCTGACTGCTGCTGGACTAGTCAGTAACATTAGCTGCTGCTGGGTCTGCTGCTGCTGACCTGGATGATGATTGCAAAGTTGTCGAGCTGAACGTGGGATTACACTCTGACGCTGGAGGCACTAAATTGCTACGTGTTCCTTTAAGGGCACAAAAAGTTCTCATGGATGTACCTGTGGATGTCAGCCTGTTCAGACCAAGCCCCAACCTGCTGGTTTTGACAGCTAAACTGTAATTAACAGTCAGGAGACGACCAGGGGGCACAAAGGGAGACACAGCTATAGGTTGGAACATATAGATTTCAACAGATTTGTGAATGAAAGCTGCCGGCAGCATCTTGTTGCCCAGACAGAGTGACTTACAGCAGGGATCTGCTCTGGGGCCCGGTCCCATCCGTACCACTGCCCCGACTTCTCCGCTGCATGATCCGAGTAGCACTCCCAGTCTGAATCCAGTGCTGATAACCTCTGAATCTGCACAGGTATAATCATCTTTCTTCTTTTTAACCGCCTCTTGTCGACTCTTCTGCCTTTTTGCCAACCTGACTTATTCATTCCTGACTTCCCTCCTCTCATTTCGTTTCTTATATTTCCAGGTGTTAAAAAAAAGCAAGTTTTTCAGGTCATCACATGCAAACACACGACAAACAGACTGTGGTCACACACAGCAGCAACAAGCTCCAGAGTAAATAAACTGTTGCAGCAATGCAATCATTTCAGACTGACATGGAGGTGACAAACAGAAGGATAATGATAAAGAGCTTTCTATGTCACAATGTTAGCTTCAAAATCAGTTCAGAGATTTGATTTAAATCAGGCGTTTCCTCAGGGAAACAAACTCAGACCTGTCTGAAAAATGAAAAATATCTCAAAGGAGAAAAATTCTCTCCACTCCACGTTTGTCAGACTGATGGTAGATCGTCTCTCTCTCTCATCAGATTCAAGCTGGATCTCACAAACTGCAGATTCTTCTCATCTGGTCCCAAAGTCTGAACACAGAAGAAACTCATCACTTCGGTCCATTAGCAGAGCAACTCCACACGTCTAAAACACAAAGTCCTGACGTCCGAGTGAAGCTCGATCGAGCGTGACTGGAGCGACATGTGGCTGCAGAAGTGTGAGATTCCTCCTCTGACTTTGTTCGGTGACAGCGCAGAGTGTTTGGAGGGGGGAGGAGCCCGTGTGAGTGTGTTTCTGGTGGAAGAGAAGTGAAGGAAGACAGGGAGGGAGGTCCGAGGAGAGTCTGGGTTTACTAGAGTTCATCTGGAGTGTGTGTATGTGAGTGTGTGTGTGTTTGTGTTATAAAGGAGGCCTGCTTAGTTCCTCTACTTTCCGTGTATTTTCTGTCTTTTCTCTGAATCTTTTCTTCGGCCTGTCAGTGAGGCTGACTGTGACCAACAGCAACCAAAACAACAGGAAGTGGAAAAAACAATGAGAAGCCTGAGTGTGTGTGTGTGTGTGTGTGTGTGTGTGTGAGAGACTTGGAATGAAGCTTTAACATACAGAGCAGAATGCAGATCATCCAAAAAACGTTCTCCTGGTTCCACTATATTTCTCCCTGTGTGTTCTTGTTGCAAACATAAAAATCTGCAAAGGCGTGGATCATTGGTGGACCCGAGGCGGGCGGAATGAAGCATTGTACCGGGCTGTAAACATGTTTATTTCTGCTGTGAAGTTGGACATTTGAACATGGGGACTTATGGAGACTCACTCACTTCTGGAGCCAGCCTCAAGTGGACGTTAGAGGATCTGCAGTTTTTAGCACTTCAAATACAACGTACCCGGCTCTCAGTGCCCAGAGATGGAGGCTGTTTCTGGTAGTTTCTGAGATAGAGCTGAGAAATTGCTGATTCGAGTTCTCGGTGAATTGCAGCAACATTCGAGAAGTCTTCTAGGGTGTTGAGGGTTAAATAATATTCACATAAATTATTAGAAAGAATGAGTGGTGCGTCTGATCTTCTGAGAAAAACTCGAACTCTTCAGTCATTGTAGGTTTTTCCACGAAAGAGACAAAGTTGACCATTGAGGTTTTGTATGAGGTCCCAGATTGTGTGTGTGTGTGTGTGTGTGTGTGTTTCTGCTGTAAACAAGTTCACAATGTCAAGTACTTTGTCCTTCATCTCCCCCTCAGTCTTTTCAGTTTCCCACTTCTCTCTCTCTCTTCCCGTTTATCAATCAGCCTCTTTATCTCAATTTTTTTTGGCACAACTGCACAAACGACACAACTCAGTTTGTTAGCTGCTGTTAGCTCTGCTAGCTCAGTTTGTTAGCCTGGACTGTGGGTTCAGGGTTGTACCACAGCCGTTTTGCTGACAAAGAGCGGTGCCGGTGTCATGCCAGAACCGGAGCCAGTTGAGGAGGCTAAGTAACTGGGCTCAGCAGCTTATATAGACATAGCTAAATGGTGAAGAGACCAAAGAGGACGTTGACGGAGGAAGCTAAGAGGAGAAAAGGTTGGTCCCACCGATTTCACCCCCATGGACTGATCCATGTAGCCTGAAGACTCCAGTTGACCATTGTCATTCAAACTGCAGCTGAGCAATGAATGGAAGCCTCAGGAAATCTCCACCCGCAAACACACACAAAGACAAAATGATAAATACAGTACTGCCCCGGGAAAGGAAGACCAAGAGTTCAGAGCAGACTGTGTCAGTCACACCTTCATGGTCTGAATTACTGGACTTTGATCTGATGAGTCCAAATCTGAGAGTTCTGGTTCAGACCGCCGTGTCTTAGTTAGAGAAGGTTAACGGATGGTATCTACATCTGTGGTTCCCACCGTGAAGCATGCAGGAGGAGCTTTGCTGGTGACAACATGGCTACCGCAGCAGAGACCTGCCATCCACCTGCTTTGAGATCAGTGACCGCAAACACACCTCCAGGTGCTGCATCACATGACCTGACCTCCACAGCCAAGACGACAGTTCACAAACTTCCCTGCCAGACGCTCTCTGCTCAGTTCACCGTGGAAAAATGGCGCCCTCTGGCTGTTTTGTGCATTACAACATGCAGCAGACGACCCTCATGTATACAGAGGCTGAAACAATGATAATCAAACTGAACCTAACAGACATAAAACATCAGAGGCTACATAAAACTGATGAACTTACATTGTACCAGCTCTGACTCTTCTGTTGTCACATCGAAGCGTGGGTGAGGTGTCGAGTCAGGGCAGAGCCGAGGGCAAAAGACAAAAAGAAAGAATCGGTTAAACAATTTACAAGTGCCACAGTAAAAGAATCAAAGGTGAATCAATGAGTTTGTTTGTTTCAATTGAATCTTTAAATGAGAAATCAAATGCATGCAGATGTGAGGATGAGGTAGACACACAGATGTGAAGACAGCCTGAATGGACCTACAACCGTTCCACCAGTATGAGCGAGTTAGGATCTGAAAAAGTCTTCAGGTGGAATCAGACAAAGATTCTGAGGCATTTGGTATCTACAACACGTTTGAGCTCTTTTTCCTCTGAAGTCTGCGTTTGATGACTCTGATAACAGGACGCTGACATTGTCCCGTGTTACTGTGGAACACTGGAGCCATGAATGAATAATATCTATGTCTAATAATACTGTGAAGAGCTCTTATTAAAGAATGGCATCTGCAGCTGAAGCTGCTGCCTGCAGGTTCGGAAAGTTTCACTTTTTATTCTCATTTTCTTCAAATGTGGGGAAAAATTTTAATATTCAAATGTACAGTCTATAAACTCAACAGACCAATCCAAGTACAATATTCAGACACACTAAGGAAAAACTCTTAATACTTGGATACATAGCTTAGCTTGTCTCAGACAAAATAAGTTCCAAGAAAGAGAAAAGACACAGAAAAGAATTGTGCTTACTTTAGTGTGCCGCTTGTGAGACTATTGCATGCATGAGAAGGAAAGAAAGAAACAGATTCAAAAACAAAGACATGGCAAAGTACAAAAGGATGAGATGAAGTCAATGAGCTATATAACCACAGTCAGTCTAATACTCAACACAAAATAGAAAAGAAATAAAGTGATGTCACATCCTGTGACAGGAAAACACTGACATGGAATGAAGTTATGAGAGTGAAACAGTCACCATCAGTCGTGTTAATGTCGGTAAACTTTGTTCATCTCACGTCCCATAACACCAGCTGTGTCTGTAACCATACTGTCATACTTACCGGTGTATTCATTAATAATTAGTGGCCAAACACCATCTGCAATGTGCAAACATTTGAATCGCTGACCATGATTTTGTTCTATAATATTTCATGTGCATTGGTTTGTGGAAAACCGTTTTGAAGCCTCGAGTTTGGCTTTATAGACTGAACAGTTAACTGAAATATGTAGCGACCTGAGTCTTTATTCATATTTGATCAGCAGTGCCTGGTTTGACAGGATTCTGGGCCTGTTTTGTTGAGCTGGATGAACTCACTGAGAATGATTTTGGCGGCCACCGGCTGCTTTATCGTCTATTTGAATCTAAATGTGACCATAATTTAGAAAATGAACAGCGTGCTGTGTGGAAGAAGACTTCAAACTAGAGACTGAAGCCAGAAAACTGTTTACCGAGGTCATCAGATCAATCCAAATCAAGCGAGAAGCGAGAGGCTCACTTTCTCATAAGCTTACATGCAGTTTGACTCTTTCTTTAACTGTGATGTTGCCCCCTGCTGGCCATTAATGAGAACACAGGTTTAAATCCTCAGTAGTCAGAACAGAAGAGCGAAGCTTACAAAGACCGCTGAGGCCAAAGGAGGAGGAATAATCTGAGACACAGCACGCTGAGCGCCACAGTCGATTTCCATAAACATAAACACACATTGTGCACATCAGACTGGACTACAGAGCAGAATCAGAGGAGATCCTTCTCGTGTTACACGATAATTCAATCTGAATGCATCGAAAGAGGAAAAAATAGAGATAATTAAGATTAATCATAACTGATGCATCCAGCTTTTCCGCCTAACACTGATTAACAATTTCCAACCCTGACAGCACAACCTCCAAGCAAATCATCTAACATTATATTGGTACATTTTGCAGCAGAGTTGCAGCAGTTAGCGTAGGATTGTGCAGATTGAGCTACGCCTGACTGACTGACTGATCACAGGGTTGGAGTTCAATCCCCAGCTTCAGATATGTGCACTGCTTTACTATTTTAACAAAGATTCCTTGTTAGTTTGTGAACAGCCGTTCTGAAGCCTTGAGTTTGAGCCTTGGTTCAATGTATGTCACTGAATGAAAGCACACGAGTGTGGCGCTCACCTTGGAGTTCTTGCCACCGCTGCGAGTGTTCGTGTTGGTGGGATGGACAGACTGGGAGTAGGTGCGTTGGTGCTGGGAGGTCTGCTGCTGTTCGGGGGTGGTGGGGGAACGATCTGAGCCCTGGTCCGATGAACCCTTCTCCACCATGCTGCCGTCAGCCTCGGGGCTCAGCTGGGGTGTGGACGAGCGGGAGCGCTTTCGCAGGACAGGTGAGCAAGCAGGGGTGCTTGAGTTAGTAGCAGTACTGGAAGGAAGAGAAAGAGCTTAAAGCTTGGGTATCGCTGGGACATCAGCAATGGTCACAACTCCACCTGCAGAGTCTGACACTGATGTTCAGAATGCAACTGAAGGACAAATAAATAAACAAACAGAAATATATTTGTAGGGGAAGTTAGTCTGAAGCTTAGCTGTTAGCTGAAGGATTCAAACCAGACAGAAGCATCTACACGACACGATCCAACACAGTGCCACCAGAAAAGGTCATTTCCACAGACAGTATAAGGAATGGGTAGCGTAGTTGTTGTAAAGCTCAGCGTGCTGGCTTTGGTTGCCGCCATGTTGCCTCTTCCACTTCCAACAAGTGCCATCTGTAACGACACCGACCTGTCAATCAAAGCGCCCACGCTCTCAATCCTGAAATTAGCTACAGAGACCAAAACTGTTTTTTGTACCAGGCTGTAAACATGTTTATTTCTGCTGTCTAACATGGGGACTTATGGAGACTGACTCACTTCTGGAACCAGCCTCAAGTGGAAGTTAGAGGAACTGCAGTTTTTGTCACTTCCACATTGGCTTCACTTCACAACCACAGTTGAACGACTAGCTTGCTGATAATATCGGCATCAGCTTTGATGTCGACTATGTGGTGTCACTTCTCTGAGTGCAGCATCCACTGTATCCTTCACTTGGTTGGTTCACAACAGCCGTACTCGAACTGAGACTACCCTGATGATATTAGCGCACTACTACAGGAAGTACACAGTGTACTACACAGAAGTGTACTAAGGGAAGTATCTGAATTGAAATTGATTCTAGAAATAGTAGAATAAGTTATCAGAACTGGGAGATCAAATGTTTTCCTGTGGTTCTTATCAGCTCCCAGCTGAGGCATCAAACCCAGAGACTGACCAGCACACGCTGAGGCTGGATGCCACCTCCCCCCCGCATTGCAGCCCTCAGTCAAAGGTCAAATTACAAACAGAACCAAAGCAACACAGACGTCATCCACAGTCAGTGCATTTGTTATCAATTCACTGCCACTGGAAAAAGACACATGGTGTGATGGTGTATTGACGTCTGTTTTTATTTGACAGGCAGCACTGACAGACTCATCACCACAGCTGTGTCATGCTTAATTACCCTACGTGACATACATAACACGTTCATTCACTCGTTTGAAGTCCTTCACCTGTGGGCAGGTTGAATAAATATGCAACAACGCTCATTCCAAGTAGATCTGCGAGCAGAGATCACGCTGCACGGCGGGGGTAGGAAATTACTTTGGTGTGGCTAAACCGTCTGGTGCAGCAGATGTACCATCATATCACACCACAGTGGGCTGTACGGTAAAATGGTGCAAGGTGACACTTCCTTCCTCGCCAAGACACAAACACACCACCGCAAGCACAGAGCGCGACAGACAGCGACACAGAGACAGCATTATTCGGAGAGAGACACTAACTAACCTGGCAGCCATGGAAGAGCTCAGCCCACAGCCTCAGACTCTACCTGCTTCATTCATCCACTCATTCAGACAGCAACAGCAACAGAAGAGGGGGGAAGACAAGGAAGCAGAGAGGAAGAGAGGAAGAGAAGGATGCAGCTGCCTCTGAGGATCCTTGCAAAAAAGAGTCCATGCGAGGGGGGTTGGTGATAAACAGACAGCTACATGGCCCACTCAAAGAAATGCAGTTCAGTGCCGGTGCTTCATGCTTCTTTCCCGTCTCCCCCCTCTCTCTCTCTCTCTTTTTGGATGATTCACAGGCTCCAGCCTCTGCTGCTGCTGCTGCAAAGCCCCTCTTCCTCTAGAAGTCCTCCCTCCCTCAGCCTCCCCCTCCACGCCGTGATTGGATGCTCGAGCCGAGCGCTGGAGACTGCTCCTGTTGCCGCTTTGCATCGTCTGCACTGGGCGACTCCCACCGCTCACTAATTCATGAGCTTCATGAATGAAAGCTGCTGACGTGGATTAACCCTCACTGTCACACCACATCGGCGGCCCCTCCCATTTAAACAGACTCTTTTCATCAGTCTGAGATCTGAATCTGATTTTATCATCTTTACATTATACCCACATCAACAATTCCTCCATGCACACAGAGGAAAGGGAACTGATCTGCAGTCTAATGTCTTTTCGTGATTTGTTGCTTATTGTAAGAACTGAATCCTTCAAAGCTTTGACAATATATCTTCACACCAATAAGCCAATATGAATAATAACTTACAATAAAATGTGTTTGATTAGAATTTCCAGATGCTTCCTCTGTGAAGCCCGGTTTTAAACCCTGACCACGTATTGTCTACCCTCCCTGACATTGCCAGACATCATAGTAAATGGAGAACACACACTCACACATACACACAGTTTCAACCCAGAATCACAAGATACTCTTCCTCAAACAAACAGCTCGAACAATCACACTTTGTTTTCATTCCTAGCTTTTTAATCAAGTTTGATTTAACACAAAATCATCCAGTTTATATGCGACCTGGTCAGTCTTCCATGCCGACTCTCCGGTGAACACTCGCCCCCCAGAAAACAGCTTCTGTCTGGGCAGTGAGAGCCGGGTAGTCCCTGTTTACTGATGGTGAACTCCCTCACAACACAATCTGACATCTTGAATAATTTGATACCAAATATGTGGCATCTGTAGCTTTTTAAATTGAGCTTGATTCAACACAAAATCATCCAGTTTATATGTGGAGAAATCACCGTTACTCGGTCTGTCCTCTTCGGCGAACTGTCCCCCAGAAAACAGCCTCTGTGCAGCGAGAGACAAATTTACTACTTAAACTATCTACAACACAAAGACCAGGACTTAATTTTCCTTCTTTTGATTCACTGGTAATGCCTTTAAAATGACAGGCAAGCCTTGGCTCAGTAGTGATATATGGTACAGTTTTCTTGGACCGAGTTAGTTTGGTTAGCAGCAAAACAACAAACACATTGTGTATGAAATCTGATCAGTTCTAAGGTTTGTCAATATTAATCAAGACCTGAAAATATTGAAAACATGACAGTGTCAGTGTTGGACAGACACTGGAGGACAGAGGACAGATGTTTGACTTCATGTGGGCTCATTTAAACTCTGACGATCCACTGAATATTAGAGACGATGTGATGGAGCATTACGCTTTACATTTTCCATATTGCTCTCCCTCCTGTACAGTGCTCCATCCCTCCTCGCATACAGTCGATCCCATTCTGTCGACTAACCCAGATTCCTGATCTCCCTCAGGACAAGATCCCTATGATATGGCCTGAGACAGAAGCAGCCAATTGCATTGCTGAGTACAGCCCACAGAGCCACGGGGTGGCCAATCACAGTGCCTCACTGCTGAGGTATCTGAGATGCAGCCAATGGAGAGTGCCGTCAGAGAAAATAATGAAAATGTAAGATAATTTTAGTGGGTACAGGCAGAAGGTATAAATGTCACACAGGAATAAGAGGCTGCATCCACTTCCGATGGTCGCACCCAGAGAGAGGCAGATTGTAACTGTGTGTACAACGTTTGTGGCAGATGAGGAGCACATCTGTAAGCTCCTCGCAGCCTCAAGGTTCTGGGTTCGAACCCAGTCTTTACGTTTGGAGTTTGCATGTCCGTCCCATGTCTGTGTGGGTTAACTGCTAGCTGTGGAGCTCTATGACGTCTCAACAATCTCAGTCCAAAATAATGCAGCTGCCATTCGAATATGGACACATCTCGCCGTCAAAGCCAAGTTTCCCCTCAACACAACAAATCTCTAATGAGGTTCAACTGCTCTCTCTCCCAGCAGCCACCTTGAAGAACAGCGGCCAATTCTTTGGCTAGTTACAGTTTGAACATACTCTATCAGGGTCCTCCTGTGTCCTTGCAGGTCATTCACCTTTTCCCTGATGATTCTCTCTCCTCAAGTCAATACAACAACTGTACTTCCAACCCATTAATGAACAATGAGTTCTTCTTTCTGCAGGTTTGGTCTCCTGGGTTCAAGGCAAATGCTTCTTGGTTGGTTCAGAGGACTCATATTCCCTACAGATCAGCCAAGCAAGTAGAATCTGCAGTGCTCAAACCAATGACCCGAACATACAGGAAGTGCGGAGTTTTCTTTCATCCTGAAGGTGTCTGCTCTTTCTTTATACAGTAAATACTTTTTTACTTCATGAAATCGAACCTGCTTCTCTTCCTCGCTGAATCTGATTGTGTCCACTCATTCTCAGGTAACTCCGCTCTGCTTTTGTGTTGTGTTAATGAGTGTTGGCAGAGGTATAATGATGAGCAGCTGTCCCAAAGGTCGCTTCCTTAATTAGAAAGCATGGGAATGCAGCCATAATTTCTACATCCTCTTTGCGACACACGTACGGTCTAATGTTACCGGCCCGACAGCAGCTGCTGGCGTAACTGCCTGCTACGGTTTACCTGTGATGTAATGTAATTTCAGGGCTTCAGTTTTAAATATTGAAACAACTCCTTTTCATGGGTTGACCTGTACAACAACGGAGGGCAACCAGTCACTGTGCCAACTCTGTTCTTTCACACCCGGTACATCCAATCAGAGGACGCACAGGTTTTTGTGAACTCAGCGCTGACCTCACCTGTGTCACCCAGCCTGACACAAAGTCTGTTTTTCAGGTATTCTTCGTGGTAAAAAGCAACTCACTGACCTCACAGACACGATTTCCCACAATGCCAGCTCAAATAACAAAACTAGTCCTATCAGTCGATCCATGTGTGCTTTATGGTGCATTGTGGTGCCACTGTTGCTAGCCAGCATGATAGCTGTAGTGACTGAACAAATGAAGGCTGTGACACTCTCATACATGCATGGTGAGGTATTTCAGAGGTAAACAGAGAGGTACAAGAGAAGGCGGAGGAAGGAAAACCTGCTGTTAAAGGTCACGAGGTTGGTGGTGAACAGAGGCACAGCTTCCTTTCTATTATCTTGAAATTTCAAGATACTCCCTGTGTGTGAATACATGCATAACACCTGAAAAACAATGTCAGAGGTCTTACCAGGTGAGCTTGAAACCTTTCATCAGAGCAGAAAGAGCTGTCCGAAAGCCATGGCCCGGCCCCCTCACTCAGTCTGTCAGTCATTCCACGCCATGCTGTATTAGTGGTGTTGTTGGAGATGGCAGAGGGAGTCAGGGGTTAAATCCTGGGGCCGCGTGGCCGTGCAGCAGTGCCCATGGAAAGGGGCGCAGATTGAAATAAAAAAGCCTGGATGGCTGAAGCACGGCTCAGCTAAAACTTCAGCAGAGGAGCCTCGATGTGCTGCTTCCATCTGAGAGAGTGTGTGTGTGTGCGTGAGGTGAGCCTAGATGGAAGTGTGTGAGGACACAGCAGCAACTGCTCACATGCATTCCCCCCCTCTAAATGCAGCAGAGTCTGTCTCTGCAGATGAGGGCATTATTTGCTAGGCAGACGGAGAGAGAGAGGACCGACTGAGCATGCTTCGTCTCTCCCTCATCCTCCGCCGCCTCTCTGCCGAGCTCTCTCCATCCCTCTCTGTCTCATTTGGTGGCAGCCATCAGGATACACACCTCACACTGGATCAGGGATTACTGTCTGTGCAGCGTTGGGCAGCCCTGGCAGCTGGCTCTCTAATCTCTGAATATGTGTGTGGCTTCAAACCAAACTTCCCAAACTGATTTCACTGTCGCAGACAAATTTCCAGTTTTTAAAGTTTTGCTCGAGTTGCGGCACATTCCCGTCATCTCGATCATTTGGTGTGAGGTGGAGAGAAAACTCTGAGTGGTCTGTTTGATCATTTGAACAATTCCTTACGTGTCTGTAAAAACATCACCCTAGTAACACGAGAGAAAAGACGTCATGTCCAAGACAAATTCACATGTTGGATTTAAGAACTCTCTACCAGTGTGACTAGATGAGGAGCGAGCTGAGCCACAAAGCAAAGCTCTGGATTTTCCATGTTCATGAGCTTTGGGCAGTGACCAAAAAAACAGATACAGGCGGGCGAGATGAGGAGCTCGGACATCGGAGGCAGCTCGGAGCCGCTGCTCCTTTTGTTGAGTTTAGTACAGTACAGGTGCTTGTTTGCAGTGTTGGGATGTATTTCATGTATTTGCATTTGGCCATAGAGCAGACTCTGCATCACTGCAGGTCGTGCCTCTATGATACTCTCACCACCCCTGAGATCAAGCTTCTATTCAGAGATTAGATGAAGCACGGCATTCCCTTTGAAAAGGAAACCGATCAATCTCATACTCAAGTCTCCTCGAGGTGAAACCACAATGGTCAGGAGCGTCATGTCTTGCAAGGTGACTGGTATTACGACACCACTGATCGCTGTGTGATCGTTGTAATTGTAGCTGCGTACGCTCACGGGTATATCCTGCCCGAGATCTCTGGAGACCCGGGCTCAGTTCACACTCTGCACACACAGAAACACACACACGCATCGCAAGACCGAAAGAATGAAAGATAGAAAGGCATGAAGTCAGATAACGTGTCGTCATGTTTATCAGAGGAATGTAACCACAACGGAACAAACGGATCACTGAGTAAACAGGACCGATGTACGGACGTTACTCACATTTTGATCCTTACTGTTCAATCTCTCCCTACCGTCATAATATTCAATTAAATATACATTACTACTTTGATATCTATGGTTTTATTTTGGCGGGTTTCCACCCGGTTTCCTCTGTAAATCTAAAAATGTCTCCACCCACAAAGCCTCAGGAAGCCTCTGGAAGCTGTCAGATTGTGTTGTGAAGTTCATCATCACATCATCACCACCCATAAACAGAGGGACTGACCCGGCTCTCACTGCCCAGATGGAGGCTGCTTTCTCGGGGACGGTTTGCTGAAGAGTCATCGGGAAGGGCTGACTAGGTTTTGTTGAAATGTTGCTTCAAACTCAGTTTAAAAAGCTACAAATGCCACATATTTAGTATAAAATTAAAGAGCTGTTTGTGGATTGAGGAGGAGGAAATGTTAATTGTGAACATCTCTGGGTTTACAGTCTTTTGGAAACTGTCTGCAGCAACTTTCGAGTAAACCACCGGAGCCTCGAGGGTTAAACGGGCAGTCCCGCTTTTGTTATGAATGAAGAGTACACAAGCTCTCTGCAGTAGAGCCTGGCTATGAATGGTATGCATACAGCAGCTTGTGTAACCAACACATTTTTCTGGAGTGATGAAGCTTGAATCAACTGATAGTTCACAGCTCCGTTCACCGGCCTGCTCACTATGCACAGCTGTAACATCATTTTACACCTGAACACATCATCCCGTGAGGTTCAATGGGCTGTTATCAGCGAGGTATGAATATGCAGCTCTGAAAGGCGCCACTAAATAAAACGTGTCACATTAGGTACAGGATGTTTTCACAGGATCAGTGTCTACAGTGTACGTCTGTGAGTTGACACCTTCACT
This sequence comes from Nibea coibor, assembly GCA_023373845.1. NCBI lineage: Eukaryota > Metazoa > Chordata > Actinopteri > Sciaenidae > Nibea > Nibea coibor. The sequence continues at coordinate 22,831,064 of CM041733.1, forward strand.
TGTCTTTGATTCATCACGTGAACGTGAGGTTCAGGTGATCATTCGAGGAAGATCTCCCAAAACAACAAACCCGACTAAACCACAGACATCTGCCTCGACCACAGTGAGACGAGTCAGTGTTGGAAAAGCTAAAATAATAATAATAAAAAATGCCTGATTTAGGAAACTTAAATGCTTCATCAGCAGAAATATTTCTCACCTCAGCTTTCCCGTCCTGCCGTCAGCCCTGAAGGGAAAGAGCAGAGTATTAACGTCAGAAAAGGACCTCTGGATTTTAATTTAACTGTACATATTTATACATTCTGACCAGTTTCTTTGTTATTATTAATGACAATGATGATGTAACGTTTAAATCAGAAACTATTTGATTCACTGTCGACACATTTAAAGGCTAAATCAGCACTTATTCAGAGCAAAGATGAAGAAAATACATTAGACTCATATTTATACACAAAAACTAACATGCAAATGTGCAGGATGCTTCACTGCAGCAGATAACGTCACAAAACTGCAAATGCAAAAGTAAAACTTTCTAAAAGTTGACTGCAGCGATCAACGAGAACAAACAGGTAACATACAGGTAACGTATAGGTAACGTTTAGATAACATACAGAAGCTGTGCTGACACTCACTTGACCCTGTGGAAGACCAGCTTCCTCCTGAGAGAAGACACCCGCAGATGACAGCCCTGCTTGACGCCCACTCGACTCTGGACCACCATCCTGACCCGTTCATCGACTACAGCAAGCCCACCGGGTGGAAAACAGACGGGCCAGCAGAGGCCGAGGCTGCCAAATCGAACACGTACATCCTCTTTTTTATTTTTCTGCTACTTCTTCTTCTTAAAGTCTCAGCTCGTTTCTTTCCTTCTCTTGTCTCCTGCCTCTCCACCTTAATTTGCCTTTCTCTGCACCTCCCTCCTTTCCCTTCCCAACGCCTATCCACCCTCCACCACCCTCCTTTGCGCTTTCCAAGTGACCCATTTCTTCCAGGCCGTCTATCTTACTCGTTGCGCACCTGCTCACATTCTGCACACTTGCAGGTAACGCTGTTCTGGCGTCCGCAGGGAAACACACCGCATGCTTTCACAGGGTGATCACATTTATCATGTGCTGTCTATACAGCGCTGCGTACACTGTGTGCATGAAGCCTTTGAGCTTATTCTGATTCCTCGTCATGAATGAAGCCAATCGTTACCTGGAAGAACAGAGGTTGGATTTAAGGGTTAAAAAGTTTGGAAAGTCACACACACACACACACACACACACACACATATTTATGCATATACAAGCAAAGAAACAGTACAAAACACTCCAAGAGGCCCACAACAGCAGCCTTAAACACATTTGCATAGTCATAAATCATTAACCTGCCTTCATTTCCACCAGAAGAGACCTCGAGGGCTGCCTGCCCATGAATAAATGCATTCAGGCTCGAGGTGACTGCTGAGCACACTTGGCACAACTCAGAAGTACTGGATGAAAACAAAGTCTAAATACAGCACTGGGTTCACAGGCTTTACCTTGTTTTAATTTTAATATTTCTATATTAAATATTAATGGGGGCCACATTCCCTCAAACTGCTCAGTGGCCACTTTTAGTCAGCTACACCTATAAAAACTTTCCAAGAGGTGTTAATTCACCTGCGTTTACTACTGAGGTCGCGTCACGTTTAAACACGATTTTCTCTGATAAATCCTCTTATTCGTGTTTACATAGGCCTGAGTCACCCCTAATTAAAGACTGACAGCTCATTATTTCCTGTAAGCGAGCTGTGTTTCATAAAACTTTCACCAAACTCCACAAAAGCACTGACAGAAACACCTTGACCTTGTTTCGCTGGCGGTGCAGTTTCTTTGCTGTAGTCAGTTGTGCATGGAGTTCCCTCAGGAATTATACCCGTAAGAGAGACGTAAGTACTCTGCACCGTTTGAATCACAGTTTTAGCCCAGTTGTAGATGTAACACTGCCAGGCGGTTGGTTGAGAATATATTGCAATCTGCAGAAGGTAAATACATGCCGTCTGTGTGGGGGCTGTCTATGTTACTGCGTTTGGTATTAGGACCAAGTGGAAACCTCTGTGGCTGTGAAATGATGCCAACACAGACACTGCAGATCCTCTAACGTCCACTTGAGGCTGGCTCCAGAAGTGAGTCAGTCTCCGTAAGTCCCCATGTTCAAATGTCCAACTTCACAGCAGAAATAAACATGTTTTCAGTTTTTAAGCCCGCCTTCAGGTTTGTTAGCAGGAAATCTCATGAACTACAACAAGCAACTCACCAATGATTTCTTTCAGCTGAACTGAAAGATCACAATCCTGCAAACGGCCATACACCTCAGCACTGCTGTGGTACACTGTCCTGCTGCATGACGAGATGACGAGAAAGAAGTGACTGAAAAGACAAACACACACATCTGTCAATAAGTTTCTCAGTGTTCTCCTTCGTTATGACGATAAGCTCCACTCAACTTTTACCTGTAGGTGTTAACTTCATTCTTGACCAGCTTCATGTCCATTACATAATAACAGCAGACTTAGGCCACCAGAGGGCAACGCTGACTGCAGATTATAAAACTCATCCTCTGACCAACGAGTGATTCATTTTAACAAACCACTGCCAGGAAACAAGCAGACAGAAGATAAGACAGACTTTATTGAGCCACACCAGAGAACAACATTTAGTAAAAACAATACAAACCAGCTGAAGGGAGTCAGTGAACGCCACTTGTTTTGGTCCATAATGTTACATTCATTCATACAGACATTCTTTTTAAAGTTTACATATCATTATATCAGTCTGGAGACTATTTCTGTAATGATCACTCATTATAAATTCATTTAAAGAAACAAACATGCATCTTGCAGAACACTGTTGAAGGAGTGAACACACTCACCCTGCCCTTTCCTGGAAGTGAACGTTTTACTGTCACAATCTTATTTTTATTTTCTGTCTGATGCTGGTATTTCGAGTTGTGCTCTCTCATTTGACTCAGGTAGGAACCGTCCTGAGCTAAACTGTTTGACTTCAGCCAGACTTAACATATTCTGCAGCTTGCAGTAAATACTGCAATATACAAACGTAAGTTGTGAATATGTTTAATATTTATATATTGGCATTGGATCGCTCCTGTGCACCCAAACAAAGTGACTTCCTTCACAGGAAATCTTCTTTTCCTGGAGTCCAATCAGACGACAGAGATCAGAGTTAATTATTTGCTGCAGGTCAAAAACAAGCTACGTCATTCATCACTTCTTATTTACGTGAATAAATCTTTGACCTTTTCTTTTCCTTCCTAATTATCTGTTATCTCGCCTTCCTTTAGAGCTCTGCACTCGCCCGGCCTTTCCCAACACTCCACGCCCTTTAGCTCACTCTCATAAATCTGAATCAGGAGACAGCAAAATAAATGTTTTAACCCACTTTACAGTATCTTGCTGATAACTGCAGTTCATAGCTTCAGTGATCGCTGCTGACTAAATCAACCACCAGTAAGTCAGCCTACACTGATGTGTTTTAACATTTGTAATGGTGAAACATGTTTTCACACTGTGACACGGACCTGCAGGTGCACAGCAATGCAGTACCTGCAAAGGTGGCAAAAATATCCCAAAATCATATAGAAAAGGCAGCTTTTTAAATATCATGAGTAAGAAGTGCATTCTGTTTTCAGTTATTCCAGCTGACAGTCCAGAGGAGAGGTCTAATTAAACAAATGAGGATGTTCAGACTTCACAGTTTAGTCAGTGCGTCCATGAGGTGTTTAATGACTCTGTGCCAGGAGGTGGCGGTGTTAGTTCATGAGATGCTGCAGGTTGGAGGACCCAGAGTGCCTGTTTCTGTGTTTTCTCCACCATCACCGTCCCTGTGTTTGTACTCGCATGGATGCTGTGTGACTGTGTCGTGACAGACGTCCTGACCCGCATCGTGGAAAGTGAGAAAGTTACCGACCTACCCACGTGAAGGTTGTTTTCCGGGAGATTTTAACCGGGCAGATTTTAAACTCAAAGCAGCGAAGCTCATGTTTGCCGGTTCGCTAGTTAGCCTGCTCTCCGGCAGGATGGTCAGTTCACCGTTCATGGATGTATGCGCATGCTCTGAGCCGGCATGCGAATGCTAATGCTAAAGACGCCGTCCATCCGGGGGGTGCCGCAAACGGGGGAAGACAAAAAATGTAACTTCAACTATTCATACACTAAAACTAATTGGTATTATTATTTCCTAATATGAAAATAATAAGCCCACATCATTTAACTGCATAGAAAACCACACCTAATACCAGTAACAATAATAATAATACTTTCCTACCCCCCCTCCTCTGACTAATTAGACTGTACCTGCTCTCGGCGGGACGGGCAGTTAACGGTTTATGGATGTATGCGCGTGCTCAGAGCCGGCCCGTGGTATAGGTAAATAAAGGGAAACGCTAGTGCTAATGCTAATGCTAACAACCCGTCCGTCCAGGGGGCGCCACAAACGGGGGAAGACAAAAAAAAAATGTAACTTTCACTATTCTTACACCACACTAGTTGGTACTATTATTTCTTATTATGAAAACAATAAGCCCACATTACTTTAACTGCATATTTAATAATACAATAATAATAAGAAGAAGAAGACTTAAGCCCCCCCACCCCCCTCTGACTGATTGGACTGTACCTGCTCTCTGGCGGGAAGGTCAGTTATTTTGGACAATAATAATTAGAAAAATGACCAAAACTCTGCGGTCAGTTTACAGGAACGGGAGAAAAGAGAAGAAGAGGAGGAAAAAACACGACAAAGGACAGAGGTACAATCACGATAAGGTCATTAAAAACTGTGTGCTGCTGAACGATAGTAACTTTCAGCTTGATAATCGATAAACAGCGTTAGCTTGTTTTAACGTCAGTTAGTGTGATGGAGGAGGACTAACGGCTGTTACGGAACATAATAATGAAGGTAACTACTTATTACTCTTTTATCAGGGGGGTTTATAAAGATTAGATCTGTTCAGCAGGTCTTATACATTTATCTACGTTTTTATTGTTTTATTATTATAAGTATATTTGTTTGTTGTGTTACGGTTCATGTTGTCTGTGATAATCTGAGCATTTCACTGCATTCAACGTCTTTCTTTACTGGATAGCAACTTTCACGTGAGGTGAAAGCTTTGCACTCATTGCTCTGTTATCATTATTATTATTATTTCATGCTAATTTGCATATTAAATGCAATTGAGAGTCCATTTGGAATGAGAATGGTTCTGTGTTCTGAATATATTTGCATATATAAGAGAGAGAGACAGAGATCAGCACTCATTTCTGGATGACCTTTGAAGAGGACGGACGGACCTGAAGCTGGCTTAACAAATCGAGTCTTCAGTCTACTTTTTCTGAACAACATCATGTTGGAGAAGGAATACACGTGCTTTTCCTGCATCGGTCTTTTAGGTAAGTAACCTGAGAAGGAGCTCCATCTGTTGAGGTGCAACTAACCTCTCAAAATGTTGTCTTTAAACTTTGAGATTACTCAGATTACATTTCCAATAAGCAGTGGACGAATCTGCAACTGCACTCTTAAAATTATGTCTTTAAACTTTGCCTCACTCGCTGCACATGTGTAAAATGGACTGCATGCAACATCTGTCTTTGCAGGACAGGAACTTTCACGTGAGGTGAAAGCTTTGCAGTAATTGCTCTGTGTTTTCGGTGTTTTTTCAAAGAAACAGTGAGAAGGAAAGATTATTTCATGTTAATTTGTTGAATATTATGTTTTCTTTCAGAAAGATAAAATCCATCTGAGAATTCCATTTGGAATGAGAAGCTTCTGAATGAGCTTCCGTGTTCCGAAGAAATTTGCATAAATAAGGTCAACCAGAAATGAAGGTCAACATTCATTTCTGGTTCACCTTCGAAGAGGAAGGACTGGTTTAGATGGAGGAGAAGAATGAACAAGAAACACAGAAGAGTTCAAACAAAGAGGAAAAGGGGACGAGGAAGGACAGGACAAACCAGGAAAAAGAAGCTCCAAATGTCGGCTGGCTCCCAGAGCTCAACACAGTAGCAGTAGTTGCTGTAAGTTCAGCGAGGACGAGGTCAGAGGTACAGAGGTCAGAGGTACAGAAGTACAGAGGTAGGCCGCAACTTATCCACTGTTATGCTGTCCATATTCTGATGCAGTTGGGTACATGTCATAAAGAAGGAGCAGCTTAGAAACATTTGGCATGGGATAACTGAGACTGCATGTAAGATGTAAAGCAGAGCAGAATATTTATGCAACCACCAATTAACTGAACGACTGGACAGTTTTTGCATTAACCAAACCCTGACTCAGTAAATACAAAGCTAACCTAACCTTTGCCAACCTCATGTAAAATGTCTGAACTGATGCAAAACAAAGTAGAGTGATATGGCTCTAAAAGGGTCAAGCATGGAAGGCTGCTTCACCAATGACGGGTAAGATCCCCCTGAAATCTTTGGGACAACCTAAGACAGGGACAGCCACGATTGCTTGACCCTGTCGCACACTGTGAGCAGGCACAGTGTGTGACAAGCCTTCAGCCTTAAGCTAGATGTTAAACGCCTATATTATAAGCAATGTAAGTCAACCTTTGAAGCACTATCCCAGTACTTCTGGGGTAAAAGTGATGTAAACTAAGCTAAATGATGTAATCGAGAAACAAATAGATGTTAATTAAAAAGGCATAGCTAAGGCAAAACAAATCAGTGATATGACTCTAAAATTATAAGGTCAAGTATGGAAGGCTGATTCACCAATGACGGGTAAGATCCTCCTGAAAACTTTGGGACAACCTAAGACAGGGACAGTCACGATTGCTTGACCCTGTCGCACACTGTGAGCAGGCACAGTGTGTGACAAGCCTTCAGCCTTAAGCTAGATGTTAAACGCCTATATTATAAGCAATGTAAGTCAACCTTTGAAGCACTGTCCCAGTACTTCTGGGGTAAAAGTGATGTAAACTAAGCTAAATGATGTAAAGGAGAAACAAATAGATGTTAATTTAAAAAAGGCATAGCTAAGGCAAAACAAATCAGTGATATGACTCTAAATTTATAAGGTCAAGTATGGAAGGCTGATTCACCGATGACGGGTAAGATCCTCCTGAAAACTTTGGGACAACCTAAGACAGGGACAGTCACGATTACTTGACCTTGCCACACACTGTGAGCAGGCACAGTGTGCGGCAACTCTGTCACCGTGCAGTACATGGATACTCAATGCTTGATAGGGAGAAATTGGTTGGGTTAGTTGAAAATCACTTGTTATGTCAACCAGCCAAACTGAAACAAAACAGATAATGCTGTAACGGTGCAAAACAGGACAGGAAAATGGCTGTCCTGGTCCGACAACTTACAGAGCAGTTAACTTAGTTTAACTGAGGCAAAATAGAGTCATATCACTGGAGTCATATCACTCATGAGAAAACGGTCAAGTATGGAAGGCTGATTCACCGATGACGGGTAAGATCCTCCTGAAAACTCTGGGACAACCTAAGGCAGGGACAGCCACGATTACTTGACCTTGTCGCACACTGTGAGCAGGCACAGTGTGCGACAGTGTGTCACCGTGCAGTAACACAGCACAGGGTGTGACAAGACATAGAAAGGAAAAGATTAAAGGATTACTTGAGGTTAGGCAAAAGGTTAGGGAAGAAAGAATATAGTGAAAATCAAGGAAAGGTCTTGTTATCAGACTGTTGAGATGTGACCATGGTCACTGTGGGATCAACACATTTAATGTTGATGTTGGTCAAGACCTAAACATTGTTTAAGATAAAGCAAATGGGTTTGGTCCAGTCAGGTGGTTGTTCCATGGGGTTAGATGAAAGGCACTGATGACACTTCAGTGCTCAACTGAAAACGAGGATGTTACATCATTTAATACATGAAAATTTAAATGTGCTAATAACTAGGACAATGTAAAGTAAATGTGGGAAAGCTGAGAAATGTAGTACTTGGTATTTTAGTCCTAGTGAAGATTTGCTCTGCCACTGCAGTCCATCAGTAGAAACGTAATGTCCTCAGCCTCCTTCAGCAACTAAATATGTCTCCACTGCATCTGATTATGGACAGCAGCAGATAGTTTATGTCCTCAGCCTCCGTCTACAGCTGAATGTCTCCTTTGCAACTAATTACGGACACCAGTAGAAACTGTATGTCCAATAGGAGCTAATTAATGTCCTTAGCATCCTTCAACATTTGAAATGTCTCCTCTGCAAATGGGTCTATGCAGCAGGAGGAAATTGATGTGCTTAGCAGCACCTGAAATGTGTCCTCTGCACGTCATAAGAGACGGCAGCGGAAAATTATTGTCCTCAGCCTCTTTTAACACCTGAGGTGTCTCCTCTGCAAATGGTTCTATGCAGTAGGAGCAATTTAATGTCCTCAGTCTCCCTCAGCACCTGAAATGTCTCCTCTGCACGTCATAAGAGACGGCAGAAGAAAATTATTGTCCTCAGCCTCCCTCAGCACCTGAAATGTCTCCTCTGCACGTCATAAGAGACGGCAGCGGAAAATTATTGTCCTCAGCCTCTTTTAACACCTGAGGTGTCTCCTCTGCACGTTATAAGAGACGGCAGAAGAAAATTATTGTCCTCAACCTCTTTTAACACCTGAGGTGTCTCCTCTGCAAATGGTTCTATGCAGTAGGAGCAGATTAATGTCCTCAGCACCTGAAATGTCTCCTCACCACGTCATAAGAGACGGCAGCAGAAAATTATTGTCCTCAGCCTCTTTTAACACCTGAGGTGTCTCCTCTGCAAATGGTTCTATGCAGTAGGAGCAGATTAATGTCCTCAGCGTCCCTCAGCACCTGAAATGTCTCCTCTGCACGTCATAAGGGACGGCAGCAGAAAATTATTGTCCTCAGCCTCTTTTAACACCTGAGGTGTCTCCTCTGCACGTCATAACAGACGGCAGCGGAAAATTATTGTCCTCAGCCTCTTTTAACACCTGAGGTGTCTCCTCTGCAAATGGTTCTATGCAGTAGGAGCAGATTAATGTCCTCAGCGTGCCTCAGCACCTGAAATGTCTCCTCACCACGTCATAAGAGACGGCAGCAGAAAATTATTGTCCTCAGCCTCTTTTAACACCTGAGGTGTCTCCTCTGCACGTCATAAGAGACGGCAGCGGAAAATTATTGTCCTCAGCCTCTTTTAACACCTGAGGTGTATCCTCTGCAAATGGTTCTATGCAGTAGGAGCAGATTAATGTCCTCAGCGTCCCTCAGCACCTGAAATGTCTCCTCTGCACGTCATAAGGGACGGCAGCAGAAAATTATTGTCCTCAGCCTCTTTTAACACCTGAGGTGTCTCCTCTGCACGTCATAAGAGACGGCAGCGGAAAATTATTGTCCTCAGCCTCTTTTAACACCTGAGGTGTCTCCTCTGCAAATGGTTCTATGCAGTAGGAGCAGATTAATGTCCTCAGCACCTGAAATGTCTCCTCACCACGTCATAAGAGACGGCAGCAGAAAATTATTGTCCTCAGCCTCTTTTAACACCTGAGGTGTCTCCTCTGCACGTCATAACAGACGGCAGCAGAAAATTATTGTCCTCAGCGTCCCTCAGCACCTGAAATGTCTCCTCTGCACGTCATAAGAGACGGCAGCAGAAAATTATTGTCCTCAGCCTCTTTTAACACCTGAGGTGTCTCCTCTGCAAATGGTTCTATGCAGTAGGATCAGATTAATGTCCTCAGCCTCCCTCAGCACCTGAAATGTCTCCTCTGCACGTCATAAGAGACGGCAGCGGAAAATTATTGTCCTCAGCGTCCCTCAGCACCTGAAATGTCTCCTCTGCACGTCATGATAGATGGCAGCAGAAAATTATTGTCCTCAGCCTCTTTTAACACCTGAGGTGTCTCCTCTGCAAATGGTTCTATGCAGTAGGAGCAATTTTATGTCCTCAGCCTCCCTCAGCACCTGAAATGTCTCCTCTGCACGTCATAAGAGACGGCAGCGGAAAATTATTGTCCTCAGCCTCTTTTAACACCTGAGGTGTCTCCTCTGCACGTCATAACAGACGGCAGCGGAAAATTATTGTCCTCAGCCTCTTTTAACACCTGAGGTGTCTCCTCTGCAAATGGTTCTATGCAGTAGGAGCAGATTAATGTCCTCAGCGTCCCTCAGCACCTGAAATGTCTCCTCTGCACGTCATGATAGATGGCAGCAGAAAATTATTGTCCTCAGCCTCTTTTAACACCTGAGGTGTCTCCTCTGCAAATGGTTCTATGCAGTAGGAGCAATTTAATGTCCTCAGCCTCCCTCAGCACCTGAAATGTCTCCTCTGCACGTCATAAGAGACGGCAGCAGAAAATTATTGTCCTCAGCCTCTTTTAACACCTGAGGTGTCTCCTCTGCACGTCATAACAGACGGCAGCGGAAAATTATTGTCCTCAGCCTCTTTTAACACCTGAGGTGTCTCCTCTGCAAATGGTTCTATGCAGTAGGAGCAGATTAATGTCCTCAGCACCTGAAATGTCTCCTCACCACGTCATAAGAGACGGCAGCAGAAAATTATTGTCCTCAGCCTCTTTTAACACCTGAGGTGTCTCCTCTGCAAATGGTTCTATGCAGTAGGATCAGATTAATGTCCTCAGCGTCCCTCAGCACCTGAAATGTCTCCTCTGCACGTCATAAGAGACGGCAGAAGAAAATTATTGTCCTCAGCCTCTTTTAACACCTGAGGTGTCTCCTCTGCAAATGGTTCTATGCAGTAGGAGCAATTTAATGTCCTCAGTCTCCCTCAGCACCTGAAATGTCTCCTCTGCACGTCATAAGAGACGGCAGAAGAAAATTATTGTCCTCAGCCTCCCTCAGCACCTGAAATGTCTCCTCTGCACGTCATAAGAGACGGCAGCGGAAAATTATTGTCCTCAGCCTCTTTTAACACCTGAGGTGTCTCCTCTGCAAATGGTTCTATGCAGTAGGAGCAGATTAATGTCCTCAGCGTCCCTCAGCACCTGAAATGTCTCCTCTGCACGTCATAACAGACGGCAGCAGAAAATTATTGTCCTCAGCCTCCCTTAGCACCTGAAATGTCTCCTCTGCACGTCATAAGAGACGGCAGCAGAAAATGATTGTCCTCAGCCTCTTTTAACACCTGAGGTGTCTCCTCTGCACGTCATGATAGACGGCAGCAGAAAATTATTGTCCTCAGCCTCTTTTAACACCTGAGGTGTCTCCTCTGCACGTCATAAGAGACGGCAGCAGAAAATTATTGTCCTCAGCCTCTTTTAACACCTGAGGTGTCTCCTCTGCAAATGGTTCTATGCAGTAGGATCAGATTAATGTCCTCAGACTCCCTCAGCACCTGAAATGTCTCCTCTGCACGTCATAAGAGACGGCAGCAGAAAATGATTGTCCTCAGCCTCTTTTAACACCTGAGGTGTCTCCTCTGCAAATGGTTCTATGCAGTAGGAGCAGATTAATGTCCTCAGCCTCCCTCAGCACCTGAAATGTCTCCTCTGCACGTCATAAGAGACGGCAGCGGAAAATTATTGTCCTCAGCCTCTTTTAACACCTGAGGTGTCTCCTCTGCAAATGGTTCTATGCAGTAGGAGCAGATTAATGTCCTCAGCGTCCCTCAGCACCTGAAATGTCTCCTCTGCACGTCATAACAGACGGCAGCAGAAAATTATTGTCCTCAGCCTCTTTTAACACCTGAGGTGTCTCCTCTACACGTCATAAGAGACGGCAGCAGAAAATTATTGTCCTCAGCCTCTTTTAACACCTGAAATGTCTCCTCTGCACGTCATAAGAGACGGCAGCAGAAAATTATTGTCCTCAGCCTCTTTTAACACCTGAGGTGTCTCCTCTACACGTCATAAGAGACGGCAGCGGAAAATTATTGTCCTCAGCCTCTTTTAACACCTGAGGTGTCTCCTCTGCAAATGGTTCTATGCAGTAGGAGCAATTTTATGTCCTCAGCCTCCCTCAGCACCTGAAATGTCTCCTCTGCACGTCATAAGAGACGGCAGCGGAAAATTATTGTCCTCAGCCTCTTTTAACACCTGAGGTGTCTCCTCTGCACGTCATAAGAGACGGCAGAAGAAAATTATTGTCCTCAGCCTCTTTTAACACCTGAGGTGTCTCCTCTGCAAATGGTTCTATGCAGTAGGAGCAGATTAATGTCCTCAGCACCTGAAATGTCTCCTCTGCACGTCATAAGAGACGGCAGAAGAAAATTATTGTCCTCAGCCTCCCTCAGCACCTGAAATGTCTCCTCTGCACGTCATAAGAGACGGCAGCGGAAAATTATTGTCCTCAGCCTCTTTTAACACCTGAGGTGTCTCCTCTGCAAATGGTTCTATGCAGTAGGAGCAGATTAATGTCCTCAGCGTCCCTCAGCACCTGAAATGTCTCCTCTGCACGTCATAAGAGACGGCAGCGGAAAATTATTGTCCTCAGCCTCTTTTAACACCTGAGGTGTCTCCTCTGCAAATGGTTCTATGCAGTAGGATCAGGTTAATGTCCTCAGCCTCCCTCAGCACCTGAAATGTCTCCTCTGCACGTCATAAGAGACGGCAGCAGAAAATTATTGTCCTCAGCCTCTTTTAACATCTGAGGTGTCTCCTCTGCACGTCATAACAGACGGCAGCGGAAAATTATTGTCCTCAGCCTCTTTTAACACCTGAGGTGTCTCCTCTGCACATCATAACAGACGGCAGCAGAAAATTATTGTCCTCAGCCTCTTTTAACACCTGAGGTGTCTCCTCTGCAAATGGTTCTATGCAGTAGGAGCAGATTAATGTCCTCAGCGTCCCTCAGCACCTGAAATGTCTCCTCTGCACGTCATGATAGACGGCAGCAGAAAATTATTGTCCTCATCCTCTTTTAACACCTGAGGTGTCTCCTCTGCAAATGGTTCTATGCAGTAGGAGCAATTTTATGTCCTCAGTCTCCCTCAGCACCTGAAATGTCTCCTCTGCACGTCATAACAGACGGCAGCGGAAAATTATTGTCCTCAGCCTCTTTTAACACCTGAGGTGTCTCCTCTGCAAATGGTTCTATGCAGTAGGAGCAATTTAATGTCCTCAGCCTCCCTCAGCACCTGAAATGTCTCCTCTGCACGTCATAAGAGACGGCAGCGGAAAATTATTGTCCTCAGCCTCTTTTAACACCTGAGGTGTCTCCTCTGCAAATGGTTCTATGCAGTAGGAGCAATTTGATGTCTCTTTCAGCACCTGAATGTCTCTTGTGCACCTTATAATGTCCTGAGACTCCTTCGGTACCTGAATGTCTCCTGTGCACCTGATAATGTCCTGAGCCGCCTTCGGTACCTGAAATGTCTCCTGTGCACATGGTCCTAAGAAGCAGGAGCAAGATAATGTCTGCAGCCTCCTTCAGCACCTGAAATGTCTCTGTATCTGATAATGTCTTTAGCAATAATTGTTCATAAATAAAACTGAACTCATAAATGAAAATTTGAATGATGTCCAAGTTGTACAGCTTAGGGTTAGTTATGTTAAGTTTAATTGGGCCGCATTAAGACGGAGTCATATGACCCATTAAAGAGTGAAATATGGAAGACAGACAACATTGTGCAGCAACACAACACGTGTGTGACAGGAGATACAAAGACAGCAAACAAACTGGTGACAAGAAAAACAGAAATGAAAAACATCTTAGCCTCTTTAACCTTTAATAATAATGTCATATTTTAATGTAAGTCTTCAACCAGTGGTCTATTATAATTAGTATATAAACAGGTTAATAACATGAAAATAAATATAAAATTTGATCAGGACTGATTAAATGAACCCTACAATGATAGAAACATCTGCGTATTAGGTTTGTCTCCCTGGTTGCTCACCTGCTCAGTCCTTACCTCAGTGAAGTCACTCTTCAGCCGTCTCTGTAAGATAAAAGTTCTGTTAGCATCAAAATGAACTTTTACTTCACAGTGCAGCAAAGACTGTGTGCCAGTGGTTAGAGCTAAAAAAAACGTTTTAATTGGGATGAGCAAGTACAGCATTATCTGTATCTGTTAACCATGTGAATTATCTGTATCTGTATCCGTACTCGGATCCGCCATTGATATGGGTTCATCAGAAATTGGCATATTTATTGCTGATTGGAAAACTACTTACAGGTCAGCATCAGCATTGAGCTTCAGATCAGTGGTTTCGATCACGATAGCAAACAAACTATTTACAGAACAAGTTTTACAACAAGACAGTAAAAATCTCCGACAGGCAGGGACGCAACGCAAGTCGCCTTCTACTAAACACCACGTCTGAACGAACCCACTTTTACCAGAACTCTACTGGTTAATAAGTACAAACCGAAGTAGCTGAAGAAACCCTGAACATTAACAGAAAAGACCTGCGGATCTGAGTGACTGAGGCAGAGACAGAGAGCTGATGCATCAGAATCATCAGCTACAATGTTTGGGAAGCATCACAGACTGGAAGGATTGACCAACAGTTCCCAGAAGTGTCGATGAAGGTTTTGCGTAAATCATGTGAAATTCCTACACAGAGCCTGTAAATCCATAAACGGCCATAAACCTTTGAAGAACAAACAATAAAACAAATAAATGATGGTATTTCCTTTACTGCAGCCACATGAGGCGATCCTGTTAATCTGATTTACAGGAACGATCCTTCAGACGTGGGCACGGTTTCAGGTTTGGGGAAGGAATGCGATGGTCAAACACTGCAGAGCTAATTTTAATAAGTGATCAATCATCCCATTTTCAATGCTTGAAGCTTCACATCAACAGCTTGTTTTGACTGAGTTGTTTAAATATCTTCAACAAGTTAAATAAACTTCACTTCATGAGAGTTCAGCCTATTGTCTGCGCTGCAACAATAACCCAGTTTCATAAGAGGTCAGTATATTTGCTCAGAGAGAAGGCCTGTGTTAAAACCAAGTCAACCCCGACACTCACACCCATCAGGGATAATCAGGCTCAGTAGGATACCTCATAAAAGGTCAGTGGTGTTAACTAATGTAAACATGACATTAGTTTCTATTAGATATTAGTTAAATAAACGTCAGGAAGTGATGAAGATTAAATATCCAGCATTGTGTAAAACACAATAAAATCAAAGATATCTTTATTTTCTGTGTTTTGATTCACTGGGCATGACTTTAAAATGACGAGGCTCTCGCGTCTAGATGGTTAATGTTATACTACTTAATGTTATATCTGTCCAGCCCAGTGTCAGATTTTGAAACCATTGACCTCGGCCTGTAAACCACAATAAAAGTACTTTTGTATCAAAGTGTTTACCTGCTGTGAGGAAACAGGTCAGAGTCCAGTTTCTGATCTTTATGTGCCTGCTGTCATCTTTGATTGAGCCATAAGGAAACATCGGCACTTGCTCCGAACCTCACACCCACATGGTCTTGGTTCAGGTGTGTATATAAAGAACAGGACGGCGCCTCACTGCATCAGCTGATACCTGAACATCACCTCACATCTATCCGACAGGTAAGACACCTGCTGTACTTGGATTCATGCAGTTGAGCTCATGGTTCTTCTCTCTGTGTATCCACTGTCAGCTCTGTTTTCTCCACGTAGAACAATCTGTTGATCGTCGCCATGAAGTCCGTCCTGGTGCTCGCCGTCCTCGTCTGTGCTGCGTTTGCAGGTCAGAATCCTCACAGTTCATTTAGACAGACAGTGTGCGCACTGCTTGGACTGACAGTGCTGTGTTTTCCCTGCAGCTCCAGCTGAAAACAAAGAAGAGGCTGAAGGTCAGTATCAGCGGCCTTTGTTTTAATGCAGACAGTCAGGCCTGCGTCTATCTGACAGTATATTAATGTGATTCATCAACAGAAGCAGCAGTGGAGGCTCCGGAGGAACACATGGATGCTCCAGCTGGTTAGTATCCTCTGAAAAGTGTTTGACAGCAGCAGCTGGGTGGATAGAGCAGGACAGGTTTTTAATTCAAGATGAATTCAGATCGAGATAGCTGTGCTGGATCTGAACCCAAGGACAGATGTTGATAAGTCCCCATGAAACAGAAAACAGAGTGCTGTTTACTTCCTCATTCTTGTGTTTCGTATAAGCCAATAGTCAATAACAAGTTCACTCTGTCGCTATCTGCTGCAGCCATCTCTATGAAGTAGTGCCAGCATCTACCTTCCAACAAACATGGCCACACCTAGGACTGATAGCAATTAGCAGGTAGCACTCTGGCAGCAGCCTAATGACGTGGTTTTCTTGACCTACTTGGCTCCTGGCATCCCGAGGCTGCCGGAGTAACGATATTCCCTGTGGGTCTCCTGTTCGGTCCGGCTGCTGAGCTCTGTTAGATTCAGTTATCAGCAGTTAAAGGTTAGCTACTTCAGCAAGCGAGGACATCAGAGGAAAAGCAGCAAATATATTCTTATAAAATCTGAAGAGTCGACTGTGTTTCTTTGTTTTGCAGCTCGTGTGTTGGAGGAGGCAGCAGCACCTGAATGTAAGAGCCACATCACTAACGTGAGATCAGAGAAGTTCTTTTTGTGGGTGTATTTCAGTCCAAAGTAAAGTCGATGCTCTGTCTGTGCTCTGTCTTCTCGTAGCTCGTTATAACTTCTGTCCAAATGGTTGGTTCAGCCACGGCTCTCGCTGCTTCAAGTTCGTCAATACTCCAATGACCTGGTACAACGCAGAGGTACTCTCACATTTCTGTGTTCTTATAGTCGACTTGTGGAAAACACACAAAATACTATTTAATTATACATCCACAAATACTCAACTGTGCTTCCTCTGTCCAACAGGAGCACTGCAACGCCATGGGTGGCCACCTCGCCTCGGCCACCAACCCCAGAGAGTACAGCTTCCTCCAGCAGATCACACAGACAGCCGGTCAGAGCATCGGATGGCTGGGAGGCTTCCACCTGCAGGTCTGAACCTATGTCCAACAAGGAGGTTTAGACCTCACACAAGACAGATATGAGAGCTTCCTCACACTCATGCTCTTTGTCTCTCAGGGCCGCTGGATGTGGATTGACCGTGAAGGTTTCTACTACACCAACTTTTACTCCCCCTCCTCCGCCACCAGCTACCCATGCATCTACCTGCGCGCCACCAGTAAGTCAGCCTGCGCGTTATATATACGTATTATATCCTGATAGAGGAAACTGAAAACATGAATTAGTATTAATTGTTATTTTTGTCTGTTCTAAATCAAATTTCAGATGGCTGGGGTAACACAGGGTGCAGCTCTACTTACCGCTTCATCTGCTCCATGAACCCGTTCGGCTGTTAACAGACGTATTCGACGTTTGGACTGGATCAGCTGACGAGCTGACTTTGTTTTTAAATGAATTCTGTTTTTTCATTGTGTTTTCTTAAATGATTCAAAGTGAACCAACATTTATATAAATGCTTTGTTGTTTCTGACCCATTAAAAACTAAATAAAGACAAACACAACGATGTGTGATCTTTAAGAGCTTGGTTCAAATGTGGTTGTAGATTAGATAGTAATCTGTATTTGTTGTGATTTGTGTTAAATATGTTCAGCTGTACTCGAGTATTTGTTCTGATTACATTACTTCTGATCAAAAACTGGCGAGGCGACAACTTTGCTAACAGCCAAACATCAACCAGGTCACCAGCAGCAGCTGATATTACTGACTAGTCCAACAGCTTCAGCCCAGCTGAAAAATATAAAACTTTGAACCAAAGCCTGTTATTTGAAAGCGGAGGGCCCTGACACAGACCTGATCACAGCTGAACAAGTTAACATTTTTTACAAGTTGTCAAAACTACCAAGAAAGTTGGTAGAAATGAGTTTCTCTGATTGAAGCAGCATGTTCAATCTGCCTTTTATTACAGTTTAAATGTCAGCTTGCAGTCAGTGTGATGGGTGACAAAGGCTGGAACATCAGCTCTGTTGTGTCATTCAGCTTAATAAGCCTCCTTTAAATTGACACCAGATATGTAGCATTTGTCTTCAAGGCCAAGTTTGACTGCACAGAACAAAAAATAGGCACTCAAACTTTTGGAAACAGTTCTGATGAAAGTTAGTCGGCCCAGAGAGAAACAGGACTTCAGGTCAGGTTTGTAACAAATAAACAAAGCCGATCCATCACTGGATAACATCCCACACTTTAACCCGCACAGCAATAATGTGGCAGTAGATAATAAAAAAAGACTTCTGACGTGTTTTCAGGGAAAAAACTTTAACTCACAATGTCTGTGTGGCTTTCCGCTGTGGTGTTGTAGGTAACTCGTGGGGAAAAAATTCAGTGAATTATGTGTGTTAAAGTCGGCCCAACCCGATCAGTCCTATCCTACCGACTCGGCTTCCCTGTGGTAGGTCTGTATGTGATGTAACTTTGGCAACACAGTCTTACAGAATCGGTAAGATTACAAACACAGGGACGATTATGGTGAAGCTATAAACCTTTTCTGGTTATTGATGATCTAAGGTGAGGTATTGTCACTGTGCAGCACAGCACAAATTTAAAAAAGAAAACGAGATACAAGAAACTTTGTGTCAACTTCTTTATTTATTTTTACATTTTCTATCAACAGAGTGAAACAGAAACACACACAACTTATTGATACATTTGTTCTTGCACTGCCATAAAAAAGATAAGGATAAGGCAAAGCATTGTAAACATACAAATGGTCCTCACAGTAGCTGTTGGTCTGTGAATCATCAGCGATCAACATGCATCCGTGCAAACACTAGCAGATAGCTCTAATTGAGCAGATGAATGGACGTCCTAAGTGGCACTGCTCATTGGACCAGCCCCGAGTGTCTGCATGGGAACAGAGATCAACAACAGCATAGTCAGTGATGGATTCTGATGGAGGGCCATGCTAGCAGTCAAGTATCATTCAAGATATCCTGGAAGCTTCTTCACCTCAGTGTGCTTTCTCACCTTGGCTGTTCAAGTAGAGGCAGTCATATCTGCTGGAGCTGCTGTGGGAGTACCAGTTGTTGTAGTCGAATGGTGTGCCATCATCCCATCTCCAGTAGCCCTGAGGAGGTAGGGAATCCACTTACAGTAAGTATGTGTTAGAACACTGTGGGTCTCTTTGTAAAGCTTGTGTGTGAATCTACTCCCTGACCTGGAATCTGTATCCACCGAACCAGGCTGATAAGAAACCAGCCTTCCAGACCATCTGCTTCAGGAAGTTATATTCCTGTAAATTGTGGACTGACGCCAGGCTGGCACCAATATTCTGACAGAGAAACTGTAGAAAGAGAGACAGAGAGAGGTTGGCAAAGACACGAACAAAAAGGTGGACAGAGATGTCCTCTCATGACGCGTTTACCTCTGCATTAGTCCAGGAATACGTGAGGTTGACCATCAGATAGCAGTGCTTGTCATGTGCGTGCCATCCTGCAGGACAATGTGAAGATGCTATCTCTGAAAAACATTTAACCTTCAGTTAGACACATGATGTAGGTTTAATGTGACAATAGCTGTCTGTGTTAACACTTGCAAGAAGTTAAATAGTTCCCATAATGTCAAACAATTCCTTTATCAATGTTTTTTTCAACAGTATGACCTACCTTCGACAAAAGGAGGAGGAACTGCATTTCCTGCAGGGAGAGAATACAAATTGTTTTATTTATCAATTCTTATTATTTTGTGCATTTTAAAAATGATTAGATCTCACTGCTGTGTTTCTTTGAAATTTCCTTACGTAGAGCGTTGACCTTCAATAGAACCGCCTGTTCAACATCTGCTGTGTCAGCAAAAAAGACCGATTATGAACATAAACAATGAACTGGGGGTGTTTTTGGCAAAATCAGACTTTCAGACTAAATATGACATGCCATTATAATAATGGTTAACAGTGAGGTTGTCCCTAAGGAGACAAATCTGAATGCAACCTTGACAAACTGTATTAAAGACACTGACCTGAGGCTGCGAGTTCAGTTTCCTCCTCTTCAACATCTGCTACTTCCACAGCTGAGAGGAAAAACATGATTCACTGCATTTAGTTCAAGAAACAATCCAGAGTCAGTGACGTTCTGGAGCTCTGTTGTAGTGAGTGACACTGACCTGGAACTGAAACATCAGCCCTCTCCTCTGAAACACCTTCAGCTGGAACAACTGAGTGGAAAGACATTTTTGTATGCGTTAATGAGAGTTAAGTTGACAGATGTTGTCTGAGGTCATTACAGTTAAAAGAGAGGTATAGTTGGGTATCGTCGGCATAGAGGTGATAAGAGATGCACTAAAAAAAAGTATTGAGTATTCGAACTGCAACATATGCAAACACTCTGATGCCATGACATTGAGATAAATGAGAAAAGAGGCTATAAATGTCAAATACTGACCTGGGAGTGAAACATTGTCTCTCTCTTTCGTAAGAATTTCTTCCACTGGAACAACTGGGAATACAAACACAATGAAAACTTATGAGAAAGTGTTTCTTTATGAATATCTGTGTTTTCCATACAGGTGTTGCAGTTGCTGTCATGGATACAAATATTGCTACATTATCAAACAGAGGTTGTTATGTTCTGGATTGACAGAGCTGTGTAGATTTGGAACCACAGCGGTTTGAACCAATCAGCCTTCGAATAGCAAAGGTGGACTAAGCAGGAGGTTTCCATTCTGGCTGTGGCAGCCGAGACACTGACTGAATTATTTGACGTCTGTCATTAGACGTCTGATGCACTCATTCAAGAATTGTTGGTACTGTTGTTTGGAGTCTAATGATGACTCTACCTGCTGCAGCACTGACAGACAGTGTGACACAGAGAACAGAGATGAGCAGCACAGTCTTCATGATGAACATGATGAACGTCTGGAGGAAAAATAAACAGACTCAGAATTGTCATATTTGTTCTGAACATTAAAGGTTAAAGGTTACATCTGCTACACTTCAAGAGAAAACAATCAGAGACAAAGAAAGGACGAGTCCATTCAGAGATTAACGTCAGTCTGAGCAGGTCTTACCTGGAGGAAATCAGAATCAACTACAATGAAGGTGAACGTTTGCTGTGCTCTTTATATACTGTCTGTCAGCACAGGCTCACCTCACGTGTCAAGGTCTCACCTTAAACACCGGAACAAGATAAGAGCTAATAAAGAAGATTTCCAGACAGTTTACCAGAACTGACAGAGGTTGTATGTGAAAGACGGTCAGTGTCTGTAGTTGCATCACTGCTTTATGATCCAGACTGCTGCGAAACAGTCCTTCATTTCACAACAACATCCGACTGAAATAAAGCTGGAGAGGAGTGCTTCAACTTTATTCAGTGATTTTAGTGAAAGTGAATCATATTTTATACACAATATATTTGCTGATTTTCCCTCTGATGTCCTCCGGCTGCCAACTGTTTTTTTCCACCTGCATGTAGTCTTTTTCTTAATTGCCCCTCGGGGACAAATAAAGTTTATTGAATTGAATTGAATTGAATTGAATTGAATTGTTGTTTTCAGTGATTTTAATAAAAAGAACCTTGACCCACAACTGCTCTGACTCACAGCTGATGTTCGGTTTGTTCCTTCAGTGACATCAGCCTGCAGTAAACACCGTTTCATTCATATTATGGTTACAATTCTTTTCTGGACTTAAAGAAATAAAACCCTTCTCATGCCATAGAGTGTGACAGGTGTATACTGCTCTCAAGGAAGGAACAGAATAATCTGTTTGAAGCGCTCTTTCATTGGCTGGTCAACAATGACAACTGTAATCTGCTCTGTGTGTCATTGGAATGTAATGTGGATGAATAGGGTTGCAACATTCTGGGAACTTTCAAAGTTGGAATATTTTCACAAGAATTTTTGTGAATTTATGGGAATCAACCAGGATTTTAAAAAAATGAAGGTTGCCCTTAACTTGGAACCTAAATATAGTTGAGGAAGCAGATGTCATGCAAGCACACGTGAATATCTCTGCTATCAATCACACACAGCTGATTTCTAGAACCCTGGATCACACTTTTGAGCCCAGAGCACAAAACTATCTGAGCCAGTGGACTACATAAAGTGAAGTATATATATTGTGTATAAAATATGATTCACTTTCACTAAAATCACTGAATAAAGTTGAAGCACTCCTCTCCAGCTTTATTTCAGTCGGATGTTGTTGTGAAATGAAGGATTGTTTCGCAGCAGTCTGGATCATAAAGCAGTGATGCAACTACAGACACTGACCGTCTTTCACATACAACCTCTGTCAGTTCTGGTAAACTGTCTGGAAATCTTCTTTATTAGCTCTTATCTTGTTCCGGTGTTTAAGGTGAGACCTTGACACGTGAGGTGAGCCTGTGCTGACAGACAGTATATAAAGAGCACAGCAAACGTTCACCTTCATTGTAGTTGATTCTGATTTCCTCCAGGTAAGACCTGCTCAGACTGACGTTAATCTCTGAATGGACTCGTCCTTTCTTTGTCTCTGATTGTTTTCTCTTGAAGTGTAGCAGATGTAACCTTTAACCTTTAATGTTCAGAACAAATATGACAATCCTGAGTCTGTTTATTTTTCCTCCAGACGTTCATCATGTTCATCATGAAGACTGTGCTGCTCATCTCTGTTCTCTGTGTCACACTGTCTGTCAGTGCTGCAGCAGGTAGAGTCATCATTAGACTCCAAATATAGCACCAATTATCATCCAAATCAAGTTATCATGACACTTTCCATACAAAGCAGGTCTAGACCCACCATGTAAATCAAGAGTCTGAAAAATAATCATCTCCTTGTTAATGAGGTTTGATAATGTGGTAATACTTCAATCCACGTCAGCAGCTGCAACCATGTGGCATTCAAGTGTTGAGTCAAGATACCACATCTGTATGGATAGCACAAACAAGAAGCACTTGATAATATGTTTTGACGTTGTTTGTATTCCCAGTTGTTCCAGTGGGAGAAATTCTTACAAAAGAGAGAGCCAATGATTCCCTCCCGGGTCAGTATTTAAAACCAAAGAGTCACTCTGACTTTTCTAATTTACTTCAATGTCAAGGCAGCAAAAACTGAGAACACATTTAACAGTGACTGGAGAGTGTTTGCATGTTATGTCTCCTATACTGCTGCACTGACATACGGTGTGCCACAGGGTTCAATCCTTGGCCCTATTTTTATTCACTTTTTCAGTTTAAGTACACTGCTATGCAGACGATGTGACCAACTATACCTCTCTTTTAATTCTATTGATCTCAATGTCAGACAACTTCCTTCAGCTTAACTGTCAAAACAGTCATTAAGACATAAAAAATGTCTTTCCACTCAGTTGTTCCAGTTGAAGGTGTAATTTCAACATAGTGCTCAACAGAGCTCCAGAACGTCACTGACTCTGCATGAACTAAATGCAGTGACTCATGATTTTCCTTTCAGCTGTGGAAGTAGCAGATGTTGGAGAGGAGGAAACCGAACTTGCAGCCTCAGGTCAGTGTGTTTAATACAGTTTGTCTTCTATTCAAACCTTTTCATCGTTTTATGCAGATTTGTCACCCACATTGAGTCTGATTTTGCCACGTCATCCTAAAAACACACACCGTGCACTGTTTATGTTCGATTACCATATTCTGTTTTTTTTCTGTAGATGATGTAGCAGATGTTGGACAGGCGGTTCTACTGAAGAACAACACTGCAAGTAGGCCGATTTCAAGAAACACAGTAAAGAGATAATGTTAAAAATGTAGAACATTTTCAGAACTGATGGAGTTCCTGCTCCTTTTGTCCAAGGTATACTGAGTCTACTGTTGATCTATATGACAAAATCTGCACAGACAGTTCTGTTACTTCACCCTGTGTCTCAGTGAAGGCTGAATGTTGAATTGAATTTGTTTTTTCAGAGAACGCACAGTGTCCTCAAGACTGGCACGTATTCCAGAACAACTGTTATCTGATGGTCAACCTTGTGTATTCCTGGCATAATGCAGAGGTAAGCATGCCATCATAAACAACTCACCATGATACAAAGTCCTCATTCCTCAGTTTCTTCAGTAGAACGTAGACAATTTAAGCTGCTCTCTGTTCATAACTTTGCTTGTGTCCTCTCTCTTTGTTGCTTCATACAGTTTCTCTGTCAGAATATGGGTGCCAGCCTGGCGTCAGTCCACAATTTACAGGAAGACCATTTCCTGAAGCAGCTGGCCTGGAAGGCTGGTTTCTTATCAGCCTGGATTGGTGGACACAAATTCCAGGTTGGAGATTAGATTCACACACAAGCTTTAGAAAAAGACACTTTCCACAGTGTTCTAACACATACTTACTTGAAGTCGATTACCTACCTCCTCAGGGCTACTGGAGATGGGATGATGGCACACCATTCGACTACAACAACTGGTACTCCCACAGCAGCCATGATGACTGCATCTACTTGAACAGCCAAGGTGAGAAAACAGCTGTTGATGGTTTCTCTGACAGGGCTGCACCTCAGCTCCTTGCAGAGATGTTAACTCCCATGAAAACACAATGTTTGAACACCTGCATAAGACTGATAACATGGCCCTCTAACTCTGGATGTTCTTGCAGGCATTCAAGGCTGGACCAATGCGGCCTGCCACTTAGGACATCCATTCATCTGCTCATTTAATGCCACCTGCTAGTGACTGAGCACAGATGGATCAACAGCTACTCTCTGCTGACTGTGAGGACCATTCCCTGCATATTTACATTCTTATTGTCTTTTTATGATGGTACGGGAACAAATGTTTAATAAATGTGTTTCTCTTTGACTGTTTATAGAAAATGGAAAACATAAATAAAGGAGTTGATGTGAATCTCATTGATATATTGTTTATTTTGTGATGCAGCGACAGAATTTTAACATACAGAATAAGTTCAGCTGACTCCTTTAAGGTAACAGACTTGAAATATATATTTCTACATATTACCATTACATTCAGATCACTGACAGGTGAAGCGAATAACACTGATTAGCTAGTTATCATGGAAGTGGGTGGGATATGTTGGTCAACAAGTGAATGTTTTGACCCCGTCCACCACCAAGAGTGCCAACAATGGAGACGAGAGCATCAGAACTGGACCACTGAGCAATGGAAGAAGGTGAATCACATTTTACAACATATCAGGTCCGATAAGTAACGATAAGTTTCCATGCAAGGGTAACAATATAAGGTTATAAGATTATAATAAGATTATAAGATAACAACAGAAAAGAAATCTTCAGCACTGTTAAAAAAGACATATTGGCATATTGGCGTGATGCTGCCCTCTGCTGGAGTGGACAAATTCAAACAGTTTCATCTCAGTCTTTAGTTTGGGACTGTGTGATACATGATATGGCCAAAAATATGTGGACAACTGAACAATATATGCAACAACAAGTGTATGGAAGCCAGAATCAGTGTGATGTGATCATGGAAATGTGACATCCACATGTGGAGGTTATAAAGGCAGTCTGGCACGTTTCCATTGTTCTGGAACTGATTTGATGGGTCACAGCTCAGCATATTGTCCTGATTCTTCTAATATCTGGTCCACAATGTTCAACTACATTTTAAGGGTTGATTATTATTAATTAATATGATCCAGATGAACTATGAGTATGTATGAGCATGTAGTTTGAGTATTTTCATTTATTCAGAGTGTCGAGGTTCGATCTTAAATAGAGGAAGTATCATTAAAATGATGCCATTCCAGAGAAACTACAGGATAAGATCATACTAACAAAGGCCATTCGTGGTCTGAGATATAGACATCTGGGATCTTGGGACTATTTTTGGCCATAACCTTCATCTCTCAGCTGAATCACATCACCCTCCTAACGTGAGAAAGACAAACACACTCACAGTAAAAAGTCAACAACGTTTCCACAACCTCACAGCTTCGATCTTTGGAGGACACGCTTCAATCATTCGTCCTACTCTCCATCCTGCAGAGAACACAGAGACACTGAGGAAAGATTGCTGGACCAGAGCGAAAACCCAGGATAGACGGGTTCAGTGAACGTTGTGTTGAAGGTGTGGAGGTGGAACGGTGTGTCACTGGAGACTCCGTAGAAGGACAAAGTGCCAGCAGGCCAGTCCACATACACTGCTACCCTGTTAGAGACCGAGGAGACGGCGATGGGTATTCTCGTGTTATCATGACAGGCAGCGTGACCACCATCATCATCAGAACAGAACAGTCTCCAGGACTGATCATTCATGCCAAACACCCCGTCCTCACTATTCCCTTTCCTTATGATTCCTCTGTAGCTCACTGCTATATGAACTCCTCCTCTCCACTCCACCTCCCAGTAACAGCGACCAGTCAGACCATCACTACACAGCACCTGATGACTGTCGAATCTGTCTGGATGATCAGGATATGACTGAACCTCCTTCACACGTGTCATCTTCCTGTTGTTGTCAGACAGTTTGATGTCTCTGTTTACTGTGTTTGTGTCGACTGTGAGTTCACAGGAATCTGATGGAGGGAACAAGACAGTTATTAATCTATCAGCTGTTCGTTTATTCGTGATGACATCAGAGATTTGAAGGAGTGATGTCACAGTTTGAAGATGGTTTTCACACTTACACTTCCTCAGACCTTGTGTCAACCATTGGGCTCCAGCAGGCTCCACCCTGAAACAAGGGAACATACATATTGTAAGTTGACTTACCGGATTGCTTTCAAACAACAACACCCTGAAAACTGACTTCATCTGACTCCAGAAGAACCAAAAAGGCACCACAGCAATAGCTGACTGTTTGGTGTGTAGATCTTTTAATTTTGAAAAACCTGAAGTCCCCATGGAGCTGATTTGCAGAGTAGGCCTTCATACCTGAGAGTGTCCAGCCTCCACTGTGGATCCTCCAGTCCGGCAGACAGCAGGTTCACTCCTGAGTCTCCTGGATGATTGTAGCTCAGGTCCAGCTCTTTCAGGTGGGAGGGATTGGACCTGAGAGCTGAGGCCAGAGAAGAACAGCCTTTCTCTGTGATCAGACAGCCTGACAGCCTGAAAACACACAAAACAGCACACATGGAAGATCACCTGGATCACATGGAAGATCACCTGGATCACATGGAAGATCACCTGGATCACATGGAAGATCACCTGAGGGTCCTGCTGCCTCATTCAAATATAAATGTCTCCAAATAAATAAATAATAAAACAAGAATAAATACAATGACTGAAACAGAGAGTTTACAGTGACCATGTCATTGTGCCCTGAATGTAAGAGTCCACAGACTAACAGCTTACATCAGCATGCTAACATGCTAACAATGCTAACATCAATAGATGGTCATCAGTTGAACAGGTTAATGAATTCTTACCTGAGACTTTCCAGTGTACAGTTTGGACTCTCCAGTCCAGCAGACAGCAGCTTCACTCCCGAATCGTGCAGGTCGTTGTTACTCAGGTCCAGATCTGTCAGACTAGAGGACTGGGAACGGAGAACTGAAGACAGAGCTTCAAGACTTCTCTCTGAGAGGTTACAGCCAGTTAGTCTGAAGAAAACAAGAAAAGAAACAAGTCGTATTGGGTCAGATTACTTGATGTATCCGGTGTAAGCAGATACTGAATACTAAATTATTTTGGAATTAGTAAACATCCAAAACATATAATCTAATCTGAATACTTTTGGATTACACCAAAACTTTCAGTTCCACACATCTTATTTAACTCCGGCTGAAGCTTACAGAGCTTTCTTGGAGGCTTTGATCACTGGCAGCAGCCTCAGAAGAGCCTCCTCTGAAGCAGAGAACTTCTTCAGGTCAAACACGTCCAGATCTTCTTCTGATGACAGTAAGATGAAGACCAGAGCTGACCACTGAGCAGGAGAGAGTTTATCTGTGGAGAGTCTTCCTGATCTCAGGTACTGTTGGATCTGCTCCACTAGAGAACGATCATTCAGTTCATTCAGACAGTGGAACAGATTGATGCTTCTCTCTGCAGACGGAGTCTCTTCGATCTTCTTCTTGATGTACTCGACTGTTTTCTGATTGGTTCTTGAGTCACTTCCTGTCTGTGTCAGCAGACCTCGTAGGAGAGTCTGATTGGTCTGCAGTGAAAGTCCCAGGAGGAAGCGGAGGAACAAGTCCAGGTGTCCATTTGGACTCTGTAAGGCGTCGTCGACAGCACTGTGGTAGAAGTGCGTCTCTGCAGATTCCCATTTTCTTCTTTTAGACTTGGGTGGTTGTTCTTCTGACAGCAGGCTGACTCCAGAGTTGGTGAAAGTCAGATGGACATGAAGAGCAGCCAGAAACTCCTGAACACTCAGATGGATGAAGCAGAACACCGTGTGCTGGTACAGTCCTCTCTCCTCTTTAAAGACCTGTGTGAACACTCCTGAGTACACTGAGGCGTCTCTGATATCGATGCCACACTCTGTCAGGTCTGATTCATAGAAGATCAGGTTTCCTTTCTGCAGCTGATCAAAAGCCAGTTTTCCCAGAGACTCAATCATCTTCCTGCTCTCTGGACTCCAGTGTGGATCTGTCTCAGCTCCTCCGTCATACTTGATGTCCATCACTTTGGACTGAACCACCAGGAAGTGGATGTACATCTCAGTCAGGGTCTTGGGCAGCCCTCCTCCCTCTCTGGTCTTCAACAGATCCTCCAGAACTGTAGCAGAGATCCAGCAGAAGACTGGGATGTGGCACATGATGTGGAGGCTTCGTGATGTCTTGATGTGGGAGATGATTCTGCTGGCCTGCTTCTTGTCTCTGAATCTCTTCCAGAAGTACTCGTCCTTCTGTGGGTCAGTGAACCCTCTGACCTCTGTCACCATGTCAACACACTTAGGAGGGATCTGATTGGCTGCTGCAGGTCTTGTGGTTATCCAGAGGCGAGCAGAGGGAAGCAGTTTCCCCCTGATGAGGTTTGTCAGCAGCACATCCACTGAGGTGGACTCTCTAACATCAGTCAGGGTCTCAGTGTTGTGGAAGTCCAGAGGAGGTCGACACTCATCCAGACCGTCAAAGATGAACACAACCTGGAAGTCTTCAAACCTGCAGATTCCTGCTTCTTTGGTTTCAGTGAAGAAGTGATGAACAAGTTCCACCAAGCTGAACTTTTTCTCTCTCAGCACATTCAGCTCTCTGAAAGTGAATGGAAATATGAACTGTATGTCCTGGTTGGCTGTGTCTTCAGCCCAGTCCAGAGTGAACTTCTGTGTTAAGACTGTTTTCCCAATGCCAGCCACTCCCTTTGTCATCACTGTTCTGATTGGTTCATCTCTTCCAGGTGAGGCTTTAAACATGTCTTCTTGTCTGATGGTTGTTTCTGGTCTGTCTGCTTTCCTGGATGCTGTTTCAATCTGTCTGACCTCGTGTTCATCATTGACCTCTGCAGACCCTCCCTCTGTGATGTAGAGCTCTGTGTAGATCTGGTTCAGGAGAGCTGGATTTCCTGCTTTAGCAATGCCCTCAAACACACACTGGAACTTCTTCTTCAGCTTAGATTTGAGTTTAGACTGACAACATCCGGAATAAGTTCCTGAATGAAGACACAACAAAAAGATCATTCAGTGATTTTTGAAGAAAATCCCCTAAAGAATCCATGTAAACATATTTGTCTCCATACTGAGACTCAGTAAATGTCTCATTCATCCATCATGTTCAATCTTTAGAGAAATCCTCTTACTGCTCTGCAGACAGTCAGCCAGCGGCCCCTCATTCATTTCCCTCATGAAATGGAGTGTGATCTCCAGGAATGACTCTCTGCTGCTGCTCCTCTGCTCCTCATCCTCCCTCTGACTCTCTGAGCCTTGACTCAGAAGCTTCTTGAACGTCTTCAGCTCGTTCTTCACAAAACTGACAATGTTCTCCTCCAGCAGCTGCAACAGAATATTACATAAATGACACAAAGTCAAATCATGGAAGTAAACATCAGATCCACTGGTCTAAAGAGTGCAATAGTTGTTGTCAGTGCACAGACCATAAATATGGAGTCCAGGTGTTGTTGATACTGCTCACCACTGGAATCCTCGGCGCTCTCCTGGTCGACTCTGTGGAGGAATGAGCTCACATTATCTGTCCACACATAAAAAACACAAGGTAAAGGTACTTTGAGTTGAAGTGTTGATTGAATCAAAGGTGGTTCTTGACATTAAAGTGTTGGTTATATTGCTGGTCCCGCCGTGAATCAACGGTCCACTCTGAACCAGCCAAGAAACCTTGATCAGAGGACCTCTGATCCCTCCTGGTACGCCGGGGCACACATGCTGCATGTTTGCTAACAGTGAGTTTGGTCTGCAGGACTTTTAATGAACAGCTTCTGATCATTTCTGTGCAGCTGTCTGTTTACTGTGTTAATTCAGCTGCTTGTCTGGTTTCTCGCTGACCCTGATAAAACTGGACGGCTGATCACAGGACACGCTTTGCTTTGCACTCTGATTCACTTTCTTAAGTAAAAACACAATTGAGAAAGAGGATGTGGTTCCATCTCCACCTCAGGCTAATGTTGAGTTTCAGTTCACACGGTACTTGCGAGCTCTGGAGTTTCCTGTTTGAACTTTATCTGATCTGTGCAGTTTATGTTTTTGCACCTACGTGCACCATAGAGTCACCAACGGCGCAGACACTGGGAGAACATGCAAACCCCACATTTGTGTTTAAATTCAGTCAAAATGTCATTCGAGTGGTCGCACTTGAAGGACACCGCGTGGTTCAGGTTCAGCTCAAGGTCGAGCAGAGTCTGGTCTCAGAGTACTGTGGGCTTCAACACAACACACACACACACACAGAGCTCTGAGT
The DNA here is from genome assembly GCA_023373845.1 of Nibea coibor. Taxonomy (NCBI): domain Eukaryota; kingdom Metazoa; phylum Chordata; class Actinopteri; family Sciaenidae; genus Nibea; species Nibea coibor. The sequence goes on from CM041733.1 coordinate 22,861,632, forward strand.
GTGAACGATGATGGTGGAGTGTGTGAGTGCTGAGAAAAGTTGTGGACAGTTAAAGATCATCTCACCTCTGAGCTTTGGTCTGGCCGTCAGGGTCCCCATACAGACTGGTTCTCGATGGAGGGACTCCGTCCTCACTGTCCTCGTCCTGATTCATGCTGCTCGCTCACACACACTTTGCCCTGGAGAGGAAACACAAATCATTCATGTGCCCATGGACTCAAACCATCCAATCATTTCCCCTGCAAAAAGGTGAGCTGCTGCTCCACTGATTGGCTCTTCTCTCTGGAGGACTGCGATTGGACAGCAGGCGAGCAGCAGGTCGTCTCCGCCTCCCCCACAGGCTGATCCAGCCACTAAAGCTGCCTCCAATCATGTTTGAATAATTTCATTTTTATTTTTTAGGAGGATTTTTAACGACTAGGAAGAAGTGTACATCACTATTACAATTATTATTATTATTATTTCTGCAATACATGGATGTAGGTGACCTCCGGAGAATATGGCGCTTTATGACTCAGATTGTAGCACTGCAGTGCTCCTTGGCAGCACATATTTTATGCGACGTTTGCAGCAGATTTTGTGGTTTAAAATCACACCTACAAATTTTATATCTGTACTTGAGTCTTTGTTTTATTACCAAACGACATCATCTTTGATTTGTCCACATTCTGTCATTTCTGACGTGATTTCTTCCAAAAGCTGCGGATCCTCCTCAGAACAAAAAAATATTTGTGTTATATGGAAATAAAACACATTTCAAATTTTTTGAGACTCTGCATGTATCACTTATATAAAGAATGAACAATTTGGGTCCTAGTATGGACCCCTGAGGGACTCCATAAGTGATATACAGGCATATTGAATTATGCTCACCTATCGTCACAAAGTGTTTTTAAAAGTAAGTTTATACAATAAAACATTAACAGTAATTTGCTGTTTCCAGTCTAACTAAAGTAAAAACTTGTTCCATTTACCTTCAGCTGGAGGTTCAGATGGAGAAAACAAAGAGAGCCGCAAAGATCGTACAAAGTTAATCTAGAACAGGAAACCTGCAGCACAGAAGGTGTTGAGCGTCAAAACAAATCAGCTGCCACAATGATGGGCGGGACCACATCCTGTCACTTGACTCTCTGGTTTTGACTTGTGAAGCGAGTCCAAACTTCTTCAAATGACACTTGGAGTCTTTACGTAACGATTACTACATGTGTGGTTAGACTGAAATTCAGGCATCCAGCAGCTGCATGAGACACAGCAAACATGTACACTGTTGTCCATGAATTACTTATTGTTGTGAAATGATTGTGACAATGCGATTTATTTATTATTTGGTGTCTCTTCTCAAAACTTTATTGATCAATCTCTTCCAAACACACACAGTGAAAATTGAACCATAATTAACCTGACGTGAATAAAAGAGTCTGAAAACAGCTGGACTTCATCCTCCTTTGCTCGGAGGCACATCAGTACTGACAAGTGACCGTCCATACTTTGGACCACCCTCTGGTTCATAAGACAAATCCGTCCTGACGGAGCTTCAGCTACACTGACTGACTCTTTTCTATTAAATTTACCTTTGAGTCATTTCTTCAGCCTTGTGTTTACGAGCTGCTGTGACAAGTGACTGTCCCCGATGTGGGATCATTAAAGTCCATCTTACTTAGAAATACAGATTAAAAACTAAAACATGAATGAAAGTCATGCACTCTGCACTCACCCAAAGACAGTTAAAACATCTGCAGCAGTTTTATTTTTGTGCAGGCGTCTCATGAAACATGAAAATTGTTAATGCAGAAACTTCACTTACTGATTTTGCTGTGGAGAAAACTTCCAAAACGTAATGAAACAATAACACAGAGGCAGCTGCTTCCGAATCCGAACGTAACTTTACATCTTCACAACCTTTTCTAACCATTCCTGCATCATTCACTGTTACACAGTCAAATCAGCAGATCTGGACCCAGCCGTCCTGTACTTTCTTACAATCACGTGAACGTAATATTGTCTGTGTGTTTCCCATGAGCCTGCATGGTGTGTGTGTGTGTGTGTGTTTGACTCCCTAATCTTGGTCAGGCTGACCTGAAAACAGACTGGCTGCATGTTATCTGGTGGCAGAGAAACATTCGATACTGTCCTAGCTGTGTGACCTGAGCTGAGTGTCTGCGTGTTTGTGCATCTATGTGTGTGTCTTAATGTGTCTACACCACAATTTCATTAAAATAAGCAGAAACAATGAACATGTAAACGTCATTACAGATACTGTATCTGCATCAATCAAACTCAAATCTACCAGCCTGATTTCTGCAGGTTTCTTTGGACATTTAAAACTTTCAAACACCAACAAGCTGGAAATGACTGAAGTCTTATTTTTACAGGACAGACGTCATCAAACACACAAAGTGAAGTCGCGGTTACTAAAAGTTCAGAGAAACAGGCCATCTATGCTCTTACCAGCTTCAGTCACTAGAGGGTGGTCTCTGCCTTTTCTTAGGAAAGCCTCATTTACAGTCAACGATACGCTGTTATTATTGTTATTGAATAACAATAAATATTTCATATATGAGTCATCACGTGTCCCCAGACTAGTATCAATCAGCCAATCTAACCTCATATAGAGGATTGATGTAGAACAGGAGGCTGAGGCGTTAGGACGAGTCCTCGCTGTGGCCTGAGGGACACAAACCTCCTGTTGTCCATCGAAAATGAACCACGACATTTTTACAGTGCCTGCTGTAAATATCCTGTAAGGTCTTTTCAGACGGGGAGTGATTGACCCATAACTCATCTTATTTTTTTTGTTTATTTATGAAGCATTTGTCTGCTCCTCTATTCACAGGAGGAACGCAGTGAGAGCCTGCAGATCAGATCAGGCAGAGATGGAGAGAAGTTCCCTGAAGGCCAGGTAGAACACCACCTTTGTACATTCAGCCAAAAGAGCCGGTTTCTGCAGGACCTCGCGGCCTTGTTCTTTGTGTTCTTCGCAGCAGGTAGTGATGTTCCCCCTTCAGGACGCTCTCAGTGGTGCAGGAGTAGAAATTACTCAGTATTTCAGATGAATGTCCTCAAGCGTCTGAGGTGAAACAGTCACTGCGTTGCCTTTGTTCACCACAGACTCAGTACGCAGCACCGAGGTCCTCGGCTGCTTCTTCCCAAAGTCCACCATCGGCTCCTTGGACTGACTTTCAGGAGCTGTCTGCACAAAAGCAAATCAGCTGCTACACTTCCATCAGATCGGCCTTGTTTCAGCTCGCACAGCTGTTCAGTAACATTCAAACAGGCTACCCATGTTAGCGTTCCCTCATCGGTCCAGACTAACCGAGCTGCTTCTTTTCCAGAAGCTCCGAGCAACATTAAGATATTGAAGCTACACATATAGACGGGAGCCAGTGATTAATTTCATTTTATGCCAAGAAATGTCAGCAGCAGTGTTCCCGTTCCTCACCTCCAAGCGCTGCTCTGTAATCAGGCAGGCATGTGATTCCCTTTGGAGGATTTTCACGTCGGATCCGCTTTCTAAATGAGCATTCACAGCCATTTGCCAGCATCTTCTCCAGATGTGCTGTGCCCACAATAAATATGTGATTACCAGCTGTAATTGAATGGGATGGAACAGCTTCTTTGGTGGAACACAGGTGGGATGGATCAATTAAAGTCCATCAACAAGATTCGTGCACACGGCACAACACGTTGGGTTTGACTGTGGAGGCAGGAGACGTGGCTCATTTAAGAGGGAAACGAAGGAAGACGAGAAGGACATGTCTGCATCACGCCGTTCCCAGAGCGTCAGTCAGTGTTACATCTGCTCCACGGGCATCACGTAAGGACTCAGGTGGACGTGTTGACCTGAGTCATGTGACTTATTTTAACCCAGATCATGATCTTCTTCCTTTTAGACAGTTTCAGTCTGAGACTGTTCCCGTCTTACGACGTTAACGTTCATTGGAGGGTGTCTCGTGCGTCTGTATGAGACGCAGAGCGGCGTAACGAAGCAGCATCTGTATTTAATGAGAACGTGTTGGTAATCCTAATGTACCAGATGTCCATTTTATTGTTGCATATTTCATCTGGCTGTCCATCCGTTTACTCTGAACAGGATGAAAATCTGCAGATCTGAAGACTCAGCAGTTCTTCATTCTTCTTCTGTTTGAGATGCTCCAGGCCAGCGGGGAACGTCTGAATGTATCGATAAAGAGACGATAAATCAAGTTATATGTATGACTGTAAGTAAACTGTGTAATACCTTAGCTCTAATATTTCTGTGTTGTGCATTATTAAATCTGATCCATGTGCGTTGAGTTGCGTTGCCCAGTCGGTCCACAAGATGTCCTCAGCATGTTTCCCACACACAGTTTGGCGACTCTCTCCATTTGAGCCATTATCCAGCCCGGTGTGAGCGTCTGCCCCAGTTAGTCTCTGCTTGTTTGTTAGTGCTCCTCGTGCATGAACAGTTGGCCTTCCCATATTTCATTGTACGCTTTAATCTTTCCCTCCATCCTCAGTGGAGACCTAATCCTGTCTCATGGGCTACTGCTTTGCATTTGGGTCTTGAACTGCCTTCCCCGGGGCTTGACAGGCCTGTTTGCCTGGTGATGTGCTTTTACCTTCGAGTATTTCATGTTTAATAGCAGAGGGAAGATCTGCACAAACAACCTGAAGGTATCAGAGTGTAGAACATTTAGAAGAAGATTTAATTGATTTACTGACTGAGGGAATGTCGTCGTCTTCAGCTGTCTCTGATGAATCCTGATGAATCAACAACAGGTGTGCAAAGCATTGTGGATATTAGTCTGAAGAAAACTGTGGATATATTCTCCCAGAATTCCCTTCATCTCGAGGCATCGTCTCTGAGATGTTGATGTGACCAGTCACACACCTTGTTTGCGGCGGGTGTGGCTCGATGATGATCCTCTGTGAAGACGTCCACTCAGGAGGGTTTCATCACAGCGAGTTTACCTGCTCGATTCTGTCGGTAATTTGATCATTTTTCCTTCCTCGCGATTTCTGTGCTTCTGCTTTGAGGTGAGACGCCGGTGGAGTTAAACGGTTCATCTGTTTTTACGATCGGGAACCTCCACAGGGTGTTTTGAAAATTGACCAGATGCTCCGTGCTGTTCCTGTGTCTAACTTGCTGCCTGGCTTGATCTGCTCGATGCAGCTTGACTCGGCTCCCGTCAGACGTGATGCATATTTTAAGCAGAGCAGAGCCGAGCTGGGACGCTTCTGAAACGTGCTGCGCTGCGTCTGGAGGAATCACAAGCACCGACTTGAATGGCTGCGATCAGCTTCAGTGTGGCAGAATTTAAAATTTCTGAAACGATAAGCCAACCACACGAAAAGTCTGTCTTTTGTTGCCATGTACGGTGTATTACTGTCTATCCATTCAAGTGCTTTGCTGGTCTTTATCACACACAGGAAGCTGGAGCAGACACACAGGGAAGCTCGACAGAGCCTCTCTAAATGCATGTTTGTGTTGAGCATGATTCCACCTGCTGATCCTCGGGATCCAAGACGCAAACTCACAAAGCACGTCTGGTAAACAAGATAACAGCAGGAAGAGGTACAACAAATCTACGGATGGTGGAAACTCGAGGTTTGAGTTGCCTTGTAAACAAAGGCTCCAACATGCCCGTACTGCATTCAACATCACAGCGCTTCAAGTGAAGAGAAAGGACTTCAAACGGCTTTGGAGCCAAGCATTTGTGTTTTGCAGATAAATAAAACATTTTTGAAAAATTACGCATGAGGAATTTGAAGATCTCACGTATTTGTGCTTCTCAGCCGACGCTCCTGCAACGTTTGAGTTTGATGTCACTGATATTAGACGCTGAGCAGGGGAGCCGCTCTGCTATCACTGCCTTTGTCTTCACGTAGGAAGCAAGCCTAATTAAGTTCTGTCTGGACCTGCTGCCTACATCCGTATACGTTTCTTAGACGCCTTTAATCTTTATTCATTTTCTCGTCCACTCACTCCTTCTCACAGGGCTGCAGCAGGTCCCATAATTTTGCCAAGTTTGTCCTATAACCAGATTTTTCTCCAGATTCTGACACCATTCTCATTACAGTCGGAACAGAGGTGTTTGTGTTGGACAAATACGATAAAAGGTCACCTGCATACGCTGCCAGCTTGTGTACTTGCTCGCTCTCTCTCTTGTAATGTTGGATATATATTCAGCACTAATTGTCGCGGCTGCCAAGGGCTCGCTGGCAAACGAGAGTGGGGTAATGAGTGGGTACACCTGTCGAGCTCCCCTGTTTAAGTGGAAGTATTGTGATAACAGCTGCAGCGGGGTGATGCACGGACAAACTTTTCTAACACTCTATATGGATAATTCATATTCTATCCTATGAAATGCTTCATGGCTGCCTAAAGAGATCAGGACTTAAGCTGTAGTTGCTTTTGGAAAGTAAATAATATTGTACAGGCGCCGCAGGTTGTTGAGATAAATCCAGCCTGATCTGCGTGTGCTATCTCCTGGGCTGCTGCTTTGCATTTGGGTCTTGAACTGCCTTCCTTGGGGCCTGACAGGCTGTTTGCCTGGTGATGTGTTTTTAAGTCTGCCACCTTTACCTCGAGTATTTTATATTTAACAGCAAAGGGAAGATATGCACAGAGGGGCCAAACAACCTGCAGGTATCAGAGTGTAGAACATTTAGAAGAAAATTTAATTGATTTACTGACTTATCGTCTTCAGCTCTCTCTGGTGAATACTGATGCAATCAACAACAGGTGTGCAGGTTTGAGGTGGATATTATTAGACGTGCATTATGGGTACATCCTCCTGGAATTCCCTTCAACTTGAGCCATTACCTTTGAGACGATGAAGTAACGAACCCAAGCTCACACCTTGAATCCACATGGATTCACCCCTCTCACATTCCTGGGAGCATTTCACCTGCTTGATTGTGTTGATTTTGTTAATTTGGTCATTTTTCTTTTGTGCTTCCACTTTGGGGTAAGAAGTTGAAATGGTTCATTTATTTTTTACGACCAGGGGCGTTCTGAACAACAGCACACTTGTTGGTCTCTAACTTTAACATTTCGATGGGCCCTTGCTTTTCTTTGGGATGACTGAAATTGTTGGCAGTCATGGTGGATGGCAGAGATCCACGCTGTAATGCCTCAGACAGCAGCTTGGATGAACATTCTTTTTATAAAATTCAGCCCAAAGCTTTTTTATTTTACTAAACGCCCTTTGTACCTTCCTTCTGTTCAAACACCGTCATGGTGTCCCATAAATTACCTTGACAGGTATCAGGTGTATCATTGGTTTCTAAGAAGAGACTCTACAAATGCCTGATTATTCATTATTTGTTAACCCCGTTTTACCCAAGCAGACACAGACACCAGGACAGCTGAGATGTGGAAGAGTCACCGCGACCTGGTCGGTCCTCTCTTTGGCAAACACAGCCTCCGTCTGGCCAGAGAAAGCCGGTAAGTCGCTCTGTTTGCCGACGGTGATTAAGTGATGAAGCTTCCAGAAGATTGGAAACCCGGGGACCCGCCAAAATAAAATCAACGTAATGGTGTATGTTTCTGCTTATTGGTGAAAACTTCCACAACACAAAGATCAGGACTTTATGTTCTGTCTCTTGATTCATGGAGAGGTTTTAAAAATCGGCATTAAACCAAACAAACTGAGGTATATTGCAGTTTTATTTAATCAAAACACGATGTTGGCACAAAATCTTTCTGTACATTAACGTATGTTCACAACAGAAATCCCCAAATGGAAGGACGGACCGCCCAACATGACAGTGATGAGATTAAGTTTATTACACAGGAAGAGTGAGCCTATTACATCTGTGAGTGCTTAGTTATGACAGTACATCGACCCATGCTGTTCAGTTATATTCATTTGTAGAACATGAGTAGCTATGTAATGTACCACTTTGTGCTTTCTTCACTGACAGTCTTTAACCTTATTACTCGCGTCCTCGCTGGCCGTGGCACCCGCAGTTGTCTGTTGCGTTGGCCGATTGCCCTCTGGATCGTGCATGCTTGTTACTGTGTCACAGCTTTGATTGACGGCCTATTAAACCACCCAAGGGACTCATAATCATTCCAGATAGGCTTATTTTAATTTCCTCATGGAAGTACTCAAACTGATAATCGTGGTACAGTACTACATGTGTTTGCTCATCCTTTTTTTTAACCGTTCTTCTTGATCACAGCGAGTGTAATTGTCAGACTAATGATAGCGTTCTGTCTCCAGCTCCAGCGTTCTGGCTCACTTAAAACAGTGGGCATCAAAAAGTCCCCCCTAGAAGATCAGAAGTGTCGGGCAGAAATGAATCTCACTTTATCTTCACCCCCTTGTCATTCAGTAGTCAAATCACAGTACACAAAATGCTGGGTTTTACAGAGCTCGAGTGTAAACAACACGATATCAGCCAAATATGGAAATGAGAAACCTGCTCTGGCAGCGAGAAAGTGCTTCCCAGAGATTTAGTACACACACAAGCTGCAAGTGTCTCACATTAAATGGGAAAAGTACGGATCTCAATACCCTTGGGCTACTCTTGTAAACATCATGAGGTCCTTTCAGGAGGATGGAAAACAGAAATACCTTTTCAAAGGAAAGCGTCTAAACGTCGCCTCTTTGTGTGCATCGCGCAAAAGACGGCGAGTCCGCTTCTCCATGCATTGATCAGTGATCAGTTCACGAGGAGAGAGCCTTCCTCGAAGCGAATACGTCGAAGGGCAAGGTAATTTCACACAAAAGAAAAAAAGCCATTAAAGAGCCAAAACAATGTACAGCACGTCAAAAAGAGGCACCCGCTTCGGACGCAGCCGGCATCGGAAGTCAAAGGTGCGGCGGTAACCGATGTACAAGAGATGAGTGACGTCTAACAGAGCGTTCTGCTGTGCCAGCTCACAAACGTTCGTTTTTTTATCCACCAAGCTGCTCACGAGAGCTCAGAGTTTCTCATTAATAAAAAAAATGCTCATTATTTTTTCCTCTGATTGTTTTCGTCTGATTCTGCGTTGTGTGCGGTGCGTATGGCATCGTGGGGACAGCAGCAAACCGCCGCGTTTGTAGACAGTTCATGAGACGAGGAAGCAGACAAATGATTGTCATGGATGACCTTTTTTTTTGTTGGCTCATGATTAAGAAGTCGTGCTTTGATTCCGGCTGTTTCAAATCACGTCATGTCCCTCTGTTGGAATACCCATCACTGAAAAAACATCTAATCTGAGTAGGTACGATGGCTCTTTGGAACATCCTCGTTATCCCAGTAAGGCCTCCCACCGGCTGTTAGACGTGGGTCTGCATGCGTTTCTGCAGAGGCCTCGTGAGGTCTGAATTCTGGGAGGAAGTCTGAGAATAGTGGGAGGAGGACGAGGCCGAGGTCTTGCTGTCCTTGTCGAACTGCACATAGCCGTCCTGTTTGCTGTAGCTGCTGACGCTGCTGTCGCACTGCGTGTCGATGAAAGAGCTCGAGTCGCTCAACGAGCTCCGCTGGAACTCCCGCTCGCAGAGCTCGATGGAGCTGCTGCCCATGCCCAGGACGAAGCGCTGGCTGTAGTCGTACAGGCGGTTGGGACCGGCTCCCAGGGTGTTGTAGATGTTGGTGAAGGACATGCCAGTGGGAACGCGCTGCTTGCCGATAGTCATGGTTCCAGCGGCCGGGCTCCGGGCTACGTCAGGTGTCTGGCTGGGGGTCAGGGACATGGTGGGGGTGGTGTGGTGCTCGTTGAAGGTGTTGACACTGTAGTAGCCGTTGGTGGGATCCTGTCAGGAGCCAAAGAAACCAGGAAAGATTTATTCCATCGGTTGCAGTGAGCCACAAAAACTGAGCAATCAAAAAGAAACTGTGCGATCTCTGAAGGTCAAACATTCAGCCAAGAAAATGGGATGATGAAGAGAAGAACAAAGAAAGGAATTAACAAACATAATTTGTGCAACATGAAAAAGCAGATGACATGCTTTAGTGGTGTGAGTCATCCGCCTCTGACTGAAGCCCATTTGGTTCATTAATGCTCTGTAATACCGACATTTGTGCAGTGTACATTGCACGGTATGCTACTACACAGCAGACTGTCTGCTGCTGCTGAAAAAGGAGAAACCACAAACCTCCAGACCAGCAGTGAGCGGTCTGACAGTGAACGCAGCAGCCTGCCGAGCTGGTTTTCTTGCCGGGTTTGGCTCCGGGCTGAGGTCAGTTAGCTACACGGCTGACCGAGCTAACACGGTTATCGGTTCACTAGTCGTAATCAGCTAATCATCTGGACAAAACAACTAACAACTGTCTGTTAATTATTTGAATGTCAGAAAAAACAATGACCTCCCAAACTACTCACCATGAGACCAACGAACCCGTTCCCAGCCGTCTACCTTCCTCCTTAAGTTCAAGAACCCGTATGACCCACATCTACACGCCGCCATGAGTCCACCGCACCAGCTCCCGTCGCTCTACGACCTTCCATTAAAAGTCTGGTAACCCTTTCCCATGACCTACCAAATACCACAGCAATTATCAGGTTGTTCCTGATTTTGTTACTTGGTAACTGACAGTTTCGTCCTTCGTGTTGTAAAATATTATAAAAACATGAAGTGTATTTTATTTTCAGTGTTTTTGTGCCTCCGAGTGAAAACGTTCTGGGACAGACAGCTCGGTCCTCAGAGAGTCCAACACGTGGCTGCAAACCTGTTAAGATGCAGCGAGCGCCGTGATGTCGAACACCAAACGTATGAAAGTATGGATGGGCTATTGCAGATAACTTCATTACTGTCAGTCTTCTGCCTAATAAACCGGCTGACAGATTTCTTTGTGAGGATTCAAATGTCACTGTGCTGAGCTTTAAATTACTCCGAGGCAGTAGAAAGAACATGGCTGACTAAATGAGAATAATAAGAGCTCGACTTATCAAACCAGAGGAGGGAGAAAAACAGACATAAATAACTTTAATGGTTATCTCCTCCCGCTAATTTTCCCAGGACGGTTCAAAGGAAAATTAGAAGGAACGGGCAAACATTCATCTCTCCTTTTGTTTATACATCCCAACCTGAAGAAGATCTGCTTTTGACTCTGAGGCCATGAGTTGGGTACTAATATTTGGATTATTACGACTGATGTGTTGAAGTTATAAAGATCATCAAACGTGGACGGAGCGAGACTTTGAAGGTGCAACAGTAAAACGAGTCCACACCTTCTTCTTGCTACTTACTGCTCCTCGATGTTCAAGTTACTCTCAGTAATCCTCCAGTGGCCGTCGATCCCTGCCCGATCATAGCTCTTTGTGGAGGACCCTCATCTCTTTGAACAAGCTCCAACGTGACTGAATGCAATTCCTCCATCTCATACGCAGTGATTATCAAACATCTTGAAGAACAGTCGTGTTCCCCAGTCTTTTTGTTTCTAGCAGGCCTCAGTGCCATGGCAGATACCCAGCAACGCTCCCCACAGCGCAGCAGCACCAAGATTTAAAAAGTCCAAGGCTTCGCTTCGCTTTGCGTAAATATGTAGACGAGCAGGTGGAGGTAAGTAAAGACTCCTAATGTGGGTGTGGTCGGGGTGGCTGGGCCTGGCAATCCAAACAAGCAGCATCGTTTACATATATTTGCATAATGTACTTTAACAGTGTTTGTAACTGCGCGGCAGCCTGATGTGCTAACAGCTTTGCCTCTGTGAATAAAAGGGCAATTGGCTCTCTGAAGCTGAGCCATTAGATTTCCCTCTGGATTTCCTGCAGTTGACATTTGGCCTAAATATTCTCAGCATTCACCCACCTTGATGTGCTGGAACTCCTTCTCCTCCTCCTGGAGCACCTCCAGCTGTTTGAGCACCGGCTCCTGCTGGAACTCACCGCGGTCAATCTGCATTGTGGGTAATAAAGCTGGTCAGTGAGCACGGCGGACTGTAGAAAGCTTCAGAGAGAGCGTATCAGCGTCTGAACAAAGAGCACTCACCATCATCTGTTTGATGTTCATGTGCTCCTCGCTCTCCCGCGCTGCGTTGTGATCCTTGTGGACGATCTCCACCCGAATGTCATTTTTGGCCGAGACCACTCCTTTAAGATCTGGAGGAGAGATGGAGTGGTGCAGGTGATTGACAGAGGCTGATAGATACATCAGTCGCCGGCTAATGTGTTCATGGCATCTTCAAAAAGCCGCCGCTTCCCTCAGATCTCACTGCGGCTCCGTAAATGAAGCCCGCGGTGCATCACGGCGCTGCAGACTGCGGTGACCTTAACTTACTTACCGAGCACTTGGATAAGTCCCATCTCAGTAACAACCGTGTGGTGCAATACTGATCAATATCTGTAATCGAATAATGCAGCTTGTGTAGCTGGCCTCGGAGTGTGAATATAAAATTCCCGGCCTGTCATAATGATTAGTTTACTTTAGCTCACAGAGGCAGGAACAGCCTCACATGAAACGATCCTGACGTCCTCTTTTCTTTCAGCACTTTGAAACTCTGTAGAGACACGGTTTGTTAATAGAGGCTGTGTTATTCTTACCAATGAGCTCCCAGCGCTATGGCTATTAAACTAATCAATTAGCAGTCCCTGGGAACAACACTGCTGAGTGCTACAGAGTTACAGAGGGGTACACTTTGCTTGAAATTAACAGAAAACAAAAGTTGAGAACTAACTTCTCAGAGAAGAAACATGAACGCCTTCTGGGGGGAGCAACATGCCCCGAAACGGATTCACAGTCACGTCCTGAAGTGTACCGCTCGCAAACATTTGTTTTAGTATTCATAGCACTGTACGTCCAACAACCTGCAACTATGTCTCTAAGAGTAACTCATTACTAAGGCAACATCCTGTAACTTTTCTCCCATAAACTAACGTCTGTTAAATCCTGACGGACAGTGAAGTAAACTGCTGCTGCTGTTAGCTGATGTTAGACGGGCCCGGCGGTCAGCAGCTTCCATGGACGTGATGACAATCGTGGTGAAATAAAAGGCTGAATGTGCATTGTTGACAGATGTTTGACTCTTTCATATTTAAACAGATGGATTGAGCCTCATCCAGCGCCTTGATCCTGCCTCATGTTTTTACTACATATATGAAAGATGAAGTTTGAGAGACACGGAGCTGCTGGAGTTTAAACAGGTTATTCTAAGTTTTCTCTACGATCAGATCAAAGTTTAATGTAATACTGCTAAAAATCTGAACGGACTATTCTCAGTTGTACTATTTCTATTAAACATTTTAATTTTAATCACTTGGATGCTCATGATGAATTAAGATGATTTGTTTTTTGAATTTAATTGGAGCTGCTGCTAAAATGATTCGTCTCGAAGAGGCTCTATGCTGCCTCATTAAGCCCGGGCTCCAGTCTCCCTCAGGCAGCCTCTCTCGAGCTGTCGGAGGTATTCCCAGGTTCGTCTAAAAACTGCACCACATACAGTCAGTCGTTCATCCGGTGTGTGTCTGAACAATTAATAGGACATTTTGGGCCAGAAAGAAGACTTGGGATTTTTTTAAGTAGGCTAACGTAATATTTAACTGCGTGTGTTGGCTATAGAAAAGTGTCGGTCTCTGGGTAGACATCCTCGCCTGGAGGGCGTATGGATCCACAACACGTGCCACAGATTTCTTGTTTTAAAGCAGGTTTGTGCACGTTATTATCGCTGAGCGAGGAACTGCAACTGCTCGTTATGTATCTATAAGTGACATTATTAAATGTTGCGACAAATGTAAATGCCCGAGGCCTCCCTGAGTTGCTGCTGTGGCTACGATATGCAGCTCTTTGTTTTTGCCTCCACGTTGACCCATTTACAGTATATTTAGCGTCACACACAGAATCTATATTAATGCTGAACGTCTATAATAAATCCAGCTATAGCAAAAATAAAGCTGTATGTGGGGCGGAGGGACAATAAAGGAAACCACATGTGAGGTAGAAATTCAGTCAGCTTCATATTTAAAGCACAATATGAAGAATTTAAACACTTTACAGCTAAAATGTGAAGATCTGAGCCTGAATCAGTGATCGGCAACACGACTGAATACACATGAAAATTGTTTTTCATCGTTTGAAGTTGCTCATCATGCTGAGAGCAGGGACGCTGTTTATTAAAGGCCTTACTCTCTGTTTTCACGTCTCTCTGGCGTGACAGGGACACGGGAAGAGAAGACATGACCAGATGGACGTCCTCTGTGGGAAGAGACAAAAAACAACAGTTAGAGGAGGAAGTCTCAGACAAACAAAGGTTCTCCTCCTGTTTCAATGTCAGCGCTACAGCCAACAAAGGTCTACTAAGACGTCCTGTCCTTCACACCGTGGAGCAGATACGGAGAAGTAAAGTCTATTTTTTAATAATAATAATGAAAAGAAAGTTTCTTTAAGGGCCTTCAGGGTAAAGCAGCAGAGTCAGAGCTGAAGATTGTGCATGAATTCAAATGAAAGGTTACAGCAGCTGAACTGAAGGGATGTACATGTTTCATGAATATTTCTGTTCTCCTGCTGTAACCTTCAATTCTGCAAAACTGACTCATGAATGTTGAGCGTTCTCGGCTCGGAGACAGAGAAGGTTAAAAGCGCGACCGTTAGCGCTCGGTCAAATGTCTCGTTGACCAAACAGCAGCAGAGAAAACATTCTTTGAGACTTTGCCCGACCCGGAGTTTGAATGGCTCGGTGGGTTCGTACTTCTCTGGAATCTGGTGCAGCAGAAAGCGCCTAACGTCCCCAGGAGGATGGAGAGGGCGAGGAAGGCTCCCACCGCCACGCCGATGATCACAGCCAGCCGCAGAGTTTCTGAACAAACACAGCAGGACATTTTTAAAGCTGCACTCCTTCGTCCTTTTCTTGCTTTTAGACACACAAACGCACACACGCTGATGCATTAGCACATAATTTGTTTTATTATTCATGAGGCCAGTGTTTACGCTTTACAGGCTAAGAACAATTACCATCAACACGCAGGGCGCTGCCAAGGATTTATTCGATATCGTTCTGTGGACAGGGTCCCCCCAGGGCTCTCCGAGTTCAATTTAAGACTTTTTAAGACCTTTTTAATACCACTTAGAATGAAATTTAATGACAACTTCATGGCCATACTGGCAAAAGTATGAGGGATATAATGGAGAATCAGTCTGGATCTTCAGCCGTGGAGAAGAATTATTTACTGAGTGCTTGAATTCAATAAAACATTTTATTATAATACATTCATATTTAATACACAATGTTTTTGTGAGTGTGTGTGTGTGTGTGCTCTAATAACATAAAATGAAGAAGATGTTTAGCCTCCACCCCTCAGGCCGCACATTGTGAACTGAAGCTAATCAGATAAAAAAGGCGCAGCATGCAGCGTATCACAATCAGCAAGGACTGCAGTCCGCTCTGCTGGTCACTGAGAGCAGCCTGCAGGCCTGGTAACAAAAAGGTGGACCGGTCCGGGTCCAGACCGAGACACAACTAAACTGCTAATTAACTGCTGCTAACTGAATCAAAACCAGGCTCAGCAGCCGGTTCAGAATGCTGCTCACTGCTGGTCTGGAGGTTCCCGCTGACAGCAGACAGATTTGTACCTTGTTCTTTGAGTCGTATGATCTCGGTGTCGGAGCCGAAGCTGTTCCACGCCGTGCAGTTGTAGATGGTCTGGAAATCAGCGGGGACGATGTTGCTCATGGTCAGCGTGGATATCACCCCCTCCTCTGTACTGACCGTCTCCACAGTGTAGCGTCCAGACGTCCCGGACTCTAAGACTCTCTCCTTCCAGGACCAGGCCTGAGCGACGACACACACACATATATAACAACGTGGCAAACGCTCATTCACTGATTGATGTCCTTCGCTGTTCAGAAAATTCTCTGCAGTTTGAATAATATTAATAATCCTTTTTTACATAACAGCTTTATAAGAACAGAAAACATTCAAAGCAAAGCCCAATAACAATGAACCGACAGCTTTAAAACTAATTAGAATAAAATAAATAGAGCATATTTCAGGATTTCAAAGATGAGGAAAGGTTCGCACCAAGGATAAATAACTTGGGACGAAATCTCTCAGGGTCAGAAAAAATCTTAAATCAACTTTATAAGCAACCAGTGAAAGGGATTTCTTACTGAAGCAAAGAATGACTAACTCTAACCGTCTGATCCTTGAAATGTTTGTGAGACGATGAAAGCAGGACTGAACCAAAGATAACATCTTTATCTAGCTTTAATTAAAAATGACACTCAGGTTTCTGCAGAGTTACTGAATGAGACAGACACTGTTTAATATTTGATTATCTCCTGTGTCGTGTCAGCATTAAGCTGCAGAAACTTGTAGGTTTAGTTCAAGCAGCAACCTCCACTGCAGTTCCTCTAACGTCCACTCGAGGCTGGCTGCAGAAGTGAGTCAGTCTCCATAAGTCCCCATGTTCAAGCAGAAATAAACATGTTTACAGCCTGGTACAAAAACAGTTTTGGTCTCTGTAGCTAATTTCCCCGTTCATGACAACTGTACTGAGGGTGAATTTATATACAACTCACCTGTTCACATTATATTAAGGCTTAAAGTTCTGCAGGATTCAGAGCGTGGACGCTTTGATTGACAGGTGCGTGTCGTTACAGGTGGGTAGTTTGAGCAACCAGGCGTCATTCAGGCTGATGATCCACGTCTTTGCAGATTTTTAGATTACAGGCAGGACAGCCAACATGGTGGCGACAGCAGTGAAGTATTAACGTCTAACTTTTACGGCATTATTTCACTGGTTATCTTCCAGACATAACACCCATAATTCAGAGAAGTTGTGGAGAGACTGTGTGTCACTGTGGGGGATGCGTGTCGAGTCAGACACACTGAACATGGAAGTGACTTTTAAAACATGGACGCGGTGACTCACGATGCGGTCTGGAGGAGGCGTGCTCCGGATGAAGCACTTGATCTGACCCTTCTCTCCGTAGAGCGCCTGCTGGGTCTGGGTGCTGGAGATGGTGGGAGGACCTGTGGAGGCAGAAACACTCAATCATCACAGGAAAAACTTGGCCATACATCAACCCTTCCTGAGGGAGAGCCATGCTCAGGTCTCATTAACAGTAAAACTCAGAAACATTATTTATTTGCTGCTTTTAATTGGTTTCGCCCAGATTGATGCAGAGGAGTAGACACGAGACTGTAGGTGTAGCATAAATAAAATCTAAAAAAGGTTACACTGCTCGGTATTGATTGTGGAGATCCCAACGGCGCCGTCTTAATTGTTATTGTGGGGTGATATTTATGGGTGTTGTCAGATTGATGGATTATGAACCAACTGACCATCGAAACAATAGTTTGATTTTACTTAAAGTTCTCATGAAGTCAAAGTTTGTGTGTTTTTGTCCCATCTGTCCTCCGTCCTCCAGCATCTGGACCAGCAGTGACACAAAGGTCATGTTTGAGCTGCCAACTGTAGCTGCCGTTAGCTAATGTTAGGAGGCGGTTTTTAGGCTTGGACCGGGAGGAATGCTGACGGGTAGCAGAGCCTGTGTCGTGCCAGAACAGGAGCTGAGCAAGTGGGCTACGTAACCGGGCTCAGCAGCCTCTGTGGACATGATGGCAGAGGAGAAGAGAGCGAAGAGGATGGAGGAAGCAAAAATGAGACGGATAGCTGTTGCCTAACAACTAGCTAAAGCAGCTAATTATCTGCTGCTAACTGAATCTGCCGTTAGCAGGCAACAGAACCAGGCTCAGCAGCCGGACTGGACCGGGTTCAAGCACAGCCTCTGAGAACGTCACACTACTGAGGCGATTTACAGACTTTATGATGGAAAGATTGCTAAGTAGTGAAGCGCTAACTGTGGTTAGCTCAGCCAGCTGCAGCAAACTGAACTGACTCAGAGGAGAAAGTATTTAGGGATCAGCTGAGAGCTCATTGTCGTCTGCACGCCCATCAGCCGAATAGTTGGACTGAAACGCTCTGACATCGACTTTTGTGCTGCTACATGCCGCACACAGAATGACAGCCATGACACTCAAGAGGCTCTTGCAAATTGAGAAAGTGCTGACCACGGGAAATCAAATATTTCCTTTTTCTTCTGCGCCTCATCTTTCCCCAGGAGAGCCTTCAGGGCTCGGCCTGCCACCGCTTACGGAAACAAAACACATCAGTCGAATAAAGAAACAGGAGAGTCACTGAGCGAGAGAGAGAGGGATGATGGGAAAATACTCATAATTACTCACCAACACGTCCCCAAAGATAATGAAACATCATTAAGCTTTTGTTTCTGCATAATATGACTCTGTAATATACCCTGTAACAACTTCTTTGGCCAAGGTAACCACTGACAAACTGGAAATTTAACACACTAACAAATCTTGTTATTATTGTTATTATTTTTATAAATGCTCAGTTGGATCTGTACAAAAACATTTCAAGCAGTCAGCTCATGTCTGCCTGCACAAAATGAATCTTGCAGCGTCCGTCCATTTGTTTTCTATATCCTGAATATTTCACAAAGGTTGCGATCATCCCTCATTGAACTGTGGCCATCAGTCACAGAGTGCAGATAAAGATTCAGTGTTTGACCATTAGAAATCAATGACACGCTGCCTTATTAACTGTCAGTGACGGCTGTGCAGCAGAGGTTACATCCACTCATTGAACAGTGAGGTTGATATTCTAATGTCTGCCTTCGTTTCTCAGCATGGGTTTGTCATATGTCTGTTTTTTAATTAAATATTTAGCAGAGCAGCAGATGTTCCAGTTTTCGTAGCGTGGACGGAGACTGAATCACGTCAGTCAACGTGAGCGAGGCAGATTGAGCGTTTATTCAAGTGGAAATGATGCACAATGCTAATTTAAATTTAATTCTCCTCAACACAAACATTATTTTTTATTTTTCTGGCATAATATTAGAACCCACGACACAAAGAGCACAAAAATATCTGATTCAAATTGTACATTGAAGTTTCAACCGGCTACCTTCCAGTGAGCGCGGACCGAACACGACCTCCAGACCAGCAGTCAGCAGTATTCTAACAGTGAACACAGCAGCCTACCGAGGTGCTTTTCTTGCCGGGCTAGCTACTCAAGTTGTAAACGTAAACGTCCTCTTCGCTCTCTTCTCCTCTGCCGTTATGTCCACAGAGGCTGTTGACCCTGCGTATACTCGGCTCCTGTTCTGGCATGACACTGACTCTGCACTTTTCCTGGTCTGAGTCTAAAAACCTCCTCTTCACTAGCTGGGCTAACATTAGCTAACAGCAGCTACAGTCATGATGACTTTTTGGTCCAGATACTGGGGGACAGAGGACGGATGGGACAAAAACACACGAGTTTGACTTCATGGAGACTTCAGATCGTCACACACATGGCCTGATAAGTGTGTGTCCACAGTTTCAGATGTTTCTATTCATCGAGGCTTCTTGCTCTGCGTTACTTTCAGACCGGATCAAGTGCAGTGTGAACAAAATCCCATTCACATTCAGTGCATGAAAGGCCATTGTACTTACCATTCACAGTGAGCGACACCTCCTTCTCCCCGGCACCCACTCTGGGGACTACGGCCCGACACACATACTTCCCAGCATCCTCCGGCTTTACTGCTTTCAGTGTCAGAGTGTTCTTGTTGCTAAGCACCTGTGTGTTGTGAGGGAAACAGTTTCAAAGGTTGGAGGAGACACTAGTCATTTCTATCTAGTTGAACACCAATTACAGCGACACAAAGGGATGGCAACATTTAACAAGCCACTCAACACTGACAAGACATGCACAGTTTGTCGAGTGAAAGAAGAATAATGCTGTCATTTGTGTTTTCATGTTTTACATCACTCAAAGCATGCAGGGGTGCATTGTTCATTAATTCAGCTCAACCAAATTTGATCTTGAGCACACGATCAGCTACAGGACTCATTCTTTTAAAGCCTTCAGGCAAAAACATTGTTCAAAATTACAACAGAGATTTATTAAGAATTCAAGTAATTGAAACATTGTTAAAAAGGTGTATTCACAATCCAAGGACAGCTGGATTTGTCCTTTAAAAACATCTCATGTCTGACAGGTAGAGGTCAACACACCCTCAGAGACGCTGGTGTTGTTTCTGATACGTACCACTCCTGAACCACGTTTCATCCACACGATGGTCAGCGATGGGTTTCCGGTCCAGGCGCAGTTGAACACGGCGTCGGATCCGAGGTCGACCTGCAGAGACTGAGGCTCGGCCGCCATCCTCGGCCCGACTGGACAGACACACGACACAAATGATCCTCTAACTATGAGAACATTTACATTTAAGAAGACAGAGCTCAGCTGACCGCGGAGAACAGAATAAAAACTCTAATCAGTGATATTTTTATTCAAACTTTGCCAACAGATAAAAAAAAGTCTCATCATCCTACTCACACCAACTGCTCATAGGAGTCATACGTCTCCAGCGGGAAGTTATGCACTGTTAATTAATGTTTGTTAATGAAGGTGTTTCTTTTGGTCTCTATAAATATTACATCTATTATATCTGCACATTTTATGTGCGCGTGAAGAGTGCAGATCTTTATATTTATGCCCATCTGTCTTTACAGGTTAAGGAAAAATGGTGAACTTTGCCCACCCGACTATACTTTATGTATTTATGCCATTCTTCTTATAAACTGTTTGATGGAGGACTCACAGTAGACGTCCACGTTCCTGCTGATGTTGGTGTTACCCAGCGCGTTGGTGACCTCACAGGAAACAGGCTCGGTGAAGAAAGAGTGATCCACGAGAACCTCGTAGGTGTCGCCTAAGATGTCGGGAATCACGTGACCCCCTTTGGCCCACCTGGAACCGTCAGCACAGAACAAGATGTGAATAAACGTCGAGTTTTCTGCGTTCTCGGTTGGTTCTCAGGCACTGCAGCCAAAACGCACCAGAAAAAACCTGCGTTCTCACGGGATCGTGTCTGAATGTAACTCTGCCTGGTCATAAACAGGACAGCTGACATTTACAGTACAAATATTACACATACTGTACGTTCTCTCTAGAACACAGTTACATTCACTGCAGTGAAGGTCAAAATGTATCAAAACAATCTGCAGACTGAAGCTAGAAATCATTCTTCAAATGCAGAAGTGGATTATTTGGAGCAACACGGGACCAAATTCAACCTGAAAACTGTAAAGTAAAATGCTAGAAGTCATTTAAAGTTAATGTGTGAATAAACTCGGTGAAACTGTCTCTGAATGAGTCTTCTGACCACGACTTTGACCTCTCTGACCACTGAGCGAGAGAACAGGTGAATCTGAAGGTTTAAATTATTCTTGTCATTCAATGCTGGTTTCATTCATCTGCGGCTGCATTTATCACAGAATAATGATGAAGTGTTACAAATCTAAAGAGCAGAACGCACACAGTGTACTAAAGATGGAATTAATAAAGCAGAGGTTGTACGCCGGCTTCAAAGCAGAAGAAATCTGATGAACTCCGCATGAATGTTTTCTCCTTTTATTCAATCTGTGAGATCAAAAGTGGACACAAACATTTATGAAATGATTAATGAGACATTGTATGTTTGTGATGTATGTAAGGTCTCCAGCTGACCTCCAGCCGCTGATCAGATCAGTCTCTGAATCACCGGCTTCATTCTCACTGTCAAAACACGCCGCCTCCGTTCTCCTCTTTCAAACTTGACCAGGCGTTTCTCAGCAGAGGTCCTCAATGTTTGAACACGCTTCCTGTCCGCCCGTCACTCTTCTGTCTTCAGCTGGATAACACGACCCCCCCCCACCGTCCCCCCCGAGACACCCAGTCACAGAAATAGAGGTGACCACCTTGTCAGTTTGCCATTTACGTTTCTTTCAAGGTAACTGCACGAGTCTGCGCTCCAGCTGATGTGAGCTGTGATGGACGTCGTGGCTTTGAAAGGCGCCGCCTCGCAGACAGATTTGATTATATGGTCCCACCTGGTGACACCGGCAGGTTTATGTTTCAGCCTTTATCAGCATCCTGTATTGATTCATAGCAGCCTGTCAAAAAACGCGGATGAAAGTCAGTCAGATAATCTCTGAAATCAGTCGTTTTAAGGTCACATGTCAGCGCTGTTATTGCCTCTCAATCACACTGAAGAAACTGAAAATACTACGGGGCGCTGACAGGTCAGCTTTGATGCTTTAAAGAGTTCATTTCTTCACGTGGATAAAAATATCACCATTTCTTCATGTTGCAGTGATCTGTGATGCCAAGACGAGCTGGAGCTGATGTCAGTGAGAGAAATATGTTTATAGATCAGGTGCTTCTTTCGCTGAAGGCTACAGGGACAAATTACTTCATTGACGCTGCAGGTAAGACTTCCAGCCAACTCCACGCGGCGGCTGTCTGTCCTCTGCCATTAATGGAACAAAAGGCCACGAGGAAAAATACATCATTAGAATAAAAAAAAGATCTCTGACTGAGCAAAGTAAGTGCCAAACATCACGAGCTGCAGCTACAGATGGAAACATTTGAAGCAAACAGCTAGATAGTGGATGACAGAGCATGTGGCAGCAAACATTGTTGTCTTTTGTTTGGAACACGAAGCGCAGAGCAGGATTGTGCTGCTCGGTACACCACGCTGATTAGATGTGTGACATTTGATTGCAATGGTCCTGCTGAGTCGTGCATTACAAACACCGACCGAGGCAGCTGGACAAAACCACCACAACAACAGTCCACAGGTGAAGCAGGATGACAGGTATCACAAAAACAGCAGACCCAGCAGCAGCTAATATCACTGACTAGTCCAGCAGCAGTCAGCCCAGCTCGGCGTCTGTCTTTCAGCCTTTTATTTCACCAAGCTCTCACCAACCACTAAAAGTCAGTCCCAGATTTACTCTTGTCCGGCGGCTTCTCGCTCGCTCACTCTCTCCTTTTCTCTTCTTAGCTTCCTCCGTCAGCGTCCTCTTCACTCTCTGCTCCTCTGCCATCATGTGCAGCTAACAGCAGCTACAGTTTACTTCACTATCCATCATAAACTCTGTAAATCACAGAGAGTTGAGGCGGAGCAGCCGGAGGACATCAGAGGGAAAACCAGGAAACATTTTCTCCATAAAATCTGATCCAGTTTCACCAGAATCAGTGAAATAGTTGGTGTGTGTGACTTAGTGCCGTGAAGCGTTACGTACTTCTCCCGACCCGGAGCCCAAAGTTACATAGTGTGAGAACAAAATGTGAACAATCACTCAACAGACAATCAGGTTTAATCACTGATGATAGCAATAAATAATACGAGTGTATAACGGCCTCAATGATTTCGGTTTCATCAATGGTTCCATCATAACTGATCGTAGCACCGTCTGCACTGCGATGAATAAAACATGAAACAACACTTTTGCTAAGGAAGAAAAGTTGGAGAGGAAGCTGTGATGCACAGAATTAATGAGCTGCAGTATCACAATGTCTCCGGCATAAACAGAATATCGAGCTATAACGAACGCGTGTCCAGGTCTGCGAGGTTATTCGGGAGCAGCCTGCCTTCACGTGCAGGTGGTTTAATGAAGGTAGAAACTCTGGCACTTTTCATATCAGAGGCTGCAGATTTATCAACATGTGTGTCCTGCTGCCTTCAGATGTCTGCAGGGATTTAATGAACAGAAGAAGAAGAAGAAGAAGCTCATACAATATAAATTAGCTGTGGGCAACAGACACTGTAAGAATCCAGCATAGTTATTTATATCGATCAGCGTGTTACAGATGTTCCTGCTTTAATACGGTGAAGTGTTGATGTAAATATCTCATTAAAATGTATAAATTACATTAATTACTTCACATTTGCTGCATCGTGATTAGTTTCACCTGTAATGTGTCTCAGATACTCATGCAGTATTCTTCTGTGTAGTACACTGTGTACTTCCCGTCTGATCTGCGTACTCAGCCTCTCCTCGTCTGATACCATCATTGTTTTGACACTAATAGATTAACAGAAACATCTTTGGATGATTTCGCCTGATTGCCAATTACAATCACAGATGGATCTCTGACGTTCTTTCCGTGTTTCCATGGAGAGTTTGCTGTTGGTGTCACAATGTAAGTTTCAAATTAATTTCATTCATATGGCGACTTTAAAAACAGGCTGCTTCACAAAGACA
The DNA here is from genome assembly GCA_023373845.1 of Nibea coibor. Classification (NCBI taxonomy): domain Eukaryota; kingdom Metazoa; phylum Chordata; class Actinopteri; family Sciaenidae; genus Nibea; species Nibea coibor. Next base: position 22,885,587 of record CM041733.1, read on the forward strand.
GCCACATATAATAAAAAAGAAATATATACTAACGGCGTAGGTGCAAGAATCGGAGTTGTGGTGGTTCTATGTTCCGACCCGATGGTCGGTGCTCGATCAGACTCAGCTGTCTTCAGTCAGTCTTTGTCTCGTCTTCATAATAATTCATAAAATCAAACATGTTTTATATTATCAGAGATGTTTATGGTTCGTGACTTTTCATCGCGTGAACAGGGTCAACTGAGGAGTGAATATTAAGGGGAGGCACAAGAACACGAAGCCTCGGTTCTGTTGGACTTGGAAGTTGATGGACTCAGTGAGCGAGAGAGTCTCTTTGACGAGTCCCATTTGTACCGAGACTGTGTGGAGCAAAGAAATGAACACTAACAGTTAAATCTCCACCAGGTTCATGTTAAATAACCCCAAAATGAATCTGCTGTAATCTGTAAACTCGTCCAGCCTGAATCGTGTCAGTGTGTCTTTGTAGATCAGTGGCCGACAGGAAGTGTCTGATTTTGGAGGACGATTCTGAGTTGGAAGAAGTCGGACCTGACGACAGAATTCACTGTGAGAAGGTAAAATTACAAAACCAGCTTTGGTTTGACAAGACGTCACCTCTTCAAAACAAAAAGGTCGGATCATTGTTACATTTCAAATCCCCTCAGTGAGAGCAGGGTGCAGGTAACAGTGGGCGACACGCGTCTTGTTTTTCACTGTGAAGCTGATGAAAGCTGAAACATGTTCGTGTGAAGTCTCGTCATCGAGCTCGTGAGTTAGCATTTATCTCTGCAGGCACGACGACACAAAGGCTTAACATTTCTTAAAGTTTATGCTCTTTAATTGAAACATTGACCAATTAAAACTGGACCTGTCTGACCGTCATTAGCGGCTTAATCGTCAATCAAGCCGTGAAACACAAGCTGAGCAATAAGAGCAGGCGTTCATGTCACGTTTTAACTCGCCAACAGGAGCAATGTGAGCTTCACATCTGAGCAGGACTGATGGTCAAAGGCGACCATGAGTCCAGCTGAAAACACCCCCAATACATTTTATGAAAATGAATGAGGAAGACTCTCCTATTAACTTAAAACACAACCTGACTCTGAAACAACATTAACCTTTATGGATCATCATCAATCTAAATCCTCCATCACAGCCAAATACTTTGCCACAATGATTTATTTGTGAAAGGCGGAGACGGATCTTTATATTCACCGACTGTTCCTGTGTTGAAAAACCTGCACTTCCAATCCGAGCCAAAACAATTAATCTGCCGGCGCCGTGGCCAAAGAGTCAGCGGAACCTCATTAATCCAACAAGGTTCTGCTTTCTTCAGTGTAACAGCGGCGCCATACAAAGAGTCACGGAGAAAACAAAATGCAAAGGGATCGCCGCTGTCAATACCAGCACCCTCAACTTCTGTCTGCTCCGGTCCAAACAAAACACTGTTTCACCTTTAGTGAATTCAGATGTTTCAAAATGGCAAAACTTTATTTAGATGAAAGAAACTTAGAGTCTGAACGAGGACGTGCCAAAAACGGCAGTTCCCCAAATCTCAGGACCACCGACGATCCTCGGACCACGGAGACTACGTCCAGGTTTTAGACAGTCTGCGTCAAAACTGACGTCCAACGCAAAGTTACAGACGAGGAGAGGCGAGAATTACGAGTAAAACAGGAAATACTAAAACCACAAACCGCTGTCAGCTGATACCGGCCCATCTGCGATCTCCTACATCCATGGACAAACCAAACACAAGCTCTAGATATTTTATGAGTTTCATACCTGCTTCAGGATCTCCCACTTGGAATGGTGTGAGGTGAGGGGTGTTCAGTTGGCACAAACTCTTACACACTGGACCTTTAATGCTGAGAGTCACATGGTTTGATTTGGACTGGAAATCTGCACCACAATCACTTTGTAACCTGCATTGCTACTTTAAGTAAATGTATCATATCGAGCATTAATTATAAAATCTAATCACGTTATAGCTCCGTCTCTTCGTCTTCGTCCACAAACTGTCGATTTATGTAAAAAACGTCGACCCTCTGCACATAAACACGTCTCCGGAGATTTCCGTGCCAAAACAGTCAAACAGGGTTTTTTTTGTAGAGAAACAGACAGAGTGATTTTGCACCCTTGTGTTCACATCAAATGCATGACAGGCCAAGCTTAACCAGCACAATTGAGTCTCTCATTAGACGCCGCAAAAGTGACAAATGAAGAAACCAGAGATGACAACTTTGTGTCTAAATAAAAAGCCCTCAACAGCAGCCGTGGCAGCTGGAGCAGTCGACACCGGCGTCACAGCTCCCCACAGGAATAAGAGGCACTTGATTTGCGAGGGACATCGCCTCATTTCCTTTCCTCTTCTGTCCTTCCTTTCTGTCTTCCTCCTTTACAGTTCAATTCATCTCCGGCTCCCTCTTTTCCCTCCTTTACATTCGTCTTCTGTTTTACTTTCTCTTCCTCCATCCATCACTTAATTTCTCTCCGCTTCCTGTGCGATGTTTTTGAAAAACAAACGGGGCTCCCAGATTCATCCTGCGAGCCTGACAGGCAGCCAGAGGCGTGGATGTCTGTGTGGGGCTGTTGAGATAAACTGTCAGCCGATGGTTCCCTCCTCCCCCCTGTCCTGTATCTATCTGTGTGCTGACATGACGCTGCTCTCAGGCTGCCGTCGTACTTTCACCCAAACATCCACGAGTCTGTGCAAACAAACGCGCACAGATAACACAGACAGCAATAATGCACGGACCACAGATAAATACACACACTGAAGCTGGCGGCCACAAACACCGGACGCATATCATCAAGGTGGATGCTCTAATCTCCGTCACTCTGAAATATTCAAATTGAACTGTCCGAGTGCACGCGGCATGGACGCCAGTGAAACGATGGACTGATAGACAGGAACAGGTTGGTGATTCACAGACGGACGTTTCTTTGCCTCTGAAATGAACTCGGGACTTGAGAGAGGAGGAGAAGTGGAGGCAGGAAAGAGAGACGAAGAACATCTGCAGCTTCTGTGATAACGAGGAATCCATCCAAGCCACCCGTCCACCAGCAGAAAGTCTGACAATGCTTCCCTTCCATTTCATGAACACGGGCAGTGCTGCATACGAGCAACAGAGATATATATATATATAAATATATAAATATATATATATAGCTCTGTTCAATCTGGAGCTGCTGGACTTAGTTGTAGATCCATGCAGACTTCTTCAGTTCTGACTGTCTGGTGGGAAAACCAAAATATTTAACCTCGAAACAGGAGCCGCTCAACATGAAGCTCTGAATCCCACCGGCCACGATCAGCACCGCCGGTGAACACACACTACACCAAACAAAATGTGTGATTTGGGGCGGGTAAGAAATGAAAGGAGTAACCGACACTTGAAGGTGCCAACACGAGCTCCACAAACAGCTTCAGTGAAGCTCAGGATCGATTCTGCGACTCTCTGACTCTCTCCAGGATGATTCCAGATATTCTACAAGATCTTCCCTCCTTTGGTGTTTTATGATGGAGGCTGAGAGCGCCGTGTTCATCTGGGCTGAGATCTGGTGACGCTGAAGGTCAAAGCATCTGATTCAGATCATTTCCATCCTCATCAAACCTTCACTGATCATCTGCATTCACAATGTTCCTCCACTCTTTTATTATTTATTCAGGTTTCTCTTTTAATTTGTCACCCGGCTCTGTATGAATGTCGCTTTTTCCTTTTGTTCACTGAAGTATACATTTTTCATGCAGCGCTCGGCTCCATCTCCAATTTAAGAGAAGAGATTGTGAAGGTTACATCGAGACATTTTCTCATGAAAGGAAGGTTTGTTCCTCCTACGAGGTGTGAGCCGTCCTGACCGCACGAGTTTCAGTTTATATTTAGTAAGTTTGGAGCAGGACACTTCGAGGAGCTGGGGATCAAACCGCGATCATCTGATTAGAGGACGACCCGCTCTGCCTCCAGAGACACGGCCACCGTGCTGTAAGTAAGTGAATGTGACCCAACAAGACAAGTCCTGTGATCGGATACATCAGTGCACAGGGTGAGGCTCACCTGTAGTAGATGACAGGTGGGTTGGCTTTGGCGGCGCAGTGGAATTTGACCAGGTTTCCCTCCAGAACCGGCTGAGGCTCCACGCTCAGGTTGACGACGGGCAGATCTAAGAGAGGACGAAGGACAGAGCAGAGTGAGAGTCTGAACTCTCTGGGCAGAACATATATCTGTTTACACTGGCAGCGCTCTGCACAGGTTATTAGCTTTGAATGTTTCTCATTGAAGACTTTTGGGTGCGATGAAGCGAAGGTCACGGAACAGCAGGAAAGTTTGGTTTTGCTGACGGAAACAAAAATCGCGTCCAGCTTTGCATCGGCAGCATTTGATCACACAGCAGTGCACATCGCCTCAACGTCACAAAGACGTCTGAACATTGTCATTTGTTTCCATCTGATGAGTAAAGTTGTAACACATAAAATGAGACTTAAAGTTGCAGGTGGAAGAAGCAGAAGTACTTTTTTATCATTATTTTTTACATATGTGATATTTTATTCTTTTAATTAGGCATCGGCATATTTATAACATCAAGAGGGAAAACTGAAGAAAAATATATGAAACTCTGCAAAACAAATGCGATGAGTGGGAGGCAGACTGATGATCAAAAACACAAGAATTTACTTCTTTGTCAATATATTATTTAGAAAACTTCAAACAGCTGAAAAGAACATTGCAAACTGCAGAGACGCCGCGTGTCCTGATATGACAATCACAGCATGTACGAGACCACTTCAAAGTGGCGGTGAGATGAACGGCAAACACGGAGAAGGTGGAAAACTTTTGAATTCGCCTGCTGATGGCTGACATCGTTATTGAGCTACATCGCAGCAGCTGTTAAACCGCAATGACCTAGATTAAAACCACATCGATAAACTCAGAACATCTTTGTATATTTCACTTTAACATCCAGGAGCGTACGTCATCACCAACCAGAAGTTCTCTCAAGAGAAGGATTCCTCAGACCACACCAGGAACATCCAGGGATTGGAAACGGAGATGGTGTTCACCTCAACACAGATATCCTGTACATGAAGACTGAGGAGGTCCAGCTCTGTCCTGGACTGCCCTCTGGACTCCATAGAGGAGGTGATGGTTGATAGTTCACATCATGAACTCCTCTCGCCTCCTTCATGAGACTCTGCAGGCCTTAAACGCCTCGTTCAGCAGCAGTTTTAGTTTATTTGTTCTGTTTAAAAGCAGCAAATGCCACATAATTTGTGTCAAATTAAAAAAGGGAGCTGTTACTTGTGTCATAATTCTGTTTTACAGACCGAGCTGTTTGTTGATTGAGGAATAAAAAATGCTCATTTGTTCTCAGTCACCCGTACCAACATGCTTGAAATGTTCCGGGGTCGGGAGGGTTAACAAGCTGACAGACGACAGCTGCATTGTTTACAGGCCCTCGCCTCTGACATGTTCTTCCCGTGTTTCCATGGAGAGCGTGCTGTCAGTGTCACAAGGAAGCTACTGAAAGAACACTAAGACACCACGAACTTTGTTTAGAAGAGAATACAACCTGTCAGACTGAAGTCTGAAGGTCCTGATGTGACGTTAATCCATTTTCTAATGAGCTAACGTAATCTGCGGCTAATATCAACAGCTAAATGCAAACTGTACTGACAGAAGCTGATAAAAGCTGATGCACGTGTGAAGACTAAAATGCACTAAAGTTCAGAAAGCATCAACATTTCTTACAAACCCAGCAAGAAAACCTCGGTGAGCTGCAGCATGCCATACTGCTCACTGCTGGTCTGGAGGTTGTGTTCCAATCATGTTCATGGTATGTTCACTGAAGGCATCCTCGCTAAACGCTCTGCTAATCATGTAAAAGAGCCAACATGGATGTTCAGAAATAGTTCTAATGAAATACTTAATCAATTCTGCGTTTGGTGCATTTGAGTTTCAGAGGCTAAACGCTCTCCAGCTGAACATGTTCCTACTCTAATTGATAATAATCAGTCCAATCCAACACTGTTGTTCAACATTACGATCTGTGTCATTGATCCTACCCTCAGGCCAGATATTAGATGACACCCCTGAGATGTTTTTTTACTCAGAACATCTCAAATATAAGACGTTTGACTCTCCTGTTACGGCTGAGAGCCCTGTGCACTTTTCTCCTCGTTTAATTCAATCTCCCCGTTTACATGATCTGATATAGTAATGAAAATGAAACCTCAGCTTCTTCCTGTAAGACGTCTAAAAGACGTTAAACACTGTGACCCCCCGTCTCTATTCTGAAAATTTTACACTACTCCCTGTTGACGGGAAAACAGCTCGAGTTCAGCCAAATTTAAAAAGACTCGTCTCTTAATTCATCTGATCTGAACATTTAGGCCAATTTCTAAGCTAGTATTTTTAAGCTTTAAAAAGGTTGTAGCAGATCAGCTGCTGGTTTTTATTCATGAAAACATCATCTTCTATATCTTCATGAGGTCTTTACCCTCTAAACCCCAGGAGAGTTCTCAAATGTTGCTGCAGTTCAACTCAATTGGGCATTTTTTCCTCCTTAATCAACAAACAGCAACAACAACTGTACATACAACAACCAACAGAACAGCTACAAGATCGAAAATCGACCTGTTTATATGTGGAAAGTCACCGTGACCCGGTCGGTCCTCAATCTGTATTAAAAAGACTTTTTTAAACCTGTTTTAATTCACTGGGAACGATTTTAAGATGACGGGTGCTCCGGTGTTTAGAGGGTTTAAAGACTGTGTTGGTTATCAGCTTATGTTGGATATAAAACTATCATTGTTCTCCTGAATATAGGTGCAACGTTTAATATCTCTGGTCCTACCTAAAAAGCGCTGACACCAGGTCAGCTGAAATAGGTTTCCATTGTGAGGGAAGGGCTTGTTGTTTTATCTGATACTCTGTTACGCAGATGATACTCTCATCTATCTAAGCTGTGACGCTGCAAACAACTATCAGAACACAGTCTGTGGGGGGTGTCACAGAGACTATGTCCAGATTTTGAACAGCTTATTTCTTGTACATTTATTCATTTATTATCAATGATCCTATCCGTTCATGCGTTTCCGTGACATGCCCATTAGACATTAGCCAAGGGCATTTATTATGAACATCTCCTTTTGTACTTCCTTCTACTCTAAATGATAAAAAACCTTTGGGCTTCACTTTCTTGTTTCTCTTTCGTACAAAAGCCAGTGATTGCAGCAGCTATCAGGCTTTTCTGCCGTCAAGGACAGCGTGAGAAGTGAGGTCTGGCTAACAGGCGGGAGGGAGGTGAATACGTTGACCGCGCATCATGATATCTACCAGCCTGTTCAATTATGTTGTGCCAAACAAAGACTTACACCAACAAAAGCCACGCTTGTACACTTGACAAAGATCCTCTCAAGCATTGAATTTTTATTTACTGGATCGATTATATCATGAGACAAACAATCAAATGCCCTTTTTTAAGTAGAGTAAGATTCACAGAGAGAAAGCTTCAGTTCACGCTGGTTGGGAGAAAAAACATCTTGCTTTTAGTGCCTATACAGACGGGGTTGGACTTTAGCACAATAGACTGTATTATTCATTGTAATCAACTCGGGCACAGTCAAGGCTGCCATTCTACTGAGAATGAAAGGTGCAATACTCAGTATTATCTAACACTCCCACTCAGTGACTCTCAAAGTGCTGAAGTGCCTCTGAAGTACCATGAAGGCCCTCGCTGAGTTATCTCCAGGAGTCTCAAGTCCATTTTTTCACTTGAAAAACTTCCAGATGTTTGAATCCACACAGAACTCCCCGCCGCTGACTTTATTACATTAAATGTGACTCATCTGTAACCATTTTAGTTCTAACATTTAAGCTGCTGCTCTGTCTCAGTTTGTTAATACCTTTCTATGCAGTACGCTGTGTACTTTCTGGTGTAGCGGGCTAATTTCAGCAGGGTACTGTTGCCTCAGTTTGAGTTTTACTGCTTCTTCTTTGCCAGATTGCATTCGCATCACTGGGGACTGACACCCGGTGAATACTGGGATCATGAATAGGTGAAAACTCAGGGCTAACAGAGTTGTAAGTTGTGGGCTAGCAGGAGTCTTAGCCCGGGGCTAAATGTTGATGAAAAGGCTCCAATGCAGCTGCAGGCTGTCACTGTCAGTTTGATGCGTGTACATTCGGCAACATCAGTTACAGGAAAGGCTGGAATGAACGAGGAGACGGAAAAATGTATTTTAACCACCTGAAAACATCAATATTAATTTTAATACGCGCTACATCTAAAAATATTTTCACAACTTTACTCTGTCGTCAGAGGTCTACGCTCTCTTCAACGCCACCAAACAAATAAAAACCTATTTCTATATGTAGATTTATATATTTATTATTTATTATTACTCCAGTAACAACCACAGAAACGGCCACTGTTCTTCTTCTACCCCGAAAACTTGGCCCCCAGTAAAGCATCGCATCAACATAAACAAGTTTTATGTGAGTTAACGAGGTAATTAAGCTAATTGAAGTCGGTGTACAGTGATATTTGTTTAATCATGAAGAAAATAAAATAAAATAAATGTTTGCGTTCTCGACAGTTTATTTACCAGGTTAAATGTTGTAGTGCAGCTTTAAGGCAGATCTGGGGCAGAGAGGTTTTCTTCATGATTGTTTGCAGAATTAACTGTGAAATAATCACGTCCAATTCAATCCCGATATCAGGAATCCTAATGTGTTCTGGATGCTTATTATTCCGTACGTGAGACCCTAAATTACACAGTTAGCAGGCTGTTGTTGATTCAGGTTTCCAGTAGCTTGAAGGTTTGAAACCTGCAGCAAACCCGTCGCTCTTCTTTATTCCAAACAATAAAGATAAAGTACATGATGCATCACGAACACAAAACCTCACCAGACAATATTTGCTGCTATCAGATGAATGCAGTATTTCTCACAAAAGAAACCTGGTCTTAATATTTATGTCTTCAGTGCTCTAATTCTTTTAGACACCGGTGTGGTGCGTTCAGGCGTCCTGTTGTAGCGCGGTGTGTAATTAACTTTTGTCTGCGGCTTTCATCAGCACAAACTGTGGAGCCGAGCGCAGTCTAATAGAGATACAGGCAGAACAAAGAGTGAAAAAAGTGGGACTGTGTCACAGAAATCAGACTCCCGGGAGAACAGCGTGATAAACCGCACTTTGTTATCCACCAGTGTGGCTCTGCTTTGGCGACGTTACACGTGAGCGCATTAGCATTTTTAGTGTGTGTGTGTCTTTTAGTGCTCATGGGGACCTTTGTGGACACACCACATCTGCATTTGGCAATTAATTATCAAAGAAAAATGCATTATTTAGCCCACTCTCCTCCTCTTTGTGCAATTACCTTCAGAGGCTTTTTCTTTTCTTACAATTACCCAGGGACAGAGTCCGCCTCTCGGCTCCTCTGTGCCCTGACTCCTGCAGCTCGTCGCAGGCAGAAGAACCAGGCAATTAAAGACCCTCTGCAAAATAACAAACTTTTTTAATTGCCAGACCTGATTCTCACCATGTTACTCTGGGTTCAGGATTAATTGTGATGCCGTTCAGATTTAATTTACATAACATACAGATCGTCCATACATATGTATAAGGCGTGGTACTCTCCAGCTCTGATTAACTGTACTGTAGATACTGTAGACTGCACAGAGATGGGCTATGCTGTCACCTTAGGACGTAGATTAGAAGGCGTTTATGAGGGGGGATTAGTCCAGGAGGTTATTAGCCTAGCTTAGCACAAATACTGGAAGGAGAATTTGCTAGCTTCCCCCAGAAGAGCAAAGACTTCTAAGCAGAGATGATCGTCCACTAATCAGAAGCTTGGCGGTTCAATGCCCGGCTCCTCCCAGCATGGCCAAGTCACCTTCGGCAAGTACTGAACCCTAAATTGCTCCCGAAGGCCATCGTGTGTCAGTGTGATTGGTTCCTTCGTGGTGTAAAAGAGCCTTGAGTGGTCAGAAGACTAGAAAAGCGTTATATAAGTGGAGTCTATTTCCTGGTTATCGAGGCACCGTGAGGACTCCTGAGGCGCTCCTTGGAGTTACTCTGCCCAGCAGCAGTTTGTCTGTCGAGGGGTTTGTATGAGGTCAAAAGGAAGAGGACTCAGAATACAGACAAAAACATGATAAAACACGTTACAGCTGCAAACACATCACGGTTTTATCACCGTAAAGGTGCCGCTACACAAATGTTTTTGTCACTGAGTACAGTAACGTGAGTCAGGAAGAGGAGCTTTCCATCATTTCCTCAACAAAACCACATTTAATCCCCTCCAGGACAGAACAACTTCATGAGAGGTTTTATTGGCCAGATGTAGATTAACACAAGGTCAGCAGGATGGTAAATCCACCGTCCTGTGCTTCTCCCTTTGTCTCCACACACCTTGAAGACAACAACACCTCAGTGTGCCGTTTGTTAGTTCAGCTCAGGGTTCAACGCGTTGGCAGGTCTCACGGGCGGTCATACGTCCTCAACTCCAGTGTTCAACGCGGGAGCCCCCAGAGCTGTTCACCCACCACTACAGTCCTCGACGTGTTGTGAAGTTGGCAGATGATGGGCCGGATTTCAAACAATGAGTCTTCCTCTTGTTTTCTCAGTCTCAGGATGATCTGCCGCCTGCCCATCTCACCGTCCACCAAGCCCATCAGCCAGCTTTCATGCCTGGCTTTCCCTCTGCTGAGCTTCCACCCGATTCCTTCAGCATCACCTCAGCCGGCTACATCTTCTTCTATTCCTGCCTGTATTCTTAATAAAATGTGTTTTCACCTTACCTGTCTGTCCTGATACTAAACCATGACACACTGTCAAAAAAAACAAGAAGCTGATTGTTGATTTTAGAAAAAAGGGAGGCAGAGACACACAACCCTGTCTCCATCAGTTGAGCTGAGGTGGAGCAGATTTTTGGTCCCTGGGAATCGGCATCACAGAGAGCCTGTCACGGTCATCAGGCATCTGCACGCAGCTAAAGAAAGCTCGGAAACAAACGTATTTCTGATGGAGAGTTAACCCTCTACACCCCGGAGCGCTCCCAGTGAATCAAAACACGTTTAATAAAGTCCCGATCTTCGTATCGTAGATTACACGTTGATGATTTTAGTTTGGCAGGAAAGAGACAAAGTCATTGTGAGTTCATCATCACATCATCACCATCAACAGAGGGATTTAGCTGCCTCGGTCGGGAGGGAGGGAGGGAGGACCCTTTGACATATAAACAGGTTGATTTTCTCTCATATAGCGAAGAGGAAGTCAGAAATGGAAACAACGTAGACTGTCATTGGAGTTGAAGTTACATATTTCAGTTTTCAGAGCACTGCAGCGACACTGGAAACTCTGTTCTGGGTTCTCAAGGGTTAAGTAGTTAAAGTAGTTTTCAAGAAAATCTAGTTTTCTCTCATTCATGCAAATATATGCAGCTAAGAGCTCTGAAATCTAATCACACTGTAAAAGGAACAAGCATAAAGTTTCTAATCGTGCTTGTTAAACTGTGTTTGGGGTGTCGGAGAACCCGGGAGGGTCCCACGACCACGTTAGTGTTGTAACAAGGTGGACTTATATAGTCAGCAGGGGGTAATGACAGAGTCGCTCTGACATAAATTTGGAGATCTTTTCTCACATAATCACATAATCATTGTAAATACTGCCCACATGGAGGCTGTTTCCTGGGGGAGTGTTTGCCGAAGAGTCGGCAGGGAAGACCGAGCGGACTTTTCCACATATGAGTTGGTTTATTTCTAAATTTAGTGTTTATTTTGAAAGAAAATGTCTATTTACATCATTTTTAGTGCTGCTTGCTGTTTGTCACAGATTTGGTGTCAGAATAAGGATATTTTTACTTTCTCTGGGGTAAAATACTCTTTACATCCTTGTCGGTGTCTTTCAGTGTAACCTTATAGTTTTCCAAAGGTTGAAGAAGGTTTAAGCTGAGGAACATCATCGAGTTGGAGTTGTTGTGTTGTGTTTGTGTCAGCAGCACAGAAACAGTGCATGAGCTGCTACTCTGTGTTTTCCCCAGCATGTCTGGACCGGAGCAGAAATATCAATGTCAACAACACATTGGCTGTAAGGATGAATATGCTGATTCCCAGTTATAGTGCAGCTAACCAGTGGTCGTCGATCCTGCCTGGGGCCCAGAACTCCACACCAACCTTTCCTGAACGTGTTCATCCAGAGTTTTGAGCTGCAGAGTTCTCTCAGACAGCAGCAGCTGCCTCGCATCAATATTAAGAGCCGGTGGTTATCATTGGCTGCACCCAGTGGTGAGGTGCTGTGCTTTCTGAGACCCCCAGGAGCCTCTGCAGCCTCTCCACCTTGACAGCACCATCATCACTTATTCATCCAGCACCTGTCCTCTCCTAACCTCAACCACCAAACAGCGGAGCTCATAAGCTCATCGCTGCTTACTCCAAATTTGCTGAATTTGTCTTTTAACCGACAGCGATGCGTGCACGTTAAATGGAAAAAGAGCGCGATGAGCGCTCGGCTCAGACACCGCGTCGGACGTGATTTAGACGGGTGTAGAAAAAAGTAATGGTGGTGTCACTCCGAACGCCCTGTGGCTGTTTTCCTGAAGATACAGACACATCTCAGTGACTCTGGGTGCTGGTGCGCTGTCAGTTGATGCCAGAGAGCTCTGCAGCTCTAGTTCAAGGCCGCACAAACACTCGAGTGGACGGGGACTATCAAACATTTGTTTTTCATCTCTTCGACTTGACTTGAGAATAATGCAGCCATGTTCTCACATGACAAAGGGATTAAAGGCGTTTCTTACAGCCTCTCCGAGCCGGGCCCTGTGAGCTTCACTCTGTTTGAAATGGCTAAACTGAAGCGTAAAAAGAAAAGATAGAGGCAGAATAGATCTGTCAAGAGGAATGGATCTCTGAATAGCATTTTCTGCTTTATTAGTCATGTTTAAAAAGCTTTGATGGAGCTGTGAGGGCTCCAAGAGCGTCCTATACCAAATCCATAGCTTGGACTTTTTGTGTCTCAATAATACAATCTCAGAATTGAATCATTGAAATGTGTTTGGACTTTATGAAGGAGTAGAGAAGAGCGTGTGCTGTAACGTCAGTATTAGCACAGTGATGCGGTCAGAAGTAAAAGGTAAACCCTTGATTACAACTTAAATAAAATATAAATCAAGAAGGTTTTAGATTTTGGGGCAATTCACTCTCAGAATAATTTTTGTTGGCTTTATTTCCATTTCAATGGAGAAACATTTCTAAAACTCACAACATGTTTTTATCTGGTGAAATATTCAGCTTCAGTGCAGACGAACAGTTTCTCCGTGAACACAAACGAGGTCTCGAGTTTTTTTAAACACATCCCCGCATCTTTTGTCAGAAAAACATCTCATCCCGAATGACTGGAGGTGATTTTTACTCACGCTGAATGTCGATCGTGACGGTAGCGTCTTTTCCATTGGGCGCCGCTTTGTTTGAAGCCCGACAGGTGATCTGCTGACCTGACTCGATGTTGGACGGAGGCAGGTGCAGCGTGCTGACTGTGCTCTCCCGCTTACCATCCCGCAACAAGGTCTGAGGAATCAAGGACAAAGGGAGAAGGAGAAGTGTTTCAGAGCGCTCCAGCATTATTAAATAAACACAGAACTTCCATAATAGTCTGTTTGACCTTCAGTTCATGGAGACGCATAATTCCATTTACTTATGTATGTAAAGACCATTGAAATATTGTGTGTTCCTCAATGAATATTTTTTTGTTGCAGTGGATATTGCAGCAGAGAGCTGGATAAATGATTCGCTCTCAGGAGAGTCTTTGCATACGGAACAACACACTTATACCTGAGAGCTGCACGCTATAAACAGCTAATGTCGAAGGAGGTCTTTGCAAACCTGCTTATTTGACCAATGAGTGCTTTGAACACATTTATTTCACTTACAGGTTCCCGTTTAGCGAGCTCTCTCAAGGCCACCGAGCGGGCCGAGCGTGTAATAATCACAAACATACAGCGCGGAGACGATAAATCCATTTAAAGGCCAAGCGACGCTTTTAACACACAAAGACCACGCTGTTATATCTTTAAACAACTTCCCCAGGAAACGTAAAAACAGGACAGTGATTGGCATGTGCCCTTGGGCCATGCTTTGCAGCTATTGCTGTCGCAATCAGAACCAGAACCGAACACAAGACCAGACCAGCAGTGAGCAGTACGGCAGGGAACACAGGATCCTACCGAGCTGGTTTTCTGCTTTACTCTTTCCATGAGGAGCCTCAGTGACGGCAAACTCTACATGAAGAACAACTGGAAACACGACGCTGTGTCAGTGTGGACAGACGCTGAAGGACAGAGGACAAGTTTGACTCCATGAGGACTTTAAAGCAGAGTGTTTAATTCTTCTACCTGTCTCACACTCACTCATAATATCACTTCCACCTCCTCGTGCCTTTCTCTACATATTAAATAATATAAAACACAAAAATGTATCAAAATCTATTGAACTGTTTGAAGTACAATAAATCACTGCTCTCCTCTCTGCGCTGGGTCGGCGTTATTAATAATTTACCGAGCATCAAAGAGGAGAGCAGCTCTGGCTGTTCGTCGTCATATAGCTACAGAAGCGGGCGATAATTGAAGGACCTCCTGTTTACAGCGACAACACTCACAAAGTTGGTCACAAATCTTATTTAGCATGCGCCGAAATGATCAACAGCTGGGGTTACACACCGAAGTCACACAACCCTGCTGAGAATTCATTTACATATGGAAAATGAGTGACATGAGGAGAGCGCTTGAATTATTAATCTGTTCCCCCGAATAGATGTAATTTCAGTGCCAAATATCTGATGCTCTGTAAATCTCACACAGTGTATTTGAACAGTCAGAGCAAATACATAAATGCATACATGCATGCATACATTAAGTTACATGAAACACTCCGAGGCACTCAGGACGAGCTTCATCATGTGAATAAACCTCACAGGAAAATATCAGCGCTCACACTGTCGAGCGGACTTATGTAAAATGACTTGTGTATCTAATATTAATGAGCGAGGCCGTGTCAATCTAACTGTAATCCCAGACGTGGAGGTTCACTGACGACGCCACCGTCAGCGGAAAGTCATCCCACAGAAACCATGTGGACCAAAATGTCCGACAACATTAAGGACATGTTTAATTTGCAGAAATCACGTTTCCCCAGCTGAGACATCAAATCTTCGTCTTTATTATTAATTATTATTTTATGATATGGGCGTCTGAATACAGTCAGTATGTTGCATTCTGGTCCTGAAGGTCTGTTTGTGTTTGGCCTGGCAGGATTTCACACTTTGCCCATGTCGGCACTGTGTATCACACACACACACTCTGCATCCCAGCACCATTTAAAGAGGCATTTTCATTTTTCGAGCTACATTAACAAAAATAAAGAAAGTGACAACACGTGGTGCAGTTCCTCTAACGTCCACTTGAAGTGAATCAGTCTCCGTAAGTCCCCATGTTCAAATGTCCGACTCACCTGTTCAGATTATATTAAGGATTAAAGTTATGCAGGATTAAGAGCGTGGATCGTCTTTGCAGCATCCAGAGCCAACACACTGAGCTTCATGGCTCCTCTGAAACCTGTGAGGGACTTCATGTGTCTTTACACTGTCAGAGGGTGAAACGTGAGTAAATCCTGATTTGAAAAGACATGACAGGTGTCTTTGATAGACGCAGAGCATCAGTCTTCAACTATGGCTGAAACACGGAAAATCAAAATATCTCCACCATCATCATCCCCGTCGTTTAAATCTCATGGATGGTTTCAGAGTCTGGTCTGGACGTGTTCATAGCGCTCGGGTTGTAATGTGCACTCGCTACTGGCTACTGTTAATCAATATTCATGACGAGTCCGTCCATATCTGACCATTTTTACAGGAAATAATGAGGAAGCAGACACTCTGCTTCCTGTTGCATGGTTTGTTTCAGTATGCTGACGTGATAATCTGAAATGTTAGCAACACTAAGCTATTCAAACAAAGTGTGACCCATAAGTTTAATATTTCTATGCAATGATTAATACAACGTCTTCCTTCTCAGTTACTGTTTTATTGAATATAGTGCGAGGGAAGCAGCTCGGGGAGCGCTGCAGTTTTATTAAGTGTAAAAAGAAGAATACAGTGTATTAGTAAACACACATTCAGAGGTGTTTAACCACAGATAGCGAGGAGAGAGTAGAAACAAAGACAAATGACATCGCCACTCCCCTGAAAGAAAACTGTTATCTTCTCTACCCACGACGTCCAGGAGGTCATTTTTCACCAGTCTGTTGTTATCGGCTCCTTTTAAAAAGGATTAAATCATGTTTGCCATCACACCTCATGATAAAGTTTTTGTTCAGAAATGTTTGCAAAGTTGTTAGCGGTTTATTTTCTGTTCTCACTCAGTGCTCGGTCTCCCTGGCTCTGTGTGTACCAGCTCTGCAGACCTGTGGCCTTACATAGCACATAACACTGCCTCCATTCATACAGGTCAAAGACCACATACGTTGGATTCTTACAGTGAAATCCACCATGAAAGAGAACACTGCATAATGCTGCATTGTTAAAAAACCTACAGCAGATCTTGAACCTGTTTTTTGGGAGGACAGAGACGACGGCCGGGCGTAAAAAGACACGCAGCTGCATCAAGTGTCAATTAAAACATCTTTAACACGTTAGTTCCAATCAGAAAACAATGAAGTGTGCTGAGCGGAGCATGGTCACAGCTGCCAGTGAACAATGTGCATTCAGAGTGTGTGTACATAAAAAATGAATGGCCTGGCTGCGAGTGGGAGGTTGAATGACTGAGAGATTCTTGCACAAGTTGATGCACAAAACGTTGGCATAGCTACAACGACATCAGTGTCGTAAACACACGCTGCAGCAAAGTGCCTTTATGTTTCATACTGATAACCGCTGCAATCACATCGTGCATGTAAATAAACTGTTCACCCTGCAGCTTACAAAGGCAGCGCGACTACATCTATGGTCAGTACATGTGCGCCAGGCGATGGTAATTTACTGAACTGGTTGTTTTGTTCCTGAACCATGTTTGCTTTGTGTCATCACGCATTATCCTGCTGAAAGAAGCCGCTGCTGCTTCCGTGAAAGGGTGGACACGCTCTGTAACAATGCTCAGGTAGGTGGTGTCAAAGGAATGTCCACATGAATGTCAGGACACAAGGTCTGCTGGCAGAACATCGCACAAAGCCGACTCGCCTTCTTCACATAACGCATAGTTCTTCTAAGTGGTGACACACCAGACACAGAACCAGCAGGAACTTTCAGCAGTTTGAGCTACAGTAGCTCGTCTGTTGGTTCGGACCACATGGGCCAGCCCGTGGCCCGTCGCTGGTCCTTGGTCCAACTTTGGTTCTGTCCACTGTAGACCGGGAATGTCCCACAAGAGCTGTAGTTCTGAAGATGTTCTGACCCAGTTGTCCAGTTACAGCTGCAACACATCAAAATCGAGGACTATCGCCCAAACCCCGCCGTTCCCCTCCGTGACCGCACCGGCTCTTCCGTGGTCCATTTCAGATGCATCCCAGCAGCGTCTCTACGCTCGGCTACACGTTGAATACACGTCTGTTCTATTTTTGACGCTTGACGTGAGCAGCGTGCATCGTTCTACACACGACCAACTCAATTGCCGAGTTGCAATTCGCCAAAGAACCAGTAAAATGCTGCAATCGTCATTTCTGGTAAGGGTTAGTTCGTCGCTCTTTGGTGGTGAGTAGCAGCAGTTCGTCTGTTCTTGTTGCCATTGACGGAAGTGAAGCTTACAATCCGCTTCCTTCAGTTTGATCAGCACGCCGTCTCATTAGCGATAAATTAAATCACTTTAAACTCTGTTTGAAAATTAAATCATTTAGTTGCCAATTAGATGCATGTGTTGCAGGAGCGTGTGGACCTGATTAGATGGAGGCTGTTATGATCTGGAGGACAGGGTCAGGCAAAAAGGCAACGAGAGGAACCTTTCCAAAAGCACGTAGAAGTTATTTAACAAACGAGCTGCCTCGTTAAGACATTTGTAACACTACATATTACATTTAATGTTCTAACACTGTTGTACCGCAGTGCAGGAGGATCACATGGACGAGACAAATGCTTTAAATCGACTGTTGTATTTATTGATTAGACGTCTTGACAAGACCTTTTGAGGTAAACACACAGACAGATGCTCGGGCGAGGAGTCAATAGACTCAGTACAGAGGGAGGATAATTTCTGTGCATGGCTGGTGTCATCACTATTTCAGGTGCAGCACTCTGAAGTCAACATCTAATTCATCTGACATGACAACACGGGGTACACCGCCCATTTTTCAAGGCTGGTTATAACTCCAGTGTCAGCACGGAGCAGCAGGGTGGCCGAGCGCTCACTTAAGGTAGACTTCAGTGGAAAGACTGATGCTGGCTCACAGCTGCTCCTGCCAAAGTGCCCATAAGCAGGACGCTACCAACCCCTGCAGTGCAGGGCTGGAGCCAACTTTTAACCCCTGTCAGGGGTTTTTAAAGACGGCCGCTGGCAGCATGTCACCCACTTAGCAGTGTGAGCAACACAGTGAAAGTTGTCCTTGAAACAGGCTCACAACCAGCCAGCGTGTCGGTCTGGAGCTCAGTAAAGTCGGCGCATGTTGCTGCCGATCACTGAGAATCACTCAAATGAGCATTTTTCCTCTTCAATCAACAAACAACACAAACTCATTCTTTCTATTTTTCTCGGTGACCCACCGTGTTCCTTTGTAGACGGCTTTCAATCAAAACCTTCAGCTTCGATGAACATGAATTCAGTGGCTCAGTCCTGCTTTTATCAGATGAGAAACTGTCTCTCAGTTGTCACTCAGGCATTGACAACCAACCAGCTAGACGACTGAAGTTTGAATTTGACAAAAGATATGTACCCAAAAATCGAGTTTAGAAACACGCTGAGTGATTTTGAAGTCCTGGATAAATCTGAGACTCTCAAGTGCCGAGCTGCCCTTTAGCAAAGTACTGAACCACTAACTGCTCCACTACAATAAAGTGTCCATTCTGTTCTAATGTTGCTGCTCTCTGGCTTCAGTAAGTAGTAGAAACATGATCACATCACACATATTTTGCTTCTTTATTTATCCAAAGTATTGTTTTTTTATTTTTTATTGATTACTTCTAACGCCTCAACTCAGTTAGCTGAACTTTTAATGCCCAGCGTCTCTTCTCGCTCCCTTAAGTCCTCGGATGGTTCATCTTTGGTTGATCCTCAGTTCAGATTTAAAAGCAAACTGAGTCACTCAGTTGATCTAAGGTCAGGCACGACTCCGCTGGCACCTCACAGTGTAATATTCCAGTTTGTTCACATGTTGAATAGGCTGTGTTTGGTAAGTGAAAAGAATAAAAAGCTTTGTGAGCGTTAGTTTTGTAGATCCACAGACACTTTCAGTTAGCCTGGCAGCAACAACTAAAACTAATAAAAATCATAAATCTGCCAGCTGACCTTCACGGCGCAGCGTCTGACAAAGAGCTGTTCAGCTTGGATAAAATGATCCAAACCTCTCGTACCTTGGAGTACATAGCTCCGCTGAGGACGATGCCGTTGCGGATCCAGATGACAGACGCAGCAGGTTTGGCGTTGTCCGCGTGGCACGTCAGGTTGAGGTGGTCACCGGCTCGTAAGCTCACCACCGGAGCTCCGACTATCACCGGATCATCGGGCGCAACTGTGGAGGGACAGTTAGATGTTAGAAGCTGGTTCACTTCATGGAGAGGAAATACACAGTAAATGCAAACGTTATAATGAGGCTTTGATATCGCAACACTAGGAACACGACCTCTGCCGAGGACGCACAGTTCTGGCAGCTGGATTTTGATCTTGTGGCATAATTTCTGGAGAAAGTCTAAATCCTGTCTAGACATATATTTAAACTGCGGTTGCAGTGGGTGTGCAGTAATAACTCATTCTGCAGCATCATAAATTTGTCGAGTGACGAATGAAAACCAAAAACAATTTGCTTATTCAGACCAACCAGAACCAGAACCAATGAATCCAGGAGACAGAGTTTTGCTTCAATGCCTTTGGATGAAGACAACAGTAGTACTACAAGTACTTCCATGTGACAAACTAAAAGCTTCGTTGGTTTGTGGAGTAACTTTCCCTCAAATTCTCTCGAAGTCTCCACGACCAAAACCATGAAAATAACAAAACTTCTCACCAACAGGAAAACAGAGTTTTCAGGCTAATCTAGCGTACACAACTGTTCACTGCAGGAACCTAAAACTGAAATCAAAATGTTCAAAATGTTTCCAGCTTGTTGGTCTTAGCACTTTTGTGCTGAAGTGTGAAGACTTGATGGTTTTAGGGTTTTAAGTCGAGCCGGGTTGAACTTTCAGAGATAAAACTCTGCAGTGACCATGCGAGTATCTTCCAGGTGGAGTAAACTATGTCGTGTTCTGCCTTTGTTTATTTCATTTCATGCCCTGGCTTCTCTTCTCTTTGTATCTGACGCTGCAAATTAACGACATGAAGTTTTTGGTTCGACTGGATCCGATGGGTTGAGACAGAAACTGCAAATGAATCGAAGAAGAAAAATCTGAGAAATAAAAAGTTTTGTTCTGATTTCACAGCAGTTACAACTCTGTAATAATTTACAGTAAAGATTTTATTTTATACTGTACTATGGTAACAGATGTGCATATATTGTGTGTTATTATCTACTGCAGGCTCTGTGGTCACTGCCAAAACATCATGTTTGTGTAGGTGGAATAAGAAGGTTCAGTTCGTGACCAGTGGACTCCATCTATCTATAGGCACAGATGACTTTAGGACAGAGGCTCTGACATTTGCCAGCCTGTGTCAGGTCTGAATGTTGCTTTAACTGAAGGCTGCGTTTAGTTTTCATGCACAGTATTTAGTGAAGCATTAAACTGTTTCTCAGGGAGATTTTTTTTTACTGTGGCAGAAGTTTCACGAAAAGAACTTGAAAAAAAATCAATAAAATAAGAGCAGCTATTAATAAAGTGTAATTGTATTTTAAAGTGAGCGAGCTGTGAACCTTTATGAGCCTCCTCCTGTCACAAAATCTGTGAACTCCAACATCTGAGTGTCCAAACAGAACTTCAACAGCATGAAGAACGCTCCTCAAAGACCCTGGTTTTGTTCTTGTATGAAACTGGATCTGATCAGCCTGGATTTTATTCAAACTGGAGTGAATTATTGATCGAGCTCTCAGCTCATTAGATAGGAGATCTGGGGCAAGCCCGAATCAAAGGGAACATGCAGATGGCACATCCCAAACGCTGACAACAAAAAGACGGAGAGCACCAGTTCAACAACGATCTGCCTTTAAAGCCTCCATGAAGTGTCTAATGCATGTGGACCGAACACAAGCTCCAGACCAGCAGTGAGCAGACAGTGAACACAGCGGCCTGTCGAGGCGGTTTGTTTGGCTGAGTCAGGTCAGTTAGCTGCTCAGCTGACCGAGCTAACCACAGTTAGCAGATCGCTACTTAGCAATCCATAAATCACCTCGGCAGTGTAACGTTATTCCCTGTTGGCTGGGCTGCCAGTTTATCTGCATCGTGTTGTAACTACGTTTTTAAAAATGTTTTTTCTCATGTAATTTCTCACAGATCAGTCTGACAGGAAGTTGGACACATAGAGAATCTGGTCAGTTTTTCAAAATAAAACACTCACCGTAAGTAGACCCTTCATGGTGAGTAAAAACAGCCAGTCTTCAGTCTCTGCTGAATGAGGTTTGAGTTACAGACGGGTCACACAACCCGTTATTTTCAGGATCCTTGAAAAAACAGTTTCCACCTCTTCTTCTGAAGTATTCAAGGCTCTTCCACTTTGTGTATGATATTTTCCATTTATGCTTTTTGCACGTAAACACTGTTATTTGTTGCGTCGAGTCTCTGCTCGGCATAAAGAGTCAGCGAGCCTCTGAAGCATTTTGCAGCAGATTTTTTTGTTTTGCTGCAGCCCGGCATTGAAGACGAGGCTCTTGTCATTGTAGGTGATGCGTTCGACAGCCTCATCTGATGCTGAGAGACACAAAGTTTTCATGCCGATATGGACAGACTAACAATGAGCACATTCCTGTTTGTTACTCTGACACAAACGTTTAAGTTCTCGAAAAGTAATTTAACCTTCTTCACCTCTTTTCTGTGCAAAACTTCAGCAGCAGTTTTATTTATATCTACAGTACAATGTGCATACTGTTGGTGTATCACCCCATCAGTCTATATATGAAACGCTTTCTCTCTTCTGCTTCCTGTTTGATCCGCTCTATGAGCGACTGTCTCCAGTCATCTCTGTCCGGGCCTCATTACTGAACAAAAGCACAATTTTACAACTGTATTCAGTGATTTCAGCTCGGTCAGCTGTGCAGCAAACTGAACTGACTCAGCCCGGGATGCCACGAGCCAAACCCGGCAAGAAAACCACCTCGGTAGGCTGCTGTGTTCACTGTTAGATGTTCAATGTCAAATGGTGGGGGTGTAACCAGTTCTATCATTACCATCTCCACAGGGAGTAACTCGACAAATCCCAAAGATATCATCGTCAGATGGAGGCATTGCTCAGCTTGAGCCTTTGAGTTGGAGGTGCATGGATTTACTCAACATTCTTGATCATGAAATTTGTTCTATCAGTGGCAAATAAAGTCAACAGCGTCGCTCCAGAATAAAACACCACCGCCAACAACAGATAAGCTGTATCTGAACCTTCCTTACCAATCAGAATAAACGCATGTTATCATACCACCTGCTGCGTCGTCTCTACCACAGAAGAACAGGCAGGATAATATATTTCACTTTCAATGAGCACGCTGTAGGTTGACCCACTATTTCAGCACAGACATCATTTCCTGAATAAAGTGAGACATCTACAATTCAGTCCTGTTGAAAAATTGTTCTCTCCGTCACAGAAGTCAAAGAAAATAGTAGATTTAAAGAAAATAGTCCTCCGAAGTGATTCATGTATCATTTCCTCCTCCTCTTTCCTGTTACTACAGTAAGTGAAAAATAACCTCAATTCCGTCCTCGGGGACGTCGTCGTAACAATGGCTCGTGTTGAAGGGAAAAAAACAGAAATTTGGGTCACTATAATTGATTATTTATGAATTGATTTTTTATTTATTGATATTTTGTGTACAATCGTATCTGTTGCTGCCAACTTGTAGCTCTTCTAGCTCTTGTAGCCTGTGGATGGTGTCGACTGCCACGGGCCCTCTGCATATGGAGACTGACAGTGATCCATCAGTACAACCCCATTTTCTGTTGTTGTACAACACACAAGGTCACCAACAGCAGCCAGCTAATATTACTGACAAACACCGGCACAAACACTACAGCAGCCCGGCTAACAGACTGAGCTAACAGTGTCTAACAGCAGCTACAGCAGGCAGCACTTACACAATGCTCCTTTAAGGAAGGTTTGCATTGATTCAGCATCAAAGAGGCTGAACTGTCACTCAGTCCGACCGTAGAGGAGAAAGCTTCATGATTTATTCAAAGCACCCACAGAAAGTGAACCAAACACACTTCACCACCCTGCTGACAGTGTCGCTTTCTGACTCTTTTCATTAGTTTGCCGTTCTTTGTGGGAGTAAGAACACGCGCGGTGTTTGTTGCCCCTGCCCTTCATTTCTTTCTTGGGGTGGTTATTGGTGATTGCGGGGGCAGGTTTGGCATCTTGAAGATCGTGTGCAAACGGTGGCCTGAAGCATGTGCTGCACGCTCCAGCTGTGTTGGCAGCTGAATGGGAGAATGTATAATGATGACCTGACCGAGGAAACGAGGAGGCACTGACGCTTCTTTGTGGTTGTGTGTTTGTGTAACGTCTAATTATTCATCTCGGCCTACTTCATCCTCCACTCTCGGGTGAGCTAAGGTCAACTGGAATCAAACCATAACAAGTTTTACATTTGTCATTCTCATCCAGTGAATACAGATGAGCTAATTACACGCGGAGGAGGCCACGTGAGATGCCCACGAGATGCCCAACTGCTGAGACTGCAGGTAGCATCAAGCAGCAACCTCCGTGTCCGTGAAATGAAGCTGACACAGGAAGTGCAGTTCCTCAAACGTCCACTTGAGGCTGGCTCCAGAAGTGAGTCAGTCTCCATAAGTCCCCATGTTCAAATGTCCAACTTCACAGCAGAAATAAACACGTTTACAGCCTGGTACAAACAGTTTGGAGCCAGCCTCAGGTGGACGTTCAGGGAACTGCCCTTCCACACCGGCTTCATGATCAGAGGAGGAAGCTGAATGGATAACTAATAATAATAACTAATGGTTGTAATAAAGTAAAAAAATAAATGACACTGTGGTCACCATAGCCTCTGAGAGTACATTTAAAATCAGTCAATAGGTTTTCTGTCTTGTTGGTGGTGAAAACATTTCTTGTGTGTGTGTGTGTGTGTGTGTGTGTACATTATGTATATCCAATATCTACTGCATCTGTGTGTGTGTTTTCACATACAGCCATATATGTATGAGACAGGAAGCCTCTCTCAGGATCTAATTAGCTTTAAGGTTGTCCCCTGTGGATCGGCTACCTGCTCTGTCTCATGCTTTATTCAACAGGCCCTTATTCTCTGGGAGGCCACATAGATTACCCTACCACACAAAAACCAGGGTCAGAGGCCACAGGTCCATGCTCGTGGGTCATTCTCATCCCAGCAGCGAGTCACTGAGGCACAGAGCCCATGATATTGCTCCTCGGGTTTAGGTGGAGTTGTGGATATTACTCAGTGACTGCAGACAGAAAGCCGGACAGGGCTGAGGTCTATGAATATTAAACTGTGGAGGCTGGTGGTGCTTCCTATTTTTGTCATTAATACAAACAAGAGTGAAACCAACTGGCAAATACAAAACCATGCTGGGTCTTCACTCAGATACTTGTGTCTGAGACCCAAACGTGGCAAGTAAAATGTGATCCATTCCAAGACGAAACCGAGACCTCCAGAAGCCTCAGTCTGGATACTTTCCTCTGTACTTCTATGTAGTACTCTGTGTACTTCTAATTTCAGGTTTGTGTCTCAGTTCAAATACTTTGCAGAACTGCAACCAGGCAGAGTATTAGCACCAGCATAACATCCATGTGTACCACTTATATTTGTATATTGAGGTTAGGGTTAGGGTTAGTGCACCCACCGAGGCAGCAAACTGACTAGCCCATTCAAATGAATGGAAAAACCACTGCAGCTCCGGCTCCTGTCTGAAAGCGACACTGTGAACACATTTATGGACTCAAACTAACAAGTGTAATTCTGGAAGTACGAGATTTGAGGCACAGCATTTGAAAATCACCTCGGCCAGTCCATCCTGTACCCCTGACCCCACGTTGTGCCTCCAAGTGAACTACGTAACTAAACGCCACCTCTTGTGTCGCGTTGTTTCCCATATTTCTGCGTTTGTGTGTTCGAAGGTGACGTCTTCAGACACACTTCATAAGTCCAGGTCCATTTACCGTTTCTTCAGAAACGTGCAGCTGCTGTGAAGCTCTCCATCAGAGTTTTGTTGTCTCTAACGTTCATATTTTGATTAAAATAATGGATTTTATCCATTAACAAATTCAAAGGCACAGTCAGATTGATTCTCCATCTTCTCGGGAATAATACAACACATTTCACTAAATGTATTAACTCTGTTGCCTCACACTTGGAACGACGCCAGCAGCTTCATGTGCAGTTTTACTTCCCACAGCAGGCCAATTTGACTGGGATTAAATGTCAGACTAATGACTGAATTATTTGTCTCAACAAATGATACCCCTCTTATCTATAATTAATCATTTTAATGGATCCCAGCTCCTCCCCCTTGCCTTCCACTACTCTCCCATTAAGTAAGCATCGTAAGATCAGCGAGTAAAACTGTAACTAATGAGGGAGTTTTGAGGCAGGGTGGTTGGATAATGAACTGATACCTTTGGAATATATCATGCTTTAAATAAGACGCCCTGAATCGATAATGGTAATCAGTGTTTGTGCTGCCAACGAGCTGCTGCAAAGCTTTCTGCGGATCAGAAGACTTGGGTTCAAAACCAGCCGAGAAGGCCTCAGACGTCATGTGATCAGCCCCTGATTCGATGTAAATTTCTTACATCTCCGAGTCCATGATTTCATGTAAACAGTGAGGTATGGAGTCGGGACATACCGAGCACGGTGAGGCGGGCGGGTCGGGATCTGATAGCCGCCTGGATGGCTTGGCACTCAAAGAAAGCGTCATCTTGAATCTCCGTTCTCTGGATCAGGAGGTGATACTCTCCTTTGCTGTGGTCTCCAACAATGTCGTATCGAGGGTAGCCTGCAACAGAACGAGAAAGTCAGCCTTGAGCTTTGGGTAGTGACCGAAAGAATGAATCCTCCTGGGTGCCTCCCTTTGGCAGGAAACCCAGAACCTGCTGAAGGGACTGAATAGTCCATCTGGACTGAGAATGATGTTTTTCAAGATGCACTAATCCAAAAGATGTTATCAAAAGTTGTGTGTCAGTGCAACATGTAGGCTCTGATTTCTTTGGATGCTTTTGAACCTGAGCTGGGATAGATTTGTTGGGGTGTTGTTGTTGCTTAAACGGTTATGGAAAATGGATGAATGATTGCATGCTACACTTGGTTCTCTTGCATTGTCAATTATCCACGTACCAAATGTACCAACAACATGAACAATCTGAATCATGCTGTGAACACACACTGCAGACTCCAAACAGAGAGGTCTACTCCTGTACAGACCTGCCAGGACACTGACAAGCATGGTATCAGACGGACCCGTCTTGTGCATTAAAGGGTCTGATGTCAGATAAGTCTAATCTTTCTAAGCTTTCTCTCTTTCTTTGAGTCTGGTTCACGCTCTGCAGCTCACTGTCTGTTTTCACCGGGTTCAATGAACCACGAGAAGTAAAAACATACAACTATTTCACTGACTTTGGTGAAACCAGGTTGTATTTTAAAGAGAAAACGTTTGCAGTTTTTTCCTCTGAGCTGGGCTGTTAAGTGTTTGTACCATGGGTTTTCAGGACCAGGGCACGGGGGAAGGCCAACGAGGAGGTCAGTGTTGTGCCAGAATAGGAGCTGAGAAAGCAGGCAATGTAACCGGGCTTACTTTGGTGAAAACTGGAAATAACGGTCACGTGTACAGTGTGTATTGAGTTATATCTGCATTGGTGGCATGCAGATGGTTGGCAGAAAATAAACTAAAATTTAAATTTTAAAATTAAGTGATGGAAAGGAAACTATTACATCCTACCAATGCAACCGAATGCAGGTCTTCATTTCTAGTTTATAACAGCTCCATCCAAACATACAAATCTGAGCGGTCAGCTGTGTCCAAACTATGCTGAAAAATCTTGGAAACCACTGACAGCCATGATATTTTGGCTGCGACTCAAACTAACCGGAGGGCTTATTTTCTTCCTGGTATTTGTATGTATGTGCTGTCCACCTCTTTCAAAACCTCCTTCGGGTTGACGTGTGTTGGTGTTGTATATGAAAAGCTAAAACACTCTTCAAGACATTTTTCATTGGGACTGACTTCCTCTGCTGTAATTGGTACCCTGATGAAATCATGCCAAAACCACCCAGAGGCCCAAATGGCAGTAGTAATGTAAAAATGTGATTAATTGTATTCTGCTTAAAATACATGAAAAGATGAAGCTCTAACCCACAAATAACCCTGAAAAATATTACAAGCTACACAGTGTGAAGTAAAAAAAAATTAATAAATTAATACATAAAAATAAACAAAACATTATTGCTTACTATTTCTGTGCTTCTACATTTATTTATTAATTTATTATTTACAGAAGCATATACCCGGTGCCATAAATGTTTACATGTAGACAATATTTACATGCAGAAACACAGAAATAGTCCATTTCATTACTGAAATATATTTATGTAATAATTCATACTACATAAATAAAGGTCATTTCCAATGGAGGATGATAGGATATGGAGATTACAGGTCTGTCTTCCTGCCGTCTTCGCCTCTCACATATATGTAGACTACTTCCTTTGAGGAAGATCCTAACAGGCTCGGACAAAGGCTGTCTTTGAACGTCGGATAATCCCTCATCGGTTCTCCAGAGGCGAGCTCACGGTGTGTTTGTGTGCGTTTAGTTGTAAAAAGGAGGGGAAGGAAAGAAGGAGGGAGGAGGCGAGGGAATGAGTATGCATACAGGTCAGCCTGTTTTGAGAGGGTGCAAGCCAAGACGGCGTTATGGGAGGGGAGGGGAGAGGAGGGGGCATCCATTAAAGCCAAATGGGCAAAGTAAATAACATTAATGCTTATTGATTCCATCTAAAATACAGCTATTTATTCTACTGACCAACAATCAATCGCTGAGGCACTTTGGAAGTCCCTCACCAGCATCAGTCCACAGCGATAACACAGGACTTATGAAAAATGCCATCTCATTACGCTGGACTAATGTATGTCTGTGGCTCATTTTAAAAATACACACACTCTCCACATCGTGGTGAATCTGTGGTAAATCTAAATTTGGTCCATTATAAGTGGACACCAGTGATTTGTGCGTCTGATTCTATACTTAAAGGTCCAGTGTCTGATCCGTCAGCAGAAACTGAATATAACATGCACAGCTATGTTTGCAGTGATATATAATCACCTTAAAAACACATCTACATCTACATTTTTAATACCTTTTATATCTACATATGGAGTGATCTATTTTGGCACACGAAGGACACCGTAGCTTCTGCTACGCAGCAGAAACTGAAGGGAGTAAACTTGAAAGTAAACTGGCGCTGTTTACTCCGTGAAAACTTTAGAAGATTCACAGCTCCAGTGTGTCTTTATTAAAACAATCCCATGCAAACATAAAAACACCAAATACCTGATGAGACTTTGTCTACATGAGAAAAGAAATCAGGTTAAGGTGGAAAACTGAAGAAGAATTTAATATGAACTGCACAGTCTGCTTATATAAAACCCATTTATACATGCAGCTTTACAGTAATCAGATTACTCCCCAAATCTGCTATCATTTGAACCAGATGGATGGCATATTTTAAATTCATCAGTGATGCATGATGTGCAGCCAGTGGAGGTAGAACACAGTGAAATGACTTGAGTGAGGAAGCACATTTATTTTCGTATTGTGCGCGCGTCTCATAATTCGATTAATAATGAACTGTTCAGCTGCTGAAACTGGTCCTAATGTACTTTCACATGCATAAGCAATGTACAGAACATTCACTGAGAGGCTTATTACACAGTATAATGGAGATATGCAGCTGTGAGGTCAGACAATTAAAAAGTAAACAGCTGTTTCCAGCTGTAGACGACCTGCAGCACACAGAGAACTGCTGAACATCAACGACAACAACAACTATTTCACTCATTTTGGTGAAACTGCATCATATTTTATGGAGAAAATGTTTCCTCCAGCTGCTCCGCCTCAACTCTCTGTGATTTACAGAGCTTCCTGATGGACAGTGAAGCAAACTGTAGCTGCCGTTAGCTCAGTTTGTTAGCTCAGACTGTGAGTTCAGAGCAGCGGGGGGGTGTTAGTGTTAGTTATAGTGTCAGGCATTTTGGACCACCGGGAAGAAGAGGAGGTTTTCATGGCCGGAAGGCATGGGGGGAGCACTGATTGGGAGCAGAGCTGGCCAAGTGGGTAATGTAACTGGGTTCAGCAGCCTCTATGGACATAATGGCAGAGGAGAAGAGAGCGAAGAGGACATTGATGGAAGAAGAAGAGAGGGAACGAAAACTACCAGAACTACCACAGCTAACAGAAATAAACAGAGCTAATGGAACTAACAGAGCTAAAAGCTAACTGAACTAACTGAGCTAACGTAACTAAGAGAGCTAACAGAAGATGCTGACAGAGGAAGCTAGAAAAGAAAAGAGTGAACAGAACAGAGCTAACAGAATTAACGGGGTTAACAGAGCTAACTGTCAGCTGAAACTGGGGGCAACAAATACCCAACAGTACAAGAAAATATGAAGATGTGACATTACTTTGAATTATTACATGTCTTTGGTGATTCATTCAAACCTTTAAATCCAGACGTAGAGGAATGAATTTCTTCCAGCTGTGCTGAGTTTTAGTGGAAGTGTTTCCCACACATTAGGGGAATTCACACACGGCTGACTAAAAATAGCTTCTGGGGGTTGTTGAACCATGCCTGGCTTATCAAGCTGAAGGGTTGAAAATTAAAATGCAATATGAGTGCACGGGAAGTGTGGGCAAGGTGAGCTGAGCTGTCAGCGGTACACCAGAGGAAGACAGAAGTGAGGAATTTAGCACGTCTCCTGTTTGCAAAGTGTTGTATATTCAAATGACAGCTTGGAAACATGTTACCATTTTTATACGTGAACAGGATTTATTCTGTGTTGTTAAGTAACTAAAATATTTTAGGACATGTGTGGTCCTAGCGCTAACCCGGTCCAGCTTAGCCCGGTCTGCTAAAAGCAGATTCTGTTAGCAGCGGTTAATTAGCAGTTATTTTAGTGAGTTGTTAGGCTAAAGCTATCTTTTCCATCAAGAAAGTTTTAATATTATATCCACTGTACTAACCTCTCCTGGCATCACGACACCACTGACATGGGCTGACATTAGCTGACTTTAGCTTATGATAGCGACTAATGTCAGCTAACGCCATATAACATCAGCTAATGTCAGCTAACATCAGCTAATGCCATATAACGTCAGCTAAAGTCAGTTAACATCAGCTAATGTCAGCTAACGTCAGGTAATGCCCCATTCTAACAGCAGATTCAGTTAATTAGCGGTTAGCTACTTTAGCAAGTGATTATGATAAACCTGTAACATCTGTCCATCAGGAAACTGTAAATCACAGAGTTATATATATTGTGTATTGGGAAAGCATTTCATTGCACGTAGGATTAGTACACACAGTATAATAACCATTAAACAGGCGCTTCAGGTGTATGAGGATGTAAACACAGAAGCTTCTAGTTCGATGTTTTCACTCATAATTGTTCTGTTGGGAGCACATGCAGGTTTGCTAATGAATAAATTCACACACGTACTGCATGATTAATTATCATTAGCAGGAAACTGGCTGGCTGCAGCAGGTTATGGGTAAAATGCAGAGGTATGAAGCAACACATCCCCTCGTCCGGTGAAGTCTTTAATCTGAAGTGCTAACATATTTTCTTATCCGACAGGCTCATGTACTGAATTCTTTCTGCTCTTTCAGCTGTTATAATAACCTGTTTAAATATCAGTGTGGTGTCAGCGCGAAGAGCTTTTTCATCTATTGTCCAGGCAAAAAGGCCAATTACTCTGTCACCTCCAAATAAGCACTCACAGTTCAAGAGGAAGGCAGATAAAGGAGAGGCTTTCAGTCCTCAATGTCAAGAACCGGGTCAGCGACGTGCCGCTAACAACAACGTGCTGTTTACATCGAGACCGACACAAACAGGTACTGTACATAAACACTAATCTGAGCTAACAGAGCTAACACAGTTAACAGAACTTACATATCTAACGGAGCTAAAAGAGCTAACAGAGCTAATGGATATAGCGGCTAACGGAACGAAAAGCGGTAACATAGCTAACAGAACTAACAGTAGTGATGGTAATAATAGCTAACGGAACAAAAAGAGCCAATGGTAGCTCCATTGTTGTGTGCTGTTAGTAAGCTAATGGAAATAATGGCTAGTGGAACAAAAAGAGCTAACGGAACTAAAAGAGCTAACGGAAATAGTACAGTTAACGGCTCAAAAACAGCCAAAAGAGCTAATGGAAATAACGAAAAGAGCTAACTGAAATAAGTGCTGGTGGAAGAAAAAGAGTTAACGAATTAACGGCTAACGGAACCAAAAGGAGTTAACGGTACTAAAACAGCTAACGGAAATACGGCTAACGGATCAAAAACAGCCAAAAAAGCTAATGGAAATATCAGTTTACGGAACAAAAATAGCTAACAGAAATAATAGTGAAGGGCTCAAAAAGAGCTAACTGATGTAACGGAGCCAAGAGAGCCAACTGTACATAAACACACATTAAAGCTCCTACACACCCACACACACACTCAGCCCAGCTTGAGTTGATAGTGATGTTTGGTTAGGCACCGGTGGGCCCCTGGGGGCCCGGTCATTATGACTTTTAGTGACACCGGGGAGAGGCCCTGGAGTGAGATAGGAAAGATGTAATGGTGGAGAATTGTCCTCTGTGGCCCAATTAGGGGAACAGTGCCTGTGACAAAATGGGAGCAGAGAAAAGAGGCCAAAGCAGACGAAATCTTTTGGGGAAAGCTTCGTGTTAACATGCTAAAATATGTCTGCACGACGCCGTTACACCCCGAGGAGGGAGACGTCAATAAACATGCTCGGACATCGAGCTTCCTCTCCGGCGAGAATGTGTTTTTATTTGTAAGAATTTACAGGTCCAGGTGAGCTCTACAATACAAATTATATATAAATGATTTTTTATTATATATTCCTACTTAAATAAAAGTGTTTAACTTGACATTTGTCATTTGTTAACAGATAAAATCAAATATCACCGGTAAATATTTAGAAAAGTTTATTAATCAAGTAAAGTTAATTTAAATAATAAATTAATTGTACTCGTGCTGCTCTGTTTAGTTTAGCTAGATGCTTAACAGCTTAAAATCAAAATAATTCCTGATTCCCTAAACACTCGACATTCAGTCAGCACATTAGCTAAAAACACAATTAATATATTTTAAATTTAAAGAGCATAAATACTCATTTTAAAACCAATGGCAGTGTAAAGACTGAACAGGTGAGCTGTATATAAATTCACCCTCAGTACAGTTGTCATGAACGGGGAAATTAGCTACAGAGACCAAAACTGTTTTTTGTACCAGGCTGTAAACATGTTTATTTCTGCTGTCTAACATGGGGACTTATGGAGACTGACTCACTTCTGGAACCAGCCTCGAGTGGACGTTTAAGGAACTGCAGCCAAGTGGCTAACAGCTCCTGGACCTTCGAATGATCAGTCATCACGTGTTTATATTTTATCTCTGTGACAGCTTCAATAATAGAATCAATCCATCAAACCGAACAGGCAGACTGAGGTTCAAAGGTTCAGAGATATTCACATAAACGATAAAAGTCTTCGTCTCATGCAGATGAAGTTTGCTGCTCTTGACCTCGCCTTGCTCCTAAACAAACATCCTGCTCCGGATTGGAGGGAATCATTTCCTCAGGCAGCTCGAGTCGAGGAAGTCACATGTGGCTCGGGAAAAAGAGCAAAACACGATTAACCATCTGCCAGAGCAGCAGATGTTGTGATGAATTTCAGCTCTCACATGTTGACTTTTTGTAACCCAGCTGGACCAAGCGACTGCTGGCTGCCATATTTTTATATGTCAATAAAAAAAGACTGAAAAAGTCCATTTGAAGGACGAAAACTCAACGTACACTTTGACATGGTGTCACTCAAAATGTCCAAGCAAACACACTGCATCTCTCATTTTAACTGTTTATATGGAAGTGTCGATATGAACCACAGTTCTTCACAGGCCTGAACAGATTAACTATTTATTAAGTTGGTGGATCATCCAACTGCTCATCTTCTTTGCCTGGTTGGTTCGAAATTTATGTGATACTTTAAAGTACTCAAGGTTCTTTTTAAACCTTTATTTGGTGGTAGGTCATAGATTAAACTGGGCCTGCAACTAATGATTATTTTATTAATTAATCTTTAAATATTTTGGTTAATGAAACTGTAGAAGAATTCCCGAATCCCCCAATGGTGAAAGTAGTGAATCAGTCTCCATAAGTCCCCATGTTCAAATGTCCAACTTCACAGCAGAAATAAACATGTGTTTGCTGGTTTTGGAGCCAGCCTCAGTTTAAGGGAACAGCCCTTCCAATTTTTATACTGTCAGTGATGGCAGCATGCAACCAATGATGATTTTCTTAATCAGTTGTCTATAAATCATCTCAAAACTGTCAAATGAAATGTCTGTTGACGTGTTGAAATCTGTTTCAAAACAGAAAGCTGAGAGAACGTTACCTGACAGATCTCTGTTAACGCCGAGGGCCATGCCATCGCGCAGCCACAGCACCATGCCGTGGTACCCGGGGATGGAGCAGGGCAGCGTGACCGGCTGGCCTGCCACCACGACCAGGTCAGTGGGCTGCTGGGTGAACACGGCGGAGCTCCCTGAAAAGACAAAAAAATCATCAGCACAAACTTCAAATCAACCTCACACGTCATGAAAGTCAGAACAGACGTGGTCTGAGCAGCACATGTATTTCATATCCTCACTCTCTCTGCAGTCAGTAGTCAAATGTCAGACTTGTTGTGAAAGTAAATGTCTCTCAAAGGTTGTTGGAGCGTTATTAGCAGCTCATAACCTCGTTTCAGACTCGACTGGCCATATGTTGGGTCACAAAGCTGCCTGAGGCCTTCAAATGGCAATAATATAAATAAATAATGATTCCTATCTAATTATTTTCACTGTTTTCTCCTTTCATATTCACGCTGTCCTCATGCATATACTTCCTGACACGCCGTCCATCCTTTGGGTGTCATTGACGTGAGCCAGATTTCAGCACCGTCCCTCGAGTCTCACGGTTCAAACAGACAGACTTTTACTTTAAAACACATCTGATGCAATCTGACGGTAATATTCACTGTTTACTCAGGGAAAGAAGAAATTACCCGAGTTTGTTTACAGAGAGGATTCTGGGAGACGCAGGACTCAACGTGAGCTAAACGCTGACGGGACAACAAAGAAACAAAGGAAACGCAGGGACTAAATTACCAGACTGGACAGCAGGTGAAACTAATAAGAGACAGGTGCATCATCGAGAACAGGCGGGAGGTAGAAACACGACAGGAAGTACAAAATAAAACAGGAAACACAAAACAATCTCAAAACTGTCACTGCAGCTGAAAATCATCAAAACATCAAAATCAAGCAAGGACAGGTGACAACAAATCAGATGAAATCAGATGATGAACCAACAACACACTTTTAATACGTCTGTGCTTAAATAATAAAACTATTCTCAGTGCACCCACTGATTTTAAAACAAAGGCTTTCTAAAGGTTTAGTCAAGGCTGTTGCCATCCAAACGTTTCTAAAAACTCAAACTGTGAGACGTCATTTGTGTTTCCTTTGTGCCTCCGTCTGGTTAATTTATTGGTTTTAATTTAAGACGTCATGCATTATTAAATAAAGAAGCTTATATGAAGTTTATTCCTACAAATTCAACTCACACACATTTTTATTACCATCGCTTTATCCAAACTGTGATGAAGGAATTAAACACAAAAGCAAATATTATTGTTGAATATCATTAATAATCCAATAAAGAAACAAATAAAATGTTTCATATTTATTAATGTTCCATCTGTAAACAGAATTTAAATGTTTTTCAGTCCTCTGGTCTGGTCCATGCTCTGTTTTGCCTGTTTTCAGTCCTTGACTACCAATGTGTGTTTTGTATTCTCTTCAATGGCGCTCTGCATCAGGATGAAGTGTTGACTCCAGTCTGTGAAGCTTTCTTGTTTTTCTAAAGAAATCAAAAGTCAGTGTCTGTTCTTAAGTGGATCCTTTGAGTTATACTGTAACTGTGGCATGTGCTGATGTCTGGAGGTCAATCTGAGTTTGAGTGTGATGTTTCTTTTCTGTAAATCGTGTAAGCTTTCACCAGTTTCTTCAGATAGATGAGCTCCATCTTCTGAAAGTTTAAAGCAACACGCTGCTACGCCTCAACTCTGTGATTTACAGAGTTTCCTGATGGACAGTGAAGTAAACTAACGGACCTAACTGAACTAAGAGAGCTAACGGAACTAAAAATGCTAACAGAGCTAACGGAACTAAAAATGCTAACAGAGCTAACGGAACTAAAAATGCTAACAGAGCTAATGAAACTAACCGCTAACAGAGCTAACGGAACTAACCACTAACAGAGCTAATGAAACTAACCACTAACAGAGCTAACATATCTGTCTGAGAGCTTGGTGAAATAAAAGGCTGACAGACAGACGCTGAGCTGGGCTGACTGCTGCTGGACTAGTCAGTAATATTAGCTGCTGCTGGTAACCTGGCTGATGATACACTCTGAAACGGCGGTAAAAAAATCGACCTGATCTTTAACTTGAATTTGTCCACAGTTATTTGTGGATCTCTCCTCTGTCTCTCTCACCCAGATTGATGCACTTAAATGTTAAATTCCCACCTGTGGACCACGGTAATTCCACAAACTAGTTCCCCATTCAAACAGCACTCAGCACAGGCCTGAGAGGAGCGAGGAGCTGCCCTGGTTTTGCACACAAACAGAGCACAGGAGATCGTGATGAGCATGGAAGTAGCAAACAGTCCCAATGGGGATTCCAGTGGGGGGCAATCTATATATGTACATGTCTGTGTCTCCTTCCCTCAAACAGGGTTGGTTCAGCTCTGTGGGGAGTGCTGTAATGTGACAATCTAACCTCATCTTGCACTTCACAACAGTATGTCTGCACAGCAGGGCAGGCACTAATGGGAGGATGAACAGAACAAAAGAATCTCATCATTACATCTCCCGGCTTCTTGGTGGGAGACGACCGTCTCAGTCCAATCAAAATAAACACATTTCTTTAGCTGAAATTTTCACCTCGCTTTTTCCCCCCATTTGCCTCGAGGTCTCACCCATTAAACATCGATTTCAAGCCCACCAAATTGCATAGGTGCCTGGCACACAGAGCGATTACAATGGTGTGTGGAGATTTTCTTCCAGTTGTTGACGTAGAGGCTGCTGACAGCTTAGATGTGTGCAATTTAGAGATAAAGGATGGAAGAATGGTGTTTGGCTAAACAGGAGAGCCACTTGAAGCACAAGTACTCAAATGTAACCCCAGATTTCCAGCTGTGTTCGCTTCACAGCCGTGTGTGTGTGAGAGGAATGGAAAATATAATTTATTGTTGTTCAGAGTTGATGTTATTGAAAGTACAGTTCATATTTCATGCGGCGAGAATGATTTAAGGTTACACGGCCTTTGATGAAGAAAGATTAACAGGCAGACATGGAAAATATAGAAAATGAAAGGAGCTCAACTACCTGTGCTCCTGAAGTCAAATTAATGTTAGCCCTGTTAGCTCCGTTAGCTCTTCTAGTTACGTTAGCTCTGTTGGGTCCATTAGTTACTAGTTCTGTTAGCTCTGCTACCTTTAACTTGAATTTGAGAGAAAGAATGATGTCCACAGTTCCATTAGCTCTGTTGTTTCTGTTAGCTGTTAGCTCCGTTAGCCCCGTTATGTCCATTAGCTGTTTGTTCCTTTAGCTAAGTTGGGTCTTCAAGGTTAGTTATCTGTTACTTATGTTTTTAGCTGTTATGCGATCTCTGGTGATTTAAAATCTGTGTGAACCTTCGTTAGCTGCTAGTTCCGTTAGCTCTGTTAGCTCTGCTAGTTCCGTTAGCTCTGGTGATCAGAGGTCTGTGATCTCATGAAGTCAAACTTGATGTCTCGGTGTCCCTGGTGGACACGTCAGCTTTAGCTTAGAAGTAAACAGACTCTTCTGTTTCTCGGGGGCTTCAACATTAATTGATTCGATCTTCATGCACATCTCAAGCTCTGCACTTGACATGATGTTTACTTTGCGTACGTCAAACACTGACGACAAATCGATTCTCTCAGCGATTCGTGGATTTACTGTAACATAATTAAACTCACGAGGGTCCCTTAAGTCTACGAGACGTTGACTGAGGAGACGGAGACGTGTTCGGGGTTAAAACCAAGATGTTATTATCATTGTTGAGCAGCTGTCAGTAACATGAGACTTACACGTCAGTGTCGCTGAGTGATATGAGAGTCAGTCTACCTGCAACAGGAAAGAAATGCAACAAGCCTGATTCTGAATTAATCTAGTGTGGATTATTGGATTATGACTGGTATGGTGTGTGTGTGTGTGTGTGTGCATGTGTGTTAAATTCAAACAGGCGAGTCTTTAATCTTTTATAAAATGATAAAGAATAAAAAATACAGCATGTTGCAGACGTGTGAGAACTCCTCTGGGTCTTCCTGTGAAAAATGAAATTGTTTACTGCTGCATGTTGCAAACAGGCCGTGATAGATAACGCTGTGTGTTCAGAAAAAACACACTGTGTAAAATTGACCTTCCTTCGGGTCTTTTAAGCTGCGTTGGAAAATAAAGGTGTCTCCGACAAAGACGGGAGGAAAAAATGTTTGATTCATGGATCGAGCCGAAAGTCTTGGAAGAACAATCTAATGCCGAGAACGAGACGGAGGTATGTATATGTGTGCTGCAGCCTCCATCAGCGCTGCCTTTATTGCTGTAAATCCAGAGGTTTACTGTGCTTACACAGTGTCCACAGAAAGACACAGGTATTGAATGCTTCAAATCTTTTCTCATTATTCTTTCACAACAGAACTTTTACCGTCGGAGAGCCAGAGTAATGGAAAGATTGCATGTCGGGGGTTTGTGGCCAAGGTGAGATTGATTACCAAAAAAGACGGCAGAGAACAAATCTCACCTGTGGACGGCGTCTGTCTGTGTGTGTTGTCATTTCTTGTTATTGTCACATCAGTTACTGCTAACCACTTCTTTAGGACTACTTGTTTGGAGGCAGAAGGTCTGCGGGAATGTCACAAAGACTACGTCCAGGTTTTAGACAGTCTGTGGGGACGTCACGGAGACTACGTCCAGGTTTTAGACAGTCTGCGGGACGTCTCAGAGACTACGTCCAGGTTTTAGACAGTCTGCAGGGACGTCACAGAGACTACGTCCAGGTTTTAGACAGTCTGCGGGGACGTCACAGAGACTACATCCAGGTTTTAGACAGTCTGCGGGGACGTCACAGAGACTACATCCAGGTTTTGGACAGTCTGCGGGGACGTCACGGAGACTACGTCCAGGTTTTACAGACTGTGGTTAATACATTAGCTGTACCTCAGATTAAACATGCTACCTGCAGGTCCGGTAAGGCGTACTGCTTGTGGTCAGGTTGTTTCTATCAGCTGACTCTAACATTGTTGGTTCGTACCATAAAAACAAAAAGCCCAAAAACTCTCAACTCACTGAACAGCTACGAAGCGCCTTCTTTCTTTCAGCCACGCCT
Source organism: Nibea coibor (assembly GCA_023373845.1). NCBI lineage: Eukaryota > Metazoa > Chordata > Actinopteri > Sciaenidae > Nibea > Nibea coibor. The sequence continues at coordinate 22,924,594 of CM041733.1, forward strand.
CAGGAAGGATAAGTAGTGTCACTTTTAGGATTCGTCTCATCTCCTCCAAAAATTTCCCAGTTTTCCCCGTATGTGATGGATGAAAACTAATATGAATCATATTTAGTTTCTAATAAACTCTGAAAAATCAGCTGCAGAGAAAACACGACGGCTTCATTCATCTAAATCTGCGCTGACAGCGTGTCACCGATTGGTACAGTAAGATAACTGTTTGGTGATGGATGTCACGCCTGGTGCTGCGATAGGGAGCGATCCAGCCTTTTCTTATGTTTAGAGGTCACAGACGTTTGCGGATTACACAGTCGACAGAGCTGTTTGAAGAACAGCGTGATGTTCAGTTCATGTCCAACAAACGACTTAACGCTCTGCAGCAAACATCACGTCGTGAATGGGACTGAAATACGACTTTTGTTGGAACGGCTTCTGGTGTTGGAAACGTGACAGTGGATGAAGGACAGCTATTTGCAGGGGAGCAGGGATGTTATTACACAGCTGAGTGTGGATACGTCCCAGACATGGAGGATCTCAGCCTTCGTCTGCGGTCTGTCGGCCGGCTGATGTGTGTGTGGTAAGGAAGAGGTCGAGCAGATGACAGACAGCGGACGGGATCATGAAACTGGAAACGACAGACAAGTTCTGTACACTTATAATCTGAGTCTTCAGTGCCAACACACATCCCTGTCTTAAGTGAAGGACTGTAGCTGCTGTTAGCTCGGTTTGTTAGCCAGGCTGGAGTAGAAGAAGTTTACAGGGGAATGCTGACAGGGAGAAGAGCTAGTGTCATGCTAGAACTGGAGCTGGGCAATACATAAGTCAGTACCATGACTAACGTTAGGTGCTGAATTCATTTGGTAGGATGAAAGTATCATGTCATGTATCAGGCAGCAGCGTTAGCTTTGGACTTTGGACTTGGGTTGTCAGTGGACTCGTTTCTAAGCTATTGTTAGCTCGTCTGTCGTCTGTCTGTTAGCAAAGCCTCCACAGCTTCTATGGACATGATGGCAGAGGAGAACAGAGCGAAGAGGACAGTGTGGCTGCCAAAGAGTGAGGAAATTCAGTGGACGACCGCCAGAGCAGCTAAATCGACGTATTATGAACTCTGTCTTTGCCTGAAGTTGCTTGTCCATGAATACTGTAGAAAACTGCAGCAACACTACAGCTGTCTCCGAATCCAAATACATACTAATTAGAACCTGCTTTGTTCAGACTGGATGTCAAAGAAAATCAAAAAACCAAGCATGCGTACCAAAGTAATGACTTTAATTCTGGAGAGTGCTGTTGTTTCACAACTGTCCACAATCTATCACACGAAGTCAAAGACGAGGAGGAAAAAATAAAAGAAATGAGGTGTTGGAGTTTGTGTGGATGCTGGTCAGCCCACGCGCGACGATCTACGAGATGAGTGACACATCATGGGGAGGAATAAAAGTTTTGCGTATAAAGTTGGATACTGTACCTTCGTCAACGCTGAATTTATTGAATTTTCTCTCTCTCTCTCGTCACGCTGGAAATATTTATTTCCTGCTATAAAGGCAATTAACACCTCATCTCTGTTGTTCTCCAGTCAGTTCACTGACAACTCCCTTTCAGCTGCATGTTATGTCTGTTTATGCAGCTGTCATTATCCAGAAACATTGCATTTACATTTCAACATTAGCTGCGACCACGTGCGTCTGGGATTGAATTAACAGGCCTTGTTTATCTTTGCTGCTGACATTTGTTTCATTTCAATTCAGAACATCTTTATTTATCCCTGCAACTCAACACCCACTTTACTGATGATTATCACTTTCTATCAGCAGACTTAAAGATCCTGCATGAAACATTACTGGGCTCGATTTACAGAATATGGATGAAATTTAATATAATATCCATGATTCTGTTTTAATTAGTGTGTAATCACCTGAGAATAAGAAGAGCTACACCTTAAAATCAGCCTTTTATATTTACAGAGGCAGCAGCTTCTTGTGAGAGTCGATCTGGACTTTCACTGTCTACATGAAGGGGCGGGTGATGTGAGGGGTATTCAAACAGCTCCATCTCTGTTAGGTGATTAGAACTCAGACATTCTTAGGCTTCAAATCAGAGATGTCGGCGTCATGATCAGGACTTAATTTTCTGTTCTTAAGAGTTGAACCCTCTGGATTTACAGGGTCAATAAACAACATTTGAGTCACACTTTCTTTTTTCTTCCGTGATGTGTTTTCACAAAGAACAAATCGGCCTGGTGGAGACAATTCAGAAAAAAAAATTCACAGATGCATTCTTGTATTGAACAAATTCAAAGTCAGCTGCAGTGAAGGCAGTTCAAGGCAACTGCTTTTACGCCGTGTCGTCTTGTGGCACCAACTCCATTTATTTGTTCTGCCAACCATGAAAGGACTGCACACAAACACACACTCGGAGAGAGGTGGTGAAACACAATGCAGCACCAGCTTCACACAAACTTATTCAGGGACGCTCGTTCTGTCCCGTCCGCCGGCCCTCAGCTTTCTCTGAAACGCTTTTATCGAGTACAGCGGTTCAAACCGGAGCCGGTCGCACTGCACATGCAGCTAATGGAATCAGCCGTTTCATAAACACTTTGTGAGGCCCTCCCTCCTCTCTCCTCTCTCCTCTCTGTGTTTAAAAGGCTGCCTGTTTCTTTGTGTTTCCACTTTCCGGTGTCTCATTCATGTTTCTGTTTATTTCGCGGAGGCCTTTTTGACGGCGAGCGTGCGGACAGAATACTGGAGGGCTTTTTGTGCCGGGGTCTTTTGACTGACCTCGGCTGTCAGCTTGGAAGAGGAAAGTTGAAGCTGCTGCAGGTACCTCCCTCCATCCCTCCTCCTCCTCCTCCTCCATCTTCAGCTCTGTCTCTTTATCGACTCCCTCCGAGCTCCTCTTCCTCATCTGCACGCTCCTCTGTTCTCTCTTCTGTCCTTAAGGGGAATATTGCCTGTGGCACTGCCAAAGGCCACTCTTCAACATTTTAGATTGCCTCAGCTCTGTGTGAACCAGAGCCAGGCTAACGTGTTAGCGCGTACACGTACTGTATGCACAAAATACATTCATGTTTGTTTTCATTTAAAAATGGGCAATTTATCTTGTGGTAACTGTAAATAACTGCAGTTCCTCTGACGTCCACTTGAGGGTGGCTCCAGACGTGAGTCAGTCTCCATAGGCCCCCATGTTAAAACGTCAGTTAGCTCCGTTAGCTTCGTTAGCTCAGTTATATTTTGGCAGTCAAATGTCGGTGCTAACGCTCTGCACGATTACACCAGGAAGTACACGGCGCACTACAAAGAAGCGTATTAGTAGAAACGTGTCTTGTGTTTCTGAACAAGCTGTTCCCAACAATGTCGCGGTTGCATCGCTCTTAGCTGAGGCCCGGCACACGTTCAACCTGCCCGGAAACATCCCGTACGGTATCACACCCTCGTCTCCTTCTATCCCACATTTCCAGAAGTCCACTTTTCTCCGATCAGTCCCGTTAATATTGACGGGTGCTACCAGCCTATCGCCTCCTCACGCCTCCCTTCCGCTGCTCATGTGAAGCCAGGACTCTCTAGTTACCGTATAAATCCTCCCATTCCTGATACCGCCGCTTACGGTAATTTAACCCTCGAAACCCCAGAAGACTTCTCGAATGTTGCTGAGAGCTCAAATGAACATTTTTAACAACTCAATCAGCAAACAGCTCGAAAGCTAATTGACTCAAAAAACAACCTCCGGTTTAATTTGAGAACGAACGTGTGACATTCGTAGCTTTTTAAACAGAGTCTGATTCAACACTTTTAACAAATGTCACTAACTCTGCTGCAAATAGTGTAAAAATTAAAATAGATAGAACAAACAACAGAACAGCTACGTGAGAAAATATCATCGTGTCTATATGTGCAGCGTGGGAATGAAGATGAATGTAATGATGATTATGGAAACTTAAACTTTGATTAACTTTAAATCTCCTACAGCACAACGAAAGCTACATTTTCTTCTTCCTTCTTCCTCTATGAATCTGTCATAATCATAATTATCATTAATATTATTGCTGCTGTGTTTCTCTAAATCAACATGTCCACCATTAGCCAGGTCCTGCTCGAGGTTTTTGCCTCTTAAAGTTTTTTTTATGCAACTTTCCAACAGCGATGGAGGAAATATTTGGTCATGACCAGCACAGACACAGACGTTGTCCCTCACTGTGCCGCAGCCTCCTTCTTGGTAGCAAAGAAATCAGGTAAATTGAAGCTCTCTGCTGATGTAGTGGAAGTCACAAAGACTCATTGTGACACATGAATCACATCCAGGCATACCTTAGGTGAGGCCTCTGCGCGATTGGTGTGACTGCATTATTTCTGCCTGTCAGGGAGCCTCACAGCTCACGGCCTTTCATTCCCAAATCCCTCTGCCCGTATATCAAAGACGTATGCAATCCTGTTTCCATTCCTCAGTGCTGGAAAGCAGCGCTGCTCGCCTGCACGGTCCATGGAGTTAATTTATGTTGCAAAGGTCAAGTCAGTGAAGATTATGTCCTGCTCTGCTGTTCAACGGCTGATCTCATCAGCACTAATGTACCACTGCTATCTGTGCTGTCACCTCCACGTGGAGGAGGAGCAGAGTGTGAGACGAAGACGGCGGTGAAGTTCAGGAGGTGAGCAAACTGTTTGTACAGTGTGGGTGAACGAATGATCATCGAAGCCTGACAGGTCGTCCTCATTAGGAGATCCAGTAATGCCACCGTGGTAAATGTGTTCAGCTGTACTCGAGTATTTCTTCTGGTTCTTCTCAGCGTCTGTCTTTAAGCCTTTTATTTCACCAAGCTCTCACCAACCACTAAAAGTCAGTCCCAGATTTACTCTTGTCCGGCGGCTTCTTGCTCGCTCACTCTCTCCTTTTCTCTTCTTAGCTTCCTCCGTCAGCGTCCTCTTCACTCTCTCCTTTTCTCTTGGTTTCACTAAAATCAGTGAAATAGTCGGTGGTGTGTGACAGAGACGCCGTTCACCTGATCACAGCTCAGTGCGGATCAACAGGATTTAAACTCACACTGTAAATATCTAAAAAAAAAAAACATCATGATCTCGACCTTTACTTCGCCGCTCACCAAAGGTTCGTGTTCGTGTTGAGAGCTACTGTACCAAAGAAACCTTTTCACATCACTTCCTCCCGCCGTAAACAGGCATGAGGGAGTATCTAAAATGTGATCATGAATGCCTCGGCTGAACACGGCCGAGCTTTTAAGGTGAAGCGACAAAAGGTTACGATGAAGCTGCGGTCTTTTGCCGCGAGCTGCTCCGGAGTCAGCGGGGGCGCTCAGGCAGGTTAAGTAATATGTCCTCCTGAGACGTGGGCACCGCATCGCAGGCACCATTCACCCTGACACACCTGACCAGTCATGAGCGGGGCCTTGGATAGAAATGTCAAGACCTGTAAGCACCCCCCACCACCGCCCCCTCCATTGTCATTCCCTTCGCACAAATTACACAAACGCAGAGAGGAATATCTGCCCTCGCCTCCCACAAGGTGGGTAAGACAAGTAACGTCACAGCCGCGCTCGTCAGTTCCTCAGTAACCCTGCTTGTCAGCGAGCCTGCCCTCGCTTCATTAGACAATCCTCTGTTGATGTAGGAGGCCGCACGGCAACAACAGCGACAGGGAGCTCGGGTGGAGGCTGTCTGGGAGGAGCACCGCTGCTCAGAACAACACTGTTTTTTCCCAAGGCTTTCTTTCCTCCACGAGCTCACCGCCGCTGCTGCTGCTAAAGATTTATTCACGTGGGAATAACGTCGAGCAGGGAGATCTGCAGCGATTTGCAAAAAACTGCTAGCATCATCAGTGATTTTAATTCCCTTCACATGTCTGCAATTTGTAAAATAAACCTACATACCTATACTATTTTCATGAACACATAGCTCCCCTGATAATACAAACCACCTGCCAGTTGTACTTACGAGTGCACTCTAACTTTCTTTTTAAAAATGGAAATGGAGCGAGGGCTGGGATCTCTGGAGGACGTGGGCGGGTGGATGCTTTTTGGCACGAACTTCCCAATTTGCTTTGTTAAACCCAGAAATAAAAAATAATGAAGTCTTGACCTTAAATATTTGCATCACTGGTGAATTTAGTAAATTTCATTATCTCTGTAAATGTGTCTCCTGGAACAAAAGTGTTTGTTTGTAATTTGTTAATTACATCCTCAGAGCGGTGCTTGTGTGCTAATGGGGCTCAGTGCGGTGATGTGCGGAGGCTCCGTGTTCATCGTTCTAAGAAAGGATGAATGTTTGTCTCAAAAAATGAAAATAGCAGCAACATTTAAAAGACATTTAAGAGGAAAAAACTGAACTGAAGGATGAACGAGAGGAAGAAAGAGAAGATGGACAACTGCGGCGCTCCGTTAGCTGTTAGCTCCGTTAGCTGTTAGCCCTGTTAGCTCTGTTAGCTGTTAGCTCTGTTAGCTGTTAGCTCTGTTAGCTGGGACCGGGTTCGAGCACAGTCTCCGAGACCAACAGAGAATAACGTTAAGTCAACCGCAACTGAGCAGCCCGGGATGCCAGGAGCCAAACCCAGCAAGACAACCACCTCGGTGGGCTGCTCACTGCTGGTCTGGAGGTTGTTCGGGACTTTAATTTAGACGTGATGCTAATACGAGATGCAAATGTTGGAGATTTCTCAGCTTCCAAATAAACCCACTTATATTAAAACAGCATGCACTCTGCGCAGATGAAATGAAATGGGGGAAAGAGTTGGAACTTCGATTTCTGTTCACATTTGCAGCAGGTGAAGTAAATTATTTAAAGTTGAACAAGTTGAAAATGTTTTGAAACCCGTTCAAAGCTTCAGCATCAGATATGATGACAGCAGTCGGAGGGAATGAAACAGACTCCATGTGTTTTAATACTCATCATAAGAGCAGCACGAGGAAGGACAGCGGTGACGGCCTTGTTTACTCCATCAGACGAACTCTGGTTTAAACGTTGGACCTGCAGTCTGTGCGTCCTCTCAGGGTAATGTAATATTTGTAGTACAGTATGTACAGAGTTGTAAATTCTCTGATTGTTGAAGTGACGGCAATCAAATGTCCGTTCTCTTTAACACGGGCTGCCGTCGCGCCTCCTTCCTCTCTGGTTTTATTCAGTCTTTCTTGGCCTTGGTGATTTTTACTGAGAATCTTTTGAGTGTTAAATAATCTTCGAAATCTACATAACTGGTTTTAGGTTTGAATGTCCAGTGTGAAAGATTTATGTGGCTCTATTTAACAAATGCAATATTCATAACTCAGTGTTTAGTCATCTGAGAATAAGAATCATTGTTTTTGTTACCTTAAAATCTGACTTTTAAATCTACGTATGCCGTATTTCATACTTTCTGTGGCCGCTGTAGCAAGGCGGAGGTGAAGATGTTCAGTCCACACCCACGCGTCCTCCACGCAGCTCCTTTAAGTTCAAGCTGTTCGTATCCGTGTTGAGCCTCAGTTTTGGAGCTGATCAGCATATTAACAGCTCGATTCTCCCATCATGCTCTCTGTCTCTTTGTAAAAGTCTTTGTTAATCGATATCTGTGTGATTCATGCGTTTTAGCATCATCGGGTTTATAACGATCAGCAGCGATAATTGATCTTTGTCTCACTCGTCCAATCATCGCTCCCTCTCCCGCTCCCTCTCTCCCTCTCTCTCTCGTTTCCTCGCCGTGGAGTTTGTTTTGAATTTAACATGAAGAGAACTCGCTGTCCTTTGTTTGATAGGAAACATTGTTCTCGTGCACTCAGTTCATTTCCTCATTTAATACATTTTTTTAACATTTTATCTGCACTGCTGAGACACAACACAACACTGATTAGTATGCGGCGCCACCGCGCTCATTTCCATTTGTTTCGAGCGCCGGTGAACCTCCTACAACTTTCAAAGCGTCGACGGAGCGTTTGAAAAGTACCTGGTGACTCTGGGCGAAGGACTCGACTGCTGCTGCTCTCAGACTTCACACCGCTGTGTTTCCTACGCTCCCCAGCTGTCAACACAAAAACACCACACTGTTTTACACGCTCCTGCATATTTTAGTGTGCAGAGTAAATGTCACGGCTGAGAAGAATCATCTCACTCGAGGAGCCCCGTCAACCCGGCCCAACGTGACGTGGGGACTGCGTGCTCGGCGATGATGACGAGGGATGACGTGCACGACTAAATCATGGAAAAACATGCAAAACTATTAAACATGAAGAGAGAAGAAGATTCTTACAGACCAGTGCTGGTTTCCTGTGTGTAAATGTATCGACTTCAGGAGAAACGAGGAATGATGCGGTCAATGTCATGCCAAGGGAGGCGATGGGGAGCTGAACTAATGATTCACACCTGCCAGTAAAACCACTCAAACTTGTCTTGGAGATATCAGACCCCTCCAGTCAGATATCTGAATGTTTTCATACAGTTTGTCACTGTTACACCGCTCATTGCAGATGTCTGTCCACCATTTTCCAGGTTCTGCCTCTTTGTTACCGTCGAGGTAGAGCAGCTGCCGACGGATGCCCGGGGTTCGAATCCGACCTGTGGCTCCTTCCCGCACGTCATTCCCCATCGCTCTCTCTCTCTACACTTCCTGTCACTCTTCAGCTGTCGCCAAAAAAATAACCTTAAAAAAAAAGAGTCCGGTCTCGACCTGCGCCCTTCTGTTGTAATAACACTGGATTAGATATTTGGCGTTTTCGCGCAGCAGTGCGTCTCCAGATCAGAATATTAAGATGAATTTATAACTTTAAATGTCTGCTCAACGTGGCAGCTGGAACAATCCCAGCATTTCATTAGAATCTAAAATTATGATATTAACATCATAAACACCTGTGAAACGGAGTTAGAACCTGTCAGTGTGAAGATAACACACCTGAGGTGAACTGTTGTGTCAGTTGTCATCACGTTAGTCGACAGTGGAGTCGTGATGAAACGCCTCTCATCGCTGTGTGCTGCCGTGTTAATGACTGAATGAATAAAATTATTTCATTGAAGTGAAAATTGACGTTACATCTGTACTGATACAAGCTACTTCAGTAACTACGACTTGAATTAAGCTCTGCTGGTCTGGACATCGAATGCAGAGATCTGTCTAAACTCTGTCCTGAGGCAGATTTAATAATCGGATCTTTTCTTATAAAAACTGGAGTATAATTTTCTGCCGTGAGCGACCTGCAGCTTAAAGGTGGAAAACGCTGTAATCCCGTCGTGTGCTCAGAGGTTTGCGTCACCATAAAACATCATCGATCCTGCAGTTTAACGAGGACGAGGCGAACCCGGGCTCTGAAAATTACATCTGATTTTTAACCTGCAGCATGTTCTCTGTCAGGGCTTTCATTTTTTAGTTTGTTACCTGATAGATCAAATCACACTCATGATCATCTTTGGAACTAATGAACAAGGACTGATGTATTCTAGAGAATACAGCAAAGTTTGTTGGGAACTGACCAGAGCGGCATCAGTAGGAGGCAGATTCAAGGCAGTTTCTTCAAAAAACAAGTGCTTCCAGCTTCACATGTAGAAAAAAGTATATGCAACAAAAAAAGGAGTAACTGAACAGTTAACTGAGTTGCACTAAATATAACTCAACTTATAAGAGTCAACATAAATCCAGCACTAAATTTCCACTCTACCCCCCCCCCCGACTGACAAAAAGCTACTGCTTAAATAGTCTCTCTTCCTGGCCCAACCTCCATGGTCATACCAATGACGGAGGTGACTTCCCTAGTTCCTAATTTGCTTGTTTGTAAGTTAAAAATCACATTGCTTCACAGTAAAACACTCTTACCTGTTGTCTTTACCTGTCTTTACCCATACCTACATGAAATAACAAATAAATCTAAATAATACCTAATAACTAACTAGAACTAATGTATCTTACCTACCCTCATTTGGACCAGTCCAAAGACCTCCCCCAATCATGTCACTCAGAGTATAAAAGCAGGAAATAGTGCAGCACTTCCTCCTTTTGACTCTGACCACATGGTGAGTACGGTAAGTAACACAAATAAAAGTTAATTTAACTTATTTTGACGAGAACTGAATCAATAAACTATAACTGAATTTAACAATACTTGTAAGAGTTTTTATTTTCACCAAACATGTTGAACTATGAAATATAACCAAACACAAACAAACCCGGGATAGTCTGTCTCTGTAAAATGATGATTACTCGTAGTAAAATGGCAGAAAACAAACGGTTTCACAAAGGCTGGTAAAACAAATGAGACAAATGGTCTCATCACTTTGTCACAAAGTCAAAGCGTCGGCGTCGAACACAACCTCCAGACCAGCAGTGAGCAGTATGGCATGACTGCTCACTGCTGGTCTGGAGGGTTAGTGCAGCTTACCGAGGTGTTTTCTTGCCGGGTTTGGCTCCTGGCATCCCGGAGCTGAGTCAGTTCAGTGAGCTACACCCCTGACCGAGCTAACCACAGTTAGAGGTTCACTACTTCTCAATCTTTACATCGTAAAGTCTCTGAATCTAAATAAGACTGCACATGCAAGGACGTGAACCTGAGCGGGCTTTAAGACCATGTGTACGAGCTGTCCTCCAGATGTCACTCGCAGGGTAAATCCAGATTCTATAACTCTCGATAACTCCCACATCAAATGAATTTATGCACGAGCGCTGAGGTTTTGTGCGTGTGTGTGCATGTGTCCGCGACATGATGGATTCTTTTGGACAGTGAGGTGCCAGCACTGCCACATAGCATTAGGCTCAGGATGGAGAGTGGTGCATTTTGGGAGCACAAACCAAGGGAAGTGATCGCAGATATGATACTGACTGATCCTGAGTCTGTCACTCCACGGACACAGATGTGTGGATGTGTTTGCATCCGTCCTTGTTCAAATCACAACTCAAAATTCACCTTTTAATGGCTGACTGATGTTTGTGTTACACAGCTAGTTCCAGCAGGATGCCCGGTTTGGCTCGGGTGATACAGTTTCACCAAAATCATTTAAGTAAAGGGGACGTATGGCACATAAATGTGTGCTGAAAACATCAGTTTTTACTTCATGGGGAGTTCAAGGTCCAAATGTGGCTGTGTTGGTGCGGACTGCAAGGCGTGCCAAAAAAAAAGTTGAGCCAGATTGAAATTTTGGAGAAAAACAACTGGGTGTCGCTCTGTGGCCAGTCCGCTGTTCAGACTGATGGACTTCTAACTCTGAGTCTGACTCTAAGTTTATGCTACAAAATTTGACATGAAGAAGTTTCCCCTGGTTTGTGTCCGAAGGTTTCAAGAAGAGAGCTTTGGCTGAGCGACGGAGACGGTGAATGAGAGCGAGCGCTGATGTCAAGGAAACATTTCAAAGATATTTCCTGAATGTTTCATAGCGGATACTTTCAGCACAGATAAACACACTGACGCACAACCCGGCGGCTTTTTGCTTTTGTCTGACCACCAAAATAAGACTCTATTTTGATACAGCAGAGTGTCCCACTTCTTACATTTGCTCCGTTTGCCTCATTTGAGGTGAAACTTATATGCACGACAAGAGAAAATACAAAGCTGCTTCCTGAACACAACGATTGTTTTTAAAACTTCCTCCACCTGTTCTCAGCTGGGAATTATGGGAACATCAGGTAACTCTGTGGCCTTTCCTCTGGACTACAAATACCAACGTTGGTTCACCTGCAGAGCAGCAACATGACAAAGTACAAACTCATCAGACATTTATACCCGAAGACAACAAAAGGTCTCTCAGTTTGGGGTCCCCCCTTCGTCAAATGAATAAGAAGGGTGCATTTGATTTGTGGAGTTTCAGAGTTGCAGTACAGTTCACGCTGTAATTTACTGTATATATTTTATGTTACAGCTTCTGTCTTCATCTCAGTACGACCCTGAAATGTGAAACTCAGATGTTGACACATAAAATGAGCTGCTGGGAAATTAAAAGTCTTAAAGTGCTCTTTAAAAAATCACCACGCTGAAAGAATAATCAAACGCTTTAATAAGAACAGAGGGACTTTTCCCCCTCATGAGCCTCCTATTGATCCAACATTAACCCAGTTTGTGGCCGACGCCTCAAATGAATTTGCCGAGATCCGTGGGTTTGAGACCGGGTGCCAAACTGGAGCTTAAGAGGGTCTGATGCAATCTAAAGCCAAGCTTTCATCTCTGTGGGTAGACTGGCAGCGGAGAAAGAGAGAGGAGAGGAGAGGACGAGCGAGATACCAAAACATTTCGAGAGCCACAAAAATATGAAGATTTATCCGAGTCCAATCTTCATCAAGCACAGCGGCACTCTCGAGTTCATCAGACGAACTCTCAGGGATTTCGTGTGTGTGTGTGTGTGTGTGTATATATATATATAAATATAAATATATATATATAAATATATATATATATATATTCAGCACTCATCAGTCTAATTTAGTCACTGCAACAGAGTTTTCCAGGAGGACGACTGAAGGTAAATTTATAAAATTTAAAGGTCCGGTGTGTCAGATCTACAGAGCTCTGTTTACACAACACAACAGAAATCGAATATAGTATTAAACTATGTTTTAATTAGTGGAAAAGTAAAGAATATTTACGCTTTGTTACCTGAAAATGAACATTTCTCCATGAGACTGACTCACTTCTGGAGCCAGCCTCAAGTGGACGTTAGAGGAACTGCAGTCTTGAGGTTGACGTCTTGATCAAACGTCCGCCTCAGCCTGAACTCGCTCAGTTAGTCAGACTTGGTCTGACTCTGTGTCTGACGTGCCGCTCTTTTATCTCAGCGTGTGCATCGACCTCAGCCGTTCAGAGCAATAAGAGAGCGCAGCATTTTCAGTCTTTGTTAAATTCTGATTATTCGTGTTCAAAAAATTTTGGAGGACCGTGGGAGGGTGAAAACAGAGTGCAGGATTCGGGTCTGCTTCTGCTAATTTCAGGAGTGTGGAATGATAATTACAAAGAAGAATGACAAGCATCCGTTCATTTGTTATTCATAACAGTGATGTGCCAATCAAATCTGTATTTTTTATTTAAAAATCTGTGAAACCTGAATTTAAATGCTGTGGTACACAGGCTCCTGATTTCAGCAGGACGGTGCTGTCTCAGACTGAGCATCGGCATACTGAGGTTTTCACTGTAACCCCTTAGCTGCAGCAGCTCTCCGTCACGTTGCGGCCACGATACTGTGTTTGGTCCGTCCTCCACGTAACTGGGAGTTTGTTAATGTTGTTGGAGTTCGGTGATTTGGTCATTTTTCTGGTTTATGTGCTTCTAATTCTGTAAATATGCTACATAGTTACATTGTTCTCCCTTTCAGCTGCTGCGATTCGCTCTGGAAAAACTAAACATTCATGTTTTTGTGTGTTGAGTAGTTTTCCCTCCCTTGGGTGGACTAAGGGTGTTGCAATCAGCTCCTACACTCCTTGCTGCCAATAAACCTGGTCCTTTAAATTAATAACGATGAGTCTACGTGTCAAAATAAGGAACTTTAAAACGTTCAAAGTTCGACAAAGTCTCTGTTTTAACTGGCGGCGTCTCGTTTACAGTCCTGTAGGGGAATCAGGGGGCACTGACATTACGGTACAACATGCAGATTTTTTAATTAATTGTGTGGAAGCCTTCACTGGGAGGAAATGCTGACCACAGGCAGGTTTCTGTTCCATTTGATTAACATTTTAATGGGGAGCAAACAGAGGCCTGCAGCATGGCCCGGCTAATTGGAGGTGACGCCTGGAGGAATAAGCCCCCACCCTCCTCCTCCTCCTCCTCCGGGCGCTGCTATACTTGACTGTCAGCGTGGCCCGAATCCATGACTCCACCAGGCAAGAGTGTCAATTTCCATTAGGCTTCAGGTGTTATGCTACACTGCACTGCATGCCTGACCAAACCTTGCCACTTTTGGGGGCCTCTTAACTCTAATTGACAGTCCCTGGTCTAATTTTTGTGTAACTTCCACACAGAAGGATGGAGGGAAGCAACGATGGGTTTCTTAGAGAAACAATTATTCCTGAAGCTCCAGCAGCACGCCGTGCAGTCGGAGTTTGTTGTTGACACTCTGCTTTTCTTTAAGTTTTGCAAAAAGGCATGAAGACGTTTCCAGGAGCTTTCATCTCTTCTTTACTTTGCACTGAAATAATTGGATTCTCCCGTGGACCACTGAAGTGAAATGAATCTCCGAAGCCGAAACGTGAAGAGGAATGTCAATGAACTTTGGCTTTGAAATGTAGAACTGTTTTTAGGAACCTAGCAGAGCAGAAATAGTTCCTTAAACATAGTTTCCATCGAGGATGAGCTGAAGAAGAGTTCATGATGATTCACGATAAAGGTGACAGTTATTTCAGCACAAGGTCGTCAGATGTCTCTGACTGGATTTCTAGTTTTCAGATTTTCAGTCCTCCAACGGTGGAGTGCTTCCTCCATGTTGGGAGCAAGTTGCTGCCCCAAGCAAAGGAGTTCAAGTGTCTCTGGGTCTTGTTTATGATTGATGGGAAAATGGAGTGTGAGGTGGACCGGCAGGTTGGTGCAGCTCTTGATTTTCTAGTCCTTCTACGTTCAAACCCTCACCTGTGGTCATGAGCTTTGGGTAGTAACCGAAACTCTGAGATTGTGGAGACCAGCGGCTGAAATGAGTTTCCTCCTCCGAGTCACCGGGTTCATCCTGAGAGATGGGGTGAAGAGCGTCGAAAGGGGCCGTCTGAGATGGTTCCTCTGAGCAGGGATCCTCCTGGGTGACTTCCTTAGGAGGTTTTCTAGGCTGGGAGGGGATCCAGAACCCACTTGAGGGACTACATAGTCCATCTAGCCCGGGACTGCCTTGGGATCCCCCAGGAGGAGCCGGCACCGTGACCTGACCCCGGATAAGCAGAAGAAAATGGATGTTCCTTCAGATTACATAAGCTGCTCATCAGTGACCTTTTTTAAGGACAATAATAAAAGACCAATCGATCGCCCGGTCTTTTGGTGCTCCGTCGAGGATAAGCCGTTTCTTTTGCACTGCAGAAGTTTCTAACAAGATTATAAAAAGACTAGAGGAGAATAAAGAGAGCTGTAAAAAGTAGTTTGGAAGGTGCATAATCATATCTTTAAGCAGTTATCGAAACTCCAGGGCACGAAATCCAATAAAATCAGCGATGAAGTGTTTGAAATGGACCCTCGTTCAAAGGTAGATCTTAATGAAAAATCATGGTAGGTGTTAGAATGTGTTTCTCTGGAGACGTGAAAATAACGTGTAATTCTGACAAAGCCTCTTTGGCATGCAAAGTGTTTCCAGCAAACAATTATAGCAGTGCGTTTCTTGTCTGGATGGTTGTAAGTGTAATGATTACTGTAATCAGCAGGGAAAGCTGCAGTGGAGAACGTTACAATTGTCCGGGACAAAAATAACCTTTTCTTTTTTCTTTGTGTGTGTGCGTGTTTGTGTTTTAGCCTCGGAGCCGGCGTGTGCCGGTCTTGATCGATGATTTCAGAGCGTCCTTGGCGAAGCTCGGAGAGCTCCGTGGCAGCGTCCGTGAGGGATGGTTGGAAGTGAGCTGCTGATTTTGAAGCGTTGAAGGCAGCTTGTGCGGCCGCGGCGCCTCCTCCGCCTTCAGGGCGCCGCGCTTCAGTCTGACACGACGCCGTGATTGAGTCCTTCCTCTGTCACGTTTGACATCTGAGAGGTGAGCGCCGGGCCGTGTGTGATTTGAGGTATCAGATACAGAAAACACGAGGTGGGGGAGTTCTGTCAGGGGCTGTTGGGGAAGAACATATTGATTCCCTTCATCCGGAAAGTGAAAAAGATTTTCCATCCATAACTTTCTTTTTCTTTCTCTGTCTGCAGAGAGTGAACACAAAATGTTTTCAGCTCTCAGGCTGTTTATTAATACACATAACTGAATTACATGAAGATCTTTGATCTGCTTGATTAATTACTTCCTTTACAAGCACTCAGTCATCTGAGCTATCTAATGGTTTTATGCTAAACTGTTAATTAACCCTCAAGACCCAGAGTATAATTCTCAAACGCTGCTCGGTTCACTGGGAACTCAAATGAGCATTTTGTGCCGTCTCAATCAACAAACAGCTCAATCGCAAAAACTGAACAATCACAAGTTGTTTAAGTTTGATTCAACACGTGAGAACAAACAGCACAGCTAAAAGTCAGCTCGACCCGGTCAGGCCTCCCTGACGACTCTTTGGCAAACCCCCCCCCCCAGAAAAGACGTCAGTGAGAGCTGGGTAAATCCTGCTGCCTGTCTACGGTGATTATATGATGAAATAAACAACTCTCATGTGGCAGCAGGTAGCATCTCTGGCCACTTTTATGACGAGAACTTCAAATTTACGTTGGGTCACCGTGACCCGGTCAGTCCTCCCTGACGACTCTTCGGTGAACACTCCCCCAGAACCAGAAAACAGCCCTCTGCTTACTGATGATGAACTCACAATGGCTTCGTTTTGCACGGCGGATCAGAACCTCCGGGTGGAAACCCGCCAAAATAAAATCGTAGCTATCGATGAATATTTCTGGTTCTGGTTATTGATGACAACTTAAACTATCTGGAGCACAACGTTTAGGGTCGGGTCTAGGATCTTTTTTCTGTCCGATCTCTCCTTTGTTGCTGTTTCTTCAATTTTTTATCTGTTAAAGTTTCTTTTTCTTCTCCTCTAAATCGAGGCTTGAAGGATAGACGTATTGAACGCTCTGCAGATTGTTCAAACGTGTTTGTGGTTCTATAAATAAAACTGACTTCTATCTGTAAATGTACCCCTGCTGCCTTTTTGGAGCTTTGTTTGAGCACAGTGCAGCTTCTATGGAACAAACCCTTTAACGTACAGCGGCCTGCGTTTAAAAAGTGATAAACGAACATTATTTATGCATTGTACATATTTGATGAAGTGCTGGAGGCGAGCTGGAAGCCTCGCAGGCAGCTGTCATTTTAAAAAGCCTGGCTGCGTTATGTGGAGCCAACAAACAGGTTTTACTCTTCACACATGAAAGAATAGCAATGTTTATAGAACAGTTTGTTTTCATCAAGCCTGAGTTAGCAGCGAGATTAATTTCACATGGGCAGTGCAATTATCAGAAACTCTTTTATTATTATGGCAGCGGCTCCTTTTGGCACTCATTTTCTTTTTATAATCAGGACAGTTTGTTCTTTAAAGGAAATTATTTTTATTACACAGGTGTGAAAACACACGCTGCCATTAAAGAGAAAATAACTGATTTTCTTCGTTTCTCAGTTTTTCATTTGTTTTGTTTTTTACATTTAAAGGTGCAGGACGGCTCGATTTGCAGAATATAATATTCAAAACTCTGTTTTAATTCAGGTTTAATCACCTGGAAATAAAACTTCTTGTGTTTTTGTTACGTTAGAATGAGACAGATCTACAGACGCTGCAGGTCCAGCAGACAAACTCAACACTGACTTTGCAGTTCATTGGGATTCACATGTTTTTATGTATTTTGTGGACTCGTTACATTAGAAACAAAAGGGCTTATATTCATGTTTTGGGGCAATTTACTCTCAAAATTAAGGTTTTTGCATATTACCTCTGTTTCCAGGGCAACCTCCGACTCTTGGATGCAAAACCTCAAACTGCAGTTCCTCTAACGTCCACCTGAGGCTGGCTGCAGAAGTGAGTCAGTCTCCATAAGTCCCCATGTTAGACAGCAGAAATAAACATGTTTACAGCCTGGTACAAAAACAGTTTTGGTCTCTGTAGCTAATTTCCCCGTTCATGACAACTGTACTGAGGGTGAATTTATATACAACTCACCTGTTCACATTATATTAAGGCTTAAAGTTACGCAGGATTAAAAGCAACCGGGCTTCATTCAGCTCTACTCTGTCTAAAATAAACATCCTGAATATGAATAGTGTTATAAAATGTTTTCTCAGATGATATCAACGATATCGCCACGTGGTCTTTGTGTTCACCCCCTCCGCTCCTCCTTCAGGTGTAATCGTTGGTCACATGACACGGTTGTTTCCTGTGCCGAGCAGACGTCCGGCAGCACTCGGCTCATGATTGACAAAAACAGTCACAGTTCACGACAGACAAGGACGTCAGCGAATCATAGCAGAGATTCAGCCAAACTTGTGGTGGTCAGGTCAGATTTATCAATACACAGAGTACTCTGACTATAAATCTGCACTGTCATTTGCTTTTACTGCTTGACAACGAGGCTTTTAGCCTTCACGGCTGCGATGTATTGTGACAGCGCGAGTCTCAGCACCTGGCCGGCTAATCGTTGAGTCATCGGTATTGATCAGCGCGGCAGATAAACTATGACCATTTCTGGCTATGAGGCAATAAAAAGCTCGCTGATCGCCGCTTTAATTCCAGTCAGTCCATGCAAAAACTGTCCAGCAGCACAGCAGAGACTCTCCCACTGCTCCCATTTACCTTTGCCTCATGGACACTGCCTGTGATAATTCTCCCATCATGCCAGCCATTGTTACGTGCAAAGCACACCATAGTGCAGCACGAGGCCCGATGCTGGGAACAGATTCAATATGAGCTGCACCGGAGGGAGGAGGAGGGGGATGGAGGGAGAGATAAGGTGTTGTTAAACAAAACAGCCTCCAGAGTCCATTAGCAAATCGAATCACAGCCATTGAAGGAGCTCACCACGCCGCCCTGATGTTTCATCCACTACATTAGCTGCTCGAGTTCACAGAGAGTGTGCGAGGAGATCTTTTGCATTTAACCGGCAGATAAGTCCGAGCCTCGTCCGTACGGCGTCGCCTCCTCTCGGCTCCATTTATTTCCTGCTGTCTGTAATTTTTCCACATACGACATTAAACTGGTATTTTTATTATGTTTACAGGCGAGGCCGGTGATTTATCAACCGTTTCATCCACCCCGTCTATCTCCCATGAAACAATGCACAAACACAGCAGCTGCTGCGGTTATTGGTATGTCCGTTATTCAGCGCTGGATACGACTGTATCATCCTGATCCTGAACGCACGAAGCAAAGAGGATATTTAACAAACCCTGCAGGGTGTCGTATGTTTTCAAGATGGAGTGTGCAGCAAGCAGAGCCCGGGTGGAGACTCTTAGAGAGGGGTGGTGTGTGTTCACGACTACGGGGGAGGATTAAGGCCACATGAGAAAAATGAATTTGAGCTCTGACTTCTACAATATAAAACCATATAATATAAAAAACATTATATTATATATATGATATAATTATTATAGAATTTAAAAATCTTAATTAAAAATTTAAAATTCATTTAAAAAAGTCAGAATTCAGAGTTTCGATGTAAAATTGGGGAGAAAAAAATGTTTCTTATTTCTTCCTCAGATGTTTTGACGCGTGGCTCTGATGCTCGTAGACGTCACTCCTGAAATTTTTTGATATTTGTCGGACTTCCAGGTTAATTAGCGTCAGGACAGAGGCGAGCTGAGGATGACACATGCTTTCATTTTGAACCAGCACACAGATTTAGGAAGGTCCGAGCGCCAGCTGGGCGCTGTGGCCGTAACAACGGCCGCCATGTTATTGTGCACCGAGCGCCGACTCATTGTGCCAAAGTGGCGTTTTGTGCTCGCGTGCACCTGTTCGTGCATTGTATGCAGAGCAACCGTGAGTGCCAGCGAGCTAATGCAAAGCAGCTCCTCTCTGCTCCCTGAAAGGTGAGGCCTTTGTTACAGCCACCAGGAGCCGGCTGCAGGGAGCAGCTGTTATCTGCCGCGAGCAGGAGGTGAAAACACGAGCGACAATCCACCGGCTCTCTGAGCAGTCAAGTATACTCACCTCAGAGACAGCTGATGCTTGGCAAACCACGGCGAAGCCCACAAGGTTGGCTCAGAGAATGGTCACAATTACAGACATTACCACGCTTAATTAATAGATTACTGTCAGATGCAGCTTTTTTCATCCACTTTGACTCACGTGTGGAGAAAGTGTCAGTCTGTGCTTTAATGTCTTACCTCCAGCCAAGACGTCGTGCCACCTTCAAGGATCTCACCCCACGTTTGTGGAGCATGCAGCGATGTCAGGCTGATAAAGGAGCTTAATTAATTAATGTCCTAGCCGTGTGGCACCGTGAACACACCATTGGCTGACTCGCTGCAGTAACAGCACATATTTCCGCTGACAGGTCCAGCTGTTGGCTGTCTCTACCCACAGCGAGCGCCGCTAATTGTATCATTGTGAAGAACTACAAAGGTCTGTCGTCTCTGTGAGCGCCGCGTTAGTCTTCACAGTAAAATGAGTTTTAAAGGGTGAAAAATGTTTGACTTCATACAAAAGAGGTTCAGAGAGGGAGCGAACATGTGCGAACATGTGAAGAGTTAATTCAGCCTCTTTAAAGGTCCAGTGAGGATTTATTAAGAGTGTGTAACGAGGTCCTGACGAGGCGATCACCTGAAATCTTATTTAACGAGTCCAAGTCTAAAAACACTGCTGAGGTCATCACTATCGTCCAATAGGAGCAGCTGGGCGGTAAAAACAGAGCGGGCCGAACCTCAGAAATAACCAGTGATCATTAAAAGAAGCGACAGACAGAGAGCGCGAGGCCGCATCGTCACAACGACATCGAGGACTGATGAAAGATCGCTAACTACTAATATAAGTGAATGTTTGGACCTCGCTGGTACGCACAGCGTGGACTGACAGCTGAGAATCGAGACGCTACGATAACAAAATGTTGCTTTCAAGCTGCAGGCCGACAGCGTTTTGGTTGCATAACAGGTTTAAAGTAAAAAGTTTTCCTTTCAATCTGCAACATGCAATTTAATTTCAGTGCGAGCAGATGAGACGTGGAGCTGCAGGCTGTCAACAGAAGGAGGGTCAGGAGTCGCTCAGCAGTGATTGATGCCGTTCCTACGACGTTTCTCTGCGTGCCGTTTCAACAGGTGACTCTAATAACTCAGCCAATCAGATGCCAGATCCTGGACCAACGCCAATGTGTCCCCTCTCGTCCATGAGTACCGTCAGTGCTTCACCCAGGTGTTCTGTCTCCAGCTGCTCCAGCGGAGCTGATAATTCGACACAGTCCACTCCCACACATCTCCGTAACATACCTACAGGCGTGAACGGTAGAAGCAGTCCACTGGCTTCATTTCTTCTTTAAAGGGATGAAGAGGCGGCACACAGTCAGTGTTACCTTCACACCTCTGAACTACAATCCACTCTCTGTGACTCCAACGACCATCGTCCTCCGGAGCTCAAGTGACCTCAACGACTCGGACGACAGTCGTCACAGCAACGACGAGCACTAACGAACCAGGTGTGAAGAATGGCCCGGTTAACGGCCCGGTTTACCCACCAGAGGTCGTCCAGATTTAACGCTTCAAGATGGACGACTGACCTCGAGATGTCACGATGATTTAATGATGAATTATTTAACAAATCGCTCAAAACTGAAACAACCTCAGTGGCTGTCAGCATGAAGAACTCGTCTTAACATCTTTTAACAAATAACGTTTTTTGTGACTCCACTGACTCTTTAATTGGATTTCAGTGAGTCTGGATGTTTTGATGAGAAGCGGTTCATCGGTTGATGAAATGTTGAAATTTGAACTCTTCAACTTTTTGTTTTATTCTTATTTTTCTTTGTGGAAATGAGAACGTGCTCTTTGTCCGTTTGCCTCCACAGTTTAATATCACACTTTGTGCTGCAGACGGCCTGTTTTCATCTGCAAATTAAATATTATTCTGCACGCAACAAAGAGCCGCTCGCACCACGTTGGTTCAGCTCAGCGTGCTATTGTTCCTGCACCAATCAGCCGTGTTGTTAAAGCCAACCTCCACAATACCAAATCAGTATTCTGCAAACTCCAGCCGCGACACATATGGCGGCCGCATGCCACACCACTCTAACATGATTACCCAGGATCCTCTGCATCAGCCCTCCCCTGCTGTGCCATCCCTACTGCAACCCCACAATCAGCCTCTAACCTGTGCAGTCCCGGCGGCCGTGACTTACATCTCCCCTAAAGAGGATAAAAACAAATCTCTGCTCTCCTCTGCAGTTAATTACAGCGGAGACAACCTATTCATGTAATTATTTGTATGCTGCCCACACGGTCCAATTTGCACAGAGACAAGGCTCGGGCCCCTCCGGAGACCTTACATGTAATACGCTGATTGTTCATCAGGTGCTCCCGCTCAAGACAGACAGACATTTCTGTCCTTGAATGGCCAAATGAGCATTACCCGTTGTGGATTTAATAATGAATTCAGATGCTGTGGTGACAAATACGTTCACCAGAATGATCCATTTAATGCAGGTACTAGATAACGTTCAGGCCTAAACGACGGAGAGGCTGTGTGTGCGTGATGAAAGGTGAAAACACTCTCAAACACACAATAAGAGGTTGATTGCCGTGATAATGTGTCCATTTTTCTCTCTTAGAGATGTGGATAACGCCGTGTGACGGTCACAGACTAATATCAGCGAGGGGGAAGGGGTAACAAAGAAAGAAAGCAAAGCTCTCGAGCAAGAGAGCCGTAAATGAGAGCGACGATATTACCGAGGACGCCGCACTCCCACTCATCAACCAATAAGAAGTTCTTCCATTAGGAAAGACATTCAGATTCAGTCCATTAGAGAGCCAGCCGAACAGCAGGGACTTTCATTCCACTATCAATACACATAATGAGCAGAGGACAATAACTCTACCGCTCAAACACACAACGTCACTGACACTGTCGCCATTTCCTCCATGCACCACCCTACAAACGCCCTTTTGTCTCACGGGTACTCGGATACTCGCAAAGAGTTTAACAAGCACGATTAGAAACTTTATACTCAGACCACATGTTCCTGTTACAGTGCGTTAAAGTGTGATTAGATTTCAGAGCTCTTAGCTGCATATATTTGCATAAATGTGAGGAAAACTTGATTTTCATGAAACCACAATAATTCCTTAACCCTCGAGACCCCAGAAGAGTTTTTTGTTTTCCTGGTGCTGCTGCAGTTAAAAATGTCAAAAACCTCAGTTTTAATATGTGACATTTGTAGCTTTTTAATGGCAAATAGCACAAAAACTGATGTTAATATATATTCCATTGAGAAAAACAATAACCCAATTTGTATGTGGAAAAATCACTGCGACCTGCTCAGTCCTCCCTGCCGACTCTTCGGCGAACACTGCCTCCATCTTGACAGTGAGAGCCAGGTAAGTTCATCTACAGTGACTATGGGATGAAATTTCAAGATATCCACATTGTCAGAACAAACAACAGTCACGTGGTAGACCTAACGAGTCTTATACGAGAAAAGAACCCGGTCCGTCCACTCTGACGACTCTTTGGCGAACACTCCCCAAGAAAACGATCTACAATACAAAGCCTTAATTTACTGTCTTCGGATTCACTGGGATTTATTTTTAATTGTGTGTTTCTGCCCGACATAGAAAAATTAGACGTGTGTGGTAAACATCATTAAAAAAGAATCAGACTGGACAAAGTTCAGTGATTGAGGGTGTAAAGTTTCAGAGCATTAGCATCGGACGGCGGCCGCTAACGAGAGACTTTAAGAACAGTCGAGCACAAAGTTCACCGTTACTGTTCGCCCTCCCGCTCAGCTCATTAATCCCAGCTCGAGTGATAAACAGAGTGATTAAGACTCAGGATGGAAACATGGCCTCTCATACAAATGATGCTGAATGGCTTCAGATACATATCCACAATCCAACTTCTGCCTCTTCTATAAGTCTCCCAGTCCCTGTTTACTTTCTCGTTTTTAGGTGTTTCCTGTGTCTGATTAGGAGGACCGAACACAACCTCCAGACCAGCAGTCAGCAGTATAACACGGCTGACCGAGCTAACCACAGTTAGCAATATTTCCATCATAAAGTCTGTAAATCACCTCAGTAGTAACGTTATTGTGTTACCCGGTCTGATCTGAGTATACTGAGCGTAATCCCTCGACCTCAATTAGTGTAGTTGGGTTAATTCACTGTCGTCTCATGTGAATGATCAAAAATTGAAACAGCATTGATTCTTTGGCATACAGAAAGGACAGATGTGCAGCTACTTTGTTTTTCCTCTACCGTCGATCGACCCGCGCGATACAAACATGGATTATTCACTTTGTATTGCTGATGAGCCCCAAAGTGGAACCTATAATTGAAAGAGATCCTGGAAGATGAGCGCGCTGAAACAGAAGAAGACGAAGACGAAGAGGCCTGTGATAAATCAATAACGTATGATGCCGTGATGCAGCGGAGGATCGCTTTACATGTCAGCGCCCGACCATCCGTGTACGCCCTCGCTTCAGCGCACACACCGACAGTAATGTGTAATGTGGAACATGAGCTAATGAACCCAACCTCTGTGATAGAAAACCAATATGAGCTCAACAATGGGTCGTTGTTGACCTTGTTGTGTGCTCCGATCCACCGACCCAGACATCGCTGTGGCTGCTGAGGCTCAAATATTCTGGATGAAAAAAACAATGTGAGGATGAAAAAAGTGCTGAGGGCCCTCGCAGGAACATCAACTGTGGGGTAATAACACATCTGCATTAACAAGGCGGCATCTGACTAAATTAGTATTCATAAATCATGTTGCCTTTCCATATGGGAATGCTAATGTGCCTCTCTCATGTCCCATGGCACGCTCGGTAATGAAGGTGGAGGAAATATTCTGAGAGCGTCAAAAGTCTTTACAACGATTGCCAAAGCAACTCGGGCTCGTGCTCGGCAGAGTTTGTCATTTCTCTGAGGACGCTCGTCACGTATGTGGAACACGGGATGCAGATACTGTTCCTGTGAACGCGTCGGAGGAAGTGCGACCTATTAAAGATCATCGAAGTCACTTTACAGTCATTTTACAAACAAAGCCCCGCAGACGTCTGACTGACACTGATTCCTCCTACTTGTTTCTTGTTTAAGGAGGAGGCAGCAAGGTCCAGTCAAACCATCACCGTCAATAACCAGAACCAGAAATACACATCATTATGTTGATATCTATGATTTTATTTTGGCGAGTTTCCACCCGGTTCTAAAAATGTCTCCGCCCACAAAGCGTCCCCCGGTTTCCAGTTTTCTGGAAGCTGTCAGATTGTGTTGAGAGGGAGATCCTGACCCGCCGTGCAGAGTGGAAAAAGACAAAGACACTGTGAGTTCATCATCACTATCAGTAAACAGAGGGACTTACCCAGCTCTCGCTGCCCAGATGGAGGCTGTTTTCTGGGGGAGTGTTCGCCGAAGAGTCGGCAGGGAGGACTGACCGGGCCGACGTGACTTTAACACATAAAATCGACGCTCTTTTCTCATAAGTTACCAAAGACACAACCTGCGACATTACTGTTGTTTGTTAGAACAATGTGGGCTTCAGGCCGGAGGCTGTTTTCTGGGGGAGTGTTCGCCAAAGAGTCGGCAGAGGACTGGTAGGAAAAGCTGAATCAAACTTGGTTGAAAAAGTCATATATTTGGTATCAAATTAAAGAGGAAGTGTTGTGTTGTTTTAAAATGAAAACAACTTGTGAGTTTCCTTCTGTTTCTGAGGTAGCAACGTTCAAGATTCAATAATTGAGACACCGACAGATGACAGTTTGTGAGATGCTTCAGCATCGCGCTCACAGCTCATCACACTGTTGTTTACAAGCAACACCTAGCCAGTCTCCGTTCACCCTCAATTAAATCTGATTTGTTTAAAGTCTTTGCTCAGTTTTTCAGAATATCTGCTGAAATCCTCTGAAACTGAAGCGAGCCCCTTCACTGCGTGTCTGTCAAGTCATCAGTCCGAAGTCAGCAGTGCTATCACACCATGTAAGGTGGCAACAGAGGCCAGATTTAAGACGCCCATATGTCATCCGTCACCACCCAGGAGGCTAATTTAGCTCATTAAAATCTGATAGTGGGCAGTCATGAAGGCTAACAAACAGCTGAAGTCAGACGGATTCTGACCCTTTACGATGAAAGGCAGACGGCGATGTAGGCGGCCGCGGATGGCGAACAAACTAACCCTTTTTTCTGTGTGTGCACGACTCACACAAAAACAGCATCAAACTGGGAAACGCTGAGAAAGAGGAAGAGGTGTGACAGCTCGTCAAGCCTGATGAAACAGCTCGCTCCCGTCTCTTTTGTCTTGGTGGTAATCTGCATTCCGGAAAGACGCTCGGCTGAAGTGCATCTCATGCAAATGAGCGTGTGTAAAAAGACACCGAGGCTGCCGCGGATGCATTCTTCTTACACGAATGCAATCAGAAGTAGCCTTGGACTGCGTTCGAATTCATTTAGCCTGCTTCGTTTTTTCAGTAGCTGTGTCGGCTTCTGTGTTTTTCCTCACAAACGCAGATACGAGCATCAAACTTTAAACTCACAGGAAGAAGAGTTTCAATGCAGTGTGGATTTTTCTTTTTAAAAACTAAGAATAGAAAGACGTTTGGAGAAGCTTCAGCCGCAGTCAGATAGTTTCAGTAAGTTATTTTTGCAGCTTATTAAACCCTTAACAGCCGAATAATCGCCGCAAATGAGGACTGACAGCTCCAGCTAACCTCTACACTGCATACAGCGTTTCAAATCAATTTGGCAAGACATCATTTGTGGGGGGTTGTTTCACTTTACAGCATATATGAAGACGTCTTATGCTGTGAAATAATTTCTCTTTACTGCACAAAGATGTTTAACCTCAGTTTAACTGCAGCAGGAGGAGGGAGCGCTGCTCGGGATTGCAGTGACATTCAACAAGTCACTGAAGTGTGTCCTGTCAACGTGAGCACGAAGCATCAAAAAGACATTAACTTTACAGCAGTTCATTTAAGACAAAATGCCAAATGTGTCAGGAGACATTCCCGTGTGGAACTACCGTCCCCCTGATGACAGGTTAAAAATACCTCGGCGTCCACATCATCTGCAGTGACTCATCGACGGAGGATCCCCTCAGACACGGAGGAATTTCTGCTGCTGCACCATCGAGAGCGTCCTGACAGAGAACATCTCGTACACCAGGACGCTGTTTACTTTTCACCTTTCCTGTCAGATTCATCACTGTTTATAGTAGCTAATAATAACAGTTAATAAGTGTCCAGTGTCCGCATCTACCTTCCAGTCGGACCCGGGAACGAACACGACCCCTGACCCAGCAGTGAGCATCCAGGCTGCACCTCAAAGGTCTCTACAGCTTTATTTTAACAGCCTTCCATGTTCAAACCCGAGAAGAACACACGCTGTCAGGACTATTTGTCTAAGTGAGGACTGAAATAGAAAACGTACTTAAGTCCAGCCATTCAATCTTGTGAAATAATACGAAGAACATAATTAAAACATAATAATCATCCTGAAACCGGCAGCAGTGCCTTCAAGCAAAACTCCACCTACACTAAGATTTCTTGAATTACGGACACGAACAGTCTTAATTATCAGAGTCCTGTACAGATAATGTGTGATTAACCCGTAATCACGTGACAGCCGGTGGATGTTCGGTCCTAAAGCAGAGGATGACGCCCTCAAAGGTCTTGTTCGGTCCACAACCCAAAGATATTCAGTTTACTGACACAGAGGACTGAAGAAACCAGAAAATATTCAGCATATGAGGAGCTGAAATCAATTAGCACCAAGGAACATTAACAGATCATCCTCATTAACTTAAATGAGAGCTGCAGTATGATCCAAATATTTCATTTTTAAAGGAACTATTCATCCTGAATACGGCGAACAGAGCAGGTCAGATATAATTCAGTGCAGGTCATCTGAACTGTGCAAAAAACATTAATATTTCTCTCTATTCGCATCTTATTTCATTATTTTCCTTGTAAGAACTCCCATGCAGTTATTGAAATGCAAATTTGTTGGCGGGGATGAAATCATATATTGTTGTTGGGGGATGAAATCATCTCGTTCCTGCGAGGCACACCAGCAAGTTAAACAGTGTTTTTTCTTGTTGGGGGGTGGTTGTTGTATAGAAACAGTGAGAATGAGCTCGAATAATGAGTTAAAATAGCTGTTCTGTGTCTACCATTTACCAACAAATGCACATACCACCCACACAGCCTTTGGCGGTGACATCCTGATATAATTTGGCTTCTAATATGCATCAGCTTTAGAGACGGAGGAGGAGGAGGAGAGTGAAGTAACATTCATAGTACACTGCTGCTTAAGTGTGCCAGGAAAAAAGACTCTTCTTGTAATGGCCTTTAGTTAGCTTCGAGATCTTTTAGAAAATCGACAGCCCGACGTTCGGCAAAGAAACAGACAATGGGCTGTGCTGATTCGACTATTCAGTCACAGCAAGAAAAAAAGGATTGAGGGACTTGAAAGGAACAAAACTGCGTTTCAAATCAGTGACTGGAGTTGGAGTCATTGCAGAGGGTCATCTAATATCATTTCTGGATGTAAAATAACCTGAAAGCCATCAGCTCACTTCCATTTTCTTCTTCCTACCTCATTTAAGCACAACTGGGACCATTTTCCTCTGCGAGAAAAGATGCCGGCAAGAAAAAAACAGAGCCAGGCGGAGAAAAGTGGACGATGATTTGCAGATTTAAAGCTGACTGTCTGGTGGATGTCAGAGACATGATGGAGCTCAGTGAACGGTGGATCACCTTAAAGGTTCAGCGTGTGACATTTAGGGTGATCGATCAGCTGAAATGCAACCGGTGATATGTAATCACCTTAAAAAACAATTCAGACTTTTCTATCTACACGTGGAACGGCCAAGAGAAGAAACATCTGAGGGACGCATACGCGAACTGGACGGTTGGAGGAAGGACCAGGCTGTTGGTGGTGAAAACTCAGGTGACCCTAACGACTCGGGCGACCACTAACGAACCAACTATGGGCAACAATGGATTAAATAAATAAATATTCAGATCTGCAGCCATCACCACGTCCGACCGGTCCGGACCACTGCAGACCGGGAACACCTCTGCACTGACCGACCATCAGAGTCTGGTCCTCGTCTCGTTGCTTCCTTCCGTCTAACACGTCATTGCTGAGGACAAATTGTTCACTTGCTGCCTAATATATCTCACCAACTGACAGGTGCCATGATAATGAGATAATCAGTGTCACCTCACCTGTCAGTGGTCATAATGTTATGGATGATTGGTGTATATCCTGCAGGAAACGACCATGCAGTATAAAGAATGGACGTGGTCTCCATAACGTCCCTCACAGGTTTGTGAAGAGTCCGTGTGAAGCTCATGGAGGCTCTGGCCGCCGCCGGTCCTGATCTACAGCCAACTTTAACGTGAATCCTGTCTCACTTTGATCTCCTGCCGCGTCCAGGTCTGTCTCGCCTGGAAAACCGTCTCTGGATCTCGTCTTGCCTCTGCACTGTCACCGGTGACTCAGTAATTGCTTACTGTGCTGCTGCCGTTCGACCATAACCCACATCTCATCTCACAAACGTGAGCGAAGAGAAATTATCAGCTTCGAGGGTCTGTCATGTCCTCTGGGTTAACGACAGCAACACAGATAATAACGGAGATGTACATAATGCAGCATCATTAGTATCATTTAGAACATGAAATACATTAACATGATTCACATTAATGCAGCTGAGAACTACATGCAAATTGGATAACTTAATTAACCCTTTTCAAAAGGTGCATAATGTGAAATTATCATCAGGGTTAGGTCCATGTTGGGGTGAAAGAATAATGGGGATAATGAGTTTTACCGGAGAGAACGGAGGCACAAACAGAGTCTCTTTGTCTGCAGACTGATCGGACCAGCATCCAGCTCTTTGAACAACGCCACCACAGACTGTCGAGCTGCTAGCTGCAGCTGCTGTACCGAGCAACCAGGCAAAGTCCTTTTTTGTCTTATTGGACACAAAAAATCAATGGAATGAAGTTGGACTGGAGACATATTGAAGCAGCGGTGTCACTGTATCAACATCTGCACTGTGTGAAGTCACCGACTCAAATCAAACGAGGAAAGCTGAACACAGCTGTCACTCTTCAGCTGTCTCCGTCAAATAAAGCCCAAAAAAAATCACCTTTAAAAATAAAACACGATGTGGAACAGCGAGCTGTTGGCCGTGCGTCCTCGTAGTCGACTTTAAGCTGAATTTAGCGGCTAACTTTCCTCAAATGTTTCACATCCCCACTTTTAACCACTGCCAGCGCCTCCTACAGGAAGGACGAACAGTTTAGCACGGCGTTACGCTAAAGCTATCTGTCCGTCAGGAAACTGGAAACCATCAAATATATTCAAACATGACTGGTCCAGATCACGGAGAACAGATGGGACCAAAACACACAAAGTTTGACTTCATGAGGACTTCAGTGCTCAGAGTACAGATACCTGCACCTCTCAGCGAATCCGTGATGTTTGTTGACAGCACGACGATGATGATGATGAATGAGTTGCCACCTGCGTTGACGGGCGTTGCGTGAATGGAGGATTGATGATCGCGCTTCCTGACATGTTCCAGCATCAACACAAAAGAAGGAAAGCCTCCGACCGCCCGGTCTGCACACTCATAGCTCAACACATGGCCACATTTATCAAGCGCAGCCCTCAGTCCGAGCCTCTGGGCTCACTCATTGCTCTGCAGAGATGTGAGTAACACTCAAATCTATATTGATGGCTGTAATCTCTCTCACCCATCGCCCTCAATAAAGTCTATAGCAGCCCTGACATCCCCACGGTTCAGCAATTATAATGGGCCATAAAACGTGATTTCCTAAATTTCCTCAAAGAACTTGAGGGTAGAAGAAGGAACGTGCTTCTTTCCTTACATCTGTGTGCACGCTGTTCGATATAATTACAGCATTAATCCTGTGCCCTGAGGATTAAATTAAAGGATCTCATGGCACTCTGAGAATCACCTCGTTGATGCTGTGTGATAAAATTAACTGACAATAGTTACGATTACTGCAGCCAGAGTGCCAAGTCTACTGTACCAAGTCATCATCGCACCGAGACAGACACGTTTTCATATCTCCGAGTCAAAGTTGATGAATGTTTCTGTTCCTGATGGACAGATAGCTTTAGCCTGACCGCTCGCTAAAGTAGCTAACCACTAATTAAGTGCTGCCAGTCAGAACGTTTTTAAAAGCTCCTCGGTCGGCTGCTGTGTTCCCTGCCATGCTGCTCACTGCTGGTCTGGAGGTTGAGGTAAAGCAAACAGCCCCTAAAATAAATACTCATGACATGTGAGAGGCTTCTTTCTGTTACTTTCTGGTGATGAATTTGAGGCAGCGGTGAATCAAAACATCGGTAAAGTCACATTATTATTGACTTCCTGCTCAAACTAACGTTTTATAATCGTCTTCTCCGTCTCTTTAAACCTGAATGTGCTGGAGGCAATAACTGACACGTGAAGTCGGAGACTCCTCTGATGCTCCATTAAGTCACAGATCTGAAGAGTCAGCAGCTCTCGGGCCGTGATGGGTAATGCTATGTCATACTTTCTGTCTCGCTGCCTGTTATACAATCTGCTTGATGTAATTGGGGAC
Source organism: Nibea coibor (assembly GCA_023373845.1). NCBI lineage: Eukaryota > Metazoa > Chordata > Actinopteri > Sciaenidae > Nibea > Nibea coibor. Next base: position 22,955,868 of record CM041733.1, read on the forward strand.
CAGATTTTACAGTCGTTGGTACGAGAGGCTCGCTCCATCAAACTAGATTTTCTTCAGCCACCTCCATCTGAGATGCGGCTCTTAAAGACTGCATCCTCTGATCGGCCACGAGACGCCAAAGAAATGAGGCATGAAAAAGAAGCCGTGCGTGTCTGTTCACAGCGTCAGATCAACTCCGATTTTAAACAGACAGCATCCAGTGCTCAAGTTACTCCTGCTGTATTATCCATGCTACATCTACAGCAACTCACATAATTTGTCATCAAGGACGTCGGTGTTCAGTCAGCTTTGGCTCATGTACTTCCTGTCCTCCTGCAGCCAGCTTATCCACAAGAACACTGATTAAAATCATAGATCATGTCCTTTGAGATCAGAACGGGCCAAAGACCTCTGCAGCTACGGGAACCTCAAAGAAACACGACGAAACCAAAGTCTGAACTGAAAAGAAACAAACATGTTTCAAGAGGCATGTTTGGGATCAAATCAAATGAAACCAGCTCGTGATTGTCACTTTCCTCAGCGCTGTTCTGCAGAAACATTCATGAGCTGCTGTGGAGTGTAGAGGGTTAATGAATAAAAACTCCCCTTAAAGGAAATGTTAAGTCTTTGGCTCCCGTCTTCACCGACGGGTTTTTTGTGGCGCCTCCATTATCCCAGAAAACATTCAAGCTGTGTTTCTAATTTATTTCTTTTATCTTGACCACTTAGAGGCTCTTTTAAAAAGGTAAGAGTCTGACCTTTCGGAAACATCTGGAAGAACCGTCCTGCAAAAAGCAAGACTGACCTTTATTAGGCATTCTGTCTCTCAGCAGGCCGTCAATTAACCTTCAATAAGGCGAGGACGGCGTGAAGCACACGGCGCAAAATGTCTCTCTAAAAGGCCGTCGAGAAATAAAAGATCTCTTTCATATTTATGTTTTGTTAACAGCTCGTGGACAATGACTCGGCGTGTAGCAACATTCAACCTGAGTGCAACGCATTTACCTCCGGAGCAACTCACCAGAAGGGAAACAATCAAGGTACAGGCAGAAGGTTGGACAGTGTGAAGTGGTACAACCGAGGCAACGTGAACAGAGAAGGTTAGCTGGTCATCGATAATGACTCCTAAGGAGTCAGGCACAGGAAGTCAATTTGTTGCTGTTGCTTTGGTTATTAGCCGGACTGATGTTGTCATAGTTGCTTAGGAACAAGTCTCCTGTGGAACAACAGCAACTAAAAACGCCTCTAATATTTCATGTACTCTGCAAAAGAAGTGGGAGAGCGCTTGTAAAGTTTCCACACTTGATCATCGTTGTTTAATACTCTCTGGTTAAACATCTGTGTGGATAATTGCTCGGCTGATTTCTCTCCCGGCTGTGCCCTTCCTCATTTAATGCATGAACCTGTGCGGCAACAACACGACTTAATTGTGGGAGGAAGAGGCAGCGCAACATTCGCAGTAAGGATCTCTGAGTTAAATGGACAACTTCTCCATTATCACACATTTACATTGTTGTTCTGTTTTTTCCCCTCTGTGTGAGAGTAGGAGGAATTTTATGCAGCAATCTGCTCGGAGGAAGACAGGTCATTTTTTAAATTAAAATTAAGCAGTCTGGCACAGGAGCTCTAATTGGAGGCAACATTTTGAGTAATTGTATACACAGAATGATTATACTGTGTGACTGATGATGAATGACTTTCAAGCTTCTTTGAAAACAAATTACCTCTCGAGTTTTCTCCCGGAAACTGTTTTCAGGTCTTTCTTGCTGACTTTGAGTTGTTCTTCACGCTTCGCCACAGTTTGTTTTGTGCACGCGTGAGTATGACGATGGTATGTTACAGCAACGGGATATAAATATTAAAGTATTATTAAATTCTGCTGCAGTGGAAGTTTTTTTTCTGCTTGATACTGACGACATTTTAAAAAGTTATTTTCAGAGATGACTCGACAACAACAACTCTGTGTTTATTGTTATTTCTGCTGTGAAGTTGGACAGTTGAACGTGGGGACTTATGGAGACTGACTCACTTCTGCAGCCAGCCTCAAGTGGACATTAGAGGAACTGCAGTTTTTGGCACGTGACTCTGAGGTTACTGCTTGATGGAATCCCAAGAAATAAATGTCAGATATCAGTATGATGGCGTATATTTCTGTTCTGGTTATTGATGACGACTTAAATTACCCCCAGCACAAAGATCAGGACTTTATTTTATGTATTTTTGGCGCTCTGTCTCTGTCGGGTTAAATTCATGCAGCGGCTGCTTTACAAAGACGTTACTGAAACATCAGGCTGAAAGGAGGCGACTCACTCTTCAGAAACAGCTGATTTCTAGTTAGCTGCCAACAAAATTCAGAAAGATCAAATCTCCGACTTCGCTCAAACTCTCAAAAATAATTGCTTCTTTCTCACGTTGCTCACTTTGGAAACACTCCGATGGTGTGTGTGTGTGTGTGTGTGCGTCGTATACGAAGTCTCTTTAAAGTCTCGTCTGAATTGTAAATGAGTGTTTTAGTAGGTCAGGAGCTCTGTCACTCATCGTTTAACAAACCCCACGTCACCTTGATTGAAGACCTCGTGCTACATTTATCGTTCATCAGCTGTGACTCACTTTTTTTCTTTACTGTTCATTTTGCGTCAGGTCTAATTCACACACACAAATGTTGCATCAACAAAAGGTTGAATAAACCACATGCTGCTCTCAGACTCCTCTGCTGCGGTTGTACTTCTGTTAGCCGCTAAGCCTCTCACCTGCAGGATGTGTGCTCTCAGCAACAATACGACTTCCACTTCTCCACCAACACTAAGCTGTTTGTGCAGACCTGGCACTCACCTGCAAACGAAGACTCATCCCCTTTTTGTGACACACTCGCGCTGCAGCTGGAAATCTGACTGTTTCCCCTCACATCACACTTTTCTAGCCAACTTCAGTTTACTTTAAAATCCCCATGAGACACGAAGCGCTATGAATACAGCAGCAGGCTGAGTCCGTTCAGTTAGCTCCGCGGCTGCCCGAGCTAGCCCCAGTTAGCTGCTCACTACATCTTTACAACAAGCTAATGTTAGCAGTGAGCTAACACGGACGAAAAACTAATGTGATTAAGTTCATAACATTAGCTAATGTTAGCTTTACATCCAAACCAACTAAAAGAGCTAATGTTAGCAGTAAGCTACATTAGCACTAGCTCCAAACCAACTGGCTCCTCAGAGTTAGCTGTATTAGCTTTATTATATTAGCTTTAGCGCTACTGCTACTTAGCAATCTTTCCATGATAAAGTCTGTAAATCATCTCGGTAGCGTAGCGTTACTCCCTGTTGGCCCGCTAACGGCAGATTCCGTTAGCAGTTAGATGTTATTGCAAGTGGCTAGGCTAAAGCTATCGATCAAGCTTTCTACATGCGTCCAGAGGGTTACTTGTGCTTTATACCGGATCTAAAGTGTAAACAATGCTAATTATGGTTAATAAATCCTAACTAATGAGTCAACTGACAGCTGTTAAGTAGCAGTTAGCTACTTTAGCACGTCGTTAAGCTAAAGCTATCTGTCCATCATAAACTCTATAACTCGCAGAGCGCTGGAGCTGAGCAGCTGGAGGACATCAGCATACAGCCTGAATCCTCTGAACAGTCTCGAGGATCTGATTAGATTTGCTGCATATTTTTGCATAGAAATGGAAAAATCAAACAGATAAACAAAAAGACGAGTTGTGTTAGCAATTAGCAGAGCAGTGAATCAGATACAGGTGCCACTTTCTTATGGTTTTCCTCCAACACACCAATCACTGTCCTCCCTCTGCTGTAGTCCCACACTTTAAATCCTCCGAGGACCGGCACAGATCAGACCCATTTCAGCCACCCTGGAGTCAAACATGAGGGTGAAGCAAATGTTTTTCTTCATCATCTGGCAGCTTCCAACAAATGGCTCTCAGGATTCATGCGATCCTCATTACCTCCTATCATAAGCATCCAATTTCCTGTCCTCTTGGGAAAATGCAAATCTCTTGGGTTTCTCTCGCAGCTCCAGTCCCCAGACTCTTACAGATGAGTCCTCGCAGACACCAGAGACTCTTTCATGTGCCTATGTGTGAGTATCCTTCTTCCAATAAATCTTTTGATTGCATTACTTTGTTCCACACTAGATGGGGAAGCACTTCACCGTGTGGATTTGCATTTGCAGATTAGGATTTGTCCCAGATCCTCGCTCATTTTTATTCAGATTTGTTGCAGGCAGTAATTTCTGAAGGCAACTTGAAGAAAGTCCTGCAGTGATGACAGAAAATCTCTGTCCGCTTTATATCGTCAGCTCACGGCGGTAAAAGAAATGCTACATAATGTTTGTGCACGGGCGAGAGGGTATTATCAATAAGAGAGGGAACGCAGCGGTAATGCAGTGAAACCCTTTCATGATTCTGAGTTTGCATGCAGTAAAATATACCGTTAATGGAAATGTTCGTCCTCGTTTTGGTGAAACTGGATCATATTTTATGGAGAAAATGTTTCCTGGTTTTCCCTCTGATGTCCTCCGGCTGCTCCGCCTCAACTCTCTGTGATTTACAGAGTTTATGATGGACCATGAAGTAAACTGTAGCTGCTGTTAGCTTGTGTTAGCTTATTTTGTTAGCCAAAGTGCCCAGACTGTGAGATCAGATCACTGGGAGAGTGTTAGTGTTTGTACCACAGGAGGTTTGGACCACCGGGAAGAAGAAGAAGAAGAAGAAGAAGAAGAAGAAGAAGAAGAAGAAGAAGAGGTTTACAGGCCCAGCAGTCAGCAGCTTTTATGTACAAAATGGCAGAGGAGAAGAGTAGCAAAGTTGTCAACTCGCTAGTTTTTGATCAGAAGAACAAATACTCGACTACAGCTGAGCTTGTTTACCACAGTGGGATTACACTGGAGGCAAATCACAACAGGTGTATTCAGTCGGTCTAGCCGAGGCAGCTGATGATGATGGATGATCTGTGTTCCACCTTTCCTCTCCTGACAGGTGAGCGGACTCAAAAAGGATTCATTCAATCGTCACTAACCTTCACAGAAACATCATCAGTCATAACACCGGGTCAGGTGAACGTGGTCGTCCTGTAGCTCTGGTTGTTAATGACTCCGTGCTCTCAGCTGTTATTGTCAATTAGTGAGGTGATTGTTTGCCGAGGCTGGAACAGGTGATTACTTCCTGTATCAGAGCGCGAGCACCGAGCTGAAACTAAATCAGACGTAATAACATCTTCCACTCATTCCTCAGTATTACGCTCATGTTTCACAGCCTGTACACGGCTTCACGTGTATTCAATTTTCCCACAATCCTCTGGGATGTGTAGAGAGTCGGCTCGAAGCGCTTCAGGACTTTCTACTGTGATAATCTGTTTGTGTGTCGCAGAAGACGGAGAATCATCAATCAGTTCAATATGTCAGCCTCCAATAAACAGACACACACATCAGAGCATCCAGAAGACTGCAGTGTCATCTCCCCGAAGACTCGACAGAAATAATCTGAGCGCTGCCAACTTCTCTGCAGATTAAAGACCTCGCAGACCCAACTCCACCCACCAGATGTGTTATAGCGTTTTAGCTTAGGAGGCTAAATAAAGTCTCACAGACTGTCTAAAACCTGGACGTAGTCTCTGAGACGTCCCCACAGACTGTCTAAAACCTGGACGTAGTCTCTGTGACGTCCCCACAGACTGTCTAAAACCTGGACGTAGTCTCTGTGACGTCCCCACAGACTGTCTAAAACCTGGACGTAGTCTCCGTGACGTCCCCACCTTCCTTTAAATAAGACATATCGCAGCGACACGTGAACACGTGAAGGTGTTTGATACAGATTAAATATTAATGGACTCTGACTGCAGTGTGTACTTAATTATGCCGGCTGTCCTCTTTGTTATCTCTGGATATCTCCTGCCTCGCTTGACTCCGGCTAAAAGGCAGTTAGCATTATAAAGCATCCTTCACACACAGTGGAGTTTTACATATTACATAAAGCGGAGGAGGACTCACTCTTCATGCAGTTAGACTTCCTGTGATCTCCTGATCAGATGCACGTCCACATGCATTGTTTTTCATCGTCCGGCGCTGCCACAGAAACTCGTCGGCGCTTATTAGCGCTGACCTTTGATATCCAATTTAACAGGCAGAGCATGACACTGCAACCCAGCGCTTATTATAAGAGGCGAGTTAGCATTCTTAAAACAGACTCAGAGCTGAAATATTGAAGACGCTTCATGTCCCGACTGTCTGAGACACAGACTTATTAAATAAACGCTGCAACGCCACGTCGCCTGTGATCTCTGACGGGTCATTACACATATCACTGCAGATCGCCCTTTAAATGTGGTGATGGAGAAAAGAGCTAATTACATTTAGCTTTAATGTGAGCGTGTGACAAACACGCGTTTGTGTTTCATTTAGTTATTAAATTTATAACTTTATTCTCTGATTGAATATATTTTCCCTCTGATGTCCTCTGACCGCTCGGCCTCAGCTCTGTGATCTACACAGTTAAACTGTAGCCTAACCACTTGGTTAAGTAGCTAACTGCTAATTAAGTGCTAACTGGCAACAGAACCGGGCTCAGCAGCCCGGGATGCCAGGAGCCAAACCCGGCAAGAAAACCACCTAAGCAGGCTGCTGCGTTCTCTGCTCACTGCTGGTCTGGAGGTTGTGTTCGGTCACGGGTCCTTCCCCTTTAGTCATTTATACGAGAAACACGTAAAAATGAGATTTATAAACGATTTTTGAAGCATCGTGAATTCAGTGTTTTCTGGGTTTCAGACTGTTAGCTGAGCAAACAAGTAATTTGGAGAGCTCTGTGAAGCCTAGAAACAGAAACAGAATGTAATAAACGATGATCAGACGAGTCCAAAATATAAACTATTAATAAATAAAACTGTTAGTTAAATATTAAATCATGACTTTTCTCCATTCTGATGGTTTAAAAATCTTTTTATTCAAATTAAATCAGGACTTTTAGGCGCCGACCTTTCCCGCTCAGCCTCGCTCTCATCTGTGAACGCCAAGCGATTATTCTTCCTCCCCGACGTACAAATCCAGTTATGCTTCATTGTGTTTCATCCACACTTGTTTGCATCAGAAACGTTGAAGATTAACAGAAGCTGCAGAAAGGTAAGTAGAAAATCCTTCAGGTTGACATAATGAAAGTCTGATGATGAGCGGAGATACGATTCAGACTGATAGCATCTGTTTTCGTCCGTTTTAAACATTATCGGTCGAGCTGAAGTTATCATATTTTTAAATTCAGTCTTAATGACATGCCAACATTTGATGCAGCGAGCGGTGAAGGGATGTAATCTTAATGGAATCTGAATCTCTAAATATTCATCAGAAATAATGTGAGGAGCGGCTCACAGTCGATGCATTAACCTCTGTGCATTAAGCCTCCGTTATGAGCTCACAATTAGTTTTATGAAGTCATCTGTCTTCTGCAGGAATTATTTACGACTTGATTTATGTGTCGGGGGTTCGTATGCAAAGTGTGACAATGTGTTTAATCCTGTTAGCTTGCAGCAGAGCGTATGTTTGGGCCACTCCTCCAGCAGAGCTGCCTAATTCACAAAATGTGCTCAGAGGCTTAAAGCTCTGAGGCGGTGGCGGGAAGCCTGCCGTGCCGCTTTGGAAGCTGCTGAAAGCTCTGAGTACATACAGCGGCGTCTTATTTCAATTGTTCCCGGCAAGCAGGGGAAAAAAGTGCTTTTCAACAGAGGAAGCCGCTCCGAGTGCTTCTAATTGAAAAGTTTTCGCCGGTGTAGTCGCTCGCTGCCGCTTTTCTTTTCAGCCAGCCACTCAGATGGGACGGGGACCCGTTGCCGTGGTAACCAAGAATAAATGGAGGACGTGCTTATTCAGTGCTTTATGATGAACATAACAGAGACCGAGGAGTCCATTCGTGGGAGCAGATTGGGAGCGCGCTCAGACGCACACACTTCCTGCCATCGGTGACGTCAGCCAACAGAGCGGAGCTGCAGCCTCGGCCCGTTCATGACTTTGCATATTTCCACTGAGTTTGAAACAGCTTGAAAACCTCGAGCCTCGAGCTCTGCAGGTCACTCACTCAGCCTCAGAGGATCAGGTGTGTTTTCATCTTCAACCTTAAACTTTTTAGTGGTTTATTTATTCATGATCGGTGCTGTTTGGCGAGGCATCCTTTACGGCGACGGCGGCACAGCTGGAATGCAGCAGAGCCGTACCTGGTGGGATTTAGAGGTTATACTCACCTGGATGAGGCAGGCAGCACCATGAGAATCAGTAATGAGCTCCTGGACATGCAGGTGGACTCTCCACAAGTTTTAGTGGATCACCAACACTTCACAGGTCGGTCACAGTCTGCGAGTCTCTGGGGGGCGGACCTGCTCACCTTTTCCACCTCAAACACCTGCAGAAGTTTCAGAACTCTGCCACTGTGGGCTGAATCATCAGGGAACAGGGCGCAAGTTCAGCTTCTGCATGTGTGAATTGGGAGTTGTATGTATGAGATGTTACAGATCTACAACAGAGAGATAAAATAATGCAGAATATTGCTTTGCTATCATCTTTGGCTCGTCTCTTTTGGGAATCTGAATTCAAACAATAATTCTTGCACTGCTTTGTTTTCAGTTTTACTCGATTCCCATCTGCTGTTTTTCCACTCGAGCTCAGCGACAGGGAGAGAGAGAGGGAGAAGTAGATGGCCGCCACATGGTCAGCTATTTCCATCCACCTTCACCATTTTCTACCATCTGAATGGTACAGCTGCTACCTCCTTCTGGGAGCTCAGTGCTGGTTGTAAATCACCAGCAATTTACCTTCACAGCCCGACTCCCTGCAGGTTCGCCCACTTCCTCCATTCAGGGTGATGCTCAGCATCTGGCTTCACTCAGCCTCTGCACGCCGAGACAAAGCCTCCGTTCCAACCTCCGATACAAACGAGTCCAGTCACCTCTAATGAGACATGTCGGCGGTGTTAGAAATGCTGCGGTCTTTGAACGTCACGTGTGCTCCATGAATGATGTCTTGAAGTTGGACTGGTGGTCGCAGCATCATAACGAGCATCATTCGAGCAGAGATTGAATCTCAGTGTTGATTTGTGTTTGGCAACATAAACCTGGCTTACAGCAAAGCCAGCGAGGACGACAGACGACCGTCAAGCCACCGTCCTTCCAAGATAACTTCAACAGACTGTTTGATTTTCTCCAACAAGTCGACCAAAAGAAACCAACACTCACTTTTTTCTTTGGTCGTTTCAGCGTCCTACCAGGAAGAAGTCTGAAGGTCGGTGTTTTAAGTGTTGTAAATGTAGTTTCTTTCTCAGAAAAGGTTTCCTGATCGGAGGCCTTGAAGCTTCTTCAATCATTTCCTGTTGAGCTGCTGAGACGGAGACAGCTCACAGGTGAGAAACGAAAGAGTTTGTGGGCAGCAGTGAGCTGTAAAAAGGTTAATGGTCCACATGCGTTAGCTTGGCTCTATTACAACAGCTACTGCATGAAGGTGTGTCTCTACCTGATGCTGCACTTGTCCTGAATCTGACAGCTGACGGCAGTGAGGTACGCTCCAGGCGACTGAACGAGGAAGAAGACATCTGACCTTCTTGGAGCTTTGACCCGACTCTGATGACGGTGGGGACAAAGTCTATACTCCCAAAGACACAGGAAGTCTGTTCACGCCCTCGTTTTTCAGTTGTTCAAAGTACCGAACACAACGTCCAGACCAGCAGTCAGCAGCACGGCAGTCAGGTCAGCGATGGTTCTGTTGCTAATGGCAGATTCAGTTAGCAGCAGTTAATTAGCTGTTAGCTACTTTAGCAGGTGGTAAGACGCAATTTCACCAGAATCAGTGAATAAAGTTCTGTGGTTCTGGTTCTGTTCAGTGCACAGTGAGGCCCGGACAGAGAGGACTGCAGCAGCCCTCACAGTCACTCACAGAATGGATCAAACAGGAAGCACTCGGCTCCGGCCTAAACTGATTATTTCTATACTCGTATTGAAGAACTGTCTTGTTGAATACTTCTGTGAGCTACCTCGTAATAAAACATTAAAATGGATAAAGGAAAAGTTGGACTGGTACCAACGAGGCCATGAACAGAATCCGAGCACCTGAACTGAGAAAGACCTGAACATTTTCATCTGCTGACTGCTTTGAATTGGAAAAAAAAACATTATGTTTCATTATTCCGAAGTGCGAGTACAGTACGAGATGTAACGAGTGCTTCTTCACACTTTGCATTTGTAAATACATTAAAGAGCAGCGAACAGAAAACATTGTGAAGGCCTCAGCAGATGTCAAAAATCCATAAAACCTTGCAGAGGGTGTTTAATATGCTGCAAACACTTTGGATGTGTAGGCTTTGTATAAAGCTCCTTCAGCGTTGAGAATAAACATCTCATCATTCGAGTGGATCTTAATGCGATCGTCTCACAGAAAATGAACCTTTAGAGTAAAGCTTGCTATTGTGAAATGTTTCTCAGTGAATAGGAACATGTCCTGGACCGCTGCCATCACAGCCTCCTGCAACAATGAATAACCCGGCAGACAAACCATGTGGGAGGAGAGCAGAGACAGCTTTGCAGGAAAAGCCTTTGTCTTGTAGTTGTATGTGCTCAGCTGCTTGAAAGACACCCACACTGTTAAGAAAAAGTATTGTGAATCCCCCAAAGTCCGGTCCGATCATTCCGGTGTTAAAGTGTCAAAATTTGAAATACCAGAAATTTTAAAACTGAGAAACTCGAGACAAAAACCGGAGACCGGCGTCGTTTAATATATTTAGTTATTACTTATTGACAGCAGCTCCAAACCTGACGCCGCCGGAGCGGAGCGCTTCCTGTTTGATCCAGTCCTCTCTGTCCGGGCCTCACTGTGCACTGAACAGAACCAGAACCACAGAAATTTATCCAGACTGGATCAGACTTTAAACACAACATATTTGCTGTTTTGCTGCTAACTGAACTGCAGGCAACAGAACCGGGCTCAGCAGCCGGACTGGACCGGGAACAGGGAACAACGTCACGCTACCACGAGGTGATTTACAGACTTCATGAGGGAACTCTGATGAGCTGCTAATATAACAAAGGCTGCTGTGTTCCTGAAAACACTGCTGTCTGCTGGTCCGGAGGTCGTGTTCGGTCAGTGGAAGGTGGAGCTGTAACACACCTGTACATCTGCGACAAGCCCCTCCCTATCTGACCTTTGTTTTTGAGGGTGTAAACAGATTACTTCCTGTTTCATCAGGAGTGTTTAAGTGCAGATTCTCCGCTACCGACAGCAGCAGAAGAAGAATCTGTATTATTGTTGCAGTACAAACGTACAAATGTTGCAGCACAGTCCTCTAAACTCTAAATCTATTTCCTGGACGTTCATTAATCGAGCTTGCCAACTTAATAATTGCGCTTTAAGATGATGTGAAATGTTGCCCAGACATGCAGCTGAGTCAAGTTGCTTTTTTGTGTTAATTCAACAACCCCCACCCCCCCGCTGCAACTTTTTCTGAGCCTGGTTGCTTTATGGCCACTGCAAGTCTTCTGAGGTATTCCATCATGAATTTCACACCTAATAACAGCCAAATAACAGCTCAGGCAGAAAGCAAAAACACAGCAGAGGTTGGTCATAAATCACGGCTGTGACTGCAAACAGTCGAGAAAAATCTGCCGCCTGTTAATAAGAATTGATCAGAAATTTACCGCGGCGGTGATTGCCGTGACAGGCCGAGATTACAGTCGCCCCCCTCCTGATTTGTGCCATTGGTGAGAGCCAATGAAATTATTATGCTAATTAGGTGTTGCATATTTCACAGATACTACTAGTCTTTCACGCCTGTGAGTGTTTTCAGTGAACCAGAAACAGCAAGCTGCTACTCTGCAGACTGCGGGAACGCTGTGAAATGAAGAGGTTGTTTTCTGTAGAACTTATGCGAGAGATAAAGAGGAATTATTTCTGCCATCGAATCAGATTCTAAGTCTCCTGGTTGTTTTAATACATAATGCATAACCTCTCTCTGAGTCTGTGTACGTTCGAGGACCGCACGGTTCTACAGATTTGAAGTGGGCAGTGTGTTCTCCGAATCCTTTGTTGCAGAACCTACACTTCAGAAATGACAGCACAACATGAATTCAGTAAGGCTGCAATCCTGAGCTGAGATAAGTCCATGCAAAGAGGATTTACTACCAAAAAAAAACACGTTGATATTCAGACCACACACTTGTCTTCGGTATTAAGCAGTTTTTCGGACAGCTGTGCAGCCCGGGTGAGATTTTCCTCAAGTGCAACTATGTTCAGGGTTCAGTCTGCAAACAGACGTTTACCACGTTAGAATAAAACACTGTTAAATTTATATTAAAACACTGTCATGTTAAGTGAGAAAACCTTTATTTATACAGAATAAAGTTGCACTGGAAATAAACGTATTTTTATATCATATGAAACGTGAAATAAACATACCATGGTAAAACTTTACCAATATGTAATATAAAAACAGTTTTGTGTTTCTTTAATGTTGCGGATCTCAGTCATTTCCTGTGCCTTGTCAGCAGTTAATAAACCTTCATTTCCAAATGAATCCTGGACTTTTTATCTTTAACCCTGGATAATAATAATTCTCCTCTTTAAGCGGTTTATCATGACAGGCGATAGCGCTGTTTGACTTTTGGCGGCTCGCAGCAGACGGACGGAGACTTCCTGACGTTATTGTGGCGGTTCGCGTGTTAATGAAGCTGCTGCAGCGCCGCGCGTGTGAACGCTCACGTCGCTCTCACTTCGTCGTCTGTGCTGCTCAGCGATGCTGCAGGTTTTAACAGTCGGAGGGAAAAAATCCAAATTAAAAGTTAATGGAAAGACTGTGACACAGCAAACGTCAGGCCTGAGCATTATTTCAGGCTGTGTTGTGATTTCAGCTCATCGCGTTAACTCTTTAATCTTCGTGACATTAAAAACTCTAGAGGCTCCACGCACCTCGCAGACACATCGATCTTGTTTCCCTCAGACGTCTCAGCACCTGAGCAAGTTATAGTAGTCGTTGTATTGATCAACACCCCAATCAGCAGTGCAGATATATTGGGGTCATTTTGTGCTGCAGGGCAATAAAAACCTGAATTATTACACCTGTAATTAACACCAGCATACAGCTAGCCTATAATGCACACTGAGTTACAGTTTAGAGGAGAGTGACTTAAATAAATCTGCAGTCGTAGGCCGGTGAGTCACTTTGAGCACGTATGTCTGAGCACGGTTTGTACACTTGAAGTGAACTCGGGTTCACTTAAAGAAAAATGATCTGTTCCGCTCTCACAGCTCAACATCTAACCGTTGTTCCAGAGGCTTATTTCTGCTGCTCGCCCAGCTGGGAGCAAAAAGTCGAAAAACTTTGGCAGCTTTGCGAGCTGATTTATCTGTTTGGTTTCTGTGTTTTGCACTACTTTGCTTTTTGTGGGACATTTCTCCAAAGAAGCATCATAACCTGAGTCCACTTTTTGTTTTCAGCTTCATTAGGGCAGCTAAGACTCATTAGTTAGACGCAATTAAGCATTTAATAACCTTAATTAGCATCGTTTACCCTTTAGGTCCAGCGTGAAGCAAAGCTAACCTTTAAACATGCAGAACTCAAACTCAGCTCTACTTCCTGTTTCATGGGGACCAAAGAACATCACGTTTCATCAACTTGATCTTTTCTGAACGCCGTTCAGGTAAAATATCACGCCGATCACTTTTCAGCGTCACCATGGATCATTTTCACGCCCCTCTCTCCTCCGGGAAGTCGCGGTGAGTTTGGACGATCCTCAGTTTGTCAAATACACAGTCACATCACATCAACATAAACTACAGACCCTGTAAGACTCTGAGATGTTTCCAAAGACACACCGGTGAGTTTTGGTTGATGTTAGTAAGTAATCGAGTGTTGATTGCACGATATTCCCGATGATCTAAACGAGCAGAAACAGTCCAAAAAAAATATCAGCAGCCTGCAGGAGGAAGCACGGTGAGGATATAAAAAGACGTTGTCGGTGCCCTACAGTGCAACACTTCGGTCTCCACCTGCACTTATGAAGCCGAGGCAGTCCATAATCAGAATTCAGCAATAACAACAGGACACAGTTGGAGCGAGATCAATAAATCATCTCCTTGAAATCCCCGAGCAGAAGTGAAGAATAATCTGCCAAATGAATCAGGACATGTCTCCTCTGAGTGTTATCCATCGGAGACAGATGCATAATTAACGTGCCTTTGGCTTTCATCTCCTTCATCACAGCGAAGTGCCACTTCCTCAGCAACTCTGGCTTTATCAAATACCCCCGAACCCACTGCTGTCACTCCACTACACACACACACACACACACACACACACACACACACACACACTTCTGTCCTTAAACATGCACACACACACACACTCTGCATCTCAGGACAATTTAAAGAGGTATATTCAAAGACTGCCTGCTGACTTTACACTTCCACACACATCAGATGGAGCCGCATTAATACAAATGAAGAAAGTGACAACACGTGACGCAGTTCCTCAAACGACCACTTGAGGCCGGTTCCAGAAGTGAGACAGTCTCCATAAGTCCCCATGTTAGACAGCAGAAATAAACATGTTAACAGCCTGGTACAAAAACAGTTTTGGTCATAGGATCTGATTCAGGACTTTTTAGAACCCTGCAGCGCTTCAGGGCGTCGGTTCAAGGCCCTTTCTTTCAGCCTGATGCCTGGTGTCGTTGATCTTTGAGGGTTTTCTCTGACAGCATTATCATTAGTATACAGACTACATTTATGGTTCCCAGGCTACATGTAGTGAATATTTTTTAAAGATTAAACATTGAATGTGAACATAATGAGACATATCAGTTGATTTTTGTCACGACACGGTTTGTAACAGTTTGATGCAGCAGCAATGATTCGTAGGAATTCTTCTCTGAGCTGTTTGAACAGGAATCAGCGTACTTCATGTCTGTTCTGTGTGTTTTAGGGTCTTCTTTGTGAATAAATGTTTGTACTGTTTGATTGCAGATCGAGGGGAACTGCAGGTGCAAAACTAAAAAAGTCAAGAGTGCAGAGATGCTAAATGTGATGCTGCAGACTGCTCCTTTCATTCTCACTACTCTTTTATTACATTATGTTAATCAGTACTCAGGATGTTAAACGGCGACCTCAGTCAGACCTTTACATGAAAGGACAAAAATAAGTTATATTTATCTTTTAATGATAAAACTGAGAACCGCCTGGAGCTCGACGGTATTTAGGGAAACATCCAGTTCAGAGGTTTTTGTTTTAAATAAATCACGTCGCTGCATCTGCGTTAAAATGTTTGACTTCAGTCGCTGGGACGTGCACACGAAGACGCTGCAGATTCATCCTTTAATTCATTTCCCTGATTAGAGGAGACAGATCACAGCAGAGAAAGGAGGCATTCCCTGCTGTGCAGATAGGTTAAGTGAATGAGTGCCCTCCCCTAATGGAGGAGGGGAAGGACTGTGCCGCTCTCACCCACCTCCCCCCTCTCTCCCTCTCTCTCCGGCTGCACAAAGCCGTCACGACTGCTCCTAAAGAAAGAAGTGAAGCCTCGACAAGATGTGTGCCATTTGAAGGAAAATAGAAATAAAGAGCACAAACTGCCACAGAGAGAAGCTCCTCGACTGATCGGCAGGCAGCCGACTGAAATCATGTGCTAAAGGTGATGTAATCCACGTTTGGTGCAACGTTCAGAGCTGGAGTGAAAACTGAAGAAGTGACAGAAGAAGAGGCTGGTCATGAGGATCCTATTTTTATGATCCACGTCTCATCATTGAGCAGAAATTCAGAATATTTAACCTGAATCATAAACATTAACTCAGCTGTGATTTTAATCTTTCATACTTCTTGTTTTTTACCCTCCAGAGACGTCAGAAAGTTGAACACAATTCAACAAAGAAACAAAATCCGCCCACACCGAATGCTAAACGATCAGTTTTAACATGTTTATGATGCTTCAGATTCTGATTAATTCGATAATTTTTCAGCTCTGCTGCGATTAAAGAAAGCACACAGCAAAACGGTTTCATACGCTTTTAAACTAATTTTCAGAGCTTAGATAATTCATATTCCTTTAATGTATGCAGACTTCACAGGTTAGCTGAGAGGAGATTTTATTTATTTAGCACATTTAACTATAAATATGTCAGAACTGACCGACACACTACAACATGGATACCAGGCCGCTTTTTGCAAAATGACAGTGAACACAGCAACAGAACCTCTGAAACGGCAGTGTCCAGTCTAACAGTGAACACAGCAACAGAACCTCTGAACCGGCAGTGTCCAGTCTAACAGTGAACACAGCAACAGAACCTCTGAAACGGCAGTGTCCAGTCTAACAGTGAACACGGCAACAGAACCTCTGAACCGGCAGTGTCCAGTCTAACAGTGAACACAGCAACAGAACCTCTGACCCAGCAGTGTCCAGTCTAACAGTGAACACAGCAACAGAACCTCTGACCCAGCAGTGTCCAGTCTAACAATGAACACAGCAACAGAACCTCTGACCCAGCAGTGTCCAGTCTAACAGTGAACACAGCAACAGAACCTCTGAACCAGCAGTGTCCAGTCTAACAGTGAACACAGCAACAGAACCTCTGAACCAGCAGTGTCCAGTCTAACAGTGAACACAGCAGCCTATCGAGCTGGTTTTCTTGCCGGGTTTGGCTCCTGGCATCTCGGGCTGAGTCAGTTCATTGAGCTACATGACAGACTGAGCTAACCACAGTTAGTTTTTATTAAGTTGCAACGGACACTGGAATTTATTAATTTGTTTAAGTATCAGATTGATAACACAGAAAGCTTCACTCGTTTTTATTCTTAGACTTAAGTTTAATTAACTTTTGATTGTAGTTTCCAGCTGTTTGTTTTGGAGTCTTATTGTCTTTCTTTATTCTGAAGGTTTTATTACTTCAATAAATTGGCTTTTTTATTTTTATCCAGGTTTTCTTTTGTTTCTTGTTGCACTCAATCTTTTATTTATTTTTTCTCACACAGTTATAATTAAAAAATAATAATAATGAATGTAAATTAAATCTCTGAGTTCATGTTTCCAATATTAAATCCTTGGTGATTGGATGATTTGTCTCGTGGACATCAAACCGACATCAAACCTGCTGATGAGCCAAAATGTGAACGGACGTTTTGTCTCCATCCATCCAGGACAAACAGAGTCTGGAGTCGGTACTATATTCCCTGAATACTGCTGACTGCTGGTTCGGAGGTTGTGTTCGGCTATTAGTGACTGTTAACCAATATCTGACAGGAGGATGTGAATTGACTCCACTTCCTGTTTCATGTGGACTTTAAATTATTCTTGATTATGTTCTCGCCTGAGGGAAAACTTACTTGTTAATCCCTGGTTTATGTCGCACACATGATCTTCAAAAGACGCTCGATGTGAACAAGCGTTGCTTTTGTTTGGGTCTTTATAAGCGGCTGAATTCAAAGAGATAAGATTCAGGCGCATCTGAAACCTGAACATGATGCAACTGAAAGAGAGAGAGAGAGACTCAAAGTACTGAGCACATTTTCTCTAAAGCCCTGCCTTGTTCCCATGAAAGATCGGAGACTATGTAAAACAAATAAATACGTTTAACACTCGTGGGGTGCGTGGGATTGATGCGGGTCAGCGTGCTGAGTGAAAGGAGGGGCGAGCAGCCAGGAGCTGCAGAGCGAGCGCAGTGTTGGTGGGTGCGATGGGGATTAAGAGTACAGCCGACTGACGGCGGTAGATAGAGAGGATTTAAGTGAGATGTGGAAGAGTGAGACCTGTTTTTGGCACAATCATCCCCCCTTTGTGTTGTCACTGATCTGCATTGCAAACTGGCTCCTTCTCCCATGATGCCTCATCTCATCCTGCAAGACTTAAAGAAGAAGGAGGTCAAGAACAGACGAGAAGCAGCCGTACCATTTAGTGGACAAGAGAAGCTCCGACATAAAGCCTGTGAAGGACGGGAGTGAGTGGCTCTGACCTGTACGTTAACCTATAGTTATAATTATAACCTGCAGCGTGATGCTGTTTAATTAAGTGTTATTTCATCTTGTTTTCATTAAGCTTGCTGACGGTTCCTCGTATGCCAACAGGAAATGAATGGATCTTTGTGTTTCCACTTGACTTATGCTGATGAGGGATTGTGATACAGCTGTGGGCTGCAGCCAGCTAACTGCTTGATATTATTCATGACTGTAGTATTAATGAGAAGTCAGATTTGTGGTTAGTTATTATAGTAGATTATATTAGTACAGTCGTGTTCTCCTGATACTGACTGAACAGATCTCTCTCAGTGCTGCAGGCGTGAAATGATCTCCGATGTTCAGGACTGATTGCACACAGGAAGGGAAGCAGTCGGCCTGTTCTCACTATCAGAGCGTCAGATGACTTGGTCAGCTCCAAACTATGACGCTGTACGTACCCGTGTCGTGGTTATGGTGAACCGAGGCGCCGCAGCCTTATGAAAAGTCCTGAATCCTGTGATGCTAACGCCACAGAGACCTGCAGGGATCATGAATTATGGAGCTAGAATGGACAGATACGGACCACGTCTGATGGACGTCACAGAGACTACGTCCAGGTTTTAGACAGTCTGCAGGGACGTCACAGAGACTACGTCCAGGTTTTAGACAGTCTGCAGGAGGTCACAGAGACTACGTCCAGGTTTTAGACAGTCTGTGCTGTAACGTCACTGCACGCTGAGTTACAAGCCTCCTTCAAACGAGCTGCCCTTATTTTCTCGTCACTTTGAGCTCATATTATCAGCGATATGTTTGAAAGAAGCACCGACAAATCTGCTCTGTTTCCTTTACGGTGGAAGTAATTGGATGGCAGCCGACCAATCCCAATACATTTCAACATAATTAACTACTTCATTAAGCTTAGCTAGTCCCAAGAAACCGGGGCAGCACATGTATTTGACTTCATCCCCACTGACTGCCAACGAAGACGCTATTTATGTGCCAATTTTACACTCGAACTGCTTATTCCCGTTTCCACTGTGCAGCAGAATATCACCGCACCGCTCACTACACGCTTACAGTCATGTTGGAGAGGACACGGCGGGTCAGGACCCGGTGTGCTTCATCAGGACACCCCTCAGGAAAACGCAGAGCATCTTTAAGACGTGGAAACCGAAAGAACGATTACAAACGCTTCACTGGGAGATTTCAGACTGTTTAACAGGAGCTCGCGTGTCTAAATTAAGTCGGTGTGAAAACGTTGGCCCGAGAGACAGTCAGTCAGTCAAATGTGAGCAAATGTGCCAAAATGAGACGTCCTCGTTAAATCTGTTCCCTCCAGCTCACCTGCCTTTTTTAAATGTATTATTTTTGTGTGTGCTGCTGCTTCACATGTTGAAGCGGCTCTCCGGGTGTAAACTGAATATTTAGCACCAGATTATAGGCGGCATTATGACGATCACAAGTCGTGACATACCTTTGACTTGAAGAGTTGTGGTCCACTACATTTTGAGTATTCTGGCACTGACTGAGGCTGCTGCTTTAGTTTTAGTCTCTTTTATTTCTGTTTTTCTACATTGTTTTATCTGACCGTGCCTTCATAGAACAGCCTGTTAGATGTTTTATTGTGTTCAGTTGTGAGCTTGATAACGCCCTAAAGCCTGCAAAAATATCCTGGAGAAGTGTCTGTAGTCTCCTCCCAGTTCATTCTGCACGTTTCAACAGTAAATCTGACGTTTTCATTTTAGCCTCTTTTGTCCTGGTTACACGAATCAATAAAAATAGGCCACGTCAGGATGAACGTTATTTTAAATCAGTCCATCCTGAATGGAAATGATTTGTTTTGTCTCCTCTGACGGGTTGTGAAGGTATTTATCTATTTTCCAATAAGCAGCCAATTACAAAAACAAGTTTTTCTTCTCAGTGTTTCTTCAGTAATTAATGCACGGACTTCAACTGCAGCATGATTTCAAACTGTAACAAAGGAAACTAAAGATTATTATAAAGTGAATATTTCTGCGGCTGATTTGCAGCTATTTTCTGGGCAGGCCCTCTTTGTGCAGCAGCATCTCCCTGTTTAAGTTATGAATACAAAATCACGTTAATGTGGCAGAAGGGAACAATGGCGATGATTAAATGTGCGGCGGTTGTGTGTTATTCTATTTTTTTGCTTATTGGCATGCTAACGTAGCGCTTACCTTATCAGCAGCAGATTGCATTCTGCCTCTGGTAATTACTTTACTAACTTTGACATTTCCATGACGGCGACAAAGGGAAGTTAAATTGCTCCGGTGTGTTTTTTTTTTTTTTTTGGTCGCTCATATAAATGATGATATTTAAGCTGGCAGGATGTCGTTCATTCATTCCCACAGAGGTGACCCACAGACATAAAGTATGCCTGTATTTAAGGCTTCAGACATGAACACGAGACAAACCCATTCCTGAAAATGACATGGGTGTGATCCAAAAGTCTCTGATTGTGTCCTCTGATGATCCAATCAGCCTTTTCCACGACTACAACTGATAACTACAATTCAACTGTAGAAGAGAGATCTGTAAAAACTCGCTCGTGGTGATTGTAAGAGGAGTGACTGTAATGATCCTACAGCAGGAAATTCTCTTCACAGCAGCTCGTAAACACGAGGTGGATCAGAAATTTGTCACAAATAAGAAATACATAGAAGAAGGTCATGCTGGTGGCAGCGCTCCTTCTTGCATGGCTGAAGCACTGACAGTGTCCGTGACGATTTGGAGCTCAAAGCTCGGCCAGCAAAGACGTGGCTCACTGGTGGACCTGAGGCGGGCTGAGTGACGCCTGGTTGCTCAAACAAACCATCTCTGTGTCCACGCTCTGAATCCTGCATAACTTTAAGCCTTAATATAATGTGAACAGGTGAGTTGTATATAAATTCACCCTCAGTACAGTTGTCATGAACGGGGAAATTAGCTACAGAGACCAAAACTGTTTTTGTACCAGGCTGTAAACATGTTTATTTCTGCTGTCTAACATGGGGACTTATGGAGACTGACTCACTTCTGGAACCAGCCTCTGAACGACCAAAAGACAGTCAGTGTTTGTATGTGTAACCCTGCAGACACCTGCAGATTTATTGAATGTTGCTGCAGTTCAACCTCAGACAACACACAGATCTATCTCAGCAACACATTTTTAAAGGAAGAGTCGGTGTGACCCGGTCAGTCCTCCTCACCGACTCTTCGACAAACACTCCCCCAGTAAACAGCCTCTGTCTGGGCAGTGAGAGCCGGGTAAGTCCCTCTGTTTCCTGACGGTGATGATGTGATGATGAACTCTGCACGGTGGGTCAGGATCTCCCTCACAACACAACCTGACAGCTTCCTGAAGACTGGAAACCGGGGACGTTTTGTGGATGGAGACATTTTCAGATTTATAGACGAATCCGAGTGGAAACCGGCAAAATAAAATCATATATATCAACATAATGATGTATTTTTCTGGTTGTTGATGAAAACACAAAGATCAAGACTTTTAATGTGTTTGCTGCCTGACATCCAAACTTATTTGATCTCCAACGTCGGGTGCAGTTTGGCACACTGTTGGAGTCTGAATTTGTGATAAAATGGTTTAATTACTCGCCTCACTGGAACAAAGACCCGGTCTGCCAGATGCTTTAGTTATTGGCATCCAGCTGTGTGCGACAGAGGTAAATGGTGGCCATGTGAACACCGACGTTACTCCACAGAGGTGAAGCCATTCTTCTGCTGCCCTCACTGAAAATGTCCTCTTTTATGTCCACAGGCTGTCGGGGCATTGCCGTCACATCATCTGTTTTTCTGTTCACCTTTTTTCTCACCAGGAGGTGCAGTGCTTGTCCTTAACTGTTGCCCTGTTATCTCCCTCCACCCACGACGCAGACCTCCCTTGCCAATCATTGTCACAATGGACACAGTGGCGGTGTCAAACAGGAGCTGTCAGACGGAGTGTTTGAAGTGACAGATGATGATAGTGTGATCCCAGCAGAGAGAAGAAAAGTCCCTGCAGACAGCACAGAAAGGAAGAGGTGTCGCCCTCCATCCACCGCTACGATTTCACCACTTTCACTTTCATTTTTTACCCGTCTGTCAAACAAAACGGCTGCATGGTCAGTGTTTGCTGTGACATGCCGGTAAAGCATCAAGAAATATATGATGTCATTTATTAAATATGTAGTCTGATCTCAAATGAGTTTAACCATCTCGACTGCAGACCACCAGAACTTACCAGGGACCTACCCCGCGCTCACAGCCCAGACTGATTTCTTGAGTTCACTGGGAGGACTGACAGGGTCGCGTTAACTTTACGATATGTCTCGTAGCTGCACTGTTGTTTGTTCTCATGAAGGAAATATCCATTTACAACAGTCTGAGTGCTGTTTGATTTTTCTTTTTGATGTTGAATCAAACTCAGTTTAAAAAGCTGCAAATGCTCTGGAGGGTTAACAGCAAAAACCCCAAACAGCTGCGAGGCAACTCTCCATCTCGGTGAAGCAATCAACCAGAATCACAGAAGAAACATATTTTACTGTTAGCGTATACAGATGGATGATAAATGAAAGTGTCAAAGGTGTTTTGGGGGCTCTGAACAACCTCCCTCCAAAACACACTCCCTCCTCTGGTGTTATACAAACACTGTACATGTTGAAATGCAAATATGTCCGCACACCTGATCCACCAAAGATTTATTAGATATGTTTTCATTCTTATCCATCATCAGTGAAGGCACAGCTCTCAGCGTACCAAGGACGGAGGAATCACAGCGCTGCCATAGAAAGGCCAGAGGTGTGTGTGTTTCTTAAGTCTTAGCGGCCTTGCACTGATAGACCATAAAACATACAAGGCTGTAAAAGGTCTGGAATCATTTGATTATCAAGGTGGAACAATGCAACTACTACAGTGCAAGTGTGCTTGTGGAGAGAATAGACGAGCGAGGACCCATTGAGATGGCCAGGATAACGAGGCACAGGCACAAAGAAACGAGACAGAATTAAGATGTCTCAATCTTTGGTAGTCAGAGGTGAAAATGGACTCAAGAGACCAGAAAGATGATGAAACCCCCTCCAGTGACCGAACATAACCTCTGAAACCAGCAGTGGCATAAAGAGAAGCAACAGTCCATCGTTACTTTTAAGACATGAAGGTCAATCAATCCAGATTTGAACTCTGAATGACTTCAAGTGAAGTCATGAACAGCTCGCCTGAGGTGGACGTGGGCTATGAAGCCATCCGTCCATCTAACAAGTCTTCAAACCAACGCTCCCCTCAAGGGCAGCAACTCTTTTGTGTCCAGGATGAAAGAAACGCCCAACAAACCTCCAACCTAACGAGACGTTTACCTCAAACAGACACTTGATGGACTATTTTCATGCACAGAAAGAATTAGATGTTGTATTTTGGAACAAACTTGACGTCACGTACAAAAGAAAACTTTGTTGTACATTTCTAAAGGGACCGTGGACCTCATTCAGGGATGTTTCCCTTTATAAGCTGACTTGACCACGAGTGTAACCCACATCTTTGTCAATGCACGATGTATTTTAGGTAACAGGGTTATTTCTATGTAACAGGACCTTGTTGGTCGAGTCTTGGCCTCCAAACAGGCCATTCAGAAACAGAAATGTTAGATATAAATACATAAATATTGCTTTTCAGAACCATGCTGACTGGACGCCATTCCTGTTTCTGAGAGGTGACTGCGTCCCAATCCTTGGCAGTATTCATACCCTCCACCCTAAAGAGACCCTCCACTGCCACACTGTGACTCCGCACCGAGTGGGAGGGTGGATGGATTGGACTGGAGCCAGAGAGCCAGTAAACATGGATATTTTCCCTCTCCTATATTAGGTATCCAAGAAGAGATGCATTAGCTGCTGGCTACATTTCTGCACTTGCAAGTTCAATTCATTCAGCTAAATGACTTTTAATCCTGAGTGACCTTTTTTTTCTGCTGCGGTGGCATTTAGTGCAAAGAAAGGAAAGAGAGAAAAGAAGAGCGGGATCTCTGCTGCTTCTCTTAAATATTGTCAAACCTCTTTTTTCTGCCTCCGCTAATGAAAAATATTGTTTCCGTGACTCCGCGGAGCTCGGGATGTTTACAGCCTCCTGAAGACGTCTGATTAGAATCAAAATAAGACACCTTCTCGAAATAATAGCACATATTAAATCACCCTCGTAGGAAAACACAGTTATTAGTCGACATTTCCTGCGATCCAGATGTAATGAATTAATACATTATTCATCTGTTTCCATCAGAAAGTCTGCATGCAGAGAGACAGAGCAGGAGAGACGGTGTGTGAAATGTGTTTTCATGTGCATTGTAGAGGCTGTGAAACGGTGTGCTCCCAATCATTTCTCACATCTACACGCATATCCAACATCGTCACATCAATCTTCAGGGGTTGGAGAACCTCCAGCGTCTCTCTGAGAGTTTGAATTCGCTGCTTTGGGTGGAAACCAGAAGAAGAAGATAGATCATACAGAATGTTAAAACGTCCGCGAGGTTGATATCTGTGCTATTATTTGATATAAAGATATTTGTTTATATCTTCTGTCACCTCCATCCTTGTAAACATCGACGATCAATGTTCAAAAAGGCGCCTGTGACGTGTTTAACCATCAGACAAATAAAACATGATCACATCGCCTCGCTTTAAGCCTCTCTGCAGCTGGTCAGCTGTAAATTTTATGATTTTTGCTGAAGACTTTTATGACTGGTCTGGGTTTACCTTCTGACTACATCATTGATCTTTTTTTAAGCTCACGAGAGCTGAAATGCAGCACCGAGATCCTCGGGCAAAGGTTCTCTAAGCTGTTTTATAGTCTACAGTCTCCAGTTTTCAAATTCAAGCCTTTCAAATGGCTAAGAAAACTTTGCCCGAGGATCCCGGGCTGCTCCAGCTCACATGGGCTTAAAAGATCGATGATGTAGTCAGAAGGTACGTAGGCAGGCTCGGCCTTTAGAAAACCACATATCAGTCTCACGGAATAAATCTTCAAATCTTTCTTTACAAAAATGCTTCAAAAAGGCCAAATTATCTTGTTTTTATCGCAGTTTCCTCTCAACGTTTTCAGAGCTGCGAACATGAACAACTCACATATTAAATATGTAAATTATATATCTAAAATTTATATCAGAAGCACCTTCGTTGCCTGCAGTACGGCTCAGTCCTGCACCGCTTGTTACCGTTTCATCCTCTTTCCATTTAAACTGATGATCCCGATGTTTCTCTTTACATTACCTCGCTTCGTACGCATCCGCAGCCATTTGCGTTGGGCCGCGATCCTGCGACCTTTGCATTAAAGCCTCATTGAAATTCATTTAAAAAGGTCATGGACCAGCAACCTTAGGCTGCCCTACGGCCTCAGACTGGGTCTTTCTTTTGATGGGGTGATGCGTCTTCGGCTGTAACGGTACCAAACCCACGAGGTCTCCTCTAGCATGACTGCACAGGGCTTATCGGGGAGGGTTTCATCAAGGCCTGACCGGCTGAGAGCCTCAAAGGAAATGAAAGAGAAAGGCTCCATGTAAATCACCGTGAGGAAATCAGCACGTGGAGACTGGAAGGAGCAGCGAGGATGTTATCATCAGAGAGAGATGGTGAAAGAAGAAGGATGAGGACAGGGTGTGGCTACGAACGCCACATTAGCATGTTTACATCAGTGGTTCTTTGTCCTGAAGGGACCCAGTTTCTACGCCTGACTCGGTATTCTACACCTGATTCATGCCAGACGATACAGATGCACAACATAAAACTTGGGTGGGTGGAACCAAACTGGCAACTCAATGTGAGAAACACGTGAGCTACCAATTAAAACATCAATTCCTCCGCTTCTCTCTTCACACCCTCGGCATCATGTTTCACACCTTCAGTGCATTAAATCAAACGCACCTCTTTAATATCATCATCACTTTTGCAGGAACTAAAGCCCAAACCCATCACATCGTTATTTCCACGAACCCAGAGACGTTGTGAGTTGCAGGTCTTGGCAATTGAGGTTGTTTATAGCTCTTGGCAAGGTAGCGCGTTGCCCCTTGAAGTTTCCTGTGGTTCGCCCTTGTATGAAGCTCTACTCTACTCTCCGCCTTCATGTTGAGTGTCCGGAGGCTCGGCCAGTGTATGAGGTCAACGCCAACCTCCAGTGAAGGCTACTTCCTGAAAGACCGGGCAAGAGAGTTCAGATGAAAACAAGCTGACGAACAGATCCACGCCGGCTGACAGAACGGTGATCTGAGAAACTAAAGAAGGAAAAATCATGTATTTATTACAGAGCTCTCCTTTTGTATGAGTGCAGGAGAGAGCAGGAAGAGAGGTACTTTGGGGGGGAAGCAACAATAAAAACGCTGCACCGCCAAGGTGCCACTTCAAGTTTGTCAAGTGGGATGCCGAGGAGGAGGAGGAGGATGGGGGAGCGAAGGAGCTTTGGCAAGCCTGGCATCTCTGGGGGCGCAGGAACTCTGTCAGTCTGATCAACTCACATGCAAGGCAGCTAAACTTGGAAATGAAACCAAGGAATTCAACGTGTCTTTGAACCATCACTGCTACCGCGAGTGAGTGGCACATTACAACAAAACTTTGAGGGGTGAACTAACCGAATATTTGCCTCAAATCTTCACTGATAGACCAACAAAACTGGTCCCATTTAAATCCTTTCGCTTCATCTATTTTCCTCCCTCCCTCCTTCCTCCATCCTTCCTCCTCCTCCTGCTGCCTCGCTCTCCTCCTTTGCACCCTGTGGGAGTACGGCACTTGTCAAGCCGTGTAAAACTCAAAAATCTTGACATGACAGAGCTGCAGCTACTCACAGGGTCTTTGAAATCATTAACAGACAATGGCTCGGAGAGTATAATGCCACTCAAAGCTCCGCGCTGCTCCGTACAGTTCAACAATTTAGATGCAGGAAGAATAAAATAAGAGGGGAAGTAGATGAATCCATCACAGACTGTCAGAGCGAAGGAGCATGTGATCAGTCAGAAATCAGAAATATATTTTCAGACGAGAGGGCGAGAATATTGTATTTTACTTTTTAATATTTGCTCTATCTGCAGTGAGCTCGCAGATATTGAGAGAGACTGGTAACACAGTGATTTTAGCAATCCAGCCTCGCTCTGTAAGCACCTTAAATGACCCGAGTGTATTTATTGGGCCTAGTAAATACTTCAGTGGTTTTCCCGATACTTGCTTGTGCCAGGTTGGAGCAAAGACTTTTATTTATTTTAGCCCGTACATGCACATTCTGCCTTCCACTACAGCCATCTCTCTTCACTCTGTAGGTCTCTATCCTCACACTGCAATGCCAAAAAGCCAGTCGGTGTTTATACGGGTATGTACAAACGTCCACTCCAGATACCAGAACATTTATTGAATGTTAGCTGCAGTTCACTCAGAACGTCACAAATGAGCATTTTTTAACTCCTAAATTAACAAATATATGTGGGACGGCCCGGTTGGTCCACCCTGCCGACTCTTCGGTGAACACTCCCCCAGAAAACAGCCTCCATCTGGGAGGTGAGAGCCGGGTAAGTCCTGCTCGTTATTTACAGTGATTATACAATGAAATTTCGAGAATATTATAATAACACACAGTTTTGTGGTAGTAGGCAGTGTCTTTTGCAACTTTATGTGAAAATATCTTCAGATTTATGTCGAATTGTCAGAACTGTCTGGGGGAGTGTTCGCCAAAGAGTCGGCAGGGACGACGCGTAACTTTGAAGAAGGTACCAACAATCTTTAGTTCATCATGTAATCACTGTAATAATTGGCTCTCATTGCCGAAAAACAGTCTGTTCGCCGAAGAGTCGGCTGCACGGATTGACCACGTCACACCAGTTTTTCCACATTAATTCGAAGATCTTTCCTCATATAAGTTGCCAAACACACTATCTACTACCACATTACTATTGTGTGTAATGTAACAATGTGGGTTGCTGGAAGTTTCATCACATAATCTCTGTAGATAAACATAGGCACTTAGGCTGCTCTCGCTGCCCAGACAGAGGCTGTTTTTTGGGGGAGTGTTCACCGAAGAGTTGGCAGGGTTTTTTTAAGTGTTGAATCACACTAAAAAGCTACAAATGTCAAATATTTGGTATTAAATTTAAGAGGAAGTTGGGTTTTTTAAATGAAAATAACTCGTGGTTGTGGAGCTCTTTGTTTCTGAGATAGAGCTGTTTGTTTGAGCGATGGTTCTGGAGGGTTAAACACAATGTGCCGTTCACCTCATAGATCTGCAAAGATCTACTGCAGAGTTTTAAACTCTGAAGAAAAACTGATTAAAAATATAACCCTTTATTAGATAAAATATAATTTACTGCTCTTTCCTGCCTCCTCTGGTGATGGTGATCAGTCGGTTGCGTGCTCCCCCTTTGGGTGGTGGTGGTGGTGTGGGGGGGCTATAATTGAACTCTTGAAATAAAGATAAAGAAAAGCAGAGCCGCAGGCTTCGCTGGAAGGCTTCAGTATCTGACCATAATCTGTGAGAAATGCATCCGTTTGGTGCCCACTCTCATCCAGCAGCCTCGACACTCCACTGCTCTCCAACCTCTTTATGCTCTGACAAAATGGTGCACATCTGAAATAGGAAATCGAGAATGGAGGAAGAGGAAGAATAAAAAAAAAAGAGGCCTCATCCCATTATTTGACCCTAGATACTGTGTTTACTGTGGAGATATCTCCTCCAAAGCATCCCGGCTTCTCGCCGTCTGACAGCCAGACAGCGTTTTCACGAAGCCCACCCACTCTAAATCCTGTTTTTTTTCCCCTGCTGCCTCACAGAGAGAAAAATATTGAGTGTATGCTCCTTCACCTTTCTCCAGTAGCTATCTGATCTGACATTAGGGCCTTTTATAAGGTTACCTCCCACTCATCCCTCATTACCAGACCCTCAGTGGTGCCATTATCACTTTAGATAAGGCTACAATAAACTACACTCTCAGTCCAAGGGCTTCGCTGTTTATCAACTTCCACTCTCCCCCAGCATGCCCGGAGAGGCTGCCTCGCTTCTCATCCTCGCTTATCAACTCAGTTGCTGTGACAGGGCCTGTGGACCTTAATCAAGTCTTGGCTGGAGTCTCGTCTTCTCTATGTAAGACCATTATTTTTTGTTGTTGTTGTCTCTTAACGAAGGAGCAGGAGGCATATTTAATGCCCGCTCCGTGCCTGCTGGATGCAGGCTAATGGATACGGGGGACAGTGGGGCTCGTGTCGGGCTGGTTATGATTTGGGTCGAAGCCAACCAGCGAGCCCAGTGAGTCAGAGCAATTTGGACCGCGGCCATGTTTGATTTACATGATTTCAACGAGGCAAAACCCAAAATCCATGAAGACTGAAGAGCAGATGGTGAAAGAGCAGACGTGACAAGAGACACAAAGATGTCGTACCAACAGAAACTGCAGCTCCTCTAACGTCCACTTGAGGCTGGCAGTCTCCATAAGTCCCCATGTTCAAATGTCCAACTTCACAAGAGAAGAGAAGTAATATCAGCTCTTGTGCGTGGACGTTTAATTAGCTGTTGTAGGACAGGAGCCATAAACCTGCAGCAGGTGGGAGATGAATGTCGCCGTCATCAATCATTTAAATATTTACCGAGCACGGAGCAAAGAGTGTCCGAAGCTTCAACATCATCCTCGCTGAGCACGGCCTTCCACATCTGCAGAGCTTCAAGTGGGCCGTTTATTAAAGCTCCCGTGGTGACTGCTCTGCTCCCCATTAAAAAGACGACACCACCACAACACAACACCACCATCGCCACCTCCACCCCCGAGTTTACTGCATAGAAAAATAATGAGGCGAGATTAAACGGGGCACGCTCAGATGGATTTGTGCCTCGCGGGCATCACATCACAGACAAATGTCGAGCGGTAATATGACAGAGCATCGTGATGCCACTGCGGCACGCCGGTCAGTAAACTCAGGTACTGACTCCAGGTCCACTCAGCCAAACAAGCAGCGAGCAGAGATTTTATGCAGCAGCCAGACTGGAATAAACAACAAAAGGCCGAAACAAGTGTCCACTGGGAAGCGTGAGGCGCACTACTATATTCAAGCGGCACACCTTTGTGATGGGCTGAATGGTAATGGCAAGGAAACACATCATTATCTGGAGGTGAGGCACTCGGCTGCTGCTCTCCACGTCTCCCTCCCTCCCCCCTCCAGGACTTCCTGTGTACAAGTTAAAAGGCTGATTTACATTTAAATTGAGAAAGTGAGGCACAGGCGGTAATTGGTGCGTCCACGCAACGTTCACGCAACGTCCACACATGAATACATGCATGAAACCAAAGAGACATCTGAAGACGCCCTCAACTACCAGTACATCTGTGAGAGCGAAGAGGAGACCACGTCCAGGTTTTAGACAGTCTGCGAGGATGTCACGGAGACTACGTCCAGGTTTTAGACAGTCTTTGGACGTCACCTGAAGACGTCCTGAGCCTCTAAAGAGTGAGGGAGTTGAACTCATGACACGAATACCATGTATCTTCTGTGCAGGTACCGTGCAGCAGACACTGCCTTCATTATATCAGCAGCTCTGTAATTCAAAGCCTCCTGCAACACAAAACACATCGGCCTGTGCACCAACCTAACAGCTCTGTCAATAGCTGCAGCTGTTTGTTTACCCCAGCCGCCTCCGAGCAGCGCCGGCTGGGGAAACGCCGATGCAACTGCAAAGTGTAACATGGCCATAGATCTCAGTGACAAAGAACAAGATTCATGTCTGCAATACCATAGGAGAAAAATATGTTGATGTTTGTACTATTTACCCACACACTGCTCGGGCTAAGGCTGGTAGCTGCATGATGAAATGATTGCAGCACACTAAAAATCTGAAATGTGAGTAAATAAATAAAAATATAGAAAACACAGTGTGTTGGGCAATCGCAAACAAGTGGACCCGCACACACACACACACACACACACTCAGTGGAAGGAGTTAAAGTCAACAGAGGAATGGGTGAATAAATAAATTAGATCTTAATACAGAGAACATGTATATTAATAGGTTCAGAAGGTTCATTAAGAGTTAGAGCAGACGTAGCAGCCAGCTAATAACAGTCCACGTCCTCTTCGCTCTCTTCTCCTCTGCCATCATGTGCAGCTAACAGCAGCTCCAGCTGTCAGCAGTTTACTTCACTGTCCATCATAAACTCTGTAAATCACAGAGAGTTGAGGCGGAGCAGCCGGAGGACATCAGAGGGAAAACCAGGAAACATTTTCTCCATAAAATCTGATCCAGTTTCACCAGAATCAGTGAAATAGTTGGTGTGTGTGACTCAGTGCCGTAAAGCGCTACGTACTTCTCCCGACCCGGAGCCCAAAGTTACAACTATACATATATTGTGTATGTGTGTACGCATAGATTCATATTGCATGAATGGCCACAGGAAGAGTAGCTCTGTTATAAGAGAGGAGCTAACGGGGATCTAAATAAACAAACAGTTAAACAATGATATTCAGCACCTCCCCTCTGCTATAGGCTGTCAGCGGCTGGCAGGCCTTCCACCTGACAGCTTTAAAATGTGTCTCCCTTCTTCTGCCTTCAGCTTCTTTTTCCCATTTAAGTGCCGTATAAGCTGCAACTGTGCTGCATCAATCACTAGCAGGCGGCTTGCTCATTAGCTGCAGCTCAGAATGCCAAACATGACACATAAGGGATGGAGCCGGCGTGGCATGTGACTGCCTTCCTCTATATCACAATGACCCCTAAAGGAAATCCATGAGCTGATCAATGACGATTGATTTTCAGTTGATCAGGATGATTTGAGGCAACAGCATGACGGTGTCTTGTCGTTATGCTGGCAGTCAGAGAAGAGGTTAATGGCAGTGACGGCGATGCCAAAGGAGCCCGAGGCCTCTCGAGACGCGTCTCTAACTTCCTGTGCATTAACGTGTTCGGAGGTCTGTAATCATCAGTAACATGGAGGAGATGAAGCAGCACAGCACTGTGCTCACTGGGTTAGCTCTGTTAGCCCTTTTAGCTCCGTTAGCTGTGTTAGTTCCACAGCAATAGTGTTTTGCTAGCAATAACGTTAGCAGTGGCCCGGCGGTAACACCAGCTGACAAACAGCTGGCCCAGAAAGCTAACGTTAAACCAGGATCACCGGCGTGGCAACCAAGGAAGCTGCTGGAGCTGAGGAGGTTGAGGCAAACAGCACATATGTATATCAAACACTGACGCCAACACTGCCGTGCTGAAATTAATATCACACAATACCATGAAGTACATGTAAAAGTCAGCCTAGTTATTTAAATAAAGTTATTGCGTTGCTAAATTTAAGTTGTGATTGATGGAGCTGCCTACGCGTTGGACCTGGCTGCAGAGAGCTGCACATCGCTGCACTGTAAAACACAAACGAGCTGTTTGCCAGACTATATTGTGTTTGAGTTCAGTAAAGACGAGAAGACAGAAGATACTCAGTGTCCGCTGTGTTCAGCTATTTATAGAGAAGGTACTATTAAGTATAATACGGCTGTGTTTTGAGTCAGACACTTCTATAATGAATGCTATAGGACCTGGGAGTGGCTCTGAGGTTGAGAAATCCCTCTTCAATATGACATTTCTGCTATCTTGTTACTTTGTCATTTTTAAGGCGGTGAGAGAAGCCTGATGAATCTCACTGCCACAATACCCCTGAGCAATGATTTCCAATAATATCTTGATGGAAGTATGGGCTGTGCTGCAGGGCTGCACCGATACGTCAGCACAGCCGATACTGGATTTTACTCAAACAGCAGCAACATCTGAATGTCCACAAAACTCAGCACATTACAT
Organism: Nibea coibor; assembly: GCA_023373845.1. NCBI lineage: Eukaryota > Metazoa > Chordata > Actinopteri > Sciaenidae > Nibea > Nibea coibor. The sequence continues at coordinate 22,988,565 of CM041733.1, forward strand.
TATTTAATTACATTATGTCCATAGTTTTATCAGCATACCACGTATCGCATACCTTATGACATAATTATACATAAGTTTAAAGAGTAGCGTCATTAGCTAACGTAAGTTTCTGGTCATACCAGAACAAATTGGTGTTTATTTCTTACAAATTTCAGTCCTGATCATCACTGACTGCAGTAAAGCACACACTCTCATCTAATATTGAGATTATACAACAGTTACCAACTTAAATTTAACATATAATCAAAATAAGTTCATATTTTTCAAATAAACAGGGTAGATCGAGTGAAGCCAACACAGTTGAGTCTCCATAAGTCCCCATGTTCAAACGTGCCAGCAGAACTCACCTGTTTAAATTAAGGCTTAAAGTTATGCAGGATTCAGAGCGTGGACGCTCAGAGATGGTTTGTTTGAGAACCCAAGCAGGACTACAAACATGGCGGCGACAAGAGCGACCACACCGAGCTGTGGGGGCACAGATACGGCGTTCAGTCTTTATACAGTCAAATCACTTCAACCCTGTTTCCAGAGATTTTCCTTCTGAATTCAAGTTTCTTTCTGTCACCAAACTAAAACCAGTTTAATTGCCTCGTTAACATGTCGTCAGTCTTTCCACTGTTCTAACGATCACCAATTCAGCTCTTGGTTGAAATAAACACTGAAGCCACAAAGTTAGATATGAAATATCTCGACGGTGCTGTTCCTCCAGCTGTTGCAGACCATTAAATTAACAAAATATGACAGAAACGACCAGTAATGGACCAAACTGGCCGATCATCCAACCACAGTGCTTTCACCTGGCAGTCTAAACTGTGTAATAAAATATTAATGTAAGTCTCAACGAAGGTAAAATCTGGTCTCAGGTCTGTGAGATTAATCCTGATGCTGTAAAAATCTTCATATGTAACATTGTTTTTCCTCCTCGTTTCTTTTATTAGTGTGCAGAAACAAGTTAATCACAGTGAGCCCACAATGCTCTGACATCCTGATCCTTCATTAAAGACGAACGTGTGCTACGTTATCGTAAACACTCCTCACTCCCAGAGCTTCGTGGTTGATGTGAAATTAAATGCTCATCAGCTTCTCCGTTGATTATATGATGAGCAATCAGTGCTGCGTTAGCCGCCAGGAGATCAACCCGAGGCTGAACTTTCCCTCCAGCTCAGAGCAATTTCAGCAGCACATGTAGCGTCCTGCACGCGGGTTGTTGTTGTGAATCAACGACAGGATCCATTGAGGGGATCTGCAGGACTTGACCTCCACGTAACACTGCTGTCAGTCAGGTGAACACGCCGTGACATAACACTTGGCTGCCCGTGGTTGGAGAAGACAGGGGTTCCCTCTGGGGGCATGACCGGCACGTCAACTCATCTTTTGAACACAGGGAAGCCATATTGACTTTCCCAGTGGAGCGTGATCGTGCTTGTTTATGCCTCATCCGTCTTTAAGGACCTCCTCCTCCTCCTCCTCCTCCTCCTCCTCTTCACCTTGTCTTTCTTTTTCTGTTTCTGTTTGCGGTCAGACTTTAACCACAGTCATCTCAGGGCACGGAGGTGCACACTACACGGCTGATACTGCTAACAAACGACGCGTAGACGATATTTTATGACGACGTCCAGGATTTATGAAGAGGTCAAGATTCCACTTCAAACCATCAACAATGTTCAATTAACTGATTATAATAAAAATCTGACTTTAAGTAGTTCTGATCGAGCAATCTGATTGGTCCACATTGTCACATCCTGAAAATATGAAACATGTAAACAATTAGCAACTAGCTGAGAATCATGCGACGTTCACGGACTAAATCTGTCCATGGAAAACTTTCAGCAGATATCTCAGTCACAAGAAGACTCAGCCTCCCAGACAGTTTAGTGTTTTTATGTGTGCTATTTATTATTTAGATCTAATGACGTCTGGGACTAGAAATCTGTTGCAGGTCGTTACTAAGGCTCGGACTGCCACCAGTTTTTAGTCGCGTCCGCTGACAGTATAAAGGATGGACGCAGTGGGTGTCGTTTAGCTCAGTTGGTAGAGCATCCGGCCCGTGTACAAAGGCTCCGTCCTCGCCTGTCACTGTTCAAGCTGCCTCTGTCAAATAAAGCTCAAAAAGGCCAAAAGAAATATCTTTAAAAAGAAGAATGGACGTCGTCTGTGACGTCCCCCACAGGCTTCTGTACCGTCCGGCTTTGCTTACACGTGGCATGCAGAGACGTCTATGCAGCGTTACGATCTGAACATGATGCAAACTTCAAACTCAAACTCTGCTTTTGTGTCTTTAATGTACTTTTTCCACCAAATACTTTCTTTATGAAGAAACCTGATGCTTTGTGAGAGTTTTGCCGCCTGGCCTTGAAGTTGTAGACCGAAAGTCCCTTTATTTCCCTCCATAAACCTTGGGATCCATTTTTGTCCTTCTTTCAGTTGGAAGAGCCACAACTGTCCTTGAAGATTTCAAACATAAAGACCTTCAACATTTTCAATACCGAGCTCAGGATAATTGAATTCTCTGGATATTCTTTTGATTATTTCAAGACGTGTCGCGCTGCAGATGTTTAATTAAAAAAAATGTTTCCTCACAAGTCAGGACATCAAAGAACAATACTCCATCGCCATTAAAGCTGTGGACGCATCAATGCAACGATTAGGACATATCATTGGTGCCATTAGGTGAATTATGGAGAATGAAGTGCTTTGATCATTTGTTTTCTGTACTTTCAGGTATTCTCTGTGGTCTGCTCATAGTCTATAATAACAGGCAGGTTACTGTGTTCCCTGTTAGACTGCTGACTGCTGGTCTGGAGGTTGTGTTCGGTCACCAAGGGATGACACTAACATTAGCTCGTAGCGGTAGCTGCAGTGCATACTGGTGTGGGTGTAAGAAACATGTAAAAATGAGGAAGTAAACAGGCTCTCTGCTTCCTGTTTCATGTAAATTTAACCTCGTCTGTCTCCGTGCTGTGATTTCCATCCTCAGCTTGATCCAACACTCAGGCCTCCATTTTCAAGTGTCAATCAGTCGACTTCAGTCGCTCCCACATTCTCCCACATTTTGTGCCAAACTGTTGTTGCCAACGCCGGCCTCGGACAGCGAGAACACAGGAGGACGGCTGCCATCTCCAGAAGGAGAGTCAGATGGCAGCGGGGATTTCTTTGTCTTCTTCCTCTCTCAAGCATCTCTCTTTTTTTTTTGCTTCAGGCTGATGTTCAGGAGACGAAGTGACAGTATGAACGCGTTGGCCTCGGCTCATCTGCATGCGTTAAAGCGATTGCTCACCTGCAATCTCCTTAAACGGTACACGTGAACCAGTTCTGCTGAGCGTGGGGATCTGGCACACAGTGCTCGGGTTATTAATGGGGCTCGAGGTTGTCCAAGTTTTGACAGCTGCAGCTTTGCCCCTGAGTGATTCAGCCCCGACCCGAGCCTCCTGCGGATCACACGAGCCCAGAGGACTGAGTAATACATAACACGTCGCCTCTCTAATTAGAGAATCCCACAAACGGAGGCTCGTCGGTCTCACCTGTGCGTCCCCAAACGCCAGCTTTAGCCTGAAGCTGAGCGGAGCGCCTCGATTTTTCAGCTAAATACCCTTTTGTGCTGTGCACTTGAGCGCGGCGCTGTAAAGGATTGCTCCCAGGTATCGCACACCTTCACCGGCTTTTCCAAAATCATCACTTCCAAACTTCAGGCCTCCAAGACCTTTTTCAGAAGTACAGTAAACCTCCAACTTAAACCCATAACGCAGAAAATAAACTGGATTTACACGAACTGACCTCGCTGCTTTGGATCAAAACATCTTTGCTACGACGTCCAATCACAAAGCGACAGCTAAACCAGCACAAACCGTCCACACGCGACATAAAGCTCGATACAATGCACGGCATAGATCTGTCTCACCAACCAGCACGAGAACAATCGTCCATTTCTTTGACTGCCGCCATGAAAAATATTCTTTGACTGGAAATCTCAGAGAAAGCGTTGGACCGACCTCCTCTGAGAATAACAGAACCGACCCGTCTACAAACACCTGACAATTATCTCGAACTGGAAGATACTTTTTATACAAACGTAATGAGGAATGTTGAATAAAAACCTTTTCACACAAAGTCACAGACAATAAAGGACTCCACCCTGTTATTATGAACAGCAACACCAACCGAGGAAGCACCGTCTCATCGCCATGCAGAAGGAAACACCAGAGGCAGGTCCAAAAATAGAATAAATGATAAACAGAACAACGAATAAAACAATTAAATAAAACCCATTAAAATGTATAAATAAATAAAACAGAATAAAATATATAGAGAGACAAAAATAAATAATAAAGATCGAAAAACAGGTTAAGATATTAAAAATGAATGTAATTAATTAATTAATTAAAGTGAAAACGATGCAGATTAAAATATATAAACAGGCAAATATATAAATATACATATTTAAATAAATTATGAATCTATAAATAAAGTTAATGTAAAAACTGTTTTTGTGTTTTTAACGTAGTTAAATTATTTCTACGATCTGAAGTCTGTCCGTATGCTTTGTCTCTGTGATCACTGTGATAAGATGGCGACTTGTTTGAGGTTCGATTCCTGTCATCGATGACGTCAGTGTATGTGTGTATGACTCTCCGCCTGTCCAAACACGAGGTTTACCCCAAAAAGATTACCCCGACTCTTGAGCCCTGAATGTCACAGGTTCAAGAACCAGAGTTAGTTTAGTGTCAACGGCGTTCTCCTGAGCCACATTTTTGTTGCTAATATTTCACGATTTCAGAGTTTTTGAACTATCTCGACGTCACATTTCAGCTCCTAACGTCTCGTGGATGGTTGCACACACCACATGCAGGATGCACGCACAGTCTCAGCTTATTTCCATCCAGCGTTTTGCAGAATTTTATTCAGTTCCTCCTCCACGAATCTCAACGAGCAGCAGCCGGTTTGAGAGCGGCGACACATAAAAACAGAGGCAATCATTTAAAAACCTCTCAGAGTTAGACTGAACAAAAAGGTGGTGTTAGGATGGTGTGTTGGTGTGGTAGGGGGTCGCCTCAGTTCGCACCGACACCACACACACACACACACACTCATAAAACAAGGCAATAAAGCTGCTATCCTCTTGAGAGTTGATGTACGGTGCCTGAAAGAGAGCTACTGAGAGCCATATTAAAGGCTTTATTACCAGTGTCAGAATCAAATTAGTGGTGGTGTGCCACACTGTGTGTGTGTGTGTGTGTGTGTGTGTATTCAGCCTGACTCGGCAGGTTTTTTTCCAGCGCACAAGTCGTCACACACAGTTGACTTTGAACGCTTGAACCTCGACATTAAAGTTGGGCGATAACATTTGGAAGATTTCCATTTGGAGCCGAGCGAGTCGGCACAACAACAACAGGTGAATTAGATCGAATCCCACAGGAGGAGGCAGGCGAGGAGCCGGCGCAGCAGGGAGCTTTATTAAAAAGGAGCATTATAAAGTTCTGGCCTCCTCTCACGGCGTCTCTGCCTTGCAGGCCTCGCTCAGGGTCGACCGAAGCGACACAACAATGGTCAGATTTCTCACACGGCAGCCGTAAATCCAGCGCGCTAAACGTGAAGTCATCACGAGCCGCGGAGAGGGACAGCACAACGAGATCAATAAGACCAGTCAGAGCTTTTAAAGCTCTCCCAATCAGCACTTTTCAACTCACTTCATTTACTCCTTTGTTCACAATTTACTGCAGCAGCAGCAGCAGCTCGGAGGAGGAGGTGGAGGAGGAGGAGGAGGAGAGGAAAGTTTACACATCAAATACAAGCTGATTAAACATCCTCACATCGCTCCGTCGCAACTTCTCACATCACAACCGATCATTCATCTACAAGTCGACAAGCTTCTGAGCGACTGGGACTTTCTAAAGAGGAGGTGACGGAGGAGGACCAATTCACCAGCTGCTTAGCTGAAATTACATCACCAAGACGCCGGCGGAGGAGGGAGGACTTCTCCGGTTAAATGGCATCAGACACAAAAACTGCATCCAAACTTGCAGACAGTGACGGAGGAGAGGCTCGTTAACTCACCCGTGCTGGCAAAGCAGCAGCAGAGAAGAAGGAGGAGAAGCTGGCAGGAGGTCATCGTCGCAGGCAGCCGTTTAACATTCAAAGAGTTGTTGTAGCGTCCTCCGTCAGCTCCGTCGCTCTCTTTTTTTGTTTCTCCTCTTTCTCGGCTCAGCGGCTCTTTCTCTCCCCTTCACTCTGCATCAGCTCCCATGCTCGCTCGCTGCTCGCTCTGACTCTGCGCCTCCCTCTCTCCTCCCTGCATCCCCCTCTCTCTCTCCCTCTCTCTCTCTCTGGTGAGGAAAGTGCTTAAGAGGCTGGCTCCTCCTCCCTCTCCTCCTCCCTCTCCTCCTCCTCACAGCGGTCCGAGGCATGGATGATATCTGCTGTGCATTATCATTTAATGGGACGGCAGCGTAATGTTCAGCACTTTGTACAAATGGACAATAAAATATTTATTGTATTTGTTGACATTGAGGACGGAGATTCAGCGACGATGAAGTCAGACGAAGAAAATTAAATAACATTTCAAATTATAAAGATTTTTTATTTTTGATTGTAGAACTGCAGTTCCTCAAACGCCCACCTGAGGCTGGCTCCAGAACCGAGTCAGTCTCCATAAGCCCCCATGTTGAAATGTCAGTTAACTCTGTTTGTTCCGTTAGCTCTGTTAGCTCTTTTAGTTCCGTTAGCTCTGTTAGCTCTTTTAGTTCCGTTAGCTTTTTTAGATGCGTTAGCTCTTTCAGCTCCGTTAGCTCTGTTAGCTCTTTTAGTTCCGTTAGCTGCGTTAGCTCTGTTAGCTCTTTCAGCTCCGTTAGCTCTGTTAGCTCTTTCAGCTCCGTTAGCTCTGTTAGCTCTTTTAGTTCCGTTAGCTGCGTTAGCTCTGTTAGTAAATGACACCGGCTCCTCTCCACCGGTCTGAAAATGTTGTCGTCTTCCCGGCAGTCCGACTTCACAGCAGAAACAAAGACGTTTACAGCCCGGTACCAAAGACAGTTCTGGTTTAATGGAGGTGCACACACTCCTTTGATGAAGACGTAATTAAACTAAAGCAACACATTTAAAATATTCATGCTTTCAGCTCAGTTGAAATGTAACACAGTCCGTGTGTCGACGCATGTTTAAGTGTTAAAACTGTACAATTAAAGGGTAAATCATCGTTATTCATCGTTCACGTGTTTGAAGATGAATATTTAACACTTCAGGTGTTAATGTGTAAATTGCTGTATGTTGGAGTCGCAGTCGAACACAAAGAGAAAGAACAGAGGTCTGAGCTTCAGAGCATAAACAAATTAATCTGCATGTATTATTTTTATTCTCAGTGAAACTTATGTTTCTATTCATGAGTCGGAGAGAGTCAGCTCTTCATTCACCGCAGGCACGCCCAAATATTAAACGAAATGTTCATCGCCTCACGTCAAATGTATCGTTTAACAACATACGGACACTGTCCTCGTGAGACGTTAACGATAGTTTGGACGGCTTGGTTAAAGGGGACGTCACGAAGACTACGTCCAGGTTTTAGAGTTTACAAGCAGAACTGATGTTGATTTTTCACACGTTAATTTGTCAGACCTGTTTTGTCGGTGCTTCTTTTGTACACTGTCCTGTATTTTAACAGTTTGACGTGGATTTGATTGGCTGAAATATAATTAAGATGAATAAATCCATCAGTAACCAGTGCCATGTATGTCCCGGAGGGAGAGATACTAATTATGAACAGTTAATCCTCGAGTTGAGCAGGGATTTGGTTTAAAACGAAATAGATAATAACAGTTTTGGTGCCATTTGTTAACATATGAATGACATGTATGTTAAAAGGAGCATACTGATGATCCATGAGATTTGTCTAATTTTGCTAAACACGTAAACCGATCTGCTCCCGTGGTTCGTCCCTTCAAAGATTAAAATAAATCAATATTTTTCATGTGTATTTGTTACAGTCCTTATTTCTCTACTGACAAATTAAGAAACTTTTCTTTTAGCTACTTTTAATTTAGCAGTGCTGTTAATGCCAATGGCTGTGAATCATGCCGTTACGGTTTAATAAACATTAAAGTCAAGAAACAATTGTCAAGAAATTGAAGTTAAATTCGAAAATTACCCACATGTTTATGACAAACCTTCACGCTGCTGTGTCGGCTCGCTCGGTGTGACGGTATATCGTGGTTGATCATCAGTTACCATCATCACGGTACTTTGGGTTCACTAAATATTCAGACAGCACTGTAACAATGGCGAACTCACTGGTTGTACTTGGTATGAGTGATTTCAGGTCACGACAGCCGCTTGTAAACCAAAAATGTCACCACCGTTAGAGCGGGACTGCGACTCGAAATCGCGGAAGAAGAAACTGACATTTAAGATTTCAGGTCTGCGTGACCGGTAAATACCGTGGATGTTATTCTGTCACAGGAAGTATTTATGCCTGCAAACCAACACTTCACTGTGTTTAAGGGTATGTTAGGATCTTTATTTGCCAAATGCATTTTTTAAAATTTGAAAGTTTAAATGTCTGAAAAAAATGTTAAAAAAAAGACCAGAGACTCACCTGATGGGTCCAGAAACACCTGAGCGTCATGGGGTTGTTCAGCGGTGTGTTTCTGTGGTGGTCCTTGTTGATATCTGTATTTGTGCAGGTCAGAGCGTGCACACACACCTTATGGCAAAAAAAATAAATTTATCAGCTGGTGTTGTGGGATCTCGGTGAAAAAAATGTTGATTTACTTAAATATATAATTAAATAAAGAGTTATTAATGCCACAGTGTAGTTTAACTGAGCCCAAACATACAGAAGACAGGTGAGGTGAGAACAGGTGTTTTATTCAGAATACCGGCAGGCATGGAGAGATGTAGCCGGCTGAGGTGAGGTGGAGGAAGTCCAGGTGGAGGCTTGGCAGAGGGAATCCCAGGAATGAGAGCTGGCTGACGGGCTTGGTGGACAGTGAGACAGGCGGATAATCCCAAGACGGAGAAAACAGACAGACGGGTGGACGGAGGTGAAATTAACCTTCATGCTGTAGCAGGAAACAGCTGCACAGACGTACTGTGATCCAGAGAGGACCGGCAGGTTGCACCTGTAGAAGATGTGATTGTTGGATAGCAGATAGGTGTGCTGATTCGAGATGATTGGCAGCTGTGTCGAGAGAAGAGAGACCAAACAAACACGAATACAGACAGACCGCAGGAAACAGCATAAATATATATAGAAATGAACAGAAAGAACGAAGGTGCCATAATAATAATGAATAAAATATCTTTTAATTGCTTTCAAGTCAAACAAAGGGGCTGATGAAACTGAAGCCTTGAAAGTTTGATGTTCATAACGAGAGACGGTGACCATGAAATCATCATAAATATTCCTGTATTTAAAAGAAGCGTGCTCGGTGTAAACACTAATGGCAGCCTTGACTCTGACCTCCAGAACGTTAGACTTTAAAGGTTGAAAGCACAACTTCATAATTTCATTCAGTTATTTTAGTGAAACTGGATCAGATTTTAAACATAATTAATGGACTGTAGCGTCGCTTTATGAACGGACTCAAACCTCGACAGTCTACCTGGCAGATGTCAGAGGTGTGTTCGGCATACAGTGACGAAGACGATGATGTTAAATAAGAAACAAATTTGCTATTTTTTCGTCAGAATTCATTAAAAATAAACCAGCTAGCTGACTTTCTTCAAGGCAGGAGAAATTCACGACACGAAACAAACGCAACGCACCGTTTTGTTTGATTTTTGGGTTTTGAGTTTCTTTGTATTTAGACCCACACACACACAGAGCACACACACAGAGTTTCAGGTACCTCAGGTTGAGCCGGGGTTCGATCACACGTCTCCACGTTGGAGGTCGGCGTCCTTCCCCACTGGACCATCTTCAGTACTGATGAAGAAGAACCAGGATCAGACTGAGGGGAGGAATCATGCTGAAGATTCTCCTCCATCAGTCCTGATAGAGCTGCTGAAGAACATTTCTGTTCTACACTTTGTCTGTCTCATCATGGAGAAGGAAAACCACGTCTCCATGTCCTTTTGGACCACATGGTCCACTGCTCACTGCTTCTTCTTGTTTTCTTCTGAGTCTTCAGTGGTCCAGTGGGTTAAGCTGTTCCCTTTGAACCCTTTTAGATCCAGGAGTTGTGGGTTCAAACCCCGCTAAGAGAACATTTTTGAAACGTGTGGAAGTGCAAGGAGGAGATGGGAGACAAGCAAACCCAACAAGAAAACCACCTCCACCAGTCAGTTCTTTGAAATGGGCTGTGAAATCCGAGTTTCCTTATGCACATTTAGCTTCATGCTGACTTGCTAATTAACTGCCAACTGGCAACAGAACTGGGCTCAGGAGCCGGACCAGGTTCAAGCACAGCCTCTGAGGCCAACAGGGAATAACGTTACACCACTGAGGTGATTTATGTTGTTCAGCAAGAAGAAAGGAGGAGATAATGGAGGTGCACACACTCCTTTGATGAAGACGTAATTAAACTAAAGCAACACATTTAAAATATTCATGCTTTCAGCTCAGTTGAAATGTAACACAGTCCGTGTGTCGACGCATGTTTAAGTGTTAAAACTGTACAAGTAAAGGATAAATCATCGTTATTCATCGTTCACGTGTTTGAAGATGAATATTTAACACTTCAGGTGTTAATGTGTAAATTGCTGTATGTTGGAGTCGCAGTCGAACACAAAGAGAAAGAACAGAGGTCTGAGCTTCAGAGCATAAACAAATTAATCTGCATGTATTATTTTTATTCTCAGTGAAACTTATGTTTCTATTCATGAGTCGGAGAGAGTCGGCTCTTCATTCACCGCAGGCACGCCCAAATATTCAAACGAAATGTTAAGTTATTGTTTTAAAACATACGGACACTGTCCTCTGAGATATTTTGGACGGCTTGGGTCAAGCTGTGACCTCCACCTCAGGTCCACTGATGATCCGCTGGACACCCAGCCTGATGAGCTTCACAGTGGCTCTTCAGAAACCCGTGAGTGACGTCACGGAGACTACATCCTTCAGTTCTTCAGTTCATGTTGAAAACTGCTGTAGTGATCTATAGTAAGACAAGAAGCTCTCAGCATAGTAAAGAGGAATGACAATACATCATTACTTCAAGACATAAAGGTCCGTCAGACCAGAACCTTAAAAAGTCCATTGTGGCTGTGGGTCAGGAGGAAGATCAGGTCATCTATTAATCAGGTGATCAGGTTCAATCCGCAGCAGTGTCCTTGGGCAAGATACTAAACCCTGAACTGTTACACGAGGAGTTTCTATGAATGTTCACTTACTTTGAATGTGTCTTCAACATCAGTCCCAAAACCCACAGTCCATTCTGTATACTCAGTGGTCCATGTCCATCCGTGACCAGGTCCACAGGGCACTGACTTCATCCAACACGTTACCAGGAGAACTGGAAGGATCCTTATCAAAGGATACTCATGAGCGTGACGATTAAATGATACTTTTGGCCACAAGGTGTCAGTCTTGGATTGTCATTAGACTCAAAGTGATAAGATTTCACCTGTAGAAGCTGGGCGGGGTTACAAGGTAGGCGTTCAGAGACAGCTCGGACATGTAAAGAAGAAACCTTCAAGTTTCAGTTTCAACTGAACGTCACGGTCATGGGCCTGGAAACAAAGCTAAACACACAGAGTCAGAGCTAACGGAAGAAAATAAAGACAAACTGGACACTGTACAGTCATCTTTGGAGCACGGTCATGCAACTTTGCGACACTGAAGGACTCCATGATCCGGTACCCCAGATCGTTTTAGATGTGGAGGATAAAAAGATGAAAGAAACTCAGCTTTAGCCTTGAAGGTCTGCAGGTGAACTATTGATAATCCATGTGAGGACGAAATAGTGACACGCAAAAGCAGAAAGACTAGGACAGATCTGAACCTCACAACGGACGAATGACGGGCTGCTCAGCAGCACAAACAAAAGAGACAGCTTTATACCTACACTAGAAAACAATGTATGGTGAGTGTTGAATTAGTTTCAGTCAGTTATCTGAAGGCAATGACTCAACAGAAGCGTTACTGTGCAAACAAACAAATAAAACTTGTACCAGCATAGAAATTAATATAATTATGACCTCAGACAAGCTGATGCTGCTGTTCGTTTGTAATGCAGACACACTCAGTCTCAGTACTTTCTGGAAACAGACTGAATAATTGCAGAGGATGTTGACTGCATAAGTTTGACTGACCAAAGAGCCGGTCGCCAAGAAACTGAGCCAAACAACCCAGCAACGGGCGGAAAATCATCCACCAGCTCGGCCTACATGTTTCTCAAAGATGCAAAACTGCAGCCAATTAATGAAGGGCAGCAAGAAAAGAAGAAAAAGACACAACACCACGAGAATCCTCTGGTGAGCCTCCACATTATTCCCACATTCATTCCACACATTTGGCTTTTCTTGGATTTGGTCTCCTTTGTGGTTTGTGGGTGGATTCTCTGATTTATGCATCATCACCTGGCCAACTCTGATGGGGTACATCTAATCTTCACTGTAGAAAACTGTGAATAAACACAGTTTTTGCTGCTTTTAATCCTCAAACATCTTACCTGGGTTCAGGTTGGGTTAAGGTCCTTCTTAGTCAAATATCCCTTACAGGTCCCAGCGAGCTCAAACTAGATGGATGGCATGTCTCTGCAGAATGCTGCGGTAGCCATGTTGGTTAATTTAGAATAAATCACCAACAGTGTCACCAGCAAAGCACCATCACACCTCCTCCATGTAGAGAACATCCAATCACCTTCTCGAGAGGCTGTGTTCCAGTTTATGAAGGTGCATCGCTGACCTTTACATCGCACATGTCTGAAAGTGTTTTACATTCAAGATCTGCTGTTCATTTTAGTTTTCCAGCAAAGATAGTTTTAGAGAACCACTGTCCTGATTTATTACATTTTAGTTTGCCTTTAACTTTTCACTTGAGCAGGCCACTTTCTGTTATTCTTATTTTCTGCTATATTAAAGGGGGAATGGGTGGAAGTCTGTTTGCGTTGGTGCTTTATGGTGCCGTTTGAGCCACCTTTAGCTCGCTGTAAATGAAGTGTTGCAGCCAGCACAGTTTGGTCGTGCCTGTTTTGTGACAGTATCCTCTTTCTTTCAGCCTCCCTGACCGTGCCGTCTGGTCCCATGTTGTTTATTTGCTTCATGGTTGATTTAATTTATGTATTACTTATTATAATTCACTCCTCCTGGTGGAATAGAGAGCAGTATTTCAGTGTAAATAAAATGCTGAAATATTAAATTAAATTAAATTAAAATATTTTTGTGCAGCAGCCTTTGGTTCCAGTGTGTTCTGGGTCTTGTACATTAGGTACCAACAGGTCACACTTAGTTGAGCAGTGCTTGCCATAATATAAATTACTGCAGTTGTCCAATATTTACTGTCTGCAGACTCTGAACAACCACCAATGTCTCAAACATTAATAAGGAAAGACAAGGCACAGCTGTTGGTTTGTTTACACTGTTTTTTACCATAAGTTCATATGTGTTGTGTATAAAATCACAAAACAGAGAGAAACCATTGGATAGGGTATAAATCCATTCCAACAGCTCATTTATCAGCATCGTTCAATGAAGCCAGGAAGGAGGCCAAAACCATGGAAGGGAAAATTTACAGAAATATTTATATATATAGTTATTTAATCTAATTTGCGGAAGAGGGCTGTGTCCAATCAACTGACCCATTACCAGTGATCACAGTGCATGCAGAGTAATACCCAGCAAATAATCTGCCTCCAATTTTCAGCTGCTTTTTCCTCCAATAACCAATTACACTTTCCTCCAACCAATTTATGAGCCTCTATTAACCTGTCTCTCTTCTTTCTATACATCTAACCCGCGTCCCCTTCCTGCTGCAGTCTGTTTAATGCAATCAGTACGTTCATTTGTTTTTTTTCTGCAGTGTAAAGATTACAGAAGTCAGCTGGTCAGAGACTGAATCTCAGTCTTTGATTGATCAGAAAGTATTTTAAAAATCGAGGCGCCCCACGAGGCCGATGAGGTACGTGTTCAAAGATATGTTTACCACAGTCTTTGTCTCATTATGCACCGGCACAAAACACAACTTCCTCTTTAATTTGATCCCAAATATGTGACATTTGTAGCTTTTTAAACTGAGTTTAAAAAAACAGAAAAAACATCAGAAAGAAACATCAAATCACAGTTGTAAATAGATTTTTTTTTTACAGAGGCGGAGAAGAAAACAGTAAAAGGGAAAATACTCAGTTGGCTGATTAATAAGCCAAAACATGAGGCACAGAGGCAGTCTTCAAGATTATCAGGAGAAAGAACAGATATAGGATGGAGGAGGTTAAAGGTTTTGGTTATTAGACACCATGATTCATTCATTCATCAGTCATTATTTAGTGTCCTGAAGCTGTGGTTAGTTCAAGCAACCCTCAAAAAGAAGAAGATGAGAGAAGAACAACAAACTTATGAAATATAAAATGAGAACGAGAGAAATCCGGCACCAAGTTACGCGGTACAGCCTCCATGGATCGGACCAGAGATCACCAGACAACACCTTCAACTGGTCAGTGTGTTCCTCAAAGAGGCCATCAGGGAATACTGTTTCCATGAAGAGATGCTGCGACAGCGCTGAGGCAGGTGGCATGTGTCCAGGTAGCATCCACATGAAAGCATCACACTGCCTCTGCCAGCGCCTCCTGGTGCCACGTGTTTCTTCTTTGGACGGTGTAGATCAGCACTTCCTTTTACATGTCAGTGAATGCAGCGTGGGAGGGCCACGGATCTCCTCTGATTGATTGCTGGGGGGTCACCGGGGCTAGAAATGTATGCACGTTTTGATATGTTTGCAGATTGATTAATTTATGCAAACAGCTTGAAGCTTGAATAGCTTGACAACATAATTTATTTGATTTATTTTTTTTTCCCGGCTTCATTTCAAGGTATTAAACAAGTATGTGTACGCATACCAAATGAGGCGGGCTATAAATATGGAACAACATCGATGATAATTACTATAAGGTCATAAATCTTGATGTAGTCCTCACTCTCACAAACGAGCAGTGTTCATTCCCGCAGTCTGGTATTCCCATCAGATCCCACGTATTGAAGGATTACGGAAATATTACAATAAACGTCAATTATGACTGTAAACTGAGTAAGAAACGTGAGCGCTGCCTGATGGCTTGATTGCAAAGAAATACTATTGATTAGATCAGTACTTGAGGAAATGATTGAGTTGTGTGTAGCAGCCTGTTTTTGTACTTTCATGACTGTGATTTTCCTTCATACAGTAATTTTATTTTGGCGGGTTCCCACCCGGTTTCCAGACTTCTGGGAGCTGTCAGGTTGTGCTGTGAGGGAGATCCTGACCCACCGTGCAGAGTTCATCATCAACATCAGTAAACAGAGGGGCTTACCCAGCTCTCACTGCCCAGACGGAGGCTGTTTTCTGGGGGAGTGTTCGCCGAAGAGTCGGTGAGGAGGACTGACATGACTGTTCCACATTCTTGTGTTGTACAAGTTGCCCAAAACTCTTCCTACTACCACATGAAAACAAAGTTTCATCACATGATTATGTAAGGAGCTTTCCCACAAGTTCTCTTGAAGAATTTTAACCATATATTTCACTGATTTTGGTGAAACTGGATCATATTTTATGATTTCCTGATGGACAGTGAAGTAAACTGCTGCTAACTGTAGCCGCTGTTAGCTCATGTGCTAAGGAAGTTAGCCCAGGCATGTTAAAATATGGTTTCCAGCACGTGCTCAGGTATCTGACTTCTCTTTTTCCCCTCTTCGTTATGTGTGCAATAACTTGGCCTTTGTCATTAGAATTAAATTGCTTTTATTTCTTGGGGGAGATGGGAACAAGGTCTGGCAACCTGTCAGGGAACAGATCTTTAATCACTGGCCTTGACTAAACCTGAGGACTTTTAAAGATGTTTTAACGACCTGCCTTGTCGCCACATCGTTCACCCTCCTGACTATTAGAGCCACCGAGGACAGCAGGCTAATTGAAGTGTCACTCAGTGGAGAATTGTATTTCGTGTTCCTCTCTCTCTTTCGGTCTATTTCCCCTCTCTCGCCCTTGCCGTCGCCCCTCTGTTGATTCATTTAATCGCCATGGACACGTCTATTCCAAACAGTGCTTTCCCACTCTGTTTCACTTTGACTGTGGACACAGGAATAATCTGTTTAAAGAAGAAGTCTCTGGGCTTTTTAATGGCCACGCCTGAGTCATCCTTTAATGACTTTCAATTAAAGTTCAACTGTGACGACGAGATGGACGGACAGAGTACTTTACTCAGACAGATGATGAATCATTTGGAGAATTGAGACAGATAATAATAGACCTTATAGTCTTACCCAGGACTGTAGAGAAGGAGGTGAAACGTAGCTTCATCAGCTACAAACACGTCATGCCACCTATACTCGAGTATCTGGACCAGTAATGAAGTCAAACTTGAGACTTTTCGACTTGTTCTGCATGAAGGAGCCAGAAATCCCCCAAAGCAGATGTGAGAAACAGTTTGGAGATAATTGCTGCGAAAGGAGGTGTAACACTGAAATAACTGTGTAAATAAAACCATTCTTTGGTTTGGGTTGGAGACAACTTTGAAAATAACAGTTTACCTCCTGTTGATCCTCTGTGATTTTCAGAGTTTAATTCAATGAAGTAAACTGCCGACAGCTGTAGCTGCTGTTAGCTCAGTTTGTTAGCTGATGTTAGCTCAGTCTATTAGGGGGAGTGTTTGTACCACAGGGATTTTGGACCACTGGGAAGAAGAAGAAGAAGAAGAAGAAGAAGAAGAGGAGGAGGTTTTCAGGCGCAGCAGTCAGCAGCTTCTGTGGACATGATGGCAGAGGAGAAGAGAGTGAAGAGGACGCTGACGGAGGAAGCTAAGAAGAGAAAAGCGCTAATGGAGCTAACAGAGTTAACTGAACTGATCAAGCAAACTGATCAGAAGTAATGTAATCAAAACAAGTACTCGAGTACAGCTGTCCATATCAGCGATGTATCTCTAAGCTGATTTAAGTCCAGCCTCACTATGCGCTGTATATTTCACATCATGCAGAATTGTTTTGAGATGCATTATGGGTAAACCTGAGCCTGAGGCCGTGCAGACTGACCCAGTGGAGTGTATGGATTTTCCTCCTCCAACACTGCAGCCTCTGTTTGTTGATCCTTGAGGAGCATTTCTTTCCTCTTCCCCACAGTGTCACTTCATATTTTAATGATTTCCCTGTGATCATTTATTTATCCGGTCCAGTCAAACTGTTGATATTTGGAGAGTGGTTCGCGGATTGACTGAGGTATATTGCACCGGACAACTGTCAAGCTGCTCCTGTGTGTATGTGGCAGTTAGTCCACCCACAGTTCAAATGGCCTTTTCCAGCTCAGAGAAAGTGGGGCAGCCCGACAGAAAGGCACAAAGCAGCAGCAGGCTTTTCACAACAAAGAGAATTTCTTAGAGTGATCCCCAGAAGATTAGCGTTTATTTGGGTTGAGAGAGGAAGGCAGGAGCCATCTGTGTGTGGAGGTAAGGAGGCTTTTATTCAATCACTGCTTCATTTCAGCCTTCATATATGACACAGCTCACATGTGTGTGCCTGTGCTGTGATGGTACCTGTCCAACCCGTCCTGTCAACCAACCCAGACTCTCCTCTTTAGCAAACAGACCGAAAAAAGACTAAATTAAGACTGATGGAGATGGTCGAGTGTGTCGTGGTGCTTTCTTAAATAAACACAATGTAAATATGACCCATGTATGTAGATGGACTGAAAAATCTGAACCACAACAGGCTGGTACAACAACAGCTTGGTTATTGGAAGTAATCAATACACTGCTGCAAAATCATCTGACTGCGTGATGACATCGCTAGACAAGTCTCTTATCAACACGTAAAGCTAATCATGTCGTTAAGTTTGATAATTAGGTTCCTTATAACAGGCCGGGTTGTCAAGAAAAAGACGTTTCAAACATAACTGACTCAACGACAGTGGACCAACACCTTCATAAAGACTCATTCAGCCTCTCGACACCTGTCACAGTACGATTGTACTTTATCTTCTCAGAGTAAAACAGGTTTCCAACCCGCAGGTCGTTCATTTTGGGGGGATTATGGGAATTAAAATCAGAAACACTGGGAGGATAAATACTGTAAATACAAGTTCAGTTCATGTCTGAGCTCTGCAGGGACTCTGCTCAGCATTACAGAGTCAAACCTGTGGCAAAAAACATCCAATTTAAATACATCTTTGTCTCTGTGTTTGTTTCCAGGCTCACTGAAGGTAAGGCTGTCGTCCACGGCACGGCCATGAAGAGATAATCCACTCGAGGAACACTCGACAGCGAGACGAGACAAACTCCTTTTGTTTTTGTATTTTTGTGTTTTAACATCAGGTTATCATCAAATCATCTGTGAGTCACAACTGGACTAACAATTCGTTAACACCTTCACTTAATGAGTGGGACTTGTTTTTCCAGCAGATGTAATTACCAGGACTGAAACTCGGCTCGTTAACTCGACTGAATCAAACGTCTTTACAAGTTTCTCACTAAACTGATAAACGTCTTCCTTCCTGTGTTTGTAATGTTCAGAAACTTTGTTTAAAATATGTAAATAATTAACCGCCTGCGTCTCTGAAGTCGTTTAATAATTCTCTTATTAAAAATATCATCAGTTCGTAGGCCGTGAAGGAAAATGCAGAAAATAACCAGGCGCCCGCTCGAGATGTTCGAATGTCTGAGCTGAGAAAACATCGGCTGTAATCACATCTGTCACTGTGTGAGGCTGATTACAGCTGGACCAAATTTACAGCCACACAAAGGTAGACTGAGTGTGTGTTTGAGAGTGTTTGAGAGTGCTAAAGCTGACGGGTGATGAATGTTTCATTTATCTGTTTGTCTTTGACTCATCCGCCCACATTAAGTGGATGTGTAGCCCGAGCAGTGACCACTGAAACTGAACGGGAGAAAAGAAACATGAACAGCAGCTTTCAATGCTGCTGCTGGGAAATATCAGAAAAATACAGAAATATGAGTTTGTGTTGGAGACAGCGTGGCTAACGTTTTGGAGGAATAAACAGTGCAGTCATTTATTCTGGTGGAACTTGTAACATTTACCCAATTAGTCGATTGACAGAAAATGAATCACCAACTCCTCGATGTCATAATCTCAGTTTCCAAATGGTCAATAATAGAAAAGTAATCAGCAGATTAAAAAATATTAAAAACAATCATCGGTTGGAGCCCCACATGTATAAACTCTTCTTTCAGTTGGAGATATTATGATCCAACATTAACAGCTGTAATATCCTGATGCAGCATTAACAAATCCATTCAATCAATCAATCAATATTCTGGTCTACAGCTGCGACTAATAATACTTTTCATTATCCATTAATCAGTCGATCATTTCCTCCATCAATCGATTAGTTTGGTCCATAGTTTGTTGGAAAAGTCCAAGGTCACGTCTTCAACCAAAGACTCAATTCAAAACTCTAGTCCAACCCTGGGCTAAAGTTATGCAGGGTTAAGAGCGTGGACGCTTTGATTGACAGGTGGGTGACGTGGATGTCTGCTTGTTGAGCAACCAGGTGTCACTCGGCCGCCTCAGGTGAACAGAATATCCACGTCTAGGTGGAAGAGGCAGGACTGCCAAGATGGCGGTGGCTAGAGACGCCTGTGGACGTCGTCACAGAGACTACGTCCAGGTTTTAGACAGTCTTTGAGGGGTGGCACGGAGACTACAGAAAACCAAGTATCACCTTTGATTTTATCGTGGTCTCCTGGTGAGAAAATTCCAGATTCCTGAATATTTATGAACCCTAACCTGCTTCCGGATGGTTTCATCTCTATTAGTGATGTTCAAGGTTGAAGGGGACATGTTACCCTTCCAGCCAAACACATAACTGAACACATAAGGTTCTTCTTATATGACCAGAACAATGAAAATAAAGTGACTTTATGTATCTATAAAACAGAGCCGGGTTTCCGGATATTCAGACATCCAGATGTAACTGCTCATGATTTGAATTATTAGTACACAGGCCAATAAATTACACATTAATGCCTGTCAGAGTCTGCTGTAAAATGCCAAAAAACAGATGGTGTAATTAGGGAATTGAAATATATTTCAACAACTCAGACAGCACAGCAGACAACTCGAGCATCGCCCCCTCCACCTCCTCATCCTTTGTGTGGTTTTTTTCCTGCCAGATTATAACAAGCCAACTTTGGAGCTTCTGGGACGCGGCGAGCTGGTCTTTATCTCAGGCAAACAGATGCATACAATAGTATCCCGAGGGGGTTTATGGATAGGTATGTGGGTGTTTTTGTAGAAGGTCTCTTTTATTTTTCAGCTTTTTATTTACAAATTATCCTAATACCTGTCCTTTGTGTCCTCTGTAGGCTGCCGCTTCGGTTGCAAATCCCAGTTTTGTCTTTTTGGACGTAGAAATAAGAGTTTGATCTCGTGGAAAACAAGGTTGTTTCTCAAAAAGGTTACCTGTTATGAACTTAATCTTCTCTGAAATATGCTGCTTTGAAAAAAAAAAACATTTTTAAAGTTTGAATGTGAGCAGAGTTTAATTTAAAATTTAAATTAAAATTCAAAGTCCCCATGAAACAGGAAGGAGAGCTCCTGTAAAAACAGGTAGACATGGAGCGACTTGTTTGGTGTTTACAGGAACGGCTCCTGACATGCTGAGTTCTCGCTTCTCCTCCTTGCACCTCCACACTGTTGAACAATGTTCTCTTAGCGGGGTTCAAACCCACGACTTCTGGATTTAAAGGGCTTAGTGGCAACATCTTAAACCACTGGACCAGTGAACATCCAGGAGGTAACAAGAATTTCTCCAATTTCAACTTCAACGATTTCAACACAGCCGACCAACAAAGAACAGGTAATCCAAGGTCAGTCAAAGGTAAGTGAAGTTAGCCGGCTAACCTCCAGACCAGCAGTCAGCAGGAGGCTACTGCAGGGAATACAGCAGCCTACCGACGTGGCTTTGTTGCGGGATTTAGCTCCTGAGTCAGTTCAGTTAGCTACACCACTGACCGGGCTAACCACAGTTAGCGGTTTACTACCTAGCAATAGCTAATGTTAGCAGTTAGCTACATTAGCTATATCTCAAAATTAGCTTATATTTTTAGAGGTGCATAATATTAACTGATATTAGCAGTTAGCTACATTAGCGCTCGCTCTAAACCAACTGGATCTTCAATTAACTATATTAGCTCCTCATCATATTAGCTTTAGCTCTACTGCTACGTAGGTCTCAGAGGCTGTGCTCGGATCTGGTCCGGTCCGGCTGCTGAGCCCGGTTCTGTTGTCTGCTAACAGCAGATTACCATGAAGAATACCTGAAAATACTGAAAATGTGACTTTTTGTCTCCACCTGATGGAGCATACGTGACAGACTTTGTGTTTATGAATTCAACATGCAGTCAGAAATAATTAAAAACTCGTTTAGCGTCCTGAATTCTGCCCTGAAACAAACTGCACCAAACATTTACATAGTTATGGTTTCAGAGCTGGATTCTTATTTTTGCCGGCTCATTTTCGGAGACTTGCATTAGTGAAGCTCCAGTTTAAGCCCTGAGCGTGGAACAGGCTTATTCTTTCCCACTTCTTCATGGATTAGTTACTGCATATAGATTTAATTGAATTTCATACTAGAGGAGGCACACAATTCCAAACAGGCACAATCCCTTCCTCTGCGCTTCGCCACCATCGCTGTTGTAAATAACCAGGTGGTGGTTGTGGCGGCGGCAGCGGTTGCTCTTATCTGAAGGGAAATTGCTTCCTGTCTGCGCCGCCTGTTTCCCTAAACATCTGATGGGTCTTTTAGCGGACAGTCAATACTGTATTCAGCCTGTTCCCCATGCTGCCTTTGACATCAGCTTATTAGTGATCTGAAGGGGCTGACAAACAGGGCTTTAATTTTGATTAAAATTACCACTTAAGGCAGTTTTCTGTTGCCATGGAGACTTTCTATCAGTTTTACTTCAAGGTGTGTGAGTGCTGTTTCATCCTCTCCACCACTGTGCTCAAGATATTGCTGAGTTTACATGGATCCATCAAATTAATCTTCAAATTTGTACATATATAGAGTGCAATTTGCAAAGTGTCTGGCCTGTGCCGCAGTGGTTCAGGGTTCAAGTTTGCTTTTCAGCTGTATATATAAAATAAAGCTTTAAAATGTATCTATATATTCTTCTGACTGCCTTATTTATTCATTATCAACCTTAAATATGTCTGTATGTATCTTTTTTGACCTGGAGAAATGCATACGATTCCCACTGAACATTTATGAACAAATACTTCTCATTTACAAGCAGCAAAATCAGAAATCAAAGAAATCTCTTGTAAAGATTCATAAAATTTCCAAAAGTGACTCATCAAACTGTGAAACTTAAGAAGGAATGATTTATTATGATGATTATCATTTATTATTATCTTCATCACAGTGGGTTGGAGTCTCCCCAGCTGACTTCAGGTGGACAGATTCACTCATTAATCATCAGTTTTGTAAATGAACTTTCACATCTGTTTATGAAGCACTGAGGTTTCTGGGCGGCTGTGGCTCAGCAGGTAGAGCAGGTCGTCCACTGATCAGCTGATCTGCGGTTTGATTCCTGGTTCCAAGTGGGCTTGGCCAAAACGCTAAAGCCGTCATGGAGCCAACCAATGGTCCGCGTGTCCGTTCCAGTGGGAACTTAATTGATGTTTTGGAAGAGTAAATCTCCAACTTTTAAGATGTTCTTGATGTTCTTTAAGATATTTAGTTTCTGTGATTTTGCAAACTTTTGGAGCTGGCCCATGATGGATGTCTCTGAGTAAATTCAGATTTTTGAGGTGTTTCACCAGAGAAGAGCTCATGATCATCAGGGGAACATCACCAGGTGATTTCTTTCCCACTTGTCGAGCCATCGCTGGAATTATTGGACTTGCCGGAGAGACAAACTGACCTCGACTGGACAAACTTCAGCTCTTGACAAGTCTTTCCTTCATCTTCAGTTTTATCATGTCCGCCTGTTTCCTGTGTACAGTCACATTAAATCTCTGTAAACCTGCATTGAGGGCATCAAACGTGTTGGACAGTGACTCTGCGGAGGATCTTCAGGCGTTTGCTTTGGACTGTATTGATAGATGTTTTCAGGACTGTTACCAACAGTACACAGAGGCTGTGACACCATTCATCACCCTCAGTGAGGACGGCTGTACACCACCAGGGTGAGTTATAACAGTGACAGACTGTGGCTCACGGCCAGACTCAGACAGATCAGGTAGGAAGAGTGTTCAGGGGTGGTGACAGGAACAGTCAAAGTACGAGTTTAGCAAAGAAGCTAAATGACTCTGGAAACCTCCTTTAGCATGACTGTGGTTATCTTCATTTATTAAAACAACATCAGTGACTAAACATGCACATTAATGGATGTTATGCATTCCTATTAGCTCTATTAGCCATTTTTGTTCCATTACCTCCCCTTTTCTTTTCTTAGCTTTCTCCATCAACATCTTCTTCACTCTCTTCTCCTCTGCCATTATGTCCACAGAGGCTGCTGAGCCGGTTACATTGCCCGCTCTCCCAGCTCCGGTTCTGGCACGACACTGACTAAACCTCCTCTTCTTCTTCCCAGATGGTCCGAAACGCTGGTGGTACAAACACTGACACTCCTAACAAACTGAGCACACATTAGCTAACAGCAGCTACAGTTGTCAGCAGTTTACTTCACTGTCTATCAGGAAATTCTGTAAATCACAGAGAGTTGAGGCGGAGCAGATCCAGTTTCACCAAAATCAGTGAAATAGTTGGTGGTGTGTGACTTGATCTGTTTATACAGTGTGCAACATGTTCATGTGTCCACAGTACCTTCCTCAGCTCTGCTCGGTCTGGGCCCAGATGTTGCATCATGGACTGAGCTCACAGTTCATCATCATGTGAACTGAGTCAATATTGCCAACAATGTGAGCCACTAGAGAAACCTTCTGTCCGGCAACACCCGAGGAAGAATAATGTGGTGTAGCAGAGAAAGAGAGCAGTGTGTGAGGAATGCCTAGCAACTGTTTGCCTCCTCTCTGGCTGCTCCTATCTCTCCATGCGATTAATGTTAGCCATGTTTGTGTGTGCAGTCATCGCTCACTGCTTCTCGGGCAGACACAATCTGTCGGCAGCAAAATAGAGATATAAAAAAGAGGTGAGGGCATAAAATAACATTTGATGTTCTCCCCTTTAAAAAGTCACACCGAAGTCTTTTCTGTGATACAAACACTGCAGGCTAAAGTTCATCTCTGAGATGTCTAAAAAATACACACATATATATATATATATATATATATATATATATATATATATATATATATTTTTTTTTTTTTTTTTTTTTTTTTTTTTTTTTTAATTTATTTATTTATCTTGTCTGGCGGCTTCTTGCTCGCTCACTCACTTTCTTCTTACCTTCCTCCATCAACGTCTTTGGTTAGCCCTGTTAGCTCTTTTTGTATCGTTAGCGGCAATTAGCTCCATTATTTCAGTTAGCTCTGTTAGTTCAGTTAGCTCTGCTAGTCCTGTTAGCTCTGCTAGTTCTGTTAGCTCTGCTAGTTCGGTTAGCTGTATTAGCTATGTTAGCTCTGTTAGCTCTATTAGGTCTGTTAGTTCAGTTAGCTCTGTTACTTTGGTTAGCTGTATTAGCTATGTTAGCTCTGTTAGCTGTATTAGCTCTGATAGTTCCGTTAGCTCTATTAGCTCCATTAGCTCTGTTATCTTAGCTCCGTTAGCTCTGAGATGTTTATAATAGCTGTATTATGACAAAGTTGGTCTAATACGAGTAATTAAAAGGACACAAATGTTCGTCAGAGGCTGGTTCAGCTTTAACTTCATCACAGCCCCTCCATGCCAGACATCGAGGGGCAAATGTTACATTAGGACCTCATTAGCGAACCGAGCCGGGGCAGTCACTGAAGTCAGCTGTCTGCCTCATTACAGAAGTCAAGCCAAGCTTCAGGAGTGTGTGTGTGTGTGCGTGTGTGTGTGTGTGTGTGTGTGCTGTCGCCTGCCTCCACACATCAACATGATGCATCTGCTGTGAAGGAAGGAAGTGGTCCAAGTGTGGCAGGCGTACACGCGAGTCTGTGGATAGATCATACCCATTAATTCAATTGACTCCTCAGAGGGAGTCTGAGCGGCCGACGGATGGACGACCTGTCACATGACGCTTCATCTCCAGAGGTCCAACAAAACACTGTAAACCTCATGTCCATATTTTATAATAATGAGGCCGCTCTGGAGTCCCAGGTCTGAGCCTCATGCATGTCTGGAGGCATGTCAGCGCACCCACAGAGACTCTTCAGCCGGCCCTGTCAATACGTCCAGGTCCAGGTAAATGAAACCAATTAGGAGTCTCTCAGCACCTCCAAGTCCTGAGCTAATTAAGTCCACACAGAGGAGACAGACGAGGGGAAGCAGTACTCTGTATCCTGAATATCCTCCTCTGTCTGAGTACACTGAAATAACTAACAGCTAAACTCATCCCGGCTCCGTGACATCAACGCGTGGTGCTGTTTTGGTCCAGATTCATAACCCACCAGGAGCCTCCACCATGAGTGAGTTGCTACAGAGGTAAATTGTTTCCCTTTAGGATATTTTTACAATCTGGAGTCTGCACAGGGTGTTTTATTTTGAAAACTGTCATTTCTGTGTCTGACTTCCTGTCAGCTCGAGCTGCTCAGCTGTTTGGCGCTAAAACTAGACCAGCCACATATGGGTATTTCCATTAGCTCAGTTAGCTTGGTTAGCTCTGCTAGTTCCGTTAGCTTTGTTAGTTCCGTTAGCTCTGTTGTTCCGTTAGCTTTGTTAGTTCCGTTAGCTCTGTTGTTCCGTTAGCTTTGTTAGTTCTGTTAGCTCTGTTGTTCCGTTAGCTCTGTTGTTCCGTTAGCTCGATTAGCTGTGTTAATTTCCAGAATAGTGATTTATTTTGATAACTGACTGCTCTTTATGTTGTTTCTGTGTGTGACTTCCTGTCAGCTCAATCAGCTCTGTGCTGTTGAACTTTTTCTTCTTTAACGTGTCATCTATCTATAATAATAATAATAATAATAATAATAATAAACCAGCCACGTATCGGGACACTTTTGAAATGAACTGTGGTCCCAGTTGTTTACGGGAACGTGTGTGGCGTCACATGTCTCTCAGATCACATTTGGTAAATTCAAACAGCTGCATATGAACATAATTAATGAGACACAGAGCAGAAAATGTAAAATACTTTCAGAAAGTCCACTCTGCACCGAGAATATCAGCTGACATTTAAAATGTTACAGTCGAAGGCTCGTCAGAGATAATTACATATTATTCTTCGACAGGAGACTGAAGCCTTAACGCCAATCAGCAACATTCACAGAGTCTGCAGGAGGGTTAACGTACACGTTGATAATCAGACACCAGAGCCGGGGGACTTTAAAATCTGCAGTGTGCTCAGAGTTCGGTTCATTATCGTACGCTGCTCCACCTACGTAAGTGTAAGTGTATCTAATTAACTCGTACAGTCGTTACATGGCCCACCTTGTTGTTGAAGCTCAGGGTCGACCTTGTTTTTTGCCTGTTTGAGTTTGTTTCTGTCGAGGTGTGGATGTGCTCTGCCGTCCTCCATACATTTAATTAGCATCGCTCTGCTTAGAATGACACATGACATTAATGCAGATCATTCAGGGCGCGTCGAGCTGTCCTCGAGGGGAAATCATCAGCTGCTAATTAACTTAATATCTGAAACACACTTATATTTCTCATCATCAACACATTAGGTGAGGATACACCTGAGGACAGCCAGCTTATCATCCTGTTTAAGCAGGTGAGGGGGCGGTGGGCAGCGAGAAGCTCCGAGGTTGGTTTAAAACAAGTTTAGGAGAAAGTGATGGAGCGAGCTGTGAAGATCTGAAAGCCAAACTGAACTTCATCGCCTCTTTGTTTGTCGCCTGGTCGTGACATGAAGATCATGCCTTTGTGTTTCTGTCTCTTGGGGATGGCAGAATCTCACCTGTCAAATCACCCGACACCTGTTTCCCATCATCCAATCACTTTGCACAGGATGAAAGACCAGTTCAACCTTCCAGATGATCGTTCGGTATACCTCGTGGTGACCGTGATGCCAGGAGCCAAACCTGGCAAGAAAACCAGTACTGCTCACTGCTGGTCTGGAGGTTGTGTTCGACGTATAGTTATGAAGATGATGAATTATGTTGATAAGAAACAAACATCATCTCATTCCAATTCTTTAATCAAAAAATAATTAACTTCACTTACCTTTGACTCACCTGTTCTTTGTTCCCTCGAGGGTCAGCTGTGTTGAAGTCGGTGATGAAGTTGAAATCGGAGAAATTCGGCGGAAATTCACGACGAGAAATGCACGCAACGCAACGCAGTTTACGAACGAGTTTGACAGTTTTGTTTTGTTTGATTTTAGTTTGAGTTTTTTTTGTATTTAGACCCACACACACAGAGCACACACACACAGAGTTTCACGTACCTCAGGTTGAGCCGGGGTTCGATCCCACGTCTCCACGTTGGAGGTCGGCGGCCTTCCCCACTGGACCATCTTCAGTACTGATGAAGAAGAAGAACCAGGATCAGACTGAGGGGAGGAATCATGCTGAAGATTCTCCTCCATCAGTCCTGATAGAGCTGCTGAAGAACATTTCTGTTGGAGAAGGAAAACCACGTCTCCATGTCCTTTTGGACCACATGGTCCACTGCTCACTGCTCCTCATGGCCTTCTGGATGTTCAGTGGTCCAGTGGTTTAAGGTGTTGCCTTCAAGTACTTTTAGATCCAGAAGTTGTGGGTTCAAACCCCGCTGAGAGCAAGGGCGTAACTGTTTAAGAGGTCTAACTCATCTTGGTGGATATGGCAGGTTGCTACATGGTCCGTCTTTTTTGTGTCGTGGTTGAACGTAGCCGAGTCTTCAACCTTCTAAGAGCTAAAGCTCTTCTCTGCTTCAGAGGGTGAGACTGGCACAACAAGGAGCAACCTGACCAGTTTGACCTCAGCGAATAAATCACGCACCTCTACTGGCACCTCTACAACCTGTAAGAACCTGTGCAGCATCTGTGCTGCAACTGCATGGGTAGTTGAGTCTGAACATGGATAGTTGAGCCTGAACATGTTCATTCTAGTTCTCCAATCACAGCTTCTGCTACCACAGGATCCAGCACCATTCTTGAAGCTGTGCAGGCCGTCATTCGTCTGCCCACGTGATGCTGACAGAGGCAGGTTTAACCTGCAAAGTACGTCTGATGCCATGTTTGCAGGACCTCCCCTGTGGTTCCTGTCACAGAAAAGAATCCGATGAATTCCTCATGAGGAACTAAGGCATGGTCGACGTATCTGAGACACACTGCCTCTTGTTCTAAAGCGAACTGACTGGAAGACATCGAATAGTATCAGCTATCCCTCTGATTATGTCATTGCTCATTTGGCTGAGTATCTCATTCTGTATGAGCGGACTGGTCTCCAACTATTTTTGAAAGGCGGGTCATCTTCTGCTTTCTGTTTCCCGTTCCCTGAGCATGACCTCTTAAAGCTAACCCTTGTCGGGTGTCTTTTAAAGTGGCACTGTAGTGCAGCCATGGAGATTTTGCAAACCAACTTTGCTGAAAGGATTCTTCACAACAATGAACTCGGGATGAGGTTGTGCAGGCTTGGTACAGGCGGTAATATCTGAATCATCGACTGTGTCCTTGTTGTCTGTATTCGGCTCACAAGGCTCCGTCATCTTACAGAGAAATGATAAAACAAGATCTGTCTGTTAAATAACTCCAATTACAGAGCAAACTTTTGTACTTTATTGATACTTCTGAATTCAGAGCATCATCATCTGAACGCTGCTCCAGCCTGTCTCTGTCTGTGAGGAAGATCACACCATCACAGCAGGATAACTAAACCTTAACATTTGAACTCTCTGACCTCAAGGCCTGGTCACCTGTGCCCTGTCTCTGGCTTTTTACAGGATGTCTCAGATTTATTGATCATTTTAATTTTTCATGAGAAATTCATGAAAATGTTCCACTCCTTCACCACTCATCATAACTGATTGTGAACATTGTGTTGGGTACATTTTGGAGCTGGTGGTTATAGAGCGAGCATTCTTCAGCAGCCTGGATGTTTTATTTCTCCAGCTTCCTTTCTGAGGAGTTATTTCTGGCATGTTGTGGATAATTTGAGCCTGTAGGAAGCAGACCTGA
This sequence comes from Nibea coibor, assembly GCA_023373845.1. NCBI lineage: Eukaryota > Metazoa > Chordata > Actinopteri > Sciaenidae > Nibea > Nibea coibor. Next base: position 23,017,814 of record CM041733.1, read on the forward strand.
GGCTAACAGTTTGGGCCATGCAGCCTCGTGACTCTTCATCTTTCACTCCATCTCTCTGCAGACCAGCTCTTCCCATCCCTCCATCCCCACCAGACTGAAGCCTGTCAGAAGACATCAGAGTGACTCACCTCAGGAGGACTGACGCTCGAGTCATCCACCCGGACGCAGCCAAGGATTGCGGGTGTCCGTCACACGCTCTTCTTATTAATATGTATCAGCCTGTGTGTGTCTGTTTACTGCAGCAGCCTGACACGTATCACAGCAGACATCTCTGTGATGATTTAATATAATTAGTTATTACCAGTGATACCGGGTGATCTCCTGATTCTCTAACGTCCTTGGGGACGTGGGTTAATTTGGAGCTGGTTGGAGGTTGGTGACTCCGGGAGAGACGTGAGACTGTGATTATTGTGAGGACCTTATACGTTAATTAATTTCCTTTTACTGTAATATTAAAAAATGTTATACTGTATTTATTTTACTGTACAGCAAAAACAAGTGTTTGTCTTCAGAGATCAGACCTCACTGTGATTATGATGAGCAGGTAGAAATCCCTGAATTATACCGAGGTGCAGTGAGCCCAAGGCCACAGAAGTATGTCAGCTAGTTTAAAACAGCATCACACTAGTTTTTGTACAGTACTGAGTGAGGCCGGACACAGACGACTGCAGCACATGGTATCAAACAGGAAAATTACACTTTGTTTCTATTTGAGTTAGTTTTTTTAATGATAATCAGACGATGCTGCTGTTATTTATAGTCTTAGGATATTAAATCGGCACGTTTCATTCCTTTCGATGTGTACCCAGCTTAATATTTACACTGTATATAGTATTAGATGATTAATTATAATGTTTAAAAATGTACAGATATATGAGTGAAGTTCATCTGCTGGATTGGTCTTATTGGTACACTGATTAAAGTTTGCTCAGGAATAAAGTTAAGCGTTCCCTCCTTTGTCTTTGCCTCTCTGGTTTCCTAATAGTTCGGTTTAATTAGACCCGGAGGACTCGGTGCTGTGCTGTGGTCTTCTGTCACTGTGCCGAGGTCGTGGTGCTTTCTCTCCGGGGTGAGTTATTCTACGTCAGCTGGAGATGAAAGCCTCGTCTGCAGCCATGCAGTCCCAGACTGTTTCTTCTGCTTCTCCCAAAGCCTGAAGAGCTCAGCGTGGAGATTCATGAGAGGGGCGGACCTGTTTGATACAGTCTGCTACTGTCACCATGTCACTGAATACTTTAGAACTTTAGTCAGTGAGTTTGGTGAAACTGGATCAGATTTTATACACGATATATTTGCTGCTAACCACCTGCTAAAGTAGCCAACTGCTAATTAACTGCTGTCAGCTGAGACTTTGTTCACAACTCATTAATTAGACACAATTATGGATTTATAAACCTTCATTAGTTTCCACCGATCTGGTATAAAGCAAAGTTAACGCTCCAGATCTATGAAGAAGTTTGTAATAACTACCGAGGTGATACAGACTTTATGACGGGAAGCTGATGGGCACTCTTTGTGTACAGAGACATTTTTAGATTAATAGTGGAAACCCGCCAAAATAAAATCATAGATATCAACGTAATGATGTATATTTAGTTGGTGACAAACTATCCATAATACAGAAATCAGGACTTTATTTCCAGTATTTGGATACAATGACTTTAGATGATTAAAGATGACTGGTCTGTATCTGTCTCCGCAGACAGTGTACAGTGATTTTTAACAGTTTCCTGTTGGCGTTTTGTTGGAATATCTCCATCACACACAGAAAACGTGCACAAAAACCTCGACAATCACAGAAACACGGTGTGAAACCGTCCTTCCCTGATGCTGCAGACCTGCTCAGTATTTTTGGAGGTCTTGTCAGAATCGTCTGACACACTAGTTGACGAGTTGGTTGCCTTCAGAGATACGAGTCAATCAGCTGATGATGACTCTGATGATACACATGGATCATCACCTCTTCCTCCTCACACAGCACCCACACACTCTGTGTTGACTGGTGTGTGTGTGCGTGTCCTTATTATGTCAGTTTTAATTAGCAAAATGTCCGGCTCCAAAATAAATCCTGATGACGGGACGTCTTCAACTCTCTGAGCCCGCATATGGTTCCTGACAGTGATGCAAAACGCTTCCTTTCCTTTGAAGGTAGGACTCCGACAGGAACAAAGACGATGTCTGATGGTTTACAACACAGAGCGGGACGTGATCCAAGAGGTGGAAACCATCAACACAGATCTCAGCTGTCATTCGTGTGATCTCGTCTCGTAAAGCGGCTTTTAACCCCAGAAGACCCCAGAGGACCTTGTGATGCTGCAGTTCACTGAGAAACGTCAGTCAAACAAACAGCTCCATCTCAAAAACAGAAAGAAACTGACAAGTTGTTTTCATTTTAAAAAAACACAACTTCCTCTTTGATTTGACACCAAATGTGACTATTGTAGCTTTTTAAGCCAAGTTCAGTTTGAAATGTCAGGCCGACCCGGTCAGTCCTCCCTGCCGACTCTTTGATGAACACTCCCCCAGAGAACTATTACAATTACTGATTTACAATGATTGTGTAATTAAATTACAGGCAACCTACACTGATCTAACAAACAGCAGTAGTGTTTTAGTAACTTATATTAGAAAAGATCATCAGATTTATGTCGGAAAGTTTGATTTGGTCAGTCCTCCCTGTCGACTCTTTGGCGAACACTCCCCCAGAAAACAGCCTCTGTCTGGGCAGTGAGAGCCGGGTCAGTCCTTCTGTTTACTGATGGAGATGGTGTGATGATGAACTCATGTTCAATGCCTGTTGGGTCAGAATCTCCCTCACAACCACACAATCTGACAGATTTGTGGACGTTTACAGAGGAAACCAGGTGGAAACCCACCAAAATAAAACCATAGATATCAACGTAATGATGTATATTTCTGGTTCTGGTTATTGATGACAACTTAAACTATGAACAATACAGAGCAGGACAGGAGGGTTAATGTTGTGACTCACATTTAAATGTTTCAAATGCAAAGTATTGTACAACTTTTATTCGTAAAAAGAAGTAATCAGATTCATTTCTTTGGATTCATGTTTGTCTCACCTCAGTGCATGAAATCTGTGTGAGAATCACAGCTCGGTAAGTAGATGCCAATCAGATGCTCAGAAGAGTGCGGCGCTTAGATATACTCCTGCATTTTGTGCAATATGCTAATCAAACTCAACGGTTCAATTTCTTTTTACTCAGCATTCACCGTGCTGATCAATACAGGACATAATTACAGCACTTTGTAAAAGTGTTCAGGAAAAGTACAGCGCTAATATCATTCTCATCATGAATCACTACTTCTGCTCAGTGAGCAGATTTAAACCACAGAAAACAGTCAGCATCACCGCCGTCTTCATCCTGTAATACAGAAACATCCTGCGCGATGAAGCGCCTGAATCATTCATGAAGGAGAGATAAAATACATCGTGTACGATGTGTTACACACCAAAGATTTTAAAGTCTTCGTGAAGTCAAACTTCATGTTTGTTTGTGTCCCATCTGTCCTCCAGTGTCTGCCCAACACTGACACAAAGTCATGTTTGCAGTATTTTCAGGTATTCTTTGTGGTATTTTAGAGTTTGTCATTTCCTGATAAACCATGACAAGTTCAAATGTACCAGCAAGAAAACCACCGTGGTAGGTTACTGTATCCCTGTTCGAATGCTGCTCACTGCTGGTCTGGAAGTTGTGTTCGGTCAATGGAAGGTAGGCGCTGACATTAGCTCATAGCGCTAGCAGCATTGTATAGCGGTGTGGGTGTAATGCACACTTGCTATTGGCAAGTCTCTGTTTTCACGGTAAACATAAAACTGAGGTTGTAAACAGACTGTACTTCCTGTCTCATGCAGACTTTAATACACCTCCACCCGTCAGATGGTCTATATGAATTTTAGTGTGTGGTGTTGAGAAAATAAACAAATCACTGCAGAGACAAAGTTGGCAACAATCTCAAACAAACATGCCAGGATATATTTGCACTGGTTTCAAGATGAAGTGAACAAAATTACAAAGAGGAAACATTTCCAATTATAGAATATGTACAGCAGATTGTCGTTCAGTCAATATAATGAGCGAACAAACCCTCTCAGTTTGAGCTGGAGAGTCTGAACGCGTTGGCACATTGTGGAGAGAAGCAGCCATCGACTAAATTGATTTTAATTCTTTTGTTCTGTTCACCACTTTGATTTCTGATACACACAAACTAAACATTAAATATCTCAACAGATCTGTTTGTACAGCTTGATATGTTTGGTGAGGAATCAGCAGGAAGCTTAAAGACTGTCGTCTGTTTTTTTCAATTGACTCATCCAGATTTCTCCACCCTCCGACCAGAACTCCATCAGCTCCATCTTGAACACATCACTATACAGTATGTTCCCCATTGCCCATATTAGGCCTTCCTTTATATGAATAAATGATGATGATGTTTTCCCAAGTTTCCTGATGGACAGTGAAGTAAACTGCTGCCAGCTACCAAGGTGCTGTTAGCTAATGTTAGCTCAGTTTGTTAGCTGCTGTTAGCTTATGTTAGCTCAGTTTGTTAGCTGCTATTAGCTAATGTTAGCTCATTTTGTTAGCTGCTGTTAGCTAATGTTAGCTCATTTTGTTAGCTGCTGTTAGCTTATGTTAGCTCAGTTTGTTAGCTGCTGTTAGCTAATGTTAGCTCATTTTGTTAGCTGCTGTTAGCTTATGTTAGCTCAGTTTGTTAGCTGCTGTTAGCTAATGTTAGCTCATTTTGTTAGCTGCTGTTAGCTAATGTTTGGACCGCTGGGAAGAAGGGGAGGTTTTCAGGTGGGCAGGGGAATGTTGGTGGTGAGTGGGGCCAGTGACCACTGACTGTTGGACTAGTCAGTAATATTAGCTGCTGCTGTGTCTGTTGTCGGTGACCTGGTTGATGTTTGGCTGTTAGCAAAGTCGTTGACGCGCTAGTTTTTGATCAGAAGTAATGTAATCAGAACAAATACTCGAGTACAGCTGGACATGTGTACCATACCATCTGAAGCAGCACTGTGAGGAGCTACGGAAACCCTTTAGGTTCAGAACAGTCACACAGAAATGTGGCCAAATATAAATGGTGACATTAATATCAGATTGAACACACTCTGAGCGAGGCTAAAAAATCAAAACGATCAATACTTTGAAGAATATAAATCACAGAGCTGCTATGAAAGCAAGATGATAATGACCTCTTGGGTTACACCAACACTGATGACTGATGGCGTCTCAGTTTACACCGCTGCATCTTAATAATTGAACAGTAAAATATAAGACTGTCTGAGGATGAGCGAGTGTTTGAAGGATATTTATTTGGTTCATTTAATAAAGTTTTTCCTGCGAGGAAACGCAGCAAAGGGAAATAAAATAAAATGAAGTGTACAGGTCGCCCAGCAGCCGCTCTGACAGCACACACAGAAATCTAATCTGACATTGTTTGGTGGGTGAGCAGCAGACTGGCAGGTCACAGATAAGAAGAATTTATGCAAGGACAAGATTAGAAACTCGTCTTATGGCAGTGTCCCCTCAACATTGACCTATATGATAGCGGAGCTAATCCCACGAGGAGCAGATAAGCTGAGGAAACAAGAAATCTGACTTAATTTGCACAGAAACGAGAAGGCCGCTGGTGTTTTTGGACGTATCGAGAAATGTTAAGTTGTGTTGCTTTTGCTCCACATGAGGACTGTCACCTCATCTCTGCTGTGTTTGGGCCTTTTGTGCAGGTTTGCATCATCAGCGAGACACACGAGTGCCCGTCAGACTGCTCACTGCTGGTCTGGAGGTCGCGATATAATGATATATATTCATACACATACATATAATGATAAATTATGTAAAATAAGAAACAAATATTCCTTCCTACGTTCATAAATGTCCTTGTGGACCACATGGTCCACTGCTCACTTGTACTTGCATCTATCTGGATGTTCAGTGGTTGAGTGGTTTAAGAAGTTGCCATTGAGCACTTCTAGATCCAGAGGTTGTGAGTTCGAACCCCACTAAGAGAAACGTCCAGGTTTTAATCCCGCAGTCCAAACACATGTAGGTTCTACAGGAAAATGGCCGTTAATGGTTGTTTGTCTCTTTGTGTCAGTGATGAACTGGCAGCTCATCCATGGCGCCTCACCTGTAACCAAGTCACCTGTGATTGGGTCCATCCTCCTGTGACCCTGATGAGGAACAGCAGTTAAATAAAATCCTTCCTTGATGAGCTAATGCAGCATTTTGAATTACAAACTGAACCATCGCATCTTACAGAACAGAAAAGGACAAATGTTAGAGAGTGAACTGATGTTTACTGAAAAATACACCGCCTGCTAACTTCAGGAATTACAATAAAAGTTTAAAATGGCTGGGCTCTGTGGGGTTATGTTGTAGGCAGCCAGCAGCAGATCCGAATATCAGCAGGTTGAAGGTTAATACAAGAGTATGGACTCACTCAGAGCTCACTAAATGAGTTCATCTCAGCCTCTGACCTCTGCTATTTTATACACTCCAACAACAGTTTGTGCTAAAACTCCATTCCTCTTCGTCTGGGCGGCAGCTGCTTGCCAACGAGTTCCTTCAAAACACAGAAAAGCAATATGTGAAAAACTGTACCTATTATTAAGAATACAAGCAGCTCCACACAGAACAACAGCTCTCAGTGTGATGCGAGGGAACGAACGAAGACTGAACATTATAAGACCCACTGAGTGCGTCTTTATGGCAGAGGAACATAATGCAGTATATTACACGGCACAGTACTGACAGAGATTATTGTAACTGTAACAGCTGTGATGTGTTTTATTTCATAAAGAAAGATATTTCTGTGTGAAAAACAAAAACAAAGATGTAAGAAACTGTTCTATAAAACTATCATTTCCACACAGACTGTCTAAAACCTGGACGTAGTCTCTGAGACATCCCCACAGACTGTCTAAAACCTGGACGTAGTCTCTGAGACATCCCCACAGACTGTCTAAAACCTGGACATAGTGCAGTCTGAATATAGTCTAACTAATCTCTGTTTGTTAACTATAAATAAATAATCATTCATCAGACTGTCGGCCGTATCGACTGCTGTTTCCATTCACAGATATTTTGACAGCAGAGTTTTGCTCTGAGATGTCCTGAGTGCACAAATGACGGTTTGAAGGAGGACAAAATAACACAAAATGACCATATATATATGTCTGCATGGGACTAAGCATCATAGATCAATACCAACCACTCAGTCGATCGATGGCAGCTGCAGAGTTTTGGAAGCAAAACTTAAATAACTTTTCCACCAAACACCACTCCAAAAACTAATCATGGACAAGACAATCAGCTGATATCTATCTACGTCCAGGTTTAGACAGTCTGCAGGGACGTCTCAGAGACTACGTCCAGGTTTTAGACAGTCTGCAGGGACGTCTCAGAGACTACGTCCAGGTTTTAGACAGTCTGCAGGGACGTCTCAAAGACTACGTCCAGGTTTTAGACAGTCTGCAGGGACGTCACGGAGACTACGTCCAGGTTTTAGACAGTCTGCAGGGACGTCACAGAGACCACGTCCAGGTTTTAGACAGTCTGCAGGGACGTCACGGAGACTACGTCCAGGTTTTAGACAGTCTGCAGGGACGTCACAGAGACGTTGTATAAAGATCAGTTGTTTTTATTTTAAGTCTGCAGCTCCTTGCTCTGCATTAAATCAAAGACATGGGTGTGTCTGCGTGGTGTAATCAGTGTGACAGACTGCAGATGGTTAAAATAAAGTTAATCAGCTGAAAGGTTGTGTAAACAGTTATGGATGGAGAACGCTCAGAAGAATCACATATTAATCTTTATTCTGCTTCCTGCCATCAGAGTCACACAGTAATTACAATTAAATGTTATTTAGAAAAATAAAACTTGGGCAGCAGAGATCCACTTAACGGCATAAACACAACATAATCATTATATATATATAATATAATTATTGCTTCATTCATTTTTCACCAACATACAGGTCTGAATATTAGATCAGCTGTTTGATAATGCAAAATAATCGACTAAATTATCAACACTGACCAGACTTTGACTTTGGGGATGTTCCTCAATCGTATGTACAGCCACACAGTCCAGTTCCTCTGTTAGCGCTGTTAGCTATGCTTGCTCCATTCGTTCTGTTAGCTCCATTAGCTTTTTAGTTACGTTAGCAGGTAGTTCCATTAGCTCTGTTCACACTGTTAGCTGTGTTACCGCTGATAACTCTGTTAGCTCTGTCAACCCTATTAGTTCAGTTAGCTCTTTTAGTTCCTTAGCTCTGTTATTTCTCTTAGCTCCGTTAGCTCTGCTAGCTCTGTTGGTTCTGTTAGCTCTGTTGGTTCTGTTAGCTCTGCTAGCTCTGTTGGTTCTGTTAGCTCTGTTGGTTCTGTTAGCTCTGTTTGTTCTGTTAGTTCTCTTAGCTCGGTTAGCTCTGTTAGCTCTGCTAGCTCTGTTGGTTCTGTTAGCTCTGTTGGTTCTGTTAGCTCTGTTGGTTCTGTTGGTTCTGTTAGCTCTGCTAGCTCTGTTGGTTCTGTTAGCTCTGTTGGTTCTGTTGGTTCTGTTAGCTCTGCTAGCTCTGTTGGTTCTGTTAGCTCTGTTGGTTCTGTTGGTTCTGTTAGCTCTGCTAGCTCTGTTGGTTCTGTTAGCTCTGTTGGTTCTGTTGGTTCTGTTAGCTCTGCTAGCTCTGTTGGTTCTGTTAGCTCTGTTGGTTCTGTTGGTTCTGTTAGCTCTGCTAGCTCTGTTGGTTCTGTTAGCTCTGTTGGTTCTGTTGGTTCTGTTAAAGAGAGAGCTAGCTGAATTTGGGGGTTCAGTTACACTCTCCTTCTCGCCTCCATGTTTCTGAAAACTTCATCAGTTTAGGGAGACTCGGGTAAATAAAGTGAGCTGTTTTCCCGTCTCACATGGGGACGTAGAACCTCTCAGCAGTTGAACACTCTTAGTGCCAGTATAGTGGGCCCTTATTGGCCATTGCCATTGGCTAAGTACAGGATAGCTGAGAAATAGCACACCCAGAAAGAGGGGATTAACACAAATCCCCCCTCTGCTTCTCCCATTCTCCTCCTCTGTTGTTCTCTTACTCGCTTTCTTCCCTCACTTTCTCCCCAGCCTCCACCTGTGACTGCCCGAGGCGGCAGCTCTTTCAGAGCCGAGCTTCCAATGCAGATCGCATGCCAAATAGGAGGGTCGGGAAATAGAGAGACGACGGGGTTGACAAACAGGATTACATGCTGTTTGCACCTGGCTGTCCCCATTAGAGGCATGATGACTGGGGAGGATCACATCCAGGACGCCACTTCAGCTGCCTCTACACAGATGAACTCTGAGTCACACTGGAGCGGCAGCAGCATTGGCAGGAAGCTGAGCCTCGGAGAGCCACCTCCAATCTGACAGTAACACGTATTCTCAGATATACTTAGAAATACTGCGTATATTTATGAAGGGCGTGTTTAATGTGAACTGTCAGACAGCTAACATGGCTTTCTACTTCAATAGAGACTTGGCCTGACGACAGGGGAGTTCAAATCCTGACCTACAGGTACCCTTGAGCAAGGATAACAGTGGAGCAGTGGAGACCCAACAATCTGTTATCGTTAGCGAATAGCATAGAGATCAAGGTCAAGGCAACTGTGACTGTGAGATGAAGCCAACGCAGGAAGTGCCAGAAACTGCAGTTCCTGCTACATAAGTAATGTAACTAACAGAGCTAACTGAACAGCTAACGGAACTACCAGAGCTAACGGAGCTGACAAAGCTAACGAAGTAGCAGCTAACGGAACTACCAGAGCTAACGGAACTAACTGAGCTAACAGCTAACAGAGGTAACAGAGCCTGGGACTGACTTTAAGTTGTTAAAGTAATCAGATGTAATCAGATGTAATCAGAACAAATACTCGAGTACAGCTGTCCATACTTACCACAGTTGGATTACACGCCAAGAAATCACAACAAATACTGATGTATATGACATGTTGCTCCGTTAAATAAATTTCTAATAAATAAAATAAATAAATCAAAGAGTTATCGAGCCTGTGACCAGCACAGACTTGTAGTGAGAGCGCTTTAGCTTTATGGCACACAAAGCACAGCTAGCCCGGTCATCACCCGCTTTAGGACCGGCCACCAGGGTCCAGATTTCTCAGGGGTTAGAGGGATAAAGAGAGCAGGGCTGACTGTGGCCTTCTTTCCTCTCCATGCCTCGGGCCTTGTGCGACACATACATGAATAAATCAACGCCAGAAAGAGGCCACTCACTGAGACTGTGGGGTGCCACAGTTTTTGGGGGCTCCGAGCTCCGTGTAACCATTTTTATCCATACACAAATCACCCCCACCCATTTACGTTTGTTCCCTGACACACTTTATCGTGACATCGCCTCTCATGGGAAGAACCAGAGAGGCAACGGTGTCAGGTCGGACTCAAGGTTTTTGAAGAAGGGACTGCCTTTGATAATGTGCATTGTCTTTGAGGTATTATTCTCTGGCTCTGTACGTATGGCCTCTTAAAGTTAATTTAATTTTTATGTATTTCCTGTGAAAAAAAAAAAATGTGTATGAGCTAGTGTCGGTGTCTACCTCCAGACCAGCAGGGAGCAGTCTAAATACAGCAGGCCACCGAGGTGGTTTTCCTGGGTTTGGCTCCTGGCATCCCGGGTACCTCACCTTGGTAACGTTATTCCCCATCTGGTCCGACTTCTGAGCCCAGTTTTGTTTCCAGTTAGCAGTTAATTAGCAGTTAGCTACTTTAGCAAGTTGTTATGCTGAAGCTGTCCATCAGTCCATCACTGCCCGGACAGAGACTGGGAGGACTGACCGGTGGAGGTGGTTCTCCTTCCGGGCTCTGTTAGCAACATGACTAATCAAGCTAGCCACAGTTAGCAATACTTAGCAATCTTTCCAACATGAAGTCTGTGAATCACCTTGGTAGTATAACGTTATTAGGCTGCACTTGAACCCAGTCCAGTCCGGTTGCTGAGCCCATGTTGCCTGCTAACGGCAGGTTAGCAAGGTTAGTTATGTTAGCAAGTGGTTAGCCTAAGGCTGAAGCTGAGCAAATCCAAAATCTGATCCAGTTTGAATAACGTCTTTAAGTTGTGCTCTTGTTCAGTAATCAGTGAGGCCTGGACACAGATGGCTGTAGCAGCCCTCAGAATCGGCTTCATGGGGCCTCCTTAGGATCAGTCTTCTACTATGACACACGTTTTATTGCTAACCCCTCACGTCTCCGTCAATCCGAGCCATGATCAGGTTGATATCATGTAGTTTGATCCTCGTATTACAGTCAGACCCCGAGCGGAAATAAACGATGAAAGGTAAGCATCCGGAGGGGTTTCCTGTCATGTTAATAGTCGTGCCGATCCTCGGTGTGGGCTGGAGCTCGTCCCACCTCAGCCTCTTTCAGTCTATTGTTGGATTTAATTGTCTCTGTGTGTTCTCATGCCAGCAATTGTTTTCTTCTGTTCCCAATCACTTCCCCTTTTACACTTATACTGTGTGTAATTGTGTTGTGTGTCCTCATTTGTGTGTTCGCGTGCCATTGTCTCGTCCATCAGACCCTTTTTTCCGGAGGAGAACTTGCCAAATTACGCCCGCTAGGCCCCGAGAGCTGACTGGTCCAATCTACACGGCTTTGTATCAGGAGTATTGTTTCTCAGCTTTTATTCGAGGAACACATGTCTGTAGCCACCAGTTCTCCCTGAGCGACCCACCGTCAACCGTGTTAATGTTTCTTTTCTTGTTTTTTGCAGCAATACGTCGGCTGAGTTGAGACAAACAGACTCCTGCTGCTCCCGGGTGACAAATCTCAGTTTTCCGAGTGTTGCCGGTCGCTTAAAGGCGCGTTAAATCCCAATTTGCATGACAAGTAAAGCTCAGGGTCCTAATGCAATTCGTAAAATGCTGTGCCGTGTTCGCCAACTAACCTGACATGTGAAGAAATACCCAAAGAAAGCGCGTCTTATTTGCACAAACTGTTAATGTTTCTCTATTATGAAAAGGCCGTGTGATGGTTGAAGTCTTGCAAAGAGCAGAAAGTACTGAAGTTTTCTATCTGAGGCAGCCATATCGTTTTTATTCATTGTATTGACTTTCCTGCCGTCCTGCAGCCTCTGTCTGTCTTTAATTATTAATTTCAGGGCATTTGTTATTGTATTCAGTGGGAGTCTTCAGCCTTTCCCTCCTCAGCTCCATGGAAATTGAATCTCCTCTCTGGTGTGGCGCTAATGTAGGCAGTTTGGTTCCTAATGGACTGAGTGCATATTGAATGCTTCAGTTGGTCCTCGGGGTAGGTGCAGCTTAGTGAAGGAATTAGCCGAGCGCCTTGAAAGATGAGAGGGGGAGAATAGTGCCCAAATAGAAAAAGCTCCCATCTTTATTCCTTCCAATATCCCTCGCTCTATTTTCTTTTTGGCCAATCTCCATCTCTCCACGCCTCTCCTGCCTCGTTTCTTTATCGGTACAGACTTTCAGAAATTCCACAACGTCACTCAGTCGACAGTCACTTGGGTTTAAGGTTGAGCTGAATGACAATAACTGGGTCATCAGACTTTATTACGGTACCCTCAGGGAGTTAAGCAAAAAATCAGGGTGTACCTCATCAAAACTGATGTGAGTGAAGTTTGATTTGATGTCCTCAGATTGGCACCGAGATGTTAAACTTTATTTATTCCTCAGCGTCCGGTAATGACTGCATTAATACTAAATGGCTGCATTAATTTACAGTCGCGCTTTCGTCCAAAGCTCTGAAGAATTCGCCCATTTGCACACAAACTCAAACACCGATGGCAGCGAGCCGACCATCGGGAGCAATTAAGGTTTCAGTGTCTCGCCTGAGGACACCTCATGGACCGCATGATTATTTTAATCATGTGATGTATTATTAGAGACACAATCCTCAAACCATTAACAATTCACGAGCCTCGTCACAGAAAAACAGAGCAGATGCCGTCGTAACATTTAGACCATTCGAGTCCACGTCAGAGGATACGTTAGCAACAAGCTAACCAACAATAAAGGGATTCTATTTGTAGTTTTTAAGATTCACGGAGGACTTCATTTCTGACATTTAGGCCTTTACGCCTTGATCATGTCGGGCTGGTTACATTGTTACCCTTTGTTTCGTTGTCTTGAACGGGGGTGATCAGTTTTAATCAGGTATGTTGGATCTACGCAGTCCAGATGGGACGGCGTGTCTCAAAAGGCTGAGGTATCCGTGCTGGCCGTCCTCCTACATGTTCCACGGTGGGATCCACACATGTGCACCATCCGTTCACCTTCTCTGCAGTCCAGATTTGCTCTGGTCTAATGTCTGAGCATGTGTTTGTTGGTCCAAGCAGTCCTTCTTGTCTTATTGTGGATTACTGCAGTCGCTGAGTAGCTGACACGACCTCTGAACAATAACTGATGTTCTCAAACACATTAACCACATTATTACGCATACGACTCGTCCTGTTTGTGCTCCTCACACTCTGTATCGTTTGTTGCACTCTGCTCGGTTTGGATAAATTACTGACGAGTCCTTGGTCTGACATTTCTGAGTGATGAGAGTTTGTTTTCAGTCAGTCGAGTTCTTTGGCTCGTCTACAAAAGCCGCCTCTCTCTCTCTCTCTCTCTCTCTCTCTCTCTCTCTCTCTCTCTCTCTCTCTCTCTTTGGCTCCCGCCCAGCGCTTCGTTCAGTTGGCTCGCTCTGGTTTTGTCTAAATATTACATTATTCTGCATTTTGATATGAGCCGTGCAGACACAAATTATGCACAGACAGAAGCTCATTGCTCACCTATAACACAAAAAGATGCACAAATCGACTCAGGCAACAGATTACAATCATCTTGATTAATTAATTAAAACTGTCTTTGTCATTGAGTGAATATAAATTAAATGAGATCGTTTACAGTTATCCATTTAGATTTGAATGAATAAAACTTAAACAGAAATATTGAGTTGATATGATTTGTTAGAATTGAGCCAATAAAAGTTAATTAAATCTTACATTTACATTAATCAGTCAGTTCGTTCAGTACAGTCAAATTAAACATTGTTCCTTCTTAATCATAATTAACTGAATCATGAATGAAGCTCTTCAACATTATCTAAAAATTCATGCACAGCTGAAACAAACAAACTCAAGCTAAGACTTATCTTTGTGTTTTTGTTAAATCAAACCTGAAGAAGTTCGACAAACATCAGGAGACGGAGGGACTGAGCCGCCTCTCACTGCCCGGACGGAGGCAGTTTTTGGGGGAGTGTTCACCAAAGAGTCAGCAAGCCACGCGGACTGTTCCACATATAAGTTGGAAATCGATACATTTATGATTCACTGTTTGCGTTCATTAATACTGAGTCTGCCTGTAAAGTGAAAAAGTGAAAGTCCTGCCTTGCTTCCTCTCAGCTTCCCTCCGCTCTCATTAGAAGGTGTCCTCCAGCCTCTGACACATATCGAGTACGTGTCCACATCTCTCCCTCGTGTTGGCTTCGAGCCTCCACTTTCTGTGAAATATCTGCTGCAGCCTACACAGCTGACCGCGGGGGACGGGCACCTGGATGTAAACACGCCGACAGAGACAGATCGGGTCTGTGCACGCCGATGCTTTTTATGTTGCAGCAGATAATGGAGGATGTGTCTGAACATCCTCAGTCGTCAGGTCATTGTACCTGTTGGAGGTTATCATAAGAAACTTCACTAACAGAAGACTTCTTCAGGTCTGTCTGGTGGCGTTGATGCCTTCAGAGCGAGATCACTGAATCATTTTTTCCAGGTCTTGTTGTCGTCGACAAAGATTTGATGAATCAGACGGTGCCACGACGGCAAACATTTCTTGTGTTTGGGTTAAGGGCAGATTTCTGGACCGCCCAAAGACATCAGGATCATCATCAGTGTTGTGTGTGTTTGCACTTGTGTGACTTTGTTGTACAGTTCAGTTCACAGTTGCACCTTCCACCCACAGCGGGCAGTCTATGTGAGGCAAAGAATGAACGAGCTCGTCTGCAGATCTTCAAACCACTTCAACCTCACATCTGCTGAAAGTTTCACTTCTGTTGGAATCACAGTCATCCACCAAACATCTTCATCATAATCATCGAGAAGTGTTGGGTCACTACTGATAGTTTGAAATCCTGTGATTGGACAATGAGCTCCAGGTGTGTCAATCAACTCACCTGGAACGTCGTCTCTAAACGTCAGCGTCGCTTCAGTTTTCCTCTCGTGACCTGAGCCTCACCTCTCAGTCTGAGCATTACGGCTCACATCGTGTCTTCATGAACAGGAATAATTCTGGTTATGTTCGGTGCTCGGCGGTGAGATGCCTCTCCAACATGTTCAGATCAGAGCGCTCAGGTGGGATGTCAGCGGCTCCGAGTTGTTAGCTCGAGCGAGGGTTGGCATGGCTTCGTTTTTAAGATGATTATGGCAGCTGGAACAAATCCACTCTGTGCACTGTTGTTCATTTCTGCACTCATCATCACAAACATGAACATCGCTTCCTGTCAGCCATGCTGTCTGGATTTCTGATATAATTTGACCTCGTGCAGGGAGATGATGCTTTATGACACATATAAGTGGGACCAGCCTTTATTTATGACCTTATGTCGCTCCGTCACTGTCACCTCTGTGTAGCTATTGTCTGTATTTCCTCCTCATACCTCGTGTTTTTTGTTTTACATATTCCTCATTTAAAGATTGTTCTGCCTCACATTCCTCGTCTCATTAGTTGACTGAGATTTGTAAAGACTGAGGATCTTTATTTACAGGCCACAACTCGATTCCTGGTGGAAATTTACAAGAAGAAAAACTGTTGAACAATGCAGCAGACATTTATCGTCCTTTCCTAAACGTCACATTTTCACAGCTTCAGACAAAAAACTTCAGATAATGTTTGAACATGTTTGATTTTATCTGAACGTCGAGACAAGACAACCAGAAACTCTACGAAACATTTCACCTGTTATACCGAAACTTGAACTTTGTCCGCGGCAGTGACAACATTTTGCGTTTCCCGTTTTATTTTGTAATTCTCCTTGTTTCTTTACTTCCTGCCCCCGTGTTTCCAGTTTTGATCACCTCAGCCTGATTAGTTTCACCTATGTCGTGTCATCTTGTCTTCAGCCGGTGTTCTTTCACTGGTCAGGCCGTCCTGTGTTTGTTCCGTCCTTCGGTTGGAGATCAGTTTGGTCTTTTGTTGTTGTCTGTAAGTTATTAAAGTCTGCTTTTGTTCACTATCATCACGTCTGCGCTGGGTGACAGACTCATTCAGGGATCACATGATGTGATCTCAGTTTTTGTATCAGTGGAAACTTCATGAACAACATTCAAACAGTGACAACAGTGTTTATCATCCAGCAGCGAGCCTTGGGTCGAACTCGGGTTCACAAATGTCACAGATGAGTGTGTCTGACGTCGTTGTGATACTACACTGGGTTTGGCTAAACCTTTGTCTGTTCTGGAGTGTGGATCTCTCTGACCCGGTTCTGAACACTGAAATACACAACATAAATTCATAGAGCTCATCTGATAACACGCAGTCTGGTCCTGCCTATAGCTCCGGGTAATGGGTCTCCAAATCGACCTCCAATGGACGTGTCAGGGAACATTTTCCTGGACTCTTCATTCATCACGTTACCGTCATCCAAAACCAGGTGGAGACCTGGACCAGTGTTTTATTCTCATGAAGAAACACTGCTGATTTCTGGATGCTCCGTAGGAACTGTGCAGATGGGCGAGTCCATCGCCTGGAGATGAGGCTGGAAGGATAAAAGACTTATTAGACAGAGAGGATAGAGACAGAATCCCACTATTAGCAGATGATTGCCTGATTATCATGAATAATGTGGTATGTGTGTACATATGAGTGTGTGTGTGTGTGTGTGCATATCGTTTCCGCCTCACGATCAAGGCACTCAAGCCAAAAGTGTTTCGTTTGCGTGATTAAACGAATCTCTGCACACGAGCGACTCAGAATAATCTTTTCAATTTGGGAGGAAAGTACGGATTCCTCCAGAGCGCCGCTGAGTACGTCTGAATATCAAACAAGGCGGGACTGTCGAGCCACAACAGATTCATGGTCCGGTCCATTTTGGTTCTGGGATCGTCTCTGCTGGTGCTTTATATTTAGTTTCTACGTTACACAGTGGACCTTTAACTCACTGTGTGTCTTGCTGTTGATGTCTTGTATCTGATCTTGTACTGTGCGTTTGTTTTGTATACTGCACATGTTTAAAGTGTTATGAGGATGCATTCAAAGAAACGTGAATATATGTCCACAGTGAGCGGCCTCGTGTGAAGGACGTGTTGCCCTGCAAACGTTGGTCACTCCTGATGCAGACTAGTTCATTCTGGAGTCAGAGCTCCTTTTATCGTTTCCTTTTTGATATTTGATATCGCCTCCTCCTGTGTCGTCTTATTAAAACAATTATTTTGCAGCCGGTGTTAAAAAAAAAAGACAAAATCTCTTACTGTGCATACAGAGACATCATCAAACGTTGATGTGTGTTTAATGAAGGGTTGCATAGCTTAGGCTTCTGTCTCTCTGAGTGCATGGGCAAATTAAGCCGACTAATGATCTGCTGTTAACGCTCTGTTTTATTTCCATCCAATTATTTAAACACAGCCAATTAACTTGATGAATTGTACTAATTAATGGCTATTGTTTGGATGCAGCTTTTTGTATGTTCAGGTTTTAGGGGGGGGTGCCAAGTTCCAGAAGGTTTCCCAACAATGGTTGCATCATTCCTGCAGTGTCTTAATGGGGAAAGAGTCGTGTCGCGTTAAAAAAAAGTTTGGCACCCCAAACAGGAGATTTATACACGTACTGAGGAATGATCCTTCAGTCCCTTGTTTCTTTGATTTAATTATGACTCACCAATCTGAACAAATAAAGTGACTCTTGGCAGAAGTCGGAGGATCAGCGGGGATTTGTGCGCGAGATCCAATGTGATTTTGAAAAAGGGATTCCTGCTGGAAGTCTTGGCAGGCGCAGTCATTTGGCATATCTGACAGAGGCTTCCATTGGCTGCGGTGTAATGTGCATGCTGGTTCAGACTGTTAATGAAAACACAGCGCCTCGGGCCTCTGCACAACCTGATAGGATATTGTTGTCTTTGCAATGAGATTAAATATTGGATCGGTACAGTAATATCTGCATGTTGCATTCCTTCCACGCAAGAGGCACCTGAATTCAGTAATGGCGTAACAGATTAAATGTAAAAATAGACAAATAAATAATTGTAGCTCAAGAAAAAACTGAATAAAAACATCAGTCTTGAGTTTGTCTTTAAAAATATGAACGGTCTGTGCTGCCTTCAGGGCTTTTCTTCTGACTTTAGGGGTAATTAAAAGGCCTCTTACCAGAGGACCTGAGGGCTCTCGAGGGTTCACAGGTCTGAAGCAGATCCGATAAACAGGTGGGACCGTTAAGAGCTTTATAAACCAATAAAAGGATCTTAAAATCAATTCTGCAGCACACGGGTAGGGAGCGCAGAGACTTTAGAGTTGGTCTAATGTGAGCTCTCTTTCTGGTCCTCGTCTACAGACGTCAGCTTTGGATGAACTGTAACTGAGATATATTCTTCTTCTTCTTAAGACCAGATAGTCTAATATTACAACAGTCAGGTAGTAAAGGTGTTCATTAGTGTTTGTGTTGGCCTCATAAGATGATTCAATGTTCTTAGTTATGTTTTTGATATGAGGTGCAAAACTAAGATCTGAATCAAAGACAGCTGAGTTCACGGTTTTAATGCCAGTGCCTGTAGTTTCATGTTTACCTTGTCGCTCTGTGCTTCAGTAAACTTCATTTTCTCTTCATTTTGTCCTGTTGGTGCTTACTTTATGTCCAGAATGTAGATAAAACTGCATCTATTGTCTCTGAGTCATCAGGAGAGGCTGAAATGTAAAGCGGTGTGTCATCAGCGTAGCTGTGAACATTCATATCGAGTCTCCTGATGATGGGGCAGCATGTCAGGGGTAAAAAAGTGGGACCTAAAATTGAACGCAATGATTCATTTTATAACTTTTTCATGAACGTTCACCTGTACTATGAAACAGAACGAGGGAGGCCAATCAGACTGAAATCATTTTAATCTTTGAAGCTTTTTAAAGGTTCGGTTTGTAATTATTAAGAAGTGAAGCGTCTAAGTTGTTTTGCTTCAGGAGAGGTTTAACCATGACGGTCTGAAGGCTGGAAGGAAAATGTTCCTACAGAAAAGCTTTCAAATGTAAAAACGTGGGGATTGGATCTAAGAAGCAGGCTGTGGGTTTCTACTCAGTAATAACTTTTACATCTCAGTTCTGACCAGGACAAATTTCTCAAGTGTCCTCACATAAAAACAAAGACTGTAAAGTCATGAGATTCATCGTCTGAGATAAACTCAGTCTAATAGTGTCGATTTGGAGATCGCTGCTCATAAAAACAGGATGAATTATTTGGTTGATGGTCAATGGTTGAAAAAAGGTTGTTTCACTTCACTGAACTGAGTCCAGCTGCCTCGGAGCTCCTTCAGGGGAAATATGAGGAGGGAAGTGGATTTAAAGAGGTTAATAAAGAGTCAGAGCTTCCTGTTTCACAGCTGAACTTTGATATTTACGTTGAACGCAGCCTGAGCACGTCCGTTGAGAAAACTCCCACAAAGACGCGACATTAAAACTAAACTGAGGATTTCATTTTAACCTGTGTGTCGAACCTGGTTTAACATTTTAAGTCGAGCTGGGCTTTTAATCACGATTTAATGTTTGTCAAATGAAGTCACAGAGAAAACATGAGCACCATCCTCTCATTGTTCTCTGCATCAGTTCAGAGCTCTGTGAGGTGAACGCTGTGGAAACGGTGACATCTGCTGGCAGAAAGTCGCTCCAGAGCATGAACGCCGGTGAGGATGACTGCTCCCACTCTGATTCCTGTGGAGGAAAATCTCCACATCTTCAAAAAGGTTAAATCTGGTGAGTCCGTGAGGTGTTTCACTCTCGTCCAGGAAGCTTCTTCAGTTGGATGAGGGACGAAACGTCTTTCATGGATCTACAAATAAGTCCAGTTGTCACAAACTTGCTGCAGGAAACATGACGATCAAAATGTTCTGACTGCTAAAAGTTTGGATTGAAAACAGGTCAGTCAGTGCAGGTCGACCTAACGGGTCTGAAACTAACGGGTCTGTTTCAGGCGCGAGGCTCTGGGCGAATGTTGGAGTTTTGCACAAAGCATAAAACAGATGACAAAGCTGCTCGCTTCGTCGCCATTTGTGCATTTACTGCTGACAAAGAAAGAACATTTAAAAGAAAGCGAGAAACATTAAGAACAATAATGCACTGCAGAGTTATTCAGCTGTCAGGCGTTCTCTGGATTGATTTTAATATCTTCAGTGGACTCGAAGTGTGCAGCATTATCTGATTAAATGTCTCCACGTCCTTTTTTAAACAGTTTACACAAGATTTTTGGATCAGGATCAGGACAAAAGAACCTGATTCAGCAGGACACGTGACAAACTTCCACTAAAACGTCTCAGTGTTCTGAAACAGAAACAGCGGCCAGCTCGCCCAGAGGGTGAGTCTGCAGAGCAACGACTGATCTTACAGGTTTAGAGAGAGATCAACACGGAAGGAGACAACACAGGCGTCAGTGAGTGTGAAGCATGAAGGGAAAGAGGAGAAGACACGGTGTCGTCATGCCAGAACCAGAACCAGAGAGTCCAAACCAGAGCAGCAGAGACATCTGCAGGGTTAGGAGGCCTCTGTTGATGACCTCTCTGAGCTGATGTTACTTTTATGTCCACTAGGTGGCAGCCTGACATATTCACCTGTGTGTGTGTGTGTGTGTGTGTGTGTGTGTGTCCACATTAATGAGAAGCAGCTGCTTCAGATAAAATGTCTGTTATTGAATTATGTTAAACTCTTCATCGTGTCGGTGCCTTGCAGAGGTGTCAGTGCAGATAAAGTCCTCTTCATTAACACACTGTGTGTGTTTTGTTGGTTTGTCAAGTGTGACTCTCAACACCTTCACACACACACACACACACACACACACACACACAGGAGTGCAGAGGTGTGACGGCGGCTGCAGAACGAGTGACACTCGATCGACTGACACCAGGTCAGCATGTGCCGGGATCGGCCCGCACGGTGTCGGTCATTCAATTATGGGTTCATGATTTTCTTAGTGAGTCGTTCTTCACAGAAGAACCGTTTAATGAACTCTTTAAAGCCGGTTCTGTCCTGAACCGGTCGGGTCCAAAGAACTTTATCCTCAGAGAACTCGTCTTCAGATCTTTGCTGAACTTCTTTGGAGTAAGACGAGACAACAGAGCAGTTGTTGGTCACTGATTAGCAGCATTCCTGACTCTGGAGGAGGCCGTCAGTGCTGTCAACAAATGTGAAAACAGTGGGGGTACACACACACACACACACACACACACTGACTGGCTTTTGGCTGAACATTTGGATGAGCAGACAAACTTTTGTGCTGCTGCCGTCCAATTTGTTTCAGAGTCAAACGGTGGTCGTGACCCAACAGCACGGAGTCAGACTGAACCTTTAACCCCTGAACGCATCGTCTGTGCTGAACATGTTCAGGGTTCTCTGACATGGCGGCGGACCGCGCCGCAGAGTCCGAGCTTCACAGGCGTGTCGGCGGCGTCACGCACGCCGTCCATCCTTCGGAGTCATTTCAGGTTCTTCAGAGTTTGTTCAGAAACATGATTCACTTTAAATCGACTCACTTTAATTTTTATGTCAGAAAACAAAACAAACAAAAACATTTTAAATAAATGAGTCAGTTCATTTATTTATTTGTTTATGGATCTAATTTACTTCTATTGTCCAAACATTGATTTATGAGCATCACGTCTAAAAACACAACATGTTTTATTTTGTCATCATTACAAAGAAATGTTCAAACTTTTAGATCATTTGTTATTTTTTATATTTTTAATTTTATTTATTTGAAATGTTCAGACGCTGATCAGCTGATCCGGATCATCACAGTTTGTGTTTCTGATGCAAAACAAACAACAAACAAACAAAAAACACGAAGAAGGTAAAAAGTGTTGAATATATGAAGTTTATGACTGAGTTCTGCAGATCTGAGTCAGTCTGACCGAGCTACACTGGGTCCGTTTGCTCCGTTTGCCTCGGCCTCATGTGTCTTTTGTTTGTCCAAATGAAAAGTCCATTAGGCCGCAGGTGACGATCCTCACACCCTCCATCACGGGCTGCACACGCCGTCAGTGCTGACACAGTGCGCATGCTCAGAACTGACTACAGGAGCAGAACCGAGCCGAGCTCGTGCACATCTTTGACCAACTTTAAAAAGAGGATTTATTTCTTATTGAGTTTCTGTTTTCCGGCCTCCTGATGTCTCCTGATGTCTCCTGATGTCTCCTGGTGTCTCCTCTCCGCTTCATGTTCGCATGCGGCCTCTTGTTGCCCCCCCCTCCTGTCCAAACACCGCAGCGCTGCGGGGCGGTGAGAAATCTCATCCCGCACGGTTGTCTGTAAAAACAACGAGGAGAAAAGTTGGACACCATCTGTGAGAAAGGCAGCAGGAGGCGACAGTAAACTAATTAACAGAGAAAATTAGATTGAGATTAGAACAACAAGGTCCAACCACGAGGCCTCCAACACCAACAGAACCAGGGCTGGGATATATACTGTGTGTGTGTGTGTGTGTGTGTGTGTGTGTGTGAGGTCAGTTTCCATCCGGCATCATTTAACTTATTAACTTTATTGATCCACACGGAGGAAATTCACGTCACAGCAGCTCGTGAACAAACAGGAAGTTCATAGTGTGAATGATGTAAACAGAGTCTGTGTCCATGGTTCTGATCCAAACTCAGCTCAGCTCTGTCAGTCTGTGATGGAGTCAGTCACACAGTTTGCTGACCTCTCTGCTGTTCATAGCACACACACACACACACACACACACACAAACACACACACACACAAAATAGTAACCAGTTTAAACCTGTTCAGAGATGAGACGGGTGTGTTTGTGTGTGTGTGTGTGTTCATATGACAGCGTGACAATAAAGTTGACCTGACTTGAGAAAGGACACATTAAATCACACACACACACAAACACATACACACACACACACACACACACAAACAGCAACAAACATGAAACAGAAAAATCTAAAAGTTTGAAGAGATCTAAGAAAAAATGGAAACTATAAAAAGATATGAAGTGTGTGTGTGTGTGTGTGTGTGTGTGTGTGTGTGTGTGTACTTTCAGTGTGTGCTTTGTTGAAATGACAATAAAGCCCCTTGAACCTTGAACCTTGAACCTTGAAATCATGTCAGTGATTCTTCTTCCGTAAACATGATGTGAATGTTTCATATTTATTTCTGTCACATATTTAAACACGTTTCTTCTTTAACCTGAAACTGTGCTTCAGTATTTATTTTCTTTCTTTATCATTAGTGAAGGTAATTAACTAAGACTCATCATCTGCCAACATCAACAACATTTGTCACCCAGCGGGCTGTCCCCCCCTCCGTCCCCCCTCCGTCCCCCGCAGACTGCAGCACACACACCCGCCCCCCGGCCTCCGAGCTGCGGGCTTTATAACCCTCAGACCTGCCTCTCCGCTTCAGATAACGTTTGCTCGGTCAGCCCGTGCACCCTCCGTCCTCTCCTGTAACATTCACCGAAGACGACACAGAAGATGAGCTCCGCGTGTTTGGTCCTCCAGCAGCCTTCTTACGGCGCTGCGCCGTGGCCGTGCCCGCCGACAGTGAGCAGCAGCTCGGACACAAACAGCAGGTAGGTCCCGGTGCGAGTGTGGATGACGGATTGACTCTGAGAGAAGGAGCCGTCGGCCCCGGCAAACACACCGGCTGCCTGACGAAGACAGCCTCATTTTGTACGATACAGATGGTGCGTTCAAGTGTGTGACATGCGGCGTTCACTGACCCATTTTAATGCTAGCAGTTTGATGACTAACATTTAGTGTGGATGCAGAAAGGAGCTAAAGCTAACGAGCTAACGGCTCAGTGTTTCATAGGAGACAGAAACAACTCAGCTAAATTAACTTTAATTAGATTAATTTATGCTAATGAGATGGAGGAGTTAATTAAAGTCTCCATGGCTCAAACTGTCCTCCAGTGTCTGTCCAACGCTCACAGAGACACAGAGACATCAGTCAGTGTTCCAGGTGTTCTTCATGTTAGAAAGCTGCTCACTGCTGGTCTGGACCGTGTTCGGTCGCTGACGTTCTGTAGGTGCAGAGTCTGTCTGAGTCTAACGCGTCCTGTCTTGTGTTGCAGCCAGACGTCTCTGTGGAGACCGTGGTTATCCAGCGGCCGGGATGGATCCGAGCGCTGCCCACGGAGCAAGCTGTCCTCTGTAAGTTACAAACACCTCCACGACCTGAAGATCACTCCTTCATCCACAGATGTGTTCGATTGTCACCACGAGTCACAAGAAAATTAAGAAAACGCTGCTTCATGCGTGACATTCGGCTGCTGCCCTCCGGACACCAGCAAACGCCAAAACATCCCTTCAATGATTTAAATAATTAGATCCGAGCATTCATTAAGAAACGACACACACAGACACAGAGGTGGCTCCGGTGCCTCCTCATGTTGGTGGAGGGAGGATGTGAAATCGAACACCTCTGAGGGAGATTCCCACAGTCTGCGGTGTCTGCAGACACCTCCATGACGTGTCGGCTGCTGCAGCCTCTGCCATGTGTTCGCGCTCCACCGGCCATCTGAGCGCCGTGTGACAGTTTAACACTCTGAGTTTTTGTTACTTTAAACAGCAGAAACGGTAAAAAAAGTTCCAGGTCCAGGTGTCCATCTGATTCATGTAATGTCCACGTGCAGTACTCGCCCTCTTCCAGCTGTTTTTGGTCTCTACAGAGAGAGTTGCTGATGTGAGAGTGAATCCTGCTGTTTGGGTGCAAACATAATGAAGTTCTGATGCTAA
Organism: Nibea coibor; assembly: GCA_023373845.1. Taxonomy (NCBI): domain Eukaryota; kingdom Metazoa; phylum Chordata; class Actinopteri; family Sciaenidae; genus Nibea; species Nibea coibor. The sequence continues at coordinate 23,042,730 of CM041733.1, forward strand.
CGTGTTGTCTCTGGTTCTCTCCGTCCAGCCGTACTGCAGACCCACAGTGCCGGGATGCTTCTCGTCTGATGGGAAACCTCAGGCCTTCCAGCACCCCGTCAGGTCAGTATCCCCTCGCTTTGCGTCGTATAGCAGTCATGCATGAACAGAAGCTCCTTATAACTCCCAGACAAGTAAGAATCCCTTCCAGTCTCAGCTGCTCATGTGTTGACGTCTTCTTTGTCTCTCTCACAGGCTCTACTGGCCCAAATCAAAGTCCTTCGACTATCTGTACAGCGACGGAGAGGCCTTGTTGAGGAACTTCCCGGTTCAGGCGACCATCAGCTTTTACGAGGAGTCCGACAGTGAAGACGAGAATGAGGAGGACTGGGAGGACGAGGACGACTCTGAGGAGTGCCTCAAACAGCAGTCTCACTTCACCTCCTACAACTGAGGCAGGAAGAGAAGCTGCCGTTTGGACCGACTCTTTATGCTCCGTTTATTTTAGAGTGCCGTCACTGGAAGAGCAAAGACGAGAGACTGATCAGCTGATTGTGTTTCAAGACTTTGTCTGCATTCATACCTCGAACAGGTGCGAGCACGAACGCCCCCGAGTTACAGGTGAAGATCGTCAGTCATCAGGTCATCGTATAAAGATAAAGGGTATCGTTTGGATCGCGACCCACTGATCCATCCAGGTCATTGAGGGCCGTGGAGGCCACCTGAGTGAAGGCGTGGATGGGGGGTTGTTAAGGTCACCTGCAGGTCGTTACCTCAGGGTGAAGGGCTCAGATGTTTGCAGTCTCTCTCTTTGGTGTCACGTTCTGAGCTGCTGTCTGTGCTCATACGCAGTATCTGCTACACGAAGCTGTTTGTTTACGGTGAGTCACGTTCTCCCATATTGGGATCTATGTCAGTCTCAGGTCTAACCCTTCCTGTGTATATAAAACACACGTTTCTAATTTATGATGTTCATAACTTGTACATAAACACGTATTTATGTTGACTTATTTTTATACATGTGTGCGTCAGGCTCAGTGTTTCTGTCTGAGCTCCGGCAAGGAGCCAATAAAGTCAAATATTTTTAAATGTTGTCTGATTTCTTTATTTGGTTTTGTTGTTTCACCTTCACCTGATCGTCATCGACCTGATGACGCTCAGCCACGCTGCTTCTGATTGGGTAGACAGCCAGTGACACCTAATGACCAAATCCTGAATAACTCTGTTAACCTGAACTTAACTTAGCTAGTTAACTGTTGGTGTTATCAGACTTTTGACCTTTATAATTAATATTATTATTGGTCATAATGTCAGGATTCAGTGTGAATATATGATTTTAAAAACACTCGTTCAGTGAGTGTGAACTTTGAACTTTGTCACATCGACTTCACCAAAACAACATTGATGCACACAGCATGCATAAAAACACTGTGATATTATTATTATTATTATTATTCTTATTATTAATAATGTCCTGTTCCGCCTTCTCTCCTCTGGGAGGCGCCACAGACACTTCCTGTACATTTATTCTCACTGTTTGCATCCAAACATGAATATCAGCTGTTCATATACAACAACCTGCTTCATGAACCTGTTGAAGTTACAAACCGCGTTCACGAGTCAGTGAAGTCAGATTATTAGAATCAGTAATGAACTCACAGACAGACACGACAGGAAGAATGCCACTGTTATGTTTATTACTGAGGTCATTATCAGGAACAGTTTACCTGGCCAGGTGTGTGTGCACCTGCTTACACACTGCTGTCATACAGACACAGGTACAGAGAACTGGACAGGTAAACACAGACAGAAAAAAAAGTAAATATGTGTATCTGAGTATCTATATCTGTATATAGATATATAGGTACAGGCAAAAGGTGTTTCTATTATTTTGGCCAACCTATTTACCTTAATTATTACATTAATACCCCCTAATATATATATATATCAGATGTTTTAATTGTTATCATCTTCTCTTCATCTTTAATTGAGTTTATTGTAGTTGTAGTTTATTGTAGTTGTAGTTTATTGTAGTTGTAGTTTATTGTAGTTCTCTTCTTCTTCGTGTCCGTTGTGTCCGCTGAGGATGTTGGGAAGCTGAGTCCTCTCCGTAAGGTGTGGCTGCGCGGACTCTCCTCGCGCCTCAGCACGGAGGAAACGCGCCTCACTGCGGGGCGGGAAACCTCGGACACATCCCGGCTCCCGTCGCGGTGAATCCTCCGGTGGTTGTCGTCGGTGTGTGTGTGTGTGTGTGTGTGTCTGACCTCTGTCACGGTTTTCTTTCTTTACGACTCGCTCCAAACTTGGCCACGCCCACTCCTGGTCAGTCGACAAGTATGCGCGCTGCGATTGGCCGAGCTCTCCGAGCTCTCCTCTCTCATTGGCTCCCCGCGCACGTCACTCAGGGTGACTGTGTGTGACTCGTGTGGGAGTTCCCCTCGAGCCGGAGATGGAAGAAATCTTTGACGAAGCGGGATGAAGGTAAGAACACGTTCATGTCTGCCGTTACCGGAGCGCGAGCACCGAGCGGAAGCCTGCAGGTGTGAACACCTGTACCTGTTAGAGAGGCTACAGGACGGCGCCTTAGTGAGAGACGGCCTGAAGTCAACAAGAGTGTGATAAATATTTGAAGAGGCTGAGATGTGGAGCTGTGTGTGTGTGTGTGTGTGTCATTAAATGTTTAATTAGCAGCATCAGGATGATTCAGGCTCATGTTTTCTAATTAAATCTCTTAATTCTGCTTCTCCACGTTATGAAGAGTCACCTGCTCTGCTCTGTATCCTGATTATTCAACTTGGTCTGGATTCACAGCCTCTCCTCCTATCTCTGTCTCTGTTGCCATGGAAACCTCACCCTACCCCGTGCCTCTCTCTGTCTATATTTATAGTAGCCTATATTCGCTGCCAGAGGTGAGGAGCTGAATGGAGGGCGGGGGGCGTCTCGCAGTGACACGCATTAACTGAAAGTCGTGTTTAACGCAGCAGATATGAGACATGATGCTCACATATACAACAAAATATACCATATTCACACATTCACACCTGTCAGGTGGGTTTTAAACGTGGTGTACTGCAGTGTTACATGAAGGTACCCTCAGGTGTGGTTGGTTGTCTGTGGCGTACCCCGCCTCTCGCCCCAGTGTCTGCTATGATTGGCTCCGGCCCCACGCGACCCTGATGATGGATTCAGATGTGATGAATACGTTTGTTAGTGATATTAATCATCTTTAATGCATTAAAATGTCATTTAGAGCCTTCCTCTGTGAGGTCATGATGTTTATTAACTCCGTGAAGGTTCTCCGGGTCATCTTTCAACTGGACTCGAGTATTTATCCCAGGACAGCTCGTAGAACCGCCTGTTGTTCGTTAGCGCTCGTTGTTGTGTGACGACTGTCGTCAGAGTCGTGGATGGTCACCTGAGGTTCAGCATGAACGACCGTCGCTCAGGTCATTCGAGCTCGGGCGTGGCCGCTGGTCGTTGGAGTCGTGTGAGGCAAAGTGTGAGGTCTGTTCAGTCTCCTGGAAAAGATCAGCGGAGGTGGAGGATCGGGACTAGACTCTGCAGACAAGGGACAGAAGTCAGGTGGTTTGAAGGAGGAGATCTAAAAGTAGAGTAACCTTCACTCAGCACAGACACACAAACAAGTCCAGCTGCCCCGGACTTACAGAGGTAACTGGTCACATGATCAGACTTTAGCTGAGGTGTGTAGGATCTCTGAGCTAACCAAGGCTGATGAAGGATCGCCTGCTCGATTAACATGCAGACAGAAATAAATAAATGAATGAATAAAACGATGAATCCTCACTCAGTGACTGATGGTTTATTCAGATTAATTGCAATTAAGTCAGTCAATTCTTCCAAAGCGTGTTTGTGTGTTTGTCTATGACGCTGTGCTGTGTTCTCCTGCAGGTCTGCGGTCTGTCAGAGTGAGTTGCAGGACGGGAGCATGGCTGGTGAGCACAAAACACACCGATCAATAATATTCATAAACCTCTGCTTTGTTGCTTCGCTTGCTGTTTTAAATAGAGGTCAGCTAAACCGCCTTCACCCTCGAGACCCCAGAGAGCGTTCCCGTTCTATGTTTCACCACAGTGCTCGTCAGTCCTGAGAGGGATTGACTCATCTGCAGGGAGGACTGACCGGGTCGTGGTGACGTATCCATGTGGCTGAAAGGGTTAAACTCAGAGTAAGCTCTAGTGGACCATGAGTCTTCCCGCCTGGCCGGCTGCCTTCCTGAGAGAACAAAGACTCGATTACATCTCCTGACTCACCCTGATTTACTAGAAGTCTCTTGTGCGTCAGTTTCTGATGATTTCTCTAGCCAAGCACACTTCCAGCACTCAGAGCTTCTGTACTGATGAGATGAGATGAGGTTAAACATGAACACTGCCCGGTGTACTGAGCTCCTAGTCTCAGCTCACAGGTCAGCGAGGACAGCTCTGTGCTTTTCTACTGTAATCAGTAAGTCCGTCCCACAGAAACAGTCCGATCTGATGTTTTCCTGTGGAGTGCAACAGGAACCAGAGTTTGCCAGCAAGTTACTTAAATACTAGGATACTGGACAAAACCTCTGAACCAGCAGTGTCCAGTCTAACAGTGAACACTGTTAGCACTGTTCACTGTCTGTGAACGTGCTGTATGCCATGAATCTGTTGAGTGACCACAGTATGGAGGCTGAACTTTGGATTTTCTTTGGTGTGTTGCAGCATTCCTGGATGGTAAGGATGCTCACTCTGTCCTGAAGCGTTTCCCTCGAGCCAATGGCTTCCTGGAGGAGTTGAGACAAGGAAACATCGAGAGGGAGTGCGGAGAGGAGAGCTGCAGCTTTGAAGAGGCCAATGAAGTATTTGAGAACAAAGAGAGAACGGTGAGCTGATGCACCAACTCCATCAGTTGTGGTAGCATTATATGAGTACATCGATCTACCACAACTTACCAATCTACTGGTTCTGCTACATATGTAGCTGCATCAACAAGTGATTGAATGAGATGCTGTGGTCATGTAAAGAGTTAGAGATGATGTGCTAGCGGTTAGCTACTTTAGCATGTTGTTAGGCTATCAGGAGCCCCTGTATATGATGCCCCTGTATGCCCCTGTCTGATCTCTTCTTGGTGCCTCCCAGATGGAGTTCTGGAAAACTCGCAGCGTCTACACGGTGAGCAGCAGCAGCGAGGGGCGTTCCGAGCGTGCCGACACCGTCTACATGGTGGTTCCTCTGCTGGGCGTGGCCCTGCTCATTATCATCGGGCTCTTCCTCCTCTGGAGGTGTCAGCTTCAGAAGGCCACTCGTCGGCGGCCCGCCTACACCCAGAACCGCTACCTGGCCAACAACCGCAGCACCCGTAGCCTGCCTCGCATTCTTGTTCACCGGGAGACAACAGTGCACACCGAGAGCTTGCACCAGGAGTCGAGCCTACGTCCAACTGTGGTGGTGAGTGGTTCAGAAAGAGGAGGCGGTTCCCACTCGGACTCCCATGTACTCCACCAGCAGAACACTCGTACTCTCTACGTCCAGGACTCCTCAATGTCCGTGGCCTCACGGCTGTCAGGCGCTACGCCACCTCCATCTTATGAAGAGGTGACGGGGCAGCTGGAAAGCAGCGGTGACGAGAACTCGGTACCTTCATACAGCGACCCTCCACCCAAATATGAGGAGATCATAAAGGAGAAATGAAGCAGAGGCTCCCCGATGAGTCTGATGGAGGTCAAAGCTGGCAAAAAGAAGCAGCCAAAGCCTCGGTTGGTTCTGCTGGCCGTGGGTCGCTAAAACCCAAATTATAATTCACGTTTTTCACTGTATAATACATTTGTTTCACTAATGGGTGCATGGGTACAACGTAAAGTCACCCACATCGAGTATCACCATGTCTCAATTTGCATACTTCCAAACTTACACTTATAATTTGAGTCCATTGGTGCACTCCTAAAAGTTCTCGCCCTCAGTGTTCACCATTTCGACGACGTAGCAAACGAGCAGGAACCACCGGGACCACCTGAGGAAGCTGCTGGAGTTGAAGAGGTTGCAGTGATGTGGTAATGCCTGGCAGGGTTGTAATACAGCAAAGAAGAAGCGATATGCTGTGATCATCATTTTCGTTAAATTCACAACGTCCGTCCTCGAATCGAGACGACACCACCCTCCTGAAATTAGTGCACTACACCAGGAAGTACACAGAGTACTACATGGACTAACGGAAGTATCCGAACTGAGACACGCAGAATTATTGTTTGAACTTCACGTCTTCAGATATTTCTTTGGTTTCTACGTTGCTTTGGCCAACGTTGAACGGTAGACTTTGTTCAGGGACCAAACCTGCGACGAGGTGTCGGGCAAGTTTGACAAGCAGGATCGACTAACCTGCAGGTTTCTGTGCACAACACGGGACGGCACTGTGGAAGTGGAGTGCCACGCTACAGCTTAATTCACAGTCACTCGGACTATAAGATTTCCTGTGTTTTCTCTGTCAGTGTACATACAGTATGACTCTTTAAACTACACACACCCAGTCCAGAGCGTGTTGAAGTGTTGGGACTGAGCCAAAGTTGTGTTCTTTGGGTGTTTTCATGGTTTCCTGTTGTTTTAGATCAGTTTTCAGTGATACACATGTATAGGCGTGATTAAGAAGCACTACACGGAGCACAAGGACCCAAAATCAGAAGCTCAGTTGGGCTTAGCTTCATTGTACTTGCGCTGTCGACTGTATCTCGATTGTTGAAAAGTTTTTCGCCTCCACACACACCAGCTATCTATAAGAGCAAATCCCTGCGTTCATGGAGTGATTGTAAAGAGACCTCCCCCCTTCCTGTGGACGGTCACTTTGCCGTCATGGACCTCCTGAAATAATACTTCATAATTTAAAACATGCCTCTGGATAAAACGGGTGCCAGCCATGGCCTTACGGTGACCAAGTAGTACGCTGGTGTCCAAATATGTCACCGAGTTCTTAGTAATAATCCCCTCAGTGCTGTGCCAATCAGAGGCAAGTTTATTTAAATGTACATTTACCGTATGTGCTACCTTACAATGAACCACCAGTCTTACTATCTTACCTGTGGACCAAACTAATACCGACTTTGTACAGGCCTGTTTCCCGCCGCACTTTACGGCAGCGGCTTTTTATCAATGAGTTCGATTTATTTTCTATCCAACCGTTTGTAAGTCAAGAGTTCGTAGATCTCTGGCAGTTCTGATAATCTATCAGTTAAATCTGGAGAAGATCCAACACGTCCAACACCAAGATCAACACGTATTGATGCATGCTGACAAAGACCACAATGAGACGTCCCAGTCTGAACTGTCCGACCACGGTGTAACACGGTAACACAACATTGCGTATACGTTACGTTTTTAACGACGTGGTTAGCGTAGCAGTGTCGATAGACTCACGATATATTCAACAATGTCAAAATGAAAATACGCCGCGGTCTCATAGTTCTTTCTCAGGCATGTGTGGCATGTTTCACCTCACATATCATCATCATTTATTCATTTATTCGTATGAAACTACTTCTGAGCAAAAACTGGCGAGTCGACAACTTTGCTAACAGCTCGGCGTCTGTCTTTCAGCCTTTCATTTCACCAACCACTCAAAGTCAGTCCCATCTGGAGTGTTTCTGAATCTGATCATCATCATGATCGTGATGCCAGAGCTCCATCAAACCTCGACCGTAGCTGGTTCTCATGATGGTCGTAGATGGTCAAACATGTTAGTCATGTTAAGCAGATAACTTGTTTTTTCCCCACAGTCATGTCACCGTTGTCTTATACACGCCGTACATGTGACCTGAAGTTTGACAGAGCGTTCTCAAACGCCGGGTCAGCGCCTTCTTGCATTCATATTAATAAATGACATCCATAGAGCCGTACTTTAATTAACTTGATATTGTGCGAATCGTCACGTTATTGAATCTTGAATCGCCGTGCCATGGTGTGTCCTCACACCCTACAGGATACAATCAGAGAAGATAACTGTACATAACAAAGTTTACACTGAAACACGACATCCAGAGGAGGCGAAGAAACCCAAAACTGACCGACCACGTTCTCACTCTCATTATTTAAATCTTCCGACAGACACCGGGACTTCATGAACTGAGCTGAGATTCACAGTTTATTAAGATTGTAAAATAGCAGCAGATCTCCAGACTCTGTTTTAAAGACTGTTTAAGTTCAGTCTGTGCTTCAGTGATGCAAAGTGTCTCTATAAGTTCTGTGTGTGTTTCGCAGAGTGAGGTTTTACATCTTTGGTTTGGTATTCGTGGAGTTTTGAACCTCACCACGTCCGATAAGGTGCACTTAAAGCTTCCAGTGGCTTATTTTTGTATCCAACTCTATTGTACTTGTTATTCACTGCCTTTTTCCTACAGCCTGCGACTGTATTAGGACTTCGTTTGATCACATTCCAACAAGAAATATGAACTGTTTGAAAAATAATAAATGATTTATTTAACTCTGGTGTGTGTTGTGTATTTTAATATAACTGCACGAGTCGACAGCGTCCACACTCTTAATTCTGCATAACTTTAAGCCTTAATACATTTGAACAGGTGAGTTCTGTCAAAATTCACCCACAACGTGAATAATTAATGAGTGGGCGGAGCCGGAAGTAAGCCCTCCGGACAAATTAAGGTGTGACGCAGCAACAGGTGAGAGAGGAGCGCGTGGAACAAACAAATAAACGGACTCGGTGTTGATGAGAAGAAGCTGTCAGCGTCGGTAACGGTGTGCTGGACTGTGACGTCACAATACACAGGTAAGAGGCTGACCGACTCATTCACGAGACTGATGTTCACGTGAGTTACCTGTTCATCAGCTGATGTCTGCGGCCTCGTGCTAGCTGTAGATTGACTGTAGTGTTAGTGCTGCTCACACTTATGGTGAAATTATGACAAACTGCAGAAGGTCAAAATCTGGTAAAATATATTTAACTGTAAAATACACTGCTAAAAATATTTGGTTAAAACACTGCTAACTGCTAATGGCTAACTGCTAAAGAAAGTGAAGTGAAATCCTTTGCACTTGGGGAAGGAAATGTAAAAGGAAACTTCCTGATTATTAAGCAGGAAGTGAAGTCACACAGGTGACCATAACAACCCGCAGGTGTCTTCGATGACAACTGTGGTCCAGTCCAAGCGGGAAATCAGCAGCATCATAACAAACAGCATCGATGATTAATCACAGTCATTGGCTAATTGCAGCTCAAACAGGTCATCAGGTGAAACCTGTCTGACGTTCAGAACGTGCTGGTTCAGCCCTGTGGTTCTCCCGTGTGGTCCGGCTGAGCAGAGCTGTTTTAATAGATGGACCTCAGAGTATTTTACAGGAATGTTGGACGCTGACATCCAAAACAACAACAACAAAAACAAAACCAGCCCAGCGGATCCGAGCCGCCGGTCCAAACGTCCACAGAGAGTCCTGTGGTGAGATTTTCCTCCTGCAGCCAGAGCGATGTTCATCCATCAACACTGACAGCTCTGCAGAAAGTGATAGCCAGGCTATTACGGCCAATGCAAATAAATGGACTGATTACACTCCCGTGAAAGCTGCCTTCAGGAGCGCGAGGAAGAACGTTTTCCCTCCAGTTACTATCCGGCTCAGACACACTGAACCGTGATCGTGATTAACTCGACTTTAAAGTGTCGCTTAATGTCATGTGACGGACGAAATACCTGCGCAGGCGTGCAGCCATCAAATTAAACATTTCAGTGTCACTCACGTCAAATTTATTTCATCTGTCAGTTCTTTATGAGGAAAAACTGATCAGACGGCTACTGCAGTTCCTCTAACGTCCACTTGAGGCTGGTTCCAGAAGTGAGTCAGTCTCCATAAGTCCCCATGTTAGACAGCAGAAATCAACATGTTTACAGCCTGGTACAAAAACAGTTTCTGAAAAAAACAGAGAGCAGTCCACCATTTCTGGTGCAAGTCCAAGACTGTCTAAAACCTGGACGTAATCTCTGAGACGTCCCCGCAGACTGTCTAAAACCTGGATGTAGTCTCTGAGACGTCCCACAGACTGTCTAAAACCTGGACGTAGTCTCTGTGACGTCCCGCAGACTGTCTAAAACCTGGACGTAGTCTCTGAGACGTCCCCGCAGACTGTCTAAAACCTGGACGTAGTCTCTGAGACGTCCCCGCAGACTGTCTAAAACCTGGACGTAGTCTCTGAGACGTCCCGCAGACTGTCTAAAACCTGGACGTAGTCTCTGTGACGTCCCGCAGACTGTCTAAAACCTGGACGTAGTCTCTGAGACGTCCCGCAGACTGTCTAAAACCTGGACGTAGGTCATTGTTGTGATGTGATGAACTAAACTACATCATCTGCGAAGATGTGGAGACGTGCAGGACGTCCTGACCGTGGGCAGCTCTTGCTCTGATTATTTGAGGACCAAAGGCTCCTCCATGTTTGTTAGCCGTCTCCACAAACACCTCGACTGGATTAACAAACTCCCATGACCCCGTCAGTGACCTTGGAAGGGTGAAGAGCCTCTTCATTGTTCCTCTGAGCCTCGATTCAAACAGCCTCAGGGAGCAAAGGCGACGTGACACCACGATTATAATAAAAGTAATTAAAAAGATCAAGAAGTGTGGTGGACAACGAGCCAGAGAGGCCTCCTCCTCCTCCTCCTCCTCCTCCTCCTCCTCCTCCAGACCTCCACAACAACCATGGAAACATGTCTCACCATCACTTCATGTTCTGGACTCCTCCATCCAACTCCACCTGTGATCAGCTGACGGCGTGATCTATCATCTGCCTTCATCTGAGGGTCATGGAGCACCTTCAGGAGCTCAACCAGAGTCCAAGAAGACCAGGGAGGGAGGGAGGAGGAGGAGGAGGAGGGGGGTGGAGAGGGAGGTCTGGTCTTCCAGGCTCCTCTCCTCCTCCTCCTCCTTCTCCTCCTCTCTAAATAATTCCTCCCTCAGTTTTTATTTTTGTTTTCGGGGTTCACTCAGCAGGAGAACACCCGGGTACCTGTACCGGATAAATCACCGTGAAGTGTCCGCTGCTGTCGATCCGGTGCCGGCGGAGAGTTTCACCGAGGGCCGGACATGAGTGTGCCCGGGTGTTCGGAGCGTGTCGGGCGGCTGATGGGAGCCACATAGTCCGGCTCAGCCCCCGGAGGATGCTCGGAGGACGTTTCTCTCTCTAACATTTCCCAACTTTTATTTTTACTCGCAAACTTTTCTTTGAGAGAAACTTTGATCCGGAAAGTTTCCAGAAATGAAGGAAAAATGTAAAAACGCGGCGAAGACCCGCAGAGAGAAGGAGAACGGAGAGTTCTACGAGCTGGCCAAGCTGCTGCCTCTGCCCGCGGCCATCACCTCCCAGCTGGACAAGGCCTCCATCATCCGGCTGACCAGCAGCTACCTCAAGATGAGGGCCGTGTTCCCGGACGGTAGGTCCTCCGAACCGGGCCGGGTCACAGAACGCTATTAATTATGTCACTAATTAAAGTTTATTCGTTAGTAAGGAGTCATCCCATTATTATGAATTATTAATCCAGAAATGCAAATATGACTGATGTGTTTAAATCCGGATTATTTGTGATTTTCCAATAAGAATTTAATATTTTTTCAAAATAAAAGACGTTAGAAAAACATGAAATAAGGAATCCTTCTTTTAGATTTTAGAGTAATAACTAAAAGTTTTATTTAAATCATCTACAAATGTAAAATAAAGCTGTTTGTTTATATAAAATAAAATAAAGTTAAACACAGACTGTAAAGTTCATAATTTATGAACCTTTTATAACTAAATGATTAATTAATAACTTCTAAACATTTTATAATTATTAAGTCAATTTAAAAACGGCGTTTCAAATTTAAAACGTTTCAAAATAAAAGTCAGTAAACGTCAAAATAAAGTCTTTTATTTTGAACATTAATAATAACAGTTGTGTTTGTCTTCACTCCATCATCATCATCGTCATCACCGTCACCTCTGGGCTCGTTAAGCTGATGTTGGCTCATTAGGACTCGCGCGCACTTTTGCAGCTTGTTTTCGCGCGCTGATTAAAAGCTGGTGTCGTCCTTGAACGCCTCACTCATCCATCACGCTGAATTATTTCATCGGGGCGCACAGAGGCGCGTTGAGGCGGTGAGAGGGCAGGAAAACAGAGCCCTTCCTCTCTGTCATCACTCATAAAGTCACTCACTGCGCGGCCTTTCATGGCGAGGCCACCCGGACCAGCGCGGCCTCAGCGCGGCCTCAGCGCGGCCCGCTTCCCGTCCGAGCCCGGCACGAGGGGACACCGCGCGGCCGCAGCAGGCCCGCAGAGACGGACATCATATTAATGAAAGATTATTATTCAGGCCATTCATAATGTGTGGATGAAGACGGACTCAGGTCCAGTGAAGTGTTCCACATGGATCCATTTTGTTCGCGCAGAGAGACCAGAACCAGGAGACCAGAACCAGGAGACCAGAACCAGGAGACCAGAAGCTCTGAATTTATGCCCCCGTGGTTTAAAGTAAACATTATGCGTCATAAATAATCAGTCATTCATGTTTATGGGACAGTTTCTGTTCTGAAGTTAAATATGTTTTTAATAAATACTGACACGTGATGACGCATCACAGGTGAAGTCCTCGTGACTCCGCTCGTGAAAACCGGACATTGTTTAATCTTTTCAAAAAAAAAAAAAAAAAAAACATCTCGCAGAAACATTTCAAATAAACTTTTTTTTTTTTTTTTATGAAGCAGCTTCAGGGAAAATTAAAATAAAACCAGAGATTCAAAGTGACGAATCAGAACTTTAACTTTTACTTTGAAGGAGCTGTGACCCGTCTCAGATGTTCTGGTCCAGTGTGCAGTGATTCTGGACGTGGTTGATCTGTCCAGTCTGAACATGTGGCTGAGCCTGCAGCTGCTGCCTGACGGGTCGGAGGTCACGGACTCGGTGCTGGTTCTGGACTGAAGTCCAGAAACTCATTCAGACTGTGAGACCACAAACAGTCTTAAACTAGTTTTAACCAACTGATGAACCTCGCCTCATCAGGATATCTGTAAGCAACGAGCCTGTTCACCTGTGCAAGCTTCAGACAGACTGTGTGTGTGTGTGTGTGTGTGTGTGTGTGTGTGTGTGTGTGTGTGAACAATTGAATCAGTTTTTCTGTTTAAATCAACATTTTTAGTTTTCAGCCTCATTTTAAATCAAAATAACACGAATATTTAAATAAAATAAAAAGTTCATATTTATGTTTAAAATATATTTTTTAATATTTACAGAAACAATAAAGTTCATCAGTTTGAATATTAAATATAAAATTTTAAATATCAACATTTTTTAAACCTCGACTTCATTTAAAATCATAAATTAATATAAATATTCAGCTGTGATACAATTTTTAAAAACAGATATGAATTATTAACTCGTTACTGATTTTAACCTTTCTCATTACAAATGTCTTAACGACACTTTAAAACACATGAAACACATTTATGAACATAAAAAGATTTTAAACAGCCTTAAAGACAGTAAACGCTGCAGCACCAGAGCGTTAGATAAAAACTTAATATTATTATGAATGTTAATGTGTCGTCATGGAGACGAGGCTGATATTTGCAGCGTTTGGTTTTAATGCAGCGCAGACGTCGTGAACAGCTGCAAACACTTTTCTGCATCTAATATCTGAAACACGTCGACCGGCTGACCTCAGGTCAGTTTCCTTCAGCACGAGTCGATGATTAACCTGAAATATAATTTAATAATTTTATTAAAAGAGACGTGAATTCATCACCTGGAGTTAAAATATGTAGATTTATAATTAATAATAAAGTTTATTTATTCTCACAAACACAGATAAGGTCAACAGACTGTCAGCAGCTCAGTTCATGTGAATCTGATTTGTAATTTTAATCTGAACTCAAACAATAATTCACCTCAGATGATGGAACATGACGCCGTCAGCTCGTTAGTTTAAAATCTCGTTACAGCTTTGATGTGATTTAAATGATTAAAGTGCAAAACACATGAAACAATCTCAGACTGAAGGTTTAATGTTAAAATGAATAAATTAAATCTGACGGCTGCACTCAGAGTTTTCTGTGTTTGCATATTTGTAAATATAATTTCTTTTTTTTTTTACTTTGTTACTTTGTGTTTTTATTTTTTAATATTTTGTAAAGAAGAAACAGAAAAAATGATTTTCTCCCATCAGTAAAACAGATTTAACATTTCTGATTATTTAGAGGTAAATTATTAATTTGTGTTTAGCACTTTAATATTTTTCCATTAAAAGCTGAAATAATTTACCGTCGTGACATTTTCTGAATAAAAACCTGAATTTTTAAAATCATATTTGATGATAAAACCTGCTTCAGTTTTCTACAGATTTGTTATTTTGTCATTTAAAATCTCTCTCACACACACACACACACACACACACACACACACAGCGCGCTCTGAGGGTCGATGAGGATTATGGGAAATAAATCAGACATTATTTATTTTTACAGTTTACGGACGTTAAATAATCGTTTATTCTGATTTATGGAATATTAATGTCTGAGTCTTTGAGATCTTTAATGATTTTATTGTTGCAGTTTTTGTTTTTTTATTTATAAACATTTCATCAGTGTATGATTTATTTATTTATTTATTTATTTATTATTGTATTCGTCGTCATTGTCTCCTTCTGCTTTGTGAAACATGAACATGACAGAAATCATAAAGTTTGAGTTTTGATCACAGATTCATCTGCATGGACTCTTTATCATATCATGAGCAAACATCCTGTATAATTTAATTTTCATCTCCAGCCGGGCTGTGATAACGGCTGTAAAGAAGCTGATGATGAATCAGCAGCTTTAGGACAGTTTGTTGTTTCTGGACTAAGAACTAAAATATCATTAAATATTTGTCAATGAAAATATCGACGTCTTTTCAAACGTCTCCTGAAATACTGAAATAATTTATATAGCACCAAAAATACGACGTCTTCACAGAGCGTGTACATCCACATTAATTATCAAATGATGCTGATAAAACAGATGTGAAACATCAGGAAGAGAACAGGCCTGTTGTAAAGTTCATGTTGTCTCTGAGTACACGGTGTAAAAGTGTGAGAGGCGTCCAGTGTCCAACACACAGACGACTCGTGGACACGAGATTCTGAAATGTCTCATAAACCGAGAGCTGAGACCTTTTCTTCTGCTTTCAGAGTTTCAGAGTTTAACTCGGGCTCAGATGTTCTGGTCCAGAGGAGTGTGCGGTGATTCTGGATGTCTGAACTTCACTGTGTTCATGAGATTCTGATCCAGACAAACGTTCCCTCTCATACCTGTTCATGATCCTGTCACCTGCTGCCTGTGGAAGCTTCAGGTGTTTGTCCGTCCTGTGATCAGGGTCTGATTTGGTTCAGGATCAGGTCGTCTGTGTTTGGACAGCTGCTCTCTCGCTGCGTGGACCTCGAGGAGCGCCGGCCTTCGTCTGCCTGACCGTCTCGTCTGTGTCTCTGCAGGTCTCGGTGACGGATGGGGTCAGTCGACGAGGTTCAGTCCTCTGGACGGCATGGCTCGAGAGCTGGGCTCGCACCTTCTACAGGTGAGTACCAGGAACACGAGCAGGCTCTGAGCTGTGTGTTGAATCGGATCACTGCCTGCTGCTGTGGACGCCGCTCATTCAGATCAGAGCGGAGGTCAACAAACAGCAAGGCTGCACAAATTATTACAGCATGAAAATAAAAATCCTGTTCCCATGTAACAGCAAAATATCAGCTTTAACGTCTCGGAAACGTTTTGTGAGCGAGGTTTAAAATGAGCTTCAATCTGATTTCACTTATTTACATATGAAACTATTAACGTGATAAATAATAATAATGAAACTTTGGATCAGACGTTAAAATAAAAAGTTTAAGTTTAGTTTGATTTTCTTTTTGTAATAGATTTTTTAAAATAGAAATAATTAAATGTCATTTGAAATTAATTTGAATTAGAAGTTCTCCACATATTTAAATGAGTGTGTTCATGTTCCCAGGTGTCATCGTGCAGGTAAATGTGCGACACACACTGTTACACTGTAAAACGTTTCGTTGCTCCTCAGACTCTGGACGGCTTCGTGTTCGTCGTGGCCTCTGATGGAAAAATCATGTACATCTCTGAAACGGCGTCGGTCCACCTCGGCCTGTCCCAGGTAAGACCTCGACGTCTAAGTCAAACATTTCAGATGAGCTCTGAGTGACGAGTAAAGTGTGTGTTGGACGTGTGTGTCTGCAGGTGGAGCTCACAGGAAACAGTATATTTGAGTACATCCACCCGTCAGACCACGACGAGATGACAGCGGTGCTGGGTCTCTGCCAGCCCCCACACCATCACTTCTCTCTCGGTACCTCAACAGCCTCGACCTCCTCAAAGGCTCCTGTGTTCATGCCATGATGGATCAGTCTCGAGGACTGTCCGGGTTTTTATTTATCTGCACAAACACAAAACAGACTCATCTCAGAGATGATGAAGTCTTCTCTTGGTTAGAAGTTTGGACCACACGAGTCGTAAAACAGCAGGAGCTGGTTCCTGATGAGAGCTCCGGAGAACCTTTTCTCCTGTTTGGAGGAGCAGTGTGTTGGATGTGGAGACCTCTAGTGGTGTAGTTGCTAACTGCAACCACCTCGGAATGAAGCGTGAAGAAAAAACTATGGTGGTTGCAAAATAGAGAAAAACTCTTTTTCGCTATTGTAGAAACATGAGCGACTCTGAAGAGTCGAGCAGCAACCTCCGAGACCGTGAACTGCAGTTCCTCTAACGTCCACTTGAGGCTGGCTGCAGAAGTGAGTCAGTCTCCATAAGTCCCCATGTTCAAATGTCCATGTTTACAGCCTGGTGTGTAGTTCTGGCGTTCAGGATGAGTCTGAACGAAGCTTCACATGCTGGCTCTGTCGGTCGGCTACAAGCTGCTGCCTTCACCGTCAGGATCCTGAACATTTAAGCTGATCATAGTTTAACGTCGAGACTGTGATTAAAAAAACGAAACTCTGATTTTTAGATTGCTGATCTTTGCGATTACAATCAGAGTTTGAAATGAATCCTGCCCACGGGACACGACGTCCACGACGTCCAAAAACACTCGTCAGGTCAAGATTTCCCGTCAGTCAGGCTCAGATGTCCTGGTCCAGACGTGTGCAGTGTTTCTGGGTGGTGTTCTTTCTCTTTGCCTGGTAAAGTCTGAACTTCATCTGTAGATGCTGCTACCCGATGGGTCGGAGGTCACGGACACTCAGATTCTGGATTGTAGACGGTGAAATCCAGAAATTCAACCTGTGGAAGCTTCAAACAGTTTTTAAGTTGATTCTCAGTCTTTAGTTTTCTCTCTTAGAGCGAGTCGCAACATTAAATATCTTTAGAGCGTCCCGACTTTCATGGATCGGGTTGTCTGTGAAGAGAAGATGATGGTCGGGCGTTTGGAGTCCAGATGTTTGTTTAGCAGGTCGGTCTAAAGAAGGAAGCCGGACCTCGTTAGTTTTCTCGCATTAACAGACACAGTGGGTGGTCCAACAGTCAGAATGTAAAGTACGTTTCACATACCATGACTGTCCGACCTCAGGCTGCGGCTGGGATTGTACCTCGAGTGTCTCCAAATGAATCCATTAAAGAGTTCAAACAGCCTTTGGAAAGACTGTAGGTGGACTACACTGTAAAAATCTGCAAACATACTGTAACATGTGAGTAACGCGCCTGATGCCTGTTTGTGCTGCAGAGTATGAAATCGAGCGCTCCTTCTTCCTGAGGATGAAATGTGTTCTCGCCAAACGAAACGCAGGACTGACGTGTGGAGGATACAAGGTGCGTCATGACTTCCTGTACGGCAGGTTGAACATTAGTTTGTTGATGCAGGCCGGTGGTACGTGGTACATGTAATCAGATTACTTTCATGCTCTTGTTTGCCAGGTCATCCACTGCAGCGGCTACCTGAAGGTGCGTCAGTACATGATGGACGTGGCGCTGTATGAATCCTGTTATCAGACCGTGGGGCTGGTGGCCGTCGGTCACTCGCTGCCGCCGAGCGGCATCACGGAGATCAAACTCCACAGCAACATGTTCATGTTCCGGGCCAGCCTGGACTTTAAACTCATTTTCCTGGACACGAGGTAGGAGAGGCGCCACGTGTGGAAGTCCATCGACTTCATGTGAAAAATACTGCAGAATATTTTAGTTGATTTCCTGACGGTGTCTCCTCTGTGCTGGAGCCAGGGTGGCAGATCTGACCGGCTACGAGCCTCAGGACCTGATCGAGAAGACGCTGTACCACCACGTCCACACCTGCGACGTCTTCCATCTACGCTACGCTCACCATCTCTGTGAGTGTCGGTGGGAGGTGAAACCCAGACATTACTAAAACTACAGACAGTTACATGAACGTGAGCGTCAGACTCATCCATCAGGGTTTAGTCAGTTTAACGGGTCAGGACTGTTTCATCGCTTGTTTCCCCAAAACAAACCAGTTATTTCAGGTTTAAAGTTCCAGGCAGCTTCTTTGACTGACTGACGCAGAGCTGCTTAGAATAATATACCCTGTGTGTGGAGTCCTGAGGGTCTCATGTCAGATCCGACCGTGCTTCCTTGTTTCCCTGCAGTACTGGTGAAAGGGCAGGTCACCACTAAGTACTACCGCATGTTATCAAAGCATGGCGGCTGGGTGTGGGTGCAGAGCTACGCCACCATCGTCCACAACAGCCGCTCCTCCAGACCTCACTGTATCGTCAGCGTGAACTACGTCCTCACGTGAGTCACCACCCTCGTCCGTCATAGACCTCCAGTTAAAGCAGCACAGAGATGCGCAGCTCATTCCTGGATGTGTGTTTGTCCGCAGCGACATCGAGTGCAAGGAGCTGCAGTTATCTGAAGACCAGAGCCGAGCCACGAAACCCGCTCTGAGTCTGCCGTCATCTCACGACCGCCACAAACAACTCAGGACAAAACCAGCGAAGGTGAAGACCAAACTGAGAGCAGCGCCATATCCAGAGGTGAGAAGTCAGATGTAATCCCACCGTGTAACCGTGTCCAGCTGTACTCAGTCCTGTGCTGTTTGTGTTTGTTTCTTGATAGCAGCAGACGACCAGCCACTTCCAGTCGGACCACTCGAGCTGCTCGCCGCAGAGGGGCCTGTGGAAGGACAGACCCCTGTACCCAGCAGCCGCCTGCAGGGAGAAGAGCTCCAGCTTAAGTCCTGAAGGAGGCCAGGAGTCCTGCAGCCCCACTTACAGTCTGACCCACCACCACCCCTACAAACAGAGTCAGCCGCAAAGCTCAGCTCCGTCCTCGCAGCTGACTCAGCAGATCATTGGCTCGCTGCACAGCAGAGGGTCTGTTGGGTGGAACATCAGCAGCCCAGCGGTACCCAGCAAGTACTCAGGTATACTCTTTATCTAACACGGCTTAGGTCACTCCTCGCTAAGAGCAGTTGTAGTAGTACCTGTCCAAAATGTCCTCTCCTCATCAGGCTCCATGCTGGCAGCCGACCGTCGGTACCCTGCAGAGATCTACCATCATCCTTCCAGCAGGCTGAAGGAAGAACCTCACGACCATCACATGCTCTTCCACAGCAAGATGTCTGAAGTCTGTCCAAACCCCCGACCTCGTGCCATCAAGGACGTCAAGCCCGTCGGCCAGGATGTCCGGCATAACACGAAAGGTGCTGAGGGTCTTCAAGGTGACCGGGTCCTGGCCTGTCCTCTGCTCAGTGGCCTGGTTCTGGGGAAAGGTGAGCAGGGTGGCTTGCTGCACAGCGTGGGTCAGCCTCTCCCTGTGCAGGTGGCGCTGGAGCAGAGGAGGAGGCTGGGCATGATGGAGGCTCCCTGCAGCCACCCAGCCGCAGGATACACACAACCTGCTGACGGCCACGGAGCAGAGCTGCAGCCCAGATCTGCTGAGGACGACCGGAGAACGCTGACCGACGTCGGGGTCGGACTTCCAGCCCACGCTCCGTATGTGTCCTTGAACTTTCATAAAGTGTTGAGCAAACACGGCTGTATCAAAGCTCGCCCTTTCACCGCGCTGAACCACCTGACGGACAGCTGCATCTACCACGGTAAAGAGATGGCCTCGTACACCAGCCAGAGCCCCAGCTCCGGCTCGTCCCCCGAGAGCCAAGCAGAGGTCCCACATTACATCAGCACGTCCGTCATTATCACGAACGAGAGGTGACCGGGACAGACCAGCGGGCCGCTCGTCGTCTTCAGTCAAAGGTCTTTTCAGACGGGGAGCGACTGCCCCGGTTTGTAAGGACCTGGTCGGGCACTGACCACCATGACGAGCGAGGAGCTGGGATTGCTAAACACGCCGTCACCGCTACCCGACCCCGGATTGGAAACAGACGGTCGACTGACTCAGTTAACTCATGTTGTCTAATTCTCACTCACGATGTCGGTGACGAGGATCGGCCTCCGTCTGCAGAGAGGAGGTCCCTGAACACATCACAGCTGGAACCTGAACACGTTTGTCAGTGCAAACAGCTTCAGGAACTTTATTAACTTTTATTATTATTAAACCAAAAAAAAAAGTTTGTATCACATTTTAGTTTTCATACACGCAGATATCCAAGTTAGTGATTTATATTTATAGACGCGTGTGAGGATCTCAGGCAGCCTGTGAGGGTCAAACGTCTTCCACTGTCTCAGCATCAATGAATCGGAGTCAGTAAAGTGAGAGTGACACGGTGCAGCAGTAACAACGCTCAGCTCACAGCAGCTCCTCACCCCGCTTTATTTAACAGGCGACAAACTTCATTTGGACTGATTCTTTTCTTTAAATGCACTATTTATTCAATATTATATATTTATTGTAACTTAACTTTCAGGCACGCTGAAGATCCAGTGCAATAGAGGAAGCAGCCTGATAAACTAGAGTCATTCAGCACCTTTCCCAGAGCGAGGCCACAAAGAGCCGACTGTCAAACAGAAGAAACCAACAAGAAAACGAGCGTTGGAGGCGGTGACCTCTGTTGGAGCCATCGGACCCTGCCGGGCTCGATGCGTTAAGAACCTCAGACCCGTGTGGACGGCCCAGAGACGACGTGCCGAGAGGCTGAAACGTTGGTTAACTGTGTCGGTTCTGTGTGATGATCGGACTGCTTGTGTTTCATCTATCGGACCTTTTTTCTTCATGTTGTCTCATCAGAACATTAATGTGATGTCACGAATCACAGTAACTCATCTCATGTTATTTCATATATACGACGTCATTATCCAACTTTATTCTTCAAGTGTCGCTACGTATGTAAGAACAAATTAAAATGAAATGATTAAATCAACGTCGTCTCGTTTCTGTTCAACTGTTTGTATCTTCAGCTGTACTCGAGTATTTGGCTTCTGTTACTGTGATCGGGTCAGTACAGCGTCTCACACACACACACGGACAGTCACATGTTTGTAACAATGAGACATTTTTCTGTGGAAATCTTTATTTTGCTGAAATTAGCGACAGAAAACACGACGATTACAGCTCATGGAATCAAGTTAGATATTCAGATGAAGATTCATTGGTCCCAAAAACTGCTCGAGTTTTAGAGAAAGGTTTGAATCTGTGGTCCCAAACCAGCAGCTCGATCAAACAGATTTATGAACTGAAGTCTCCAACTAGTAGAAATCTATCTGACTCCCACTGCGACATATTCAATGATTATTTTAGCATTAATTAGAAAATCCTGCTACATTTATATCGTTAAGTTTCCTGTCAGACGAAGTAACTCACGCTGATTTCTTAACGCTGTTTGGTGACCACGAGGTTCTTCATCATGTCGAAGGAGTTTCCGTCGGGCTCCAGGGAGACCACGCCCTGCTCCTTGCTGTGCACTTGGAGGAAGCCATTTTGGTCCAGACCAACCACGTCAGCCTCGAGTCCATCCTCGCTCCAGAGACGCACCCGAGTCCCGCTGAGGTCAAAGCAGACACATCAGATTATTAATATTAATATATCTGTGATTCCTTCCGTACTGTGTGGAGTCGTACAGCGGGCCTGTCTTCGTCGCTCACCTGTGAAGCCATCTCTTGTAGTAGGTGGGCAGGACGGCGTCCGGGCCTCCCCGCTGAAAGCTGTCGATCAGCGCCTCGAGGCAGCTGACCGTCCGGGCGATGAGCTGAGCGCAGCTGAGCGGCTGCAGGCTGCAGTTATTCTGCACGTTGTGCTGATGGATCAGATCGTTGATGCAAACTGTCGGGTTTCTGTTCGTCACGCTGAAGCCGCAGCCTGTAGAGACACAAACCAGTCCAAAGTTGTTCTGGTGAGTCACATGACATCCAGAGAGTGTTTGTGAGGTAAAGCTGTGGAGTGTTCAGGCCCAGCAGACAGCAGGATCTGTCCATTACCTATGAGCAGATGAAATGTTGATCCGAGCACAGTGGACGTCACCAGCACTCCTCCGAGCTTCATCAGGTTGCTGTAGTAGATGTCATTGGGCCACTTCACCCTCAGGTCGATGTCCTGATGAAACAGGAAGCAGAGTGTGTTTACAGGACTGAAGCACAGGTGTACAGAGGCAGATAAAGGTGTGTAGGTCGGTACCTGGTATCCGGGAAGTGTGCGAACAGCCTCCACCACTGCCAGAGCAGCCAGATGCTGCAGGAAGGGAATCCTCTGTCCGAGCCTGGAGCTCAGCTCGACCTGGACGCCCAGAGTGAACATGGCACAGCCGACAGGGCTGAGCCAGGCGTTCCTGCCCCGGCCTGCAGCAGCAAACATACAAGGAGACGCTGAAAGCTGCAATTACATACAATACATTTGAGGTGTTTGAGTGTCCGCTGGAGGACCGACCTCTGCCCTGAGTTTGACGAGCAGCTACAATTATTAAGCCAACGTCCTTCGGTAAGTGCAGATTCAACCTGAAGGGAGACAAAAACACAGAGGAGACTTCATGTACTTCAGCCAGGTGAATGAAGGTCACACACACACACACACACACACACACACACACACACACACCAACTATTTCACTGATTCTGGTGAAACTGGATCAGATTTTATGGAGAAAATGTTTCCTGGTTTTCCCTCTGATGTCCTCCGGCTGCTCCGCCTCAACTCTCTGTGATTTACAGAGTTTATGATGGACAGTGAAGTAAACTGCTGACAGCTGGAGCTGCTGTTAGCTCATGTTAGCTCAGTCTGTTAGCTGCTGTTAGCTCATGTTAGCTCAGTCTGTTAGCTGCTGTTAGCTCATGTTAGCTCAGTCTGTTAGCTGCTGTTAGCTGCACATGATGGCAGAGGAGCAGAGAGTGAAGAGGACGCTGACGGAGGAAGCTAAGAAGAGAAAAGGAGAGAGTGAGCGAGCAAGAAGCCGCCGGACGCCGAGCCGGGCTGACCGCGAGCGTCCTGCATGGTTGTGAGTGTTAGCAGCGTGTCAGTTAGCATTTCTTCAATCCTGGGTTCCGACCACAGACCAGAGAGAAAACGTCTGCTCGCTCGCTCGCTCATCTCCAAATGCAATTAAAGCTGATCCAGTGACCCGAGCCAACCTCTCTGTATTGGCTAGTGAACAAAGATTGTGAGAGTCGGCCTTTCTGCTTTTGTGATGCAAAGTTAGTCGGCGGTAAATCAGCTTAGGCGCACCGAGGGTGTCCCGACTCTGACCGGACAGATCAGCAGACTTCTCTGAGAACTTATTAAAGACGGAGAACTGAGGAAATTTGTCATCGCAGTTACATTTTTAACACGTTGCGTTAGCGTAAGTGTCGGATATGTCCGAGCTTTCATCACAGGCTAAAAACAAACCAGGGGGCGTCTGTCATTAGTCCCCAGCAGAAACAACACTGCACATGTGAACCCGGCCGGCACGATGGTGAGAATTACATCAATTAGTGCTCTGTTCTGCACAGACCTCGTATTAAATCTGGTCGTAGGCGGCAACAATCTGGGACAGATTTAGCGCCTCCAAGTTGAAGTTGCACAGAATTGTGGAGGATTGAGCATGCCCCAGTTCAGGTCACCTAATAACACCGACTCAGAGGAAGTGTGAGGGGCAATTAGCTCCCTGAGAGCGGGCAAGATGCAGGCAGCAGCCGAGGGTGGTCTGTGAGAGTCGGCAAAGGCTGAGGGGAGCAACTCATGACCCCAGATCCAGATGAAACGAACATCTCCTTACAGTACACGCCATCGCACGGGATGGATACAACTCGACTCCAACCAAGCTGAAGATGCAGCTAATGCTAGCTAACGGAGGGAGGATGGAGGCGAGGCTGGGTCTGTGAGCTGCTGTAACAAGTGAGTTCCCCAGTGTGGATCAATAAAGTCTGTCTCATCGTTTCATTGTTTTTATGATGGAGAATCTGTGGATCACAGCAAAGCGCGCAGCCACGCAACAGGAAGAAAAAGGTCGTTATTTGAGAGTGGCGTGATGAAAAGCCTCCCTCCCTCTGCGGGTTTCTCTCAGATCCATTTCATCTCCCAGGATCACTGCGTCACCATTGTCGTCCAACAAGCCCGCAACAAAGACATACAAAGTAGCATGTTTGACAGATAGAGAGAGAAAGAACTGTCCACCTGATGATGAGAGCACGGGCCTCTAAATCCCCGCTCAGGACTCTTTGTTTTAGGGAGCAGCTTAAGCCACAGAGGTCACCGTCCCAGATCAGAGCAGGTCAGGAGGATAAACGGCCACCAGCCGAGTCACCCAGGCAAAAAGGTTGGAGGAGGACGGATGATCAAAGGCTGCGATCAGCCCTCCGCCCCTGATGTCAGCCTTCAGTTACATCCTCAGATTCAATTAAACAGATTCAACCATCACATTTCCCAACATATACATAATCTAACTACTAAAACCGCGCTGCATTGTGATGCGCTGAGTTAAGATATCATTTTTCTGAAAGCCATTTACCTCCCAACCCCCCTCCCCAAAAAATCCCTCTCACTTCCCGGATTAAAATATCTCAGATTAAAAGATCAGTTCTGTCATTTTGAAACAGGATTTTCGGTGCATAAGCGCGTTTGCATTGATCACTCAGCGCCACCGAAGGGATGATCAATACGAGAGGACAAACTAATCTGTAAATGTGATTAATTGAGCTAATCCTGTTTACGGAGGGACAGCAGAAATTATCATTTCCAAATAGCACTATTGGAAGTGATCAATGAGAGAGGGCTGCTCCATTACCGCGGGCAGCTGAGGCACCCGTGAATGACCTTGCTTTTGATGCTGACTGCTCGTCTGGACTCGGCCGGTCGGGTTTGGCAGAGGCTCTGGGCGGCGATACACTTCATCCATTAGACTGACTACACACCTTGAAATGTCCAGTTTGCATCACAGCCTCCGACAGCTGACACACAGGTATGCCGACAGCGACGCCCGACGATCATGATCAATAAACATCATTTACAACATTTATGGTTACCAGCAATTACTAGTTGTTGAGGTTACGTCATTATATTGTCACATATTAGTAAAAAACATTGGATGTAACTTGGGAACCATACATGTAGTCTGAAAACAGAAGAAATGAAAAGTTCCCCTGAGCCAAAGTGACAAAATCAGACTTTAAAGAAAAAGCTAAAGGGACTTGAACCAACACCCTGAGGTGCTGCAGGCTTAAGTAAAGTCCTGAATCAGGACTAGGATCAATTACGGTGCCAGAATGGACAAATGTGGTTTTCTGATGTGTAAAAAACAAAATGAGGAGATCTAAATGGACGAATCAGAGTGGGCTCGCTCGGTTATTGGTGAGTGGAATCTAAAGATGCTGAGTCGCTTTGTCTTCAGGCGTAGGAGTATGCTAATGCTAAGAGCTAACGCTTTTGTAACTTCGACACAATGTTCGTGCAGAAAACGAAGCCTTGATTTAAATTTACTGAAGCTGTTTGCAGCTAAACCTCGGAGGGTCTTTGACCATGCAGTCGTCACATTTCTTGGCCCGCGTTGAGTTTAACGTGAGGACTGGATAGAAACAAGAACCAACCTATGAAAATAACGTCCAACCAACTCTTTAACGCAGCGGACAGGAAGTAAAATGTAAAAATATAATCCATATGAAGGTTGGCATCAGGACAGATCCTCTGGTTTTCTTTTCCTTGTATTAAATGTAGTTTAAATGAAACCTCGTGCTGACAGGCTGCCGCAGTCTGCACGCTCTGGACCATACATCGGACTCCGTGGCCCTTCCCTGCGCCGGGCTCGGGGCTCTGGAGTATAACATACCTTCCACTAGACAGTCAAACACTGCACCATATGTTCTCCAGAATAAGAAATGAGGACGTTTAGGCATCTGCTTACAATCTTTTATAATTGCAGGTGGAGCATGCAAGGTCAATTGGGCCAATTTGATTTTTATGGTCGAACCTATTGCCACAGTTATGAGGAATCCATTTTCCCCTGCAGCAGGTCTTGTGTATGTCCCGTGGTTTGTGTTTTTCACAGGAAGCGGGACTCTAATTCCATACAGTGTCAGTTTGGATATTGGATTGCTTGTCAAAACAAACAGTGATTGCTGGAGCGTTTGCCCGACAACTGGAACAGCTTTAAGCAGAGGAGTCCCTTGTTAGGCTTGTTTTTCTATTCAAATGTCCCGAGTGTGACGGCGCTACACTGCACTTACTGTATTTATGAGACTCTCAGTCACTCAAGATGCAATTTTTAAATTATGAAAGTAAGTGACTGTTAGACAGAAGAAACTGGGTCAACGCCAAAAATACTTTCCACATGTGCAGACAGCACGGAAACAGTTTGTGTGAGCGAGTGGACGAGGAAACAAAACGAATGAAACGTGCTGCGTCTCTTTCTTTATGCATCTCTTTCTTAGAGGGTGGAATAAAGGGAAGGTGGTGGAGGTGGTGGAGGTGGAGGTGGAGGTGATACAATTGGGCCCCTGGGTTTTCACGTCTGAGCCTGAAGCTCTTACAAGAGAAAATCAACAAGTAGGAAGTGTGTTGCTCGAGGCGCAGGGATCAAGTTCAGCGGAGCAGGAAAAGAATCATTATGCTCTCCGAGCAGCCAAGTGGTGTTAGAAAAACCCATCGCCTCTTATCCACACACACACACACACACACACACACTGTTAACTATCACTAAACACACACACACTGTTGGTAACACTCAGAGTCAATTATCAGGAAATAACAAAGTTAAACGAGAGACAAACGATGTAATTAACTGTACGTGACTGTAATGCTGATAAACGATCGTTTCTTTCATAATTACTGAAACTGTCGATTAATTAATAATCGTCAGCAGAAAATCAATCAGTGCCGTTAAACATCAAACGAGCTTTTTGCTTTATGTCGCTGTAAAATGAATTTATTTATTTAGAGTTTGTTTAAAACAATTAAATTCAAACAACAAATAAAAAATATTCTATATTATTATTGTATAATAAAACAAGTTTTGTCTACATATATTATTCATTATTATTATAATTATTTTAAAGTGATTCTTTATTTACGTCCGTTTGTATTTTCTGAAGTTTCTGTTAAATTAATATTTTATTTATTTTGTATTTCGTCTTTCGTTTGCTTGATGACGGTGAAGTTCAGATCAATCCATCAGTAAATGACGTAAATGTTTATTATTATTAATATACTGTAAAAATAAAAACTAGATTTTTGTTGGTTGCTAAAATTTTTGAGGCTGTACTTTGAAATTCTGCATCATAAATTCAAACATTAAAAACTATTTTAATCTTCTAGATGTTTTTTATATTTAATGACTTCTGAGTACAGTAATAGTCTCGAGCTTCATGTGAGGCGTTAACTTAGTATCTGTGTGCTGTACATTATATTTGTGTTGTGTACTTGATGAATTTTTATACTTTTACTGTGAAGTCTGTCCCCGGGTCACTTCCTGTGAGTGTCACCTGACTCCCTGACCTGGTCAACAAACTTTAAGGTCGCCTTTCTTCTCGTCACGGCGCTCTGAGACTCGACACAGACCACCGAAGAAGAAAACAGACGAACGTCACCCAGCGCGTTCTCAAACCAAATCATCCCAAATAAACAGTCAGCCTGTTTCTCTGACTGAGGCCTCACACACACTGTGTGTGTGTGAGGTGGATCAGCTGAGCGGCTGTCAGGAAACTTAACGAACGCTCTCATTAACAGCCACAAACTCTGCAACTCAATAACATGCGAGATTCTTCCAGTATCATATCGAGCACATCCACATTCACACTGAGCTCACGAGCACTGCAATAAAATACCAGTCAGTTCACAGGATACAAAAACAGGCTCAGTAACTAGTAATTAGTAACTTTTGATGATGACTCCTCTTCTTTAATAACTCTGTGTCGCCTGTGACCTGCTGAGAAAACTGGTTTTATTAAGACTCCCTCCAAACAAAGCATTAACTCCCTGAATAAACACAGAGTCCGCCGAGCACTGAGCCTCAGCTTCGAGTGGATGAGCCGCTGTTTATGAACTCCCTCTGTCCGTTAAATCCCGTCTTAACACTTTATTTGTTCTCAGGATCTGCTTCATGTTTCAAAGGACTAAAATTCATCGTCTGTTCGTCCTCAGTCATTTTAACGATAATAAAGATCCATTCATCACCATGTGCACGGAAACCTTCCCGACCGTGAGGCTCGGTGGAGGCTGTCATAGTTCAGAGGTGCTCTGCTGCCTCTGGATCACGTCTTTGCTGGTTTCTAGGCGGCCAGCGCCACACTGAGCTTCACAACAGTGACGTCATGACGGCTCGGGACAGTCTCAGCAGATTCTTCAGGACGACGTCACGCTGTCTGCAGACCGAAGACGAATTAAAAGAGGACTCACGCAGAGAGACTCAGTTGACCCTCCGTGATCCACGTTATGGCTGATAAACAACAGTCCATCATCACTTTAAAAAGGTGCAGCGTGTAGGATTCAGTGACATCTAGTGGTGAAGTTGCAACCAACTGAATACCACTCGCCTCACCCTCCTGATCCCAGCATAAAGGATAAACTGCGGTGGAACCAGAAGAGAGAGCGAAGGCCGGCTCCGTCTGTAGATACGAGACTCGTCCTGAGGTGAAAAAACTATTATAACTAACTAACTCGAGTTCATCAGACCAAATCTGATAAACTCGTTGATGAAGTTTGAACTCTGAAGTCATCTCTGCCTCTCTGCTCCGGGCGGCCTCAGCGTGTCATCGAGCCGCCCTTTAAGCACCGCCCACAAAATCCAGTTTGAACCTCTGACTCGACATTTCAGTGATTTTACAACATATTTAATGTTTGAATATCCAGAACTGAAAAACACCGAGCTAACGCTGCCTCGACTCTCTGAAAAGATTCAGCATCAGACTGAATACTTAACACAAATGCTTGAAGAAATATAACAAGCATTCCTTAATAATAACATTAATCAAGGCAGCTCCGGGGGGACATCTGGAAACTCAAACATTAGCAGTGAAATCAAACTGCAGCAGCAGGTTCGGGGGTTACACGGCCCGCCTGCTCACCACGCTTTAGTTTTTGTATAACCTCAATGACAACACTGTCTGTTCCAATCAGCTCAGCGCTGCTCTACAATCCATTTTTCAAACTTTATGACAGTTTTAATTGCTCCCACCTGCCGCCGGATCGACCTGCTCAGCAGCCACTTTTACTCACATGTGTGGACGCAGACAAAGAAGTCTATTAGGTGCAACTTGCCTCGCTGCAGTGAGGTCACTTAGGCATTAAATTAGTTCCAGCCTGTCTACCCAACATGTGCGCACACACACACACACACACACACACACACACACACACACACTGTGTTGCTACCTTTTCTTTCACTTGGCCGGTGAAGACGTCGCTCTCATTTCTGGTTAGCTTAGCTTATCAGCTAACCATGCAGCTGAATTTGGTCATTTCTCGTTGATGTTATGAATAAATATCTACATAGTTGATTTGTTGGTGTTTTATTTTGAAAACCGACTGTGTTCTCTTTGTTATTTCTGCGTCTGGCTTCCTGTCAGCTCGATCTGCTCTCAGAGATTCTTCTAATCTATCATCAGTGATGCTGAGGCGGCTGGATGACGCCCACCTGTCAATCAAAGCGTCCACGCTCTGAATCCTGCATAACTTTAAGCCTTAATATAACGTGAACAGGTGAGTTGTATATAAATTCACCCTCAGTACAGTTGTCATGAACGGGTCTACCTTCTCCTACAGGGATGTGTGTGTGTGTGTTTGTGTGTGTGTTTGTGCTCAGTCTGTCCGTTAATCTGCCTCTTTTGTAACTTTCTGTTTCCATTCGATGTCTAACAAACTTGTCGGACGCATTTCAAACTTGAAGACGTGTGTTCAGTATTCTGGCCTGCAGGCTTCGCTCTCTGTGTTGGCACCGTGTCTGTGTGTTTCTTGACATTTACCACCAGCTGTTAATCAACGGGAAAACGTGTGAAACCGCCGGCTGGAATGCGTATCGCATTACAGACGTGAAAACGAAGGACCCACGTGTAAAAACACGGTCCACAGCTCCGATCGAGGCAGATGGCCGCCCACCGTGAGCTGCACACTCCTGCCTCTTAGAGGAAGGAAATACAACCCGCTCAGTGCCGCCGACTCTTCGGCGAACACTCCCCCAGAAAACAGCCTCTGTCTGGGCAGTGAGAGCCGGGTCAGCCCCTCAAACCATCCTGACTGTGACCCACTGACGGCAGGTTCAGATCCAGTAGACGGTTTCTATCTCGGGTAAAGTCTGATTATGTTGACCAAGCTGAACTAGTTAATGTGACTAACTCTGGAGGTGCACTGTATGTTTCTGACATTAAACATGTGTTACCCTTCAAACAGGTCCATGGTGGACGTGGCGACCTCTGCGTACAGCACGGTGTTCCCCAGCAGGCTGCTCTTCAGGTTCCTGCTGTACGTTTCCATGCTGAACTTCTCCGAGCTCTGGCACTCTGGAGGATCGGTGAGCAGAGCCAGAGAGCCGTCGGGCAGCAGAGATTCGTCCTCTGAATGCAGCTCTGACTGCGACACCATCCTGAGGGACGCTTTGGGCAACGTAAGGAGGCCGTTTTGATCCGTACGCGTCTGCAGCCACTTCAGGAACGTGGCCTTGGCCTCCTGTCAGAGCAGCAGAGAAGCACAGCGACGTCATGAGGTGTTTCTTTCAATCCTCGAACACACACAATCCTTACAATCATGTTCAACGACAAAACTGCAGCATCAACAGAATCCGCACGTTTTTTTTTTTTTTTTTTAAAGATTATTTTTTTGGCCTTTTCATGCCTTTTAATGATAGTACAGCTGAAGATAGACAGGAAGCAGGAGGCAGAGAGAGGGGGAGAGACACGCAGTAAATGGCGTCCGATGCGGGAGTCGAACCGGAGCCGCTGCAGCGAGGACTGTAGCCTCTACACATGGGGCGGCTGCTTAACCCACTACGCCACCGACCGCCCCAATCTGCACGTTTTTTAAAATAGTGCTGACTTCCCGTTTGAAATCTCTCCGCAGTCTTACCACTATTTAGATCTCAAAACTTCTTCAAGGTTAAAACCAACTTTATTTTCTGTGATTAAATGTTTTTATTTTATGGTGTCTAATTTTCCATGCTGTGTTTCTGTCTTTGTGAAGCTCTACGTCTGTATCTTTATTTGTATGCAGCTCCTTCTCTGTCCGCTTGTGTTGATAATGATGCGTTGGCAGACCTCTTTAAAAGGGCCTGCCACCCGTACAGTCTAATAACAGCTGTCCATATTTACCTCAGTGGGATTACACCCGATCTTACGTTACGAGCTTCCAACCTGCTGGAAACTTTCACCCTCGTACTTAACAAGATCCACCCAACACCAAGAGCAACCTGACAACGTTCAGACTGGATAAAAACTACTGGAGGCGTCGTACACTCAGAGCAGAGAGCTCTTTCCTCAGACGTGTCGAGGTGTGCAGCTACCAGCTGTCCTCCTCCACCTTCGCAACAATCTGGAAACAATTTCCATCAGCCTGCTGCATGTTGGGACAAAGTGGCTGGGGCAGCAGGTCAAAGGTCACACATTAATCCAAACACAGAAGAATGAAGACAAACTACAATCCTGCTGCTACTACTACTAATATTAATGTAGTATTATTCTTTCCTGGGAGGCCCAGTCTTCACTTCATGCCAGCCAATGGAGAGGTCAGGAGCTGTTTTAAAGAACGAATCAGAGCCCTGCTTCCTGCTCCCCATCCTGGAGCACCGACTCCCCCTTGTGGTTCATCTACCAACAACCATTCCCCACAGATTCCGTCTCTCTTACAAGCGTACCTGTGCACACCTTTAATCCTCCTGATGGGACCTGACGGTGCAGCTCAGCATTAAGAGGATTATCAGGACTAACGAGGAACTCGTCGTAATTACACAATTTCAAGAATTTCTTTGTCTCGCTGCTCATTTTGTTGGATTCTGTGACACAAAATAATAATAAAGTAGTTTTCTGGTTGTAATGTTAGCAGCTGTCGACTGGCTGGTTTCTGATCATTATATATATATATTATACATTCATAAGAAAGTCTATTTAAAGAAGATTTATTCAGCTACTTCCTGAATTTAATCGTGCTGAAGACCAACACACAGAGTAATCACGATGAGCCCCGAGGCGGTCTCCCTCTGCTGGACGCTCTCTACAGTTATTGTTGGCGGAGCAGTCATCAGTCATCAGTCAGTGTGTCAGTCAGTCAGTGTGATGATCAAAGGCTGATTCACTGGCCTCATGTTTTTATTGGCTCTCTGTACACAGACCTGCTGCATGCATGTTCATATATTTGCATAGTTTAAGAGGCCGAAGTGTTTCCACATGTGGATTATGCAGAAAATCTGCTCATGTAATTAACTCTAACAAAACAATCTGCTCAATCAGTGCATGGCACACAGAAGGACTTCAAGCCTTAATAGAATTTGAACAGGCGGGTTCAGGTGTGCTGTGTCACGTGATGTTACCTGAGAGGTGGCGAGCAGGTGGACCGGGCTCGGTGCTGGAGTCTGGTTCACCTCACAGCTGAGGCCCAGAGAGGTCAGGATCTCCGTCAGGACTTCGTAACGCAGCGCGTTGCTGACTTTCAGCTGATCGAACGCCTCTGTGGTCAAATTCTGGGAGTCAGGAGAGATTTCCAGGTGGACCTATCAGAGGAGAGAACGTTACAGGTGTGGACACACCTGGATGCAGACGTACAGACAACATTACAGCTAATCAACGCTGATTTTTCAGCCGGGAGTGAGAACGTCTGGAGCGGGCACCGGTGGAATTTAGGCTTCAGTCCAATCACATTAGCTCTAAGTTGGTTTAGTTTTAGGCTCCTTCGAGTCTTTTCACAGCAGCTGACTGAAAACTTTCTCTGGTCACATCATTTCACTGCTCGAGCTTCAGGACGTGTTGTTGTTGATCATCATTAAAATCTGAAATCATGAGACGTTTACCTGACAGAGGACGGCCTCCCCTCCGTCCGCCTCGTGGGTGACCCTGACTATAACCATGTCTCTCTGATGGGGCACGTCTCCTTTCAGCTCACCCCACAGCTCCACCTCCCCTCCACCCTGAGTGTCCCTGATGTAAACCTTCCCGCTCGCCAACAGGTTCAGTTCCAGCTCGGTGCTGTCCTCCCGGGTGAAGCTGAGCTGGCTGACCTGCCGGTGTCGCCTCTCTCTGACCTCCAGACAGAGGCCTGCAGGACACAGGCTGGAGCTCAGGCCCAGCACTCTGCCGCCCTGACTCAGGTAGGTGAGAAAGCGGGTCTGGAGCTGAGGGCTCAGGGTTTCCTCCTCTGCCAGCACCAGGAGCCTGGTGTTATCCAGCCAGGGGTCGCTCAGAGCCTGCTGTGGTAAGAGCTGATATATGATGTTGTTCTCCGTGTTTATGCACTCGGACAGAAGCTGCCGGACTGCCTGAAAACGCTCCTGACAGCCGCCCGTGTACACCAGAACGTTTGGTGGTTTGCTGTCAAATGTGCCGCTTTGACCCACAAACCCACTGGCGTCATGTTCGACCTCATCCAGAGTCTCATCCCCGCTGTCCAGCCCGACCGAGTTGTCGTCAGGAAGGTCTGGAATGTTCTCAGCGGAGGCGTATTTAACAGACAGGATGGTGCTGTTCTCCAGCTCCAGACACTCGTGGCAGCTGGACAGGTGGAGGTGATGTCCATGGCCCTCCATGTGGTGATGACTGCCCAAAGAGTGGTCCGACGAGTCACCGGCGGGTCCCAGATCCGGCTTGCAGCAGAGCGGCTCCGACCCTCGCCGCTCCTCGAGCCTCCTCTTGACCTCCGGGGCGAGGAGCAGGCTGCCTTTACGGCACTGCAGGCGCTGATGATCGACTGACAGGCGGCACGTCAAAGGCCGGGCGACGCCTTCTTCATTGTTTCTGCCGCAGAACCAGAGCAATGAGTCGGGCTTTGACGTCTGTGGACGCTTCTCCAGCAGCTCGCTGAGAGTGGATTCCTGGAGGAGGACAGCTGGAACACAAACGTACAAAAACGTCAGCGCAGAGTTTGATACTCGTCCTGAAAATGAACGTGCATTAATGTGAAGATGAGGCGTTGCTGAAGGCGACATACGGACTATCTTTGAAGGCATAAGTCCATTGTCCAGGTGAAGGCGATCCTCGATAAACGCCACGCCGAGACGACTGAAGTTATCGACGCTCGCCTGAGCCACCGCCCTGAACGGCTGGCCGGGGCTACGAGCCAGAGGCAGACAGTAGTCAGACCACTTCAGCACCTGCACACACACACACACACACACACACAGCAAAGGTTAGTGGGTGAAGACATAATTTAGTAATTTTCAGGTTCATTTTTATTTCAGATGATTCGATGCTGCAGCGCCTCTTTGTTTTAGCTCCTGTCTCTTTAAGGCCCATCTCTGCTCTGATTGGTCAGCCACAACAGGTAGACGCTGTGCGTGACAGCTCACAGCTGCCAGCCGCTAACCTCAAACAGGTTTGAACATGGGGACTTATGGAGACTGACTCCCTTCTGGAGCCAGCCTCTAGTGGCCGTTAGAGGAACTGCAGTGTCTCTAAGTGATCTGCATTTGTTGGACTGCAGGTCTGACAGCTCAGTGAAGAAGAAGAACTTGTTTAGCGTGTTGTCATGTGCACGTATGTAAACAAGAAGAAACAGACGATGTGACACGTTAGTCAAGCAAGTAATCAGAGTACTAGTATGGTGATTACTCTAGCCTCCCATAGTGTTACAGAGCATCAACATAACTGAAGGAATTACTGATCTCATGATCAGCTGCAAACAAAAAGACTCAAACATTCATTGACAAATTTCCTGCTGCAGATTATCCGTCTAAAATCCTGAATTAGGCAGAAGTCTAAAGTCTGAGCGGCTCAGCGAAGCGTGGAAAACACTCAGACAGACCGAAAATGATTTTTATCCTATAACATGTCTCCTTTAAGCTTAGACGTGCAGGTTAGCTGCTGACTCGCAGGTGTGGTGACACACAGCATGTTACTCGTGGTGCCTACTTTCTTATTGGACGTGTGCGCAGAGTGTCCCGCTCTGTGTCCTGTGGCTTCTATGATGAATGAAATATTCTCTATTGGTGGCCCACACAGCAGAGACGAGCCCAAAAGCACAGTCCACTGGCTGAGGTCATCACACGCCTGTGGACAGCACACACACACGATCAGTGGTTAGATGATCACAGAAGAAGAAGAAGTGTGAGCTGTTATCAAGGCACACACACACACACACACACACAGACAGGCTCCAAATGTTTGACACTAACTAACCACAAATTATTATTATCACCATGTAAATGAATGTTCACTTCCTGAGCTGTAACAGTGAGTATGATCAGTTACTTCATGCAAACACACAAAGACCCGCTGCTCTGAATACATGAGGACCGCACCGACACGGGCTGCGGGTCAGCCCGCTCTCGGGACGTGTCCCCCGGCTTCCTTTGGGAGACAGTCCCGGTGGGCGAGGCGGAGGTTGGGAAGTTTTCCAACCTTCAAATCTTTGCGAAAGTGGAGCATGTCGGTTACATTAACGTGTTAATCGTGTTAATTAGAGCCGCTGAGGAGCCGTAAACACGGCTGCGTGTTACACCGTTAACTACGCGTTAACTAGCTCCGGGATCAAACCTGCGGCTCTGTCACGTAGACTGTCTTGTCCCCCAGCTGGAGGAAGACGGGGTCCTCGGGTGGGCTGGGCTGCCGGTGTCCGGCCGGCGGCGGTGCTGCTGCGGCTGAGGCCGAGCCGGAGCCGGAGCAGAGGCTGAAGCTGAAGCTGCTGCTGTGCAGTCTGGACAGAGTGTCCCGGATCAGCACCGAGTAGCACTTGTGAAAGCGCACCCACAGGTAGACGTAGCACAGCGTGATGAGCATCTTAACCGGCACACGGGAAGGCGGGCATCGTGGCCGCTCCGCTCGCCATGGACGCGGGTTCACAGCGGACACGGCGGTGTTGACATTAGCCGGGAAGCTAACGGCTACACGGAGCCTCGTCTGCTTATTAACCGGTAGTAACGAGCGAGGAGAGCCGGAGTGGCGCCACCTGTGAGGCGGAGGCTCCGGGAGACAGTCTCCATAAGTCCCCATGTTAGACAGCAGAAATAAACATGTTTACAGCCTGGTACAAAAACAGTTTTGGTCTCTGTAGCTAATTTCCCCGTTCATGACAACTGTACTGAGGGTGAATTTATATACAACTCACCTGTTCACATTATATTAAGGTTTAAAGTTATGCAGGGTTAAGAGCTTTGACAGACAGGTGAGTGTCTCACAGGTGGCTTGTTTTAGCAACCAGGCGTCATTCAGCCGCCTCAGGTCCACTGATGATCAACGTCTTTGACCATTGTTGGACTAGACTACGTCCAGGTTTTAGACAGTCTGTGGGACATCACAGAGACTACGTCCAGGTTTTAGACAGTCTGCGGGGACGTCACAGAGACTACGTCCAGGTTTTAGACAGTCTGCGGGACGTCTCAGAGACTACGTCCAGGTTTTAGACAGTCTGCGGGACGTCTCAGAGACTACGTCCAGGTTTTAGACAGTCCCTACAGGTGCTGTAGCAGCTAGTGATGTGTCAGTCGCGAACGAGCCGGCTTTTGTAAGTGAACGATGAGAGCCGGCTCCGGGACGTGAGCTGTTGAGTTCTACAAACGAGTTAATACATTCATTGGGTGGTTTCAGAGAGTTACAGCGGTCTGTAAATGCAATGAAAACAACTGGCTCCAGCAATTTATTGGTAAGTAAGTAAAATGTAATTTTTACTTTTGAATGCTTTGGTGTGTTAAATACAAACATGATATATATGTACATTTACAAATCATATGTCAAAACAGCGCTAACTTTGGCTGAGTTGTGAAAGAGGTAACATGAAGAGCGAATGAGCCGACTCTTCTGGTGAGCTGAGTCAAATGATCCGACTCCCTAAAAAGAACCGAACTGCCCATGTGGCGGCTCGAGCCGCCGGGCAGAAGGTGGCGCTCGTGCCCCCTGTCAGCTGTG
Organism: Nibea coibor; assembly: GCA_023373845.1. Taxonomy (NCBI): domain Eukaryota; kingdom Metazoa; phylum Chordata; class Actinopteri; family Sciaenidae; genus Nibea; species Nibea coibor. Next base: position 23,080,025 of record CM041733.1, read on the forward strand.
TCCGACCCCGAAGAAGAGGCAGCGGCTCGGCGGAAGTGGCTCCAGGATGCCGGTGTGTCTCCCGTGTCTGAATCCGGCATGGGCTGCAGTCACTCTGGGCTTTCTCTGCAGGAAGACGCGGCCCGTCCTCCGAACCAGCAAAGCAGCGTATCACCTACACCGAACCAGTGCCGGTGTTCTGCGGAAACACGCCCCGTTTAACGGTTTAACGGGCTCAGGAGCCGGGACAGACGTTATCTACAGAGGAGGAGGCTCAACGTTCAACGTCCAGAAAGTCAGCATGTCCACCAACATGTCCCAGAGGATGGTGTGGGTGGACCTGGAGGTGAGTCAGGAAGACCTGGACCTGCTACATGTCTGCTAACGCTAATGCTAAGCTAAGCTAAGCTAGCTAAGCTAACGAGAGTTATCATGACACTGCGTTTATAAAGTAATCAGAGTACTGGGAGGAGTAACGTCAACTAACAAGAAGACATCAAAGCTGGACAGACTGTCTAAAACCTGGACGTAGTCTCTGTGACGTCCCGCAGACTGTCTAAAACCTGGATGTAGTCTCTGTGACGTCCTCACAGACTGTCTAAAACCTGAACGTAGTCTCTGTGACATCCCGCAGACTGTCTAAAACCTGGACGTAGTCTCTGTGACATCCCGCAGACTGTCTAAAACCTGGACGTAGTCTCTGTGACATCCCGCAGACTGTCTAAAACCTGGATGTAATCTCTGTGACCCAGGTCCCAGGTGTTTAAGAAGAAACGTAATGTTGTTTTCACGTTGTGTGTCTTCACGTTGTGTGTCTTCACGTTGTGTGTATCTGTGTGTGTTCCAGATGACCGGTCTGGACGTGGAGAAGGACCGGATCATTGAGATGGCGTGCATCATCACAGACTCGGACCTGAACGTCTTGGCTGAGGTAATTCACACACATTGGTTGGACTGCAGCCCGTCTGTAGCGTCCTGTGGTGACGTCATCTGTTCGTGTCCACAGGGACCAAACCTGATCATCAACCAGCCGGACAGCGTCCTGGACGGGATGTCGGACTGGTGTAAAGAACATCACGGAAAGGTGAGCTGTCGGCGCGGCTACTAATGAAGTGACATTAATTAATTCCCATTCAGTTGGAATATTCTCAAAATTCCCCAGATTAATTGTCTGTGGAAAGTTTCCAGACACTTCCAAACCCTGTTGCTCTGTGTGCTCTGGGCTCTGGGGTGTTGTCACCTGTGCAGGTAAGGGGCGTGGCCTCAGTAGTCCTGCAGTAAGCAGTGTACATGTGATGGAGGAACAGCAGATATTCAGTGTAGCTGCATGGAATCTGTTTGTTTCAGTCAAGGTGACGATAAAATATATTTTCCTAAACTATATTTAAGTTCCCTGTTTAAGGGCCAACCTTCAACTTTGTTAATTCCCAGTTTATTACCATAAATTCCTGTTAATTCCCATGGAAAGTGTGTGTGTGTCATGATGTGACCGTATGGAGAGTAGAGCTGCTTGATGACCGTCGACACATCCATCAACAGTTTAAAGCTGCATCAAAGGCCGTGAACGACAGCACTGATTAATATTAAAGTTACATTAATATGAAGAAGACAAAATGAATGACGGATGATCGTTTTAATTGATTGATTTGATGAAACGCTTCCTCTCTGCTGCTGCTGCTGGACTGCAGTACTTGAGTGATTCTGAAGTCAGTGTAACTGTCTCAGTCAGGACTGACCCAGGCGGTACGGGACAGTAAAATCACACTGGAACAAGCCGAGTACGAGTTCCTGTCCTTCGTCAGACAGCACACCCCGCCCGGACAGTGTCCCCTCGCTGGTGAGTTCTGTGATATAAGTCGAATGGTTTGACTCCTGCTGTCACGTGTTTCACATCGTTCCTCTTCCTGCAGGTAACTCTGTGCACGCGGACAAGAGGTTCCTGGACAAGTACATGCCACAGTTTATGTACCACCTTCACTACAGGATCATCGACGTCAGCACCATCAAGGAGCTCTGCAGGCCAGTGTCATCAACAAGACCTTAATTCCACATCCTGACCTACGATCTGTCAGTGGAAGATAACGTGGCGTTCTGTCTTTCAGACGGTGGTTTCCAGAAGAATACAAGATTGTGCCTCACAAGAAAGCGTCGCACAGGTAGGTGAATGATACTGTGAGCTGTAGACGATGAAATCCACGGATTCTTTAAAACTCTGTTTCTCCTTCAGAGCGCTGGACGACATCTGGGAGAGCATCAAAGAGCTGCAGTACTACAGAGCCAATGTGTTCAAAGCCCCGACAGAAGGAAAGGAGTGTAAGGTCGTGGAGAACGGAGGCGACAGTTTGCACACATGAGCACCCTGTGGCCACATTTCCTGAAGAAAGCTGTTTCACCATTTCACGTGATTTCATTGGTTTTAGTTGCACCGCGTGATCCTTTTATTTCAGTTAGATGTCGAGGTTTCACTAGGAGGCTTGTTCACGTTTAAAGAGGAGCGTGTTAATATGATGTTTGTGCAGACGTCTGAGTCTGGGGTTGACTATCAGTTCCCTCATGTTTAAAATGAAACCAAATAAACTCCACACATACTGAAGAAGTTTGAGTGACTGACCTGAGTATAAACCTGAGTGTGGTGTTGGACACTGGAACAAATAAACCCGAAATGTTTGGGGAAAAACATTTTGTCCTCGAGTTATTAAAACTCCAAAATCTGCGTGACGGCTGAATGGCTTCATTCACACACTGGCGGCATCAGGAGAAATTTAGGATTCAGTATTTTTGCTCAAGGGCACTTTGACATGCAGACTGGACCCACTGTAACTCCACGGCCGCTGTCTGCAGACGTCAAAAATCATCATGCAGAATGATTTTAACAGTTAAATGTCAAGTCACGTCTGATAGAGGAAAAGCAAGAGTCAAACGAGCGGCAGTGGTTCAGTCTGTAGGGAGCCGGAGGGTGGCTGTTCAAGTCCAGTTTGAAGGGTGGACTGGTGTCCAGTTTACCTCGTGAGCAGAGTACTGAACCCATAACTGCTCCTCCATTGGGGGAAGTCAATGAAATCAATAAAGTGAGAAACTGAGAGTGAGAAGTGGAAGTCACCCTCAGTACAGTTGTCATGAACGGGGAAATTAGCTACAGAGACCAAAACTGTTTTTGTACCAGGCTGTAAACATGTTTATTTCTGCTGTCTAACATGGGGACTTATGGAGACTGACTCACTTCTGGAACCAGCCTCAAGTGGATGTTAGAGGAACTGCAGTTGTTTGGCACTTCCCCTCAGATGAAGGGAAATAAAGGACAGATCTTAAACAAGACTTCAACACAGTTCAACATATTGAGAAATATAAAAAGTCACATCAAACATGAATAAATATAAACGGCCTGTTCCTCCTGCAGGACGCCTCGAGCTTAATAATGTGATTTGACCCCGAGAGAAGAGCCAGGAGGAAGGAAACAAGTCCTGAGTTCAGGTGAAGTCACTTGACTGTGATGTAACCAATCAGATGTTTGCAGCAGAGCGCGCTCACACGTTGTCTTTGGCGAGGCTCAGCAGCAGAGACCTCTGGAAGTCCTCGTCACATGACTCGGGGATCAGAAACTCCAGCAGCAGCTCGCAGATGCAGAAGATCAGATTCCTGAACGTGATCACACAAATGAGGTTAATGACATCAGCTGCTGATGCAGCGGTAACTCATGTTTCATCAGAGACGTTTAAAGTCTTAAAGGAAGAGTTCTATTCCTTATTTGTACTTCCTCATTTTTTACACGTTTCTGTAATTAAAGTCAGGTCCTCACATGACGAGTTTCAGCGTCTCTGTTCCAGTCAACACAACTAAAGCTGAGGGTTGGAATGAAGACCACCAAGAAGCTGAAATGCAATCTTGAGGTTGCCAAAGCAGAAACATTCACTCAACACCGACTGAGGACGTGTTTGACGTGTTTTTCTTGTTTAATAAATTAACTGAGTCACGCAGAGCTCAGAGATGAAGTTTTTTTATCTGCTGCAGTCTGAAGCTCTGATTATTTATTTGGTGTCTTGCTTTATCCGACTCACTTGTTTATCCAGTGGTCCTGTAAAGACTCCAACATGGTCTCCAAGGTCAGTCTGTACTTCTCACTGCCCAGCACATCAGTGATGAGCTCTGCTCAAACAGAAGCACACCGCAGCTTCAGGAGCCTGAAGATGAACAAATCATTGAAGGCCTACGATCTGAAGCGGCGTACCTGGCAGCAGCTGCATCAGACAGTCCAGACACTGCTCTTTAGTCTCCTCCTGTTCTGCGGCGCTGCGCTCAGGCCGTGGTTGAGCAGGCAGCGTGCCGCCCGGCCATACAGCTTCCTGCAGCACTTGTAGGTAAATTACCCAGCATGGGGCGCTGGTGAGGTGGGCAACGCCTACATCCAACCACCTGACACAGGTGGTGCATGGACAGCCAGTGTGTATAAGAAGACATTTAAAATCACAGAATAAACATTATTTTCTGACAGCTGCAGTAAACTTTGTAAGTCATACATGATGAAAGAAGCTTAAAGGAGGTCCACCTCTCAATGAAGGTACCAAAGAGCAGCCTGATGGTCTTCTGTATGTTCTCTGTGCACAGCCAACTCCACTGATCCTTCATCAGCAGACACAAAATGTTCAAAGCAACATCTGCCACAGCTGTATCTGCAACACACATACAAGACATCTCTGGTGAAATCCTGTTCTGTGCTGAGATTCTGCATGAAACAAACTGAGAGAAGACTCTTGTGTGAATGTCAACCTGCTCCGTGAGTCTTCCCCGACGCCGCCTTGTCTTTTCCGGAGCGCTCACAGCTCTGCTCGGCCGTCTCTTTCCCATTCGACCCACATAAAAGTCTCTCCTGCTCTTTGACGAAGCTCTCCAGGCCCGACAGCGACATGCCGTTGAGACCCTGAGGAGCCATCACGAGCAAAGCAAAGGTGTGTACAGGTGTGGCATCTGTTCACACACGTGTAGGTCAGAGATGGTAAATACAGGACGGTGACTTACAGCGCTGCCTTCACTGAAGCAGTATGACACTTTAGGATGTAGGTCAGGTATGTTGAGAGATGGGGAGATTTTGCTCGGGAACATGAGCCTCCTGATGCAGGAAACAAAGAAACAACAGAACACTCACCAACGCTAACATCCTCAAAATAAACTGATGGGTTAAGTGTAAAAACTTCTCTTTGGTTGTTGCACAGGTCTCACCTGTACTTCCTGCTGTCCATTGTTCTTCCGTCAGCATCTCCCTCGAGGTCCTCCGTTGGACTGAGCGGCTCAGGATGAGGGAAAGCTGTCTTCAAGGTGTCTAAAGCATTTTCCATCATCTTCAATCACGTCGAGACGACACGAGATCATAGAAAATACAGGAAGCAGTTTGCAGTGAATCCATGGAGCTCATTAAGTGCTGAAAGACAGATTTTGTAACTCTGGATGGAGACTGGAAGCTGTTTCCTCCTGCTTCCTGTTCTCACCTTATCGATTCTGGACTTGACAAAAGGTTTTCTTCCAAAATATGTGCAAACATCTGAGTTGAGAGCGAGGAACTCTTGCATGTCCTCGCTGTTGGATGTCTCAGGAATGCTGCTTAATTGCTAGAGAACAAAAAAACCATCAAATTACAGAAACACAAAAACCACCACACCGAGTTATGATCCTAACACCTACTTTAAGGAACGTATCCAGTTGGGTTTTACGAGCTTCAACCTTGTCACTGTCTGCATTGCCGAATGAGAGGTCGGGGAACATTTTCTTTGGGCCTTTGACGTCTGAAAACCACAACATCGACTCGTCTGTGAAGATTCTCAGTCACTATGTCATAGCTGATGGTTATTGTAGGCAACTGGACTTGCTTAGTTTATGGAAGAAGAAGCTTCTTCCGTTCTGTTCATGGTTCTTCATAGGAACTAAGTAGGTCCAGTTGCCTACGATGATCTTCAACAGGTAACACAACTTATAATGATGCTTCTGTCTTTCAGTGATCAATTAAAGTTCTTACTCTTGATTACTTTCTTGACTTCAGGCTTTTCCTCTAAACGTGTTTGCAAGTTCAGGAACTCGCTGTATCTCCGGTTCACGGTGTGACAGGATGCAGGTTGCAGAGTGCCGCCGTCTTCTGCTTCAGCCACTGTCTCAAACTGTAAAACAAGAAAGTGCGGGAGGCCGTTAGCGTGCCATCATCAATAATACATGTTCAAATCTCAGGAGGTGGCGTTACCTTTACAGTGTAGAGAGTATAGAGATGTGTGCCTGTGCCTCGCTGCTCCTTCGCTGTGACGGTACCAGAAATTTGCACATTCTGGATGTTCACAGGAGCAGCTTGGTTGTTGGAGGCATCAAAGTTGCAGGAAGTTAGACAAAGTCTTCTCGGAGGACAATTTGGGGATTTCTCTTGGGCGATACCAGTTGGCCACTGGGATTCTTCAGCCACCACCAGCTTTGGACCGAGATTTTTCAGAGGACGGAAGCAGCCGACGGTCTCATCATCCTTCAGACTGATCCTGTTGCAGAAGTTTGCTGGAGGGCCGCAGTCACAAAAGCCTTCTCTCAGGTCATCTTCGAGGTCTGACTGAGTTAGGGAGTCCATGGAAATGATTTTGGAGTCTGATGAGGTGGAGTGAGGTCCAGACACGAGTGAGCTGCTGTTCAGTGTCGTCTGGCTCTGCACGTCATCAAGCTCTGAGGTGCTTTTGCTGGTGAGGCTGGCTTGATCAGAAGAAGAAGAAAATGACCTGCATGTGGTCCAGGACTCCTGCTGGATCTGACATTTGTATAGTGTAGCCACCGGGCGCTTGTCCACGTTGGTTTCTTGTGGTTCTCTGGACTTAGTGATTATGTCTACAATGGTTTGGTTGAGCCAGTCAGGATCAGATACCCTGTTTATGAGCGGCAGCATCACATTGCAGGTGATGAGCTCTGTAACCATGTAACCTCCAGTCCTGGTCTCCATCTGAGGATATGGCACAAGCACATGTAGGACGAGGTTTACAAGCGCTCTTGAGTAGCTGAGCTCAGTGGTTGCACTGCTCACCGCTGGATGGGGGGCGTCTACTTCACTGTAGAGTTTCCAGAGGCTAATGCTCTCCTTCTGGGTCGACTGTATCTGTCTCGCCGTCATGTAACTCTGCAGGTGACGGCCGTACAGCTCAAGCAGCCTTTGAAAAAGTGCTTTTCTGTCCACGTGGCGGGCACGCTCCTTCAGCTCCATCACCGACTCCAGCATTGAATCACACACCGCACGTTCAAACTCCCCCTCCACCTCCGGCAGCAGAGTACGATACCACGAGGACACAAAGTCACGCACGGCTTTGTGGACAGCGCTGTGGATCTCGTGGTTCAACCTCCACTCATGCTCAGGTGAATACTGAGGCGTGTTAATTTTGCCAAGAGGCAAAAAGTGCTCCAAGTGGAGAAGGCTGTCTGCATCCAGCAGGGCGCGGGACCCAAGCCAACCACCAAGAACCACCAAGAGACTGGTGAAGATGCAGAGAAGCCAAACGTTCACAAGGAGGTGGAAGAGGACCAGCCATGCCAGCAGAGCACCGAGCCCCAACAGCCTCCGCTGGCCAAGCAGCTCCGATAAAGTCCAGTGATTGGACGTCTTTGTGGAAGGCGTCATAGTCAGAGGGTCAAATGTGTCCTGCAGGACAAAACAAGAAAGAAAAATAAGAAGGTGGTGCTTATTTAACCAACCAACACCTGTCGTAGGCAGCTGGAGATGCTTCATTTCCAGAAGATGCTTAACTCTTGGACGAGAAGGTGAAACATCTTCAAGAAAGCTTTGATGTATAAAACTTCATGACTCCTGCTTCACTGACTGAGTGCCAATTTTTTTTTTCAAACTATTGCGTAAGAGCTAACTAAGAGCTATGGTTTGAGTATATAGCAAATATTACACTGGAACACTGGTCAACGTGTAAACCTCAGCAGACAGGTCAGTCATCTTCGGCTACATCCACCACCGCCCCCAAAACTGAGGTCACACAATCACACTGTCATTGAAAACATTTATCTCGGGGCGGTGTTCAGCTCAGTTGGTAGAGCAGCCGCCCCGCGTGTGAAGGCTCAGTCCTCCTGTGGAAGCCCAGGGTTTGAATCCGACCTGCGGCTCTTCCCCGCATGTCATTCCCCACCTCTCTCTCTCTCCCCACACTTCCTGTCACTCTTCAGCTGTCTCTGTCAAAATAAAGCTTGAAAAAGCCAAAAAACAAAAACAGTTGTAAAAAGGCAGCTTGAAAACAGTAAAACAGACTTTACCTGACAGGTTGCAGGAGCTTTGACGTGTCCTCCTCTGGGACTTGGCTTTAATCCTTCCACAAATCCATTATCTGGATCAGCTGTGAGCTTACAGGCTGGGGCAGGAAAACAGCGTGCATGTGTTCATTTACACAGTGAAACAGTAAAATACGGCAGCATGGACGCCAGTATTTGTTATTTTACAATGCAACTACTGTTATATATTTTAGCAGTGTATTACCGTATTTTACTGTAGTCTCCTCAGTCACTGATGACAAGTGAGGTGTGTGGCTGTAATGTGATAATATTATTTGTCTGGCTTGCTAACTTGTTTTAGGCTAGTTTGGCTGTAAATCATCAGTGTTGTGTATGGACTCAGTCAGACAGCGCTCAGTGGCAATAACAGTGAGTGGTAACTGCCGTAATGACTTCTGAAAATATGAATTTACAAGTTATAATGTAGCCTAACTTCTGGCCAACATGTGTGTGTGTGTGAGAGAGATAACTGGTCTACTATTTGCCCAATAACACAATCCTGATCAGTCCCATCATCAATGCTTATCAATGATATCGATCCTGTTTTTGCAGGACTAGAGGCCAGTTGTGTTGAGGTTTTAAAAAATATTTAGAAGGTATTAAATTTAACCTCATGATTCCTGCATCTGTAAAATAACTATTTTTCTGTTTTACCAAAACTTTCTGTAAATTTAATGTTTTTGCACATTACTTGAATCACGTTTTTTACTTTAACTTTACAGAGTTTGTTTGGCAGCCGACAGTGAAACATTCCTGCCAGGCAGGAGCTTCTTTGCTTTGGTTGCCAGATGTTTAATGTATGTTTGCATGCTGCTTTTCTTTGAGTCAATAAATTATACATCTATCTACAAACCTACTGTTGGGCAGTGGGTCTACTTTGACGAGTGAGTTGTTCCAGAAATAAATGATAATAAAATGCTGTAGCTTGACATTTGCAACCGCTGTCGCAGTTTGTTTTTCTCTCCCTACACTAGTGACTCACAATGCACACACACACGATACACAAATTCTCATAATACACACCCATGCATTGTTGTGTTTGGCCTAGCTTCTCAAACTGCTCAGTGAAACGCTTTGAAGAACTTGCCCTGGCCAAACTGGTATCAGAGCAGCAGGGAACTATAAGGCATAAGAATAATAACTAATAATAATACACACCCATTCATTTTTTGGCATTTTCTTTGGCACGCAGCGGCAAAAACGAAGCTTTTCGAGCCCAGGAACGGTGTTTTTGTCAAGAGCTGTGCTCCAGTCCATCTGAGCTGGGTGACATTTTTTGCGCAACCCGATGCACAAACACAGAGAGTGAGCAGAGCGAGAGAGCCAAAGACACATGAGTCAAGCAACAGCAGCAGGTAAGACAACACACACACACACCTCAACTGATATTCACACCTTCAGATGCAGCAAGGTGGATTATTATTGTTCAGAGGTGGTGAATTAGAAACATTAATATGTTTGTTCGCGTCCCTAAACACGATTTATACATTTCAAAATACTAAAAATACGAAATGCAGATAACTAGATGTCAAAACTGTGAGTCACCTTGAGCCTGGCACACGCTGCTGTTTCTTTTAGATTTGGCAAGTACACGCACGTTATAATGGAGGAAGTGTCTCTGTAACCATCGTACCAAACTTTACAGACTGAGTCTCAACATGAAAACGCAGACCTGTGATGCAGACAAAAACTGATGCAAGACAGCAAACAGGACAAAGAGATACAGACCGACAGACAGACAGAGACAGACCGACAGACAAACAGACAGACAGACAAGCAGCAGTAAATTCGTCAGACTATCACAAGCAAAGCAGATTATTTTTTCGATGAATCAAAATCGAAATGAATCGAGTTTTATTCAAAAACACGACTGACAGAAAGAGCACAAACAGGTCCGACCAGTTGAGGTAATAGGCCCACAAATCTCTCAAAATTAAAGAAAGGGATTTCCTGGTTCGGAAAAACAAAAGAGGGCTTAGAAACTAGGGCTGGGCGATGTAACGAACATACTGGATATATCGCAGCTTGTAGTCTGTGCGGTGTAGAAAATGACTATGTTGTGAAACACGAGTATACGTTGTCACACATTTGGTCATTTGGCAACGGTAACACACGGAGGAGGACGAATTTATTCCGAAGAAAAACAGCAAGTTTCAAGAAGGAAGATGAACGGCGATACGGTGATATGCAAAATATCTTGCAAATGTAGAAGTACATCAAATTTACATTCAAATCATTTGAATAAACCACCTGCTAGACAAGTATCACTGCCCGAAATGCTACACGACATCTCAGGGCGGCGCCATACCAAGACAATACCAAGACAACCAGCTCCACAACCCTGGGCTCTTTACCAGATCAACTCTCTATTAGAGTTATGTTGCGCCACTCACTGTCTAATAAAGTTTTCTTAACTGTGGCTTAGTTGTGAGTTCCCCTTTTTTGCATGAAAGTTTATTAAATAAAATCATCATACTGCTGTGATTGTATGCATTAAAGTGTTAATTCAAGGCTCAGGCAAAATATCGAGATATATATCGTGTATCGTGACATGGCCTAAAAATATTGCGGTGTTAATAAAAGGCCGTATCGCCCAGCCCGATTATAAATAATACTTAATATACATGGAACACCATGTGTTTGCTAGGCTATCATGGGTAGTCATGTAATGTGCTTATAAAGGAAGTATGAGTGAAAAATCTACAATACACTAAATAATTTCAAAAAATGTCTAAATTTGATACTCACCTCAAACAGTTTCTGAAAATATTATCAACCCTTTGCCTGACATACATAAGCAGTTTTTAACTAAATATGTGAAGAACAGTAAAACAATGAAGATGTTTCCGTCCTAGCGGAGCCTGTTGTAGCAGCTCATTGTCAGTTTTTTGTGTTTTTATCTTTATTTTTGTTTCCTGTGGTGTGATGCTTTCACTTCTTTTGCACGTGGGTCTCTCTGGATCACTGGGAGTCATACCTGCATCACCGGCATTGTTTACACAACAGTAACAACAGTACATCAAGTACTGGGAATATTGTGGCAGATCCACGGGCAGATACCGGACTCCCAATGGCACCATTCCCAGATTCCAGATATTCTGAGCTGACAGAGACACCAAGGAGGAGGCATAGGCAGCGCGAGGGCAACGGGAAGCTACGGGACAAAAAAAAGAAAAAGTCTTTAGGGACATAGACTACAATGTTAATAATAATAATAATTATAATTAGTATTATTTATGTTCAACAAAATCAGATGTCACAGCAGAATGATTCCATACTAATTCTTACCAAAAAAGATTCATTAATTCTAATTTGAATTCTATATATTTTTACCTTAATGAAACAGCATCCACCGCGGGGCCCTTGTGTCAAACTTCATAATGATTTCCTGAGGTTTAATGTTCTCCACGTCCTCCACGTCTCCATTAAAGAGTGCGTTTGCTGAGGGAGTTTACCGTTACTGTCATCACTGCGTACACAGAGGCAGCGCGTGACCGCAGGACTTCAAACGACACACGACTTCATTCACACTCCCCACCTTCTACAGTTTGTAACATGCACCACCTGTGGAAATAAGACCTGCTGTACGCAAACAGCTCCACCGCCCTGCCGCCACTTATTGATTATACAGTCACACAGACATAGATAATGAAATTTGTTGCCAACATACAATTTAACAGTAATATTGTGTCTGGTTACTATAGAAACAGAGAACAATACTGTGTTTTTATTAGTCGAGTATTGCCGAGTGCCTACGACACGAGGAACCTACTCCCATAGTTAGAAAGCTGTGAGAGGCACGAGGCAACTAGTAATCTTCTGCGTGTTTCATGGCAGTTTTATTATTCATTTCCCGCCCTTTTTCGGTCCCCCAACAAGTGAATTAACAAAACGTGTGTTTTCATCCCGAATCGAGTGCTACTATGTTTGTAAGAAATCAATAATAATCCCCCAAAAAACGAGAAAAATTTCCCATAGGAATGAATGGAAAACCCTGAAAAAATTCAAATTCAACAGACATTTTCAACAATGAACTGCTCTGGCATACTTTCACCGAGAGACTTCATTTAAACTTTAAAATGGAGGTACTCTTGCCTTCTCTTCATCGATGTTCTTCCCTTATCGACACCTTTTACCGTTTTTAAACCATCCAGGCTCAAAGGTGAGAAGGTTTTTGGTCAAATTTCGGGGTTTATAATGGGTGTGTATTGCGGGGAATGTTCATGCCAGAGTGGATGACATCATCACCCAGAGTGTGGAGGAGGGAAAAAAATCGGTCAAAAAATAAAACGTAAACTGCTCCTGTGGCCACAAATTTCACACTACAGACATGATTTATACATAAAAACGTAGGGAAATTTGTCTTCTCGCTGCAATTCATCTACGAAAGCTGTGAGTATTATAGTTTTGGCCTCAGACACAAAGACTCGCCACCCACACCCCTCCACGGCTCCATAGACTCCCATATTAAAAAGGCAGGAAATTTTCTGGAGGAAAGCAGAAGTAACCTTTCTTTGAATCGATTTTAATAGGTCATATTTCTTCATTTGACACACAAACTGCATATCTAGACGATAAGGAAAGTCTCTAGATGCCCAAACTTAAGTCGGTTCAATGATTGGAAATACGGTTTGGCCAGATATCCTTCCTGTTTGAGGCATGGTCTCAGCATTTTCTCCCTCTCTCTCTGTCTTCCAACTGACATTTGCACAGGTACAGTAACAACCCGGCGGCGGCCATCTTTATGGTTATTGTCAGTTAATTTGAATTTGTCTGTGTAAAATGACAGAGAGAGACAGCAGAGCAGCTAGCGCATTAGTGGCTAGCCATTAACTGACAGAGAGTAACAGGCAGGCAGACATTTTCTGTGGTGACCGTCAATTTGCCTTGTTTGTGTTTAAATCTGCTGTTGCTGTGCCTATGATGCGACATATATCAGTCATCTGATCATCTGTCAGTTATTAGCCACTAACTGACAGACAGTAACACAGACACAGAGAGACAGGCTGACACCACACACACACACACACACACACACCTAACAACAATATTTTACAGTATTTTAAATGCATAAATTAGTAAATTTCCCGACTGTGGGTTAAATATAGTATAACAGAATATAAATCACAAATTGTTTAGTCCTGGAAAAGTCCTGGAAAAGTCTTGGAAATACAAACAGAACAGTGTTATACGTTGTTGTTGTTATTTCTGTCCAATCAGAGACGTCCGACTGTTTGTCCTCCAGCTCTCTGCCAGCTGATTGGCCTCATCCAACATGCTCCGCCCCATGCTCTTCCTGTTGGCTGTCATTGCAGCAGGTAAGCACACACGCTGCAGACACCTTGGAGTTTGTCCAAACTGATGACTAGATAACACACTCTTCTTCTCCTTCCTTGCTGTGACCGCACGTGTGTCTTTCTTCTTCAGATGCTGCTCGGTCCAATAAAATGTACGACATCAGCTCCAGGCCCATCACGTTTTATGGACACACGTACAAACAAGTCTATGTGAGTCGGATGACGTGTTCCTCTCATGATGCCTGACTAACACTACAGTCGTCTGAACGTGGATTTGTAAATACAATAATAATGATCAAATATTAAGCTTATAGCTCACGTTGTGTTTACTGCGCTCAGAGTCTCTTATATACTTGCTGTGTTTTAATCCAGAGAGAGACGATGTTTGCACATATACACACAATACATGTTGCACATGACTGGACAATAATAAATAAATAGAGAGACAGAGATGGTCAGTGTTTGGTTTGTCTGCTCAGGGCTGCTGTAGGAAAATGATTTTCAGGTGATGATGAAGCTTACTAAATCTTAAATCACGCGTTCATGCTCTCGGCCTCAGCTGGACTTTAACATCAGGGACAGCCGATGTGACGGCTCTGACTGAAATCCTCGTTGTTGTTTCTGTCTGGTTTGAGCAGTTGGACCTGACGGGAGACAATGTCACAATCTGTTTCAACACTGGACCTGCACAGGACTGCATCGTGGGGCCGCTGGCTTCCTTAGTTCAGAGTCGCTTTGAGATACTCCCAAACTCAGAATCCACTGAGAAACTGATCCGCCGCCTGGCGCCCACCATAAAGAACAACCTGAAGGGCTCCGTGTCTTTCGATTACATATTTGGAGCAGTGAGTATAGCGAGATGTTTGTACTGAAGGATATGACATGAGATGCTGATACTGTCTGACACTTTGCAGAGTACGCTGATGCTGCACGACTTTGGGACTCAAGCAGCTCTGTACGTGTTCATCGACATCGACGGCCGCAACGTGTCCTATGTGAGTTGTTACGTTAACATCGTAGATGTGTGTCTGTTGTCTGCTCCATGACGCTCACATTGGTTGCGTGTGTTGATGTGTAGGCATTCGATGCTGTGGTCAACGGTACCGTAGTCGATACGTTCCCCTTCACGAAAGACAGTTACGGAAACATAAATGGCGCCGTGGACATCAGCGGATGCAGACGCTCAGGTCCACAAAATCAACTTTGATTACTCAGATTTTAATGCTGCACAGTTAGGACGTGAACTCTGACTCTCCAACCTGATGGAAACCTTGTTCCTCTTCTCAGGTGTCGTCTACAAACCCGGAACAGTGATCAGCCGCGACCCAGAAACCTTCTCCGATCTCATCTGTAACGAGTTTGCAGTGATCGAGACCCGACTCAGAGAGACTGAGTTAGTGAGAGCTGAAGACAGACAGACTTTGTGAGAATCATCAACAGAACCAGATGCTGCATCTGTCTGCGTGAAGCATGTCACTGCGACCTAATTTCTCTTCAGGGGTGAATAAAACGATCTGTCTGCCTGTGTATCTACCACTAGGTGGCACCGCTTCAGTTTAAAGTCTCATCACATGTCGTGTTTCTTCTTTTTGTGGCAGCTTTTGTCTGTAACACGATGTTAGTTCAGTTTGTTTCTAATGGTAAATTGCCTGTATATTGTATATTATATTGGTGTTGGTATATTGGTGTTCATTTTATATTTGATAAGTCACATGACCTGACCTGAGAAGAGTGAGCAAAGCTTTCTGAAACAGGCGTCTTCAACCACCGACAGTACAGGAAGCCCACGTTTTAAAATATGTCCCATTTTAAGCCTGAAATAACTTATTAGCCTGTATGATGTGTTTATGATATGATACTTAGGGGACCACCTGCAGTACCTCTGTGGACCCCGTAGGGGTCATGGACCCCGGGTTGAAGACCCCTGTTCCAGAATATAAAACAGATTTTTTGTGTCGATTGTTAAAATAATGAAGAAAGAAACACTGCAGTAAACTTTTGACTGGTACTGAACTTTATTTGTTTGTCCACATACTCTTGGTGACCTGTAGATCTGCGGTCGACACTCAGACACAATGAAACATCTCGGACAGGAGCGGTCGATCACTCCTCGTCAGTTTGGGGTTAATTCTCAGAAGTTACTCTGTGTGTGCAGCTGAATAGATTATTTCTAAACACATGCAGTTAATCTGGAACTACGCGCTCAAGCAACATACTCAACGTGCACTAAAGGTGCTTCGCCATGGCTGATCTTCTTTGTCACTCTCTAAAGCACTGACCCGACCCAGTGCTGCCCCCTGCGGGCCGTCACCAGCACCTTCAGCAACCTGCACACATGCATGCTGGAGTTCATGCAGAAACACGTTTAATTAGTCGGTAATGAGCTCTGTTGTTTGTCGATGCCGTTAGGTTTCATATCAGTTTATTGTCCGTATACAGTTCATAGTACAGCAGTGCTTCTCAGTGCAATATATATGATTGTGCTTTGGCTACACACACCACCTACTCAACTATGTACACGAGTAAAAATCCTTTACACGATCAGAGAAAACGTCGCACCATATAAAGCATATTCAGTGCAAATTTATAAATAGGTCTGACTAAACATGTAGCGTTCAGAGACGTACTGTGTGTTCATGACAAGAAGCCTCAGCTGAACATGGATCATGTGTCTCAGGCACGAGTGGAAGGCAAAATAAAACTTTTGGTTTTCTTCGTCACGATGGTCGAGGGACTTTATACGCCGTCTCCTCGGAGCAGAACAGTAAAACAGGAGTAGAATAAAGACTTTATTGCTCATGCATTCGTTAGTGTCGAGTCAAAACTAGTTTTTGTTTTTGCTGCTTATCGTTAGATGAAATCCTTCCAGAGCGATCCGAATCTTATCGACAGACACACAACACAACGCAGTCTCCCAAAGGTCGCCTCTGTCTGTCCTGCAGAGACGCGGGACAGGTTGGAGTCGACTTGCTGAAACTCAGCCGTAACGTGACGTTGTGCAGAGCGACGCTGCTGCATCAACTTTCTGAGCTGGGGGAAGTTTTTAATCTCTAAGATGGTTTTAAACAAATTCGCTCTCAAAGATGTTTCTTCTTCCTGTCTCGTTATCAAAGGCTCTCGTCGTTAGCAGCGTTTGGTACGTTAAATAAAATACAAGATATTAAATATTACAGAATATAGACTTTCAGTTTCTGAGGAATAAGTCACATTCATGCTTCTTTTTAACTTGCTGCCGCTTTTGGCAACTCTGTCAGAAATCATCGAGTATTTCTGTTAATATGTGAGAGTACTGAGAGTATAAAGTGTATGCAGTAGTACTGTGTGTGTGTGTGTGTGTGCATGTGTGTGCTTAGTATTAAGTGCATGATGCAGAGTAAGCAGGCCTGTGACACACCAAATATATACCGTACATACGTACATTCAGTTCAACTCATTGCACTTTGTGCACACGCACAACTTGAGGAGTCCGCCGGCCGTCACCAGGTTGATTATGGGCGATGCAGGATTAACGTATGCAGCAGTTTGGCGCCTTGTTCACAGCCAGTGAATTTCCAGCAGCATGGGAAGTGTCATCAAGGTCAGCAGTAGGCCACTGCAGCTTTGTAACAGGACACTCCACGCCGAGCAGGGGAGGAGGAGCTCTGCAATAAGAACAATAATGCAGGAGGGTTGAGAAGGAGGGAGGAGTGTAGAAAACAACAGGATGTGCACAGCTGTGGTGACCACGAGCGCAGGCAGCTTACTTTTATCCACCACCGAGGTTTTCGTTGCTATGGTTGAGTCAGCATATTTGATGTTGCAGGTGAAGTTGGACTTGCCGTTCGGCAGGTTTTTAAACAGCAGTCGACAGTTGTTGCCGGGAAAGAGGCGCACTTTGGCGCGTTTCTTGAAGGGGGCGTGCTGCTCCTCGTCCGGGTCGGTGGTGTCGAAGAGTCTTTCGCCGTTTGTGTACTTGCAGAACGGTTCAGGCGCCCCGGCCGGAAGAGCGTATTTGCAATCCATCCTGAGGTTGTGCTCGTCTAAAGAGCAGTAGAACAACTTAATCACCTTCTGGGCTGATGCAAAGCCTGCGAGCGGCGAAACAACAGAGTCGATCAGGTGTTTAACAAACCCGCTAAAATCACAAATGATCATCAGTGCCAGGAAACTCCTCAGTTATCGTCATGAATGACCTTACCAAAAAGTAAAATTGTGGCAAGGAAGAACATCTTCACAACTTTCCTGCAGAAAAAGAGAAAAGAAAGATATATAATAAAATAAACGTCTTCACATTATTGGGATTCAAATCAAGCAGAGCTGACTGCTCCGTAAAGAGCGGGCTCACATTTCTGAGACATGAACACCAACACTTCTTCTCCTGCAGCGCGATGCAAACCCACCAGAGGTTACCGTGGAAAAAGTCACTGTACCATCATACCGAAGTCGAATCCAGCCCCGCTGTTTACGCTGCAAAGACATGAACTGGAAACTTCACTGGTGGACTGCCAACATTGACACATTTCTGTGCATCGCCTCTCTCTCTCTCGAGGACGCGAGCGGGTTGTTTGTTCAATATGTTAAGAAAATACATAAAGCTACTTAGTTTGCTTGATGCAAAGCCGCTCTCGCCTTCATTCATTCATCCAAATCTCTTGCTTTAGTGCTGACTCCGGTCATAAACCAAATATTTCATGCAGACTCAAACGAAAGCATTTATGCACGAGACAGTTCAATATCTGACCAAAGCTCTCATCCTGCAAATAACAAAACAGCATATGAATCATTCTCACCTTGTCTGGTGCAGTTTGAGCTTCCCTCAGTGCTCTGCAGTGTGATGCCAGGGGTAGATACAGTAGAGGTCGGCTTATAGAAGAGACAGAGGAGAGAGGGAGGGAGGGGGCGAGAGAAAGGGAGGGAGGGGGGAGAAAATGCTGCTCCGGTGGACTTTGGGGACATTTCTCAGTATTGTATCAGGATTTTTATTGATTTTTCTCTTCTGTTTTACCAGAGGATCACGTGTCAATACACAAACCTCTGGCCACACGCTGCAAGATTGAATTCAAGCTGCCGAACAAGAAAGAAAAGAAAAAAAGGGAAGTGAAGGTTTGATTAGCTCAGACACCTCGCCAGCTGTTCCACATCTCCTCATTCAGCGTGCAAATACGATACGAGTCAGCAGTTCATCAGCCACTTTACCAACATAAATTAAAATGCATTCGCTAACGACGAGCACGCCGATATGGATAAAGACGTAGACAGGTTCACTGCATGCTGTGGATGAAGGTGAACCGAGATGTGCTGCAGCAGGGATGAAGGATGAGAGGTGAAAGATAGGTGGATGGATGGAGAGGTAAGGATGAGAGGAGAGATCAGGCTGGATGGATGAAATCGGATCAGTTTGTTATTAAACAGGCGGCTGTGAACACTCATTCAGAAATATGAAAACTGTGATGGGACGTCCTGACATTTTAAAATCTGCGGGGGAACAAAAATGTGTCAACTAGATTTCACTGCGACCAGAATGTACAGAGTTTATCCAAATATAGTTATGGATATGTATCCTCTCTGTCTCCTTGTTTCCTCTCTGTCTCCCTGAATCCTCTCTGTCTCCTTGTATCCTCTCTGTCTCCTTGTTTCCTCTCTGTCTCCCTGAATCCTCTCTGTATCCTTGTATCCTCTCTCTGTATCCTTGTTTCCTCTCTCTGTGTCTTTGTATCCTCTCTCTGTCTCCCTGAATCCTCTCTGTATCCTTGTATCCTCTCTCTGTATCCTTGTTTCCTCTCTCTGTGTCTTTGTATCCTCTCTCTGTTTCCTTGTTTCCTCTCTCTGTATCCCCTGTATCCTCTCTCTGTATCCTTGTTTCCTCTCTCTGTGTCTTTGTATCCTCTCTCTTTATCATCTTCTGTATCATCTCTATCCTCTCTTTGTATCCTCTGTATCGTCCCCCTGTATCCCCTGTATCCCCTCTCTGTCTCTTTGTATCCTCTCTCTGTATCATTGTTTCCACTCTCTGTGTCTTTGTATCCTCTCTCTGTATGCTTGTTTCCTCTCTCTGTCTCCTTGAATCCTCTCTCTGTCTCCTTGTATCCTCTCTCTGTCTCCTTGAATCCTCTCTCTGTCTCTTTGTATCCTCTCTCTGTCTCCTTGTATCCTCTCTCTGTCTCCTTGAATCCTCTCTCTGTCTCCTTGTATTCTCTCTGTCTCCTTGTACCCTCTCTCTGTCTCCTTGTATCCTCTCTCTGTCTCCTTGTGTCCTCTCTCTGTCTCCTTGTATCCTCTCTCTGTCTCCTTGTATCCTCTCTCTGTCTCTTTGTATCCTGTTGGATAGTTTCTGGCGTCTCTGAGGACTGACAGTGTTGCAGAGCTCTCTGAAAGATCCAGACAGACGGTGAAAGCCGAGGACGCGTCACGTCACGTTGCTCTGTGTGTTATTGGACGTACGAGCGCTTCATGTTCCCTCGGTGTCTCTGCTGCTGCTGCTGCTGCTGCTGCTGTCGGCTCACTGCAGATGAAACACCATCTATTCTTCTTCAGTGACGTACACCATGAGTACTATATACCACCGTTATAGTATCAAACTGCAGCAAGGATCCGCTCACTGCCCTGTGCAGCACTACAGTCCACATGTTCCCACAGTCAGTGAACAGGCTGACGTGTGTGGCTCTGTGATTTGATGCTGGACTGTGGGACAACTGGGACGCCTGTTCAGAAGCAGGTTTTTGTCCCAGATCAGGGAGGAGGGAGGACAAAGTAACTTCACTTATTTATTTATTAAACACTTTAAACGCGGCAATGTGGGACAGGACAGACATTTAGAGCGGTGCAGACGTGACAAACCCCTAATGTTTGAGCAGGTTCTCTGCATTACTGCCTCCCCAGTGTAAACACATGCTTTTATTTTGGCGGAATGGATCTTAAAGCTGTTCTTAGTCTGCAGAGTTAACGCCGGTCCAGACCTGAGACTCTGAAAGACAAAAACTCATTGAAACATCTGAAGCTCAGGTTGGGGTAGTTTGCATCCTCTGTCTGTGCACGAGATCAAAACAGGAAATAGATACAAAGATCAATAAAAGACAGAAATCAGCTGACTGGCTCCATGGTGTCATGAAAATCTAACCGAGGTCGACTCAGGGTTGGTCAACGCTGCAGCGATGAAACAAACAAGCTGCAGGTTTCAGATTTGGCCGACATGCCATCGATCACGCCATCACGCTGTGTCTCGTTTGAAAGCTTCAGTCTGTGATTATATTCATGATGAATAAAAGGTTACGATGAGGACGGACAGTAAACGTGTCCCAGCAGCTCAGTATGCTTTACAAAGATGACCACCTGACTAACACTGTGTAGGTCCCAGTTCAACAATCCTTCAAGTCCTGGAGGTCTGGAGCTCAAGGCCTCCGTGGATCGGACTCTGTGTCCAGCTCGTCCCACAGGTAACGGCATGACTCACGTTTCCCAGCAGAACATCTGCACCGGCTCAGCTCCCATCGCTCCGTGGTCCAGGTCTGAGGCTCAGCATGGACACCCTGACTGGTCTGCAGCTACACAGCCCCAAACACACCAGACTGTGACAGCTTTCTATCAGAACCAGCATGAACTTCTTCAGCAGCTGGTCTGTTGGGTTCGCCTTCACTCCTGCATGCATCTTGGCTGACTGTGACCCCGCTGCAGGTTCACTGCGTCATGGTGTCTGCTCGGTGTGTTTTCATCGTAAATCACGGCGTAACCTCTGTGTAACAGAGTCACTGCTCGGCCTCAGTATTGCGGCGTGGAAGCGTCTGCATTATGCTAACTCTGCCAGCCTGAAGTGGATGGATTATGGGACAGATGCAGAACTGAAGTTTCCTCTCAGACACTGAGGTGTGTGTGTGTGTGTGTGTGTTTTACACTAGATGTCACCGGAGCGTTGATGGCTGCATGGAAATCTCTCTGTAATGGTGCTTCCAGGTTCCATCCTGCAGAGGGAACTCTTCTTTTTGCACCAAGATGCAGTTTGACAGCTCCCCAAAAATCCTCCATCTGTGGGTGGGCGTCGTGGGGAAGTGCTGCTGCGGGCTGGTGGACTGCCAGGTCCCAAACTTTTTTAAATATAAAGACTTTACACACCTCCTCATCCAAATCTGTGTGACTCTGATCAATAGAAAGAATGTGACATTAACTTCCTTCCATCATTAGGCTGATCCTGGATCAGCAGGATGAGGCTTTTTAGTCTGACAGCCCGTGTGTGTGTGTGTGTGAGAGAGAGAGCACGTACAGACCAATAACTGTATCCTCAGTCAAAGTCAGCCCTGCTCTGCTGATGCTGCTCCGCATACGGGCACACAGGCGCAGCTCAGCCTCAGGACGGGACTCAGACATCAGGTAAGAAGCGTCTGTCTCATCTGCTCAGTGAAAAACAGAAGCAGGCTCAGCGGGACGGAGACGTCGGGTTTGTGCATGCAGTGTGTGTGTGTGTGTGTGTGTGTGTCACCTGCCGTGCCGTGCCGTGCCGTGCTGCATGCTCCGGCAGTTTGCTGCAGAACTGCACCGCATGGGCGTAGTCTGATCTGCATTTGGGCTGCGGGCTGCACGGATCCAGGCCCGCTAACACTGCGCCAACAGACAGCAGGCTGATCTCGGGATGTTCTGTGGCTCAACCTTTGTCGTGCTGTCCCGTGTTGAACTCTGCCAGGTGCTGTGAAGGTTACTGATCTGACGGACAGAGTCACCATGGAGCTGCAGCTGATCGCCACAGCCTGTCTGCTGCTCGGCAGGATCATGATGACGCATCAAACCCAGCACAGTATGTCTGATTTATTCACTGCATGAAAATATAAATGTTTGTGTTGTTGGTCTCTGAGGATGCTGCAGCAGCTTTAGCAGTAACGCTCACGGACTGAAGTGAATGAGAAGGTTACGTCATCTCAGAAAGCTCACAGTGTCTCATCACACAAACTGCAGTTCCTCTAACGTCCACCTGAGGCTGGCTGCAGAAGTGAGCCAGTCTCCATAAGTCCCCATGTTAGACAGCAGAAATAAACATGTTTACAGCCTGGTACAAAAACAGTTTTGGTCTCTGTAGCTAATTTCCCCGTTCATGACAACTGTACTGAGGGTGAATTTATATACAACTCACCTGTTCACATTATATTAAGGCTTAAAGTTATGCAGGACTCAGAGCGTGGACGCTTTGATTGACAAACATTGGTTTGTTTGAGCGACCAGGCGTCACTCAGCCGCCTCAGGTCGTGTCCATTCTTTATACTGTGACTGACAGACACGTTATTTCAGGTCATACATGTGTAAAGAGTTTCAGTGGCGGTGATTAGCATAAAGCTGCTGTAGCAGTATAAATACATTCAGTGCAACCACGTGTTAATCACGTTCCTGTGGAACCTAAGGTCAGTGCAGACTGAGGAAAATACACCGGTAACGGGACGTCTCTTAAATGCAACAGCAGCTTGTGGCTATGACAGAGAATATACGTGTCAGACTGAGTTTACGTGTGTCGGTAACGGTGCACACCTGGGCTGTGACCACCTGTCAGGTGAGCCCTGCTGCCGTCTCAGCACTCAGTTCACCCTCAGTACAGTTGTCATGAACGGGGAAATTAGCTATAGAAGCTGTTTTTGTACCAGGCTGTAAACATGTTTATTTCTGCTGTCTAACATGGGGACTTATGGAGACTGACTCACTTCTGCAGCCAGCCTCAGGTGGACGTCAGAGGAACTGCAGTTGTTTGGCACTTCCTGTGTTGGCTTCACTTCACTCTGTGTTGTGTCACCTGCTGCCTGCCTCATGTTTGCTCTTCCAGTGAACTCGGTGACCACGTTCCTGTTCGCTCCTCGCGGGCCTCAGATGTTTCCGTGTCTGACGTACCTGGAGCGAAACGTCAGGGTGGACTGCGAGTTTCCGGCCACCTACCAGGTCCCCGGCCCGTACTGCGAGTACCGGCAGGACAGCCGGCTGGTGGGCAGCACCTACCCCAACGCCGTGGTCTACGTGTCCACAGAGGACCGGCGCAGGAGCAACGTCAGCCTGGTCAGCCCGACGCTGTGCCGTCTCACCTGGGCGCCGCTGGCCGACGAGAGGCCTTTCACCTACACCTGCAGGGTTTACCAGGGCAACAGCTGGAAGGAGAACAGCATGGCCGTCCACCACAGTGAGTACTCGCTCCAGCCCGGGTTAACTTTGTCAGCTGGCGGCGTCTGACGTCACGTTCTGCTTCTCTTGCAGGGATTCTTCCGATCTGCTCCGCCATCAGTGTCATGTTCAAATCGGCGCCGTGGCTGTTGTCACTGGTGATGTCGCTTCCTGTGGCCGTGGGTCTCTTGAGTCCTTAAAACCAACAACCAACAACTCGATGGACGTTTCTTACATGATTTGTGACTTTCTCTTTTGGACTGATTTTATTTTCTGCCATTTTATTTTTCAGTCAGCGAGTAGAAGCCATAAAACCCAAAGTTAAAGATTTCATGTAAACGTCCTCATCCTCACCACGTGACCTCCAAGACTTTTATTTCACAGAGCGATCACAGACAGTTTTTTAATCCTGATCAGGTCTCCTTGTAAATAAAACTCACTTAAACTTATCTACATGAACAATCATCTCGTTAAAGCCCAAATAAATATTAACGTTCAGCTTTTGTATTTATTTTTAACGACAGAGATTTATATTGCACCTTATTGCTGATCACTGACGTTTAGACTGACTAAACGATTGCCGAGCTCTTCGACTGGCCTCACTTTAATCTGGATTATTTATCGCAGTCTCACTATATTCCGTATGTATCAGGTGGCTAACAGTAACAGTAACGAACACTGCCTTTTCCTGCTCGCTAATGCTCGTGCTAATCTCGACACCTTCAGTACCTTTAAAAGACGTGTGTGCTCTGAGCGCTCGTGTGAGGTTCAGCTGCTCGTGCAGCCTCTTTTCTACTGCAACACGGTGCCACGTCACGAGGACAGCAATAAGACCAGGACAGGACTGATACTGAACATGAAGACTCCGGTGTCAGTTTGACTAATCTGCCCTAAAAAGACGTGAAGCTTTGTGACGACGAGCTGATGGTGGAGATGTTTTGCACAGTAATATTCACTGTAATCATGCTGGCGTGTTTCCATTAAAGACACTGCTCTCCTGTAAAGCACGCATGTCTTAACATGCACATATTTAAGAATATTGCAGCTTTGTGTGTTTCTGTTTTCATGTCTTTCATCACACCTGCTCTCTTTTTCTGACTCTGACGTCACGCTGACGTCACCGTGTCTGCGGCGCATTTCTGTTTTACGTCGCCATCAGTTTCTGACTTTGCAAAGTAGTCCTTGTAATAAAGACGTCTTTATATTTTTCAGATAGACAACTCAGCTTGTTCTGTTTCTTTGCCATGAAGGTGTACGAACAGCAGAACTGTAGACACTAATAAAAGTTATGCACAGTAAACGTTTCCTGTCTTTTCTCTGCACGATTTGAGACGAAGACGAGCTCAGGCTGCAAATAAAACTCTTCATTCTTCATTCGATGTTGTAAACGTTGAATTTGCAGACCTAACCTTCTTGCCTAATGCATGCTGGGACAGATAAACCTGTGACACGTGACAGGATGACTCGGCCTCTGCATGGATCTGTCAGACATCTACACGGATGAAGAAGTGTGTGTGTGTGTGTGTGTGTGTGTGTGGACGCAGCTCTGCAGTCAACAACAGCAGATGACGTCAGTCCATCATAATTTACATATGTTTATATTTAATGAGCGATGATGTCATGTAGTTCCGGGTTAGCTGTTGTAGCAGGGGGGACGTTAATTGATGACACACGGTGACGTGACCACGTTAGTGACGTAGCGGACCTTCCCGTGAAAACGTGCACCTGCACAGGTGAGGCGTGTGATGCTCCGTGACACTTCATTTAAATAACGGCTGATATCTATCCGTTAAATCTGACGAGGTTTGGCCTCATTTGCATATTTTCCCGCTGCAGGTGAGAGCCCGTCGACCTGTGTGTGTGTGTGTGTGTGTGTGTGCGCGCGCGCGTGGTGCTTCTGGCTTTTGTCCCGCAGGGGGAGCTCTTGTTTTGAAAGCACACAGTGGAATCATGGGATTGATTTTTATACAGCCGAGCCTGCAAGTGCATCAGGAGCTGCAGCTGTGATCAGTGAGTCATTGATATGATTAGTTACATTCATGCAGCAAAAGTAACTGATTACATTTAGGAACTTTATGTCACTGCATCCGTCCGCTGCCCCTGATAGAGAACGAGGTTCCAGTCAGTGCTGTGTTCACCTCAGATGGAACACTGACGCTCACAGATGGTTTGTCGATCAGCCTCAGGCCCACAGATGATCCACGACTTTGCATATTTAGATCAGACGCAGCTGGAAGAGGCAGGACTACAAACATGGCGGCAGCCAGCGTGACACTGAGCTTCAGAAAGCTGTGAGGGACGTAAAGAGCAGACAGATTAATCGAGCAGCAGTTAACCTGTTCGAAGTGCTGCTCAGAAAACCTTTGACCAGGTGCAGGAAGCATCGTGTTGAGCTTCATCATTAAAACATAATATAACAATATCAGGGCGGTGTTCAGCTCAGCTGGTGGAGCAGCTGCCCCGTGTGTGAGGGCTCAGTCCTGCTGCAGCAGCTCAGGGTTCGAATCCGACCTGCGGCTCTTTGCTGCCCGTCCTTCCCCGTCTCTCTCTCTGTCTCCACATTCCCGTCACTCTTCCGCCGTCTCTGTACAATAAATCTTATCTCAGGAGGTTCTAGCTTCAGATTATGATTACTTTTCGGGTGTTTCACACAAAGGAATAAATGAATGCGACCTTCAGGTGAAGCAGGTATCACATTTTGTTCTTTAGGCTGCATTAAGAGGTATGAGTGTGAACTGATGTCACTTCCTGTGATAAGATGAGAAACACTCGTAATGTTTTCTGCCTGGATGTGACACGAGCTCGGCTTCCTGTCCTTATAAATAACCTTGAACTCGTTACCACAGCGAGCATTAAGTGTGAGCTGTGATACTGCAGATTGTTTCGAATACTTACAGGCTCAGCTAACATGAAGACAGCGTCTGTCTGTGCTACAGTTTAAACCTGCAGAAAATAAATGTGTAACAGATCAGCTTCTCAGAAGTACTTCGACTAAATCAACATGCTCTGACGTCTGTGACCTCCTGTTGATCCACACTGACCTGTGATCAGGTGACCTGTGATCAGGTGACCTGTGATCAGGTGACCTGATCGTCTGTTCTCACACTATGTAACTTTGGGCTCCGGGACGGGAGAAGTACGTAACGCTTTACGGCACTAAGTCACACACACCAACTATTTCACTGATTCTGGTGAAACTGGATCAGATTTTATGGAGAAAATGTTTCCTGGTTTTCCCTCTGATGTCCTCCGGCTGCTCCGCCTCAACTCTCTGTGATTTACAGAGTTTATGATGGACAGTGAAGTAAACTGCTGACAGCTGCAGCTGCTGTTAGCTGCACATGATGGCAGAGGAGAAGAGAACAGAGGAACAAATACTCGAGTACAGCTGGACATAGTTACACAGTGGGATTACAACAAACTGTATCTTCCTCATCAAGAATCAGTTTTTAAATCTGATTTCAGATTAATCTCCAGAGTTGTTCGCACCCATACGGCTAACCTGATTTCCTGTCCATGATGTGATGCTTCATGTCGGCCTCCCTCTGAGAGATACAGGGATGTTTCGTAGGTTTGATGCTGGGTGTGCGTGTGCATCATGTCTTTTATATTAGCTCGGCTCCAGTGGCTCAAACCACCTAATTTCCTGGCTCTGTGCCTGGGCCACACATAAATTAGCCGTGCCCCAGCCTGCTGTGCAGGCCCTCCAGGCGATCATCCCCCCCGTCACAAAAAGGTTCACCTTATTTGTACGAGCACGGCAGGAATAATCTCCATCGGCTCTGATGTGCATTAAACAAGCACGAATCTTCCACTCCGTGTGGATGCTAATGTGCAGTCGATTAGGAGCATCATGAGGTAATGTTTGTGGAACAAACAGCAAACCTTTCATTATGTTAAATAGATCATCAGTGATCAGTTACAGTCTGTATTCAGAGAGCGAGCATGGACGGAGTGGAAAAAAATCTACGGCCTCAAAATAACCTTCTTTCTGCACGTCGTCCTGGAGGCGTCTTTCATTGGTTTTATGTCGTGCATCATGTTTGCTGATGTGATTTAACATGGAGACAGTCTGTGTCTCTATGGACGTTAGTTTGACACTGAGATGTAACTCTGATTAATATTATTTTCTGAACAGAGAGAAAGTGGCTCGTCTAAGATTCGATATCGTGGATCATCGATGGAGCTGAAGCGAGCTGAATGAAGCCTGGTTACTCAAACAAAGGCCAACGTGTCCACGCTCTTAATCCTGCAGAACCTTAAGCCTTAATCACAGCAAGTACCAATTTATATACAACGCTGCTTTAACGATGACAGATTTAAAAGTTATTGAGCTCATTTATGAGCGTGCAGAGCGGCGTTAAAAAGAAACACAGAAGCATCATCCAGGACACGCCTGTACAACGTCAGGCTCTTTAAAACATGCACGAGAGGTCGTGAAGTTAAATCTGAAACATGCAAAGCAGAAGCACAGACTCTGATGAAGACACAGAAAAACATTTTTTCTTCCTTTAATTGTTCACATGGTGATTTACGCATCGACGGGTTACATAGAAAAACTGCATTCCTTCCAAAAATACCTGGATGTTGATATCAAAATAAGACTGCGTTCCATTTTTCCTGACGTGTGTTCATCATTTGTGTCATGTAAAAGACTTAAAAATCCATTAGACTGTGTTTTATAATGAAATATTATAGGTTATTAAAATACTCCCATCACATATTTATTTATTACAGACGTACTTTACTCCATGATATAATTAAATTCTGTTTTACTGAATTCTTTACTTTGTCTGAAAATATGATTTTAAAATACATTTTCACCTAATTTTCTGTTTAATTTAAAGACTTCTATAGACTAATGGCTATAATCCTCAAACACAAGAAAACATCAGAAATAGAAACGTAGACAACACGTCACTCTGAACAGCATAAAAAACAAATATGTACAAAACAATGTGGAAAATTAAGACAAATCCAACAAATCCAACACAAAACGGCAGGAAAAATCCCTTCAACACTTCAGAGGTAAAATATTTTGAGGTACGAGTGTTTGATATATTTATTGATAGTTTGGGCTGAGATATGTAAACAACCATACATACTGTACATAATACTAGTCATGTAAACCCTTCATATACAAAAATGTACTACTAAAGAAAAGAATATGTACAACACTTCCAGTCTGTCAGACCGTGTAGGCACAGTGAACTTTCTCTGAAATGTGTTCGATGGAGCAAAACCTCTTTGGTGCATAATAAAAACCAGCATGTAAATCCTACATTTCCCATCATCCCCTCAGTTTAGGATTTTTGCATCAGCCTCTATATGTACATTAAATATGTACACAGCATAAGTCAGGTGCAAACCTCTGAATTCTCCACGATGTCCCTTTTTCAACAGTTTTTATCCACATTTGAATGTTTTTAGAGGGTAACACGCTGACGTATCTGTAATCTCCTCGTTCGATATTTGTTTAATTTAACACAGTAACTCAAATACAGTCTGTACATTTAGGCAGCATAGGCACACGTGTTTTTACAAGCATACAAAGAACAAAGCGAGAATCCAAAAGCTACAATTGAACTAAAAACATAAATAAATACCTTCATATTGTATTAATTTCAGTGCGAGATGCAGCTTATCTCACAGTCTGTTGTAACAGATATTTGATATTTGAAGCAGTGTGTGTATTTTCAGGATATTATGAGAGATAAACCGGTGAATCGTCTGCATAGTGGCACACATGCTGTTAAACCAAATCATCTACATCAACGCTTGTGATCGTTTGTCATGAAGGGCTGGATGTTAAAAGATCTTTGGAAAAGATTTAGGTGCCATTTTCAAAATCTACTTTTAAGCACTGGACCAAACACAAACTGCAGGAGTATTTCTGCTGCTTTGTGCCCCCAAACTACGTCAAAACGGAGTCTTTACTCTGGATTTCATTACATAAAGAACTCCTCCTGGTGTTCTCAGCTGGGCCTATGGACTGATACAAAGTCCTAAAACAAGAGGCGGTTGAGTGGAGTTTGCAGACACGCCATGATCATACATTTTGAGAAATTATTCGTAAGGCCCTCTAATGCTGTGTTTTCTTATGTAATAAACTGCTGGATGTTTTTTACATGCCATAAATCAGCAAAAACAAACAAACACACAAAAATCCAGTTTTTAACAGGAAGCTGTAAACAAGGATAGTTTGATCATTTCTGATTTGTTTCATAGTCTCGGTCCGTGAATGATGAACTCGATTACTTTCTTGCTTGTAAAGTAATTGTTTGTTATACATGGAGATTTTTGAAAAGGCTTTATGGCTTCTTTGGGTTTACGTCGTCCGTCTCTGAATGAAGGCGACGCTGAGGAAAACCTGAGAGGAAGAAAAATGGGAAACATTTTAGAGACATTTTATATGTTTTAGTTTGAAGTCATCATGATGTACAGCTTCATGTGTACGGCTGTCACAGCAGTGGTGGATTCACCCTCACCTGTGCATCCTATCCTGACACCCAGCTATGCGTGGTGGACTTCACCCTCTGTGGAAACCCATGAGATGCAGCCGTGGGGTCAAAGTTAAAGTCCAGCGCCCCGCCATCCATGAGGGTGTCATGGAGGACGGTCTCCATGTCGCACTCAAACCTCTCGATGGACATGTTGTCCAGGTCACTGGGCAGCCGCTCCTGATGATGACCGTGTGGATGAACTGAGTTCAGTTCCCTGTAGCTGTTATTGCTGCCATAACTTGCCGAAACATCTTTAGTGTGTGCCGGGTGTCCGCGGGGCAGCTGCATGCATGTCCTCAGGCTGGTCATTCGAGGAGGGGCCCCTGAAAGACTCGTCAGACTGGTCAGGGGGATCATGTTGCAGCTATTCAAGTCTCGTGAGGTTGCGGGACCCTGGCTATGTATAACTTGTGGACTTAGATGAGGAACGGCGTGGCGCTGCAGAGGATTCATCATTTTTACTCCATTGTGTCCCCCCACCTGGCTGTGGCTGCTGTAAGTTGGCATTAGGCAATGTCCCCTCCCAACCTGAGACACCTGTGTATCCCTAGAGGGCATCATGTCCCGACTGGCATCTGCATCTGAGGTCAGCAGCTCTTTGAGGAGGCCGGCAGGGCAGAGATACTGGTTCTCATAAGCCCCAAAGCCTGGCTTGGTCTCTGGGAGCGTTTGCATGGGAGCGGGGGACAGGGAGCTCATCCTCACCTGGCTGTACATGCACTTATGGTAGTCCTGCTGTGGGTGCGGGGTCAGGCCAGTGGAGCTGTAGGGGCTAGCCTGAAGCACAGCAGCATTTGGGGAATGCGAGGCATCAGAACCCAGCTGCGGGGGTTTTGGAGACAGGAGGTTCAGGTTATCCAGCAGACTCTCCATGACAATCTCTGAGCCAAGTTGGCCCATGGGTCCAGCCACCTCGGACAGGCTGGGCAGGGTGGAGGTTATCTTGGACCCTGCCACTCCGGGATACATCATATGGCTGTCAGACTCCCCCAGGTCATCCTGTTCAGATGGGAAAGGTGAATGGCGACCGCTCAGGGTGCTGGCATCAGAGCTGGCACGCGTCCGAAAGGACCCCCAGGCTTCAAAGTCCTCGTTACTGTGGGAGTTTGGGCTTCCCAACCAGTTAGAGTACTGGGAACCAGGGCTGCCTGCTCCGCCCTCCGCGCCCTCCTGTAGAGCCATCTGAAGACAGAAAAACACCAAAAACTCAACTATCGCTGGCAACTGTTACATCTGCTCACAGGAAGTAGAAAACCACCTCAGTGAGCTACTGTATGCCCTGCCAGACCGGCCACCACTGGTTTCAGAGGTTGGGTTTGGTCCTGGGTCCAGCCACGTTCACTGGAAGACGCTGATATTAGCTCATAGCGCGGGTTGCAATGGATAGCTGGCTACTGTAAATCAATATTCACAACAAGCCTAATGGACCAGTTTTAGAGGAAACACAAAATGGGGAAATAAACAACTTCCTGTTTCATTTAAACCTTTGGACAGAGCCGGGCTAGGTGCTTCCCCCTGCGTCCAGTCCTTTATGCTAAGCTAAGCATTACTCTTCTCATTGAACTCTTGGACGCACACAGTTGTAACTTCTATCAAATTAAACGTTGAAAACGTGCATGTAGCTCATAAAGGTGGCGCTGTACCTTTTTCTTGGAGGCCCGTCCTCTGCTCTTGGCGAGCTTACTGTTGTTGTCCATGGAGGCGGCTCTGCGTCGAGGAGACTTTCCGTTCTTGCCGCCCTCCGGGTTCAGCATCCACCAGGAGCTCTTTCCTGTCCCCTCGTTCTGTATGCGCACGAAGCGGCTGTGCAGCGACAGGTTGTGCCTGATGGAGTTCTGGGAAACAGAAAGTGAATCGTCCGTTAGTTATTGATTGGATTGATTGGTTAATGTTTTTTTCCCACCTTGGTCCAATCAGTGAGCTCGTGGCTGTCTTCCATCATGAAGTCTGTGAGTGACCTCGACATTATTTACTTTAATGTATGAAAGTCAGACCAGATCAGTGCTGTGCTGCAAAAGAAGAAGGTGCACTGCTGTGAGGGAAACACTTCATTTTCCACACAGAGAAGTAGTCGAGTGTGACGTCAAAGCCGACAAATGAACAGGAAGCATGCAAACGTCCATATCCTCTGTTAGCAACATTACGTCTTCCACTGCCTCCTCACGCTCTCCAGCTAAACACACTGCTTACTTTGGCACGAGAGGGAGCGCGGGACGGACGGCGTGTGTGCTCTCATTTATTTTACACTAAATAAATATTTGACGGATGTCAGGAGAGTATCTGAGTGAGGCAGCGACGCGTAACTGAACAGATATTTACAACAGCAGCTAAACTAACACTGCAAACTCCTCCAGGTGAACTTTAAAGCTTTAAAGATGGACCTGTGGATTCGTGCAGCGTCAGCAGTAAGCAGATCTACTGATGACCACGAGCTCTGGGCAGAGATCGCAGATACATGTGGCTGAAATGAGTTTCCTCTGCCGGGCTCAGTCTTAGAGATAGATTGAGGAGCTCAGAGTAGAGAAGGTGAAGAAGGTGAGGATGTTCAGGCCAGGCAGGAGACCCCGGGGCAGACCCGGACCTCGCTGGAGGGACTACAGGAGGAGCTGGGATGTGTTTGTGAGGAGAGGAACATCGGGAACGTCCTGCCACGTCTTGTATGATTTTTTGAAGTTCTGTATTAAACTCCCCACTTTGATTAGTTTATTCACGTGGTCGTGCTGCTTCCTCCTCCCTCCCTTCCACAAATGTACCTACATAAATACAAATGCATGAAGATCGTGCAGAGGTCTCTGGGTATCTGTGCCTCGCCTCAAACTTGGTCCTCACTAAGAAAAGCGCATTCAGAGAATAAAACACTTTGGGTTTAACCAACTTGCACTCTTATCCCGACGTGGTCACATTTGTCCTTGTGCTAACATGTATACACCTAAAGCCTCGCTCAGGCCACTCCTCTCTCACCCTGTGTTTTGGACCCTAAAAAGGAGGCGGAGGCGCCTCCTGCGGTAACTCTCTCAGGAAGAAAAACAATGCTGGTTTGAGGAGAAGCGGCCGGTACAGCCTCCAGCTCTCTGCCTGTGAACAGAAATCTCCCTAACATGAAACTCATTTTGTGCACATGGATGGTGGCTACGATTTTAAAAAAGTCCAACACAAGACGTACGAGCAGGGAATTTCCCCCGAATCCCCATGTGAACGCAGAAGCAGCTCCCTGCAGTTAGCAAAGCCAGATGTCCCCAACCACAGGATCCAACGGGGAGGCAGATAAAGACGCTCACACTGAAAACAATAGGTGGATTGTCTGAGAACGTCTCTGAAATGTTGTCTTGGGTTGGGTTTTAGAGCTTTGGGCAAATACATTCAGTGCATGTTAATCATCCAAATAAGACTCATACTCCATCATTTTAATACGACAGAATTATGTCTTCTTTAATTTGGATTTATGACCCCATCACTCATGTCAAGGATTTAAATATGTCAAGGAAAAAGGGTTATTTCTGGAGGTCGGGTGATACTTGAAATAATCGTAGGAAGCGAACAAGCTGAGAAATATTGTGCGTATTATTTTGGATGAGTGTCTCCATAGAAAGGCACTGAACCACGGCGAGCTGGATCTCAGACTATACATCAACAGCCGCCTGGTGAAGCCCGATCCTGAGAGCGGAGGCAGCGGCCTGTGCATGAATGAGACTTTTTTTTTTTGACTGAAAAAGAAAAGCGAGGGGAGGTTACGGAGTTCGAAGTGAGGCTGGGGAGGGTGACAGAGTGAGATGTTTTTGCTGGCAGAGCTGGGTGAGGGAGGGAGGGAGGAGAGGGAGGGAGGAGAGGGAGAGGGGGTCAATGAGTTCACTGTGGGCTGAACACGAGCTCCTCGGCCGGGCCGGGCGCTGAAAGAGACATGCAAACAGGTTGGATGGAGCGGGAACAGAAAGGAGGAGGAGAAGTGTTGGATGTGACGTGCTGGGTCCGACTGTCTACTTTCTGACTCACCACAACAGAACCTTCCTCCTCCTCCTCCTCCTCCTCCTGAACCGGACTCCTCCCTTCTCCTCCGCTGGCTTTTAAATAAAGCTTCCTGTGTCAGAGGACATCCTGCACATGCACACGGACTCACTGCTGCACTGCCACAAAGTGCATTGCTCAAACTGACTTGCGTTCATTTGATTCATGACCTTTCTCTCTCTACGTGATCTCAATCTTTAACCGAAGACAGGAAATGAGTCATTAGTGGAGGACCTGCACAAACCAAAACTTTTATTCCACCAACCGAGCGACAAGTAATATGCAAATGTCTCCACCCTCCGATCAGAGCCCACAATAGATCAGGGACTGCATGACCGGGTCCTGGGAAGGAGCCCGGGATAATCCTCGTCTCAGACAGACCTCACCTCAAACCCAGCAGAACAAAAGACATGCCACCAACTCAGGAGGAGCTCCGCTCACACATTATCTCGGCCTGCGGCGGCCGCATGTGTCATTGTTGCTAAACTTCTTCATGAAGTGGACTGTTAGGGGTTTGTGTGCACCTGTAGCTCGTGTGAATGAAGTCTAAATGATCTTTGTTGAGCTTTGTCGGGAGTTCCCAGACAGATTATGGAGGCCTGAAAGTGACATAAAAGATCATCTGTGCCTTTTTGCTGCTCATGACTTGGTCGTTTGAGTTTTGAGGCTTAACGTGTATTTTGAAGTTCTGAGGATTGAAACAACCAAAGCGAAACTTTTCTGAAGTGTGTGTTTGATTTAAAGTCGCTGCTTCTGGGTCAGTCAGCCAAAGGATGCCGGACACGGGAAAAGTCTTTCTGACTAAATCTATTTTCAGTCTGACCTCTGAAATGCCACATGTTGAACGCTGTGATCGCACCACAGCACAAAGTATTCGTCTCTCTCTCTGCAGAGTCCACCTGTCGCTCCACAGCTCACATCAGCACGAAGAAGCCGGAAGAACACGAGCTCCTCCGATGTACCTGATGTACGTCTGCGATCAAAACAAAGTGCTGCAGCATGAAGTGACTCCTCCTACAGGACCTGAAAACAATCGAACTGTAGCAGCTGCTGTTTTTTGTGTAGTGAAGCATGAGCCTTGCAGTAACGGTCACAGGAGAAGTCAACAAACAGGACCCCCGTTTGCAGGGACAGGTGCAGGCGCAGTGAAAGTGGCCTCGCTCGCAACCAGTCCAAACGTTTTACATACAGCGCCAGACACGACCACAGACAGGAGAGAAGCTCCCAGGAGAGCGACTGCTGGAGAGCAGCTGCTACTCGAATCAGTAACTCACTTTTATATCAATGACGGCTGCTGAATGATGAACGAAAAGACGGAGGAAAGATTCAATTTGCATCGACGAACGCAGTGAAAACCACAAAAACACGGAGTGAAGTGAGACGATGCATCCTGATTAAATATTATATAGAAATATTATTTTAACATCTTTACTTCAGGACGCTCAGAGGCTCTTTGGTCGGGTGTCCCCGTCAAACAGGAAGCAGAGTCCTGTTTACTTCCTGTGTTGATTGGTGTTTACAGTAGCTAATTGTGTCACACCTCCACCACTGTGCATTGCAGCTAGCGCCATGAGCTAGCATTAGCATCTATCTTCCAGTGAACACGGCCGGACCGGACCGACCGGGTTGCATTGCCGGGTTTGGCTCCTGGCATCCCGAGATGTTCATGGAGACTGTAATGCTTAAAGTTATGCATAATTAAGAGAATGGATGCTTTGATTGACAGGTGGATGTCACAGAGACTACGTCCAGGTTTTAGACAGTCTGCGGGGCGTCACAGAGACTACGTCCAGGTTTTAGACAGTCTGTAGGACGTCACAGAGACTACGTCCAGGTTTTAGACAGTCTGTTGGACGTCACAGAGACTACGTCCAGGTTTTAGACAGTCTGCGGGGCGTCACAGAGACTACGTCCAGGTTTTAGACAGTCTGTGGGGACGTCACAGAGACTACGTCCAGGTTTTAGACAGTCTGCGGGGACGTCACAGAGACTACGTCCAGGTTTTAGACAGTCTGTGTTTTGCACAGTAGCGGCAGTGTCTCTCTGTTACTGATCAGTTTCTTGACTCGTCCTACAGCTCCAGTGTTTTCTGCTAAATATGCAGCAGTCTCATGAAGTCTGCAAACTAATTCAGTAATCAGTCACGGCTCATCTTCGGCACCACGTCTCGTAAAACATTGGATTCATTTTGCACTGGTTTCGTGTGGTGTAACCTTCTAATCAGAGCGTCACTGACCTCAGCGCTGGGTGTAACTGCCCTCAGCCACCCTGTGCTGCTTCTGCCCACGAGTCTTTAAACAAAAGTTGTAGCAAATGAGGAAACACGTGGAACAATTGTCCATAAATCAAAAAACACCGTAACAGTGAAATAAGGAAGTATGTTAATCTTTTTGGCCGCCGTCGACGAGTTCAGCTGTGGAAAACTTCTTGACCCGAGTCGAGCCGTGGAGGAAACAAAAGGACTTCTGTTAACGCGTCGATTGTGTAGCTCACAGTGTCAACGCACAGCAGCTTCCTACTGGAGAGACCTGAGTGATGAGTCTGAAATCTACAGTGAGGTATAAAACTGTATGTGCAGCCACAGAATCTTATGAAGCTCCCATTCGGTGTGGGCCGCTGATTTTCTGAATGACGATTCTAACGAGATTTCAATGATGATCGATCTGATTTATTGATTTATGTTTTAGATTATTAATGTGAAGTGAAGTGTCTGTCGCAACTCTCATAAAATTTTAATACTTAAGTTGGTCTGAGTTTCCTGATGGACAGTGAAGTAAACTGCTGACAGCTGTAGCTGCTGTTAGCTCATGTCAGTTAGCCAGGCCGCCTGCACTGTGAGCTCAGAGCACCAGGGGAATGTTAGTGTTTGTACCACCGGGAGGAAGACGAAGTTTACGAGAATGCTGACGGGGATTCAAACCAGTGTTGTGCCAGAACATGGACATGATGGCAGAGGAGCAGAGAGTGAAGAGGATGCTGACGGAGGAAGCTAAGAAGAGAAAAGGAGAGAGTGAGCGAGCAAGAAGCCGCCGGACAAGAGTAAATCTGGGACTGACTTTTAGTGGTTGGTGAGAGCTTGGTGAAATAAAAGGCTGAAAGACAGACGCCGAGCTGGGCTGACTGCTGCTGGACTAGTCAGTGATATTAGCTGCTGCTGGGTCTGCTGCTGTGACCTGGATGATGATTGGCTGTTTGATCAGAAGTAATGTAATCAGAGTAAATACTTGAGTACAGCTGGACATAGTTACACAGTGGGATTACACTCTGACACTGATTTATACGCTGCTTTAAACACTAATAATCAGTTTAATCAGCAAAACTTCTTTATTGTTGTTTCATATTTCAAACTGGAAACATTAATATTAGTAAAATGATAAATATCGTGTGAAACATGTGAAAAATACTCACTGTTTGGTTTAATACACTGAATGTATCATCACACTATCACTGCCAGGCTGACAGATATCTGGTGTGAATAAGAGTGCAGCGCTTGCACAGATTACAGTAAAAACGAGAAGCCACTTCCTGTCGGTATCTTCCTGTGCTACCTCCCCCCGTCACTTCTCCTCTGACCCAGGAAGCGTGAGTGAGCGTGGGACCTGAATGTTCTGTTACAGGGCGGTGTAAAGATGAGCTGCAGCAGCCGCAGCAGCAGCGGAGCATGTTGCCTCCCCGTGACTGCAGACACAATGCAGGATGCTTCATTAACACTGAGCATCAAACTGAGCTGACCTACTTCTGCGATGGCTTCAAAGTGGGACCATGAGAAGCGACGTGGAGCTTTGTGTCCGGCTTCAGATAAACAACATGATGGACACGGTTAAACATCATCACATGATGAGGAAGGAGCACACGGGAGCGTGCTGAGATCATGAAAATATCAAAGTGATCAAAGTGGATCGCAGCGTAGTCTTGAGAGTGACGTGATCGGACACTAATCTTTCCTCGCAGCAGACGTCTTTGCCTTCCTCGCCGCCCGTGTCTTTTATATTTTGCATCATGGGTTTGAGGCCAGGTTCCTTTTCTTTTTGTGAACATAACACCGGGGTGTTCGGGGTGTGTGCTGGGGGGGTTTATTGTCCTACGCAGGCTGCAGGACAATGCAGAAAGCCACATGCCACAGATTCCACAGACTCACACATGTGTAGACAGCAGACTGTACACACAGGCCTCGGCCCACACAGAGCCGTCAGCTGACTGCTCCCCTCCTTCCCTCGAGCCACCGGCGCTCCTCTTTGAAAAGCCCCGGCCCCGAGCCTCCCTTTTCTTCATGGGGGTTACTCGAAGCTTTGAGTGGGCCTCTTTAAGCTCAGGGCAGGCCTCTCTTCTTTTTTAACCTTGTGATCCCGAGACAAATAGCTGGCAGTTATTCAGCCTGCTTTTATCAGGCCGGTGTCCCCGAACTGAGTTCACGCAGCCAAAAATGAAAAACTTGTGTGACGGTGACTCATTTCAGAATTCCCCCCTTGACTCATCAGAAAATGGAAACTAAGTAAAACTCTGATTTTACAGATTACTTTGAACCGTCTGCAGATGCACGCTGATGAATGTCAGCACGGTAACATGCCCACGAGTGCAGCACTTCAAAACTCTGTGCACACAATCATTTGACGTTCACACAGTGTATACTGTGATTATTCAACCTGTGTCTGTCCTCTGTGAGGAAATAATCAGCATAAAAAACTTCATAAAATACTTCATGAATACTTGGAGTAAAGTGGCTTCACGGCATAGCACCATCTCACATGTATCATACATGTCACCTGCTCGTCCGACACTCGACCTGAGGGAAGTTGTTCAAATGGAGGTCGAGTCGTGAACAAATGCAGTCAGTGTTGTCTGTCAGTGTGCAAACATCAGACTGTGAAGTAAGAGTAACATGAGCCACTTCACGACAGGCAGAAAAACACCTGAAATCTGCAGCCACAGACAAACGAAGCTGCCGTTAGCGTTAACAAGAACCTGCAGGTAAAACTGTTGGAGATGAACACGGGAACTCTGTGCCAGTTAAACTCAGGGGAGCTGCTTCCTGTTCCATTATTTAAGGTCACAGTTCAGTGAGGAAAACAGAGCGTGCACGCTGCCACTCACAGAGCGACCAGCATCCCCGGGGGAGCCCGTCCTCCACTGAGCGGCCTCGCACGTTTTTAGAGGGAGAACACAAAAACAAACTCCCCGTGACACGAGGGAGACAGGAAGCTCTCGAGGCGGCAGCAGCATCGCCCTCGCCCTGCCCTCCACCCACCTTCAGTTTTTTAGGTGGAGCTGTATAATCAACGAGGTACAAAGTCGAACGCCCTCCGCCCACCATGAGGTCTCTGCTGACTTATCTCTATCTGTCATTACAATCAGGGGCGCTCACGCATGCTGACCCTAAAGTCAACACATGGAGCGGGAGATGACACCAAACACAACACGAGATGTTAGAAAGTGACTTCATGTCGGTGCACACACACGATCCGTGCACGTTCCTCCTCCTCCTCCTTTTTTTTCCAGCCCTGACCCTCGTGTTTTGCAGGGCGGGGGATGTTAACACATGGCACTGTTTTCCATCCCACTCCACAGGAAATGCATCATAGTTCATTGTGGGGGGACCGTCGTGTTTTTTTAACAGGAAAAGTGTAAAAATAACTATCAGCCGGCGGCTCCAAGGCCCAGGCGAGTGTGCCAACATTCAGGAATGCAGGAGCTCGAAGTCGAGATGTGTCGATTTAATATTAAAGATAAACACGCCGCGTCCATTGTTCACAAATCCACACGAACTTTGCTGCTTCACTTGAATCTGACAGGATGAAACAAACGTTTCCCTCCAACAGCTTCAACACAAACGCGTTCACCCAACAAAGCTGAGAAATTTGCTCATTTATAGATAAAATAAGAGTCTGCAGGATGCTCGAGGATCTGAGGCGTGCAGCACGCTCACAATGACAACGCAAACATGCTCTTTCACTAAAAACAACAAATGGGAGCCTGAAGAGGAAAAACGTGACATGTCGTGGCAAGCCGTCAAACAGGTGTTATGGTCGCAGAACTTGGCACTAAAAGCACAACTGAACAAACACAAACACCTCCAGCCCGAGAGGCCAGAGCAGGAAGTGATCCCTTTCTCCAGGCGCTCGCATCCGCTGAGGAAACTCTAGAAGACAGGGGACACAGAGATATGAGCCACGGCTCAGGAATGGAGGATGTTTGACGTTGTTCCCAGCATTCCCTTCTCCGAGCCCCCTTCCCCTCCGACGCACTCCCCAACACTGATTGAGCTGTTTGCGTCGCCTCCTGTTATTGTATTGAGACAGTTTACTCCACGCTGCTTCCCATCAGCCATTGCACCTACAAAGTGTGGTTAAAGAGCTGCAGAGAGGCCGAGCAGAGCTATAAGTCATCACACGAGCTGCGAGGGAGTGTTGAACAATGAGAACTATATTTGATTGAGGTTCGTGGAGGCATTTCCTGACATAACTCTGAAATGACGTCTCATGAGGATGCAGAGGTTACAGGAAGAGGCCGCACAGCTCAAATCTGACTTTTCTGTTGGAGTGTGCAGATTTCAGATCGTCTCTGCTCCCCCGGCCAGGCGATACAGTGTTTGTGCAGGCGAGGCTTCTCCAACTTCTCCCTTCTACTAAATATTTCCAAAACACTTTTAAATTTCAGGACTGCACCAGGTTTTCCATGACTGTGGAAATGTTGCACAGACCATGAGTCAGTGTGTTTTGGTACTAGATTGTTCCCGCTGATTTTCCTGCACTGTCGCTCAGATCAGATTCTATCCAGCGTCTTACAGGTGCTCGCAGGTCCGACGTGTTTACAGACTGTGCTGCGTTCAAGCTCCATCCAGAGGCGTGTCACCGACAGGAAGTCACTTCCAAATATCAAACGTGACCGAGAGAACGTTTGATTTCCTTCTTGTTAAATATTAAAATATTGGTCTGAAATTAAAGGCAGCACGGTAAACACGCGTGTGCCGCCTGTCAGATGTCAACATCAAACTGAGTGACATGCAGACAGTGCAGAGGTCGTGACAGAGGTCGTCTGTGAGTGATGTCACAGCAGGTATTTAATAACACAGGTGTTACCGCTGACATGTCAAACGTCAGAGCTAACCGTGAAACAGGTAGACCTGTGTTTGCGCTCAGAGAGGGAGGCACCTGACCTGGATCCTCATTAGTGTTTATGGCAGCAGATCAAACAGGAAGCAGTCCGCACCGGCGGTCAGAGGAGAAGGCGTTTAATTGGATGTTAAATTAGTACACGCTGTACCCCGAGTGCAGGATGACATCATCAATAACTTTTTCTGGTTTATCAGGAAATGACAAATTCTAAAATACCATGAAGAACACCTGAGGAACACCTGAGGAACACCTGGAGAACACCTGGAGAACACCTGAGGACACTGTGTGTCAGACACTGGAGGACTGTCAGTGATCTCTGCACACACTGATGCACGTCGACGTTTGTTTTGTTTTTTTTAAAACACCTTTCGTGACGTCATCAGCCCTCAGGTGCACGCACTCACTCACCTTCCAGCCCGCGGAGCTGTTGCTGTCTCCTTTGTCCTTGAAGTAAGGCACACTCTTCACCATCCAGTCGTAGATCTGGGACAGCGTGAGCCTCTTCTCAGGTGAGCTGTCTATCGCCTTGGTGATCAGGTCAGCGTACGACATGTTGCCCCAGGCGTTCCGGCGGGACGTGCTGCTCTTCCTCTGGCCGGAGCTGCCCAGAGGTGCGACACCGCCCGGAGGAGGAGGAGGAGGCACTTGTTGCTGAGGAGGCAGCTGCGGGGCCGGGAGCTGCTGCTGCTGCTGGAGGAGGTGGTGGTGGTGGTGGTGGTGGTGAAGATGCGCGCAGTTTGCCTCCCGACACTGGAAGTCCGTGCAGGGCAGGGGCGGCTTCTGCTGCGCGTACTCTTCATAGTCCTCCTCCAACAAGCCCAGGTTGCTGATGAACTCCGGGTTCCCTCCCGGCTCCTGCTGCACCGACGGTGCCGGGGAGGACGTGTTAGAGCTGGCCGGGTCGTTGAGCTCCGGTCTGGGGAGCGGCCAGGTGCAGGACCGCGGCCGGGAGAGAGGCTCAAATTCCGGGTCTATTTCGACCTGTGGCGGCGGTACCTCAGCCATGTCAGGCCTAATAAAAACTAATAAAAACAAAAATAATAATCACACAGGTGAGAAATGTTGCGTTCAAACACCAGATCAGACTCGGAGCCGGAGAGGTTTGAAAAGTCAGAGAAGTGTTGAGTTCAAGGTCTTCAGTGAAGTTCACACCATCCTGCAGCGACCGGCCACAACTCAAAGTCTGCCGCTCTGTCAGCCTGCAGCAACACACAGCCGCATGGTGCGTTCACGGCCCACACACAGCCCCCGTCCTCTGACAACTACAACCTCACGGTGCGTTCAAGTGCTCCTCAGGTGGATTTTTACATTTTTTTTAAAATTAATTTCTTAATTCTCAATTTAAAAAAATGTTTTTTAATTAGACTTTGAGATCATCCTCAACTGCACCGATGATCCACGTCTCAGATTCAGATTCTTTTTAGTCATAACGACACACTGGCCCTTTAAGGGAAACTGTGCGTGAGTTTAAACTGCCATCACTTCCGGTCCTCCACAATCTGAAGTCTGTCACCTCAGAGTGGGACATGAACACATCATCAGCACATCTAGTGTATTTTCACTGCACCTGAACGCAACACTTCAGGTGCAGATGCACCTGAGCACAGTGTTTCATGTCTTCACAGGTGGAGTGTGTGTTCTTGTGCCCTCAGTGTGTGTTCATGTGCCCTCAGTGTGTGTTCATGTGCCCTCAGTGTGTGTGACCACAGCTCTCTAATTAAAGCTCCTGTGCTCCACACTGCTGCATTGCAGAGGGAGGTCACAGGTGTCTGCGGTGCCACCTAGTGGCTCACCTGCAAACAGCAGGGCGACGTGTCACCACACACAAACACATTTATTTTTTTGTTCCCATACGACTTCATGTTGCCAAAGTTTTATCAGGCCAATCTGTGTGTTTGAGGAAAAGTGAACAAAATGTGGAAATGAGGCACTCTGAGATGTCAGCGTCTCGCTCTCCGCACGCTCTCAGACAATAGATCACTGCGGGTGTTTTGTTTAGAGCGGCAGGAATCTGTGTGGTACATTCTCAACATGTTTTCAACTTTAAAAGCAACACTTCCTCTGCAAAGGGCACCAAGTTCAAGGTCTCATTACACTGCCACTGTAAACCTGATGTGAGCTCCTGGATGCTCAGAACACATCGGGAATCAAACATCGGGAATCAAACATCGGGAATCACGCTCGCAGGATGATCTTTGACACCAAAACACATTTTCATCTTTGATCTGCCTTGAAAATCCACTTTAATGCACCTGACCTGCACAACTGAACTTTGACAGCGTAGCAGACTGCACGACTCTTTTCATGCAGGCGTCACCACACGTGACTTCCTGTGTGAACAAACAATCGGTGAGTGACCGAGAAAATGAAAGCAAAATGTCACGACATGTTTCTGCTGCTTTATATTCTTCGTATACGAGCGACATTTCACTTCCTCTCTGCACATTTTGTCTCTGTTGTGATTAAACTGATTTAAAGTCTGATCAACATTTCAGGTTTCTTCCCGAACCTGTTAAACGTCCAACAAACACACGTCATTGTCTTAAACTTCAGCCTCCTTGAGGACTTCTTCTTTCTGGTGGAAGTAGTCTCTGAACCAGGATATGTGTTCCTTCTTCTGTTGGACTGTCAGATACGCGTTTCTGGACAGACCGGCCACCACAAGCTCCATGAAGTGCCGCACGGGTCCCTGACGGGGGAAGCCTTCCTCCAGGTGTTTGTCTAAGAAGATGTGCTCGTGGAACGGGACACCGGCTTCCTCCTCGAGGCCTGGCGACGGTTGAGAGGACACAGTCAGTGCAATCTCTCCGCTGACGTTCATTCAAGCAGACGTGACGGCGTTACTCACCGGCTTCGTTGTTGATCGGGTACTGCCACATTTTGCCCTCTCTGGTCCACTGGATCATTTCCTCCAGCCCGTTTCGAGGCATCTGGTTGGCCGCCTTAGACACCTGATAAGCAAATTCCACGTCCCAGAGAGTCGGTCGAGCTGAAAATATGACAGCAGAAGATGAGATAAGTCTGTCTGTCTGGATTTGAACAGCGGCAGCCAGGTTGGATCGCACACCCTAAAAAACTCTTTAAGGACAATCTGAAGTCTTACCAGCTGATTCGACCTGTCCTTCAGTCGTGTGGGAGAAGATGTTCAGTCTTCTTTCTGTGAACAGGCTCCTCCTGAAAAATAAAACTCACATTGACACATCTGAAGAACCAGCCAAGATGATGATGATGATGATGAAG
Source organism: Nibea coibor (assembly GCA_023373845.1). Lineage (NCBI taxonomy): Eukaryota > Metazoa > Chordata > Actinopteri > Sciaenidae > Nibea > Nibea coibor. Next base: position 23,124,536 of record CM041733.1, read on the forward strand.
ATATATTTACTTTTTGCGTTCTTCGTCCGTCTCCGCAGGGCGCTCCATGTTGGTGTATCCTCGCCCGTCGTCATCAAACTGGATCTGACTGATCGGAAATGTCATCTTTCGGTTTGGACTCTTTCTAACTTTCATGTTGGTGATAACTCTGAGGAAATATTTTAGGATTAATGTTTTGTTAAACTGACGTTCATATACCGGACACACACACACACACACACACATACCCGAGGTAGTTGGTGTCGCCTTTCTTCTGCGCCTCGCTCACGGCCTCGTGCTCCCTCAGCTGCCTCAGCAGCTCCGACTCGGCCTGGCTCTGGTTCGGCAGCGTGGAGGCGGCGGCTGATGCAGCTGCGACCAGCTCGGGATCCAGAGTGTCACTAAAGAAAACACAGAGTCTGAGACCAGAGATCCTCCAAAGAGGGCAGGCAGCACCTGATCACATCACGTCCTCACCTGTCCTCCATCTCCTGCAGAAACACCTTCCTTCCTCTGTCCTTCCTCTTGTTGGTCACTACCACCTTCATGGCTCCGAGAAGGTCGAGCAGACTCTCTTTCCCGCTCGTCATCTCGCCTCCGTGCTTTGCTGTGACCTGTTCAACATCTGTCTGCTGCTCCGTCTTTAACGCCGCTGGCTCCTCGCTTTGTTTGGCCACGTTGATGACGTCATCCTGTCCGTCACCTGCAGCTGTGACCACAGCTGGACTTTCTGTCGGTGCGTCCGGGTCAGCGCTCTTCTTCTCACACAGTCGGACTGAACTCGAGCTGCCGAAGGCTCTGACTCCTCCGACATGTGCAGCCCTGTCAGAGAAAGTCCATCACCATCGTCATCATCATCATCACCATCACCATCATCATCATGTTACCATGGAAACCACCTGTCACCCACTCTGCAGGTGTATTAGCTTTCAATGGAAGAAGAAACTATTCCGACAGATAGCTTCCTCAGCAGGCGGAGCGGGTCGACCTCTAATCAGATGATCGCAGGTTCGATCCCCGGCTCCCCCAGCCTGCATGTCGAGGTGTCCTTGGGCAAAGCACTGGACCCCAACCTGCTCCCTGTAAGCCGCTTTGGACCAAGGTGTCAGCTGCACCGGTTACCTGCCGTTAATTCAGACTCACCTGGAAACCGAAGCTGCCGCCGCAGTGTGACGCTTGGCCAACGACACACTCCGCTCACACACACCGACTGACTGTCGAAATAAAAATCTGAACATGGTTTATTCTGTGATGTCCTTCCCGCACGCTCCTGATGTTTGACGCTCCTACAACATAACGTCACCCCCGGAAACACCAGGGTAACATTGGTTCCGGGGACAGATCGGCGTGTAAAAAATAACGGCACCGTCCAAAACAGGAAACTGTAATTATTATTTTTATAATCTAAAACTATTTATGTATATAACTGCATTTTCTCCCATTAAAAATACTGTTTCTTTTTTATTAATATGGTATTTTCGATAAACGCTCCTCTGTAAGCCTCAACCGTAGTCTCGCGATTAGTGATGGGAGGTTCGTTTTTTTTAGGGAGTCAGATCATTTGACTCAGCTCACCAAGAAGAGCCGGATCTTCATTTTACTACTTAAACCTTCGTAAATCAGCCAAATTTAGCGCTGATTTGATCTATAATTTATATGTGTACGCTCTCATAGTCACTGTATGGAGCACTGTAAACCAAACAAAACATTTATAATGACCAGCTTGCAGACATGAGCCGCAGTACTTCCATATGGATCGGTCTTTCGTTCATTTGTCACGTTTACATCGAGCAGAAGAGGCTTCAGCGCTGCGCTGGTAAACGTTCCCGATTAAAAGACTCGAACTCGAAAGAGCCGACTCTTCTTGGTGAGCTGAGTCGAATGATCTGACTCCCTGAAAAGAACCGAACTTCCCATCGTCACTGCCCCGTCAAAATGGCGACGGAACAGCCGCGCTGACCGACGAGCGGCCGCGAAGCAGTTTGTTGTTTTTCCGCGCAGAGATGGAGAATCACCGCGAACACACACCTTCCAGACTCAGCCACTGCTGCGAACCCCAACACTGACCGCTCACACCGCCACCAGCTGCCGCAGAAACCCGCGAGAGGAGAGAGAGAGGGCGACTTCACACAGGTAACGTCACCGGGAGCTAAGTTATTAGCACAGCGGCTAACACACACACACACACACACGGAGCAGGTTTACCGCGCTCAGTCAATTTAAATATTAAATATTGAGACGAAAAGCGGCTTTAAAGTAACTCTGCCTTTATTTTACATTTAAAATTTAAATTAATTTAGTGTGTGTGTGTGTGTTTATTCATCAGCTCTGACTGTAGTGTTGTATTGTTTCACACACACACACACACTCAGATTATTGTTAATCCCTGCAGATGAATCTGTTTAATTAGCACGGCCCACTTCTAATTATTATCATAATAACTTGAACTGTCAATCTGCAACTTTTTAATGTACACAGACACACACACACACACACACACACACAGCACACACACACAGCACACAGTGAGTTGGACTGGTTCTGTCTGCTAACCGAGCCGAGCCGTCTGGGCTGTCAGTGTGTTTGTCACAGCCGGTGTTCACGGTCTGTTTTGGCAGCCATGGCGGAGGAACGCCGGCCGAAGCAGTGTTCGGTCGTCCTGCCCACAGAGTCCATGAAGGCCATGGCCGAGTCTGTGGGCGTCGGGCAGCTGCAGGAGGAAAGCTGCGTCGCTCTGAGTGAAGAAGTCAGCTACAGGATCAAAGAAATCGCTCAGGTAACCAAACCCGGACGGCTGAAGAAGAACTGTCTGAATAAAAACATTCTTCATTCTCTTTTCTTTGCTTCTTTTCCAAAGGACGCTCTCAAATTCATGCATCACGGGAAGAGACGTAAATTAACCACGAGTGACATCGATAACGCTCTCAAACTAAAGAATGTGGAGGTGAGAGCGCGACACGCCGTCAGTCAAAGACAGGTTCAGATTTTGTTGCTTCATGTGTCGTTTCTGTCTCCGTCCAGCCTCTGTTCGGCTTCCAGTCGCAGGAGTTCATCCCTTTCCGCTTCGCCAGCGGCGGCGGCAGAGAGCTTCACTTCTACGAGGAGAAGGAAGTAGACCTCAGTGACATCATCAACACGCCGCTGCCCAGAGTTCCTCTAGACGTGTCTCTGAAAGGTGACACACGATCAGTCGACATGTTGTTACAGTCCAGGATGTTGTACTGCATGCTTCATGCCTCTTTGTTCACCCACAGCTCACTGGTTAAGTATCGAGGGCGTGCAGCCTTCTATTCCAGAGAATCCACCCCCGGGTCAGTGCTGCTCACATCTTCTCTTAAAAACTTAAAAAAACTTAAAAACTTTTAATTAGACTAACTAATTAGATTCTTTTATGTTTGAACATTTCAGCACCGAAAGAGCAACAGAAGATCGAATCAACAGAACCGCTCAAAGTGGTCAAACCCGGTCAGGAGGAGGAAGGTTCGATTCAAGGCAAGGGTCAGGGAGCGACGGCTGCTGATGGCAAAGGTCAGTGTCTGTCCTCTTAACCTCGCTTCCTTTGTCCGTCCGTGATTATTCATGATTTAGTTTCATCGAGTTCCCGTCTGTCCCTCAGGAAAGGAGAAAGGTCTGATCAGGTTGAAGCCACGCAGCACTCACGAGCTGTCTGTGGAGCAGCAGCTCTACTACAAGGAAATCACAGAAGCATGTGTCGGCTCCTGTGAAGCTAAGAGAGCTGTAAGTCCTGCCTGTCTGTCTGCCTGCCTGTCTGTCTGTCTGTCTGCCTGCCTGCCTGTCTGTCTGTCTGTCTGTCTGCCTGCCTGCCTGTCTGTCTGTCTGTTTTTTAACCTCCTCTTGTTTACTAAGTGTTTCCTCTTGTGTCCTTCAGGAAGCTCTGCAGAGCATCGCCACAGATCCTGGACTCTACCAGATGCTTCCGAGATTCAGCACGTTTATCTCTGAAGGAGTGAGCGTCCTCTCCATCTTCTCCTCTGACTGCTCTGACACACGCAGTGTATCTGTGCTGACTGTTTTCTCTCCTCACAGGTTCGCGTGAACGTCGTGCAGAACAACCTCGCCCTGCTGATTTATCTCATGCGGATGGTCAAAGCGCTGATGGACAACCCGACGCTGTATTTAGAGAAATACGTGAGTGCAGCACCGATCTGCCGTTAACATTATTGTATATTTTTATTGATACTTTTAATCGAACGCGTCTTCTGTCTGTGTTTGTAGCTGCACGAGCTCATCCCGGCCGTGGTGACGTGTATCGTGAGTAAGCAGCTCTGTTTGCGACCCGATGTTGACAACCACTGGGCTCTACGAGACTTTGCCGCTCGCCTCATGGCCCAAAGCTGTAAAACCTTCAGCACCACGACCAACAACATCCAGTCCCGCATCACCAAGACTTTTACTAAGGTGTGTGGTTGTTTGAAGTGGATGGATGTTCAGGGATGGTACATGATGCAGATGACTTTAAAGATGTCACTCGTGTCTCCTCAGAGTTGGCTGGATGATAAAACTCAGTGGACGACGCGTTACGGCTGCATCGCTGGACTCGCTGAACTCGGAGCTGATGTGAGTCTGACTCTGTTTTCTTGGTCAGCTGTTTGGGTTCTCTGCTCTCTTCAGTCGACGTCATCCTCTCTTGATTTCGTCGCCCTTGCAGGTGATAAAGACGTTGATCCTTCCTCGGCTTTCTGTAGAGGGCGCTCGCATCAAAGCAGTGATGGAAGGACCGGTGGTCTCCAATATCGATAAGATCGGAGCCGACCATGTTCAGAGCCTCTTACTGGTAATCCATAAAGTTCTGTGATTGTTCTGCGTCATTCAGCACGGCGTTCATCAGTACTCAGGTTTCATGTCTACAAACTGTGTTCCAAAGAAACACTGTGCGAGCGTCATCGCAAAGATCCGGCCTCAGCCTGACAACGTGGAGCAGTATCGCACAGACTACGGTTACCTCGGGCCGATGCTCTGCTCCCACGTGATGAAGGCCAGGACGCAGGCAGCGCTGCAAGCTCAGCAGGTCAACAGAACCACGCTAACAATCACACAGGTAACGTGTCTGAAGAATAACGATGGCCTAAGATGGCAGCTAACAGGCTAAGGAGCTAACGAGCGCTGCGTCCTCCTCCCGCAGCCTCGTCCCACCCTCACCGTCTCCCAAAGCGGGCTCAGCGGGTCGGCAGGACCTCGCACTCCCAGCATCATTAAGGTCCCGAGCTCCCTCACACTGATGTCACCTCGCCCGGGGACGCCGTCTCAGCCGTCTCCCCCGGCAACAAAGTACATCGTGATGGCAACCAGCGCAGGAGCCGCTTCCACTCAGCAGGTGCGTTTGATTTCTATTTTGTATTCATTGATAACCTGATTGCTGTGAAACGTCAGACCTCACCGTCTCCGTCTGCCTGCAGGTCATCACCATCAGCTCTTCCCAGTCAGCCTCGCCGGTCACCAGCACCGTTCCCAGCGCCACCTCCACCTTGCAGCCTTTGGTAAAACTGGAGTCCGGCAGCGGCCCCGGACTGACGGCTTCACGACCTCTGCAGAAATACATCGTTGTGTCTCTGCCGTCGTCCGCCTCATCCTCTCTGGAGAGTAAGAGCTCCGTGTTACCGACCTCAATCTCCTCCAATCCACTCGATACGGGGATGAAGCTCGACAGGTCCGAGTCTCCCGGAGCGAGCACGCAGTCGCCTCACTGAGACGCCTCGTGTTAGCGCAGGTTTGAACCGGGTCGCTGCAGCTGAAGGAGGTTTGTATGGGCTGAACCTAAAGGGTTAAACTCTGGAGCGGGATGAAGGGGAATATCTGAACTCTCAGCTGATAAAGAGCAAATGTGATGTTGTAAATATGTTAATGCCCAAACTGAGACTGTGACACCTGTAACGTTTCAGCTTCTATTCTAATGATTCTAATGATGTTCTTTTTTTACCCTAAAATAAATCAGATTTTGTATGAAAACTTTGATCTGCACGTTTTTCTGTTTTATTCATAAACACCAAAATGTCTTCATTATTACTGCTGACCTCCACGTGATGTGCAGGCAGCTTTCAGGTGGCTCGTGTTTTCTTATGTTTTGTTTCGTGACACTATTCACTTTAATATCTGTCCAGTGTTTTCTACTTTCATCGTGATCATCAGGAGTTTTTCCTTCATCCTGGTGACAAATAAAACTACACGAATAAGCAAAATATAGTAATACTGCAGTGTAGAAAATACTCTGTTACAATGGTCCTGCAAGATTTTAAGTAAAAGTACTCCAGTATTCCAGTAATCGTGGCTGGTAGATACATGTACAGAAGTAACATAACATGGAAATATGTATTCAGAATGGAAGTATCCAACTTGAGTAATCAAACAAAAGTAATCGATTACAACACTCTGCTTCCTGCCGGGTTCAAGTGTCACAGGAGTTAAGAAATAAAGAATGGATGTGGTCTCCATGACAACGCTCACAGGTGTCAGGCGGACGTTAGAGGAACTGCAGTGGAGGCTGGTTGCTGCTTGGCAGTACAAGATTAAATTACGTGTACTACAACTCCCAATGTGCATTGCGGTACGAAACAGAGTCTGCATGTTTCAAAATAAAAGTTTTATTTTTGCTTTCTTTATTCCTAATATTGACTTCAGAGTTATTTCACAACATTTCAGAAAATAAATAACTCGATATTCAGCTGAATGCACCTTGTATTGTATATTCGGCTTTTATTTTGAAAGTCAAATTGGAACAGCGGAAGTATTTCTATGCACATGGCGAGCGGTAAAAAAAACTGCGGTTTTAGATTTGGAGGAAGACAGAGAGACAGGTACAGACAGGCAGACAGGCAGAGAGACAGACAGGTAAAGACAGACAGACAGGCAGAGAGACAGACAGGTAAAGACAGACAGACAGGCAGAGAGACAGACAGGGAAAGACAGACAGGTAAAGACAGAGATGAATTTCAAAATACGAGCTGCGACTAAAGAAGACTGCAGAGAAATCTCCAGGATGATCAAGGTGAGTGTGTGTTTAAGTTTCCTGCTTTAATAACGTTAATTAACATTAATGAACTTCTCTGGGTCTTTTGTCAGGAGCTCGCGGTTTTTGAAAAAATGTCTGACCAGGTGAAGATTTCTCATGAAGGTAAATTATAATTAATGGTACAGAGAAAGTTTCATTAACTGAAAATTAACATAAATCTGTACTCGAGTATTTCTTCTGATTACATTACTCAATCATCATCCAGGTCAGCAGCAGCTAATATCACTGACTAGTCCAGCAGCAGTCAGCCCAGCTCGGCGTCTGTCTTTCAGCCTTTTATTTCACCAAGCTCTCACCAACCACTAAAAGTCAGTCCCAGATTTACTCTTGTCCGGCGGCTTCTTGCTCGCTCACTCTCTCCTTTTCTCTTCTTAGCTTCCTCCGTCAGCGTCCTCTCCACTCTCTGCTCCTCTGCCATCATGTGCAGCTAACAGCAGCTACAGTTTACTTCACTGTCCATCATAAACTCTGTAAATCACAGAGAGTTGAGGCGGAGCAGCCGGAGGACATCAGAGGGAAAACCAGGAAACATTTTCTCCATAAAATCTGATCCAGTTTCACCAGAATCAGTGAAATAGTTGGTGTGTGTGACTTAGTGCCGTAAAGCGTTACGTACTTCTCCCGACCCGGAGCCCAAAGTTACATACATGATCACAGGTCACCTGATCACAGGTCAGTGTGGACGTTTGGACCGGCCTCGGCTGAAGTCTGCACTCTCTGAGTGAAATATTAAACTGGATGGATGAAACAGAAACGTGTTACAGTTAGTCAGCGTCTTGGTTGACTCGTGTTTGGTGAGATGAGGTGTTTGTATTTATGGAAATGATCTGTCTCATTAATGACTCAGAGCTGGAGCGTGACGGTTTCTGCCAGAATCCGTTCTTCGAATGTCTCGTCGCTGAAGTTCCAGAGGAGAATAAATCTGAAGGAGGTAAAGTGTCGAGTCACTGACGTCTTCTTGTCTTTGAATTGTCATGTCTCTTCTCTCTTTTTGGCGACTCGTGTCTCTGTCGTTCTTCCAGGATTCACACTTGTCGGATACGCTCTGTTCTTCTACACGTACAGCACGTGGACGGGACGCTCGGTGTATTTGGAGGATCTGTACGTGATGCCAGAATTCAGAGGTAACATGTGCGACTTTGACGTGAACAAAGAAACCGTCATTTCTTCCCGTGTTTGAGAACGCTGTTTTCCCTGACAGGAAATGGCATAGGCAAAGGTCTGATGAGCAAAGTCGCTGAGGTAAGATGTTTTTTCACCTCTCTTTAAATGATCTGATCTTTGCGAGCAGAACACGATTCACTCGTCGGTTTGTTGGCTCAGGTGGGGAAGAAGAAGGAGTGTGTGCGGCTGCAGCTGTCCGTGTTGGACTGGAATACGCCAGCTCGAGACTTTTATGCCATGAAAGGAGCTCAGGACCTCACGGCCAGCGAAGGCTGGCACTTCATACGGTTTGACGGACAGAACCTGGACAATCTGGTAAACGAAGCGCCCAAAGATTAGACGACAAACTGTGGCTGGTTTCTTTAATGGTACCTCTGATTTAAAGGTGATTTAAATGTTTAATTTCATTGAATTAGCCGAATTAGCCTTCCTTCTTTTTGCATCCACGGTTGCAGACAGGAGATCAGTCATGTCATGTTGTTTGAGTCTTTGTAGGATCTGGTGCTGCTGGCTTTTCTCAGGTGTGCTGCTATTTAATTCCAGCAGGTGTCACATTTGACCCACTGATGTTTTTACACTTGATAATTCTTCATCAATTCCTGATGATAGAAGACGACCCACACGAGGTACACGTGGGAAGTAAAAGGCAGGTGGACTTCCTGTCAGGTCTTGAAATTGACAATGTGAAAATATACGAGCTGTAGATTCAACTCTGTCAATGCCAACCACTCTGTAAAAACTCCTCATAGCACCAATAATGTAGTAAGTTCATGAAAACGTTCTTAACTTGATGAAAACTGTAATAAACCCATTAATGTAACTAAATGTCCTGACTTGTGTTCGTCGTGTTTTTTGCACCTTTCTGTGCCTCAGTTTGACCATAAAATGAGTCAACAGTGAATCTTGTTGACGGAAATGTCTCAGATTTTGTGACATTTCTGCCTTCAAAAAATAACAAACATTGTGTTTGTAGTATTTGTAGTATTGTATTATTGATCCGTTTCTGCTCTAGTTGAAGCATAATTTGATCAGACCCTCCTTAAAATGTAATGAAATATTCTTTTATTGGTAAAAATGTTTTTACATTTGGAGTCAGGACGTTATTACTTTATATTAATATACTTTTCTCTTTTTCTTTGCTGTGTAAATCCCCTGTCTGGGTCTGATTATCCACTCACACTCTTCTTATATCATCTTCTATGCAGATGACACTCCGCTCTATCTGTCATTATCTGACGACCCCTCTGAATCTGTCCCTGTCTAACTGTCACAGTATTATTTCTGCACTAACATGTCTCACTGACTGTTTCCCTTTTGTCTTAATGACTAAACAGAAAATGAAATGATTACATCGCAGTCCAATCCAATCAGTCACTGAGAAATGATGTTTATTTGTGTATAAAACATAGAAATAAAATTCACAGAACAGTTCAAATCACCCAGGAGAAAACTGTTTGACATTCTTCTTAAAATACACCGACAAGCACACGTATTTAAAAAAAGATTAAAATGCAACAAATCCTACAAAAGCTTGTTTACATTTATTTCAACCCTGATACTCGAGTCTTCTGGTTCAGAGGAGAGAGTCAGATTCACTCATTATTACATTTACTGATAAATAAAGAGATTCTTATTGTTTAAAACCAACCAGATTATCACACAGATTACATTTCTTGGATTATTCACTACATTATTCTGATTATGGAGGGGTACAACTCTCATCTTTCTCAACCAGAAACCAGCAGCAGGTTTGACCACACAAGTTTATAATAAACAATTAAAACACTTTCTATCACAAACTTTATGAACCTGAATGTTAAAACATGATTTGAAGATTAAATATTCTGATCCGTCCTCGTCCCAGTGAGAGTTTGAAAAGTCCTAAACTTCATCTCACGACCTTTGGAGTAATGTTCAGGTAAGACGATCAGATTGTCATTAATTAACTTCTAATTCTTACAATCAAGCCATCGTGTAGCAATCACTGAAATAAAGAAAAGTAATTAAAGATTATTGATTTTGATTCCCATCATATTCTGGACCTCTAATTCTAAATTATAGCAGAGATTAACTGTTAAAACTGTTTCTGCATCACTAAATACGACGATAAATCCAAGTCACGGCTCTTAAACGTCACACAGTGATCACGAGTCTGTGTGTTTCTTTGCATTGTAAATGTTCCCTCTCGTCGTGCATCAGTCACCTCTCACGCTCTCACACGTACGCGTTTCTTCCGTAGTTGCTCGGGACGGACTGAGACGTTGCCGTGGACATCACGTGTCCTCTGGAGGGCGGCTGGTATGGATATGGGCTGAAACACAAAAAGATGTTTCACAGTCACGAGAACAAGCAGCGATTCTTCCTCTGAGACTCCCTGAACACAAAGTCATACTCACATTTTTTCACTGGGTGAGTTCAGTTTGCAGGAACACGTCAGGCATGCGCCTCCACAAAGGGCGAGCACGGCTGAAGACCAGCCGATGTACAAGCCCTCTCCAATCTCATACCTGCCATGAAACAAGATTTAACATGCACGCCTCTGTGCAACCGTCAATGTCGCAGAAACACTGATGCAGACTTACTTCGTCCCTGGATAATACTGGTCAAAGAACTGCTGTGTGATGTTGGCTGCGTACCAAGAAATCGCAATCATGGTGCAAATCCCTGCAAAAAGAAGAAGAGAGCATTGTTTACTTCCAGACACGTGGGATTCTTTTTTTCAATGCAAACTACTCGCGGCGTTATAAGTGCTGATAACATGAAGGTCGAAACCTTTCCAGGGTTTGAACGCGGTTTATGGACGGTAAAGATAAAACTGTAAAACACAACGGGGCTAAAACCATTTCATGCAACATTATGAGCTGATTTATGAGGCCGTCATATACGGCACAGATACCTGCATAAATCAGTTTGTTGTAAGGAGTGACTACCACTTTATAACCGCTTACAAAGTCTATGAGTTCTGTCTTAAAGGTCCAGTGTGCCGGATAGAAGGAGCTCTATTTCTATAATATAATAACTTTGTTTTCATTGCCTGAAAGCGTCATGACCATTCTTTAAGGTTTTTGTTTAGTACGAGGCCTTCATGTCTGCACACACAGCGGATTGTGGCAAAGTTTCTTCTGTGGCCCAAAACAGACAAGCTACACAAGCTATCCTGCAGACGGGACCTTTAATAATACTGAAGTATTTTGTCTCTTTGCATTTGACGTGCTGTGACCTCATCTCATGAGCACTTCTGTTGTGCAGCAGCAGCTCTGTTAGTTTGACGATAACCTCTTGAACCGCTGACCTGTTTTCCTGATAGCTTGTCTTCTGCACACACAGATCGGAGCGTGTTAAAATGAGTTTATCCTAAATCAGTTCTCTCGTGAGGTGAAGTAACTGCAGACCTCCTCTGTCCTCCAGGTTTGAACAAACTTTTGATATTTTGGTCCTCACCCTGCAGTAAAAACAACACTCCTCCGACCGCAGCGATCCTGCCCTTCAGGACGTAGTTCTCTCCTCCGATCTTTGAGCACTGCATTCCCACGAGAGTGGCCACGATGCCGAAAGTCCCGAACACGATGGAGGCGATCATGAGCGCTCTGGAGGCCTGAATGTAGCCTAGAAGTGCAAAGACAACACAACACATGGCTTTATGATGAGGATGAGGATGAGGATGCATTCGTAAAGAACGAACATCACGTTTCTGACTGTGTTAGACGTGCAGGTTTCAGCTGCAGAGGTAACTGTGGTCGATGCAGGTTTGATCCTGGAGGCTGACTGATGTAACTCTGCAGAGCTGTACAGGTTTTCTTTCTTTAATACATGAACGTGCAGAGAGACACCGTTCATCACATTCACACACCCGACTGGAGAATGTGTCAGAGATCTCTAAAAATCATTCTTTGTGTGACTGAATACATTCTTTGTTCTTGAAGGATTTCCAGGAGCTGACAAACTCGAGGAAGTGAAGCGGTCTGTGGAAAAACCAGGAAAAAAAGATTTTCTGGAAAAGGAACGAACAAAGTGGACAAACAAACCTGGATCGGTGGGAGGAGTGGAAGGAGGGTCTGACACGAAAATCAACAAATCCATCGAGCAGACGACTGCAAACTGATCGTTATATTAAAGAATATCTGGGTGTTAAATCAGGACAAAACACGTCTGCTGTCGCTTTGTGGTCACAGTTTAAAGACTGACAGAGCTCCATCACCTTTTCTTCAGTATGAAACAAACACTGATCTCTTACAGGTGGAGGAATCATTGAGTGTTTTTATTGCTTCTTTCTCTTCTCAGTAAAATCAGACTCCAGAGAAACCTCGGCTCGTTTAGTCATCATCGTTTATCCTCATCAGGTTTCGTTAGGACGCCTCGCCAACGCTCAGACAGTTTCATCTGATCTGCCCTCACTTACCCTCTCCCATCTTATATAACCCCTCTGTACTACAAATTTTCTCCAGGACAATAGAGCTCCTGTTTTTTACACCGAGAACCCGTCTCAGTAAAACAGTTTCTGCTTCTTCTGTTTGAGTTTTATTGATCAGACTGACACTGACGGCCCTTTACACACTTATACGCGACGTATATACTCGAAGAGTAAAGTCTTCTAAAGTTTTCTACGTCACGCTCTCCATAATCTGATTCCTGGAGTGGGTGGATTGTTTTTTAAGACAGATAAGTAAGTAGTCATCACTGCTAATAAAACAATATCAGCGTTGCCCACATACCACTAAGAGCGAGCAGGGATGGAAAATCCCGGCAGTTGTGGACTCCCGTGGAGTCGGTTGCACAGGACATCCACAGGTTTTCATAGATGGTTGATGTGGTGATAACGTTACCGTCCACTGAAGAAACCCTCCAGTATCGGTTTGGAAGGGTGATCCCGACCATGAGCCAGCCCAGAAACCCCAAGAAGAAGGCGAAAGCTTCCACTATGGCGTTCATATTTCCTCGTTAGTTATCCGTGTGTAAATGTTGATTCTCCGAGCTATCTGCACAAACGTACGTGTGGATTTGTTGAAGGTTTCAGTGTGTCACACCGATTCCCACCAACCCCCGAGCCGAGATGCCGCAGAGCACTGCAGATCAATCATTAATTCCTAATAGCACACTTATGATTTCCTCCATTATTCTCAGCTCTATTGAAGCTTTTCAAAGACTCCAAATGTTTGCTCAACTCGAGAGGTCCAACCTGCTCACTAACTAACGTCTATAGACTTCAAGCTATTTGTCACCTTCTTGACGTTCGCTTTGAACGCTGTGTCAATAATTTCAAACCATTATTGATGAGACTGGAGCCCGTTTTTGGGTCTTCACTTCACGCCGTGCAGAGTGAAGGTTTGTGGCGCTGAGGGGTGAAGGAGCATCACCACATACTGACCCACGTTTGACCAGCAGATAAACCTGTTTGCCCGTCTGCCAGCTGACCCCAGAAGAATTCGTCTTCATTAGCCGAACAATTGTAGTTCAGTCTCCTTATCATCCCTTATCGCCGCCGCGATGAAGCACCGCTCTGCCTCACGCACACAAACTCTGATCGAAATGTTTTAAACTGAACACACGAGATCAGTTTAATCAAACGGCTTTGAATCAAACTTTACGATCGTTTTTTTTACTGGTTTACAACCTGAAAGAGAAAAACAGCTTCTCTTATTAAACCCTTGAACCTTTGAACCAATCATGTTCCTTCTTCAGTTTCTGAGAATATTTTCTTTAATTGAGACGTTTGCACTTTAACTTATAAAACACAATAAATGTGTTTAAAAACCTCCATAAAGGATCAAACCGCCCTGAAACAACCATGATGAGCTAAATGAACTGACTTTGATTGGACTGCTCAGTTTTTTAATCAAACGCAGCACACATGAATATTCTTTAATTTAAAGCGTCTGATCGTGGATCAATATTTCAGAAACTTTTTAGAGTCTCGAAGACAAAAACTTTAAATCAGAAGCTGGAAATTAAATCTGCGTTTCTCTCATATGGCAGCGAAGATTAGAAAATGCAAACTCAGCTGGTACGTAAAGCTGAATCAACAAAACTGAGAGCAAAATGATCGTATGGAAAATATTATAAGAAGCCGAGCTAATTGTCATTAATTAGCGTTATTACAGCGACACTTTTACGGTTTTTAACAGCAGCTTTCAGAGACTTTTCCAGGATCTGGTCGTGTAAATGTTTGTGATCATAAAAAACCCTGAGACAAATTTTACTTTGACTTTTTCTCACCTGGCAGAGCAAAGAGGGATGGAAAGTCACGACAGTTATAGATCCCCGTTGAATCACTTGCACAGGACATCCAGAGGTTCTCATAGATTGTGGAGGTTGTGATCACGCTGCCCTCTGTGGTGGATTCTTTCCAATACTGATCTTCTAGTGATATGAAAATTAATATCCAGCCTGCAAAACCAAGGAAAAGTGCCACAATCTCGACGATCTCTTTCATCTTGAACGTAATTTTCTATTAATAATTAGCAAAAGTAATAGATGTTGCCTCTGTGAGGAGCTCTATTCCCAACTCCTGCATCTGATATACATTTTAGGAGTGTGAGACCTGACTCAGGGCTTTTTCTCCCCATGCACTCAAACCTGGACTAATTTGTCCATTGATTTGTCGGCCGTAGCTACATTAAGTCTGCTATTCCCGCCCAAAATTGATGACATTTCACGTGCCTGACATGTTACCATAGAAACCTAAGTATACAATGAGCTTTTTTTCTCTCTCTCTCTCTTTTGATTGGCACTGGAGGAAGAGATAATGTCTCGTTATCACGGCTTTAAATCCACGAGCCAAGACTTTAAAACGCTGGAATCACTTTGGCACTGATTACTTTGAAGCTTCTTCAGGAGACACTTGACGTGACTTTGTTTTATTGAGTTTGAAGAAACCGTCAGGAGCTCTGATGAGCACGCTGTGTTTCAAAGTGCACGCAGGCTGATTAATGACGTGAAGTGTGCTCCGTGGGGCTTCTTCATCATCGCGTCCATCCTGTCTAAATTTTTGGTAGCTTGGTGATTTTTAGGGAGGTCATTTCAAGTTTCATGAGCAAATACTAAACGCAGAAAGCGTGAATAGAGAGCAAAGCAAACAGTGCTGGTGGGTGATTTATTAGAGGCAGAAAGTCTATTTTTTAGTACTGGTTAAGCATTAACAAGACAAAAGATGTGCTGACATTCTTGCTCTTTGTAAATCCATTTTTTATTCTGTAGATTTAAACGCCGTGTTGACACAAGACCACGCTGTTGGCCAAAGACCAGGCTCCTCTAACACGCCCTTCTAATGAGTCGGTTGCCTCTATACGTCGAGTAACTAATGGACGTGTACAAAAATGTAATAGTAGTAATAGGAATAAAAATTTAGCTGATTTATGCAGAAAAATGCAGAATTTTGTGAGTATGAATGTGTGACTGCTCCCCACGCTGCGTGCAGGTGAGGTAAACAGACGTGTTTATTCTTTGTTTATGCCAAACTTCATACTCCACATTTACAGTCTGTATCTTATCAAATGTGAATTCTCATTTGCCGACCAGTAATCAGAAGCACAGTTCAAAGTACTGTCATATACTTACAGTATTGAACAGACATTCAGGCTTTAAGTCATAATCTTTGGTCGGTTAATATTTTATTCCCTTGCCCTTCAGTCAGCTGAAGTATTTTTTCAGTGTCCGCGTTGACCTCGCTGCTTAAAGGGAAAGTTCGTTTAAAACAAACTCGAGTGGATTTTTTAACTTTTAAACATCAGGACTGTAAATTTGAGTTAAAACTGACTGATGCTAAACTCCTTTAAAGGTCAGATTTATGTCGCTCTGTTTACAGAATATAATCTTCATAAATCTGTTTAATCAGACTTTAATCAGCTGAGACTCGTTTTTGTCCCAGAGTGGACAAACCAAACACACAAAGACAGGACAACAACTACATCTTCAATAATGTAGGACCAGATACTGCCGCAGATATCTAGAGATATCTGTGTATGAATCACAGACTGTCTAAAACCTGGACGTAGTCTCTGTGACGTCCCGCAGACTGTCTAAAACCTGGACGTAGTCTCTGTGACGTCCCGCAGACTGTCTAAAACCTGGACGTAGTCTCTGTGACGTCCCCACAGACTGTCTAAAATATAAATTCACCCTCAGTACAGTTGTCCAAATATCTGTGATCTGCTAAAAACATGGACTGTAGAGGCTAAATCAGCTGATATCCGTATACAGTCTGAGTGTAAGACGTGTCTAAAACCTGGTGATAAAACATATTGATCAGTGATCGCCATAGAGATGATTTTATCATGTCAATATGACATCAGTGAACAAACCTTTGTGTCCTCTCAGCTAAATTTAGACGGTGATTCAGGCGTCGCTCTGTAACGTGCCTCAGGTAAAGCTCTTTAAATAACGTCCTGTTTGGAGAAGTTTGACTCATTATTTGTGGACTCTGTGTGACAGAGTTTCGGTGGAGTCACTGCTTCAATATGCTCTTATAAATCAATGTGATCGAAGGCACACACACAGCAGGTTCAAAAATCATTGAAATGTGTGGCGAAGTATTACAGAGCTGCTGGCCTCAGAGACTACATCCAGTTTTAGACAGTCTGTGGGGACGTCTCAGAGACTACATCCAGTTTTAGACAGTCTGTGGGGACGTCTCAGAGACTACATCCAGTTTTAGACAGTCTGTGGGGACGTCTCAGAGACTACATCCAGTTTTAGACAGTCTGTGGGGACGTCTCAGAGACTACATCCAGTTTTAGACAGTCTGTGGGGACGTCTCAGAGACTACATCCAGTTTTAGACAGTCTGTGGGGACGTCACAGAGACTACGTCCAGGTTTTAGACAGTCTGTGGGGACGTCACAGAGACTACATCCGGTTTTAGACAGTCTTTGGGGACGTCTCAGAGATTACATCCAGTTTTAGACAGTCTGTGGGGACGTCTCAGAGACTACATCCAGTTTTAGACAGTCTTTGGGGACGTCTCAGAGACTACATCCAGTTTTAGACAGTCTGTGGGGACGTCACAGAGACTACATCCAGTTTTAGACAGTCTGTGGGGACGTCACAGAGACTACGTCCAGTTTTAGACAGTCTTTGGGGACATCACAGAGACTACATCCGGTTTTAGACAGTCTTTGGGGACGTCTCAGAGACTACATCCTGTTTTAGACAGTCTGTGGGGACGTCACAGAGACTACGTCCAGTTTTAGACAGTCTGTGGGGACGTCACAGAGACTACATCCGGTTTTAGACAGTCTTTGGGGACGTCTCAGAGACTACATCCAGTTTTAGACAGTCTGTGGGGACGTCTCAGAGACTACATCCAGTTTTAGACAGTCTGTGGGGACGTCTCAGAGACTACATCCAGTTTTAGACAGTCTGTGGGGACGTCACAGAGACTACATCCAGTTTTAGACAGTCTGTGGGGACGTCACAGAGACTACGTCCGGTTTTAGACAGTCTTTGGGGACGTCTCAGAGACTACATCCTGTTTTAGACAGTCTGTGGGGACGTCTCAGAGACTACATCCTGTTTTAGACAGTCTGTGGGGACGTCACAGAGACTACATCCAGTTTTAGACAGTCTGTGGGGACGTCACAGAGACTACGTCCAGTTTTAGACAGTCTTTGGGGACATCACAGAGACTACGTCCAGGTTTTAGACAGTCTGCGGGGACGTCTCAGAGACTACGTCCAGGTTTTAGACAGTCTGTGGGGACATCGCAGAGACTACATCCTGTTTTAGACAGTCTGCGGGGACGTCTCAGAGACTACGTCCAGGTTTTAGACAGTCTTTGGGGACGTCACAGAGACTACATCCTGTTTTAGACAGTCTGCGGGGACGTCTCAGAGACTACGTCCAGGTTTTAGACAGTCTTTGGGGTCGTCACCTCACGTAGCTCCCGTCCCCACACGCTGCAGGTGTTTTATGCACACGGTTCTCGCCTCCTCTGCACGGTAATCTGATCAGATTAACGAAGCCTCGTGTATGTTTTTATGACTAAGATCGCTCCATAGATTAAACTCATGAAGGACAAATCTTTGTGCTGAGTCTGATAAGACTTTTATTTGTTTTTTCAAAGGTGAGATGGTCACTGGAGTGAATCCTGACCTGTCTTCAGTTTCTTCACGAGGTTCAACAAATTAATCTGAGCTGTTAATCTGTGAAAATGGAAAGAATGAAGAGCTGATTTATTGTGAGCCATGAATGCATCATGGTCTGATCTCTGTTATTAGAAATGCATTTACCTGTCTAATGTATACTGCAGCACATAATGACCGCTATAGTGTGCATTATCCTGCTTTTATCACGATACTATCATTATTATATCAGCTGTATCCTTTTCCTTTGTGTGGCTATTTTCACCCCTGACAGACAGTCTAATCTAATTTCTACGCCCACGTCTCTTATCACATCCTCACATACGTTAACTGTTTTATGTCACCTGGACATCGTTTAATTATGTCACATCATGCAGCTGAATTGCTCTCGGTGTTGATTTACGATTAACTTTTAAAGTTTGATCTGGTTTAATAATTTATCTGAAATGTGACCTCAAACACAGACACGCTTTAAATAAACACGTATGTTTGATTTGATCAGCCACCACATCGCTTTCATATATATATATATATATATATATATATATATATATATATACACACACATATATATACACATATATATGCCATAAAAGTTAGATTTTTAACAACAAAAATGAAAGGTGTGTCTAACTTTAATGTGTCTCCTCAGTTGTGTTTTTTAATTTTCCTCATTAAAAATTCAGTTAATTGATTGATAATGATGAATAATAATCTGTGCAGGGAGGAGCATCATATTTTATATATTATTGATCAATATATAAAAATATATTTTTGCATCAATAATTATAAAATAACCTTAACGTTCTCAGTGAAACAGCCTACAAACAATCATCAACCTCCGTGGCCACAAGCTGCAGTTCCTCTAACGTCCACTTGAGGCTGGTTCCAGAAGTGAGTCAGTCTCCATAAGTCCCCATGTTAAAACTTCACAGCAGAAATAAACATGTTTACAGGCTGGTACAAAAAACAGTTTTGGTCTTTGTAGCTAATTTCCCCGTTCATGAAGAAGCTTCTCAACGGCTCTTCAGAAACCTGTAGGAGACGTCAGGGAGACGTCACGGAGACTACGTCCAGTCTTTGTACTCAGTCTGTGTTTCAAACAGACTGACGCAGAAAGATGACTCAGCACATATTTTTCTGCTTTGCAAGATTTTATTGATTGCTTCAACTCTTCTAATCTGTATTCTACGATACTATTCTACGATTATAACAATTTAAATACGTAATAAATAAATACAGAATAATTACATCATATTACAGTGTCAGTATAGCGGCTCCTCTTCGGTCCAAATCATTTATTTTACATAAACGCTGCATGTGTCTCCATACAACATCATTTTTTCAGTTATTACTAAACAAACAGTTCTTATTATTTACATTTTAGTTACATAATATTTAAACTATGTAATGATGCCACTTTAATGCTATAAATATTACAATATAAGTACATAATAATAATAATAATAATAATAATAATATGTAAATACACAACAATAACAGATTATTTTACAAATTAATACGGTGGCACCAGATGAGTCTAAGTGTGTTTATTCATCTTCAGCTGCTCTGTCTGACTCAGAGGATCACACATCCTCCACCTTTGCTCTCCACGTAGTTTGGGTCGAGGTCGTTGGGCAGCTTGCCGTTCTGTCCCCAGACGTTCAGCTCTCCGAACACGCCCGTCTCGATCATCTCCTCCTGCCAGGGGATTGGGACGTTGCCAGAAGCAAAGTCAGCGAAGAATTCGGTGTCCTTGTTGTCCAGGACGACGCCTTTGATCGTGCTGAAGGCGCCCACGTCGCCAATATCTTTGGCGTAGACCGTCCGAGGATTGGGGACAAACGGCGGAGGTAGCATGCCTAAACAGAGACAGATTAAAGTTTAGTTATAGTTTTCATGGCTCACTGAATCATTGAATCACTCGGATTCATGACATCGTAGACGTGGCCCACCTGCTTCCAGGCGGCCCCAGTTGATCTCCTTGAAGAAGGGCTGATTCTTGAGTTCGTCACACGTGTTATTCTTAAACCCGAGGCGCTTCTCCGGATCCTTGTGCATCAGCCCTTCACAAAGGTCCTTGCACTCTTTGCTGAAGTTTGGTGTGTATGTAACCGGATCGTTTATGATCCTGCGAGCCACCTCCTCGTGCTCCACCTGAAGACGGGAAAAATGTTTCGTTTGCATGATTTGACGACACAAACGCGAACAAACGGGTGGATGAAAGTCACCGGATGTGTTTCGTACCTTCTCTCCTCGTACTCTAAAGGGGCCTTTAGCGGCGATCATCTCAAACAGGGTGACTCCCAGAGTAAAGTAATCCACCGTGTAGTCGTACTGTTTCTTCTGGAGCAGCTCTGGAGCCATGAAACCTGTATTCATACATGGAAACATGATGACGGCACATTCTCTCCTCTAGAGCCGTTTTTTTCTTGAAATGTTGGACTCGTTCATGTACCTGGAGTTCCAGCGTATCCACTAGTTTTGTCTTTTCCTGGCGGGAGTTCAACAGCCAGACCCAAATCTGACAGGCGGACGTGTCCTGAGGGAGGAAAGCTTTGATTAGAAATTTTTATTTATCGTGACTGTGACACAGTTTGGTCGACATTATCTGTCCTCAGCAATGTCAACTAGAACCGGTTGATGAACGTAAAATTTTTGAACTCAAAATATTCTTTAATTAACTCATTTGTTTAAGGTAGAAGTCTTCTGAGTATCTCTCCGTGGTCATATTGATGCACAGTTCACGTTCCATCTCAAAGATTCAAAATTCAGCATCAGTACCGTGTCCGTCCTTCAAGGTCTGTCAGATTCTAAAATGTTTCCATCGTGTTTGTCTTGAACTGAGCTGCTGAGCTGCTTTTCATTTGAAAAGCAGTTTGTAGATTTTATTTATATCTTCTAGAACTTGATTTTCATCTTCTGTATCATATCCTTGATTTGTGACTCGCTCACCTGCGTCGTCCAGCAGCACGTTCTCCGGTTTCAGGTCTCTGTAGATGATCCTGTGCTGGTGAAGATGCTCCAGCCCACAGATGATCTGACACGTGTAGAAACGAGCTCGAGTCTCATCAAAACCAGGATTCTTCTCGTCCACGTTATACATGTGAAACCTGTGAAACGCAGGTGGGATGGTGAGGTTTGTCACCTTAGGCTGATTAGCAGAGATGAGTGTGCACAAACCAGCATGTAGAGATGTTTGTCTGTCGCTGTGTGCTTGTGTAAATCACCTGAGATCGCCGCCGTTCATGATGGTCATAACTAGGCAGAGGTCAGTCTTGGTCTGGAAGGCGTAAGCCAGCGACACGATGAAGCGACTGTGAACTTTTGCAAGGATGCGCTTCTCCACGATCGCTCCCTGAACGTGAATCAAACATCAGAACATGATTAGTTCAACTAAAACAGGAAGGTATGTCAACAATCACACACCTGTGCTGCCTGATTAAACCTCAGACTCATGATGGGCCCTCAGTCTGCAGGGTTTGAGTTACCTGTGCAGGTGATTTTAGGAGATGTCAACCATGTGAATTAGTTTGCAAACCTGCAGGCTGTTGGCCCTCCAAAACACATGAAGACCTCTGCTCATACTGTGAGATGTAATGGGGTGTACCTTTTCCTTTATGCATTGTACATTAACATCTGTAGATCTGTATTCACGAGTACAACTGACTTGCAGAACTTTTGGTTTGCGTTTTTATTGTATCTAACTTTAACTGTCTTTATGACTTTATGGCTTCACCTCTGATGCCAGGCTGTGGGCATCAGTCCAGTGTTTGTGTTTGAGGCTGCTTTGTGAGAGTCGCAACCTTCTGTGCATCGAGCCGTTGTGATAAAAACTAAACCCCTCCGACACCATGAGAGGCTGTGTGCGGGACGTTACCTCGTATCCTTTGCGCTTCTTCAGCCTCTTTTTCTCCAGCTTCTTGTTGGCGTACATTTTGCCCGTTGCCCTCGCCTGACATGCAAACACTTCCCCAAAACCTCCTTTACCCAGGACCCTGAAGTCGATGAACCATTCTTCATCAACGGGCTGGCTCTCCAGCCATTTGAACTGAACGAAACGCAGGAAGTACATGCTGTTCTTGAAGCCGTCGACGGCCTTCTGCTCCAGGTGTTTGAGCAGCTGCTGCTCGCTCTCTTTGAACAGGTCACCGCGGACGTTCTTGAAGTCTTCCTTAACTCGAGTGACGGCCTTCTCCTCCAGGAAGCTGCAGAAATTCTTTGAAGATGACTCGTAGTATTTATTGACCATTTTTTGGGCCTTCTGAACTCTGTCCTTCTCTTGGCATATGTTGTAGTCTTCAAAGTCTTTCCACAGCTCTCCAGCGGTTTTGTGGGTCGGGTCACTCTCTAAATACTGTTGGAAGAGGCGCTTGCCAATGGGCTGTTTGACACACATGGAGTCAAAGGTCGTGTCTACTGACGCCTTCATGTGTTCGCAATTTCTGATGTGTGGAAGATTCAGCCTGGCTCGCATCTTCTTGTCACGCATGGCGGCCGCCGCCGAGCCATCGACGCTGCCGCGGGCTGAGACGTAGGCAGAGTTTGCCACCACCGTCTCCAAACCACCGAGGTCCATGGCTGCACCTTTGTCTGGCACACACAAAAGAAGAAGATCTGATCATGACAGAGTCTCTTTAAATACAAAATCATGGATGTCTGCTGCCATATTTAATCGTTATGTTGCTTCTTCATCTGTCTGTTACAGTTACAAACTTTGTCCGTTATTTTTAGCAGCTGTTGTGACTTCTCTAAGAGTCGACCGAAGGCGGAGCAGGAACGGAGCTGTGGCGTGGGATATGCTGCGCCCTGCTGTTCAGAAACAGTCACTGCAGGGATGCTGCAGACAGGCCATGACATTAAGCTTGCATGTGCATGCACACTCACGCAGAGCTGAAGGATTTGGAGAGGAGAGAATAATCTAACACACCGAGCGGCCTTCCTCAGCATGTATCATCGATTCTGCAGATTGAAATGTTGATTGTAAAAAGGAGAAATCTTTATTTAGTGGCCTGATTTCTGTTGGTTTAAACGTGTTCTGGATTTAAAGAGCACAGACACACATCACGGATCGTGGATGTACTCGGCTGTGCAGTTTCACATTATTCTGTATAAAGATACATCTCTGCAGCAAAATGGGTCGGCGGTGTTAAGTGGATCACTCTGTGTATATTTCATGTGTATAAGCTGCTTGGTCTTGACCTGGTACATGTAGTACTGAAAGTGATACTGTTGGCTGAGTAGGTGCTTTCCTGACTACATAATCCAATTAACACTGACTGTTGATACCACAGATTTCCATAAAGATGACTTGACCTGCTTGTTAATTAACCTACATTTTTTAAGACGTGTTTAAACACACGAGGATCTCAGCCTGATAAGTGGATAAGTGCTTACAGAAAATGGACGGACGGTGATTAAACGTTATTTCAGCTCTCAGTGAATCAAAAGAAGTTCATGTAACAGGTAAATGTAAAGAGAGCAGAGTGCAGAAAACATTTGGTCAAGTTAAGTTTTAGTTTTTTCATCTATCAGAATGTATCTTTATTGATGACATGTAATATTTTTATTTTGGTCTGAGCAGATCAATAAAAAGTTGTTTTAATTAAGAAAATCTGTTTTACATCATTAATATTCACTCACCGTACTGTCTTGTGTCAGGGAGTCAGATAAAGACTTGAAGACTGTAAATTAAATCCAACTGGGAAACATCCAACGTCTCTTCTTTACTCCTCGTTCTTCCATCAACAAACAGAAATCATCTCCGTCAGCGTCTCACACTCTTTCTTTCTTTCTGTCTCTCGGGTTGCCGACCTTTCTCTTCCTTCCTGTTGTTCCTGCAGTGTGCTGTGTTGAAAAGGGTTTGGGGCATCAGGTCGAGGTTTACCCTGCACTTGAAATCCTACTTGGTAGTTCATTAGCTGGTGAGGATTACACCCTAACCTTATTGGAAGGAGCAACTCGGCAGAGGCTATTAGTGTAACTCAGCAGCAGCAGGGCTGATTACTGATGAGGAATCCTGTTCGAACTCAGGAAGCATCATTCGACACCGAATAACGTTTGGCTGCAAGTGGAGCACGTCTCATAAAAAAGATCTGATCTTTGAGTCCTAATCATGAAACTCAGCACGGCAGCGAGCCTCCACCCTGACGCACTCACACTTCTCTTGTTGATAACTGTCAGCCTCGCTGTCGGCCGTGATGAAGGTTGACATAACTATCAAACTAAAAACACAATTTTTACCCACATGGCCTGTCGGGCTCGAGGCCAGCTGCAGGTCCAAAGTGGATTATCTCCTGTAGGTGTCTAAGAGCACAACACTGCAGCAAGCCTGCACATAATCTTTGAACTAATGTCCAATCATGTCTGCATGAGTTCACTCTGCTTGGAAATACCGATGATATTCATCATAGATGCTGCAGATCTTTGCAAAACAAGCGTGCATGAGCAGAGCTGGGTGGAGGTGTGTGTGTGTGTGGGGGGGGGGGGGGGGGGGGGGGGGTACATTTCAGGTGAGAGGATTTCATGTGAGGAAACGGAGAAGCGGGATTTAGATCAGGCAGCTAAAAAGGACAGAAACGAAGTCAAAGAGTCTGATGATGGTTTATGAAGCTGCTGGAAAGCTTTAATTCAGAGCGTGAAGGCCGGCCGGACAGCTGCACAGGCACATTAACACATAATGAGACGAAGCTCAGAGGTCAGGTTCAGTTTTTCACTGCACACAAATGAAGCTGACTGAAACTGAGAACTTTTCACACATGACCTGTGAGGATGTGTTTTAAATGTTGCATGCCAGTGTTTCTCTTTGCATGAAGAGTTTTACACATGAAGACAAAAAACTGTGAATCCGGTTTGTTATGTTTCATTTAAAATCACATTTTATTTGTTTTATGTCAAAGTGAGAGGAGCTGCATGAACATTCAGCTTCAGATTTTTGTGTTTGATATTTAGAAGCTGTAACGAACTTGAAGTTGCAAGACAGATAGGCGTCCTGTGTGACGTTTTATAATTTTTAAAACTTGACTGAAGGTGAAGCAGAAACATTTGAACCAAAACATTAAATGAAGTCTAATTTAGAAACGTTTAAGCTCAAAAGACACTGAGCACAAATCCTATTTGAAGGGGGTAGAGGTGAAACAGATTTTGCGTTCAAGTCTAATCCAGCTCAGTGACGGAGAACAAACCCACCCACCCAGACGAGGACTTTATTCTGCAGCTCTGAAAAATCACCTGCACATTTCATCCACATCGAACATGGTCTGAGTTCCAGCTCCGTCATTTTGATCTCGCTCTAATGGCTTGATTAGATAATGACACGTCGCTGTTTTGTGACTGGATAATCTTTTCCTGTTTAATTAATTCAGTGTGAAACACAGAAGGAATCCCATTACATCCACACACACACACACACACACTGGAGTCGTCAAAATGTGTGTGTGCTCCACAGGAAGCCGAGCTCTAAGTGCTCCGCGGCTGATTAAACATAGATGTGGTTAAAAACAGCACCGGAAGTCCGTGTTCTCCTTCAGACTGTAATCTCTGATTAAGAGTGATGGAGCTGTCCTGCTAACCCGCTATTTACCTGAACACACCTCACCTCACCAACAGGAGGCAGCTGTCTGCTGTGACGTCCTCGCAGACTGTCTAAAACCTGGACGTAGTCTCTGAGACGTCCCCGCAGACTGTCTAAAACCTGGACGTAGTCTCTGAGACGTCCCCGCAGACTGTCTAAAACCTGGACGTAGTCTCTGTGACGTCCTCGCAGACTGTCTAAAACCTGGACGTAGTCTCTGAGACGTCCCCGCAGACTGTCTAAAACCTGGACGTAGTCTCTGTGACGTCCTCGCAGACTGTCTAAAACCTGGATGTAGTCTCTGAGACGTCCCCGCAGACTGTCTAAAACCTGGACGTAGTCTCCGTGACGTCCCCGCAGACTGTCTAAAACCTGGACGTAGTCTCTGAGACGTCCCCTCAGACTGTCTAAAACCTGGACGTAGTCTCTGAGACGTCCCCTCAGACTGTCTAAAACCTGGACGTAGTCTCCGTGACGTCCTTGCAGACTGTCTAAAACCTGGACGTAGTCTCCGTGACGTCCTCGCAGACTGTCTAAAACCTGGACGTAGTCTCCGTGACGTCCCCACAGACTGTCTAAAACCTGGACGTAGTCTCTGTGACGTCCTCGCAGACTGTCTAAAACCTGGACGTAGTCTCCGTGACGTCCTCGCAGACTGTCTAAAACCTGGACGTAGTCTCCGTGACGTCCTCGCAGACTGTCTAAAACCATTTCATTTTTGATCAGCTCGGCTGAGTTTGACAGTTTGATCTGAGGTTCATGACCCGGTCGGACAGACGAACAGTCACAAAGTCCTAAATCATCGTGTGCTTTATGGTCTGTTTTCCTCTAATTACCATAATTTATTAAATGAACATCATGTTGTGAGACTGTGACTGTCGGCTCATTTCTCCATAGGACTCTATACAATGAGACCTTATTGTTGCAGCCAGTGGAGCTGCCCCCTGCTGGACATCAGACAGAATGCAGCTTCACAGACTCTCAGCAGAGCTGTGAGGAAGAGTCAGTTTTGCTCATGAAGCTTCTTCACTGAGTGAATGAGCTGAAGTTAACGTGTCCGCCATGATGAGAGCGGTTTGGATCCTCTGTGAAGGAAAGGAGCTTCAATGCTTCCTTTATTATCTCCTTATAGGATACACGGAGCATCCTTTAGGAAAGGAAAGGAGGTGATGTGTGGCTGTGGAGTACAAACTGTTTGGAACTGTGCCATCCAGCGTCCTGCAGATCATCCTGAAGTTCCCGTTGCTGATTAATCATATATCTGAGTGGACAGGAGGGTGAGCGACCAGACCAGGTAACAAACACTTCACCTGACTTCATTTATTATTTCACTCTGACGCTGGTGATGACGTCACATTTTTTATATTTCCTGCATGAAACAACACGGTCAGAGCGCGGGGAGGATCCAGGAAGTATCTCAGATGAGCGTTTGTAGTCCATCTTCTGGACTTTGTAGTTTTACCACAGATCACGTCAATAACATTCACCGTCGCTTCATGACGTAGTCTAACCCCTAACTCCTTATCACCTCTCCTTCACATCTTTCCTTATCACCTTGTGACATTTTCCATCGAAGTC
The DNA here is from genome assembly GCA_023373845.1 of Nibea coibor. NCBI lineage: Eukaryota > Metazoa > Chordata > Actinopteri > Sciaenidae > Nibea > Nibea coibor. The sequence goes on from CM041733.1 coordinate 23,151,932, forward strand.
AAGGAAAGGTGGTTAGGAAAGGTGGTTAGGAAAGGAGTCAGGAGCTCTTTTTCGGCACCAGACAGGAGGTGGGAAGTTAGCGGGTGGTTACTATGGTAACGGCTGAAAAGACTCGTCTCACACACACACACACACACACACACACACACACACACACACACACGAGCATTAGAACACCTGTAAAGCGGAACCACTCCCGTCCAATCAGATCATCTGCTCGGATTTACCTGTTATCAGACATCAAAGTTGTCACACATGGATAGTTTGGAGCCGCATAATGAGGTGTTTTTATTGGCTGAGACGTGCTGACGTTACGTACGTAGTTACGCATGACACCAAGATGAGACGTTCACGGGACAGATAGAGTGTAGGTGATTTGTCAGTGCTGGCGTTTATGTTTTTATATATGTTTGACCTGACGTCATATTTTAATGTAAACTCATTTAATTTGTGAAAGATTAAAGATTCAAACAGAAAGTAACTGTAATCCTGACTCCAGCTCACACACACGGCGTGTTTGCTGTTTGTTTGGACCCGTTAAATTCTCCAACAGCTGGATCAAATGTAAAAATGTAAAAATGTAAAAATGAAAGTAAAATTGAGGAAGTGACTTTATTTGCGTCAAACTGGGAAAAACCCCGAGCTGGATCTAAATGTGAATACACAGCATGTGAGTTTGTGTTTTTCAAATGTTGTGATTTCTGCCAATAATTAGACAAACTGTAAAAATACAAACAGAACAAATGAACAGGAACATGAAGAAGAAAAATAATCTTTATTAAAATAAACTTAAATTAATAAACTTCATTAATGTTCGTGTTAAACAAACAACAACATTAATAATGCTGATCGTAACAAAAGTCATTCATCAGTTGGTTTATCAGATTTCCGAGCTTTCCACGGGTCCCTGAAGTATTCCCGTGTGTGTGTGTGCTGATGTAACGCGGGGTTACAGATTGTGCGTGAACACGATGTGCGGGGAGGAAAAGCTCGTGACTGCTGTGATATGAGTGACGGCTCGGACCCGCAGCAGGTCTAGACTCTCTCCCAGTCCCTCCGTGTCCGGGTCCCGGTTCTGGTTCTGGTCCCGGTTCGTGATGGATTTCGTGCTGAGCGGCGTGGCGGCGTGCGGAGCGTGTCTGTTCACCAACCCGCTGGAGGTCGTCAAAACTCGAATGCAGCTGCAGGGAGAGCTCCAGAGCCGGGGCTCGTACCAGGTCTATTACCGCAACGTGTTCCACGCGTTCTACACCATCGGGAAGGTGGACGGGCTCTCCGGGCTGCAGAAGGGACTCGTACCCGGGCTGGTCTACCAGTTCTTCATGAACGGGGTCCGGCTGGGCTCGTACGCCATCATCGAGTCCTCCGGGTACATCCACACGAACGGCAGGGTGAGCGCGGCCAAGACCACGGTGGCCGGAGCCGTGGCCGGAGTGGTGGGCGCGGTGATGGGGAGCCCCGTCTACCTGGTCGGTATCACTGATTTTCTGTGCACTGCCCCTTTAAGGCGGCCAGCTGTGACATTTCAAGGTGATGTGTCTCCATGAACAGGTCAAGACTCACCTGCAGAGTCAGTCCACGTCATGCATCGCGGTGGGACATCAGTACAAACACCAGGTACGGACGCGCGCGTCACGACGCGTTTACGCACAGCTGTTTGTGTCCTCACGTGCTCCGCTGTCTTCTCTCCGTGACAGGGGATGGTCCACGCTCTGACAGCCATTTACAGGCAGCATGGCATTCTGGGATTGTGGAGGGGCTCCAGTGCTGCTGTGCCCAGGGTCAGCGTGGGGTCGGCCGCTCAGCTCTCCACCTTCTCCTCCGCCAAGGAGCTCGTCGTGGACCTCCAGGTCAGAATCAGATGTTTGAGTGAGCTGAAGTGATTTATCGACAGATTCCTCAGCAGGTTCTTTGCTCGCAGCCCTGAGGGGCGATCATTCGCAGTCCGAGGCTGCGTCCGGCTCACAAAAGCAGTCATTGTGCCGGAGACAAAGCGTCTTCTGGCACAGAAATCTGACACCTCTCATCGGGCCCCTCCAAACATGCCGCTTACACAACCGGTGAACCAGTTTAGTTGCTGCTGACTGAGCTCCGCTTAAAACATGACAGTGCTGCGTTCAGCTCCATCAGTGCACACTGTGTTTCTCAGCCTTCACCACTTTTTTGGGCTGTTTTCATTGGTCGGTGGGTGGAGGTGGGTCCGTTCACACCTCCAGACACTCGCACGCTCCGCTCAGAGGAGCTGCTGCTGCCGCCTGTTTGTCGTACGATCGTCCCCGTGCGTCCTAAAGTCGTCTGTTGTGTCTGCTCTGGAAACCGCTCCGGCTCTAATAATAGACGCATGCTTCTGTTTCAGCAGCTGCTAAAATTAGAAGCTGCTGGTCCCCGATGATGATGATGATGATGATGATGATGATGGTGTACATTCATCGCTCTGAAACCTGAAAACAGACGTTTCCTTTGGCACTGGAACGTCACCTAACTCTCCTCATGTCAGCTGTTTGGGTCAGAGTTCGGCTCAGGTCACATGTCAGCGAAGTGCAGGATGTGTCACACTCACACACACACACACACACACACACACATGTGTGTGTTATTGACACTTGGCCAAAGAGAATCAGAGACACTCAAAGTTCATCAGAAGTGCCTGAGTCGGTGTCACATTGTGCCGGACTCATGCTGGTGGTCAGACTTTAAACCCCAGATAACACCACAAATACGACACGCCCAGAATCAGCCAAAGAGAATGTGTTTACCCATGTTACTGTCAGCATGTTCTGTCTGGAGACACTCTGATGTCTGTTTATGCAGAGTGAAGCGTCAACAGCAACTATCTATTATGTTTAAGAAGGCAGCAATAGGTCTCTTCAACCCCGGCCCCCACAGTGTTGAGATAGACTGGCACCTACTGTTCCCAACCAGAGCCGAACAACTAATACTGCTGAGGACCTCGAGGCCCACACGGACCTCATGTGACCTAAGGAGAGAAAACTCCACGACAAACAGGAAGTGTTGACTCAGTGTTTGTGTGATTGCATCCTTACAGTCGGTTTTCAAAATAAAACACCTGAACTTCCTCTTTAAGTGTCCGTCCTGTTTTTAAAGTTGAACTCGCCTCACCACATCGTCTCTGTCTTCTTCTTCTTCAGGTGTTCTCAGAGAACAGCTGGTTGGTGGCTCTGAGTGCCGGCATGATCAGTAGCGTTGTTGTGGTCCTGGCTATGACACCATTTGACGTTGTGAGCACGCGACTCTACAACCAACCCGTGGATCAGCTGGGCAAGGTAAGGAGAGAGACAGAGACAGAGAGAGAGAAAGAGAGAGAGAGGTGCTGATGAGAGGTGATTTACAGCTAAATAACTGTGGCCCGAGATGCCAGGAGCCAAACCCGGCAAGAAAACCTCCTCGATAGGCTGCTGTGTTCACTGTTAGACTGGACACTGCTGGTTCAGAGGTTCTGTTGCTGTGTTCACTGTTAGACTGGACACTGCTGGTTCAGAGGTTCTGTTGCTGTGTTCACTGTTAGACTGGACACTGCTGGTTCAGAGGTTCTGTTGCTGTGTTCACTGTTAGACTGGACACTGCTGGTTCAGAGGTTCTGTTGCTGTGTTCACTGTTAGACTGGACACTGCCGGTTCAGAGGTTCTGTTGCTGTGTTCACTGTTAGACTGGACACTGCCGGTTCAGAGGTTCTGTTGCTGTGTTCACTGTTAGACTGGACACTGCTGGTTCAGAGGTTCTGTTGCTGTGTTCACTGTTAGACTGGACACTGCTGGTTCAGAGGTTCTGTTGCTGTGTTCACTGTTAGACTGGACCCTGCCGGTTCAGAGGTTCTGTTGCTGTGTTCACTGTTAGACTGGACACTGCCGGTTCAGAGGTTCTGTTGCTGTGTTCACTGTTAGACTGGACACTGCCGGTTCAGAGGTTCTGTTGCTGTGTTCACTGTTAGACTGGACACTGCCGGTTCAGAGGTTCTGTTGCTGTGTTCACTGTTAGACTGGACACTGCCGGTTCAGAGGTTCTGTTGCTGTGTTCACTGTTAGACTGGACACTGCTGGTTCAGAGGTTCTGTTGCTGTGTTCACTGTTAGACTGGACACTGCTGGTTCAGAGGTTCTGTTGCTGTGTTCACTGTTAGACTGGACACTGCTGGTTCAGAGGTTCTGTTGCTGTGTTCACTGTTAGACTGGACACTGCCGGTTCAGAGGTTCTGTTGCTGTGTTCACTGTTAGACTGGACACTGCCGGTTCAGAGGTTCTGTTGCTGTGTTCACTGTTAGACTGGACACTGCCGGTTCAGAGGTTCTGTTGCTGTGTTCACTGTTAGACTGGACACTGCCGGTTCAGAGGTTCTGTTGCTGTGTTCACTGTTAGACTGGACACTGCCGGTTCAGAGGTTCTGTTGCTGTGTTCACTGTTAGACTGGACACTGCCGGTTCAGAGGTTCTGTTGCTGTGTTCACTGTTAGACTGGACACTGCCGGTTCAGAGGTTCTGTTGCTGTGTTCACTGTTAGACTGGACACTGCCGGTTCAGAGGTTCTGTTGCTGTGTTCACTGTTAGACTGGACACTGCCGGTTCAGAGGTTCTGTTGCTGTGTTCACTGTTAGACTGGACACTGCTGGTTCAGAGGTTCTGTTGCTGTGTTCACTGTTAGACTGGACACTGCTGGTTCAGAGGTTCTGTTGCTGTGTTCACTGTTAGACTGGACACTGCTGGTTCAGAGGTTCTGTTGCTGTGTTCACTGTTAGACTGGACACTGCCGGTTCAGAGGTTCTGTTGCTGTGTTCACTGTTAGACTGGACACTGCCGGTTCAGAGGTTCTGTTGCTGTGTTCACTGTTAGACTGGACACTGCCGGTTCAGAGGTTCTGTTGCTGTGTTCACTGTTAGACTGGACACTGCCGGTTCAGAGGTTCTGTTGCTGTGTTCACTGTTAGACTGGACACTGCCGGTTCAGAGGTTCTGTTGCTGTGTTCACTGTTAGACTGGACACTGCCGGTTCAGAGGTTCTGTTGCTGTGTTCACTGTTAGACTGGACACTGCCGGTTCAGAGGTTCTGTTGCTGTGTTCACTGTTAGACTGGACACTGCCGGTTCAGAGGTTCTGTTGCTGTGTTCACTGTTAGACTGGACACTGCCGGTTCAGAGGTTCTGTTGCTGTGTTCACTGTTAGACTGGACACTGCCGGTTCAGAGGTTCTGTTGCTGTGTTCACTGTTAGACTGGACACTGCTGGTTCAGAGGTTCTGTTGCTGTGTTCACTGTTAGACTGGACACTGCTGGTTCAGAGGTTCTGTTGCTGTGTTCACTGTTAGACTGGACACTGCTGGTTCAGAGGTTCTGTTGCTGTGTTCACTGTTAGACTGGACACTGCCGGTTCAGGGGTTCTGTTGCTGTGTTCACTGTTAGACTGGACACTGCCGGTTCAGAGGTTCTGTTGCTGTGTTCACTGTTAGACTGGACACTGCCGGTTCAGAGGTTCTGTTGCTGTGTTCACTGATAAATGACCTCACATGATGTAACTTGAGTCGGTCGTCGCTCAGCTGATCACACTGACCTCCATTCTCTCGTCCTTCAGGGACAGCTCTATAAAGGATTCGCTGACTGCTTCTCGAAGACGCTGAGGAAGGAGGGCTTGGTGGGACTCTACAAGGGCCTCGGAGCGTCTTATTTCCGGCTCGGCCCGCACACTATTCTGTCTCTGTTCTTCTGGGATGAACTGCGCAAACTGAACCAGCGGGTCAGATAACACTGGAAGAAATGTGTAACTCATTAAGGCGCGAGTGCAGGAGGTTAAATGAGTCCTTGTTTAATGAGTTTGAAAGAAGAAACCAGGAGACACACAAAGAGCAAAGGTAACGATTAACACTCCAATCAGAAAACACTTTAGAAAAGTTAATGTGTCAGGATGGAGGAACTGCAGTACAATGTGACAGATATGCACTTCACTGTAGAACATAAGCCAACAGACCTCATGTACAGTATTCTGTATGTGCTGAAGGCACCAAACGTCAGCGTAGCTCCTAAACTTCATTCCAAAAGATTCAGGAGAAGTTCACTCGTGGAGAAAGCATCAAATGTGGCCGACAGGACGAAGAAACATCAACTCTGAATCCGTGTTTTCAAAAAGAAACTTTATTTGTTGTGATTAGTTCCACTTTCATAGTGTAATCCCACTTAGCTAACAGCAGCTAACAGACTGAGCTAACATGAGCTAACAGCAGCTCCAGCTGTCAGCAGTTTACTTCACTGTCCGTCATAAACTCTGTAAATCACAGAGAGTTGAGGCGGAGCAGCCGGAGGACATCAGAGGGAAAACCAGGAAACATTTTCTCCATAAAATCTGATCCAGTTTCACCAGAATCAGTGAAATAGTTGGTGTGTGTGACTTAGTGCACAGGTCACAGGTCACCTGATCACAGGTCAGTGTGGATCCGCAGGAGCCACAGACGTCAGATTATCAGAGGAAAGTTACAGGATGTTGATTTCAGGTAAATCTGTGTTTTGTCATATTTAGATCTTCATTATCATCCAAATGATTCGTTCATGTACAGAGTGTTTTATTTGTGTAACCTACAAGTTACTGAACAGACTAATGCAGCTAATGTAAGATGAGCTTTAGTTAAAGATGAAAAATACACAACGAAACCTGAATATTAAATAAATGTTTGCCAGAATTTTTTATTAATAGTTGCCAAAAAAGTTTTTAAAATCTGAAACTGTAGTGCCTTCATCAGATTTAAATTGTATTGTTACTGAATTTTTAATATTTGAGTGGCACTTAAAAAAATCACATTTTATTTTATTTAAAGTTTATGTTTTATGCTTTTTAAAAGGTTTTTATTAATGGTATTATAATGCATTATATTAAATCCTATAGGTGATGCATAACTGTAGCTGTCGTGGCATTTTAAACTTCATTTATAAGAATCAACACAAACTTAAATTATATCAGTGTTTTTTACAGCCTTTAAAAAGTTTTTCATTAGATTCATCGCTGACATCAAGTTGTACGTCAGCGTTATCTCGTTATCACGCAGCAGTCTTGAGGTTCTGCAGGCGACTTGGACGCTCCTCTGGAGCCACATTTGGTGCTTTCTTCATGAAGCGTCGACGGGACACAAAGTGTGACACGTCTAATGAATGTACTGTAGCTTCAACAACTCATCTCTGTCCTGATTAATAATTTCCATGATGATAATGATGACACAGGAGACAAATGTTGCTTGAGTTTATTTTATGCTTTTTTTGAAGATGAACTCTCTCGTTATGTTGCCATTTCATTTTTATACTTTGTCTTTTTCTGGAGTGTCGTGATGGTCGGTGAGGGCGAGGTCATCCACTGACTATGGCGTCATTTCAGTGCCAAAGTCAGCGTGCATAAAAACCACTCTCTGTGCGCTCGGCGTCGCCTTACAGTCAGTAAACTGTCACATCAAATTCTGCCGTCAAACACAGTGATGACCCGCCTTGCTCTGCCTCAGATTGGCTCTGACCTGGAGACAGTGACCACAAGTGCACAGAGAGTTATGTGTGCTGATTATGGTTTTTATGCATGTAGCTTTTGGCAGTGAAATGACACCATAACTGACCCTCTGACCTTCCTTGTGAGCATTCACAGTTCAGATACTCAAAAGTACCATAAACACTTGAAGCGAAGCTGAAGCGGTAACAAAGCAAAACTGCAGAACAGTTAGCGGCGTGTTGTCCACTGCTTTAACCGTGCCATTATGATGAAGCCATTCTTATTGACTACACACTGAAAGTTACTGATGAGTTTATTTGGGGACATGAGAAAGTTCCAGCTTGTTCAAAGTTTGTTTTGGGGAGCTTTGATGAAAATGTTAAATGAATGTTACAAAATGTACTTCCTGTTATGGCCGGCCATCTTTCTGTTCAATGGACGAATAAACGATCAGACGTTTTATTCATGGACTTTGTCTCTGTGTGCTTTGGACGACTGTAGAGTTGACTTCCTCCAGCTGAGCTTCATTTGTGAAGCTGAGCGTCTAAATTTTAGTGGACTTGAGGTTCTTCAGATGACACAGCACAGTTTAGTCCCATGACCACAACATGGACGCTCCTCTGGAGCCACATTTGGTGGTTTCTCAAAATTCTGACTTTTTCCCCTTAAAATTCTGTTTTTTTTTTCCCTCAAAATTCTGACTTTTTTTCTCTGTAAATTTTGACTTTTTTCACTGAAAATTCTGACTTTTTTTCTCTGAAAATTCTGACTTTTCACCTTGAAATTCTTTTTTTTTTCTCTGAAAATTCTGATATTTTTTTTCTGAAAATTCTGACCTTTTTCCACTGAAAGTTCAGACTTTTTTCACTGAAAGTTCAGACTTTTTTTCACTGAAAGTTCAGACTTTTTTCTCTGAAAATTCTGACTTTTTTCTCTGAAAATTCTGACTTTTTTTCCCTCGAAATTCTCACTTTTTTCACTGAACATTCTGACTTTTTTCACTGAAAATTCTGACTTTTTTCACTGAAAATTCTGACTTCTTTCCCTCGAAATCGAAATTCTGACTTTTTTCACTGAACATTCTGACTTTTTTCACTGAAAATTCTGACTTTTTTCACAGAAAATTCTGACTTCTTTCCCTCGAAATCGAAATTCTGACTTTTTTCCACTGAAAATTCTCACTTTTTTCCGCTGAAAATTCGATTTTTTTCTCAAAATTCTGACCTTTTTTTTTTTTTACTGAAAATTCAGACTTTTTTTCTGAAAATTCTCACTTTTTCTCTCAAAATTTGACTTTTTCTCTCAAAATTCTGACTTTTTTCACTGAAAATTCAGACCTTTTTCACTGAAAATTCTGACTTTTTTCCCTCAAAATTCTCACTTTCTTCCCTCAAAATGCTCACTTTTTTCCCTCAAAATTCTGACTTTTTTCACTGAAAATTCTGACTTTTTTCCCTCGAAATTCTCACTTTTTTCTCTGAAAATTCTGACTTTTATCCCTCAAAATTCTGACTTTTTTCTACTGAAAATTCTGACTTTTTTCCCCACTGAAAATTCTGACCTTTTCCCCTCGAAATTCAGATTTTTTCCCTCGAAATTCAGACCTTTTTCCCCACTGAAAATTCTGACCTTTTCCCCTCAAAATTCTGACTTTTTTCACTGAAAATTCTGACTTTTTTCACTGAAAATTCTGACTTTTTTCCCTCAAAATTCTGACTTTTTTCTCTGAAAATTCTGACTTTTTTCTCTGAAAATTCTGACTTTTTTCCCTCGAAATTCTGAGTTTTTTTCACTGAAAATTCTGACTTTTTTCACTGAAAATTCTCACTTTTTTCCCTCGAAATTCTGACTTTTTTCACTGAAAATTCTCACTTTTTTCCCTCGAAATTCTGACTTTTTTCACTGAAAATTCTGACTTTTTTCACTGAAAATTCTGACTTTTTCCACCGAAAATTCTGACTTTTTTCCCTCGAAATTCTGACTTTTTTCTCTGAAAATTCTGACTTTTTTCACTGAAAATTCTGACCTTTTTCACTGAAAATTCTGACTTTTTTCTCTGAAAATTCTCACGTTTTTCACTGAAAATTCTCACTTTTTTCCCTCGAAATTCTCACTTTTTTCACTGGAAATTCTCACTTTTTTCACTGAAAATTCTCACTTTTTTCTCTGAAAATTCTCACTTTTTTCCCTCGAAATTCTCGCTTTTTTCACTGAAAATTCTCGCTTTTTTCACTGAAAATTCTCACTTTTTTCACTGAAAATTCTGACTTTTTTCACTGAAATTTCTGACTTTTTTCCCTCGAAATTCTGACTTTTTTCACTGAAAATTCTCACTTTTTTCCCTCGAAATTCTGACTTTTTTCACTGAAAATTCTGACTTTTTTCACTGAAAATTCTGACTTTTTCCACCGAAAATTCTGACTTTTTTCCCTCGAAATTCTGACTTTTTTCTCTGAAAATTCTGACTTTTTTCACTGAAAATTCTCACTTTTTTCTCTGAAAATTCTGACTTTTTTCACTGAAAATTCTGACTTTTTTCACTGAAAATTCTCACTTTTTTCTCTGAAAATTCTGACTTTTTTCCCCACTGAAAATTCTGACCTTTTCCCCTCGAAATTCAGATTTTTTCCCTCGAAATTCAGACCTTTTTCCCCACTGAAAATTCCCTCAAAATTCTGACTTTTTTCACTGAAAATTGACTTTTTTCACTGAAAATTCTGACTTTTTCCCCTCAAAATTCTGACTTTTTTCACTGAAAATTCTGACTTTTTTCACTGAAAATTCTGACTTTTTTCACTGAAAATTCTGAGTTTTTTCCCTCGAAATTCTGAGTTTTTTCACTGAACATTCTGACTTTTTTCACTGAAAATTCTGACTTTTTTCACAGAAAATTCTGACTTCTTTCCCTCGGAATCGAAATTCTGACTTTTTTCACTGAACATTCTGACTTTTTTCACTGAAATTTCTGACTTTTTTCACAGAAAATTCTAACTTTCCCTCGAAATCGAAATTCTGACTTTTTTCACTGAAAATTGTGACTGTTTTCACTGAAAATTCGGACTTTTTTCCACTGAAAATTCTCACTTTTTTCCGCTGAAAATTCGATTTTTTTTCTCAAAATTCTGACTTTTTTTTTTACTGAAAATTCAGACTTTTTTTTCTGAAAATTCTCACTTTTTCTCTCAAAATTTGACTTTTTTCTCTCAAAATTCTGACTTTTTTTCACTGAAAATTCAGACCTTTTTCACTGAAAATTCTGACTTTTTTCACTGAAAATTCTGGCTTTTTTCCCTCAAAGTTCTCACTTTCTTCCCTCAAAATACTCACTTTTTTTCCCTCAAAAATTCTCACTTTTTTCACTGAAAATTCTGACTTTTTTCCCTCGAAATTCTGACTTTTTTCTCTGAAAATTCTGACTTTTTTCTCTGAAAATTCTCACTTTTTTCCCTCGAAATTCTCACTTTTTTCACTGAAAATTCTCACTTTTTTCACTGAAAATTCTCACTTTTTTCACTGAAAATTCTGACTTTTTTCCCTCAAAATTCTGACTTTTTTCTCTGAAAATTCTGACTTTTTTCACTGAAAAATTCTGACCTTTTTCACTGAAAATTCTGACTTTTTTCACTGAAAATTCTCACGTTTTTCACTGAAAATTCTCACTTTTTTCCCTCGAAATTCTCACTTTTTTCACTGGAAATTCTCACTTTTTTCACTGAAAATTCTCACTTTTTTCTCTGAAAATTCTCACTTTTTTTCACTGAAAATTCTGGCTTTTTTCCCTCAAAATTCTCACTTTTTTCACTGAAAATTCTCACTTTTTTCACTGAAAATTCTCGCTTTTTTTCACTGAAAATTCTCACTTTTTTCACTGAAAATTCTGACTTTTTTCACTGAAAATTCTCTTTTTTTCCCTCAAAATTCTCACTTTTTTCACTGAAAATTTCTCACTTTTTTCCCTCGAAATTCTGACTTTTTTTCACTGAAAATTCTCACTTTTTTTCCCTCGAAATTCTGACTTTTTTCACTGAAAATTCTGACTTTTTTCACTGAAAATTCTGACTTTTTCCACCGAAAATTCTGACTTTTTTCCCTCGAAATTCTGACTTTTTTCTCTGAAAATTCTGACTTTTTTCACTGAAAATTCTGACCTTTTTCACTGAAAATTCTGACTTTTTTCTCTGAAAATTCTCACGTTTTTCACTGAAAATTCTCACTTTTTTCCCTCGAAATTCTCACTTTTTTCACTGGAAATTCTCACTTTTTTCACTGAAAATTCTCACTTTTTTCTCTGAAAATTCTCACTTTTTTTCACTGAAAATTCTGGCTTTTTTTCCCTCAAAATTCTCACTTTTTTCACTGAAAATTCTCACTTTTTTCCCTCAAAATTCTCACTTTTCACTGAAAATTCTCACTTTTTTCTCTGAAAATTCTCACTTTTTTCACTGAAAATTCTGGCTTTTTTCCCTCAAAATTCTCGCTTTTTTCACTGAAAATTCTCACTTTTTTTCACTGAAAATTCTCACTTTTTTCACTGAAAATTCTCACTTTTTTCACTGAAAATTCTCACTTTTTTCCCTCAAAATTCTCACTTTTTTCACTGAAAATTCTCACTTTTTTTCCCTCGAAATTCTGACTTTTTTCACTGAAAATTCTCACTTTTTTCCCTCGAAATTCTGACTTTTTTCACTGAAAATTCTGACTTTTTTCACTGAAAATTCTGACTTTTTCCACTGAAAATTCTGACTTTTTTCCCTCGAAATTCTGACTTTTTTCTCTGAAAATTCTGACTTTTTTCTCTGAAAATTCTCACTTTTTTTCACTGAAAATTCTCACTTTTTTCACTGAAAATTCTGACTTTTTTCACTGAAAATTCTCACTTTTTTCTCTGAAAATTCTGACTTTTTTCCCCACTGAAAATTCTGACCTTTTCCCCTCGAAATTCAGATTTTTTCCCTCGAAATTCAGACCTTTTTCCCCACTGAAAATTCTGACCTTTTCCCCTCAAAATTCTGACTTTTTTCACTGAAAATTGACTTTTTTCACTGAAAATTCTGACTTTTTCCCCTCAAAATTCTGACTTTTTTTCACTGAAAATTCTGACTTTTTTCACTGAAAATTCTGACTTTTTTCACTGAAAATTCTGAGTTTTTTCCCTCGAAATTCTGAGTTTTTTCACTGAACATTCTGACTTTTTTCACTGAAAATTCTGACTTTTTTCACTGAAAATTCTGACTTCTTTCCCTCGGAATCGAAATTCTGACTTTTTTCACTGAACATTCTGACTTTTTTTCACTGAAATTTCTGACTTTTTTCACAGAAAATTCTAACTTCTTTCCCTCGAAATCGAAATTCTGACTTTTTTCACTGAAAATTGTGACTGTTTTCACTGAAAATTCGGACTTTTTTCCACTGAAAATTCTCACTTTTTTCCGCTGAAAATTCGATTTTTTTCTCAAAATTCGGACCTTTTTTTTTTTTACTGAAAATTCAGACTTTTTTTTCTGAAAATTCTCACTTTTTTCTCTCAAAATTTGACTTTTTTCTCTCAAAATTCTGACTTTTTTCACTGAAAATTCAGACCTTTTTCACTGAAAATTCTGACTTTTTTCACTGAAAATTCTGGCTTTTTTCCCTCAAAGTTCTCACTTTCTTCCCTCAAAATACTCACTTTTTTCCCTCAAAATTCTCACTTTTTTTCACTGAAAATTCTGACTTTTTTCCCTCGAAATTCTGACTTTTTTCTCTGAAAATTCTGACTTTTTTCTCTGAAAATTCTCACTTTTTTCCCTCGAAATTCTCACTTTTTTCACTGAAAATTCTCACTTTTTTCACTGAAAATTCTCACTTTTTTCCCTCAAAATTCTGACTTTTTTCCCTCAAAATTCTGACTTTTTTTCTCTGAAAATTCTGACTTTTTTTCACTGAAAATTCTGACCTTTTTCACTGAAAATTCTGACTTTTTTTCACTGAAAATTCTCACGTTTTTCACTGAAAATTCTCACTTTTTTCCCTCGAAATTCTCACTTTTTTTCACTGGAAATTCTCACTTTTTTCACTGAAAATTCTCACTTTTTTCTCTGAAAATTCTCACTTTTTTTCACTGAAAATTTCTGGCTTTTTTTCCCTCAAAATTCTCACTTTTTTCACTGAAAATTCTGACTTTTTTCACTGAAAATTCTCACTTTTTCACTGAAAATTCTCACTTTTTTCCCTCAAAATTCTGACTTTTTTTCACTGAAAATTCTGACTTTTTCCACCGAAAATTCTGACTTTTTTCCCTCGAAATTCTGACTTTTTTCTCTGAAAATTCTGACTTTTTTCACTGAAAATTCTCACTTTTTTCTCTGAAAATTCTGACTTTTTTCACTGAAAATTCTGACTTTTTTCACTGAAAATTCTCACTTTTTTCTCTGAAAATTCTGACTTTTTTCCCCACTGAAAATTCTGACCTTTTTCCCTCGAAAATTCAGATTTTTTCCCTCGAAATTCAGACCTTTTTCCCCACTGAAAATTCTGACCTTTTCCCCTCAAAATTCTGACTTTTTTCACTGAAAATTGACTTTTTTCACTGAAAATTCTGACTTTTTCCCCTCAAAATTCTGACTTTTTTCACTGAACATTCTGACTTTTTTCACTGAAAATTCTGACTTCTTTCCCTCGGAATCGAAATTCTGACTTTTTTTCACTGAACATTCTGACTTTTTTCACTGAAATTTCTGACTTTTTTCACAGAAAATTCTAACTTCTTTCCCTCGAAATCGAAATTCTGACTTTTTTCACTGAAAATTGTGACTGTTTTCACTGAAAATTCGGACTTTTTTCCACTGAAAATTCTCACTTTTTTCCGCTGAAAATTCGATTTTTTTTCTCAAAATTCTGACCTTTTTTTTTTTTTTACTGAAAATTCAGACTTTTTTTCTGAAAATTCTCACTTTTTCTCTCAAAATTTGACTTTTTTCTCTCAAAATTCTGACTTTTTTTCACTGAAAATTCAGACCTTTTTCACTGAAAATTCTCACTTTTTTCACTGAAAATTTCTCACTTTTTTCCCTCAAAATTCTGACTTTTTTCCCTCAAAATTCTGACTTTTTTTCTCTGAAAATTCTGACTTTTTTCTCTGAAAATTCTCACTTTTTTCCCTCAAAATTCTGACTTTTATCCCTCAAAATTCTGACTTTTTTCTACTGAAAATTCTGACTTTTTTCCCCACTGAAAATTCTGACCTTTTCCCCTCGAAATTCAGATTTTTTCCCTCGAAATTCAGACCTTTTTCCCCACTGAAAATTCTGACCTTTTCCCCTCAAAATTCTGACTTTTTTCTCTGAAAATTCTGACTTTTTTCTCTGAAAATTCTGACTTTTTTCCCTCGAAATTCTGAGTTTTTTTCACTGAAAATTCTGACTTTTTTCACTGAAAATTCTCACTTTTTTTCCCTCGAAATTCTGACTTTTTTCACTGAATATTCTCACTTTTTTCCCTCGAAATTCTGACTTTTTTCACTGAAAATTCTGACCTTTTTTACTGAAAATTCTGACTTTTTCCACCGAAAATTCTGACTTTTTTCCCTCGAAATTCTGACTTTTTTCTCTGAAAATTCTGACTTTTTTCACTGAAAATTCTGACCTTTTTCACTGACAATTCTGACTTTTTTCTCTGAAAATTCTCACGTTTTTTCACTGAAAATTCTCACTTTTTTCCCTCGAAATTCTCACTTTTTTCACTGGAAATTCTCACTTTTTTCACTGAAAATTCTCACTTTTTTCTCTGAAAATTCTCACTTTTTTCACTGAAAATTCTGGCTTTTTTCCCTCAAAATTCTCACTTTTTTTCACTGAAAATTCTCACTTTTTTTCACTGAAAATTCTCACTTTTTCACTGAAAATTCTCACTTTTTTCCCTCAAAATTCTGACTTTTTTCTCTGAAAATTCTGACTTTTTTCCCTCGAAATTCTCGCTTTTTTCACTGAAAATTCTCGCTTTTTTCACTGAAAATTCTCACTTTTTTCACTGAAAATTCTGACTTTTTTCACTGAAAATTCTCACTTTTTTCCCTCGAAATTCTGACTTTTTTCACTGAAAATTCTCACTTTTTTCCCTCAAAATTCTCACTTTTTTTCACTGAAAATTCTCACTTTTTTCCCTCGAAATTCTGACTTTTTTCACTGAAAATTCTCACTTTTTTCCCTCGAAATTCTGACTTTTTTCACTGAAAATTCTGACTTTTTTCACTGAAAATTCTGACTTTTTCCACTGAAAATTCTGACTTTTTTCCCTCGAAATTCTGACTTTTTTCTCTGAAAATTCTGACTTTTTTCTCTGAAAATTCTGACTTTTTTCACTGAAAATTCTCACTTTTTTCACTGAAAATTCTGACTTTTTTCACTGAAAATTCTCACTTTTTTCTCTGAAAATTCTGACTTTTTTCCCCACTGAAAATTCTGACCTTTTCCCCTCGAAATTCAGATTTTTTCCCTCGAAATTCAGACCTTTTTCCCCACTGAAAATTCTGACCTTTTCCCCTCAAAATTCTGACTTTTTTCACTGAAAATTGACTTTTTTCACTGAAAATTCTGACTTTTTCCCCTCAAAATTCTGACTTTTTTCACTGAAAATTCTGACTTTTTTTCACTGAAAATTCTGACTTTTTTCACTGAAAATTCTGACTTTTTTCCCTCGAAATTCTGAGTTTTTTCACTGAACATTCTGACTTTTTTCACTGAAAATTCTGACTTTTTTCACTGAAAATTCTGACTTCTTTCCCTCGGAATCGAAATTCTGACTTTTTTCACTGAACATTCTGACTTTTTTCACTGAAATTTCTGACTTTTTTCACAGAAAATTCTAACTTCTTTCCCTCGAAATCGAAATTCTGACTTTTTTCACTGAAAATTGTGACTGTTTTCACTGAAAATTCGGACTTTTTTCCACTGAAAATTCTCACTTTTTTCCGCTGAAAATTCGATTTTTTTTCTCAAAATTCGGACCTTTTTTTTTTTTACTGAAAATTCAGACTTTTTTTTCTGAAAATTCTCACTTTTTCTCTCAAAATTTGACTTTTTTCTCTCAAAATTCTGACTTTTTTTCACTGAAAATTCAGACCTTTTTCACTGAAAATTCTGACTTTTTTCACTGAAAATTTCTGGCTTTTTTCCCTCAAAGTTCTCACTTTCTTCCCTCAAAATACTCACTTTTTTTCCCTCAAAATTCTCACTTTTTCACTGAAAATTCTGACTTTTTTCCTCGAAATTCTGACTTTTTTCTCTGAAAATTCTGACTTTTTTCTCTGAAAATTCTCACTTTTTTCCCTCGAAATTCTCACTTTTTTCACTGAAAATTCTCACTTTTTTCACTGAAACTTCTCACTTTTTTCCCTCAAAATTCTGACTTTTTTCCCTCAAAATTCTGACTTTTTTCTCTGAAAATTCTGACTTTTTTCACTGAAAATTCTGACCTTTTTCACTGAAAATTCTGACTTTTTTTCACTGAAAATTCTCACGTTTTTCACTGAAAATTCTCACTTTTTTCCCTCGAAATTCTCACTTTTTTCACTGGAAATTCTCACTTTTTTCACTGGAAATTCTCACTTTTTTTCACTGAAAATTCTCACTTTTTTCACTGAAAATTCTGGCTTTTTTCCCTCAAAATTCTCACTTTTTTCACTGAAAATTCTGACTTTTTTCACTGAAAATTCTCACTTTTTCACTGAAAATTCTCACTTTTTTCCCTCGAAATTCTGACTTTTTTCTCTGAAAATTCTGACTTTTTTCTCTGAAAATTCTCACTTTTTTCTCTGAAAATTCTGACTTTTTTCACTGAAAATTCTGACTTTTTTCACTGAAAATTCTCACTTTTTTCTCTGAAAATTCTGACTTTTTTCCCCACTGAAAATTCTGACCTTTTTTCCCTCGAAATTCAGATTTTTTTCCCTCGAAATTCAGACCTTTTTCCCCACTGAAAATTCTGACCTTTTCCCCTCAAAATTCTGACTTTTTTCACTGAAAATTGACTTTTTTTCACTGAAAATTCTGACTTTTTCCCCTCAAAATTCTGACTTTTTTCACTGAACATTCTGACTTTTTTCACTGAAAATTCTGACTTCTTTCCCTCGGAATCGAAATTCTGACTTTTTTCACTGAACATTCTGACTTTTTTTCACTGAAATTTCTGACTTTTTTCACAGAAAATTCTAACTTCTTTCCCTCGAAATCGAAATTCTGACTTTTTTCACTGAAAATTGTGACTGTTTTCACTGAAAATTCGGACTTTTTTCCACTGAAAATTCTCACTTTTTTCCGCTGAAAATTCGATTTTTTTCTCAAAATTCTGACCTTTTTTTTTTTTTTACTGAAAATTCAGACTTTTTTTCTGAAAATTCTCACTTTTTCTCTCAAAATTTGACTTTTTTCTCTCAAAATTCTGACTTTTTTCACTGAAAATTCAGACCTTTTTCACTGAAAATTCTCACTTTTTTCACTGAAAATTCTCACTTTTTTCCCTCAAAATTCTGACTTTTTTCCCTCAAAATTCTGACTTTTTTCTCTGAAAATTCTGACTTTTTTCTCTGAAAATTCTCACTTTTTTCCCTCAAAATTCTGACTTTTATCCCTCAAAATTCTGACTTTTTTCTACTGAAAATTCTGACTTTTTTCCCCACTGAAAATTCTGACCTTTTCCCCTCGAAATTCAGATTTTTTCCCTCGAAATTCAGACCTTTTTCCCCACTGAAAATTCTGACCTTTTCCCCTCAAAATTCTGACTTTTTTTCACTGAAAATTCTGACTTTTTTCACTGAAAATTCT